>CM029600.1:246690-1535130 GCA_017311375.1 Mytilus coruscus
GAATTATACATGTCTCTGGTATAATACATTACATTGGGGTGTCCAAGTAATCACATAATCACAAATTTTTTGCCAATATAATCACATAATCATTAACTACAAGATAATCAAATAATCAAAAATACAGTCCTAGATTAACAAATAATCAAATAATCATGAAATACTTGGTCTGGTAATCAAATAATCACTATAAAACGCCATGTAATCACATAATCAAAAACCCCACGAGGAGGCTCATTTCGGTACCCTAAAGCTGTCGTTAGAACTTGATGAATTGTACAGACATGTCTCTAGTAGAAAATATTACGTTACCCTACCGATGTCTGCAGAGTTTGAGGAATGGTATAGACATGTCTCTAGTAGAATACATAACGTTACCCTATAGATGTCGTTAGAACTTGATGAATTGTACAAACATGTCTCTAGTATATTACATAACGTTACCCTATAGATGTCTTTAGAACTTGAGGAATTGAAAAGAACATGTATCTAGTAGATTACATGACATTACCCTATAAATGCCTTAATTTTAGAGCTTAATGAATTGTACAGACATGTCTCTTGGAGAATACATTATGTTACCCTATAGATGTCTTTAGAGCTTGACAAATTGTACAGACATGTATCTAGTAGAAGACATTATGTAACCTATAGATGACTTTAGAGCTAGACGAATGGTACAGACATGTCTCTAGTAGAATACGTACCCTATAGATGTCTTAGAGCTAGACGAATGGTACAGATATATCTTTAGTAGAATATGTTACCCTATCATTCCTATAGACGCCTTTAGAGCTAGACGAATGGTACAGACACGTCTCTAGTAGAATACGATACCCTATAGATGTCTTTAGAGCTTGACGGATTCTACATATATATTTCTAGTAGAATACGTTACCCTATAGATGTCTTTAGAGCTAGACGAATGGTACAGATCTCCAGTAGAAAATGTTACCCTATCATGCCTATAGATGTCTTTAGAGCTAGACGAATGGTACCGACAAGTCTCTAGTAGAATACGTTTCCCTATAGATGTCTTTAGAGCTTGACGAACTGTACAGACATATCTCTAGTAGAATACGTTACCATATAGATGTCTTTAGAGCTTGACGAACTGTACAGACATATCCCTAGTAGAATACTTACCCTATAGATGTCTTTAGAGCTTGACGAACTGTACAGATATATCTCTAGTAGAATACGTTACCCTATAGATGTCTTTAGAGCTTGACGAACTGTACAGACATATCTCTAGTAGAATACGTTACCCTATAGATGTCTTTAGAGCTTGACGAACTGTACAGACATATCTCTAGTAGAATACGTTACCCTATAGATGTCTTTAGAGCTTGACGAACTGTACAGACATATCTCTAGTAGAATACGTTACCCTATAGATGTCTTTAGAGCTTGACGAACTATACAGACATATCTCTAGTAGAATACGTTACCCTATAGATGTCTTTAGAGCTTGACGAACTGTACAGATATATCTCTAGTAGAATACGTTACCCTATAGATGTCTTTAGAGCTTGACGAACTGTACAGACATATCTCTAGTAGAATACGTTACCCTATAGATGGGTTATTTGTATTGTTGGTTTGCTGTATCGTCGACATCTATCTCTAGTAGAATACGTTACCCTATAGATGGGTTATTTGTGTTGTTGGTTTGCTGTATCATTGACATCTATCTCTAGTAGAATACGTTACCCTATAGATGGGTTATTTGTGTTGTTGGTTTGCTGTATCATTGACATATATCTCTAGTAGAATACGTTACCCTATAGATGGGTTATTTGTGTTGTTGGTTTGCTGTATCATTGACATATATCCCCACATCTTTTAATCATAGGTAACAAACAGTAATGAGAAACTGATCTAATCAAGAAAATTTAATGTTGAAATGTTATGCTCCAACATGATTAAATCCTATCTGAAACCTTTGGAAGGTTTGGTTACTGACCTAGCAACCACATGTCTTATTTTAAATGATCTGTTACCTTTTTTTAAATTTGTTATGTGCTGTGTAATTTTTTAACAGTGACCTGGTGCCCTGAGGCTTTTTTTAAATGTGACCTTGTTACTTAAAAGGTACCCTACTAGAGCCTTAAATGTGTAAGTCATTAAAACAAAGAAGATAACAGCTGTGAGTATATTTGGACAGACAAAATCTTAAAGACTGTAATTAGCGATCTACAGGTATGTACAAAATATTATTATTGTCTAGTTCTTCTACCCTCTGAGATAAAAAGCGGCTTATACCTATTTCTGGCAATCTTTGGCCAAGACGAAATATAGCATATTTTTTAAGGGAAAATTACATTTGTTTTTATCAATTATTTTTGCCATTTGAGTTGCCATGTAATTGATAACAGCTTTCTTGTTTGTTATAATTTTTCCAATGAAAGGGTTTACTTATTAAATAGTCATTGTGTATACAATGAGAAATCATGAGGGCGGTAAAATAATATAATAATACAATGTAGTATACTTAGCTTTTTAGAAATTAAAGGTTCTAGGCAAAATCATATTTTGTTTGAATTATGCTGAGAAAAAGCACTTTTATATGACTAGAATCATCACTAAAAGATAAAAATGTCAAATAGCTAAGAGATTAAATGCTTCGCTGAGCGCAGCCTGATACGACCGCAGAGGTCGAACCCTGAACAGATGGGGCAAATTTGGACACAATATTCAAGCTTGATACTATCTGAATTTGGATTGTGATCATATTTTTGCCATAATATAGGTTTCTGACACAAAATAAATGTAGTCAAAGATTTTACAAATCTAATGCGCAATACTGTGCAATTGAAGATTTCTTCTTGATACTTTTCAAAAATTTGAAATTTGAAAATGTTGAAAAAAAAATATGAATCGATTAAAAAATTGGAACCCCCTTCTCCTTTCAAATTTTTTTGAATCCCCCTTGGAGCATTAACCATCAAACTCAATCCCAGTCTTTCCTTTGTAGTACAATTTTAGAGAGATACATACACTAAAACATAAGTTATTGTATGGAAACTTTAAAAATTCGTAAGGGTTCCGCGGAACCCAGTGTCTCGCCTACTTTTGCTGTTAGTCAGGCTCAACAAAAATGGGGAAAAAATTATTAAAAATTTTCCTCTAGATACTATCTTTTGATTGTAAGAAGTTCTGTTTAAGTTTGGTAAAAATCCAAGAAGTTTATGAATCTAATGAATCTTTTAAAAACTTTAACTGCAGACTGTACGTAATGTTAACTGGAATAAAACTAAGTCCATTTATAAGTAATATACGGAAAAACAGGAAATAATTTTTTACAAAATTTCCTTCTAGATACTAGCTTTTGATCATAAACAAGCTTCTGTCCAAGTGTGGTACAAATCCAGGATAGTTTAAGAAAGTTATTAAAATTTGAAAAACTTTAACCACAGAGTGAAAGTTATGGTTACTGGCAGAAAAACTGAGTCCATATATGAGTAAAATACGGATAAAAAGGATTTATTTTTTTACAAAATTTTCTTCTGGATACTATCTTATGATTATAAACAAGCTTCTGTCCAAGTTTGGTACAAATCTAGGATAGTTTAAGAAAGTTATTAAAATTTGAAAAACTTTAACCACAGAGTGAATGTAATGTTAACTGGCAGAAAAACTAAGTCCATTTATGAGTAAAATACGGTTAAACAGGATTTTTTTTTTACAAAATTTACTTCTGGATACTATCTTATGATCATAAACAAGCTTCTATCCAAGTTTGGTTGAAATGCAGGATAGTTTAAGAAAGTTATTAAAATTTGAAAAACTTTAACCACAGTCAATATTTGTGGACGACGCCGACGGAATGTTGGATCGCTATGTCTCGCTTTTGTGACAAAAGTCGCAAGCTCGACAAAAATTCTCTTTTTTGCCCTTAATTCCTGCATGTTTGGGGCAACTAGATATCATTGAGATGGGAGCCATCTCTGTGGGCCCCGCTGTGAATAATGTGTGGTAAAAATTTGTATCTTTATCATTGGACATGGGGTTGTCAACTGTAACCAAAGTTTTTGACCTTGACCTTTGACCTAGGAAGTTGTACATAAATTATGACACACCCTCTGGTGTTGGTTTATATACATGTCAAGTATAAACTTTGAAATCATAACGGTTCTCAAGATATAGAGCGGACACAATTTGTTGCGGACGGACAGACGGACAGACTGATCACTATAGGGCGTCCGCTATTCGGCGGGCCCTAATTAACCTAAAACTCAATCCCAGCCTTCCCTTTGTGATATGAAACCTTGTCGAACAATGTCAGAGAGATCCATACACTTACACACAAGCTATTGCCTGGAAGCTATAAAAATGCTTGTTTTTGGCCCTTAATTCCTAAACTGTTGGCACCATAACCCCAAAATGAATCCCAACCTTGTACTTGTGGTATTAAACATTGTGGTACAATTTCAGAGCAATTGAAATACTTATACAAAAGTTATTATCCTGAAACTAGAAAAATGCTTGTTTTGGGTCCCTTTTGGGCTCCTAATTCCTAAACGGTTGGGACCATCATCTGCCAAATAAATCCCAATCTTCCTTTTATGGTATTGAACCTTCTTAAATAAATGAGGACTGTGTCCATATGTGGACACAGATGATGCCCCGCTTGCATATCATATAGTTATAACGGGACATAACTGAAGAATGGTAAAAGTGACGCTACCCAAATTTGAACTTGATCTGAGTTTTGTAGTAATAAGCATTGTGTGCAAGTCTCATGACATTTGGTTGAGGCAAACTTAAGTTAGAGAACGGAAACTAAAAATTTTGCATTTTTTCCATTTATAAAGGGCATTACTCTAGAACGGTTTGAGTGACGCCACCAAATTCACCCTTGATCTGTATTTTGTGATAGTAAGCATTGTGTATAAGTTTCATAACATTTGGTTGAGGGAAACTTCAGTTACAGAACGGAAACCAAAAATTTAGCAATTTTTGCATTATAAAGGGGCACAACTCTAAAACGGTTAAGGTGACGCCACAAAAATTCAAACTTGATCTGTGTTTTGTGGTAATAAGCATTGTGTAAAAGTTTCATAACATTTGGTTGAGGCAAACTCAAATTAGAGAACGGAAACCAATTTTGGGACGTACGGACGTACGTACATACGTACAAACGGACAAGGGTAAAATTTAATGCCCCCTCCGCTACGGCGGGGGCATAAAAATTTTATAGAGATCCATTCACTTAAACTTAAGTTTAAGTTATTCTTTGGAAACCAAATGTGTTTTCAGTTGACGACGATGCAAACGACGACAACATCATAGCACTATACAAACCCATAATAAATTTTGCGGTCTATAAAAATAGCTATTCAAAAGATACTGTTAAATTAAGCACATATTTTAAATCTAAATTTGCCTTCAATCTTTAATATATAGAATAAAATGCTCCGCTCGGCGCAGCTTGATACGACCACAGAGGTCGAACCCTGAACAGTTGGGACAAGTATGGACACAACATTCAAGCTTGATACAGCTCTGAATTTGGATTGTGATTAAATATTTGACACAGCATAGGTTTCTGACACAGAATGAATGTGGTCTAAGAACTTAAAAATTTTTAATTTACCTATTATGGTCCAATATCCAAAATCTAAATACATGGTTAGATTCAGCATATCAAAGAATCCGAAGAATTCAATTTTTGATGAAATCTTTATATAAATCAGAAATAACCAACTTAAAATGGAAAATTTTAAAGAAAAAAAAAAGGAAAAAAGGAGGAAAAAAAAAAGGAACCCCCCCCCATATTTTCTAAACTCCCTTATGATTAATCACCCCAAAACGCAACCCAGCCTTCCCTTTGTGGTATGGTACCTTGCAGTACAATTTCAAAGAGATCCATACACTTGAACACAAGTTATTGTCTGGAAACTAGAAAAATGCTTGTTTTTTGGCCCCAAATTCCTAAATGTTTAGGGCAATTACCCCCAAACTCATACCCAGCTTTCCCTTTGTGATATGGAACCTTGTAGTACAATTTCATAAAGATCCATACACTTACACACAAGTTATTGTCCTGAAACTAGAAAAAACTTGTTTTTTGCCCCTTTTTGGCCCCTAATTCCTAAAATTTTGAGACAATTACCCCCAAAATCAATCCCGGCCTTCCCTTTGTGGTATGATACCTTGCAGTACAATTTCAGAGAGATCCATACACTTGTTATTGTTTGGAAACTTGAAAAATGCTTTTTTGTCCCTTTTTGGCCCCTTATTCCTAAACGTTTTGGGCAATTACCCCCAAACTCAATCCCAGCCTTCCCTTTGTGGTATGGTACCTTGTATTACAATTCCAGAAAGATCTATGCACTTACACACAAGTTATTGTCATGAAACTAGAAAAATATGCTTATTTTTGGCTCCTTATTCCTAAATGTTTTGGGCAATTACCCCCAAACTCAATCCAAGCGTTCCCTTTGTGGTATGGTACCTTGTATTACAATTCCAGAAAGATCTATACCCTTACACACAAGTTATTGTCATGAACCTAGAAAAATGCTTATTTTTGGCCCCTTTTGGCCTCTAATTCCTTAACTATTGTTACCATAACCTCCAAAATCAATCCCAACCTTCCTTTTGTGGTATTGAACCTTATAGTAAAATTTCATAGAGATCCATCACTTAAAACTAAAGTTATTGTTCGAAAACCAATATGTCTTCGGACGACGACGACACCAACGTCATAACAATATATGACCGCAAAAATTTTTTGCAGTCGTATAAAAATAAATTCCTTCATCAAACCAAACCCATTTAAATACATCATAAAAGTATTAAATAGAAAATGACATCATAGTCATGGCTAAAAATAGAAAACCTTGATCAGCAAAATTTAATAGTAATTTATATCTAAAAATAAATTCCTTTATCAGCATTTAATATAACTTCTAATAAAATGCTTCGCTGAGCGCAGCCTGATATGACCGCAGAGGTCGAACCCTGAACAGTTGGGGCAAATTTGGACACAATATTCAGGCTTGGTACTGACCTAATTTGGATTGTGATCAAATTTTTGACATAATATAGGTTTCTGACACAAAATAAATGTGGTCAAAGATCTTACAAATCTATTGCGCAATACTGTGCAATTGAAGATTTCTTCTTGAAACTTTTCAAAAACTCGAAATTTAAAATATAAAAATAAAATAAAATGCTCCGCAGGGCGCAGCTTGATACGACCGCAGAGGTCGAACCCTGAACAGGTTGGGCAAGTATGGACACAACATTCAAGCTTGATACAGCTCTGAATTTGGATTGTGATTGACTATTTGACACAGCATAGGTTTCTGACACAGAATGAATGTGGTCTAAGAACTTAAAAATTTTAAATTGGACATTCACCTATTATGGTCCAATATCCAAAATCTAAATACATGGTTAGATTCAGCATATCAAAGAACCCTAAGAGTTCAATTTTTGATGAAATCAAACAAAGTTTAATTTTGGACCCTTTTGACCTCAATGTGGACAAAGTTGATAACGGGCCCAAAATCAAAAATCTAAATACATGGTTAGATTCAGCATATCAAAGAACCCCATATATTCAATTTTTGTTGAAATCAAACAAAGTTTAATTTTGGACCCGATTTGGACCAACTTGAAAACTGGGCCCATAATCAAAATTTAAAGACATGTTTAGACTCAGCATATCAAAGAACCCTAAGAATTCAATTTTGTTAAAATCAAATTAAGTTTAATTTTGGACCCTTTGGACCTTAATGTAGACCAATTTGAAAACAGGACCAAAGATTAAGAATCTAAATACATGGTTAGATTCAGCATATCAAAGAACCCCATATATTCAATTTTGTTGAAATCAAACAAAGTTTAATTTTGGACCCCAATTTGGACCAACTTGAAAACTGGGCCCATAATCAAAAATCTAAATACATGATTAGATTCAGCATATCAAAGAACCCTAAGAATTCAATTTTGTTAAAATCAAACTAAGTTTAATTTTGGACCCTTTGGACCTTAATGTATACCAATTTGAAAACAGGACCAAAATTAAGAATCTTAATACACGGTTAGATTCAGCATATCAAAGAACCCCATATATTCAATTTTGTAGAAATCAAACAAAGTTTAATTTTGGACCCTTTTGACCTCAATGTGGACAAAGTTGATAATGGGGCCCAAAAATCAAAAATTTAAATACATGGTTAGATTCAGCATATCAAAGAACCCAATATATTCAATTTTGTTGAAATCAAACAAAGTTTAATTTTGGACCCGATTTGGACCAACTTGAAAACTGGGCCCATAATCAAAATTGAAAGACATGTTTAGATTCAGCATATCAAAGAACCCTAAGAATTCAATTTTGTTAAAATCAAATTAAGTTTAATTTTGGACCCTTTGGACCTTAATGTAGACCAATTTGAAAACGGGACCAAAAATTAAGAATCTAAATACATGGTTAGATTCAGCATATCAAAGAACCCCATATATTCAATTTTGTTGAAATCAAACAAAGTTTAATTTTGGACCCCAATTTGGACCAACTTGAAAACTGGGCCCATAATCAAAAATCTAAATACATGATTAGATTCAGCATATCAAAGAACCCTAAGAATTCAATTTTTGTTAAAATCAAACTAAGTTTAATTTTGGACCCTTTGGACCTTAATGTAGACCAATTTGAAATCGGGACCAAAAATTAAGAATCTAAATACGGTTAGATTCGGCATATCAAAGAACCCCAATAATTCAATTTTGATGAAATCAAACAAAGTTTAATTTTGGACCCTTTGGACCTCAATGTGGACCAATTTAAAACGGGCCCAAAATCCAAAAACTTAATACACGGTTAGATTCAGCATATTAAAGAACCCCAAGAATTCAAGAATAAAACCCCATTGAAATTGGTCAAGAAATAAGCAATTTATACAAAGAATCTTCTTTTGCACAATACTGTGCAATTAAATATTTCTTGCAATTGCGCAATACTGTGCAATTGAATATTTCTTGCTATTGTGCAATACTGTACAATTGACAATTTCTTCCTATTGTGCAATATTGTGCTATTGGATATTTCTTGCTATTGCGCAATACTGTGCAATTGAAGATTTCTTGCTATTGCGCAATACTGTGCAATTGAAAATTTCTTGCTATTGCACAATACTTATTATATAATAATTTACATATCCTGTTTGGTGTGTATCTCCTGCCATATCATTATTATTTGCTTTTAAATATAAATCAGAAATAACCAACTTAAAATGGAAAATTTTAAAGAAAAAAAAAAAGGAAAAAAGGAAGAAAATGGGAAAAAAATCCCCCAATTTTTGAACCCCCTTATGATTCATCACCCCCAAACTCAATCCCAGCCTTCAATGAGGTATGGTACCTTGCAGTACAATTTCAGAGAGATCCATACACTTACACACAAGTTATTGTCTGGAAACTAGAAAATGCTTATTTTTACCCTTTTGGCCCCTAATTCCTAAACGTTTAGGGCAATTACCCCAAACTCAATTCCAGCTTCCCTTTGTGATATGGAACCTTGTAGTACAATTTCAGAAAGATCCATACACTTACACACAAGTTATTGTCCTGAAACTAGAAAAATGCTTATTTTTGCCCTTTTTGGCCCCTAATTCCTAAAATTTTGAGGCAATTACCCCAAAATCAATCCCAGCATTCCTTTGTGATATGGAACCTTGTGGTACAATGTCAGAGAGATCCATACACTTACACACAAGTTATTGTCTGGAAGTTACAAAATGCTTATTTTGGCCCTTTTGGCCCCTAATTCCTTAACTGTTGGTACCATAACCCCAAAATCAATCCCAACCTTCCTTTTGTGGTATTGAACCTTATGGTAAAATTTCCTAGAGATCCATTTACTTAAACTAAAGTTAGAGTGCGAAAACCAATGTGTCTTCGGACGACGACATAAAAGTATTAAACGACGCCAGCTAAAATAGAAAACCTTGATCGGCGGCGGCGACGACGACGACGACGCCAACGTCATACCAATATATCGACCACAAAAATTTTTGCGGTCGTATAAAAATATCCTTAAAAAATTGGAAAAAATCCCCCACCCTTGGAGCAATAACCCCAAAACTCAATCCCAGCCTTTCCTTTGTAGTATGGAACCTTGTAGTACAATTTCAGAGAGATCCATACACTTAAACACAAGTTATTGTCTGGCAACTAGAAAAATGCTTGTTTTTGGCCCTTTTTTTGGCCCCTTATTCCTACATGTTTGGGGCAATTAACCCCAAACTCAATCCCAGCCTTCCCTTTGTTATATGGAACCTTGTGTTACAATGTCAGAGATCAATACACTTACACACGTTATTGTCTGGAAACTAGAAAAATGCTTGTTTTTGGCCCCTTTTTGGCCCTTAATTCCTACACTGTTGGCCCCATAACCCCTAAAATGAATCTCAACCTTCTACTTGTGGTATTAAACATTGTGGTTCAATTTCAGAGCAATCAAATTACTTATACACAAGTTATTATCCTGAAACTAGAAAAATGCCTGTTTTTGGCCCCTTTTGGGCCCCTTATTCCTAAATGGTTGGGACCATCATCCCCCAAATCAATCCCAACCTTCCTTTTGTGGTATTGAACCTTCTTAAAATATTTCATAGAGATCCATTCACTTAAACTAAAGATATTTTCCGGAAACCAATGTGTCTTCGGACGACAACGCAGACGACGCTGACGACATCATACCATTATACGATGCCAAAAAATTCTTTGCGGTCGTTTAAAAATAAATTGACAGCTAATCACCTCAAGATTATACAACATTTCTTTATAATAAAACCATTGAGAACTTAAAATTGGTTATAGGATTTGAATTTATACTCAATTTTTTGCTTTTGTGCAATACACTATGCTGTTGCAAATTGCCCCCTCCCAAAAAAATTTAAAAAAATTACCCCCCTTTTGTTTGATTTTGTGCAATACACTATGCTGTTGCATATTGACCCCCCAAAAAAAAATCTGAAATGAGAAACAAGCATTCTGAGAGTATTGCATGGCAATACATAGTCCCCTACCAGGTAAAAATTCATTATACTGGAACAAAATGATAACTTGTTCTATAACTTGTCATGGTGTAAACAAAAAGAAAATATCAAGTCAATTTCTTCAAGCATGACTAAAAACGGTGTGAAAAACTGATTATATGAGTGAATTTTTCAAGTCCAAGGACCATAACTCTGCACAAAATTATCAGACCGAAACAAAAATTTGAACTTATCTGTAACTTGTCATGATAAAACTATATACCAATTATCAATCAATATCTTCAAGCATGATGAAAAAAAAAAGTGTGGAAAACACTCTAACATTAGATATGATTAATAGTTCTCTAAAATTAGATATGATGTAATACAATGTATATTTATTTTCAAGTTATAATCAAATATAATTACCCTGGTAATAGTTCCAAATTTTTTTCTTTCATTTGTCACAAACTAATATAGATTTGTAACTTATCTATAAAATGTCAACAACTTTTATCTATACACAATGTAATGTAATGAAAAATATACCTTAATGAAAATAGATTATTTTCTTTCACTTTATAATTTTTTTTTATTTATATAGCATTCAGAAAATCAGTTTATACAAAATAAAAAACACTTCAAACAATTAACCAAAGAATGTCTTTAAAAAAAATGAGTTATCTCTCTTTGTACATAAATATGGTTTAACATACAAAATGTAGCACTCTAACATTAGATATGGACCATGATAACTCTGGACTAAATCATCAGACCGTAACAAAATTCAAACTTGATTTAAAGCTTGTCATGATAAAACTATATACCATATCAAATCAATATCTTCAAGAATGAAGAAAAAAAGTGTGGAAAGCTGATTTGCAGGACTGACGGATGGACAGACGGACGGACAGACAGACGGACGGAGTGCAAACCTAAAGTCCCCTTCAACTTCGTCGGTAGGGGACTAAAAATTGTCCCCTTCCACAATTTCCCCCCATTTTTTTTCACCTCCCCCACCCTTTTTCCAAACAATCCCCCCCCAAAGAAATGAAATTTTTTTTACCCCCCTTTTTTACAAAAAAATATTAAAAAAAAATTTTTTATTCCCCCCTCCCTTGTTTAGCTCACCAGGTCCAAAGGGCCCCATGTGAGCTTATGCCAACACTTTGCGTCCATCGTCGTTTGTTGTCGTCTGTCGTAAACTATTTCAAAAATTCGTAAGGGTTCCACGGAACCCAGTGTCTCACCTACTTTTGCTGTTAATCGCAGGCTCAACAAAAATGAGGAAAAAAATTAATAAAAATATTCCTCTCTATACTATCTTTTGATTGTAAGTAGCTTCTGTCCAAGTTTGGTAAAAATCCAGGATAGTTTATGAATCTAATAAATGTTTTAAAAACTTAAACTGCAGAATGTATGTAATGTTGACTGGAAGTCCATTTATAAGTAAAATACGGAAAAAATGGAACAAAATTTTATCAAACTTTCCTTCCAGATACTAGCTTCTGATCATAAACAAGCTTCTGTCCAAGTGTGGTACAAATCCAGGATAGTTTAAGAAAGTTGTTAAAATTTTAAAAACTTTAACCACAGAGTGAATGCAGTGGCGGATCCAGAGGGGGGGTTCCGGGGGTTGGAACCCCCCCCCTTTTTTTGGACGATCAATGCATTTGAATGGGGACATATATTTGAAATCCCCCTTGATCATGGGTTGGGAACCCCCCCCCTTTTAAAAATGGCTGGATCCGCCCCTGGAATGTAATGTTAGCTGGCAGAGAAACTAAGTCCATTTATCAGTAAAATACGGAAAAAATGGAATTTTTTTTTTAACAAAATTTACTTTAGAATATAATCTTATGATCATAAACAAGCTTCTGTCCAAGTTTGGTAGAAATCCAGGATAGTTTAAGAAAGTTATTAAAATTGCAAAAACTTTAACCACAGAGTGAATATTTGTGGATGCCGCCAACGACGACGACGGAATGTAGGATCGCTATGTCTCGCTTTTTCGACAAAAATCTTCTCCTCTGAAACTACTGGGCAAAATACCTTCAAACTTTAAATGAATGTTTCTTAGGGTATTTAGTCTATAAATTGTATCCAAAATTTTGATCCATCAACAAACATGGCCACCATGACTAAAAATAGAACATAGGGGTCAAATGCAGTTTTTGGCTTATGTCTCAAAAAGTAAAGCATTTAGAGCAAATCTGACATGGGGTAAAAATGTTAAACAGGTCAAGATCTACCAGCCCTGATAATTTCAAACAAACCATTGTTGGGTTGCTGCCACTAAATTGGTAATTTTCTGTCTTACTATTTCAAAAATCTTCTCCTCTGAAACAACTGGGCCAAATACCTTCAAACTTTAAATGAATGTTCCTTTGGGTATTTAGTTTATAAATTGTATCCGAAATTTTGATCCATCAACAAACATGGCCACCATGACTAATAAAATGCTCCATGGCGCAGCTTGATACGACCGCAGAGGTCGAAACCCTGAACAGTTGGGGCAAGTATGGACACAACATTCAAGCTTGATACAGCTCTGAATTTGGATTGTGATTGACTATTTGACACAGCATAGGTTTCTGACACAGAATGAATGTGGTCTAAGAACTTAAAATTTTAAATTGGACATTCACCTATTATGGTCTAATATCCAAAATCTAAATACATGGTTAGATTCAGCATATCAAAGAACCCTAAGAGTTCAATTTTTGATGAAATCAAACTAAGTTTAATTTTGGACCCTTTTGACCTCAATGTGGACAAAGTTGATAACGGGTCCCAAAAATCAAAAATCTAAATACATGGTTAGATTCAGCATATCAAAGAACCCCATATATTCAATTTTGTTGAAATCAAACAAAGTTTAATTTTGGACCCTTTTGACCTCAATGTGGACAAAGTTGATAACGGGCCCAAAAATCAAAAATCTAAATACATGGTTAGATTCAGCATATCAAAGAACCCCATATATTCAATTTTGTTGAAATCAAACAAAGTTTAATTTTGGACCCGATTTGGACCAACTTGAAAACTGGGCCCATAATCAAAAATTTAAAGACATGTTTAGATTCAGCATATCAAAGAACCCTAAGAATTCAATTTTGTTAAAATCAAATTAAGTTTAATTTTGGACCCTTTGGACCTTAATGTAGACCAATTTGAAAACAGGACCAAAATTAAGAATCTAAATACATGGTTAGATTCAGCATATCAAAGAACCCCATATATTCAATTTTGTAGAAATCAAACAATGTTTAATTTTGGACCCCAATTTGGACCAACTTGAAAACTGGGCCCATAATCAAAATCTAAATACATGATTAGATTCAGCATATCAAAGAACCCTAAGAATTCAATTTTGTTAAAATCAAACTAAGTTTAATTTTGGACCCTTTGGACCTTAATGTATACCAATTTGAGAACGGGACCAAAAATTAAGAATCTAAATACACGGTTAGATTCAGCATATCAAAGAACCCCATATATTCAATTTTGTTGAAATCAAACAAAGTTTAATTTTGGACCCTTTGACCTCAATGTGGACAAAGTTGATAACGGGCCCAAAAATCAAAAATCTAAATACATGGTTAGATTCAGCATATCAAAGAACCCCATATATTCAATTTTGTTGAAATCAAACAAAGTTTAATTTTGGACCCGATTTGGACCAACTTGAAAACTGGGCCCATAATCAAAAATTTAAAGACATGTTTAGACTCAGCATATCAAAGAACCCTAAGAATTCAATTTTGTTAAAATCAAATTAAGTTTAATTTTGGACCCTTTGGACCTTAATGTAGACCAATTTGAAAACAGGACCAAAAATTAAGAATCTAAATACATGGTTAGATTCAGCATATCAAAGAACCCCATATATTCAATTTTGTAGAAATCAAACAATGTTTAATTTTGGACCCCAATTTGGACCAACTTGAAAACTGGGCCCATAATCAAAATCTAAATACATGATTAGATTCAGCATATCAAAGAACCCTAAGAATTCAATTTTGTTAAAATCAAACTAAGTTTAATTTTGGACCCTTTGGACCTTAATGTATACCAATTTGAGAACGGGACCAAAAATTAAGAATCTAAATACACGGTTAGATTCAGCATATCAAAGAACCCCATATATTCAATTTTGTTGAAATCAAACAAAGTTTAATTTTGGACCTTTTGACCTCAATGTGGACAAAGTTGATAATGGGGCCCAAAAATCAAAAATCTAACTACATGGTTAGATTCAGCATATCAAAGAACCCAATATTTTCAATTTTGTTGAAATCAAACAAAGTTTAATTTTGGACCCGATTTGGACCAACTTGAAAACTGGGCCCATAATCAAAAATTTAAAACATGTTTAGATTCAGCATATCAAAGAACCCTAAGAATTCAATTTTGTTAAAATCAAATTAAGTTTAATTTTGGACCCTTTGGACCTTAATGTAGACCAATTTGAAAACAGGACCAAAAATTAAGAATCTAAATACATGGTTAGATTCAGCATATCAAAGAACCCCATATATTCAATTTTGTTGAAATCAAACAAAGTTTAATTTTGGACCCCAATTTGGACCAACTTGAAAACTGGGTCCATAATCAAAATCTAAATACATGATTAGAGTCAGCATATCAAAGAACCCTAAGAATTCAATTTTGTTAAAATCAAACTAAGTTTAATTTTGGACCCTTTTGACCTTAATGTAGACCAATTTGAAAACGGACCAAAAATTAAGAATCTAAATACACGGTTAGATTCGGCATATCAAAGAACCCCAATAATTCAATTTTGATGAAATCAAACAAAGTTTAATTTTGGACCCTTTGGACCTCAATGTGGACCAATTTAAAAACAGGGCCCAAAATCCAAAAACTTAATACATGGTTAGATTCAGCATATCAAAGAACCCCATATATTCAATTTTGTTGAAATCAAACAAAGCTTAATTTTGGACCCCAATTTGGACCAACTTGAAAACTGGGCCCATAATCAAAATCTAAATACATAATTAGATTCAGCATATCAAAGAACCCTAAGAATTCAATTTTGTTAAAATCAAACTAAGTTTAATTTTGGACCCTTTGGACCTTAATGTAGACCAATTTGAAAACGGGACCAAAATTAAGAATCTAAATACACGGTTAGATTCGGCATATCAAAGAACCCAAATAATTCAATTTTGATGAAATCAAACAAAGTTTAATTTTGGACCCTTTGGACCTCAATGTGGACTAATTTAAAACGGGGCCCAAAATCCAAAAACTTAATACACGGTTAGATTCAGCATATTAAAGAACCCCAAGAATTCAAGAATAAAACCCCATTGAAATTGGTCAAGAAATAAGCAATTTATACAAAGTATCTTCTTTTGCACAATACTGTGCAATTAAATATTTCTTGCAATTGCGCAATACTGTGCAATTGAATATTTCTTGCTATTGTGCAATACTGTACAATTGACAATTTCTTCCTACTGTGCAATATTGTGCTATTGGATATTTCTTGCTATTGCGCAATACTGTGCAATTGAAGATTTCTTGCTATTGCGCAATACTGTGCAATTGAAAATTTCTTGCTATTGCACAATACTTATTATATAATAATTTACACATCCTGTTTGGTGTGTATCTCCTGCCATATCATTATTATTTGCTTTTAAATATAAATCAGAAATAACCAACTTAAAATGGAAAATTTTAAAGAAAAAAAAAGGAAAAAAAGGGGAAAAAATCCCCCAATTTTTGAACCCCTTATGATTCATCACCCCAAACTCAATCCCAGCCTTCAATGAGGTATGGTACCTTGCAGTACAATTTCAGAGAGATCCATACACTTAAACACAAGTTATTGTCTGGAAACTAGAAAATGCTTATTTTGGCCCTTTTGGCCCCTAATTCCTAAACGTTTAGGGCAATTACCCCAAACTCAATTCCAGCTTTCCCTTTGTGATATGGAGCCTTGTAGTACAATTTTAGAAAGATCCATACACTTACACACAAGTTATTGTCCTGAAACTAGAAAAATGCTTATTTTTTGCCCCTTTTTTGGCCCCTAATTCCTAAAATTTTGAGGCAATTACCCCCAAAATCAATCCCAGCATTCCCTTTGTGATATGGAACCTTGTGGTACAATGTCAGAGAGATCCATACACTTACACACAAGTTATTGTCTGGAAGTTACAAAAATGCTTATTTTTGGCCCCTAATTCCTTAACTGTTGGTACCATAACCCCCAAAATCAATCCCAACCTTCCTTTTGTGGTATTGAACCTTATGGTAAAATTTCCTAGAGATCCATTTACTTAAACTAAAGTTAGAGTGCGAAAACCAATGTGTCTTCGGACGACGACGCCGACGCCGACGACGCCGACGACGCCGACGACGACGACGCCAACGTCATACCAATATACGACCACAAAAATTTTTGCGGTCGTATAAAAATAGAACATAGGGTCAAATGCAGTTTTTTGCCTATATATCAAAAAGTAAAGCATTTACAGCAAATCTGACAGGCGGTAAAAATGTTAAACAGGTCAGGATCTACCAGCCCTGAAATTTTCAAACAAATCAAACAAACCATTGTTGGGTTGCTGCCACTAATTTGGTAATTTTCGTCGTCTCACACATAACCATGACTAAAATCAATATTCCTTAATCATCATACTTCTTAAAGTAAATTGACAGCTAATTACAGCACTTCTTGAATGTAAGGGAGGTAATCAAAACATATTATTTTTGGATTACCTCCCTTACACTGCTTTAAAATTGTCTTAATTGTCCATTAAACAGGAAACCCTTGTTTTCCCTTTTAGCCCCTAATTCCTAAACGGTTTGAGCCATAACCATCCAAAGCCAATCCTAACCATCCCTTTGTGGTATGGAAACTTGTGGTATAATTTCAGAGAGATCCATACACTAAGTGACTTAAACACAAGTTATTGTCTGGAAACTAAAAAAAGGCTTATTTGGGCCCTAATTCCTAAAATGTTAGGACTTTAACCCCAAAATCAATCCCAACCTTCCTTTTGTGGTTATAAACCTTGTGTTTAAATTTCATAGATTTCTATTTACTTACACTAAAGTTATTGTCAGGAAACCAAGTGTCTTCGGACGAAGCCAACGATGACGTGATACCAATATATATAAAAAGTGCTGTCATGGCTGTATACATGGTATAAACTTGAATACTTTCAGAAAATAAAAAGAAAAACTTTGGCAACTGTACTTATTTTCATTATACATAACAAAGTAGACAAACAGTAGTATCTTACAACATTCAATATATCCATAGTATATACATTTTGCTTATTTTAAATTAAAATAACTTAATATCCTTGATAAAAAAATAATAAAAAACTTTGACATAAAAAACTGAAATCATTAACCAACAATGTTATATAATCAAGTCTAAAACATCTAATCACTGGTATCAATCAGTCATTTACAAAATAATGATCATGATTTATGTGTGCATTCATGATGGTTACTGTCAAACAGAAAATGTTGAATATTCGTGATCTTTGACCCCAGAATTTGAAGGTTCATCTTTGATCCCAGATGTTGATGCTGCATTCCCAGAACACTCGTTTTGTGAAACTGATCCAGCATGAGCTAAGAATAAGTCCTTCAACACACCTAGTTCTTTAGATAGAATTGTTACTTTTTGTTCCAATGTCTCATTTTCCTTTCTAAGTTTATCAACCTGATCCATTGTTTCCTTTGCTTTCTGTCGACTCTTTTCTCTGCTTTTTTTGACAGCCATGTTATTTCTCTCCCTTCTCTTAACATATTCATCACTTCCTTTTTCTAATTTTTTTCGTTTGTATTTTGGCAAGGTATCATCCATGCTACTTCCATCTTCATCACTGGTAGTAAACTGTCTTTTCAAGAGATGTTCCATCTTGCTTCTTTGTCTGTGCTAAAAAAATAAATAAATTTTAATCAATGGAATGAACCCGACCAAATTCCTAAAAACTAACTTTGAAAATATGCAAAAAAATTAATTTAGAATAAAAATTCAGGGAGTCCATCCTCACCAATGTTTACTTTTCTTAATCTTCAGTGACCTGTTTACAAACACAATATTCAACATACAAGGGACAAGGTACACTTTAGGGCTTCATTGGCCCTGTTTACTCACCAAAAATAAGCATTCTGTGAGTATTGCATGGCAATACATAGTCCCCAATGGTTAAAAATTCATTGTAATGGAACGAAATTCTAACTTGATCTATAACTTGTCATGGTGTTAACTACATAAAATAACAAACAAACCTACTACTAAATTCTTCAAACAATTTACTAAAGAAAAGGAAAGAAATCCAAAATGTCAATTACATGTATCTTCATACAATGTCTTTTACAAATCTTTTAAAAAAATGAGTTATTTCCCTTTGAACAGAAATCAAATAAGTAGTTCATCAAAAATTTAATTCTGGGGAAAGTTAAATAAAATGCTCCGCAGGGCGCAGCTTGATACGACCGCAGAGGTCGAACCCTGAACAGTTGGGGCAAGTATGGACACAACATTCAAGCTTGATACAGCTCTGAATTTGGATTGTGATTAAATATTTGACACAGCATAGGTTTCTGACACAGAATGAATGTGGTCTAAGAACTTAAAAATTTTAAATTGGACATTCACCTATAATGGTCCAATATCCAAAATCTAAATACATGGTTAGATTCAGCATATCAAAGAACCCCAAGAGTTCAATTTTTGATGAAATCAAACAAAGTTTAATTTTGGACCCTTTTGACCTCAATGTGAACAAAGTTGATAACGGGGCCCAAAAATCAAAAATCTAAATACATTCAAAGAACCCCATATATATAATTTTTGTTGAAATCAAACAAAGTTTAATTTTGGACCCGATTTGGACCAACTTGAAAACTGGGCCCATAATCAAAATCTAAATACATGTTTAGATTCAGCATATCAAAGAACCCTAAGAATTCAATTTTGTTAAAATCAAACTAAGTTTAATTTTGGACCCTTTGGACCTCTATGTGAACCAATTTAAAAACGGGGACCAAAATCAAAAACTTAATACACCGTTAGATTCAGCATGTTAAAGAACCCCAAGAATTCAAGAATAAAACAAAGTTTAATTTTGGACCCATTGAAATTGGTCAAGAAATAAGCAATTTATACAAAGTATCAAAGTATCTTCTTTTGCACAATACTGTGCAATTGAATATTTCTTGCAATTGCGCAATACTGTGCAATTGAATATTTCTTGCTATTGCGCAATACTGTACAATTGACAATTTCTTGCTATTGCGCAATATTGTGCTATTGGATATTTCTTGCTATTGCGCAATACTGTGCAATTGAAGATTTCTTGCTACATGTGCTATTGCGCAATACTGTGCAATTGAAAATTTCTTGCTATTGCACAATACTTAATATATTAATTTACACATCCTGTTTGGTGTGTATCTCTTGCCTTATCATTATTATTTGCTTTTATATATAAATCAGAAATTTAATAATAAAGTTTTGGCAAATTTCAATATACATAATTTAAAAGCAGTTTAGGTGAGATAAACAAAAAAGCTTCATCAGCAATATTTTATATTGGCAAATTTCCAATGAAGTTCATTAAACTAAAGTTATTGGCAAATTTCCAATAGAATTTATTAATTATAAAGTTTTTGGCAAATTTCCAATATAAATAATTTAAAAGCAGTTTAGGTGAGATATTCAAATGAGTTTCAATTACCAACCTTACACTGCCATTTAAATTATGTTTTGTACTTAAGTAATTGTCCATTAACCTGCAAACCCTTTTCCCCCCTTTTTTGCACCTTATTCCTTAACACTTTGAGCCATAACTCCCAAAGACAATTCTTACCATCCCTTTGTGGTATTCCAATATCCAAAATCTAAATACATGGTTAGATTCAGCATATCAAAGAACCCCAAGAATTCAATTTTTGATGAAATCAAATAAAGTTCAATTTTGGACCCTCTAAACCTCAATGTGGACCAATTTAATAACCGGGCCCGAATATCAAAAATCTAAATACATTATTAGATTCAGCATATCGAAGAACCCCATATATTCAATTTTTGTTGAAATCAAACAAAGTTTAATTTTGGACCCCGATTTGGACCAACTTGAAAACTGGGCCCATAATCAAAAAACTAAGTACATGTTAAGATTCAGCATATCAAAGAACCCTAAGAATTCAATTTTTGTTAAAATCAAACTAAGTTTAATTTTGGGCCCTTTAGACCTTAATGTAGACCAATTTGAAAACGGGACCAAAAATTAAGAATCTAAATACACGGTTAGATTCGGCATATCAAAGAACCCCTATAGTTCAATTTTCGATTAAATCAAACAAAGTTTAATTTTAGACCCTTTTGGCCCCTTATTCCTAAACTGTTGGGATCAAAACTCCTTTTTGGCCCCAAATTCCTAAACATTTAGGGCAATTACCCCCAAACTCAAACCCAGCTTTCCCTTTGTGACATGGAACCTTGTGGAACAATTTCATAAAGATCCATACACTTACACACAAGTTATTGTCCTGAAACTAGAAAAATGCTTGTTTTTGCCCCTTTTTGGCCCCGCATTTCTTAAATTTTGAGGCAATTACCCCCAAAATCAATCCCAGCCTTCCTTTTGTGGTATGGTACCTTGCAGTACAATTTCAGAGAGATCCATACAATTGAACACAAGTAATTGTCTGGAAACTAGAAAAATGCTTATTTTTGGCCCCTTTTTGGACCCTTATTCCTAAAATTTTGAGGCCATTACCCCCAAAATCAATCCCAGTATTCCCTTTGTGATATGGAACCTTGTGGTACAATGTCAGAGAGATCCATACACTAACACACAAGTTATGTCTGGAAGTTACCAAAATGCTTATTTTTGGCCCCTTTTTGGCCCCTAATTCCTTAACTGTTGGTACCATAACCCCCAAAATCAATCCCAACCTTCCTTTTGTGGTATTGAACCTTATGGTAAAATTTCATAGAGATCCATTCACTTAAACTAAAGTTAGAGTGCGAAAACTAATGTGTCTTCGGACGACGACGACGACGCCGGACGACGACGCCAACGTCATACCAATATACGACCGCAAAATTTTTTGCGGTCGTATAAAAATCTAACTGCACAATAAGATTCAGCATATCATAGAGCTGCAATAATTCAGTTTTTGATGAAATAAAACAAAGTTTAATAATGGACCCTCTGGACCTCAATGTAGACCAATTTAAAAATGGGGCCAAACATCCAAAATAGTAATACAAGGTTAGAACCCCAAAAATTAAAGACTTTAAATTAATCCTATTGAAATTGGTTAAAAGATTTGTATTTATTTTCAATTGAAGATTTCTTGCTATTGTGCAAAACTGTGCTGTTGCACAAAACTTAGTTAATCTGTTATATACAATAATTTACACACCCTGTTTGGTGTGTATCTCCTGCCTTATCGGTCGTCCCACTGTCTAATATCACTCTGCTCAGCTCTTAATAAAATTGCATATCACGGCTTTGTGACGTCATGTACGTTGACCTGGCCTTAATAACTTTGACCCGGACATATCAAAGACGTCATAATGTATGAACCGATGTTAACAAGTTTGACCCAAACTTATCAAGACGTCAACCGGTTTGCTGGTAAAACAAAGAAAACACTTGTTTCTATCATGCAAAATACGCAAATACAAACCGATAAATCGATTATCTGGTTGTCTGCATATTGATATTGTAAAATATCAGTTGCTCGACAAAATATGAAGCCTTTTGAACTCGTTCGTTGCACTCACTCGACACAAAGCTTCATATTGTGACTCACAGCTGATATTTTACGATATCAGTATACAGACAACCTGATAATCTGTACACATCAGTATTTGTTGCTTTTAAATATAAATCAGAAATAATCAATGTAAAAATGGAAAATTTTAGGGAAAAAAAAAAACAATTATGAAAAAAAAAATCCCCCAAAAAATTTTGAAATAATTTGAATCCCTCAAAAAATTTTTTCAAAATAATCCCCCAAAAATTTTCAAAAATTTGAAATTTCAAAATGAACCCCCAAAAAATCCCCCTACTTTTTGGGGAAATTTTGAAGATTATTTTCTTTTCAGGAAAATGTACAATTTTAGAGAGTCATAAACTTTTAACACTTTTTTGTCTGGAAACTAGAAAAATGCTTGTTTTTGGCCCCTTTTTTGCCCCTAATTCCTGAACATTTGGGGCAATTGCCCCCAAACTCAACCCAGCCTTACCTTAGTGGTATGGAACCTTGTACAAATGTAGTACAATTTCAGAGAGATCCATACACTTAAACACAAGTTATTGGCTGGAAACTAGAATAAAATGCTTCGCTGAGCGCAGCCTGATACGACCGCAGAGGTCGAACCCTGAAGAGTTGGGGCAAATTTGGACACAATATTCAAGCTTGATACTGTCTGAATTTGGATTGTGATCAAATTTTTGACATAATATAGGTTTCTGACACAAAATAAATGTGGTCAAAGATCTTATAAATCCATTGCGCAATACTGTGCAATTGAAGATTTCTTCTTGAAACTTTTCAAAAATTCGAAATTTTATAAAAATTTTTAAAAAAAAGTATGAATCCCTTAAAAAAATTGCCCCCAACTTTCTGAAAACCCCTTGGAACAATAACCCCAAAACTCAATCCCAGCCTTTCCTTTGAAGTATGGAACAAATTAGTACAATTTCAGAGAGATCCATACACTTACACACAAGTTACTGTCTCGAAACTAGAAAAATGCTTGTTTTTGGCCCTGTTTTGGTCCCTAATTCATACATGTTTGGGGCAATAAACCCCAAACTCAATCCCAGCCTTCCCTTTGTAATATGGAACCTTGTGGTACAATGTCAGAGAGATCCATACACTTGCACACAAGTTGTCTGGAAACTAGAAAAATGCTTGTTTTTGGCCCCTTTAAGGCCCTTAATTCCTAAACTGTTGGCCCCATAGCCCCTAAAATGAATCTCAACCTTCTGCTTGTGGTATTAAACATTGTTGTACAATTTCAGAGCAATCGAAATACTTATACATAAGTTATTAACCTGAAACAAGAAAATGCTTGTTTTGGGCCCCTAATTCCTAAACGGTTGGGACCATCATGCCCAAAATCAATCCCAACCTTCCCTTTGTGGTATTGAACCTTCTTAAAAAATTTCATAGAGATCCATTCACTCAAACTAAAGTTATTTTCCGGAAACCAATGTGTCTTCGGACGACGACGCAGACGACGACAACATCATACCATTATACGATCCCAACAAATTTTTTGCTGTCGTATAAAAATGCTTGTTTTTGGCCCCTTTTTTGCACCTAATTCCTGAATGCTTGGAGCAATTGCCCCAAAACTCAATCCTAGCCTTCCATTTGAGATATGGAACCTTGTGGTACAATTTTAGAGAGATCCATACCCTTCATGCCCTTACATTTTTTGATTTTTTTTTTTCTTGGTGTTTTAACGCCACTTTTAAGCACCGCTTTTGTGCTATTTCGTGGCGGCCAGTTTTTATTGGTGGAGGAAGCCGGAGTGCCCGAAGAAAACCACCGACCTTCGATAGGAAAACTGACAATCCTAGTCAATTAAGATTGGAGTCGAGTGCACCTGCACGAGCGGGGTTCGAACTCACAACCTCAGTGTTGACTGGCTAGTGATTACAGTAGTAACTACTTAGACCACTCGGCCACCGAGGCCCCCCTCATGCCCTTACACACAAGTTATTGTCTGGAAACTACAAAAATGCTTGTTTTTGGACACTGTTTCTAAACTGTTGGTACAATAACCCCTAAAATCAATCCTGACCTTCCTTGTGTGGTATTGAACCTTCTAGTAAAATTTCATAGAGATCCATTCATTTAAACTAAAGTTATTGTCCGAAACCAAATGTGTCTTCGGACGACAATGACGATGACATGACGATAACATGATAGCAATATACGAATACAAATTTTTTGCGGTCATATAAAAAGCTTTTCAGAAAATTTGATTACTAGTATTACATTTTGTAGCCAAGCTCCATAAGGGGGACCATAAATGGTACCTTGTCCTTTCTTACTTTACATAGCAAAGTGTTTAAATTTGGACCTTGCAGAAAACACAGTCATCTGATGGATGTACATGTACTGTACCGGTTTGTATAACATTGTAGAGGACACTGTCATCTGATGGATGTACTGTACCGATTTGTATGTCATTGTAGAGGACACTGTCATCTGATGGAAATACTGTACTGGTTTGTATGACATTGTAGAGGACACTGTCATCTGATGGATGTACTGTACCGATTTGTATGTCATTGTAGAGGACACTGTCATCTGATGGAAGTACTGTACTGGTTTGTATGACATTGTAGAGGACACTGTCATCTGATGGATGTACTGTACCGGTTTGTATGACATTGAAGAGGACACTGTCATCTGATGGAAGTACTGTACTAGTTTGTATGACATTGTAGAGGACACTGTCATCTGATGAATGTACTGTACTGGTTTGTAAGACATTGTAGGGGACACTGTCATCTGATGGATGTACTGTACCGGTTTGTATGACATTGTAGAGGACACTGTCATCTGATGGATGTACTGTACCGGTTTGTATGACATTGAAGAGGACACTGTCATCTGATGGATGTACTGTACCGATTTGTATGTCATTGTAGAGGACACTGTCATCTGATGGAAGTACTGTACTAGTTTGTATGACATTGTAGAGGACACTGTCATCTGATGAATGTACTGTACTGGTTTGTAAGACATTGTAGGGGACACTGTCATCTGATGGATGTACTGTACCGGTTTGTATGACATTGTAGAGGACACTGTCATCTGATGGATGTACTGTACCGGTTTGTATGACATTGTAGAGGACACTGTCATCTGATGGATGTACTGTACCGGTTTGTATGTCATTGTAGAGGACACTGTCATCTGATGGAAGTACTGTACTGGTTTGTATGACATTGTAGAGGACACTGTCATCTGTTGATGTACTGTACCGGTTTGTACGACATTGTAGAGGACACTGTCATCTGATGAATGTACTGTACCGGTTTGTATGATATTGTAGGGGACACTGTCATCTGATGGATGTTCTGTACTGGTTTGTACGATATTGTAGAGGACAGTCATCTGATGGATGTACCGTACCGGTTTGTATGACATTGTAAAGGAGACTGTCATCTGATGAATGTACTGTACCAGTTTCTACGACATTGTAGAGGACAATGTCATCTGATGAATGTACTGTACCGGTTTGTATGATATTGTAGGGGACACTGTCATCTGATGGATGTTCTGTACCGGTTTGTACGATATTGTAGAGGACAATCATCTGATGGATGTACTGTACCGGTTTGTATGACATTGTAGAGGACAGTCATCTGATGGATGTACCGTACCGGTTTGTATGACATTGTAGAGGAGACTGTCATCTGATGGATGTACCGTACCGGTTTGTATGACATTGTAGAAGACACTGTCATCTGATGGATGTACTGTACCTGTTTGTATGACATTGTAGAGGACAGTCATCTGATGGATGTTCTGTACTGGTTTTTATGACATTGTAGAGGACACTGTCATCTGATGGATGTACTGTACCGGTTTGTATGATATTGTAGAGGACACTGTCATCTGATGGATGTACTGTACCGGTTTGTATGACATTGTAGAGGACACTGTCATCAGATGGATGTACTGTACCGGTTTGTAAGACATTGTAGAGGACACTGTCATCTGATGGATGTTCTGTACTGGTTTTTATGACATTGTAGAGGACACTGTCATCTGATGGATGTACTGTACCGGTTTGTATGACATTGTAGAGGACACTGTCATCTGATGGATGTACTGTACCGGTTTGTATGATATTGTAGGGGACACTGTCATCTGATGGATGTACTGTACCGGTTTGTATGACATTGTAGAGGACACTGTCATCCGATGGATGTACTGTACCGGTTTGTATGACATTGTAGAGGACACTGTCATCTGATGGATGTACCATACCGGTTTGTATGACATTATAGAGGACACTGTCATCTGATGGATGTACTGTACCGGTTTGTATGACATTGTAGAGGACACTGTCATTGGTGGTAGATGTATTGAACTGGTTTTATGACATTGTAGAGGACACTGTCATTGGTGGTAGATGTACTTTAATGGTTTGTATGACATTGTACAGGACACTGTCATTGGTGGTTGATGTACTGTACCGGTTTGTATGACATTGCAGAGGACACTGTCATTGGTGGTAGATTACTATAGATAATTTTCGAGTTATTTTTTGCTTTGTCAACCTGTTAGACGTCAACCAGTTACCTGCATAAATCAATTGCTTGTACTACATGTTTTAAGTTATGAGTTAAGTTTGCACTCCAACAAAATGGCCAAGGTAAATAACTCAAATTAAGTCATATTGAAAACTTGTCTTGAAAATTTACTCTTTCTACATTATCATCCAGTACTACATTTGAATAGAAGTTGTCTCCCCTTCACCAAGAAGTGATGCTCAGTAATGATATTGAATGACAATAATATTACTGTGCAACAGTCTATTTATATAAATTTTGTTTTGTTTATTTCCTAAATTGTTTATTTACTTATGAATGATTATTTTGCTATAACCAGGGAACTGTAACGACTTTCTAGCACCATGACTCATGACCATTCTAATACTAGAAAAACATGCATGTCAACTCTTAATGATAAAGGCCATTCCTACCTGCCTAATAGGGTGTCTTAATTATCTGCACCTGCTACAGTGGGGAGTCTCAATTATTGCTCCATAACATCTGACGGCCTTTTTTAAAAGGATTTGTTGGGCTGTTAGTGTAATATTTAATGTTTGACGTTAAACCACCACTAAAAAAAATTCCCATATTTTCCTTTATAGTATGTAAAAAAGTTTAAATGATTATTTAACTAAATATTTATCCGAACAAAATCTGATATTATTTGGAGAGAACTAGTCAGTTTTGATCGAGGTCAGAAAAACATTTAATTAAACTAATTATAAATGACAATAAGGATAATGACTGTCATGACTGTTAGTAGAATTTTTTTGAAAAAAAAGGAATTAAAGAATGAAAAATAAATTAAATTAACAGGACAGTTTTAAAAACATATATAAAGCAATATCAAGGATAGAATTTAAAGTGATTTCTACATTTCTTCTACATAAATGGACCCAAACAGCCCTGACCCAGAAACAATCTGTTTGTCAACAACTGATACAAAGTTTTCCTCATATGCAGGTCAAAGTGTTTTTAGTTTTTACCTTGTGATAAGGCATAGCATGGGGACATGGTAATCTGGTAGTATATAGATGGAAAAGGAAGGGTTCATGTTTCCCCATCTTCATATTTTTTAATGAAAAAGACACATAATATTGAGTGTTACATGTAAGGTCTTGTTTTAGTTAAAATCTTGTGCTCATGAGGCATTCTAGCGTTCTAACTCTCATTTCATTCCAGATCCTGTTTCAAAGTCAGAGAAGTGGTGTGGGTTGCTAGAGAACTTATTTTCACACAGCATATTGGCTTGTGATATTCAATCCACATTTCGACCGATAATCGATTATTTGTAAAGCGGACAGAAAAGACAACCAATTAGTTGTGTTTTAGGGACAGCAAGGAACACGAATGAAAATAACAATGTACAGAAGAAAAAATAAATTGCTTCGCCGAGGGCAGCTGGATATGACCGCTGAGGTCCAACCCTGAACAGTTGGGGCAAAAATGGACACAATATTCATGCTTGATACAGGTCTGAATTTGTATTGTAATTAAATGTTTGACACATAATAGGTTTCTGACACAGAATAACTGTATTCAAAGAACTTAGAATTGGTAATATGATTTGAATTTATATTCAAGTTTTTGCTTTTGTGCAATTCACTATGCTGTTGTGAATTGCCCAAACCCAAAAAAAAATTACTCCCCTTTTTTGCTTTTGTGCAATACACTATGCTGTTGCAAATTGCCCCCAAAAAAAAAAAAAAGAATTTCACCCCCTTTTTTTTTGGCAAAAATTTTTTTTTTCACCCCACCCCTTTTTTTTGGCAAAAAAAATCTTTCCCTCAAGATATGGTCATTATCTCAATTTCAAATTTCCAATGGAGTTTGCAACCATAATTACCCATTTAAATACATCATAAAAGTCTTAAAATAGAAAATGACATACATAATCATGTCTAAAAATAAAATATCTTTAATCAGCATTTTTATTAGTAACTTCTAAAAATAAATTGACAGCTAATCACCTCAAGACAATACAAAATTTCTTTATACATAATTTAAAGCAGTGTAAGGGAGGTAATCCAAATTTAACATTGTACTTAAAAGTGATTGTCCATTAACAAGGAAACCCTTGTTTTTTCCCCCTTTTTTGCCCCTAATTCCTAAACGGATTGAATTATTACCCCCAAAAGCCAATCCTAACCATCCCTTTGTGGTATAGAAACTTGTACAATTTCAGAGAGATCCATATACCGTTCCACAAGTTATTGTCTGAAAACTAGAAAAATGCTTATTTTGGCCCCTTTGTTGGCCCCTAATTCCTAAACTGTTAGGACCATAACCCCCAAAATCAATCCCAACCTTCCTTTTGTGGTAATAAACATTGTGTTTATATTTCATAGATTTCTATTTACTAATACTAAAGTTATTGTCTGGAAACCAAGTGTCTTCAGACGACGACGACGAAGTGATACCAATATACGACCACAAAAATTTTTTGCGATTGTATAAAAAGGTTTGTTGTTTTATGAATATGCAATTACAAATCAAATCGTTGATGTTCCTTCCCACGACTATTCTTACATGATCGATATATAATCAATTGTATCTGATTTTATGCCCTTTATGGACCCTGTAATTTGGGAAATAAAAATATTCTATTCTATTCTATTCTATTTTTTAAATGTCCAGTGGCAAATGTTCCATTGCTATTCAATACAAGTTCATTCTGACAGCAAATTTAATCTGTTTTATTGAAGTTTCAACCTCAACAAAATCTTCTTATATTAAACCAATTATCATTGATTGATTAATTTTACTAACAAACTTTTAAACTCACTTATTTTCAATTATATAATCAATTAACAATTTGACAACTTTCAGTTTTGAATATTTTTGATCTATACGTTCGTGTACAGTGTAGATGGCTAGAAATCATCATGCTTGGAAAAGTGCCCTGTGAAAAAAATACTATGGTCATGGTATTTCTTAAATACCAATGCAAATTGGTAGTTTGGAATTATCTATTTCCATTTCTTAAAAGAAAGAGTAGTTCATATACCACGTCAATAATGATTCTATGAAGATGTTCTATTACCATGATTACCACAGTAATTTACCTTTCTCTGACTAATGGGGTGTCGGACCAATGGGGTTTCAGACTAATAGGGTTTCGGACCAATGAGGTATCAGACTAGTGGGGTGTTGGAATATCAGGGCGACCCTGTCAACACCTGTGTAATTTACAAAATAATTCTAAATAATCATCAATTAAGTTTTATTGGTACGATTTATAATTTGTCATGTAAACTGATATAAATGTATGCGACTTTCAGGTGTGACGTGATTTAAAGTGGAATGAGAAACATTGTTAAATGGTCAGTGATTTATGCCCACCAAAACCATCATTTTTAGATACCCCTTAGCATGCTTAGTGTGTTGGCTCACTTCTGTAACAAAATATATGCTTAAACATGTTAAATGACAAAAACGAAGCATAAAAATATTTATGTCACTGTCACACATACTCATCAGTATGTTGATAGAGTGCTGAATAATAAAGACCTTGTATTCACTAAATATTCTTATATTCTTATTCACTCTTATCTCGACTCATCTTTTAATCCCTTAAAATCCTGATTGATTGGTATTTGCTTAACACCCAGTGGCAGTGGCAAATATGCATCTACACAAACAGAATAATTACACGTGTTCAGATAATTGTTTACATACTACAACTATAGAATGTTTACAAACATTTTGCTGGTACTATTTTTCCAGTGTTGTTGGTTTATGTCATTGCGAAATCACTTCAAAACCAAAACAAGCCTGGATATACTTTCAGTAGGCTGGTTTCCAACCGGAATTTATCGCAACAGTTCATAAATTTGTAGATGATACCAAGAAGAATAACGAATAATTCTTACCTAGGCCAGATTATGGCAAAACGTGAAAAATTAAGGATGCTGTAAAAGAAAATTCTTTGAACTCGCTAGGTTTAGGTCTGATGCAATACTGTGATTGGCCAATCAACAAAGGAAATACCTTGGAAAAGATAGACCCGCATATACGAAATTTCTATCAAATGATTAGTCTTTTGACAAGAAAATATCTTGGATTATGTCTTTTGTCTTTAACAATATTAATAAATATATACAAGTCCTTAACCATTCAATTTTAATAGTTAAATTAAATAACTATGGTTCCTGGTTGATGTTAAGAGTTATTGCGCAATACATCTATGAACCGCACTGAATGGGGTTTCCCAAAAGCAAAATTTTTCTCGAACGAGTTTTGACTAGAGTCTTGACGTATTCCAAATGTACCTGGTGCAGTTCGTAATATCTTAAAATACTGACCAATCAAAGACATATTATACATCATAGGTTATTTATAGAATTTCATGACGTATAATGGCAGCCAAGAAAATATAATCCTTGGAAAACTAGATTTTCTTATTTTTATAACACTCTTGCATATAAATTTGGAAGTATATTCCACTTTAAAGTATATATATATTGCAGCGAAATTTGTGATACTTTTTGTAAACGACGCTTATTTAAAATTGTAAAAGACTTCATTGACAAAATTTTCACGCGTATGAATATAGAAATTTCCTCTATATAAGCTTGAGTTTCCGAATGAAAGTTATCTTACTAGGGTATGTCTGAATATTACAGTGATACTGAAGTAACAGCAACACGCAATTTTGATTTGCGTTCAGTGACTCCTGTGACCTCAGGGTCACTAAAATTTTCAACTACAGCAGATCCAAATAAGACGGATTTTACCGATTTTATATTAGAGAATAAAGAATGGCTCAAAGAAAATTCGACATTGCCGAACACGTTCCTGTACGACTCCGGTGTTGAAATCGTCACAGAAAGTGACCTCAAAGTTCCATTCGACCTGGATCCGTCTTTTGAAGCATCAGTTGACATTCAAGAACTTTTAAAAGGAGCAGACGTGAATGAAGAAGAATTTGAAACTCTTGCATCAGCGCTGGTGAGCAAAGAGGATACTACATTATTGGATTTGGTCCAACAGGCCAACGGAAGGTCAGCCATTGATACGGTAACTTCAAATACTTTTACCAACATTGTTTCAAGTGGTAGTTTGTATAATAACATTGACTTTATGACCAACGACGAGAAGGTTAATACAGGGCACGGGGTGATGTTCATAGAGCAATTAGTTGACACAGTTAACACTAACGATCTCTTGGATTCCAGCCAAGATAATAGCCGAGATTCAGCTTTCTCGGATCAGATTGAGAGTGTTTCATCCTCCGTTGCATCACCACAAGAGTCCTTAATAATTCGTCCATTCAGAAATAAGCCAGGGCGTAAACCATCCGGCAACGGACCCATCCGCCCAAGGAAACGTCAGCCTGTTAAGGATACGGCGGAATATTTCGAAAAGCGAGAACGCAATAACGTGGCTGTCCGAAAAAGCAGAGACAAGGCAAAACTAAAACAAATTGAAACTGAACAAAGAGTGCAACAGTTGTCGGACGAAAACGAAACATTGAACAAGAAATTGGACTTGTTGACAAAGGAACTGAACGTGCTGAAGAGTTTGTTTATAAATGTTGGTTCCACTTTACCAAAAGAACTTGAAAAAATGCTCGCCAAGTGTTCATGACGAACGCTCAAACTTTAGACTTTTGTTAGTTCACAGTTGTGTTTTATCATCATCATCATCACATTTCTCATTTAACATTAATAGACAAGAAAGACTGGGTATCAAATGACTGCAGAAAATGTACTAATGAACATTGTACAAATATTGGAGAAAGTGACAATATAAACTCAGTGAGATCAAATTTGACTAGTGAGAAATGCTGCATAATAATTCATTTCTATGGAAGTGATTCATACAAACTTTTTCATGAACAGAGATATTTAATCAACAAAGATCATTGTAGTTGTGTTTTTTCTAACTTTTGTAGTGATAACAAGGTTTTGTCCCCGCTGCATGTGTATAAAGTATGGGTCAAAACTTATGTAGTGTATATCTATAATATAAATAATTTAAAAGTTATATGGAGTTTATTTACATTTTCTACCGGGTGAACAGGTTTTTACATGGATTAAAATTTTCTACAAAGTTAAATCTGAAAGGTTTTGGTTTGAATTGAAAACTAGCTTATCAAAAGCAATATACAAAGAAATTATTGACTTTATTTGAATTATTTACTTTTGTCCTGAATTGTCCACAAACTAAAAATGTTCAGCTCAAACTGGTATCGGAAAATGATATATGTGAACTATACACACAATCAAACGTGAACTCCTAACTCAGTAACTGAAAGTTGATAGATTGGTTTGGTTAACAGGTTTTCATATTTGGTATCTATGATTACAAGACTTTGGTAATGTTAAATGTTAATTACCAGTCTTTATGCAAATACCTTTAGAATTCTTATTAATGTTAATTACCAGTCTTTATGCAAGTACCTTTAGAATTCTTATTAATGTTAATTACCAGCCTTTATGTAAGTACCTTTAGAATTCTTATTAAAGAACAAGCCCTAAACACCATGTACATGTATGTATGGCTACTGATCATACAAGGGATGGGGTACGAGTTTACAATTTCTGAACTCTTAAGATCATGATCACTGTCTTGCAAGTTCGGAAAACATACCTACAAATGAAATATAATGTGGGAAGAACTTTAACTATGAAGAAAAAAAGAAAATTGAAAGGTATTTGTTATGAAAATGATGCTAGATCAACCTTTAAAACATGGATAAAATGAGATATGGGTGTACGTCAATGAGACGACAACCCAACAATGCATATAACACAGCTCAACCTATATTGTATAATATAATGCAACAATACATATAAAAAAAAAGTAAAATCACAAAAATACTGAACTCCGAGGAAAATTCAAAAAGGAAAATCCTCAATCAAATGGCAAAATCAAAAGTTCAAACACAGCAAACGAATGGATAACAAATGTCATATTCCTGACTTGGTACAGGCATTTTCTTATGTAGAAAATGGTGGATTGAACCTGGTTTTATAGCTAGCCAAACCTCTCACTTGTATGACAGTCGCATCAAATTCCATTATATTGACAACGATGTGTGAACAAAACAAACAGACACAATAGGTAAAAATGTCAAAAATAGGGTTACAGCAGTCAACATTGTGTTATCATCTTAATCACTATAAAAACATACAAATGTAACGAAGAAGCACAAAAAGGCTCAACCTTGTATAATATAATCCAACAATACATATAATATAGCTCAACCTTGTATAATATAATCCAACAATACATATAATATAGCTCAACCTTGTATAATATAATGCAACAATACATATAATATAGCTCAACCTTGTATAATATAATCCAACAATACATATAATATAGCTCAACCTTGTATAATATAATGCAATAATACATATAATATAGCTCAACCTTGTATAATATAATGCAACAATACATATAATATATCTCAACCTTGTATAATATAATCCAACAATACATATAATATAGCTCAACCTTGTATAATATAATGCAACAATACATGTAATATAGCTCAACCTTGTATAATATAATCAAACAATAAAACGACAATATATCAAACTCATAAGTCTAAAAAAGTTGTAAATAAATTACACAGGAACAGGATACTCTGCCATCAGCACCAACTGAAAAAAATGTTTAAGGCATAACACTCATAAACCATTGACGAGGATCATTCCTGACTTGAGACGTTAAACGTGACAGGGTTAAACTAGATTTATAAGATCCGACCTTCTCCCTATTAATGTCGATCAGTGGTCTAACATAAGGGGCATTAAAAAAATGCAATAACAAGAATGTGTCCATAGTACACGGATGCCCCACTCGCACTATCATTTTCCATGTTCAGTGGACCGTGAAATTGGGGTCAAAACTCTAATTTGGCATTAAAATTAGAAAGATCATATCATAGGGAACATGTGTACTAAGTTTCAAGTTGATTTGACTACAGCTTCATCAAAAATTATCTTGACCAAAAACTTTAACCTGAAGCGGGACAGACGGACGAACTGACGCACACACCGAAAAACATAATGCCCATAAGTGGGGCATACAAATCAGTATAGGAAAGACTACACCATAAATAACAACACATTCACAAGAACTGCATTATGTATGCCTCATCAAACAATATTCGCAGTTGTTGAAAAGAAAAAAGCCATGCATCAGCATAATTGTATAGAAACAAGATCAGTAAAGTTAATTTCTTGTCCGTTTCCCAGATCTCACCATAAAACCAAAACATATCACCGCAAACACAGACAACGTATGAGTATAGACAGTTGTTCAGTTATTTGTGAGAAGTAAACCAGTATCAGTATAAAGTATAGAACTGAAAATTGTTTGACACTGATAAAAGAAATGGGTTACCTAATCGGACACCTTGATGAAAAATAAACCAATAAACCTTAACTATAATTAATGATAACCCACAAGTGTATGGGGTACCATATATATAGGTCAAAATGCTCAATTTGTTTCAGGAAACGATTTCTTAAATTCCTCTACTAGAAATGTGTGACGGCTCGTTACGAGGCTGAGAAGTTTTCAAATACTACAAACTTCCAACTGGTACATCAGACTGAAGATGCCAACACTTGCTTCATTATAACACCTTTATCCCAACACATATATCATTAATACATTTACTTAACCAATCTGATTAAAATACAAATCCTTTGACCACTCTTTGCCTACAACGTTTGTAAAAGTAGCGGGCACACATGCTCTGTATTTCGATCAGTCCTGATCATCCCGTCAATACTTTCAACATCTACCCCAAAGGTTTATCAATTTACTCAGTTTATATCAACATACTGCCATTGCTAACTATATATTTGTATACGCTTTAAACATGACCAATTTATATGGAGGAATTTGTTTAATCTTCATACTCAAATATCCCAAGGTCTGTCACGTAAGTAGTGAAGAAATGACAATTCTGCCCCAAAACCATTTTCCATGCAGAAATCATGCATAAGACCCCAAATTTGGGGCCCTGGATGCAAACGGATCGTGATCGAGTCAGGGATGCTGAAAAGTGCTGGGAGCCTCATCGGTAGGGCATCTGGGGCGACCCACCAAAAATAGATTAAAAATTGGAAATCCAATAAATCATGAATTCCGAATCTTCTCAAGAGATGGGTCAGCAAATCCGATTGCTAGGCCCCGGGCGGAAGAGAACGACGAGGAGGTGAGAAAGAGGCACAGGCTCAAAGGGAGGCCAGACGCGAGCCGATTCTGAGGTGGCGCGACCTGCCTTGGGAAATATTCAAGTGATGGGGTCAAGGAGACGAAAAGCCAGTATGGGGACGGCATGATTCTGACGCTGGAGAGGAAAGGGTAGAAACCAAGGTTTGGGCGTGCAGCAGGATGGTCCGGGAAATGCAGCGGATACCTCGGAAAAGTGGCACCTGCTCAAGATTGATAATTATGGGATGAAGAAGTCAAAGAAGAGTGGGCACGACTACTTCGACTTTGAAGTGGTGATTTGAGTGAGCGTGGAGAACCCTTTTCTGATGGGAAACCCATCGGAAAAGATATTTTGAGGTTGAGATCAGCGAGGGCCTTGGGAATGATTGGCTAGATCTTCGCTGAAAGGGGTGAGGGCTGGCGTAGACGATCCTTTCCATCATAATAATTCTTCAGGCAGACGGTGGGGCACCATCCTCACCCGGGAGCTGGGATTGATAGGATCTTGCCAAGCGGAGAGTTTCGCGGTGCTTTTCTTCTTCTTGGCGATTCGCTTGGCAATCACCGAGAACACCAGGATGGTCGTAGCACTCAGGCAAGCGAGGGATCCAAGGGGAGGGATGCCGCGGCACCAACCCCGGTCAAAGCAGATCCCATGGTACCACTGGTAAGCAGCAGACTGATAATGGAGGCTACAGCTAGGGTAATGGAGACCACCTTATTCAGCCGTTTATAGATGCGAAGCATGCGGGCATATTCTGGACCTCGGACTCCAGGAATTCCTCGAGTCTACCATCTGTTTCATCATCCATTTATTTATAGGAGCATACCGAGCAGGGGAATATTCTTGAATGGGCTATTTGGTCCTAACATCAAGCCAGAGCCATCGACGAATTGCCGACCATGCTTCAAGTAGAGCCCATCACCCTGGACGATTCGTACGGTCGAAGGTTTCAGGTAGAGACCGCCCCCACTAGGCTTCATGGTGCAGACGCACCCACCACGCTTCAAGTATAATCCCGAACCGATGGCTTTGGATACGGCCGCACTTCCCAGACCACTCAAGGCGCCAATGCCCAGGGCAGGCAGAACGGTCTTAGCTACCAAGGGTAGGGCTCTCATGGCCAACCCGGCCAGCATGGGTAAGAAGCCTCCCACCTTCTGCATATTCTCCTTCAATTGGGCACTGCTCATCTCCAGATTCATACCACCGGTGCCTTGCTGCAGGAGCTTGGTGATCTTTTGAACCTGTCGGGAGGTGAGCAGCATCTTATGATCGCCTCTCAAATTCGCGTGGGACAAGCGGATGGTGACTGGGCAGCCTTTCTTTGCCGCCCGCTGGAGCTTATCGGCTTGACCTTTCGTTAAGTTCAAACCATATTCTTGATACGTCATTTATTTATACTTCGCGAAGATGAAAGCGGATGGTGAGATGCTCGCCTCTGAGATCGATGGGCGTACCGTTCTGATCGGTGAGATACGTTTCCATGCGATTGATGGTTCGCAAGGTCACGGGCAAATATACTAAATTTTGGGGTTTGAAGGATCTTCTCGCCTGGGGCCACGCCGGGAAGAAGCTATAGATGGTGGACTGCTGAGTGCCATCCACATAGCTTCCGCTGATGATATCGCTATTCACCAAGATGCTATTGATGCTGATGATATTGACGATATGCTCCCTTCTGAGTAGCCATTCGTGGCTCGGTCGAACGTATAGATCTGCCGCTCGAAGCCCAGCACGCTGCTGATGCTATTTGGGACGTCGAAGTCCACCTGATAGTGGTGGGCGAGGGTCAGCGTCGCTCTCAGGGTCGCACGGTTGGCGTCGAGGAGGATCTTGGTTTTGTGCTTATTGAGCCTCAGCTGCCGCTGGATCTCATCGTTGATATCTTCGATGCTGTAAGAGCCGGTGCTCAGCGCGATGGGAAACCAGTTGGCGCCATCGTCGGGAGAGTAGCGGAAGGAATTATTGCCTGCATGGATATTGGGGATCGAGTAGTAAGTCTCCAGATTCACCAATGCCATCTCATAGCTCCTTCCCTCCTTCAGATGCAGAGGCGGGTTGAAGCGGGTGAGGATTCGGCTTTGGTTATCGGACACTATAAAGGAAAATCCTGCTTGGGGTTGGAATTATCGGCGATCCGTTGAAGCAGAGCTTGGTCCATTTATTTATAGGGCCGGCGGTATCGACAGATTTTGGGTGCCCGAAGGCACTGAAAACCTACCAATGGCGGCGGTCGCCTCTAGAAGACGACGTTCATCTTCTGGCCGTCGGACTCGAAGCGGAGGATCCGGTCGGAAATCACGAGGGCAAAGGCTTCGGTATTGGCGGGCACATTGCGATCGAAATCGGCCCGGATCTGGATATCCACGGTCGACTCCTTCAATCGCTCGGACTGGTGACTCACATCGATGACGAAGAGTGGGTAGAGATCGATGAAGTCGGAGGGATTGATATTGCAGTTGCTGATGAGGCGGTCCATGCTGAAATATTTTTTCCGGAAATCAGCAGCACTCTTATAGACTCTGGCGATCTTATTTTGGGTGAAGCCGGCATTGAAGTCTACGGCAGGGTAGCGGTCTGCATTGAGGGTGACGTAGATATTTCGCAATCGACAGTGATCGAATACGGCCGCATTTTGGGTCTGGTCATTGCACTTGCCGGTCTGGAAGGCCACGATGATATATCTGGGCTTTTCCCGACCGCTCTTGGCTGCCAGCCGCCAGTTAAATTGGGAGGTTTGAGGGACGGCTATGGAGTCGCACTGTCGCATCCGGAAGCCGCAGTCGATCTTACCCTTGCTCTGGATGGTCTTATAAAGCCGCATTTTCTCCTGGTCGGATGGATTGACGTGGGGGACGAACCAGGAGATCTTACTCAGGATGATTTCCGCCACGTCGTTGACGGCGGCAGCCCTCAGCACGGCATTGGCATCCGAATCGCGCACGAGGGAAAGCTCGTGCTTGAAGCCGTAGACGATCTTGCCATAGTCGTCCGCAAAGCCGAAGATATGCTTCAAGGGAATGGCGAAGGAAAATGACCCCTTATTGGCGGGCTTGGTGATGATATAGCCGTGGCGAGCTGAGAAGCCGGTATTATCTGCATGGGCAGCGGCGGAGGAATCCTTATACCATAGCTGGTTGAGACCTTGGGATTTGGAGAAATCGTCGGGGTAGGTCAGCATTCCCAGCATGGTGGTGGCGATCCCGGGATCGTTGATATGCTCGATCTGCTGGCCGGAGAGTCGGTAGCTGATCGTCCGAAAAAGATACATGATACCGTTATGGACGAGCGAGACCAGATCTCCATCGTCATAGGCGGTACCATCATTCTTCTGGAGCCGTCCTTCGACCAAGAGATAGCTCTCGGCGGGGTGGAGGAAGAGATCCTGGGTTTCGATATTGATACGTATTTCCGCACCGGCATTATTCAGTTGGGCCCCAGCTTGAGGCTCGTATTCGTGAACTTCATATTCCTGAAGACTTTCATCGAAGGTCAATCCTTCGGTGATGGTGAGAATTTCTGACATCATATATTTATTTATAGCGTCGAACGAAGTCGTGGATGGTGGCGATGCCGCCGCCCGAGATGAGGTTATTCAGTCTGGCTTGCTGCTGGGAGGTCTTCGCAGGAATGCTGGGATTGCTAGGTTGATTGGGCTTGCGGGGCTTCCGGACCTTGCGGGTCACCTTATCCACGACGCGGTCCACGGCTTTGGAGGCTCCCTTTTCGACTCCTTTCAGGGCTGCATTGGTAGCGGCGCTCATGGTCTTGCTGCCCAGCGTCTTCGCGGCAGAGGAGGTGAATATGCGCCCGGCTAAATTGGCGACCGCATCGAATAGTCCCCGCCCGCCGACCGCATATTTGCGGCGATAACCACGTTTCATCACTAATGGCATCGTATTTTATTTATAGGAGACTACGATGCAGCTGCCTATATTTCTGGTCGTCGATATGACCAAATTTCCTCAAGGCATCGAGGATGGCCACGATCTCGTTGTGCACCCCATTATTTCCAGCCCTATAGGCGGCAGCGCAAAGCTCCAGACGATCCATCAGCGAATCGAAGTCTTTCGGCAGGAATACCGTCTGCAGCCCAGAACCATACTTATCTTGCTGGTAGATGCCGAGACGATCTCTTTCCATTTATAGCTTCGGCTGGATTTTGGGGTCCGCGAGAGGACGGAATTTCCTGATACATGGCTCCCGAGGCTCGTAGGATATCGCCGTAGGTCATCAGGTCTTCGGGATCGAAAGATTCGGGGCGCTTCTTAACCATGAGCTCCCAAAGGCCGGGGGTACCCTTATGGCGCACGCCATCGACGAAGATATCATCCCCATCGAAGGAGACGGGCGAATTTCCGATCATGAAGACGTCGTCCTCCACCCTCAATCCAAAGGTATGGTCGGCGTGAGGAGTCATGCTGAGCTTAAGATACTGAGTCGCCCGCGGGCCGAGGTGGGTGCCATGGGGCGGTTCGATGGGTAGTGGATCGGCAAATTCGGCAGGAGGGGGAAGGGCTGGCACTGGAGTGGGTAGCGCAATCGGGATATCTTCGATCGTTTTGGTGATTTTCGAGGCAGCCTCCTTTTGGGCTTCCACCACGGGCTTGAATATCTTGGAGAGGTCTCGATCGAGCCCCATTTTTTCTAGGCGATGCTGCATATTGCTAGCCTGGATACTACGCTTGGTTTCCTGGAATTCCTAGCGAGCGCCTCACGCTGCTTGGGGTCGGTGATCTTGATGAAGGTCATTTATTTATAGCATCGAACGCTTTCGAACGCCCTAAGCGTTGGAAAGCGTTTGAGCGAACGCCCTGAAGCGTTTGGGCGAACGCCCTTAGCGTTTGAATATCGTCTGCCAGCGTGGAGGAAGATGATAAGGGTCGATCGATAGGTTTGAGTGCCTTTTGCATTTATCTCGACCTGGCTGGCATCTAAACGTACATCGAGGGCCTCGCTGCGTCTCGACCGAGCATCGCGGTCCGGTGGATTTGGCGTAGGATTTCAACCCGGTATAGCGACCGGCGTCCAATGCGTCGAAATCTCCTTCACCTCTATGGATGGGGCGGATGAGCTGGAGTCCGCACTTATTGCAGAAGCCATCCGCAAGGGTATGACGGCAGGGCACTTGCACTCTCCGAATTCACCCAGATGCTGGCGGATGCAGGGGCGGCACATATCGCCGAGAAGCTTGCACTGCACTCCTCCCGTACCGGCCAAAATAGTGATCCGCAGAGCACCCTCGCACCTATCTAGCCATTGGGAGGCTTTAGGTGGTATCCCTTACCTCGGCGATGGATGGAGATCGACCTATCTCCAGCTCGATCTGATTCATCAAGAATGCGTAATTCATCATTTTTATCTTAGACTCGATAAAATCTTCTAATTTGCATCGATATTTTCCAGCCGCCTTGGGGCTCGTGAGATCGATGGTCACGAATCCGTAGGGCTCGGCCCAGGATCGGTCGCAGAGGGCATCGAACTGGGTGGAGGTGAGGTCGCTGCAATGATCCCGGCGGATATGATCGCGATTCTTGGCATCCTGCTCGAAGAGGCAGATGAAGTTGGCATTCTCCCGGATCGATTGTCGCGGCAGCTTGAAGTAGTTTTGGCAGAGGTAGAAGCAATCCACGTTATTATGGCGGCCGCGCGTAGTAGTCTTCGCACTTGCTCTGCTTGCTCAGCATCAAGTCGTCGAAGACCATGAGATTCTTGCGGGCGGGGTCGAGGTCTCGAGGATCCGGCACCTCGTCGCCCTGCTCAAAGAAGAAGGCTTCGATCCCACTGGGGCGGGCTGGCGGCTTCAGGATATCCACCACGTCGATCAGAGAGTGGGGATAGCGATCCTTGATGGAGAGAAGGTCGCGGATATCGTCTTTCGAAAATCCTTTCCCAGCGCCTGCCGCAGCAGCTGATAGATGGGCTGATGGAGCGATTTTCCGAAGACGTAGAGTCGATCGTAATCGAGCCATCCATCGCGCAGGAGGAGATTATTCAGCAGCGTCGTCTTGCCGCAGTCCGACTTCCCGATGATCAGGCCTCTGATCGACCGCTGCGGGAGGAGGAAGTGATTGCGTCGGGCTGCAGCCGTCTCATTATAGGAGATATCTTCGACGTCCATTTTATATAGATAAAGAATGATTTTCTGCCTGAAGTGCAAGCGACCGACCGAGACGGAAAGTCGCTATGAGACCACCACCAGCAATGGGAGGCGGCGAATGGGTGGGATATGCGCCGTCTGCGGGACCAGGAAGTCTCAATTTCTCCGAGGGAGCGAGGTGCGGGGCTCATAAATAAGATGATCAATCGGCTGCCGGTGGAGATGCATCTGCCCGGGCATAATTTCACCGGGCCGGGCACCCAGCTCCATAAGCGTCTAAATGCAGATGGCACCCCCAAGGCTTGGTCGAAGCCCATCAATCGGGTGGATCAGGCCGCCTATCGCCACGATCTCTGCTACGCCAAGCATAAGGATACTGCCGCACGCAATTCTATCTGCGATAAGGCCATGCTAGCCTCACTGGACACCATTCCCAATCCCACCGTCCGCGAGCGCATGGACCGCAGCATCGTCAAGCCCATCATCGGCACCAAGGCTCGATTTGGGCTGGGGTAAAAATTCGTTGGTCGGATGAGCTAGCCGAAGAGCTGCATAAGCCAATCCGACACAAATTCCAGAAGCGTCGCGTGGTGGTGGGTGGCGTGGACGAGACTTGGGCAGCCGATCTCGTCGATATGAGCGCCTTCTCCCGCGATAATCGAGGCTTCAAATTCCTCTTGAGCATTATCGATATCTTCTCCAAGTACGGCTGGCTGGTGCCGCTCAAGGATAAGAAGGGTGCCACGGTGCGAGATGCCTTCCGGACCGTCTTCAAGGATCGTACGCCCGAGAAGTTATGGACCGATAAGGGCACGGAATTTTATAATCGGGAGGTGAAGGAGCTGCTCCAGAAGCACGGCGTCGAGATTTACTCCACGGAGAATGAGGAGAAATCGAGCGTGGTGGAGCGCTGGAATCGTACCATGAAGGAGAAGATGTTCAAGTACTTTTCAGCCAATTCCACGCGCGCCTACCTTCCCGTCTTGGATGATCTCGTGCGCCAGTATAATACCACCAAGCATCGATCCATCAAGATGACGCCCACCGCCGCCAGCCAGAAGGAGAATGAGGCCAAGGTATTCTGGAATCTCTATGGGGACCTACCACCCATGCAGCCGCCACGATTCAAGGTCGGAGATAGGGTTCGGATCATCAAGAAGAAAGGCACCTTCGAGAAGGGCTATACGCCTCGCTGGACGGAGGAAGTCTTCACCATCTCCCAGACCTTGAATACGCAGCCTCCACCTATCACCTCAAAGACTTCAACGGTGAAGAGATCCAGGGTCCTTTACGAGCCCGAGCTTCAGCGCACCGACCAGGATATCTTTCGCATCGAGAAAATCTTGGACCGACGCATCCGAGGTGGGAAGAAAGAAATCCGCGTCAAGTGGAGAGGTTATCCCGCCACCTTTAATTCCTGGGTCAAGGATTCCGACTGGCAATGATCCCCCAGTAGGCTTTCTCGTCCTCTCAGTCAGGACGGGAAAGATTGCATGCTGCGGTGGGTGATAGCAACCACGGCCGCCGAGGGTAGGGTCGGTCGTGACGAACCCAGAATGGTGAAAAGATTTTCCCGAGGACTTTTGCTCGAGAAAATTTCCGTTAAGGTGGGAAAGAGGGATGGGCATCCGCACCCGTCAGACTCAGAGGTTATCCAAGTAATTTCTTCAAGCTTTTCCCATCCTTTCAATCGAGATGGGGAAATGTTGCAGGATCAACCATGGTAGGAATTTATCTTCATTTCCAAGGCTTCGATTGCGTCACGGGTCGATTCGACTATGTCTTCGTTCGCGAGGGCGCGCTTGGATCTATCCGTCGTATGATATGATCTCACCTTCTCCTCGAGGACGTCGATCTTACCCTGCATCGCCATGGCTAGGTCTTGCCAGTTCTGGGCATACCATCCTTTGGTCACCGGCTGATCCGCCGCCGCCGGTGCTGGGAGATTCACGATCGAATGACCCCGCATATCTATATCACCAATCATCGCACCTCCGTCCATGGGTAGGCACTTAGCCACTTCTTTCTCCATACGGTCCAGCCGCTTCTTCTCAGCCTCCAGCGCCTTCGAGGTTACTTCGAGCGCAGCCTCCAGATCATCGATATCTTTCATACCATCTTTCAATTGCAGGTTGACCCAACGCTTCGTCACGGCATCCGACCCTCCTGAGGCAATCCCAGGCTAGTGATGCGATGATCGTTCATATCGAGATCCTGGAGCATCCGCCAGAGCGATACTCTTTTCTTGCATGTGAACCGAACTTATCCATTTATCTATAGTGAGAAAACCACGTCGTCGATCGATCGCCCATCCGCAAGCATCTTCAGCACGTAGAGGCAAAAGTGCCCGCATACTACGTCCCCACGCCTCTGCAGCTCATCGGTGCTATATCGAATTTCCGGTCTCAGATAGTCGATCATCTCGTCGGGCGGAGGCAGGCCGTAGGGTCGAAGTAAACTTTGAGTCCTCCGCGCTTATGCCAGCACGTCCAGTGCGTGCCGGGGCCATGGAAGTCGTCGTGATTCAGGATGCCGCATTCGATGGGGCGTGGGGTGGGTGGTAGGGCATCGCGCATGAATATTCCTCTGAATCGAGAGATTTTCAGGGCAGATGCAGCATCCTCGAGCTCTAGATTCGAGAGGGGCTTGTGGGGGAGGATCAAGTGATGGACGCGTATGCTGCTCATTTATTTAGATTCGGTAGTGGCCGTGCGCGAGGGTGTTTATACCATCGGGTAGGATATGACGCTTATCATCGTTGGATGAGAGCGATTTCTTGCAGGATTCTAGGGTGAGGACCTGGTGGAGCCGACTGCGGATGATATTCATCGAGCGATATTTCTCCTTGCCCGTGTCCAGACATTCCTTATAGTCGGCGAAGGTCAGTTCGGATTCGACCACGCTCTTCTTCACACCTTTAGCCCTCTTGCATTCCTCGCGATCCACTTTGAAGGCATATGCTTTCGGTCGGAGTCCCACGTACTCAGTCATCGGATGGCCACCGCACTCATCCTTGAATTTGCCGATCACTTTCTTATTCACGCCGGTCTGAATCCGGAGGCATGGTCTGAGGCATAGTTGGACGTATCGAAGCTCTGATGCACGCTCTCCGCCATATCCTTATATACGTCCACCGTCTGGATATCGCAGATCAAGCTATCCGTATCCGTATAGCAGATGCTGAGTCGGTCGCCATACCGAGGCTTCAGATAATCATAGACGAAGTCAGCCATTAGGGTCTTTGATAGATCAAGGATGGAGAACCCTAGGTAGATGGGTTTATCGAAGACCAGTTTGGTGCGATGCAGATGGACGGCGGCCAGATCTTCGCTGAAGACCGTCCTACGCTTGAAGTTTGGCTTGGCCACTAGCTTCCGGGCGATCTTCTCGCTATTGACCAGCCGCACGTCCACCCTATTGCGGATATTCTCCATGGTCTTCCCGAATACCGAGTTGACCATGAGCTTGAAGAAATCCTTCTCGAAGTCGGTGGTGGCTAATGCCCTGCAAGCCGTATTCTTCTCCACGTAAGCCCTCAGCCATGGGCTCTGGGTGAATCGGAGGACGCGATGGACCTTCTTCAGATTCAGACCCGGGCAAGATACTTCTTGAGATTCACGTAGTGAACCACGTATTTCTCCTTGTCATGGAGGTTGGCCACCAGCTTCCTGACTCCATTGATCACCATGGATTCCGGCGCGAGGATAATCGTTATGACGATCGTGGAGCTCCTTGGGATATTCGAGATCCACTTCCAAGATGAATCCTTGCTCATCCTCTTCGCCGACCGTGCTGAGGTCTGGGACTTCCGAGGGATCGATCCACTTGAAATCTCCGGTGGGTAGGGCCCGACTCATCGCCCACCCGTAGAGATTATTGGCGTCCAGATACATCAGATAGTTGGTCGGCTTGCTCGGATCGAAATCTTGCACGTAGGGATTATTCGCCCGAGCATATCTCTGAGACGCCATGGTCAGACCCCCGCGAATCCCCTTCTCGACCATGAGCAGCATATCAGGATCGGTGAGAAGCTCAAGCTTGATATCGCTAACCTTGAGCGCTGCGTCGTAAGCTAACCCTGGCGCTGTGTAGTAGTGCGCAGGATCGAGACCATAGTGCTTCATGCAGATTTCGCGGAAATTCTCGAATACGTCGGTGAGCAAGACCACGTCAGTCTCGAGATAGAGGTCGTGGTAATCGCGCATGGTCTTGCATCCGAAGACCTCCCAGACCTTCTGAGCGTGATCGTGATCTTCCTCGCTGATATGCTCACCGGTGAGCGTGCTGACGAAGGCTTCCTTGGGTGGGAGCTGGGTCTCCTGGAGCCTCTCGAATCTATCCATATAGTCGTAGGGGTAGACGCCTTTGCGTAGTAGCAGGTCTGAGTGGTGGCCCATCTGCCCGGTCGCCGCGATGGGGATGTCGTACCCTTCATCCATCTCCTTGACCGTGAAGGTGATATCAGCCCCAACGACTTCCTTCACCTTCTGAGAGCATTCTCGGAGAATCTCGGGTAGTCTGGTGCGCGGGACCCCCTTCTTATGGATCATTAGCCCATCGAATACTAGAGCCCCACCTCGATCTCTTGCTCGGTCAGGTAGTCGAAGGCAGCCATCAGAGCCTTATTTTCCAGGAGCACATAACGTAATTCACGGTCGTGCCCTCGATATTATAGTCCGTCCCCTCTTCTCCTTAGATTCGTAGGCAAGCTTGTGCAGATCAGGATTCAGCTTGATCACTTCCTCCATGATCTGCCTCATTCCCCATAATAGTCCCGGAGCCAGGCTGGTGCATCATGCTTGAGTCTGACAATCTTCCCATTGATGATGGCGAGTAGGTAGGTTTTGGCATCGTCCCGGCTGATTCCCTCGTAGGTCATCAGGTCCGCGATTAGCCTCTCCCGGTCGGCGATATATGCGTCGAGCCCCGTGCACGCGATGCCATTTTCATGGCAATACCAGGAGAGCAGAGTCGGATGCGCATTTTCATATCGATATCAATCATATGATCTGCGCAGAGGGTATGCCGAATTCGGCGGCTGATATTCTGGAGACCGATCTTCTCACCGGTCCAATACCTTCCGAAGCCATTGCGCTGGTAATATCGCATCGGGCATTCGCCCAGGGTATTGGTGCGGGCCAAGTAATCCTGCAAGAGCGTCAGCTGAGCATCCTTATCCATCTTCTCGCCCTTGATATATCGACTCCCCAGCTCGTAGTCTTCCGGGTGCGTCACGATATGCTTCAGTTTTCCCGGTCGATCACTTCGCGCAAGGTGATGCTTCGCCCATTCTCCGATTCAAAGTGCCCAATCTTGAAGAGCTCCGGATCCATCGGCTTGGCTCCAAATTCCCTGCTCATATTGGTGAAAGCATCGGCCGGCGTGGCTTCTACCAGCTTCTGCAGGCTTGCCCCATGAACTTGAAGCTGTCGATGAATCGCAAGTGCTGGTAGAGCGTCTTCACCTTCCCTTTCTTATCCTTGTACGAGCCGACCGCCACGCTCTTGGTGAATGATATGTAGCGCTCCTCCGTATTGGGAATGCAATCGATCTTGCCTTCAGTAGCCCCAGTGCCTTGATGAAGAGATGGGCATCGTAGCCTGCCAGGTTATGGAAGATGACCGGGATGAATTTCGGTGCCTGATAGTTCAGATTGCACTCATTGTGCGCGGCCCCTCTGAATCTGCCCGTGAAGTGGCAATGGTCCCTCACCCTATCCTCCTCAAGCTCCTGGTCGCAGATGAAGCATTTGGTGGCTTCCGCGAAGGCGATCTTATCTTCCTCCGTCATCACCATGGGCTTCTTGAAATCGTTCTGCTGATAGATCTCGCGGATATCTTTCGTCAGTCGATCCACGAAGATCTGACCCAAGTCCTCCCCTTCCCGCTGCATGGTGTAGATCACCGGCTCCTTGGCGTATACCGTCTCATCGAAGCACTTGATATGGTAGCAGAATCCCGATGGTACATGCTTCTGGAGGATCTTGGTATGAGGTTTGGACGGCTCGCCCCTTCTACCTTCTGGATGGTAGTCTTCATCATGCGCTCCAGCAGCTGCACGATCCTATCTACGCCATCCTTCGCCGGTTCAGGCTCGACCTTAGTAGTGAAGCACTCGAAGTCTGCGTAGACGACGAATGGCACCTTCATCGACCGGGTGTGGTTTTGGAAGCTGACGTAGCTTCCTTCGCTCGGCATCTCGATTTTCACCGCCTTCTTCTGACCACAATACTCCATGTGCTGATCCAGTTTTCTTGCCGGGTGAAGTGGTTCAGGCATCGGCGGCAGAAGTACGCTACCCGTCGTGATCGGTTACCTGAGCCGTCAAGAGCCGCGAGAAGTTCTTCACCCAGCAGTAGTGCCGCGTCTCATCATTAGCCACTAGCATGAGGTCCACGTGCTGCGCCCCGGCATCATCCTCTCGGATATCCTCATAGGGTAGACCCTCCTCCTTCCCCCATTGAATCCATAGACGTTGACCTTGATCCCTCATTTAGCTTCTCAAACTTATCGATTGCCCGGAGTGATACCGGGAAGTCGATGCCATCGAACCTGAGCTCGTCCGCCCACTTTTCGTACTGCTTGACTCGGTTGGTGTGCTTCTGATCCACCTCTTCGTGATGGAGGCCGAGTATCGCCCATTTGAAGCACTGCTGATCCTCATTTTGCACGTTGACTATTGCTTTCTTGGCAGCGAGCTTCTTGGGAAGTGGGATATATGATCTTCCTCAAGGGGCTTGTACTCATTCAGCTGAATCTCCAGCTTCTCGACGCGCCCAAAGGTCCACCCGCTCCCCAGCCTGGAAAGTTGCCATGCTCTCAATGATCTTATCCTCCATCCACGCTATCACTTCGTCCAAATCTACCGACTCCGTGATAACCATCAAGGCCGACCGGAATTTTGGGTTAGCGTAGATATTCTCACCGGTCGCCGGGCTGATCTTCACCATCTCCACGTGAAGGACCAAGTGAACTTTCAACCTCTCTTCTCTGCTAGGGCATCTGAGATCTTGCTTCGGGTGATGCTTCGGCTCACTTGCATGAACGTTTCAACGTCATGCGGCTTCAGGGTTCGAGGTTCACCGTGCCGAATATCCTCCCAAAGCCTCGCGCTTATCGCGCACTTTGATCTCATCTTCAGCTTCCCTAAGACTCTCCTTCACCCTCTCGACCAGTTGATCCTTTCTGAGTCGGGAATAGTTGGTGACCCCCCTACGCCGCGCCATAGCCTTGAGCTGCTTCTTTGTGAATACTTCCCGGCGAAGGAACCTGCGACCGGTGGCACACTCGATGAGTCTCACTAAAGCGCCCTTACTTTTCCTACTATATCCCCTCACCCCTTCCTCCTTAGCAATTTCCCGAAGCTCCTTGATGGTCTCGATCACCTGAAACTTCCCCCCGATGGTTTGGTCGGCAATATCCTGCTGAGGTGAATTCTTGGTATGCCTCCAGCAATGCCCATCCTTGCCTGGTTTGCTTTTGCAAAATTCTCCCTTCTTCCTTCTGAGTGGGGCATTGCAGTATTGCTGCTTTTGGGGATTGGGGCTGGGGTACTATTCCCCGAGACTGAATCTTCCATGCGATCCATGATTCTTATCATGGATGATGCCATGTCTTTATTCTATATATGTTTTTTTTTTTTTTTTTTTCCACTTCACTTCAAAAGTAAAGGCATGGCAGGAGGGCAAAAAATCACCTCGGGTGATTGAAATCCTAGGATTAGATGATATGCAACGATGTGCTTTCCCCACCAGCAAGGCACCCTTGTGTAAGCATTACGGAATAGCTTGCACCTATTGTGGCGGCATGCGAGTAAATAAGTCTCCGCTCCTCTAACCATCCACAACGGGGTCACTCCTCGAAGGTAAAGTCGTACATCTCAGGGAAGATCCGAGTGACCTCCATATAAGCTACGTTAGTCCCACTTTTCACTTATATAGTCGGGCTGGTGCCATCCGTCGATCTCGGAGCTGCTGCATACTTAATAATATATGTCTTTGAGCGGTATTTAAACCATGCAATTCCTGCAATTTCATTAGGAAAGGTATGGCTAATTTGCATATCGCCTAAATATTTTGCAAAATTTCAGCCCGCATGCCGCCAGACCCCAGTGAAAATTATTGAGACCCCCACTGAGGCTTATTTTAAGAAAATCCCTCAGCCCAATATCATATTTTTCCAGCCAATGCAGCAAATAATCTCAAAAAATACTTTTTTTTTCGGCATCAGGGGAGATAATCCAGTTATAATTACTGCAAAAAAAAAAATCTTTTCCGACGAGGTTTTCCCCCGTCGGAAAAGCTTCTGCCGTAAGACAAAGGCTAAATTGCAACGGTCATGACGAGATACGATCCGTTTGCATCCCGGGGCCCCAAATTTGGGGTCTTATGCATGATTTCTGCATGGAAAATGGTTTTGGGGCAGAATTGTCATTTCTTCACTACTCACGTATACACTGTAGTTGTGTTAAATTAAAGAGAATGGGTCACAATAGCCTGGGGTCCTAGCTGATCTTGTCAGTATACCTTGCGACGCGCAGCTAGATTGGGCCGGGATGCCAGGCTAGGGTCACAACCGTTATAGTGGTCAGATAAATGATTGGCGAATTAGTGTAAACATATATTATCATAAAGAATTCGTTATGTATAGCTACTAGAGTAAATTTATACGAAAAAATAAAAAATGGACAATATTTGTGAATTACACATATTGTATCCTTCAAATGGAAACTTTTAGTTATTTGTTACATATGATTATGATCAAAATTTCAATATAGGTTATGTAATAGTTGGTCATGTTCTATGAACATATTACCCACAAAGAGCAGATGAGACCGGAAGCCAAAAAAGACTGAAGATAAAAAGGGACAATCATAAACCATAAGACGAAGAAAAACGGACCACCCCATGATTATTCCGAAATTGCTCTGACGTCTAACGGCTTTTTCGGGATTTGCTAGGCAATCTTGGACATCCCCATGGCCTAATAGAAAAACGCAGAAAAGACGAACAAAAGCCAACACAAAATTAATGACTATTTAACACCATCCACATTAAAAACCGGAGCGATCTCTAGTGCTCTTTGTTAATGTAAACAAATTGTTACCAAACAACACGACAAGTATGCAACACTAATTTTCTTTCATCTTCATTTATAACCCATTTAACTGATCCAGAAAAATGAGTTAATCTAAATCAAATAAATTTTAATCATCTTCTTTATGCAGATAATTCGGTCTGGGTCTCAGAGACACCTACTGGTTTGTAACACTGTCTGGATGCCTTTACAGTCTTTTTGTAGTGATAAGGGTCTTATTGTGAACACCAAGAAAACTAAGTTTATGATATAGATCTCTAATAGACAAATATAGGTTTTTTTGTTCGCAACCATTAGAGTCTGCTACAGAATGTACAAACTTAGGTATTGTCTTCAACAATTCATATCGAATACATAATGAAAAAATCTTATTTAAGGGTTAACATTCTACGAAAAGTTAGAAACGTTCTCGATCGGTTCACTCTGGAAAAACTATACATGTCTTTTATACGGCCAATTCTTGAATACGCCGATGTTGTATGGGACACACATAATATAAACCTAATACAAAGGCTAGAAAATATCCAGCTAGATGCCGCACGCATAGTTACAGGGGGGACTAAACTTACGAATATTGGTAAATTATATGTCGAAACTCAATGGGAAAAGTTATCGAAACGAAGGGAAAATCATAGATTGATACTCTGTCACAAAATTATACATGACAAAACACCTAGTTATCTCCGTGAACAAATACCAGGTTTAGTAGAAAGTAGACATAACCATAATACAAGGCAACGTCAAAATATCTTAGAAATCGGTACAAGAACTCGCTTATATTCTGAATACTTTTTCCCTGCAACCGTGAAATTATGGAATAATAAAATTGAGAATGGAAATGGGGAATGTGTCAAAGAGACAACAACCCGACCACAGAACAGACAACAACAGAAGGTCACCAATAGGTCTTCAATACAGCGAGAAATTCCCGCACCCGGAGGCGTCCTTAAGCTGGCCCCTAAACAAATATATATACTAGTTCAGTGATAATGGACGTCATACTAAACTCCAAATTATACACAAGAAACTAAAAGTAAAAATAATACAAGACTAACAAAGGCCAGAGGCTCCTGACTTGGGACATACCTTTTAATATAAGACAATGCGACTCTCTCTTTCTATTTAAAAAACATATTTGTAAACAAAATAAGAAGGTTCCCACACATTATTATGTTGGAAATCGCATTGGACAAATTCTCCATGCACGCTTGCGAATGAAATCTAGTGCTTTAAACTCCAATTTATTTTTACGTAGTTTAGTGGATTCGCCAAATTGTCGTTGTGGTGCTATAGAAACAAACTCTCATTTTTTATTAACGTGTCCTTACTATACTAACATACGCCAAGTGCTACTGAATTCTCTTGCTGATTTTCCGCAGCGTATTGATGTAAATATTTTGCTTTTTGGGTCAGATTGTTTAACTGATGAAGAAAATTGTACTCTTTTTGTATTGGTACAGAAATATATATTGAAAAGTAAAAGATTCACACCATAATATGAAAACTTCATTTATATGTTTTCCTTGCATTTCATTTAGCTAATTTCATTCACTTGCTTTTTGTTTGTTTTTGTTAGTTCTTTTTTTCCTCCCTTTTTTCTCAAACTATATAATCAATCTTATTTTGTATTTACTATTCTTAATATATTCCAATTGACAGAGCATGCTCCAAGTATTCATTATATTGTATGTCAATATTCTTTTGGAGACAGATTAAAATAAGCAATGTTGCTTGTTTCTGGATCCCATTGTTTATACTGTATTGTATTATATAGCATGAGTTGACTTATCGAATAAAATATTGTTTAAACCAATAGAGGTAAACTAATTATATATAGCAGCTGAAAATATTGCTGATTAACTTGCCTTTAAATCAAAATCACCATATTCTATAACTGTATTGCAGTGGAAAAATGGATACTGACTTGTGATTTGAGTGAAATTTTGATATCAGATTTGAATATAAACCTAGACACTGCAGATAAACTTCCACTTCAAAAGGATCAGAATTTTATAAAAAAAATAATCCTGGTGTCCATGATAAGGGTTCCATGCAGCCTAGCTTTACGTACAAAACTTGAGCATTATACATTATAATATTCCTGGTGTCCATGATAAGGCTTCCATGCAGTCTAGCTTTACGTACAAAACTTGAGCTTTATACATTTTATTCCTTGTGTCCATGATAAGGCTTCCATGCAGTCTAGCTGTACGTACAAAACTTGAGCTATATACATTATATTTCATATCATATACATCAATATTTAAATATTATGCTAAATTAACAGACAGTGAAGTTAGGAACAACAAACATTTGATTTATTAAGATCTACATTCATAAAATATATAATTTGTTATCACAGAGGAGCTCTTGCTGGCATTAATCATGTATATAAACTAAAAAAAGTACTTAATTTGGATTCACTTTAAAAAAAAAAAGTATCGTGTACTCTGTTTCAGGATTCACAAAAAATATATAAAATATCAAATTAATTCTAATAACACAGGTAAACTCAGAATTTATACTAGAATTCCCTCACCGTTGGACTTGTGCTTAAATGAGCTTTGATATACCAAAAAGGATGATCACTTCTCTTAAAAGTTTGAATTAGTGCACATTCACTTGCTAAAGAAACAGGAAGATACAGTAAACCAAAGAATTTAGCAACTGAAGGATTCTGCAAATTTGGCGGAGACAAAGTAGAAGATGAATTACAGTTCCTTTTATATTGTCCCCTATATACAAACCTTCGAAAGAAGTTTAGTATTTTCAATCAGTATAATATATTTACTTATTTGAGTCAAGCTTTTGAAGTTCATAACAACGCTTAACAGTTGGTCTACAATAAGTAATGTAAATTGTGGTTATATCATATCATTAATTTTCACTTGCTGTTAATTTTGTTTTATTTACATTATTCATTTTGTCATGTTGTATATATATTTGTACGCATTGTCATATAATATTATATGTGCTTTATCCAATAAAATATTTGATTTATAACAATGTCCAAAATATGCCAGTTTTTGTCAGTATACCTTGCGACGCGCAGCTAGATTGGGCCGGATGCCAGGCTAGGGTCACAACCGTTATAGTGGTCAGATAAATGATTGGCGAATTAGTGTAAACATATATTATCATAAAGAATTCGTTATGTATAGCTACTAGAGTAAATTTATACGAAAAAATAAAAAATGGACAATATTTGTGAATTACACATATTGTATCCTTCAAATGGAAACTTTTAGTTATTTGTTACATATGATTATGATCAAAATTTCAATATAGGTTATGTAATAGTTGGTCATGTTCTATGAACATATTACCCACAAAGAGCAGATGAGACCGGAAGCCAAAAAAGACTGAAGATAACAAGGGACAATCATAAACCATAAGACGAAGAAAAACGGACCACCCCATGATTATTCCGAAATTGCTCTGACGTCTAACGGCTTTTTCGGGATTTGCTAGGCAATCTTGGACATCCCCATGGCCTAATAGAAAAACGCAGAAAAGACGAACAAAAGCCAACACAAAATTAATGACTATTTAACACCATCCACATTAAAAACCGGAGCGATCTCTAGTGCTCTTTGTTAATGTAAACAAATTGTTACCAAACAACACGACAAGTATGCAACACTAATTTTCTTTCATCTTCATTTATAACCCATTTAACTGATCCAGAAAAATGAGTTAATCTAAATCAAATAAATTTTAATCATCTTCTTTATGCAGATAATTCGGTCTGGGTCTCAGAGACACCTACTGGTTTGTAACACTGTCTGGATGCCTTTACAGTCTTTTGTAGTGATAAGGGTCTTATTGTGAACACCAAGAAAACTAAGTTTATGATATAGATCTCTAATAGACAAATATAGGTTTTTTGTTCGCAACCATTAGAGTCTGCTACAGAATGTACAAACTTAGGTATTGTCTTCAACAATTCATATCGAATACATAATGAAAAATCTTATTTAAGGGTTAACATTCTACGAAAAGTTAGAAACGTTCTCGATCGGTTCACTCTGGATAACCATAATACAAGGCAACGTCAAAATATCTTAGAAATCGGTACAAGAACTCGCTTATATTCTGAATACTTTTCCTGCAACCGTGAAATTATGGAATAAGATACCTTTTAATATAAGACAATGCGACTCTCTCTTTCTATTTAAAAACATATTTGTAAACAAAATAAGAAGGTTCCCACATTATTATGTTGGAAATCGCATTGGACAAATTCTCCATGCACGCTTGCGAATGAAATCTAGTGCTTTAAACTCCAATTTATTTTACGTAGTTTAGTGGATTCGCCAAATTGTCGTTGTGGTGCTATAGAAACAAACTCTCATTTTTATTAACGTGTCCTTACTATACTAACATACGCCAAGTGCTACTGAATTCTCTTGCTGATTTTCCGCAGCGTATTGATGTAAATATTTTGCTTTTGGGTCAGATTGTTTAACTGATGAAGAAAATTGTACTCTTTTGTATTGGTACAGAAATATATATTGAAAAGTAAAAGATTCACACCATAATATGAAAACTTCATTTATATGTTTTCCTTGCATTTCATTTAGCTAATTTCATTCACTTGCTTTTTGTTTGTTTTGTTTGTTTTTTTTTCTCCCTTTTTCTCAAACTATATAATCAATCTTATTTTGTATTTACTATTCTTAATATATTCCAATTGACAGAGCATGCTCCAAGTATTCATTATATTGTATGTCAATATTCTTTTGGAGACAGATTAAAATAAGCAATGTTGCTTGTTTCTGGATCCCATTGTTTATACTGTATTATATTATATAGCATGAGTTGACTTATCGAATAAAATATTGTTTAAACCAATAGAGGTAAACTAATTATATATAGCAGCTGAAAATATTGCTGATTAACTTGCCTTTAAATCAAAATCACCATATTCTATAACTGTATTGCAGTGGAAAAATGGATACTGACTTGTGATTTGAGTGAAATTTTGATATCAGATTTGAATATAAACCTAGACACTGCAGATAAACTTCCACTTCAAAAGGATCAGAATTTTATAAAAAATAATCCTGGTGTCCATGATAAGGGTTCCATGCAGCCTAGCTTTACGTACAAAACTTGAGCTTTATACATTATAATATTCCTGGTGTCCATGATAAGGCTTCCATGCAGTCTAGCTTTACGTACAAAACTTGAGCTTTATACATTTTATTCCTTGTGTCCATGATAAGGCTTCCATGCAGTCTAGCTGTACGTACAAAACTTGAGCTATATACATTATATTTCATATCATATACATCAATATTTAAATATTATGCTAAATTAACAGACAGTGAAGTTAGGAACAACAAACATTTGATTTATTAAGATCTACATTCATAAAATATATAATTTGTTATCACAGAGGAGCTCTTGCTGGCATTAATCATGTATATAAACTAAAAAGTACTTAATTTGGATTCACTTTAAAAAAAAAAAGTATCGTGTACTCTGTTTCAGGATTCACAAAAATATATAAAATATCAAATTAATTCTAATAACACAGGTAAACTCAGAATTTATACTAGAATTCCTCACCGTTGGACTTGTGCTTAAATGAGCTTTGATATACCAAAAGGATGATCACTTCTCTTAAAAGTTTGAATTAGTGCACATTCACTTGCTAAAGAAACAGGAAGATACAGTAAACCAAAGAATTTAGCAACTGAAGGATTCTGCAAATTTGGCGGAGACAAAGTAGAAAATGAATTACAGTTCCTTTTATATTGTCCCTATATACAAACCTTCGAAAGAAGTTCAGTATTTTCAATCAGTATAATATATTTACTTATTTGAGTCAAGCTTTTGAAGTTCATAACAACGCTTAACAGTTGGTCTACAATAAGTAATGTAAATTGTGGTTATATCATATCATTAATTTTCACTTGCTGTTAATTTTGTTTTATTTACATTATTCATTTTGTCATGTTGTATATATATTTGTACGCATTGTCATATAATATTATATGTGCTTTATCCAATAAAATATTTGATTTATAACAATGTCCAAAATATGCCAGTTTACAGCACACACCGCTATCATAATATTCTTGGACCAGCACAACCGCAGCCACCAATCTGTGTTCGTTAAAAATGGTATAGCTTTTCATTAGGGAATTCACACAGCGATGTTGTTCTTATTATATATTCACAGACAATCCTTATATTACACAGACAAATGATACATCAATAAAAAATACACGAGATGCACACTTAAAGCCGACAAGGGTTTGTCTTGTTATTATCATCCGGCATACCAATCTTGTTTCATTCGATCATTAATTTCCGTTGTTGACATCATGTAGTTGAATGGAAAATAACAGCTCCGACACTACAGCCCATAATAATATGGTTTGGGATTTGCTCATTGTTGAATGCCGTATGGCGGTGACTGTGGCCAGCAGTTTGTTGGTGTCCTTTGACTCAAAGAGTCTGCTTAGATCTCATATACCATAATATCTCCTTATTTTTATACTTAAATCATTTCAAAAACCTATTCGATAAACCCTTCATGAAGTATAAATCATACCTGACTAAAAAAATGTTGTTAATATGTAATCCAATTAATTTTTTTAAATAAAAAGGTATTAAATAATTCAGATTTTTTTTTTTTTTTTTTTTTTTTAAATAAGTGTGTTTTCAGTAAAAGTCGAAACTAGTTGCCCATTTTGGCTGTGGAAGCTTGTTGCACAGTTGTAGCTAGATGAGTAACCCAGATTTTAAAATCGTCCTATATGTTCAACTAATAATTGTGGAAAAATACACTGTTAAAGGTGCACTTTAGAAAATAAACACACGTATGGTTAACCACCGGTATGTGTGTATTGATCGATAATAATGAATGGGAAATCCCAATGACGCGGTGGGGTCTAGAACGGAGCTAAATTAATTCAAATGTCATTTTTAGAAGAGAAAAAGAACATTCTGAAAAAGAAAACGACATATTTGTCATAGAACACACACTTTTTACGTTAATGGCTGAATAATATGATATCAAAGAAGCCCAATTATCAAACTTTATTTTAAAAAAAGTGTTTCTCTGCCATCATTTTGCCATTTTTCCTTGCATTTTAATAAACAAACATGGAATAACTAGGCCACGGTAATAACGACCTTAGTTTAAGCGTGTCTACTCTATAGATGTCTAACTCTTTCGGTTTTTTTGTTTCGTTGGGTTTCTGTCTCATTAACGTTCACCTCACAGTGGCGGATCCAGAACTTTTCATAAGGGGGGCCCGCTGACTGACCTAAAGGGGGGCTCCAGTCATGCTTCAGTGATTCCTATATAATCAACCAAATCCCCAAAAAAATGGATCCGCCTATGCCTCACATCTCATTTTATTCATAAATTATTGAATATTTACATATTGTTCTTACATACGTATTTACCAAATGATGCACGAGTAAGGAGCGACGTACCCAGAGGGTAAACTTACTTCATTGTGGTTCCTGTGGTTTCAGAATATATTGTCACGCTCTGTACAATAATTTAATTTTCTGTCCGATGATGTTACTGTTTACGAGTTTCAAAAAAATGAAAAACAAAACAATATGTGACATATACAATGCAAGTAACTAGATACAATTAAATAGTTTAACTCTGAGAAATATGTACAAGAGAAAAAAGATGGAAAGACGTACAAATGTGCAAACATACTGACCATAGCAATCATCCTCGACTTTGTCATGTTTTGTCTAGCAATACAATCTACCAAGATAAATGTTAAGAAAAATGAAGATGGTGAGCATAAGATGTAAAATTACCACTTGTGGTTCTTTCCTTCAAAGCTCGTTATTTGTTTCTCCCAGCTTTGCTGTCTGATTAACATACATTATGATTAAACAGACGTAGAAACCATACTCTTAGTTTTATATTAACGGCTTCAATAGCTTTGTCTAAAGCTGTACTGTACATAGACAAAATTGAACAATTAATGTGACCCGTTTGCAACAAACACAAGAAGGATATTTTCCCTTGGTATCACCGACTCGTTTCCCTTGTTATATAAAAATAAGAAGATGTGGCATGATTGCCAATGAGACAACTCTCCACAAGAGACCAAATGACACAGGAATTAACAACTATAGGTCACCGTACGGCCTTCGACAATGAGTAAAACCAATACTGCATACTAGTAGTCAGTCGACTCTTTTCCATTGTTATCACCGACTCTTTTCCCGTTTTTTTCATACCGGGGCCATTTATGGCGTACTATACGGTATGGGTCTTGCTCATCGTTAAAGGTTTTAGTTTGTAGATTCTAGCCAAGGTAGCTTTATTATATTTATTTATAACTGATGACCTTATAGAATAGTTAACTGTCATTTTGAATTTTTGTGTTTCACGTGTTTTTTAAGTGTATATGCTCTACTTGGGCTTTTATCTGTTAGACATTTAAAATTAGTTTTATATCTATCGACTACTCGTATAGAGCATCATTATCAATACCGCAGTGGGGGTAATCTTATACGCCGATTCAAAGTCTTGTGACTGAGTTTAGAATTACGTAGCAAGGTAAAGGTCACATATAATGTGACGTAGTAGTGTCAAGGATGATTCTGACGTCAAATCTCAAGTTAAATTTAATTTGTGTATAGTGTGATACTTTAAATAGAATTTTCTGGACAAATATAGAAACAGAAAACTCTCGGTTGGTCTGGTTAAATGTATGATTTAAGAATATAAGCAAACATTGAGTCAAAATTAGATAAAAATATAAATATATAGATAATTGTAAATCTGATGATTAGAGTTGTTTGGTTAAACCAAAACGATCACAAGATGTCTTCTTCGTGTGGCCAAGATGGCCAAATATTGCTGTAGAGCATTCTTTTTAAATTTATGCTATACGTCTTTCCATAGATGTTTTTACTATAGTTTCCGTTAGGGGCGTTCTTAACTTAAAAATACGTTAACCATTACAAATTCCGAATACGTTATTATGGAATATATAATTCAAAGGTTTATTTTTTATATTGATCCTGTTAGTACTTAACTATATATTGTTTTTATTTAGACAACTCTCACATCGTTATGGATACCAACACATCTTGATAGAATAATAGTATTTCATTCCAATTTAGTGCCCCAAAGGGCATAACCATTTGACTTGACAGTATCGTCAATGATTCGAGATTAATAAAATAACATTTTAAAAAAAATCATTTAATATGCAAACGGATTTTAAGTGATGACGCGGTATAAATAGACAATCTTTGTTTCTCGAGTCTCTTAATCTGCAAAAGTTAAATAAAAAGTGTTAGTTTTAGACTGATCTTGTAAAATAAGCTACCAGACTAGTTGTTTGATAAAAGTCTAGGGTGTCGGAGTTATATTGTATAATAGAATTAGGTAATACAATACGAACCATGTACAGAATAAAGGCACCTGTCTTCACTCTCGGGATTTTTGGTCGTGTTTGTGATGCTCAATATTTTTTTTCTGTGTAGTGTTTCTTGTGAACTGTTGTCTTCAGGCATGTCAGGGATGGATCCAGGGTGTGGGGAAAGGGGGTTTAATTGTCCTTTATTCTAAAAATATCTTTTTTTTTTACGATTTAATGTCAATCCTTTTTTTCGATTAAAGATAGGGGCTAATTATTCGACTTATATATGACCCTTGGTATGTTTTTGATTGACCCTTGGTATCTTTTTAATTGACCGTTGGTATGTTTTTAATTGACCTTTCAATTGTTTTTGATTGACTTTTGATTTGTTTTTGATTGACCCATGATATGTTATTGATTGATCCTTGGTATGTTTTTGATTGATCCTTTGTATATGTTTGGTTGACCTTTCGTATGTTTTTGATTGACCTTTGGTATGTTTTTGATTGATCCTTGGTATGTGTTTGATTGATCCTTGGTATGTTTTTGATTGATCCTTGGTATGTTTTTGATTGAACCTTGGTATGTTTTTGATTGACCCTTGGTATGTTTTTGATTGATCCTTGGTATGTTTTTGATTGACCTTTGATATGTTTTTGATTGACCTTTGGTATGTTTTTGATTGATCCTTGGTATGTTTTTGATTGACCTTTGGTATGTTTTTGATTGATCCTTGGTATGTTTTTGATTCACCTTTGGTATGTTTGTGATTGACCATTGGTAAGTTTTGATTAAACCTTTGTATGTTTTTGATTGACACTTGATAATTTTAATTGACCCTTGGCATGTTTTTTACATAAACTACATGTATTTCACCAATTATAAGGTCCTATGCAAGGGCATGATTACAAACACGACAGTACATCAATAATTAGTGAATATATTATACATTAAGAGTACATAAACTTGAAGAAATTATATTTAATTCGGGATTTTCATAGGGGATATGGGATCATATTCCCTGTCAGGGTGTTATATTCTGTGAAGCCCGAATTAAAATTATATTATACTGGAGTCAACATTATTTACCATTCTGATTTGTTCACAGGGTATAATGAGTTCATAAACCCAGTCAAGGAAGTTACCAATTCAGGATTAGCCGGGATATTTCATTCCAGTATAATATATATGTCAGGCTTGAGCTATTTTCCAAAGGCATACCATACGAGGCAGATATTTCTTTATCTTTCTTGTTTTCGTGTGTGTGATATAGGGCTATATAAAGAAAATTAAACTGACAAACATTTCCATTAACTGCTTATTATTTTTTACTAAAAGAAACTGAGTGATGTAAACTTCCTAGTTTTTGTTATCTAAAACGAACAGATAGTGGAAACTTTTTATTTCCTGTAACCATGGCAATCAGCTTGTTACGTATTGCTTGATGTGACGTATTTTACGTCATACTATATAATACAAACAGTCAAAGCTGATTTTTCTTAGAATTCATTCTAGTTTGTGCACATGGTGAGTGAAAGATGCTAAAAATGATAATCAGTGATCTAGCTGGCCAATATGAAGAATCAATGCACACCAGCATCAGGTTCCAAGTCATTCGGAAGACTTCAGTACTTGTGTTAGATAGATCTATATAGATAATTCATGACGTCAATCAATGTCTCGTATACACAAATATTATTCATTGATAAGATTAAGGGGATTCACCTATATTAGATGAGGTTAAATTCGGGATATAATTTATTTCTTTTTTAATGATTATATGGATATTTCTAATAAAAGTACATACTATTTATAGTATAAACTGTGCACTTTCTAGACTCCAGAGACGCACATCGTTTACCATGATAGTGTATTCACACTTTTGCTTATAAACCTTTAATCTTAGATGACGACCATTTGATTTTCTGTGAAAAGGGGGAACAGGAGGATTTGTTTGCGGATCGAATATTCATTTTTACCTGTTGCTAGAACGGGTTATTTATTTTGCGGAAATTGTTTTTACTTCTGTACACAGCTCATTCCTGCATTTGTTTGGGCAGACTATTCATTTTTATCCTGGCTTGGGCAAAGTTATTTATCTTCAGTTATGACCAGTCCAGTATGTTCTATCGTCCTGTCCCCCTTTTTCCACCCTCAATAAACATCAAATAGTCGTCCCTTATTTTTATGAGAACAATTGTTTCTTCCCGTAAACGTGTTATTATGTTTCTGATGGATAAAGTATATAATTGTCTGTTTATGTCAAGTGGGCTCATTCCTTGAATGCCTACATCCTTTGATGTGCGACAAAATACAGGAAAAAAAATTTGGCATTCAAGGAATAGTATCTGATTATGATTAAGTAATTACAATTTGTGCAGGTAAGCTTAGTCTTCAATTTTGATTCAAGGTAATATTACCATTGTTCTGCTTGTTTGCAATGAATAAATATTTTTTTTTTTTTTTCTGTTTGTTTGAAATGAGGAAACCTTTTTGAAGGAATGAACAAAAATCATAACTAAATATTATTGGTATACAGCTATTAACATTTACGGTCCTACTTTCTATCGATGCTTATATTTTGGCATTGCACAAGATCAGTTTTCTCTGACTATTTATGACGTCTTTACACGAAATCCATTGGGTATGTACTAATTTAACTGATATTTTAGTCTTGGATACATGATTTTTTGTTAGTTGTTATTGGTTTTGAACTAACTACCAGTGAACTGCAAGTTGGTTGTGTCTTAAGTCTTTTTGTTAGTTGTTTTTATGTGTGCCTTGTGTCAATCTGATAAGTCAAGCTTTTTCAACTGTTTTTTATAGTTTGTTCTTATGCTGTGCTGATACACCACTGGTCCAGGTAAGGGGAGGGTTTGGCGCCTGCAAAAATGTTTACGGGATAATACCACAATTGCTTTTCCCCTATTAGTCTTTGTTAAATTATCATTTGCAAAATGTGCAGAATTTACTTTTGTTTCAAATAAAGAAATATTTGGCATGATTAGAGTATCATCTTGTCCAGTACAGCAGTGAGAATTTCACTCAATTATATTTCATGAGAGTCTGTATGGGAGGCCCTTCATTTCTGTATTCTTATTTTTGTGACATTTTTCTTTATCTTTAAGAATAACGCTCATTTCTGTAAAATTCTCATGTAAATTATTTTACTATAAGATCATGATTTCTTTATTTTGTACTGACATGGTTCATTTCTGTAATCAGTATTGTATCAACTAATTCTATTATTCTTTACTTTTGCACCCCATTATTCTCTTGTCTTTTGTTTTCTTGTTTTGGCTCATTTTTCTCTATTTATTAATTATTTTTGGCCATTATTCTCTACTCTGTAATCCAATTTCAGACCTCATTCATTGCATATAAGAAAATAACTGCAACAGAAGTAAACAAAGCAACTTTTCAACCCATTTTTACCTGTTTACAAGCTATAACAACCAGGTCACCTAAAGTTTCTAAAACATTTTATAGGAACACCAAATAAGGTATATAGTTATATTGACAAAGATTTAGACTTGACCATGTATGTAAAACATAAGTTCTCGTTCTGCACTGTTATTCCAGAATCAAAAAAATAGATATTAGTAGTAGAAAAATATTTTATAATGCATATAGTCTGCCCATATTTGATTTTTCTCAATATGGGGAAATTGTAATGAAGATGGAATTCAAGGAATTGTAAAGATGCAGATCTAGCTAATCAATACTTTGGAATAAACTACCAAATGTTGAGAAAATCTGGGTATTTTTAAAAAAAATGTGTACATTTTTAAACTGTAAATGATATGTAACAACTCACTCGCATCTTTTTAATGTTAGTGTATTTATAACGTATTTACACTTTTGGTATTTGGCTGAATTTTGTCTCAGAATGACCTTAGATCTGTCTCCAAATAACCTTCTGACGTCAAGCAACAATCACTTTTTAATTATGACGTCAAATTTTTTAAATTGTGATGTCAGATTTTACGTGAACTTGTGTGATTTTAAGTAATGGCGGAAAAATTTGCATACAAGTGTAAATACGTCTATTGAGGCCCCTCATGGGGGTGTCCAAGTATTCACATAATCACAAATTTTTTTTGCAAATATAATCACATAATCGTTAATTATTTTTTTAAACAAGATAATCAAATAATCAAAAATACAGTCCTAGATTATCAAATAATCATAAAATATTTGGTCTGGTAATCAAATAATCACTATAAAAACGGACAAGTAATCACATAATCAAAAACACCATGAGGAGGCTTTTCTTGTTCTACAGACAATCATTTAGCGTAAAAGTTTAAATTGTAATCTTTGTAATACTTGTTGATTGTCTAATGTATGCAGATGACGTTATTTTACTATCACATTGTGCTATAGGCCTCCAAAACAAGCTCAGTAGATTACAAAAATTCTGTGATGACTGGTGCCTAAATGTAAATATAAACAAAACCAAAATTGGAATATTTAATAAATCTGGAAAATTATTACGTGACACATATACACTTAATGGGACAACCCTGGAATGTGTGAAATCAATTAAATACCTGAGCATCATGTTCTCCTGTTCTGGTTCCTTCACTGGAGCACAATATGCACTTTATAAAAAGGCAAATAAGGCCCTATGGAAACTTAAAAAAGATTTACTTTCACTACAACCATCAATTTCAACTTCATGTCATGTATTTGACCATACAATTAAACCCATTTTGTTATATTGCTCTGAAATATGGGGGATTTATATTAATTTAAAGGTTAAATCAGATGTCTTATGCAACTTTGCTAAATTAGCAAGTGTTTTTCCAGCGGAAAAGATGAACCAACATTTTTCAAAATATATTCTAGGGTTCAAAAACAGCTCAAATTTTGCTGTAATGAGCGAACTAGGACGCTACCCTTTGGTTATGGATATATTCAAAAATATAATTAAATAATGGGTTCGATTAGAAAAGTGTAAAAACCCATTATTGGAAAATGCTTATATAGAAAATAAAATGTTACACCATCAAGGGATTAACACTTGGTACACATATTTTCTACATGTGTCAAATATTGTAAATATTGATATTTCGAAATCTGATTTTAATAGATACAAGCCCCACACTTTGAACAGTAAACTCAAAATATATCCTTTTCAAATTTTTACAAAAAAATGTGGGCAGATACAAGACACAAGTTGATCATGGAAAATGGTAAACTACGTACATATTTAAAATTTAAATGTTCTGAGGTTTATTCAAGACTTCAAAAAAAGAAAAAACTATACAAAGTTCAGAATAAGTAATCACAAGTTAAAAGTTGAAACTGGGCGATATATTAAGCCAAATGGGCCTTATGAAGAAAGAATATGTGACAGATGTTTTTCTGATGATGTTGAGGATGAAATTCATTTTCTTTTACAATGTTCTTCTTTTAATCAGCAAAGAAATTTTTTTCTTTACTATATTACCAAAGAATGTCCATCTTTTTCAAACTTGTCCTGTCTTAACAAATTTATATGGTTAATGACTATGGAAGATACAAAAATTACATTGAAAATAAGTGAATTTATTTCAGAAAACCTTCCAATTTAAATGTATGCTAATATTAAATATGTAATATTCCATGAAAATGTTATACAAAAGGGACGAAAGATACCAGAGGGACAGTCAAACTCATAGATCGAAATCAAACTGACAACGCCATGGCCAAAAATAAAAAGACAAACAGACAAATAATAGTACAGATGACACAACGTAGAAAACTAAAGACTAACAACACGAACCCCACCAAAAACTGGGGTGATCTCAGGTGCTCGGAAGGGTAAGCAGATCCTGCTCCACATGTGGCACCCGTCGTTGCTTATGTTATTACAAATCGGTAAATAAAATTGAGAATGGAAATGGGAATGTGTCAAAGAGACAACAACCCGACCACAGAACAGACAACAACAGAAGGTCACCAATAGGTCTTCAATGCAGCGAGAAATTCCGCACCCGGAGGCGTCCTTAAGCTGGCCCTAAACAATTATATATACTAGTTCAGTGATAATGGACGTCATACTAAACTCAAATTATACAAGAAACTAAAAGTAAAATAATAATAGTCTAATTCGGTAGGTCACATTCGTGAAAAGGGAAGGGTATTGTAGTTACGACATAAGGAACATATCCGATATCATCTGTGAAACGGTTATTCCATAACGGTCAACCAACTCGTGATGGCGTCCGTAAAATTTACGAAGAGATGATTTCAACTTCACCATTTGGAACTCTTGGTTTAATAGCTTCCTTGTGAGCAGCAATCCTCTATCAAGGAAATCATGATAGGAAACACAAGCCCGGGAATATCGTATCAATTGGGAGATATATACTCCGTATGCAGGCGCTGCTGGAATGTTGCTACATAGAAATGGAAAGTTCACAATTGGGAAGCTGAAATCATCTCTTTTGTCGTAAAGTTTTGTTTTCAACCGACCCTCATTGTCAATTTCTAGATGTAAGTCAAGATATGAGGCAGACTTAACTGTATCTGCAGTATCCTTTATCTCTAGTTCGATGGGATAGATTCGTTCAACATAGTCACCAAATTTTGTATTATTTAGTGAGAGAACATCATCTATATAGCGGAACGTAGAGTTAAAGGATATTGCTAACTTCTTATCTTTCTTCCTAAGAAGTTCCTGTATGAAGTCAGCCTCATAATAATAAAGAAACAAGTCGGCAAGAAGAGGGGAACAATTGGTTCCCATTGGAATTCCGACAGTCTGTTGAAAAACACGTCCTCCAAACGTAACAAATATGTTGTCAATCAAGAAATCAAGCATCTTGATAATGTCAGTTTCAGAGAATTTTTTGTTTGAATCAGAGTGATTCTTTACAAAGTAGGATTTATCCCTCCCCAAGACAAGATACTTATATCTACGTTCGCCATTCTTTTTAATGAAACAAAGTAATACCAACTCTTTCAATTTGTCTTTTAGTTTGGAATGGGGAATACTTGTGTAAAGTGTAGAAAAGTCAAATGTTTTAATACTATTGCAAGATGAGAGTCTTAGATTTTTTTTTCTCAATTGATAGACTCGTAAAGTATTGTTTATTTTGATATTGCATGCTCATATTAATATTGTATTGTAAATTATTGTTATTCGGAGCAGACTTCATAAGTATGGCTTACTTGTGTCCAATCCATTTTACTTTGAGTAAATAAAATATGTTTAAACTAAAACTTAGATTGTATGTACTCTAAAAGATCTTTGGAATTTTTTAGTATCCACATCTGATTCACGCCACCTCTAGAATAGGCAGTTTCACAATAACTTTGGAGCCCGGCTTTCATTGCTGATAAAATAGATGTTAATAATTTAGAAAGAGGTTTTGTGGAGCATTTGGAAGACCCAGCAATATACCGTTGTTTGTAAGGACACTTATGTAGTTTAGGTATCCAATACAGTGATGGAAGATCCAGTTCTTCATCTTTGGTTGAAATTCCAAAGGAACATAGAACAGACCTATGATTATCCAGGATTTCCTCTTTGGTAAGTGTCGTGAGGGTATATGTTGAGTTTCCAAGTGAATTGTCAATACCTAATTCATTTATCAAGCAGTTTATGTAATGATATTTACACACAAAACGATGTTGTTTGGGGCTTTATCTGCGGGGACAACAACATATTTGTCATGAAGGTAGGACAAGTGCTTTGCAACATTTGGGTCTTTAAACATTGATGTAGCGTGGGTATTGATATGCCCATTTAGTTTCTTAATTCGGATTTGTATCAACGACCTCACAGCCTTAATCCATTCGGAAAGAGTATCTACGTCTTCTTTCTCGCGTTTAGCCCATTGCCTGGCATAATCCTCGACTGAATCCATCAGTATTTTGAAGTTGTATTTCCAATTGATGGATTTAGGCTCACGATATTTCGGACCTTTGGATAACAAATTTCGCAGGGAAGTGTTATTGACAATGTTGAGGTCTCCGGTAATAACGTGGCCAGTCGGATTATATGTGAATTGGGAACTAGCACAGGTGCAATCAGGAGGTTTAGACTTGAAGTCGTCAATGTTGAGATCCTGCAAAACGTGTTTGTAATTGAAAATTTTAGTTGCAATTGGTTTGGTATAGGTATAAGAAATTATTGGTAGACTGATCTTTAAAATAAGGAGGTATTTTCGACTGAACTAATTTATGATGAAGGATATTGCCTAAGTTGACGCCATCGAGACCTTTGTTGGCAAAGGAAAGTTTAAGAAAAGATCTTTCTCTTTTCATCTTTTCCAATGCGAACTGGTTTGAAAAGTCTGTGACTTGCAATATCCGAAATAATAGCTGTAAGTTTGTATTGGTTTGAATGAGGGTTTGTAACAGTGGTTTCCAAACATAAATTGAACAGAGAATGAAGTTTTGAAAGGGTAATGAATACAGTTTCGTGCGAATGTGATGAATACCTAACGGCTTTTGTATAAATGGCAGCAAGTCATTAATAGAGACATCATGCAAAGTAGGTGATGTATAATGACGATGACCATGACTGCGTCTACGTCGAGGAGTAGAGTTGAAAATATTCATCACATTCACCGAGCTACAGGAAGGACTAGATAGAATACCTATACCATCAATTTTGTCATTGCAACCATATGGTGTCGCAGTTCCCAATTGTCGAATCCAGTAGTCCTCTTTTTGTCTACGGAGAGGCGTTGCAAGTTGAGGATTGTTAGTCTTGTGGTATATTTTTCGATTATACGAACTGTCATAGAAACGATGGAATGATCAGGCTGATTAAAATGCTGGTACAGAATGTCGTTTGCATTGAGGTTGATATCTGATCTATGGCCGCACATACGTTTGTTTAGCCTTCCTTTCGTTTCACCGACGTAAACCAATCCACAAAGGTTACACTCTAATCCGTAGACGACATTTATAGATTTACAATTCAGATCATCGTAACTTCTAGTAAAGTAAGACTTTCTAGTTAAATTGCTAGTGAATTGAGCGTCTGTTATTAAAATTTCACAAGTTTTGCAGCCATTAGTTCCACATTTCGAAATGAGACAGTGTTGTTCAGAGTCATCAAAATCCAAAATGTCTTTAAGGAGAACTGAACATGGCTGTGTATGTGTACTATTGCTATTGTCACTAGTATGATGATCTGAATGAGTCATGTTTGGGATATTTGTTTGCTTCATTTTAGTACAAACATTTGTACACTACCAATGTACCTTTAATAATTTGTTATGCCATGATAATCATTGTAAAATTGTTGTATTTTGTGTATATGCCCCTCGAGGGCCCATGATTGGATAATAAAATCTTGAATCTTGAATCTTGTTCTTTATGTTTTTTTGTGAGGGCCTGACGGTAGATTAGTGAATGCTTATACAGTCACTTTTAAAAATAATAATAATAATAATATTATTATTATTATTATTATTATTATTATTATTATTATTATCGTATAACTGATTTTGCGTTGGAATTTCGTGTAGCCCATCTGTAAAAAAATAAAACCGGTAAGTCACAACCAAATAATTTATATACGTTAGTACTCGTTGTAACAATTAATAGGACTTGAAAATAATACTATCCAGTCAGGTTATCTTCAAATTGTTAATCATTATCCAATCAGATCAAAGATACGAGATGAATGACAGAAGTGGGCAGTAATTTACAAAAGCAAAAAACGCGAAAGGCGAAAAGTCGAAAAATTTTTTACGTTTTCGCTGTTGTTACATCGCAACAAACACGTTGTACAAAGATTACGTGCTTTAAGTCATATTCCTCTTGTTTGGAACATTGTGCTCTTATGATACAGTATCCAAGCGAGTTGCACTTGTCTTCAAATTATCAAAAAATATTGAAAATTCATTCTGATGTCCAAAGGGAGATAAATCTGGTTGATATTTGTTATTTGTAAAGATCATTTGTATCCATCATCAGTAAATATGCATTATAGTTTATCATTCGTATCCATCATCAGTAAATATGTATTATAGTTTATCATTAGTATCTATCATCAGTAAATATGTATTATAGTTTACCATTTGTATCCATCATCAGTAAATATGTATTATAGTTTACCATTTGTATGATTATCCATCATCAGTAAATATGTATTATAGTTTACATCAGTAAATATGTGTTATAGTTTATCATTTGTATCCATCATCAGTAAATATATATTATATTTTATTATCTGTAAACGTTAACTTTGTTTTATCGCCTGTAAACATATGGTATATTTCATGTTCAAAACCATCCTACACATATCATATTTTATTCAGAAAGAGTAAAACAGCCAAACTGCAGAAAATCAAAGTGTGCAATAGGCTACATCCTGAGTGTCCAATTGATATCGCGTATTCCAAGTAGAAAGTTATGTTTGCATTACATTCATTTGAAAATTTTGTTAATTGTCAAATAAGCAATTTATCGGCGCGGGTTTAAGAAGTCAGATTATTAGTTTAAGAAACGGAAAACAAAATTTATATTTATTCACATATCAATTAAAATTGTTGTTATTGTGAAGGTATAGTGCGACCTGTACATGCAGGTTAAAATCTTTCCCCTCTATTATTCTCTTTATATATTAATGACCTCACAGATTTTTCATTATCCTGAAATGTGAAAAGTTTGTTCTTGATATATTGCCTTGAAAAAGATCTTAATAGATATAAGAAGATGTGGTATGAGTGGTAATGAGACAACTCTCCATCCAAGTCACAATTTGTAAAAGTAAACCATTATAGGTCAAAGTACGGCTTTCAACACGGAGCCTTGGCTATGTCTATTTAAAGCTGTTCATCCTATAATATGTCGATGATACTGTTCTGATGTCAGAAACACAGGAAGACCTTCAACTGCAATTGAAATACTTCAGTGAATATTGTGGTACTTGGAAACTTAAAGTCAAAACATCTAAAACTAAAGTTTTAATTTTCTCAAAAGGGAGACAGCCTAATAATATCCAGTTCATTTATAAGGAAAATGAACTTGAAATTCTGAAAGAATTCAACTACCTTGAACTGTTGATAACTAGATCTGGATCAACTACCTTGGACTGTTGTTAACTAGATCTGGATCAACTACCTTGGACTGTTGTTAACTAGATCTGGAACAACTACCTTGGACTGTTGATAACTAGATCTGGATCAACTACCTTGGACTAATGTTAACTAGATCTGAATCAGCTACCTTGGACTGTTGTTAACTAGGTCTGGATCAACTACCTTGGACTGTTGTTAACTAGATCTGGATCAACTACCTTGGACTGTTGATAACTAGATCTGGATCAACTACCTTGGACTGTTGATAACTAGATCTGGATCAACTACCTTGGACTGTTGTTAACTAGGTCTAGATCAACTACTTTGAACTGTTGATAACTAGATCTGGATCAACTACCTTGAACTTTTGATAACTAGGTCTGGATCAACTACCTTGGACTGTTGTGAACTAGATCTGGATCAACTACCTTGGACTGTTGTGAACTAGATCTGGATCAACTACCTTGGACTGTTGATAACTAGATCTGGATCAACTACCTTGAACTGTTGATAACTAGATCTGGATCAACTACCTTGGACTGTTGTTGACTAGATCTGGATCAACTACCTTGGACTGTTGTTGACTAGGTCTGGATCAACTACCTTGGACTGTTGTTAACTAGGTCTGGATCAACTATCTTGGACTGTTGTTAACTAGGTCTGGATCAACTACCTTGGACTGTTGTTAACTAGGTCTGGAACAACTACCTTGGACTGTTGTTAACTAGATCTGATTTGATTAGTCACAAGCTACTGATCAGCTGTAAAGAAGAAATAGCAGTGCCTTTATGTATTTAGTTTTAATTTTTCATTACATACAAGCACTTATCCTACTCAATGGAAACTGGCTAATGTTATTCCAGTCTTTAAAAATGGAGATCCTTCAATTCCTTCTAACTATCGTCCGATTTCACTTATCAGTTGTGTAGGTAAAGTCATGGAAAGGGTTATTTATAAACGGGTTTATAATTTTATGGTTGAACATGGCCTATTTTACCTTTACCAGTCTGGATTTTTGGCAAAACATTCAACTACACATCAACTCTTGGAAATTTATAATACGATTTTAAATGCACTTGAAAATAAGGAAGATACTTGCTTTGTTTTTGCCGATTTTTCAAAAGCATTTGATAAAGTATGGCATAAGGGCCTGCTTCTCAAATTAAAAACCTATGGAATATCTGGTAATTTATCAAAATGGTTCTCCAGCTATTTAGAAAATCGAGAGCAGAAGGTTGTCAATAAAAACAGTGCGTCTTCTGTGGGTAAAGTGTCTGCAGGGGTTCCCCAGGGTTCAGTTTTAGGGCCCCTTTTATTTTTGATATACATTAATGATATTAGCGTAAATTTAACGTCTCTCTGTAGATTATTTGCGGATGATACCTCCTTTGGTTATTCTAGTAGAAATCCAGCCTTAATACAAGAACATATTTCAAATGATTTAACTCAACTAAATAACTGGTCAAAAACCTGGTTAATGTCTTTTAATCCCCAAAAAACAGAAATTTTATATTTCACAAACAGACAACGACCAGATGACCTTTCATTTCGATTAAACAATCAAGAAATTCCGATAGTATCTAATCACAAACACTTGGGCATAACTTTAAGTGAAGATTGTAAATGGAACGATCATGTTCTAAAAACTTCTAAAAACATATCAAAACATCTAGGCGTACTAAGAAAATTGAAATATAAGCTCAATCGCTCAAATTTAGAAAAACTCTATTTAACTTATATATAAGACAATTATTTGAGTATGGTTGCGAAGTATGGGATAATTGTTTTGTTACTAATACTGAACTGTTGGAAAAACTTCAGCGTGAAGCTGCAAGAATTGTTACAGGCCTACCTTATTATTGCAACAGTGAAATTTTATATTCTGAAACGGGTTGGGAACCTTTGTCTGATAGAAGAAACCGAAGAAAACTTCAGTTATTCTATATTTATAATGGACAAGCACCTAATTATTTACGAACACTAATACCACCTCCTGTATCAACTATTTCTGGATATAATCTTCGTAACAACCCTGACCTCATAGTACCCTTTTGTAGATTAGAACTAACAAAAAATTCATATTTTCCAAATACTATAAGAGAATGGAATAAAATCGATAGCGCAATTAGAAATGAAAATTCAATCTCCAAATTTAAGTATTCTCTACGAAAGATCTCACATCAATCTAAAGCCCCAAAATACTATTATGTTGGAGAACGTAAGGCAAACATAATATTAACAAGGCTTAGACATGCATGTTCAACTCTAAATTCTGACCTTTTTAGATTCAATATAATTAATTATCAAAGCTGTCGGTGCGGCAGTCTGTCTGAAGACAGATTTCATTTTTTCTTTGAATGTCCGCTTTATGCACAAATCAGAATTCGCCTTTTAGACAAACTAATTTTTGTCCCGTCTTTAGATCTTGGTACTTTACTAAATGGAAACGAAAATTTAACTCTCAGTCAAAATACATCTTTAATTAAAGAAGTCTTGCATTTTATTCGGAAAGGTGAACGTTTTGACCTTTAGAAAGATATTTTTCTTTTTCTTTTCTTTTTTTTAACTGATATAGTTAAGTATGTCGATGAATAAGCTTTTTGACGTAGGACTCTTGTTTATCTTGTTTATCTTTTTGGGAAATTGTGAACTTTCTTCTTTTTTTATAATTATTGTACAAATCTATAATTATCTAATGTTGTTGTTGCATGTCTTTATATTTATATATTATAACTTATTATATTTAGGAGAGGACTATCTAAGTTGTGATAACTTGTGTCTGATCCTTTTTGTTATATGTAATGACAAATAAAATATGTTTAAATGAACTAGATCTGGATCAACTACCTTGGACTGTTGTTAATTAGATCTGTATCAACTACCTTGGACTGTTGTTAACTAGGTCTGGATCAACTACCTTGGACTGTTGTTAACAAGATCTGGATCAACTACCTTGGACTGTTGTTAACTAGATCTGGATCAACTACCTTGGACTGTTGTTAACTAGATCTGGATCAACTACCTTGGACTGTTGATAACTAGATCTGGATCAACTACCTTGGACTGTTGTTAACTAGATTCGGATCTTTCAATAAAGCAAAGAAAAAAGCAACAAAAGCTATGTACAGTGTAATTGAAAAGGGGAGACAGTGTAATTTTTCTATAGAATGTCAGATAAATTTGTTTGATAAACAAGTTCACCTAAAATTCTTAAAGCATTTATGACATCTAATGAGATCGACCCTAAGCATGATAGTGTATGGTAAACCGGACGATAACCATTGGAAATAAGCTTTTCTAGATTTTGATATTTCAGTTTCACACGGGACACTCTTTACAAAAATTTACGACAAAAGACAAGATTATTCGTTCCCGATTGTTTATTTTTCCCTTTTTGTACGGAGATGTTCCTTTGACCCCCTTCTTACGGTTTGTATATATTTTAACTTGTTCGCTATGCCCGTGTCTGTAGTCGCGTTTTGGATTTCAATGAACGTAATTTATGTATAACTGATAAATTATTAAGTCAGGGATTTTGTTATCACAAATTGATTAAAACCTTTACAAAATTCTTTCATAGATACAAAGATTTTAATGGAAGTTTGGCTGTACCTGTAGAGTTCTTATCAAAAACGGGATATGACATCCCAATTATTACGGTGATGCTGTTTAAAAGGCCCTTAAATTTTGATACGACCCATGTAAACTAATTACCCCTTCGAATTAACGTACTCTTAAAGGTTATCAATTTAGCACAGTAGTAAAATCTGTAAATATTGTTTTATTGATACTAACATTGATTTTGTTTTTGAAAAATTAAAACATACCTTAATTTATATTGCTATATATGAACAGATATGAGAACTCAGTATCCTACACCCTGTCGATACTGTTTACTGTATTTTGGCATTGCACAACGTTATGCGTTTCTCAGACTGTTTATGACTTCTTTTTCACTAAATCTGTTGGATGTGTTCTAAATGATACTTTAGTCTGGGAGAACATGATTTATTTATTAGTTGCAATTGGCTTTTAACTAGCTTTCAGTAACTGCTAGTACTGATATTTCGGTGATGTTTGCCTATTGTTTTTATGTTAGTTGTGTTTGTGCTTTGTACCGATCTTTTGAGTGAAGCCCATTGCTCCTGATTATTACAGTTGTGCTTTGTACCGATCTTTTGAGTGAAGCCCATTGCTCCTGATTATTACAGTTTGTTCTTATAATGTGCTGATATACCCCTGTCCCATGTTAGGGGAGGGTTGAGTGATCACAAACATGTTTAACGCGCCACATTTGTTATGTACCTGTCCCAAGTTGGGAGCATGTAGTTTAGTGGTTGTCGTTAGTTCATGGCTGTCATATTTGTTTTTTTTTGTAATTTTTTTTTTGTTATAAACTAGGCCGTTAGTTTTCTCGTTTGAATTGTTTTACATTTTTCACGTCGGAGGCCTTTTATAGCCGACAATACGGCATGGGTTTTTCTCATTATTGAAGGCCGTACGGTTGCCTATAATTGCTTAAATTCACTTCATTCGAACACTGGTGGATGGTTGTCTTATTGGCAATTATACCACATCTTATTTTATTTTTAACTCTAGAATGATATCATATTGGTGCAGATTGCTTGTAAATGAAAATAAGTTATCATCCATTTCATAGTTGCATGAGGACAGAATCCTGCCTTTCCTATTTAGAGACAGATATTTCTACAGCGGCGGATCCAGGGAAAAGGGGGGGGTTCCGGTTCTTTATCTATTACTTTCTTAAGATATTAGTAAAAAAAGACGCAAAAATTGACAAAAATCGGACATTGGAAGGGCAATATTTTCTGTAAGGGAAATCAAATGGGGGGGGGCATCAAAATTTGTTTACAAAATTTGAGCAATTCTGTATTTAAAACATGCAAATATAATAGCTAATTTGATGAATGAACTAAATAAGTATCTGGTTATTTGGCAGGAGTCTCTAACACTTGATTCAGATGTCATCTCTGTATCTCTTATGTCATCAATTTTTGCTTATGTCTTCATTTCAATATTTGTTTAATGTAAGTCTAGGCCATCTTCTGTTTGTTCATTGGACACAAAGAACGACAATACCGGAGATTAATGTTTTGGTCTCTTAGTTTTTGCAGGTTTTCTCGAAGCTTTTCTGATTATATACCCATCCATATAATAAAAACACTTATAATACTAATAGCTGTTTTCTTACATGATTAATCGTAAAACTCATGATTGAGCATATATATCAATGGTCTAAGATACTATCTTGGAGTCAAGTTTGGCTTTTTGAACATGTCTTTGCATGAATGATTTTCCTTTATGACCTGTAGATACGTAATCAGGGGACCCACACCCTACGCTACCCCTACAGTAAAGAAATATAATGTTTTGGCAAGAAAGACATCTAAATTTTTATTTTCGACTCGCTCCGCTCGCCTGAATTGTTCAGATCTAAATTCTAAGTTTCGTCATGTTCTTCCAGGAGAGTATTTTTTTTTTTTATCTGAAGCTAAAATTGAAGGAAGATGTGATAGATATCAATGAGACCATAATCGGCATATCCAAATAAAGTTTCCTGAAGTTACAAACAACTTGCCCACTTGAAGCTCCAGATTCACTACTGAGTCATATACGTCGTCTACTTGGCAGCAATAGTTGTTATTTTGGGTTGTAAAATGGCAGTTGGTACTGTCTATCCGTCTTTGCTTCAAGGTATTTCAGTAATCTATATAGTGTGGTGTTAAGCTGCACACAACTCGAGTTTCAGGAATGATGGTAGTTTTGGAAGAGTCAGCCGTTATCGGATGAACTGGTGCACCTTATCTTGCTTTGCCTGAAATGGGCAACCTATAAAGATGAGAGAACATGTTAAGTACAGAATATAAGAATACAGAACTTGAATGATTCATGCATTGGTATTAGTTGTACCAAATTAAAAAATTAACTTACTAATCAATTATTATTAATTTTAGGCTGTTCGATTGTGAAGTGCAATGCAGTAAATTGTGCTGTAGAAAATTGAACACCCATAACATGGTTAATTGAACACCCATTACATGGTTAATTGAACACCCATAACATGGTTAATTGAACACCCATGACATGGTTAATTGAACACCCATAACATGGTTAATTGTACACCCATAACATGGTTAATTGAACACCCATAACATGGTTAATTGTACACCCATAACATGGTTAATTGAACACCCATAACATGAACACCCATAACATGGTTAATTGAACACCCATGACATGGTTAATTGAACACCCATGACATGGTTAATTGAACACCCATGACATGGTTAATTGAACACCCATGACATGGTTAATTGAACACCCATAACATGGTTAATTGAACACCCATAACATGGTTAATTGAACACCCATGACATGGTTAATTGAACACCCATAACATGGTTAATTGAACACCCATAACATGGTTAATTGAACACCCATAACATGGTTAATTGAACACCCATAACATGGATGATTGCAGAATACATTTTTAATTCTTATAGAAAAAAAAATGTTCCAAAATGAGAACGTTTATCTATTTTCAGTCCTAAACAAAGAGCGTACTCCTGTGGGAAGTAAGTATATAGATCAGCGTGACAATATTGATAAAATAGCAAAGTCTTAAAAACAGTTTAAAGCTATAAATATAGTATACGATTCAAAATGAAAACTGTTTTTATGAAAACTGAATCTGTAAAAACAATGGAAAATTTAAAAAAATACAAATTGCTTGTCGAATATATTTTGAAAAAGTAATCAATTAATGTAATGTCTTATTCGCTATCAAAAATTTTTAATAATCTAAAATCACGCCCATTTGCATATTTAGTTATGACGTTATCCTGCATGAAATAACATTATAGAAGTCCTGAAATCTTTCAGTATGGTTTACTCCTGGTTTGCCTACATTTAAATATACCAATTATCTGATAGCTAAGTAAACAAAAAAGACCGAAGGTTTAATGATCATACGATTGTATATTCTGTTCCAACTTTATAGGATGTGGTATGATTAACTATCCACCAAAGTTCAAATAAAGTGAATGTAAGCAATTATAGGCAACTGTACGGCCTTCAACAATGAGAAAAACCCATTCCGTATAGTCGGCTATAAAAGGCCCCGACATGAAAAATATGAAACAATTCAATTGAGAATACTAACGGCCTAATTTATAACAAAACAATTTACGAAAAACAAATATGACAGACATGAACCAACGACAACCACTGAACTACAGGCTCCTGACTTGGGACAGACACATACAGATTGTGGCGGGGTTAAACTAGTTTGCTGGCGCCAAACCCTCCCGCTTACATCTGATAGTGGTTGAATAGTACAACATTAGAACAAACTATAAAAAATCAGTTGGAAAGGGCTCAACTCATCAGAACGATACAAAGCAGAAAACATCTAACGAAAACACAAACCGGACGTGGCAGCATATCTATACATCCGACAACAAAAACGACACTAAGTAAAGATCTGAGAGTACTTGCAGTTACTGCCAGCTAGTTCAAAGCCAATAACAACTACTAATAAAAAAATCATGTTTCTAGGAGTAAAATATCAATAATTACACATCCAACTTCCAATAGATTTAGTGTAAAGACGTCATTAAAATTCAGAAAAAAACATAACATGACCTCTAATCGAAGTGTTGCATGGATAACCTTTTAGAATAAGTTTATTTAAAGGATTGATAAGTTTACCCGGGTCGTATTTAAATTTCCGAGCTCGGTAAACATCATTCCCGTCAAAATTAGGATGTGTTATTCCGTTTAAAATAAATTTTCTATAGGTACAACAAACTTGCAAATCAAATCATTGTATCTATGGAAGAATTTAGTAAAGGTTTTAAGTAATTTGTGATAACGAAATTCATGACGCTATAATTTTCCAGTAATACTTAGCTACCGCTGATTGAAATATAAAACGTCACTACAGACACGGGCTTAGCGAAACGAGTTGTGATATATAAACACCATAGGACGGTGCCAAAACAACATCACCGTCCAAAAAAGGAAAATTAACAATGGGAGAAATCGTCCCTTTTATCGTTAATTTTTGTATAGAGTTTCTCGTGTAAAACTGGAATATCTAGAAAAAGACAGTTATTGCTGTTAATATTTGATTTATTTAAAGTGAATTCGTTTGGGTAAATTTCGGCAGTATTTTGAGAGAATTCTTGATCATTTAACGAAAAAATATCATCAAGATAACGTTAAATGTTGTTGAATTTATCAATTAAATCAAATTTAGACTGGTCTGTACTGAGTTTGGCTATCAACTGTGATTCATAACAGAACAGGAACAAGTCTGCTAGTAAAGGTGCATAATTGGTGCCCGTAGGAATACCTACAACCTGTCGATATACTCTATTGCTTAAATGATATGCAGCAAATAAATTTGCAATCAGATTTATCAAACTACCATTTAATACCCGTCATAATTTGAACCACACTATTATTTTATTTATTAATATTACTTTTACTGCTAAGTCTGTTTTTTGTGATATCCATTTTACGTGACTCTGTATTTATGAATCTCTTCATACTTTGAACGACAAAATTATTTTATGTCTACCTGTGCGAATTTCAAACGCGCGATTTTACGCCAGTACTTAAAACCTTCCATCCTTTATAGGTGGATTTTACATAGATAAATAAAATCGTATAATATAAGCATAATGAGGATGTTAAATTTGATGTATCCCTGTTTGTGCTTCTTCGTTACATTTGTTTGTTTTTATAGTGATTAAGATGATAACACAATGTTGACTGCTGTAACCCTATTTTGACATTTTAACCTATTGTGTCTGTTTGTTTTGTTCACGCATCGTTGTCAATATAATGGAATTTGATGCGACTGTCATACAAGTGAGAGGTTTGGCTAGCTATAAAACCAGGATCAATCCACCATTTTCTACATAAGAAAATGCCTGTACCAAGTCAGGAATATGACAGTTGTTATCCATTCGTTTGATGTGTTTGAACTTTTGATTTTGCCATTTGATTGAGGACTTTCCTTTTTGAATTTTCCTCGGAGTTCAGTATTTTTGTGATTTTACTTTTTAATAAAAAAGGAAAACTTTTGTTTGATAAGATTGTGTGGAAGTGTAGTATAAAGAGTGGAAAAGTCAAAACTGTCAACCGAAAAATTTCACTATTTTCTTATGTTTTAACACTAAAGTAATGTCAAGTTCTTTGATAGTAGTTAATGAACTCGTTGAAAGCACTGACAGATTGGTAGTATATCTATATATCTTTATTACCATGCAAAGTCTATATAGACTATAGGTGCACATTTGAATTACATTAACATCAATAATAAATATATAAACACAAACTAGTAGAACGCTTACTAAAAGCAGAGATGAAACGATATGTTCAAATGTTCAGAAGGGGCCTTAAGCTGAGCAGTGGTAGTGACATAGTTTATCTGTAATTTCTATATATTCAGGTATCTTTCATTGCGTAGTGTCATTTTTATTTGTGTAAATTAATAAATTAAATGTATTTTTCAATCATTTTAATGTCAAATCAATGGTTTCATATAACATACGAATAATAACAAGACAATGGAATCATTTACAAAAGTGTCTTTATAATTCATCATGAAAGTGATAATGATACACCAATGTCTGATAAAGTTGTCTTTTATTACAAACATAATTAGTGAAATTTATAAAAGCAAATTTATATATCACTGCAAAGAGGAAATAAATAAAGCACTATGTAAAAAACCAAGTAAGATGGAGTTGTCTTTTATTACAAACATTATTGAATAATTATTGAGCACTATAACCAAGTATATGAAGCACTATATGTATAATGTTGAAAAATACAATATTATTTTTAAATACTTCAAAAGTCACAAAACAAGATATTGACAAAGTCACAAATAACAATATGTCACAAAGTCATTCAGTACAAATGAAGTAGATGAGATACTGCATCAATGTAGTCTATGACTTTGATAATTCCATGCTGGTATCTGTCTTACAGTAACTGAAGTCTAATGTGTATTACTCTGTATTGGATATTTTTGGTGGACGGGTTCTTCCTGCTGCATACTGAATAATGGCACAAAATCTGTTAATGCTTGGGTCTTCTTGAGTAGTTACATGATCTCGTAGATGTTGGGATGGGCATGTTAAAGTCTCCTCTTAATCTGTTTGTGCCATGAAATGATGAAAAGGTAAATAAATAAAAAGAAATTTTAAAAGGCACTTATTACGTTTTCTTAAGTTTCGTTATTTTGCTTTCTTTTTATAGATTTTTCAGAATTATACCAAAATTATAAATATTTGTTTATGTTTTGTCAAAATAATAGTCATTTATATATATTTTGTTTAAAATATTTGTCAAATTCGATGCATTTTCCTGGTAAATTTATTAAGATATTGTCAAAAATACATATATTTTGTTATATATATTTTGCACATTTCCTTTGATTTAATAGTAGAATTCAATATCCTTATAAAATTTTACAGGTAAAAAATATGACTATAATTCAGAAATAAACTTAATATAAAAGTTAAAACAACGAAACACCTTTTTTATATAAATCTGCAGTTGATAAATGTAGTCAAACCAGGGACGCATTGCAATTGCGCCAATTTTTGAAAAATCCAATAATTCATTTGCGGCACAGGGTTATATATTTCTTTTGCGCCAAAATTATATACTACTTTTTCACCAATTTACAGATAAGATATAACATACACGTTTTAAAATAAGTTGTATCTTGAATACGAGGCTAGTTTAAGAAATGTTGTAGAATAGTAGAGTATCCCCTCATTGGATAAGTAAGTGAGTTCATACCAATTTCTACAATACAAAACTGAGAGTCACTTAAAGGTATAAAATTGTAGAGTGTTCACATGTTCGAGGTGATAAAATGGATATGTATTAGATACAATACAAAGGTAACAAAGAAACAGGCCGGTAACAACTGTTGTACGACTTTGCCCCAGCAGAGCTATAGAAAAACAGTACATTAACGGGTGACAGACACTTTTTATGAATAGAATCGCTCGTGCATGATCAGTGAGTTCATGGGCACTTTAAATTTCAATTAGATTTGAACTTTTTGTTTCACCGACATATTTCCTGTATAGATGTATCCAAAAAAGTTGCAAAGTCAGAAACACTACAGATGTGGACAGCAAAACCATTATAAAACATGGAATGATACAGGCAACCACGGTTATAAGCCGACCGTGCAAGACCCTCGTGGGTAGTCAAGGTCGTTAAAACCGCCCCTCGTCGTCAACCACGGTTTAGAGCAGCAAAAAGTACAATCTCAGCATATAAAAAAAAACTATTCAGTGTTCAATGTTTTCATTTTGGTTTATTGATGAGTGTGATCTATGCTGAATATTTTATATTAAGCTAACAAAATTATGTTGTAACATTATTAATTTCAAAAGTCTCTCTTCAATAGATGTATTATTTATACTATTTAGCTTTATTATTGGCACAATTGAAATATTGCATGTTTGGGCGCAGATAAAACTTTTTTTTTGCACAAATGAAATGTCAATTTGCACAAAAGCAAAGCACCGAAACCAGGATGATACGTTCAGTATATACCGAAATCAATTTATGGATGTCCCGAGAAATTTCAGAATATCCTGAAATCACATTGAGGTCCTGCTATATTTCGGGTTGTCCTCAATGATTTATGGATATCCTGAATTCGAATTATGGAGGTCTTGAAACAATTTTGACTAAGTCTGTGCATTATAAAGGATAGTGCATAATATTTTTTTCACTATCTATGTTAAATATATTTTTAATCTTCTCCAAAACAAGTGATTGATAGGTAATGTTTGGATTTTGTTTAACAGGCTATCAAGGACAAAATCTAGCTCAGGTGATTACATTTTTTAGAACAAATATACAAATTTCCACCACATACTTGTCTATGTGGTTCTCTTTATTCAGTGATATAAATTGATAAAATTTAGCTTTTTATTTTGTGATATCTATCAGATTCCAGATTTCTCTAATGTCGATTAACTATACTGTCTCCGTTATAAAACTGACCTAGGTATGATGTTTAGCTTTTCAACACCAGTACCTCGTATCACAAACCAAATATGATCAAATATAACTATTCTAATGTTTATCTATTGCTTATTATTCAAGATATTCAAATGACTATACACTGAGAAATTAAAATATTTTTTTCCGCGTTTGGTTTTAAAAAAAATGGATAAATGGTGTCTTTTGAGTAGTGCAGTGGCGAATTCACGGCGTGTGTGTGTGTGTGTGTGTGTGTGTGTTGGGGTGATTTTAACATAAAATCGTCCAAAATGATGTTCGCCTCACTCCGTTCGCCGGTATGTTTTTTTGGAATTACGCTACCCTTCAAAACATCCCGAATCGGCCCCTGAGTGTGCTATTAAGTGGAAGGTAACAGTATGTTAAGAGGCACACTTCGGGGAGTACACTGTGAATAACGATCTTCAGTAGGTTGAAACAGACAAGAAGAATTATTATGAAAACATTATGATAAAAAAGGAAATTTGTAAATGAAGACCCGAACACCAGAATTTTACAAAGTAAGAAATTTTTATTGAATAGAGAAAAATGGCCTAACAAATTAAAGAATACAGAAAGAAATACAGACCCTCATATACAATAACAAAAAAACTGACAAAGCATGCTAGAAAAAAAACCCGCTCCTATGAACATTATTTTTATCCATTTCTGAAATATTTACAACCTGAATAATGAAAGTAACATGTTTTCAAGTTAAAAATAAACTAGTAAGCTTGGAATTAGCAAAAACAACGATGTACGAATTGTAAGACATAAAAGAGATTCTTTTTTTGCACACAGCTTGGCTTCTTTGATCTCAAGTTCACATCAACTAATTGTACATTTGTAATTTTCATTTTTCGCTATTTTTTAATTTGTATATATTAATCTATGACTTGTTGTAAGTTATCCTCCTGTGAAATAATCTTCAGTTTGTTGAAGGCGGTCACTATATTGTAGAAAGAGAAGTAGAAGTTTTGACACATTTCCTATATGTGTTCATTAAAATAATAGTGTAAAAAATTAAGGACATAACTGGTGTGTGATGAGAAGTTCGAATTTGATCTTGTTATAACTGTTAATGATTATTTGAAATTGTTAAAATTTGTCAATGAAGATAAAATCATGCAGATAACATGGTCTTCAGTTGTTTTATTGAATACCTTATATTCCTGGTACTCTACAGTGCAGATGAAAGGGAAACAAATATTTGGTAGCAGCAAGGATTTGTATAGTGAGATCTCACTATACAAATCCTTGGTACCAGCAATACAACATAAATATCGAAATTTTCAACATACTCTTTTCAAATAATAAGCAGCATTATACATTAAGACAACAAAGTAAAATAAAAATCAGAGCGAACGGACACAGGACAAACAGCTATAAGGACGAACGGACCCAGGGCGAACGCGAATCAAGGCGAACGGACCCGGATTCTCTCTCTTTTCTCTTAAATATTCGGTTAATTGTTATCCCCCGGTCAAACGCGCCTTTCAAGGGAGACAAAGCAATAATAACAAGATGTATTTCGGCAGTTTTAGTACATTTGTACTTCAAAAAAAAGTACCGATGACTCCAAGCAACAGAGATGTGCAGTTGTTATTTCAAAAATCGAAATTTGTAAAAGTTGAACATGACATTATTTCTATAAATGGTATTCCTAGTTAGAGTTATATACCTGTTTATAGTGTGATTAACAGAAACTTTCTGGGAAAGGTGTAATATTTATTAATAGATTATTTATATATATAAATATATATGACGAGGCCAGGTATAATATTTTCCAGAAAATCTTAAAGACAAGTACTTCAACTGACAAAAATAACTCCTTAGGTTAGTATTTTTAACGAAATATTTACGTTTTGTATCTGTCTCATTTTTGGCATATTTCATCCAACTCTTTACACCTGCTTAAGGTTCATCATAACAAATGGAAAAAAATGGCTGTATTTACACCTCAAAAACTACTCTGAGTACATAGTAACCTGGCATCCACTAGATATATAAAAGTTAAATGCATTTTGTGTTTTAGAAAGATAAAATATTTTTTGGATTTTGATGGGCATTTTTTTTCGTTCCTGCAGAAGGTGTAAAAATAAACAAACACCTGAATTGCATTTGATACTGTCCACTCAGTTACACCCTTTAACTCACCTATAGTTGTGTAGATATCTATTGTCTGTCTATTGTCCATGCCAATAAAGGACAATTAATACAGTACAATACAGTTGTTACCTGAGAGGGAGCATCTCAAAGTTGTATCCCAACTTAGTTTATTTTTACACCTTCTGCAGGAACGAAAAAAAAATGCCCATCAAAATCCAAAAAATATTTTATCTTTCTAAAACACAAAATGCATTTAACTTTTATATATCTAGTGGATGCCAGGCCTTAAAACTTTTCCAACTGCACAGGTTAGTCTGTACTCAGAGTAGTTTTTGAGGTCTAAACACAGCCTTTTTTGTCCATTTGTTATGATGAACATTAAAGAGTTCGAACCCAGGACATGAGTCTCTGTTCCTGCATATTTGGCCACAGGGGCTTGTTTAGACATTAACTAGTAACTGGTCCTGGTAACCATAGAGCAAAATTGGCACACTATATAGCTAGTATACAGATTTTCGTCATTTATTTCATTTCGTCATTGATTTCAGATTAATGTGTGGTGTTTAACTTTACTCTTGGTAACCCATTTTCTGGTAAAAGAATATTTTCAACAGGAGTTTCAGTAAAATAAAGTATTTGAGAAAACTATGAATTTCTGACGGTAACTGGTAACGGACCTGTACAAGCAAGTAAAATTTAACATAAAAATAAGAAGATTTAGGTTGTCATTCCATAGGTGTATAAACACATCTATGCATTCCAAGTTTTGTCTAGATGCATCAAAATGCAATAATCTTATAATTTTTATGATGTAAAGTTAGTTCTGCTAAAAAAGTAAAAGCAGACGTGTGTGATAAGACCAAATGGCTCTATATTTAAAGCCCAGTACACTACTACTGTGGGAAATCAAGTGTCCAAATATTACCTCCCTTGTAAACACTGAAAACTTGATCATTTCAATGTTTGTTCTGTTTTAGCAAGGACGCTATTAATTATAGATTCAGAAGAAAACATTCTGGTAAATAGATACAATAAAAATGTATTGAAATAAAAACAAAATTTCCATATAATGTTATCCCTCCTTAAAAAGCATACAATGAGTACAGCAAGCTATAGGGGCTTTGTGTATGAGTACAGCAAGCTATAGGGGCTTTGTGTATAACTGGTTTAAAACTAGTCCATTATCAAGCCTTTAAGGGAAGTAATATATAATGTTTTCAAATATAGGCTGTTAATTACATGTTGTTAAACACATACATGTAACAACTCACAAAATTCAGTTATTTCAATTTAAATTGTATTGCACTTTTATTCCACAGATTTTTATAGTAGAGAGGATTGGAATCTCTTTATTTCGTGTATTATTGGAGGTTTATTTATATCATGAAGTCATGCCCATTATGTTATGAAGCCTTGCCCATTTGACAACTTTTTTATGCAACTATATAGCTAATCGGCATAGAAATGATGAAAATATTGAGTTTTTGTTTTGGTGCTGAAATTATGTATTCTTACAATGAGTTGTGTCGAATTAGAACTGTCGGAAATTCAAACATAAAAGGTTCACGTCAGGTTATTATGTTTTATTACAATGCTCAAAATTTTAACATAAATTTGGAAGCAAGTATGGTATACCTTAAAAAGTAAAATAGATTTTTTTTTTGTACAATTATCATCATATTTTCCTAGATTCACTGTTTTATAAGTCTCGCTTTTAGTCCAGGATTTCCCTTATGATAGGTACTGACCTGACACTTGAAATGGTCAGTTATATGAACTAAATACCTAAAAAGGGCATTAAAAACCACAGAATATTAAATATTAAAAACTCTTATGTAAATGACAATTTTTATGACATGTACTAGTGTTGGATAATCGGTTGAAATTACCAACCGATTATTTATTACTATCAGTTGACAGCAACCAACCGACTATCGGTTATAATCGCATCATTATACCTTGCCCTTTTTTTAAATGAAATCATGCATTTAGTCACATTGTGCATGTCTAATGCGTATATTCCATATCATTGCAGAGTTTTATATGTTCATATTTGATCTTTTGTTTCCTTTTCATATTTTATTAAGCAATTAAAACAGTGAATCAATTAGAATCCAGATTCAGATTGAACATATTTTTTCTTATTATTACAACATTTATTACCAACAATGACACTAAAATTTCTAAATTTCAATGGTATTACTCACATTATAATTTCAAATACATAGCTGTATCCATAAAAATTTGAATGCTTCTCATTAAAAAAAGATAAATAAAGTATTGTACTTTAAGCAATTTAAACATTTAAGCATTGAAATATATACATTTAACTAAGGGGATCCAACCAATGTCTGTTAATTTGTAACGTGAGGGTACCCAAATTGCACCTATTTTGCAAGTTCTTTCACCTACATTTATTTATGATCCAGACAACAGTTTCCATTCTGTGTTTATTTCGTAGATGTTTCCTTATTTATTGTATAGTTTCACCAATTTAATTTTGATTTCATGCTGAAAAATAGAAAAATGGGGTTGAACCTACATCCAAACGATCCATGATTCTGTAATGAGGAATACCCAAATTGCATCTATGCTTTAATTCACATCCGTAAGAATCAAATATCCGATGTTTTGTTTTATTTCTCCAAATATTAAGAACAATTTGACAATAGTCCATGCTTACTATCCATTTTTTTTAAACAGATGCCTGTAACATGTTTTAGTTGCTAATTTTAAAAGTTGACATTTTGTGGACGCCGCCATTCCGTAGAGTTTATTTTTACAGTGAATACTTCATCTGTTGATATATACTGTGAACGTTTGTGTATAATTGAATATATTTATCTATGTTGAAAGACGTGCATAATGTCAAATCATGAAAATACAAATTGTTTAGTCTCTAAGAAAACTTGTAAGATTTCGCTGCCATTTTGCTAAATGGGTGCAATTTGGGTACTCGTGCAATTTGGGTACTGTGACGTAAGAATGCTTATTTTTCACTTTTGTGATCATTATTCTTCTGACAGCTGTGTCATTCGTGCGTCTGTACTTAAAATTGCAAGAATGCGGAATTCTTACATAGTTGATCCGTATCCGATCCGTGATTCGTATATATTTCAATGGCGGACAAACCGGGAAAATTTACAAAATAAACGATGTTTGACAAGCAATTTGGAAAGGAATATGACGTTCTTGACGCAACAAATGGATGAAACATTAATATAAGGCAAATTGCACATGTACATGTATTAGAGATCACATATGACATGTACATGTATATGAAACATAAATATGACGTACATGTATAAGAGAACACACATGACATGTACATGTATAAGAGAACACATGTGACATGTGCATGTATAAGATAGCACGTGACATGCACATGTATATGACATGTACATGTATAAGAGAACACATATGAAGTGCATGTATAAGAGAACACATATGACATGTACATGTATAAGAGAATATATATGACATGTACATGTATAAGAGAACACACATGACATGTAAATGTATAAGAGAACATATATGACATGTACGTGTATAAGAGAACATATATGACATGTACATGTATATAATAGATCACATATGATGTGTACATGTATAAGAGAACACATATGACATGTACATATATAAGAGAACACATATGACATGTACATGTATAAGAGAACATAAATGACATGTATAAGGGATGCATTACTTGATTAGGTTCTTTTGTCCTGAAAATACCATGTAAATAATAAAAAGTTGGCAGTATGAGATAGAGTTATCTCCTCTAGTCATTCAGATTTATTACTTTTTACTTATTTAAGTATGAACTTAATATTTTCTTCTTTTAATGTATTTCTCTTTGACTTCATTGCTATCATAAAGTGTTCATTTTTTGTCTTGAATAGTTGTCTTTACTCTTTATAAAAGTATAATTTCATGGACAATGAAAATCTTTTTTGACTGTTTTTTTTAAAGACTGCCTATTACAAATTGCAGTTCCTTAACATCTGTTCCAAGTAAACTTCCTTAAACTTGATATAAAAAGGGTTTAAAAATAGTAAGCAAACCAGAACAAAAATTTTGAGGCAGGTTTTGATTTCGTAACATGAGAGTGTCAGGGGTTGTAAAAAATAATTACTTGTATAATGTAAGTTTTTGGAGCAGCATAGATGGATGTTATTCAAACATTGAAACAAAATTCAAATTACACAGGTAATTGTTTCATACATTTAAGAATTAAACCTGCTTATTTACAGACATTAACAGCACATCCACAAAATTTTTAATATTGGTTAACATGGTTAATGATGTAAATTATCTGTTGACATAAGTCAGCATATTCAGTGCTTAATCATTTCCATTCCTGTTTATTGAAATAGCACATAGTAAACTAATAGATTATTGGAATAACTCATGGTAAACTTTTCAGATTGTTATTAAAGTAATGCATAGTAAACTTTTATGATTATTATTAAAATAACACATGTTGACTTCAAATTGTTAAAATAACACATGGTTCAAACTTGTCTGATTATTAAAATAACACAAGGTTAACTTTTTTGATTATTAAAAAGACTATGGTAAACTTTTCTGGTTATTACAATAACACATGGTAAACTTTTCTGGGAAATAACACATTGTTAACTTTTCTGGGAAATACATGTAACACATTGTTAACTTTTCTGGGAAATAACACATGGTAAACTTTTCTGGGAAATAACACATTGTTAACTTTTCAAAATATTGAAATAGTACATGGTTTAAACTTTCCTGATTATAAAAGTAACAAATGGTTTAAGCTTTCCAGGTTATCATAATAGCACCTGGTTTAAAATTTTCAGATGACAAGCATGATTAGAATAACACGTGATACACTTTTCAGATGACAAGCATGATTAGAATAACACGTGATACACTTTTCAGATGACAAGCATGATTAGAATAACACACGATACACTTTTCAGATGACAAGCATGATTAGAATAACACATGATACACTTTTCAGATGATAAGCATGATTAGAATAACACATGATACACTTTTCAGATGACAAGCATGATTAGAATAACACATGATACACTTTTCAGATAGTGATGGCAGAGTATGATCCACAGTTATTTGGTGAAATTAGAAGCCTACTGTTACAGTCACAAAATAGGCATTTAGAGGATAAAGCACCAAATGGAGCCCAGCCAACTTTCTGGATGTTTGTTTTACCTGGTGGACCTAAAGACCATTATAATGAGGTCTATCCTGGAATCATCATTGGAGATAAGTAAGTCCACATTCAGGTATTTATCGAGGGAAGCCAGTTCTCAGTGTTTTCATTTGAGAAAAATAAATCGATATTCATCAAGGGGAGCCAGTTCTCAGTGTTTTCATTGGAGACAAGTAAGTTGATATTCAGGTATTCATCTAGGGAAGCCAGTTCTCAGTGTTTTCATTGGAGACAAGAAAGTCAATATTCAGGTATTCATTTAGGGAAGCCAGTTCTCTGTGTTTTCATTGGAGACAAGTAAGTCAATATTCATCAAGGGAAGCCAGTTCTCAGTGTTTTCGTTGGAGACAAGTAAGTCGATATTCAGGTATTCATCGAGGGGAGCCAGTTCTCAGTGTTTTCATTGGAGACAAGTAAGTTGATATTCAGGTATTCATCTAGGGAAGCCAGTTCTCAGTGTTTTCATTGGAGACAAGTAAGTTGATATTCAGGTATTCATCTAGGGAAGCCAGTTCTCAGTGTTTTCATTGGAGACAAGTAAGTCAATATTCAGGTATTTCATCTAGGGAAGCCAGTTATCTGTGTTTTCATTGGAGAAAAGTAAATCGATATTCATCAAGGGAAGCCAGTTCTCAGTGTTTTCATTGGAGACAAGTAAGTTGATATTCAGGTATTCATCTAGGGAAGCCAGTTCTCAGTGTTTTCATTGGAGACAAGTAAGTCAATATTCAGGTATTCATCTAGGGAAGCCAGTTCTCAGTGTTTTCATTGGAGACAAGTAAGTCGATATTCATCAAGGGAAGCCAGTTCTCAGTGTTTTCATTGGAGACAAGTAAGTCGATATTCATCAAGGGAAGCCAGTTCTCAGTGTTTTCATTGGAGACAAGTAAGTCGATATTCAGGTATTCATCGAGGGAAGCCAGTTCTCAGTGTTTTCTTTGTAAACAAGTAAGTCAATATTCATCAAGGGAAGCCAGTTCTCAGTGTTTTCAATTGAAGTAGGTACAAATGTAATTGTCAGTTTTTCATCACCTAGGCAAAAACAAATGTTGGCATGTTTGAAGCCAAATTTTTGTATCTTTATACTTTTTTCAGTAGTTTTTGTCTTGCTTTCGAGACAGGGATTACAATCAGGCGGCTGCAGCTTAAACTATCTGTATAAAGCTTTATATTTTATGTTACAAATCTTTTGTCTGTCATATGTCCATTGTCCTTGACCTTATTTTCATGGTTCAGTGATTGCTTGATAAAAATGAACAATTATTTTGTCATTTGAGATACCCACTCATTATGAGTAATAGGCAAATAATATTTGGTATATGGGATTCTTTCAAGGTCTTCATGTCTGTTAGACTGAGTAAACCTGACCTCTACCTCATTTCATGGATCAGTGAGCAAGGTTAAGTTTTTGTGTGCAAGTCTGTTTCTCAGATATTATAAGCAATAGGCTCACTATATTTGGTGTATGGTATGATTGTAAGTTGTACATGTGTCAATAATGTTAAGTGTACATGTATACTTGTAGTTAAACCTTCATATTACAGTCAGGGGTACTACTTGTACAAGTCATTTTTATTTACTTGAAGAAGTAAATATTAATATACTTATATAAGTAAAATTGTAAGATACTTATACAAGTGTATTTTATTTACTTGTATAGGTAAATTATTTTAATGGCTTAGTTATGTCCCTTAGACATTCAGATTTTTTTACTTATACAAGTAAAAAGTCATACTATCATGTTTTCTTGAATTTCTCAGGACTTCTTTGCTGTAAAATAATTTTTAATTGTCTGTCCTTTGCAGATGTCTTTACTTATTATTGAAATGTAATTTCATGGACAATGAAAATCTCATTTGTCTGTTATCTTCAAAATACTGCTCATTTACAAGCCTCCAAGGGGCAATTTTTGAAGGCCTTGTGCAATTAGTTTCTTTTGTTAAATTAATGAGATGAAACATTGAACTCTAATAAAGAATTATGAGCTAACCAGAGAAAAATTGTTTAAGGCATGTTTTTACATCCCAAAACCAGAATTTTAGGGATTGTGAAAAAAAAATTACTTATACAAGTAAATTTTTTGAGAAAATTAAGGATGATTATTCAAACTTTATAACAAAATATGAATATAACAAATTGACTTATATAAGTATACTATTATTTACTTCTTCAAGTAAACAAAAATAACTTGTACTGTACAAGTAGTACCCCTGACTGTATTACAGGTTTTCAACATTTAATAATGATAAGTAAAGCAGGCGAGACATTTCAACTTGTGCAATCTTGTTTATCTTAACTATCAATCTATTTATATCAAGTATACAATTAACAGTCACTGAAATTCTTTTAAGCCATGTGCATGGGACTCTCCTCAGAGTGGGATGGTCGTCATGTACAAAATGTAAACAGTAAGCAACATATCACATAGAACTTGAACAGATTGTCAAGGAAAATGAATAAAAAGATCTGATACATAGTTACAATGATTTTAAACAGGTCATCTCTCCTGATAATTTTTAATATTAGATATACTTTTATAGCTATTGAGTTTTTAAGACCTTAATTCAAAATAGAAACAGCACACCTAATTCTATCTAGGTCAATGATTATTTGACCCCTACCCTCAGTCATGGTCTATTGACTTTAAATGTTTTGCATAGTTTATATGTTTAAATATTGCCATTTTAATTTTTAACATTTGCATTTTACTATCAAAATTTCAAAAAGCAAGACATATCTCTATGTGAACATTAGTATTACTGTATAGATGGTGAAAAACCAGTTTTGACAATTGGCATAGATCCAAGTTTAAGGTTTTTTAGAACCTTTCATTTTGTCATGCCTGAAATTAAATAATATTTATTTATATTATAATGTACAAGATAACTTATCCGCTGGATACTGGATCTACATAAATAGGGTGCAACAATTAATCCATCATTCTGCCTTTGAAGAAGGTCCGTGAACGACAGAAACCAGTCAGGCTATTAATCATCAGCAGGCGCTGTTAATTATGTGTTTTGGCATATACTATATTTTATATGCTACATTGTACATATTTTTTTACCGCTGATTCACATAATTGATATGGCTTCCAATAACAAATGTTCCATTTGGAGAAACTGTGTTTAGAAACCTTTTTAATATGTCGGTATATCGTTACTATATTACTCATTATGTACATTCTGGTTGACATTCTTGAGATGGTGGAGGGGGGGGGGGGGGTAGGGGAGTCTGAAATGCTTATCTGGAAAGTATTTTAACCGTTTTGGAAAGAGGCATTGGTATTACTCTTCAAATTTTATTTTTCAGAGAGATAGCCTCAAACATAGAAAAATTACAGAAAGAAAATATAACACATGTGTTGAACTGTGCTCAGGGGACCAAATTTAACCAGATAAACACTTCTTCTGGTTACTTTAAGAATGCAGGGATACAGTATTATGGAATAAAAGCTAATGACATATCAACATTTAAAATGGCTCCAGAATTTGACAAGGCAGCAGAATTTTTAGACAATGCTCTAAAGGATCAAGGTATAAAGCTATTGTATTAAAACAGTAAGAAGATGTGGTATGATTGCCAATGAGACAACTATTCACCTGAGACCAAAAGTTGAGGATGCAAGCAACCAGTTACCACAGGATACAGTTTTAACAATGAGCATACCATAATTTAATCTGTAACAGACATGACAAAATGTGAAACAATTCAAATGGAGAAACCAACAGCCTAATCTATGTTTAAAACGTGGCAGACAGCAACTATAGACAACCACTGAATGACAGGCTCCTGACTTACAACAGACAGCAACTATGGACAACCACTGAATGACAGGCTCCTGACTTACAACAGACAGCAACTATGGACAACCACTTAATGACAGGCTCCTGACTTACAACAGACAGCAACTATGGACAACCACTGAATGACAGGCTCCTGACTTACAACAGACAGCAACTATGGACAGCCACTGAATGACAGGCTCCTGACTTACAACAGACAGCAACTATGGACAACCACTGAATGACAGGCTCCTGACTTACAACAGACAGCAACTATGGACAACCACTGAATGACAGGCTCCTGACTTACAACAGACAGCAACTATGGACAACCACTGAATGACAGGCTCCTGACTTACAACAGACAGCAACTATGGACAGCCACTGAATGACAGGCTCCTGACTTACAACAGACAGCAACTATGGACAGCCACTGAATGACAGGTTCCTGACTTACAACAGACAGCAACTATGGACAACCACTGAATGACAGGTTCCTGACTTACAACAGACAGCAACTATGGACAACCACTGAATGACAGGCTCCTGACTTACAACAGACAGCAACTATGGACAACCACTGAATGACAGGCTCCTGACTTACAACAGACAGCAACTATAGACAACCACTGAATGACAGGCTCCTGACTTACAACAGACAGCAACTATAGACAACCACTGAATGACAGGCTCCTGACTTACAACAGACAGCAACTATAGACAACCACTGAATGACAGGCTCCTGACTTACAACAGACAGCAACTATGGACAACCACTGAATGACAGGCTCCTGACTTACAACAGACAGCAACTATGGACAACCACTGAATGACAGGCTCCTGACTTACAACAGACAGCAACTATGGACAACCACTGAATGACAGGCTCCTGACTTACAACAGACAGCAACTATGGACAACCACTGAATGACAGGCTCCTGACTTACAACAGACAGCAACTATGGACAACCACTGAATGACAGGCTCCTGACTTACAACAGACAGCAACTATAGACAACCACTGAATGACAGGCTCCTGACTTACAACAGACAGCAACTATAGACAACCACTGAATGACAGGCTCCTGACTTACAACAGACAGCAACTATAGACAACCACTGAATGACAGGCTCCTGACTTACAACAGACAGCAACTATGGACAACCACTGAATGACAGGCTCCTGACTTACAACAGACAGCAACTATGGACAGCCACTGAATGACAGGCTCCTGACTTACAACAGACAGCAACTATAGACAACCACTGAATGACAGGCTCCTGACTTACAACAGACAGCAACTATGGACAACCACTGAATGACAGGCTCCTGACTTACAACAGACAGCAACTATGGACAACCACTGAATGACAGGCTCCTGACTTACAACAGACAGCAACTATAGACAACCACTGAATGACAGGCTGCTGACTTACAACAGACAGCAACTATGGACAACCACTGAATGACAGGCTGCTGACTTACAACAGACAGCAACTATAGACAACCAATGAATGACAGGCTGCTGACTTACAACAGACAGCAACTATGGACAACCACTGAATGACAGGCTCCTGACTTACAACAGACAGCAACTAGACAACCACTGAATGACAGGCTGCTGACTTACAACAGACAGCAACTATGGACAACCACTGAATGACAGGCTGCTGACTTACAACAGACAGCAACTATGGACAGCCACTGAATGACAGGCTCCTGACTTACAACAGACAGCAACTATGGACAGCCACTGAATGACAGGCTCCTGACTTACAACAGACAGCAACTATGGACAACCACTGAATGACAGGCTCCTGACTTACAACAGACAGCAACTATAGACAACCACTGAATGACAGGCTCCTGACTTACAACAGACAGCAACTATAGACAACCACTGAATGACAGGCTCCTGACTTACAACAGACAGCAACTATAGACAACCACTGAATGACAGGCTCCTGACTTACAACAGACAGCAACTATAGACAACCACTGAATGACAGGCTCCTGACTTACAACAGACAGCAACTATGGACAACCACTGAATGACAGGCTCCTGACTTACAACAGACAGCAACTATGGACAACCACTGAATGACAGGCTCCTGACTTACAACAGACAGCAACTATGGACAACCACTGAATGACAGGCTCCTGACTTACAACAGACAGCAACTATGGACAACCACTGAATGACAGGCTCCTGACTTACAACAGACAGCAACTATGGACAACCACTGAATGACAGGCTCCTGACTTACAACAGACAGCAACTATGGACAACCACTGAATGACAGGCTCCTGACTTACAACAGACAGCAACTATGGACAACCACTGAATGACAGGCTCCTGACTTACAACAGACAGCAACTATGGACAACCACTGAATGACAGGCTCCTGACTTACAACAGACAGCAACTATGGACAGCCACTGAATGACAGGCTCCTGACTTACAACAGACAGCAACTATGGACAGCCACTGAATGACAGGCTCCTGACTTACAACAGACAGCAACTATGGACAGCCACTGAATGACAGGCTCCTGACTTACAACAGACAGCAACTATGGACAGCCACTGAATGACAGGCTCCTGACTTACAACAGACAGCAACTATGGACAACCACTGAATGACAGGCTCCTGACTTACAACAGACAGCAACTATAGACAACCACTGAATGACAGGCTCCTGACTTACAACAGACAGCAACTTTAGACAACCACTGAATGACAGGCTCCTGACTTACAACAGACAGCAACTATAGACAACCACTGAATGACAGGCTCCTGACTTACAACAGACAGCAACTATAGACAACCACTGAATGACAGGCTCCTGACTTACAACAGACAGCAACTATGGACAACCACTGAATGACAGGCTCCTGACTTACAACAGACAGCAACTATGGACAACCACTGAATGACAGGCTCCTGACTTACAACAGACAGCAACTATGGACAACCACTGAATGACAGGCTGCTGACTTACAACAGACAGCAACTATGGACAACCACTGAATGACAGGCTGCTGACTTACAACAGACAGCAACTATGGACAACCACTGAATGACAGGCTCCTGACTTACAACAGACAGCAACTATGGACAACCACTGAATGACAGGCTCCTGACTTACAACAGACAGCAACTATGGACAACCACTGAATGACAGGCTCCTGACTTACAACAGACAGCAACTATAGACAACCACTGAATGACAGGCTCCTGACTTACAACAGACAGCAACTATAGACAACCACTGAATGACAGGCTCCTGACTTACAACAGACAGCAACTATGGACAACCACTGAATGACAGGCTCCTGACTTACAACAGACAGCAACTATGGACAACCACTGAATGACAGGCTCCTGACTTACAACAGACAGCAACTATGGACAACCACTGAATGACAGGCTCCTGACTTACAACAGACAGCAACTATGGACAACCACTGAATGACAGGCTGCTGACTTACAACAGACAGCAACTATGGACAACCACTGAATGACAGGCTGCTGACTTACAACAGACAGCAACTATGGACACCTACCCTCAGTCATGGTCTATTGACTTTAAATGTTTTGCATAGTTTATATGTTTAAATATTGCCATTTTAATTTTAACATTTGCATTTTACTATCAAAATTTCAAAAGCAAGACATATCTCTATGTGAACATTAGTATTACTGTATAGATGGTGAAAACCAGTTTTGACAATTGGCATAGATCCAAGTTTAAGGTTTTTAGAACCTTTCATTTTGTCATGCCTGAAATTAAATAATATTTATTTATATTATAATGTACAAGATAACTTATCCGCTGGATACTGGATCTACATAAATAGGGTGCAACAATTAATCCATCATTCTGCCTTTGAAGAAGGTCCGTGAACGACAGAAACCAGTCAGGCTATTAATCATCAGCAGGCGCTGTTAATTATGTGTTTTGGCATATACTATATTTTATATGCTACATATTTTTTTACCGCTGATTCACATAATTGATATGGCTTCCAATAACAAATGTTCCATTTGGAGAAACTGTGTTTAGAAACCTTTTTAATATGTCGGTATATCGTTACTATATTACTCATTATGTACATTCTGGTTGACATTCTTGAGATGGTGGAGAGGGGGTAGGGGAGTCTGAAATGCTTATCTGGAAAGTATTTTAACCGTTTTGGAAAGAGGCATTGGTAATTACTCTTCAAATTTTATTTTTCAGAGAGATAGCCTCAAACATAGAAAAATTACAGAAAGAAAATATAACACATGTGTTGAACTGTGCTCAGGGGACCAAATTTAACCAGATAAACACTTCTTCTGGTTACTTTAAGAATGCAGGGATACAGTATTATGGAATAAAAGCTAATGACATATCAACATTTAAAATGGCTCCAGAATTTGACAAGGCAGCAGAATTTTTAGACAATGCTCTAAAGGATCAAGGTATAAAGCTATTGTATTAAAACAGTAAGAAGATGTGGTATGATTGCCAATGAGACAACTATTCACCTGAGACCAAAAGTTGAGGATGCAAGCAACCAGTTACTACAGGATACAGTTTTAACAATGAGCATACCATAATTTAATCTGTAACAGACATGACAAAATGTGAAACAATTCAAATGGAGAAACCAACAGTCTAATCTATGTTTAAAACGTGGCAGACAGCAACTATAGACAACCACTGAATGACAGGCTCCTGACTTACAACAGACAGCAACTATAGACAACCACTGAATGACAGGCTCCTGACTTACAACAGACAGCAACTATGGACAACCACTGAATGACAGGCTCCTGACTTACAACAGACAGCAACTATGGACAACCACTGAATGACAGGCTCCTGACTTACAACAGACAGCAACTATGGACAACCACTGAATGACAGGCTCCTGACTTACAACAGACAGCAACTATGGACAACCACTGAATGACAGGCTCCTGACTTACAACAGACAGCAACTATGGACAACCACTGAATGACAGGCTCCTGACTTACAACAGACAGCAACTATGGACAACCACTGAATGACAGGCTCCTGACTTACAACAGACAGCAACTGTGGACAGCCACTGAATGACAGGCTCCTGACTTACAACAGACAGCAACTATGGACAGCCACTGAATGACAGGTTCCTGACTTACAACAGACAGCAACTATGGACAACCACTGAATGACAGGTTCCTGACTTACAACAGACAGCAACTATGGACAACCACTGAATGACAGGCTCCTGACTTACAACAGACAGCAACTATGGACAACCACTGAATGACAGGCTCCTGACTTACAACAGACAGCAACTTTAGACAACCACTGAATGACAGGCTCCTGACTTACAACAGACAGCAACTATAGACAACCACTGAATGACAGGCTCCTGACTTACAACAGACAGCAACTATAGACAACCACTGAATGACAGGCTCCTGACTTACAACAGACAGCAACTATGGACAACCACTGAATGACAGGCTCCTGACTTACAACAGACAGCACCTGACTTACAACAGACAGCAACTATGGACAACCACTGAATGACAGGCTGCTGACTTACAACAGACAGCAACTATAGACAACCACTGAATGACAGGCTCCTGACTTACAACAGACAGCAACTATGGACAACCACTGAATGACAGGCTCCTGACTTACAACAGACAGCAACTATGGACAGCCACTGAATGACAGGCTCCTGACTTACAACAGACAGCAACTATGGACAGCCACTGAATGACAGGCTCCTGACTTACAACAGACAGCAACTATGGACAACCACTGAATGACAGGCTCCTGACTTACAACAGACAGCAACTATAGACAACCACTGAATGACAGGCTCCTGACTTACAACAGACAGCAACTATGGACAACCACTGAATGACAGGCTCCTGACTTACAACAGACAGCAACTATAGACAGCCACTGAATGACAGGCTCCTGACTTACAACAGACAGCAACTTTAGACAACCACTGAATGACAGGCTCCTGACTTACAACAGACAGCAACTATAGACAACCACTGAATGACAGGCTCCTGACTTACAACAGACAGCAACTATAGACAACCACTGAATGACAGGCTCCTGACTTACAACAGACAGCAACTATGGACAACCACTGAATGACAGGCTCCTGACTTACAACAGACAGCAACTATGGACAACCACTGAATGACAGGCTGCTGACTTACAACAGACAGCAACTATAGACAACCACTGAATGACAGGCTCCTGACTTACAACAGACAGCAACTATAGACAACCACTGAATGACAGGCTCCTGACTTACAACAGACACACAAAGAATGTGGTAGGATCTAACATAGTGTGAGCACCCAACCCTCCTCCTTACCTCAGATAGTGAAGTAACAGTAGAACATGAGAAAGATGAGTTGAAATTTGAAACTGGTATTGTTTACTTTCAATTATCTGAAAGATAAAATAGAAATCTGTTATAGTGTTTACCTTCAAATTGTGCTCTAAAAAATCAAGGTACAAAAGAATTATATTAATGCAATGAAAATACTCTTTTAACAATAAAACTTTAGGGATCTTCCCTGTTACTACAAGCAGCAGCAAAAGAACCATATGTGTAGATAAGTTACCAGAAGAACTATGGGACAGGCATGTTTTTATCCATTCCATTTATAGCATTTTCAGTAAATAACTCTGGCATAAAATTTCGAGCAAAGACTTTATTTTATACATGAACAATTTTATTTTACTTTCTTTTTCATGTTGAGTATATTAAAATGTTTCACTTTCTATTCATACTTTCACTTTCAATACCATGGTTACACTGTGATGTTGGATTATGAATTCCAATTTTTCCTGTGTATTATGTGTTACCTGATGCTGGTATCCTAGGCACCAAAGCAGTTGATCATTGAATTACTGCAGCAATCCCTAATCTGTTGTTGTTATAAGAGTCTTTCCATTTTATGTGTTTTATCATTACAAAATATCATACCCATTGTATCAACTTCAGGTATTATATCGCATTACAGATTTATCAGAAGTTGGTTCACTCTTGTTAATTATATATATATCAGCAATTTTTTTCCATGTTCTGAAAGATCAAGGTATTAAACTATCATATTGTCACTTTCCTAGCTTTGAAAGTTCAAGGTATAAAACTATCAAATTGTCACTTTCCTATCTTTGAAAGTTCAAGGTATAAAACTATCAAATTGTCACTTTCCTAACTTTGAAAGTTCAAGGTATAAAACTATCAAATTGTCACTTTCCTAGCTTTGAAAGTTCAAGGTATAAAACTATCAAATTGTCACTTTCCTAACTTTGAAAGTTCAAGGTATAAAGCTATCATGTTGTCACTTGCCTAGCTTTGAAAGTTCAAGGTATAAAACTATCAAATTGTCACTTTCCTAACTTTGAAAGATCAAGGTATAAAACTATCATATTGTCACTTTCCTAGCTTTGAAAGTTCAAGGTATAAAACTATCAAATTGTCACTTTCCTATCTTTGAAAGATCAAGGTATGAAACTATGTTTAATTTTTGTCTTGCCTTGATGGAGTCAAGAAGCGATACTTAGGTATGCTGTTGTTGGTGTGGTCCGCGTCGTCATCAACAATTATGTATTAGTTTGTGATTAGGTCAGTTTATGGGGAACCACTAGTAGTAGGTCAATGATAATTGGTATGCAGTTGAAGTAGGATTGGCACATCTCATTTCCATGGAGATTATTTGACCCCACCCCTCAGTCATGGTCTATTGACCTTTAAACTTTTGCGTAGTTTACATGTATTAGCTTGTGATTAGGTCAGTTTAAGGGGGACCACTAGTGGTAGGTCAATGGAATTTGGTATGTAGATGCATTAGCATTGGCACATCTCATTTCCAAGGAGATTATTTGACTCCGCCCCCTCAGTCATGGTCTATTGACTTTGAATGTTTTGCATAGTTTACATGTTAAAGTTTTGTGATTAGATCAGTTTAAGAGGAACAACTTATGTTAAGTCAATGATATTCCCTATGGAGTTGTATTAACATTTGCAAGTCTCTTTTCCATGGAGATTATATGGCCCAATCACCTCACCATGGTTCCTTCACTTTGAAATTTTTACATTGTTGACAAGTTTAAAGTTTGTTTTTTGGTTAGTGTAAAGGGCACCACTTATGATAAGTCAATGGTATTTGGTATGCAGTTTTATAAGCATTGAAATTTAATATTTCCATGGAGGTTATTTGGTACTGCACATTACGTCATAGTTCATTGACTTTGAATGTTTTGCATAGTTTACATGTTTTAATATTACCATTTGGATTCATTATTTGCATTATACTACAGTACCAACATTACAAAAAGGCGAAATAAACTTTATAAGATATCTTATAGACTTTATAAGATATCTTCTAAAGTCTATAAGATATCTTCTAAACTCTATGAGATATGTAATAAAGTTTATAAGATATTTATAAAGAAAATTATATGACATATCTTATAAATTATATAAGATATCTTATATAATATATAAGATATAATATATAAGATATCTTATAAATTATGCAAGATATCTTATATAGTTTCTAAGACAGTTATCTCATACAATTTATAAGATATCTCATAATTATGCCCGTGCTGTCCCGAAATTGGTTTCGTTCTCTAACTTTAGTTTGCCTCAACCAAATGTTATGAAACTTATATAATATCTGTACCCCAATTTTTGACATTTTTACCTATCATCTCTGTTTGTTTTGTTCACACATTGTTTTCAATTTAATGGAATTTTATGCGACTGTCATACAAGTCAGAGGTTTAGCTAGCTATAAAACCAGGATTAATTCACCATTTTCTACATAAGGAAATGCCTGTACCAAGTCAGGAATTTGACTGTTGTTATCCATTCGTTTGATGTGTTTGAGCTTTTGATTTTGCCATTTTATAAGGGACTTTCCGATTTGAATTTTCCTTGGTATTTTTGTTATTTTACTTTTTATACACAATACTTATTACCACAAAACACAGATCAAGTTTGAATTTGGGTTGCGTCATTTTCACCTTTCTAGATTTATGTCCCTTTACAAATGGAAAAATTGCTGAAATTTTCGTTTTCATTCTCTAACTTAAGTTTGCCTCAACCAAATGTTATGAATCTTATACACAATGCTTATTACCACAAAACACAGTTCAAGATAACGTTTGAATTTTGGTGGGGTCACTTTTTCCCGTTTTAGAGTTATGCCCCTTTACAAATAGAAAAATTTCCATACTCTAACTTAAGTTTGCCTCAACCAAATGTTATGAAACTTATACACAATGCTTATTACCACAAAACTCAGATCAATTATGAATTTAGGTAGCGTCACTTTTACCGTACTTGAGTTATGTCCCTTTATAACATTATTTATAATATCCCTTTATTAACATTTATATACTAAAGTTTATATATTATAAGATTATAAGATATCTTATATACATTATAAGATATCTTATAAACTTTAGTATATAAGATATCTTATAAAGTTTATAAGATATCTTATAACCTAGATAAGATTTCTGATAAAGTTTGCAAGATATCTTATAAAAACTAGATTATATAAGATATCTTATATAACCCTGCATGGTTATTTGGGACACACCCTGCATGGTTACTGGGGACAGGCACCTTGCATGGTTACTTGGGACAGGTACCCTGCATGGTTACTGGGGACAGGCACCTTGCATGGTTACTTGGGACAGGTACCCTGCATGGTTACTTGAGACAGACACTAGTGTTTAGGTACCATTGTTGATGTTCCTTACTTTGGACAGACACCCTGCATGGTTGACATTCTTTACTTGGAACAGGCACCCTGCATGGTTAACTAGTGTTTTAGTACGATTGATGAAGTTCTTTACTTGGGACAGGCCCCCTGTATGGTTAAACTAGTGTTTTTAGTACCATTGTTGAAGGTCCTTACTTGGGACAGCCACCCTGCATGGTTAGACTAGTGTTTTTAGTACCAGTGTTGAAGTTCTTTACTTGGAACAGGCACCTTGCATGGTTAAACTAGTGTTTTTAGTACCAATGTTGAAGTTCCTTACTTGGAACAGGCACCTTGCATGGTTAAACTAGTGTTTTAAGTACCATTGTTGAAGTTCCTTACTTGGAACAGGCACCCTGCATGGTTAAAATAGTGTTTTTAGTACCATTGTTGAAGTTCCTTACTTGGAACTGGCACCTTGCATGGTTAAACTAGTGTGTTTAGTACCATTGTTGAAGTTCCTTACTTGGGACAGGCACCCTGCATGGCTAAACTAGTGTTTTTGTTACCGTTGTTGAAGTTCCTTACTTGGGACAGGCACCCTGCATGGTTAAACTAGTGTTTTTAGTACCATTGTTGAAGTTCCTTACTTGGGACAGGCACCCTGCATGGTTAAACAAGTGTTTTTAGTACCATTGTTGAAGTTCCTTACATTGGACAGGCACCCTGCATGGTAAAACTAGTGTTTTTAGTACCATTGTTGAAGTTCCTTACTTGGGACAGGCACCCTGCATGGTTAAACTAGTGTTTTAGTACCATTTTTGAAGTTCCTTACTTGGAACAGTCACCCTGCATGGTTAAACTAGGGTTTTTTGTACCATTGTTGAAGTTCCTTACTTGGAACAGTCACCCTGCATGGTTAAACTAGGGTTTTTTGTACCATTGTTGAAGTTCCTTACTTGGAACTGGCACCCTGCATGGTTAGACTAGTGTTTTCAGAACTCCATTCTCCCTCTTTTAAATCCAATCAATCGAATACCAAAAGATACATAGAATAGTGCACCATAGAATTGCTTTAGAAAAGTACTTAACTGTAATACAGTGTATGATAGAAAAGTACTTAACTGTAATACAGTGTATGATATCTACATACATTCTAATGTTAATCATGCATGTCTCTTGCAATACTAAAAGTAAATTTTAGAATGTTTTTATCATTGTAGGCAATAAAGTGTATGTACATTGTCATCAAGGAATTAGTAGATCAGCTACCATTGTTTTGGCCTTTCTGATGTTAAAACGTGGTATGACGTTACTTGATGCCTTAAAGACAGTACGTGATCATAGAGCAGTTCATCCTAATGATGGATTCGTCAAGCAGCTGTGCATTCTGAACCGACAGTTGTATGAAAAGCATGAGTAAAGTGACTTATTTCCATCATTTAGATTTGTTTGAAAAAGATGAAAAGAGAATTGTAATACCTCTATTTCCAAAGACTTTTCTCGCAATAACACCCTTTGTACTTTCTATAATGCTGCACATCATTGTTTGTGGTATGATTGCCAATTAGACATCTATCCACCAAAAACCAAAGGACAAGACTGTAAACAACTACAGGTCACATCCTTCAACAAGGAGCAAAACACATACCGTATAGTAATCTAAACAAGGCTCTATATAATATATGTGAAACAGTACATATGACAAAACTATTTCCTGACTTGGTACAGACATTTTCTGGAAAGAAAATGGTGGGTTAAACCTGGTTTTATAGGTAGCTAAACCTCCCACTTGTTGTTTATAGTTCTGTTATATTGACAACATTGGGTAAGAAACCCAATCACACATAATAGGTTAATGTGACAATAATTGGGATTCAGCAGCAAAAACTATGAAATCATAGTTCATCACAAATATACAACACAACTGACTAAAAAATTCAAAAACAATAGAACATACTGTAAAAATCAGTTACTCAACATATCGGTACTAGGCACAAAATCAACCATTAAAAAGACACAAAGTACTGATACTTGAGTACTCAAAGTTACTAAAAGCTAGTTAAAAGCCCAGTATCAACTAATAATTAAACCATGTTATCCATACTAAAGTATCATTTAGTTCCTATGACAGTTTCAGTGTAAAGAGTCAGAGAAAATCATGACCATGATGATCTTGTATGAGCTCTTATAAACCACATCATCTTTAAAATTATGAAAGTCATCCTTGCCTTTTCTGTTTGCCTACTCTTCTCAACTTTAATACTTATATACTTTGAACAATGTCTTCAAGTTATGAGATATTGTTTAGTCACTGTCTGATTTTACTTGCCGACTTGGTTTTAACCTTGTCCTGCTAGTAGTCAAGCCTTTGTGTTGGACGCTGAGTTAACTTTTTTTTACCAAGTATTGTACATAAAACAACTAAAAACTAGTTGTGTGATATTTTTGATTTGTACACATTTTACTTGATTATATATTTATACTATTTATACCAGTCATCGCAAGTATTTAAATCTTAATATACTTAACACTCCATATGGCTGATATCATTCTGACACCTCAGGATTCATGTGGTCATAGTACTTAATAAATAGAATGAATTGATGCTTTATCATTCTGATACCTCAGGTTATTCAGATTTTCATAGAACTTTATTAATCAATCTATTTGATATGTTTTACTTTCATTTATCAAGGTAAGGAGCTACCATTTGATTTTTATGGGGGCTAGGAGGAAAAATTTTGTCCTGCCTTTTATTTTCCCTCTATTTGGTCCTGCCTTTTTATTTTTCACTCTATTCGGTCCTGCCTTTTTTTTTAGTTTATCCTGACTTTTTTTACTTAAATTGTCATCCTACCTTTTTTTTGCAAATAATCTTATCCTGCCTTTTTTTACTCAAAACTCCTGTCCTGCCTATTTTTTCAAATTTCATCCTAGCCCCCATAAAAATCAAATGGTAGCTCCTAAGCCATGTCATATTTAGATTAGTCAGTACTTATTCTGAATTAAATTCAGAATAAGTACTGACTCGTCCCAAATTATTGTCATTATATGTATTATTTATTTATCTGTCTTCATGTGCACCTCTTACGACTTAATTCTCTAATAATGACTACCGATGATGATTTGCTAATGTGGTGTTAAGAAACCATCAATCAATCAAAGTATTGATCTTATATAAAAGTGATATTTTAATCGTTTGTAGCTGTGATATATGTATTTTGTCCTTATTTTTACTGTATTTTTTTGCAAAATAAACTTCACAATGAGTAAGCCTTCATTCTGGTTGTCATACATTAGCACATGTGATGAGTAAAGAGGTTCAGATAACCAAGACTATGATTGGTCAAAGTTATGAAAACTCATCAAAGATACCAGGCTGTTTCATGCTGACATGAAAACACAAAAGTGCTGACTACTGGGCTGGTTATACCCTCTGGGACGAAACGTCGACCAGCAGTGACATCTACCCAATGATTGTAAATACTCATTAAAGATATCAGGCTTGTAATTTGGTAGGCCAGACACATGTTTCGTCTATATAAGAATCATCAGTGGTTCTCGAATCCATACAGTTATTAGGCCAAATCAAATAGAAAGTTAAAGAGCATTTAATAATTCAAAAAGCTATATGTTGTTGGTACATAAATTTCCGCTTTTTATGATAAAACGCAAATTTTATTGTGCATATAATACACCGTTGATGTTACAACTTTTTGACTCCTGTGTCAAACCTGTACTTTTATATGGAAGTGAGTGGGGGTATAAACCATGATTTAGAAAAAGACTTTTCTTTATTTTGCACCTGAAAAGTTCACATTCGATAGAAGTACATAAATTTGTAATTGGTGCCACTAAATTTGCTTCTAATATTTCCAGTATGGCAGAACTTGGTCGCTACCGATTTCTTTGACTGTTATTTTGCAGCCCTTATATACTGGCTATATTTATACAAAGACCCACTTTTGAATTTTTCTAAATTAGCATATAAGTCAATCGAAGATGTTGATTGTACCTTTCCATGTACATTTAACAAACACATTTATCAGTTTCTAAAATTCATTGGTTTTGACCATGTCTGGTAAAGGAACACTGTCAGAAGGAAAACTCATATCTGCAGAGAAAATAGATTACAGGAAAGATATAAAAATATTTCTTTTCACGTTTATCAGGTGAAGACCAAAATTAATTACGTACATATTACAAGCTAAAAAGGAATATAAACCTGAGACATAAACAAAGTTGAATGTCTTGAAACTATAGCCCGTGACTAGAGTCAGAATTTTCAAAATTTAATCGTCAAAATCTACTACACGGCTATAGCATATATCATTCGATTCAAAATGTATGTACTTTAAAATTAATTTGGTTGTCAAAAGAAAATATGGTGCAGTTTTTCAGAAATCAAGATCAAAGGTCACTAACCATTTTCATGAGAAAAACATTGAATATTAATTTCAAATTTAAATACCCTTATTGCAGCAGAATGATTTCAAATTTGCATTTGTTTTCTTTTTACTTATTTTTTCATCAAAAGATGGAAAACCATCATTAAATGACTTTCCTGAGTAAATGTATGCGATTTTACAAAAGGGGTGATTTTCATTGTAAAGATGTATTTTTCTAATAATTAGAACAACGGTCGTCAAAACTAAACAAAATTTAAAGACAAACATGAAAAATATTTATTTGTAAATATAACTATCTATTAAGGTAAAACGCTTGTTCTGTAAATTTGTCTTTGTAATAAATGAATATATTTTGATTTTGATAAAGGTTTACATGGTTTAGAGTGGTGATCAAGCAAGTTACCCTTTACCCAAATCTATTTTTAAAGTCCATAATCCCTTGTCTTGCTTGAATGTAGCTTTTAATCACAATATATGCAGGCATATGAGAAAAGAGATTGATTTACACTTTGCCATTCTTGTGTTTTCAACAAAAACTATGGGAATCCCATGAACTTCAAAAGGGTTGATTTTCTACTTCATATCTAAATATCATAAACTGCGAAAAGATGTTGCTAGTGAGTTGAGACACGGTAAAGCTTTGAGGTAACGCAATTTGTGATGATGACTTAAAACTTGTTTTGTATAAATATAAGAAGATGTGGTATGATTGCCAATTAGCCAACTATCCACCAAAGTTCAAATGAAGTGAATGCAAGCAATTATAGGCAACCATACGGCCTTCAACAATGACAATCAAAGAGCTGAAAGCTCTGAGGAAAATGACGCCACTGTCTCTAATATTGTGATATTTTTATGCAAGTCTTGATTTTCACATATCGTAATTATTTTAACATTGCAACATGTCTCGTAAGCATATAATTGATATTCGTATATGTGTGTGTGTGAAGTGAAGATGACAACTGGCTGTTTTTAGTACAAATGAATAGGTCAAGAGTACCTGAATGATCTACAGTATTCAATTACTACTGGTTGTTTTTTTTTGTATATATGAATAGGTCAAGACTCCCGGAATGATCTACAATATCCAATGACTACTGGTTGTTCTTGTGTACTAATAAATAGGTCAAGACTATTTGAATGATCTACAATATCCAATGACTACTGGCTGTTCTTTTGTACATATAAATAAAGACTACCTGAATGATCTAAAATATTCTGAGTAATGTGATTTTTCCTTGCGATTACATTTTTCTAAATCAAGAATACAGACTACTAGTATCCTTTTCAAACCAAATGATTATGAAGAGCCTGTTGTAAGCAAGCTCTTATACCCAACATACTCATTAAATAAGTTACTAGTGACCTAGTTATTTCTGTTACTTGAAGCAAATTATATTTCTGTAGATTTAGACAATAGTATAATATTGTTTTACTAGTTTTATTTCACCTTGAAGATTAGACAAATAGGGATACTCCTTTGATTTTTTATTTCATGTCAGTCAGGTCGCTTTATATGAAACTTGAAACCACTTCTCTGCCATATTGTTATTTTATAACAACTCTGCCCTTGACCCTGTTGACCCATATAATTGATATCCATTCTTTAACCATATCTGTCTCCATTTAAGTTAATGACATTGAACCATCATGGTATTAAACACAATTTCAATAGTGATAATGCTGTTCTCGTGGGTCACCATATATTCAACTTGGGTAGCACTCCAGTTATTGAAATTTGTGTCAGATTAGAAAATGATATACACATGAAGACCTTCAGGATTGGATCTTATAATTTAATACGGAGCCATAGTATGGGACCCTACACGGTAACAAAAATAAACAAGCTTGAAAGGATACGTCAAGTGCCAAAATGTATCACCAGAGATTACAAGTCAAGAGAGGACGGACGGGATACGTCTCCAAAATGCTTACCAAACTGGAACTACAACAAGATCTCCAGACAAGACGAACAAGGCGTCGAAGTCAGAAGTTAATATTTATGTAAAAAGTAGTCGAGGGCTGATTCCGCTATTGAACCATACTGTCATTCTATAATATTATTACGTAAGTATTTCTGTATTGGCCTTGTTATTGGTCCGAGGCTTGGTGTATTGGCCTGAGGCGAAGCCGAATGCCAATACAGCTGGCCGAAGACCAATAACAAGGCCAATACAGAAATACACGTAATAGTATCTTTATTAATTAACTATATACAGTGTAACAATATTTTTTTTATTTCATTTCACAAAAGATAAACATTTTACCTTGAAGTGGAACTATCCAAATCTCAGTTTCTTTTATAAGATGCAATATCTAATGATCTGGTGCCGTTTCCATGTATCTTCAGCCTTTTCTCATCTGATGAATTTTCTACCCTTTCCAGTCACTATAAAGTGTTACAACTTAAATTTAGACACAACACATAAATAGTACTTGGAAAGGTACTGCCATTGCATGTGTAATGCAAATATAGTTTTAAAACAATAATGTAAGAGTTGAAATTGATACAACTATCCATAAGCCAAATGACCAAAGAACGAAGATTTGCACAATTACAGAATGCATATGCCTGGTTTGGGTTTAAAAATAAAAGACCGTTTACAAAACATGAGAAGCGAAAGTAAACAGTAAAAATCGATTTGTACCATCGACATCGTGAAATTATGAGGTCATCAAGAAATGAACTTTGTAATAATTTACTCGTTCCCCAAACCTGAAATAATTCCATCGTCTTCTTTCAAACTGCTTTTTAAATGAACGGGACCGTCTTTAGCCTAAAATATATGCCATACTGAACGTTTCAGCTTGTTTATGGTGAGTAAATAAAAATTGTCTTACAAACAAATGTTTACTTGCAGTTTGAGTTTATCGTGACTTACGATCTAAAAACTAGAGACGTTTCGAAATCCTGTTTTGGCCGGATCAGAACTCGGCCAATACAGAAAAAAATCTATATTGGCCGAGTTGACACCTTATATTGCATAGGCAGTTTTCATCATATTAAGTACAATAACAGTGTAGTTAATTAATAATGATACAGTTACAGACTCTGCTGCTGTAACTTTGTAAACAAAGATTCATACGCACCGCGTGGGTACAACCGTATTACTAATTTCCGATTATTAAAATCTTCGTAAATCTGGATAAAGACCAGTATCAATCCAATGGATATCAAAATGATTCAGATTATTTCTTTTTAATGATTGTAAAGTTAAAATGGCATGAAAAGCTGACATTATTTAGGAGAACTATTTTGTACAGCGATTGCTGATCATTGGAGTGTAAAAGTCACACCATAACAAAACGAATCTATTTATACATACCGATTGTTTACGATTGTAAGACGTGCATAAAAGTGAAAGCTCGAATAAATATGAAAAATATAACAAAGGGATAGCTCCAAATACCATTTAATAACAAAACATATGGACAGGTCAAGATATTTTTTGGTAAATAAAATAAAGTATGTAAACTGGTCCTGTCCGACTACAACACTTTGTTCGAGTGTAGCGTTATACAAGCAGATTCCAGTTAATATGTAAAATAGTAAATATGAAACCGAGTGCGGAAGGCGGAGAAATATAATCGACTTCCGTAAGTTCTGGTCAATGGTATCGGAAACATGCCGCTGATAGCGTCATTTTCCAAAACCCCATAGCGTATACTCGGCTATAAAAGGCCCTGACATATGATTTGTCCATTTCAGTCCCCAGTTCTTCCTCATACCTCTGTTCATATATAACCGAATTCGGATTTACACGAGCAAGACACACAGGTGCCACTTGTGGAGCAGAATCTGCTAAATGTTCCGTGACACATGAGATAACCCCAGTTTTTGTTAGGTTTGTGTTGATCAGTCTTCAGTTTTCTATGAAGGGTTTTGTATTTTATTTGTCTTTACGTCATTCTTTGAGGGACCAAAATATAGAAATCCTCAGCCCATCAACTGGAAAAAGAACTTCAGGTTACTGATGGATGCAGTTAAAGACTATGCCAGAAAATGGGTAAGCGTGAGCCAGATGAACCAGAACTAGACACTTTGTCTGAATGGATCAAAGCTATTCGGTCATGCATTCAGAAACTACGATGTACTATGAGCACAAGGATTTCTATCCCATGCAAGAACCCGGATGTTGTGGATGCTTTATCCTCTTTCCATGACAAATATGTCGTTGTTCCAGCAGATAAAGCCTCCAATAATATTGTCTTCATATGTAAAAACCGTTACTTGGGATGTCTCACAAAAGAGCTTGGAATAAACAGCAAAACTGGTAATCCTTCATATTCTTTAACATCATTTACAAAGGATGAAATTTTACAAAATCACAAATCTGCCCTTTTTTCTTTTGGTATTAACATCAAAGGAAACAAAGAAAATCTACCGTCATTATACTGGATACCAAAACTTCACAGAACCCCTTATAAAGAACGTCACATAGCCGGATCATCAAGATGTTCAACTAAACATCTTTCTAAAGTGCTGACTACTATTCTTTCAACAGTAAAAGATGGCCTTCAAAAATATTGTGATGAGATATATTCCACCAGTGGGGTCAATCAGATGTGGATTCTTAAAAATTCTAAAGATTTACTGCTAAATCTTGGATCACAGTCCCTGCAATTTTGCAGCAACATTAAAACTTTTGATTTTTCTACGCAGCTACACTACTGTTCCCCATGCTCAATTAAAAGATCGACTTCACCATCTCATTAAACAGAGCTTTTTCTATATAAATTTCTTGTTTGAGGTTATAATAATTCTTATTTTGTGAAGAACCACACTGATTCTACCAGAAAATATACTGAAGATGATATCAAAATGCTGGACTTTATTGATCAACAATATATTTGTTGAGTTTGGAGGATTGATATTTCAACAGACAGTCGGTATTCTAATGGGTACTAATTGTGCACCCCTACTGGCCGATTTGTTTTTGTACTCGTATGAAGCAGAATTCATTCAAAACCCTCTAAAAGACAAAAAGAAAAAGCATTTTGTGAAATTCTTTAATTTTACTTTCAGATATATTGATGATGTCCTATCACTGAATTACCCATATTTCAGCCAGTACTTACATCTCATATATCCCAGTGAACTTGAAATTAAGGATACTACTGATACTAGAAGGACTGCTTCATACCTTGATCTTTTCCTCATTATTGACACAGATGGACGACTTCACACTAAAATCTATGACAAACGGGGCGATTTCAACTTCCCAATTATCAATTTCCAATTTCTCAGCAGTAACATACCCTCTGCCCCATCGTATGGTGTTTACATATCTCAGTTGATACGTTATGCTCGTGCATATTCACACTATACGGACTTCATATACAGGAATGTGCTCCTTACGCAGAAACTGCTCAAACAGAGTTAAGAGGAGGAAAGATTAAAATGACACCCCGTAAATTTTATGGACACCATCACGAATTGGTTGATCTATACGATGTGTCTGTGTCCGAACTATTTAACGACGTTTTTACGACGTCTTAGATTGTGGTTTACCATCTACGTCGTCTGGTCTTCTAAGTACCGAATATGACTGTTTTGCTGAGTGTTAATTCGCATTGCTATTAGACATGTCTCGGCATTTGTACATCCGACATTCATGTATTTAGTTATCATGATGTTGTGTCTTATCGTATGTGGTTTTAATTCTATTTTTATTTTCTGTATGTATGTAAAAGTAAAGATATTAATCACCTAGTTCATTTATATGTTTTTAGTTTAAAGCAACTATATGCACAGGATTTATTTGTTTTTACACAGATTTAGAAGAAAAACCGACATGGTTATAAAATACAAATAATTACACCATAACTAACACAATTCTATATAAATATTCTTGTAATGGTTAGAAAATACATCAAATAACACCATTACAAACTTAATCCCAATTTTATATATTTTTTTTTAGATTTTTTTTGTGGCGTTAATACGTTCGTGTAACGCACAGTTCATTATTCTATTGAGCTGTATTTGTGTTCGAATCTGTCGTAAATTAGTTTAAGGTATTCGTTGTTTTTCTGTGGTTTATTTCAATCATCAGGCTGGTATCTATGGTGAGTTTATTTACATGTTGAAATGAACTATTATATTATTTATGTATGTATTTCTCTGTCCTGAATGTTCTTGCATTTATTTGTACTGTATTCCTGTCACGTAATGTTGTCATTTTAGCGGTATTTTTAACATTGCCATATAAGCGGGAGGTTTGGTTAGCCACCATTGTTTTCTTAAAATGTCCTGTACCAAGTCAGGAATATGGCAGTTGTTATCACATAGTCCGTTTCTATGTAAGTTGGCGTTTGTTTTTATAACAGTTCAGTGTTTCTATTGTTCCGTTTTGTTTCCTCTTGTAGTTGATGTGTTTCCCTCAGTTTTGGTTTATGACCCGGATTTGTTTCAGTTAAATCGATTTATGACTATCGAACAGCGGTATACTACTATTGCCTTTATTTGGGTTGTAACATGGTGTTGTGAGATTGTCTTCGACTATTAAGTTTGAATATCCCTTTGGTATCCTCCGCCTCTTTTTTTAAGCAGTTTTGTGTCAGAAGCACACCCCTGTCCATGAACAACATGCACGAGCTTAAGAATCAATTGAGATACGTAAACGCCATACGTATTGAAAACTGGGACATTGACATTGGAAATTTAAAATCATTGTGACGTTTGTCTTAAATTTTTGTTTGAAGTCCCCAACCTGTGTCAATATCAAAGAAAAGGTCGATATATGAAATGTAAGCACTGACTGAAATGTGGGTTATAGAGTGACAGGATATCTTGATATATCTAAACTTCAAATTAAAGAACTAGCTAAAATGTGTTTCTTTAAGTCTTTGAGAAGGTTCTGTATTTCGAATTACAATTTGGACTGTAAACACCGTTATGTTATGTGAACTTATGAATAATTCGTATCAACTTTTATGGTAAACATTTTCCAAACTTTCCTTCGGTATCTCATCATTGAATGAACCAAAGTCACGATCATCAATTTCGAGTTAATTTCATCTTTACACCTATCAGCTGTGTCAAAATACCGCGATTAACTCTTAGGGGTAAGTAATACAACTAACCAACTTCTCCTTTTGTGAAAATAACACTATTCAAAGGATTAAACTTAATGTATGCTTCTTTGAAATGTTTAAACCAAGTTTCAACGGACTTCGCAGTTTTGTCATATTTTGGGATTTTGTCGGATCCCATTCAGGGGCGGATTTAGAGGGTTTTCCAGGGCCCCTTTTATGGGAAAAATTTGGTTGATTATTTAGGGAATGACTGGAGCGGGGCCCTCTTAGGCAGTCAGGGGGCCCCCCTTATGAAAATTTCTGGATCCGCCACCGCCATTTTCCTAACTATACAACTCAAAAATTTAATTTTTGATAAAACTACACAAACAGCATCAAAAAGTATTACGAACACTAAAAAAAATCAAAGAAACAATAAAAAATCAACAAATATATAAATATCAAGTCATAACTCTTCGAAGAAAACTAAGCACTCTGTCCAATCAGGAGCCGGACACAACTTTCCGGAAATATTTAAGTTAATGATTTGATAGTAGATATTTTGAAAGTTTGAAAAAATCGTTTAAAAGAATCGTATTCCCTAAAAACTTGTGTAAATGAAAAGATAAATTGCAGTTTTAGTAGTTTATAGCAGTTACGATACAATTTATACATTAGAGCTTTATTGTATGGTGTTGGAATCCGATGAAACACAAAATGTCTCCGTTTAAAGTACTTTGTACCTTCATAACTTGTCATCAAAAGGTTTTTGTCGAGCCAGCGACTTTTGTCGCAGAAAACTCGACATAGGGATAGTGATCCGGCGGCGGCGGTGTTAGCTAATTTCTTAAAAGCTTTATATTTCAGAAGGTAGAAGACCTGAATGGTTCATACTTTGTATATAGATGCCTTATGATATGAAGTTTCCGTCTGTCATATGTCCATTGTCCTTGACCTCATTTTCATGGTTCAGTGACTACTTGAAAAAAAGTTAAGATTTTTGTTATGTTAATTTCACTCTTATGAGTAATAGGATAACTATATTTGGTAAGTGTGTACCTTGCAAGGTCCTCCTGTCTGTCAGACAGTTTTCACTTGACCTCGACCTCATTTCATGGATCAGTGAACAAGGTTAACTATTCGTGGTCAAGTCCATATCTCAGATACTATAAGCAATAGGTCTACTATATTTGGTGTATGTAATGATTGTAAGGTGTACATGTCCAACTGGCAGGTGTCATCTGACCTTGACCTCATTTTCATGGTTCAGTGGTAATAGTTAAGTTTTTGTGTTTTAGTCTGTTTTTCTAATACTGTATGCAATAGGTCAACTATATTTGGTGTTTGGAAAAATTTTACGATGTACATGTCAGTCTGGCAGTTTTTATTTGACCTTGCATTTTCACAGTTAATTGCTCAATGTTAAGATATTGTGTTCTGGTCTGTTTTTCTAATACTGTATGCAGTAGGTCAACTATATTTGGTGTATGGAAATATTTTATGATGTACATGTCAGTCTGGCAGGTTTTATTTGACCTTGACCTTATTTTCATGGTTCATTGCTTATGTTAAGTTTTTGTGTTTTGGTCTGTTTTTCTTAAACTTTAAGCAATAGGTCAACTATATTTGGTGCATGGAAAGATTGTAAGGTGTATATGTCTGTCTGGCAGGTATCATCTGACCTTCACCTCATTTTCAATATTCATTGGTCAATGTAGAATTTCCATGGTTTGTTCTGTTTCTTTTATACTATAAACATCTGTTCTCCAAAGTTTGTATGATATTAATGGATTAGTTCGTTGATTCTGCTCCCATAAGAGAGGACAAAGTTTATATGATATTAATGGATTAATTCCGTTGATTCCGTGTAGTCCTGCTCCCATAAGAGAGGACAAAGTTTATATGATATTAATGGATTAATTCCGTTTATTCCGTGTAGACCTGCTCCCATAAGAGAGGACAAAGTTTGTATGATATTAATGGATTAATTCCGTTGATTCCGTGTAGACCTGCTCCCATAAGAGAGGACAAAGTTTGTATGATATTAATGGATTAATTCCGTTGATTCCGTGTAGTCCTGTTCCCATAGGAGAGGACAAAGTTTGTATGATATTAATGGATTAGTTCCGTTTATTCCGTGTAGACCTGCTCCCATAAGAGAGGACAAAGTTTGTATGATATTAATGGATTAGTTCCGTTTATTCCGTGTAGTCCTGCTCCCATAAGAGAGGACAAAGTTTATATGATATTAATGGATTAATTCCGTTTATTCCGTGTAGACCTGCTCCCATAAGAGAGGACAAAGTTTGTATGATATTAATGGATGAGTTCCGTTTATTCCGTGTAGTCCTGCTCCCATAAGAGAGGACAAAGTTTGTATGATATTAATGGATTAGTTCCGTTTGTTCCGATTAGACCTGCTCCCATTGGAGATGACAAAGTTTGTATGATATTAATGGATTAATTCCGTTGATTCCGTGTAGACCTGCTCCCTAAGAGAGATCAATGTTTGTATGATATTAATGGATTAATTCCGTTTATTCCGTGTAGACCTGCTCCCATAAGAGAGGACAGAAGTTGCTTTTGCAGTAGATATTATATTCTTTATGTTTAGATTATTTCGTTCCTGTCTTTCTATGCCTAGATGTTTGATGTTCTGCTTTTCACTGATCTCATCATTAAAAAGTTTAAGATTTACTTTTTCATTCTTTTTGTTGATAAGCATAAGTTCAGTTTGTTTACTATTTATCTATTTCTGTCTCTTGCAGTACAGTTTTCAATGATACGAAGTTGGGTTAAGGCATATCATGTTCTGAGTTTGCACATAGCATTATGTCATCTGCGCACGTGGGACAGCCTATATAATTGGTTCCGACCTTAAATCCAATGTTTGTGGTTTCGAGTGTATCCAGAATGTTCTTGTTGTAAGCCTTATAGAAGTCAACATAGAGAATTCCTCCCCTGTTTGACTCCCTGTTGATTTTTGAAAGGTTCTGAGATACAGCCTTGAGATTAAACTGTGTGCTTATTTTGTAATACAGTTCTTTTATCAGTAACCAGGTTGATCCTGTAATTCCTTAGTGATGTAATTTCCAAAATAGGTGTATATATATGGTCTTCAACATCGAAAGCCTTTTCAGCATTTCAGTATCTTAAGTAATCACGATGAGACTTAGCCTCATTAATTGCTTCTGTGATTAAGAGAGTGATGTTTATTGAAGATGTGCCCTTGTTGAAACCTTTCTGTTTTTTTGTGTTTATTATACCCCCGCTTTTAAAAAGGGGGTTTACTGTTTTACCTCTGTCTGTCCTTCCGTCAGTCCATCCCTCAGTCAGTCAGTCCGTCCGTCCCATGAATATTTTCGTCGCATTTTTCTCAGGAACTACTTGACAAGGATTTCTGAAATAAGTAAGTTACACTGTGTGATGCGTTTTAGATTCATCACTCAACAACTTCCTGTTCACCGAACACTTGTATTATTTTACACATGATAGCCAAGTTGAAAATTTTCGTCACATTTTGTCAGGAACTACTTGACAAGGATTTCTGAAATTTGGTTTCAGGGTTTATATAAGTAAGTTACACCGTATAATGTGTTTTCAGATTCATCACTCAACAAATTCCTGTTTACCGAACACTTGTATTATTTTACACATGATAGCCAAATTGAAAATTTTCGTAACAGGAACTACTTGACAAGGATTTCTGAAATTTAGTTTCAGGGTTTATATAAGTACTCTCAGTAACTCTAAAGAACTTCTGGATAATTTTAAATCTCGGTCTTTTTCTAAAATTAGTTCTATCAAAACTTTTGATTTTTCAACCTTATATACCACCATTCCCCATGTGAAATTGAAAAACCGTCTAAAAGAAATAATCCACAATGCTTTTCGTCATAAAAATTCGTAAGGGTTCCGCGGAACCCAGTGTCTCGCCTACTTTTGCTGTTAATCGCAGGCTCAACAAAAATGAGGAAAAAAATTAATAAAAATATTCCTCTCTATACTATCTTTTGATTGTAAGTAGCTTCTGTCCAAGTTTGGTAAAAATCCAGGATAGTTTATGAATCTAATAAATGTTTTAAAAACTTAAACTTCAGACTATGTAATGTTAACTGGAAGAAAAACTAAGTCCATTTATAAGAAAAGTACGGAAAAAATGGAACAACATTTTAACAAAATTTCCTTCTAGTTACTAGCTTTTAATCATAAACAAGCTTCTGTCCAAGTTTGGTACAAATCAAAGATAGTTTAAGAAAGTTTTAAAATTTTAAAACTTTAACCACAGAGTGAATGTAATGTTAACTGGCAGAAAAACTAAGTCCATTTATAAGTAAAATACTGAAAAATTATTTTTTTTTTACAAAATTTACTTCTGGATACTATCTTATGATCATAAACAAGCTTCTTTCCAAGTTTGGTAGAAATCCAGGATAGTTTAAGAAAGTTATTAAAATTTCAAAAACTTTAACCACAGAGTGAATTTAATGTTTCCTGGCAGAAAACTAAGACCATTTATAAGTAAAATACGGAAAAATGGAATTTTTATTTACAAAATTTACTTTTGGATATTATCTTATGATCATAAACAAGCTTCTGTCCAAGTTTGGTAGAAATCCAGGATAGTTTAAGAAAGTTATTAAAATTTCAAAAACTTTAACCACAGAGTGAATATTTGTGGACGCCGCCGCCGCCGCCGCCGACGACGACGACGACGACGCCGACGGAATGTAGGATCGCTATGTCTCGCTTTTTCGACAAAAGTCGAAGGCTCGACAAAATGGTAGCATACGCTATAAATTTATTACTTTGGAATACCATAAGGCATATTTTGTTAATAGTGAACAAAAGGGTAAAACATGCTACACAGAGGAACAAGTGCTCAGTATGCTGGAGTTTCTTATTGACAACATATTTGTTGAATTTGGATGTAGACTTTTTCAACAAATTGTCGGCATTCCTATGGGAACGAACTGTGCGCCTCTCCTTGCCGACCTCTTCTTATTTTCATATGAATCGGAGTTCCTTCAGACACTTGTCAAAAACAAGAAGATCAAAGAAGCCAGGTTATTTAATTTCACTTTCAGATATATTGATGATGTTCTTTCCATTAACAATCCGAACTTTTCTGATTGGGTTCCATTAATATATCCACCAGAACTAGAAATTAAAGAAACAACAGACACGGCTTCCTCCGCCTCATTTTTAGACTTATACCTCGAATTTGACATACACAGTCATCTCAGTACCAGAATTTATGACAAACGAGACGATTTTAATTTTGAAATTATCAATTTCCCCCACCTTAGTAGCAATATACCAACTTCACCTGCATATGGGATATACATTTCCCAACTTTTTCGGTATTCAAGAGCTTGCAGCTCCCACTCAGACTTTGTAAAACGTCACCAGTGTCTGAGCAGAAAGTTGATGAACTAGGGGTATGTCAAAGAACGTCTCGTCTTTTTTCTAAAAAAGTTCATCAGAAGGTACCAAGAACTTGTTGATAAATATTCCGTATCAACTTCACAAATAATACACTATGGTCTTGAAGTATAGACTCTGCGTATTGACGTTGTTTATCATCTTAATAACGTGTTATAGTATTCTTTTATTTGTCTTTATTAATATTACTTTTACTGTTACGTCTGTTTTTTTTAGTTATCCATTTGACGTGACTCTGTACTTATTCATCCCGTCATACTTTGAACGATAAAATTATTTTATTTATTAATATTACTTTTACTGTTAAGTCTGTTTTTTTGTGATATACATTTGATGTGACTCTGTACTTATGTATCCCGTCATACTTTGAACGACCTAATTATTTTATTTATTAATATTACTTTTACTGTTAAGTCTGTTTTTTGCGATATCCATTTGACGTGACTCTATACTTATGTATCCCGTCATACTTTGAACGGCAAAATTATTTTATGTCTACCTGTGCGCTTTTCAAACGCGCGATTTTACGCCAGTACTTAAAACCTTCCATCCTTTATGGTTGGATTTTACATAGATAAATAAAATCATATAATTAAAAAGCAAAATGAGGATGTTAAATTTGATGTATGCCTTTTTGTGCTTCTTCGTTACATTTGTTTGTTTTTATAGTGATTAAGATGATAACACAATGTTGACTGCTGTACCCCTATTTTTGACATTTTTACCTATTGTGTCTGTTTGTTTTGTTCACGCATCGTTGTCAATATAATGGAATTTGATGCGACTGTCATACAAGTGAGAGGTTTAGCTAGCTATAAAACCAGGTTCAATCCACCATTTTCTACATAAGAAAATGCCTGTACCAAGTCAGGAATATGACAGTTGTTATCCATTCGTTTGATGTGTTTGAGCTTTTGATTTTGCCATTTGCTTATGACTTATATCTAGAAATTGACTATGAGGGTCGGTTGAAAACAAAACTTTACGACAAAAGAGATGATTTCAGCTTCCCAATTGTGATTTTCATTTTTAAACCAAGAGTTCCAAATGGTAAAGTTGAAATCATCACTTTGTAAATTTTACGGACGCCATCACGAGTTGGTTGACCGTTATGGAATATCCGTTTCACAGATGATATCGGATGTGTTCCTTATGTCGTAACTACAATCCCGTTTCCTTTTCACGAATGTGACCTACCGAATTAGACTATTTACCCCATTTTGTGACATTTTTATCTATTGTGTCTGTTTGTTTTTTTCACGCATCGTTGTCAATATAATGGAATTTGATGTGACTGTCATGCAAGTGAGAGGTTTAGCTAGCTATAAAATCAGGTTCAATCCACCATTTTCTACATAAGTAAATGCCTGTACCAAGTCAGGAATATGACAGTTGTTATCCATTCGTTTGATTTGTTTGAGCTTTTGATTTTGCCATTTGATTAGGGACTTTCCTTTTTTGAATTTTCCTCGGAGTTCAGTATTTTTGTATTTTACTGTTTACTATATAATAAGATACAATGTATATCCTTATTATTAACCAAATACAACCATGCGTTTCATACTAACATCTTATAATTACCGTTTTATGGACATGTATTCTGTCAATTGTCTAACCAGAAATACATGTATGCCAACCTGGTACAATTGGTCAATTGTGCAACTCTATCGTTACATGGTGTAAATAAGTTAACAGAAAGATAACACAGATGGCTTGGAACAGATGATAATGAAAACATTGAATATGTCTGGACATCAGTCCACGAATGTAGAGCCAAAAACAAATTGTCAAACGCCTTTATATATCAGTACGCATTGGCACATGTTTCAGGAAGAGATCAAATCTATCACAACCATTCGACATTCTATAAATAAAATTCAACAAAGTGGGGTTTTTTTTCCGAGGCATGTAATCAATAATCACTTGTGATCAATCGTTTTTTTTTTTTTTTTTTTTTTTTTTTTTTTTTTTTTTATTTTGCAAAAGCGAAACAGTTGAACTCGGCAAACATATTTCTAGCAGAACAAAGAATGTTTTTGCTTTAGGTCTTCACACAGAAATTGTATCGTTGAGAATCTTATGTGATTGGTTAGAAAACAGTGGTTGAACAAGTATTCAATCAAGGAAACATAGTACTTTATGAACAGCAGATTCTGTTTTAGAGGCTTTCATGCATCATGAACAAGACATTTTTATGAAGTTACAGTAGGTGTACTTCTCATTCTTATGCAAAGATCCTGGCATGATTTTTACTGTGAGATCACTTCATTTATTTTAAATTGTCCAAACTATAACTTCCAGCAAATTGTATATTCAAAGGCATTTTATACAAATGCATCTGTTTTAAAATTTCTTGAGTAATTGTCAACAAAGAATGTAAAGAAATTGTCTAATTTATGAAAATATTTAAAATACATCACAGATATGAAATTTATATGACAATCATTTGAATGACTTATACTTTGTAGTCTTGTCTCCAATTATATTTAAAATGTTATATTATAATAACATGTATATCGTAAAAACGCGAAAAGGCGAAAAGGCGAAAACGCGAAACTTTCGCGTTTTCGCGTTTTCGCCCTATAGAATATGAAAGGCGAAAACGCGAAAACGCGAAATGGCCTTAACCGGCCACCATATATCAAGGATAAGTAAAACATATTAACTATCATTTGTGACTCAGATGGTCAAACAAATCCTGATTGTTTCCATTTATAGGATCTTTGATTAAATTATCTTGCAAGCAGCATCCAAGTATCATGGAAATATAATCTCTAGAATATTGTATGAACTGCAAAATGCAATTCGATAGAATATAAGCAAAGCCTTGTCTTAGTTTAATTTTGTTCATTTTCACTTTATGGCGGCCATTTTGAAATTTTCCGCCATTTTGAAAAATATTTAAAAGTCTAATATAACGTCATGACTTACTAGAATTAGACATGCTTGTGAAATTTAGACTGATTGGCAGACATCTTGAAAATGGCCGCCATATTGGATTTTTCAGAGTGGGTCCATAGCTTAGATTGACTATTTAATATATATATCTACTATTGTGCAAAGTGTCAATCTTTTATCATCAAACCCACAATTCTTCTAAAAATATGCACGAATCAGCTGTACTAGAGGAACTACAGGTACTAATCAATTCAGCATATAATTATAGCTGCAGAGAAAGATATAAGCTGCAACCAGTAAAGAGTGTTATCTTACTAGTTTATCCAAATTGAAGAAAACAACAAGAACATTTATTTCATGGCATATAGGTAATTCAGTAATGCCTATAGTTAATAAAACAACCAACATTGGGATCCTACGTACATCAAAACCTGACGATCCTGACCCAATATATGAGAAAGTGAAAAGAAGGAAGACGTGCAATGTACAGTTTAATGCCGGCTGGTATGCCTGGGAGACATGGGCTAGACATACAATCTTTACTGCATATATTTAACATATATGTTATCCCGGTACTTTTATATGGGCTAGAATTATTGACGCCTTCAGGAAAAAACCTAGATATTATTGACATATTCCTCAAAAAATGTATCAAACAACTATTATCAATACCTACAAGTACAGCCATTCCTGCAATATTTACTCTGGACAACTTCCAATAGAAGGCCAAATACATAAAAAAAAAAGTCCTGTCATTATTTGGCAACATATGCAGGCAGCCACATGAAAGTTTAGGGGAAAATTGCGTACAGACGACTGGCTTCTTATTAAAATGGACGAGAGTCATAGCTGATTTATGAATGTTAAATTTATTCTAGCCAAGTATAATCTACCATCTGCGCTATACTTATTAGACAGTCAAATTTCAAAGTTACAGTGGAAGTCCAAAACAATGAAGTCTCAAAATACTGGAAACATTTTATTGTGTCAAACGTCCGATGAAACAATGGAGCACTTTTTATTGATATGTCCGGAATTATCGGACCAGAGAAATCAAATCGTGCAGAATATTCAACTGCTGCAACAAAAGCTCTGTAATCAGTTTCAACAGAAAGGTGGAGAAATAGATTTAATGCAGATGATAATTGATCCAAGTATAATCAAACTGACTGAACCTAAGTGTGATAAATCTATCTTAGTGGACATATAATTTCAGTCTAGGAGACTATACTTCCTACTACATTCTAGCAGGTCGAGAATTCTTAATCAACAGTAACTGAAGTCGTCCTTACTAGCCATAGTAAGCTTGGGTTACACCACACTATACTATAGTGCCTAACAGTATTTTGTGAGGTAGACGAAATTGGCCTTAAAACGATCGTATTGAATTTTTATATCCAAAAATAGGCAGATCGGACTTATTTTGACTTTATTTACTGACTACTTTTGTTTGGGATTAATTGCAATTATAACATTATAATGAGACTGAAAAATATTTTTGTTTTTTGTTTTTTTTTTTTTTTGTTAAGATAAACAATAATTTTACCAGGCATAGCCGTGCGTAAATGTATCTCGGCATTCTCTTCGAAAATGACTTGTTTAATGGAATAAAACGTCTTATTTGTAAACTTTCTTTTTCTGCAGAATAGGCAATTAAAAATGATTTATCTACCCTATAGGTGGAAATTTTTTTTGCAATGAACAAATAAAATTGTCAACCAAAAGTTTTGCTATAATTTCAAAAACTTGTCGTTCTGTATTGGTATAGTTTTCGGATCTTTCCTTTGCGTATTAATAGAAAGTTTGGGCTTCAAAAGTCTACATGATTATTGACTTTTGTGACGGGATTGCTTCCTTAGTAAATGTGGTAAATACTTAGTCAGCCGTAAGCGGTTGAGCTAAGGAAGTACTTCTTTAACTCAGTCGGTTAACGCGCTGCCTTGTAACACAAAGGTCCCGGGTTCGAGTGCCGGTGGAGACAGGCGATTTTGCAATGAAAATCATGCTCTCCGGTTACATTGGCGCCCAACTGAAAACCCACGGTGATTAGAGAGGTATTCTAGCAAGGGTGTGTGTGAGAGTCATAATGGTATGATGACTCTTGAGGTGGGGAAGTGTGACGGGATTGCTTCCTTAGTAAATTTGGTAGATACTTAGTCAGCCGTAAGCGGTTGAGCTAAGGAAGAACTTCTTTAGCTCAGTCGGTTAACGCGCTGCCTTGTAACACAAAGGTCCCAGGTTCGAGTGCCGGTGGAGACAGGCGATTTTGCAATGAAAATCATGCTCTCCGGTCAGACTTGGGGTAATTGTAATTGTAATCATGATTCAGCTGTAATTGATTACAATTTTTCAAGTAATCATTGTAATCATTAATCAGCCAAAAATCTGATTACATGTAATTTAATTTAATCAATTACTTTCCAAAATACCTTGTAATCCTGATTACTTTTGATTACATTCTGATTACATTGGGAATAAATCTAAATTGTGTTAATGGTCAATATGTCATGTCTTACATGAACCTTTTAGTTCATATTTAATAAATATATAATTTGTTAAAATAGTTAGGTTTACTGTGAGCATGTTAATTGATTTATTTACTTCAGTAAACATAAACTTTTACAGTATTGAAAGTCATCATTAGCCTAATTAAAAGGTATTGTACATATATTCACAATTTAAAGATGTATATATTTGATAATGACTGTTATATTTAAGTTATATATTTCTTTAACTTCTGAATTATAATCCTTTGTTAATATTGTGATTATTGTCACCTTTGAAATGACAAGAAGAAGACCAATCAAGGTCTGTTTTTATTGTGTGTAGCTGTAGGGCAATATATATGACAAAAGATAAGACATTTGAAAATTTATCTAATTAACACACAAAAAAGTGTGACAAATATCTTGTTCAAAATAAGAAAATTTTGGTATATACATGTTAAAATGCAATGATTTTACCACTTATATTACGTTTAAAAATTTTTACATATGTTTTAACTGGTAAATTTATTTCATCCATCTTTTAACTTCCAGAAACTGCACCGTGAAATACATACAAAGTCTGGAAGATGTCAGAAGACAAATACAAAACCCTTTATAAACCTTTACTCAATTGAAGTCAAAATAATTTAGAGATTAATGATGATAAAGTGTAATGGATCATAACCGATGACACAATGTTCATGTAAGTATATTGTAATTCTTTGTTGTTTATCAAATTGATGAAGTTTGAAGTTATTATTTACTTATATATCAAATAAAACCCTTTCTCAAAAAGTTCAACAGCTATATTAAACCTTTATTTATTTACACCATTCAAATGGGTTATTTTGAAATTCATTGTAATCAGATGTAATCATGATTACTTGCCAATGTAATCATTAATTTAATCAGTTACTTTGAGAAATGATGTAATCATTAATTTAATTTAATCGTACAATTGGCAAAGTAATTGTAATTTAATCAGTTACATTGAAAGTAATCAGACCCATCTCTGTCTCCGGTTACACTTTATACAGAAAATTCGCCCTTTTAAAACATTTTATGTTTTACAAATAATACATGGATACAAAGTAAAATCATTTCTTAAAACACTGCAAAAAAATTCATTCTGATTAGTTAAGTAGTATTGTCATAAAATGCGTTGAAATGAACCGTGGTATAGCAAACATCGAACTCCCTCACAAAATGTTATCACACACTATAATTGGCTGTTAAACTTGACGCATAATACCCAACCCACTTTCAACTTGTGAGACAGTGAGCGTGGATATACTGCCACGCTATACTGATTTATGAAGACGATCATAGTTAACTTACCAGTCCAAACCATTGAGCTTGCAGTATTATCATTTCTTTTGATGTATAGAAATGTACTAATAAACTATAATTAATGGGAGTATTTTAAATTTTATTAAATAAAGCTGAGCAGTGTTTAACTTCGATGTATATAGATGGCACTTTTAATGAGAATTAATTAACTTTTACTACTGGTGGAAGACAACTTATCAAATGTAAATATAACATTATAAGCGTTGGGATTCATTAACTTTTATCACTAAAAGCCGTGGATGATTACTCATCATATAAGGTGCTCCTTCATAGGAGGAAGATTCGATTTACAGTTAAAGTTAACCAGTAATTATGCATATAATAGTGGATTTATAAATGTCTCCTTTCTATAACCCTTAGAATCACAATTAAATTATATTGTATTATATTGGTACATATAAATTATACGAAACTTGAGTCATGTTACCTTCCAAATTTGGTTATAATTTTTTTGAATGTACCAAATTACACGATTGAATGGGATAAACTACAGATAGAACCTGATAACTATTTCCATCTATTGTCGAGATTATTGGTAAATAAGTTCGCCCACAAACTACTAATCGAATCTAATATTACATATACAGTATTTTTGTAAATCTTGTGAAATTTAGACTGATTGGCAGACATCTTGAAAATGGCCGCCATATTGGATTTTTCAGAGTGGGTCCATAGCTTAGATTGACTATTTAATATATATATCTACTATTGTGCAAAGTGTCAATCTTTTATCATCAAACCCACAATTGTTCTAAAAATATGCACGAATCAGCTGTACTAGAGGAACTACAGGTACTAATCAATTCAGCATATAATTATAGCTGCAGAGAAAGATATAAGCTGCAACCAGTAAAGAGTGTTATCTTATCAGTATATCCAAATCGAAGAAAACAACAAGAACCCTCATTTCCGTGGCATATAGGTAATTCAGTAATGCCTATAGTTAATCAAACAACCCACATGCGGATCCTAAGTACATCAAAACCTGACGATCCTGACCCAATATATGAGAATGTGAAAAAAGCAAGACGTGCAATGTACAGTTTAATGCCGGCTGGTATGCATGGGAAAAATGGACTAGACATACAATCTTTACTGCATATATTCAATATCTATGTTATCCCGGTACTTTTATATGGGCTTGAATTATTGACACCTTCAGGAAAAAACCTAGACATTATTGACATATTCCACAAAAAATGTATCAAACAACTATTATCAATACCTACAAGTATAGCCACTCCCGCAATACATTTTCTCTCAGGACAACTACCAATAGAAGGCCAAATACATAAAAAAAGTCACGTCCATTATCACTGAACTAGTATATATATTTGTTTAGGGGCCAGCTTAAGGACGCCTCCGGGTGCGGGAATTTCTCGCTGCATTGAAGACCTATTGGTGACCTTCTGTTGTTGTCTGTTCTGTGGTCGGGTTGTTGTCTCTTTGACACATTCCCCATTTCCATTCTCAATTTGATATGTCATTATTTGGCAACATATGCAGGGAGCCACATGAAAGTTTAGGGGAAAAAAATTGCGTACAGACGACTGGCTTCTTATAAAAATGGACGAGAGTCATAGCTGGTTTATGAATGTTAAATTTATTCTAGCCAAGTATAATCTACCATCTGCGCTATACTTATTAGACAGTCAAATTTCAAAGTTTGGAGCACTTTTATTGATATGTCCGGAATTATCGGACCAGAGAAATCAAATCGTGCAGAATATTCAACTGCTGCAACAAAAGCTCTGTAATCAGTTTCAACAGAAAGGTGGAGAAATAGATTTAATGCAGATGATAATTGATCCAGGTATAATCAAACTGACCCGACCTCTTTGGATATTTGGTGTAACATATCTTCTCGACTATCGCTACTCATTCTAGCAGGGACACTCCAGAAGGAAATGGTGAGGCGTTTCAGGTGCTCCACAGTACACCACACTATACTATAGTGCCTGGTTTGTGAGGTACTCGGTTCTTGTAGTAGTTGAGTTCTGTATAGCCAGTTCTTAGTTTGACGAATATACTGACTACTTTTTGGGATTAATTGCAATTATAACATTATAATTGAAAAATATTTTTTTTTTTTTTTTTGTTAAGATAAACACTGATAATTTTACCAGGCGTAGCCGTGCGTAAATGTATTTCAGTATTTTCTTCGAAAAATGACTTGTTTAATGGAATAAAACGTCTTATTTGTAAACTTTCTCTTTTTTTCTCCAGAATAGGCAATTAAAAAATGATTTATCTACCCTATATGTGGAAAATTTTATTTTTTTTTTTTTTGCAATAACAAATAAAAATTGTCAACAAAAGTTTTGCTATATTTTCAAAAACTTGTCGTTCTGTATTGGTATAGTTTTCGGATCTTTCCTTTGCGTATTAATAGAAAGTTTGGGCTTCAAATAATTCAATAATGGTATGATGACTCTTGAGGGGGGAGGGGGAGTGTGACGGGATTGCTTCCCTTAGTAAATGTGGTAGATACTTAAAGTTAAACATTTAACGTATGAAGTAATTCCCATCTTTTCTGCCATTTATTTCCTGTAATTTTATATGAGCTTGATTGATCCTGTAGTGTTATGACGTTATTTTATAGTGGTGTTCTTCTGCTTCCTGTGCTGCTGTTTTGCAAGGATATCAGCCTCGTCATTGCCAACTATGTTGTAGCCGATTTTATCGTCGGGTCATAGGTAATAAAGATACGATACGTACGGACATGTGTTAATCTCTTAATACAACTATTATCCTAATAATTTATTGATAATATCAATAAAATGTCATTCAAACTAGTTTTACAGTGATGGCAGTGTATCAAACTTGTATTCTGTCACTTCAAATTTGTTATAAAGTTAAACTTTTAAATGTAACATGTCTGATAATGACACTTGTCCAGTGTGTGCACAATCTAGAGAAGATTTAGAACACATGTTTATTAATTGTGTCAATTTATCACAATTTACTGATTTTTGAAGGATTTTTATTAAATTTCATGTGTAAAGTTGATGATAACTTTGTAAATACGCTTGGTTTTTACCAAGCGATGCTTATGGGTTTTTTGAAGAGAAGTAACGGGTTTAATTTTTATTTCGCTAATTTTATTATGAGTATAACAAGATTTAGTATCTATAAAAGAAGAAATTTCATATTGTTGAATCCTCAAGCTAAACTCAATTTAGTACACTATTTTAAAACATTATTAGAAAAATACATCTCACATTATTTTTATCTTTTAAATCCAAAGAACATTTCTTATTTTCTTATTATAAAATATTTTATATTGGACAATCACCGTTATCAAAGTAACAGATAACCATGCAGAAATATTATATTAATTATAAACATACTAGTATCTGAACTCACATTGAATTTCTATCTGTTTGTAACTGACTATATGTAACTGTCTGTTTGTGACACCAGGTACTGTCTGGTGAATGTTTCATTGTACATATTTGAATAAAATTTTATCAAGAGAAAAACGCGCTGCCTTGTAACACAAAGGTCCCGGGTTCGAGTCCCGGTGGAGACAGGCGATTTTGCAATGAAAATCATGCTCTCCGGTTACATTGGCGCCCAACTGAAAAACCCACGGTGATTAGAGAGGTATTCTAGCTAGGGTATGTGTGTGAGAGTCATAATGGTATGATGACTCTTGAGGTGGGGGAAGTGTGACGGGATTGCTTCCCTTAGTAAATTTGGTAGATACTTAGTCAGCCGTAAGCGGTTGAGCTAAGGAAGTACTTCTTTAGCTCAGTCGGAAAACGCGCTGCCTTGTAACACAAAGGTATCGGGTTCGAGTGCCGGTGGAGACAAGCGATTTTGCAATGAAAATCATGCTCTCAGGTTACACTTTATACAGAAAATTCGCTTGTGAGACAGTGAGCGTGGATATACTGCCACGCTATACTGATTTATGAAGATGATCATAGTTAACCTACCAGTCCAAACCATTGAGCTTGCAGTATTATCATTTCTTTTTTCATTAGAAATGTACTAATAAACTATAATTAATGGGGACGTATTTTAAATTTTATTATATAAAGCTGAGCAGTGTTTTACTTCGATGTATATAGATAGCACTTTTAATGAGAATTAATTAACTTTTACTACTGGTGGAAGACAACTTATCAAATGTAAATATAACATTATAAGCGTTGGGATTCATTAACTTTTATATTGGTGGATGATTACTCATCATATAAGGTGCTCCTTCATTGGAGGAAGATTCGATTTACAGTTAAAGTTAACCGCTTAAGACATGTTACCTTCCCCTTTTTTGAATGTACCAAATTACACGACTGAATGGGATAAACTACAGATAGAACCTGATAACCATTTCCATCTATTGTCGAGATTATTGGTAAATAAGTTCGCCCACAAACTACTAATCGAAACTTATATAACATGTATACAGTATTTTTTGTAAATCAAAAGTGATCTATAATGCATAATCCAAATTCGAAATTGAGCTTTCTTTCTTTCCAAATCTTCACAGTCGGTTAAAGAGCTCACCAGAGCTCATGTTTTGTCTGTTATTATGTATATATATGCCGACTCTAAATAAAATTTACTTACTTACTTTCACATCCTTTGTAGGACAACCACACCGCTACACTATCTGTTCGGCATGTAGAACAAAACCCACCACCATGAATGAAGAAATATATGTACACTATATTTTGAATAATACTATCCTCCATCAATATATACAGGTTCACTTTTGTAGTTGCTCGCATAACTTGTTGTATGTACTCTTAGTTGCATTTAAAATTCATAGCCTAGTTATCGGACATATATACAGGGAGATTATATATGTTTACGTGGTAAAATAGTTCATACATAAGAAGAAAACGTTGTAAAATAATTACATCAGTCAGGTTTGCACTCTAAAATCTAAGATAGTTCGCCTTTCATATCGGTCTTATTACCGTCCAGTATATGGGTAGTCCTTTCACAATGGACTAAGAATCTAAAAAAAAAAAAAAAAAAAAAATCGGCGAATTGAGCTTATTGTCTTTGTATTCACATCGTTAAATCTAATAGAACGTTCGTATTGTCTAAAAACTTAAATCACTTGTACTCCGTGCATTGAGCTTGTCATTTCACATCATAAAAACTAATAAAAATTAAATATTCACCTTATATATATTAGCACTTCATGCAGTTTCATCACAATCGGACTAACGCCGTTTACGATCTAATGTTATGCCAATTGTCATATGCCTAGTTACATAGTACTAAAAAAAAAAAAAAAAAAATAAAAAATAAAAAATGACTTTAAAAGGTAAATGATATCATCTCGCATCTGTATTGGCACCGGCACACCCATGTTACATGTACGTATTAATTGCAGCGATATGCATAATGTTCTTTGCACGCATGGGCATAATACTCTCAGGAGCATTTGACATTTATGATGTTATACTATGTGTTCAACCTATTTGGAGTTGACTGCCCTACATCCCAGACCCCACCCTCCCATAGACCATGACCAGGACATCTTCCATTCAGCTATGGTTGTAGTAAGAGTTTACATCTGGCACTGTGTATAAGGAATATGAGACGTCTTGCTTGGTGTTCTATCTTTGAGACTTCTTCACTGTTTAGTCGAAGTTGTCGTTGTACCATGGTTATGTCCATCAATATCTGTATTTTGATCCCTTCACTTAGGGGCTTTCATTCTATATTGCTGTGGTTTGTCAGTAGACTCTCTGTATCATTAAGTACAGGCCTTCTGATGTTATCCCAAGCTTTACATTCAATCAACAGATGTTCAACAGTTTCCTCTTACTGGCTGCAGACGTTATATATCTCCTGGTTACCCTCCTTGTAGATTTTATATCTCAGGGGCTGCAATGCGTAGGTTCCTGTCAGGATTTTTAGTTTGATTGGAATGCTGAAACGGTCTTTATTGGTGTAGCTTTTTATCTTCAATATGTTGTGGATTCTACTCGCCATAAAGTTGTCTGTCTGAAGGTATTTTAACCCTTGGTACAGATTGGCAATAACCGATATACCATTGACCCAGTGATAAGCAATTTGCCTTTTTATTTGATTAATAGTGGTTTTAGTCACATCTGCATTATATAGCATGTCCAGGGCCCTGCCGAGGTTGTATTTGAACATGACCCTCTGTACTTCAATATACCAGCTGTGGCTTCCTGATGATTTTACAGTGAGTTGTCTTTTACCAAGCAGTTTTTCCACACTGTTGTCTGCTTGCTGACATATGCTACAGAAGAATGTCATCATTTTGGCATGGATTTGTGCTTCGACTGGTAGGATGCCTGTTAGGATGTAGACTGCTGGGTCAGGAGTACTCATGGGGACTGAGAGAATTTGTTTGAGCATCTTTTTCTGGAACTTCTCTAGGGTTTCCAAGTGTGCTGACTTTGGTGTCAAAAGCTCCATCCTGTAGAGTAGTACTGGGGATATGTAGGTCTTAAATAAATGGAATAAGCTTTCAGGATCTAGTCCGTTTTCTCCATGGAATCCACTACCGAGCAGGGCATAGGCACTTCTTCTTGCTTTCTTGAAATTTTTGTCTTCGAAGCCTTGGCTAAGACAGTATCCAGAAGTAAATTTGTAAAAATAAAATTCCTGTTTTTCCATATTTTACTTGTAAATGGACGTAGTTTTCTGCCAGGAAACATTACATTCACTCTGTGGTTAAAGTTTTTAAAATTTTAATAACTTTCTTAAACTATCCTGGATTTGTACCAAACTTGGACAGAAGCTTGTTTATGATCATAAGATAGTATCCAGAAGTAAATTTTGTAAAAATAAAATTCCTGTTTTTCCGTATTTTACTTGTAAATGGACTTAGTTTTTCTGCCAGGAAACATGACATTCACTCTGTGGTTAAAGTTTTAAAATTTTAATAACTTTCTTAAACCATCCTGGATTTGCACCAAACTTGGACAGAAGCTTGTTTATGATCATAAGATAGTATCCAGAAGTAAATTTGTTAAAAAAAAATTTCATTTTTTCCGTATTTTACTTATAAATGGACTTAGTTTTTCTGCCAGGAAACAATACATTCACTCTGTGGTTAAAGTTTTTAAAATTTTAATAACTTTCTTAAACTATCCTGGATTTGTTCCAAACTTGGACAGAAGCTTGTTTATGATCAAAAGCTAGTATCTAGAAGGAAATTTTGTTAAAATTTTGTACCTGTTTATCCGTATTTTACTTATAAATGGACTTAGTTTTTCTTCCAGTTAACATTAAATACAGTCTGCAGTTAAAGTTTTTAAAACATTTATTAGATTCATAAACTATCCTGGATTTATACCAAATTTTGACAGAAGCTTCTTACAATCAAAAGATAGTATCTAAAGGAATATTTTATTAATTTTTTCCTCATTTTGTTGAGCCTGCGATTAACAGCAAAAGTAAGCGAGACACTGGGTTCCATGGAACCCTTATGAATTTTCTTCAACATTGGACTCGATGTTTTGTCTCATTGATGGTGTTCTTATTATACCAAGATGGGTTGATTTTGTGACGTTTGGCATTGGATCTTTTCCTAGCTGGTATTGTTCTGGTTCACAACTGTTCTTGGTTGGTTTAGGTTGGATGTGTATTGCCACACTCTTCTGGGGTTGGAGCTTATAGCCTTCCATTTCAGCGTAGTCAGCAGATATATTTATTTGTACCTGCATATCAGGTGGTCTTTTTCCCAATAATGCTATGTCGTCTGCGCATGCTGTGGTATTGCATAGGACATTCCCAATTTTGCATCCAAGGCCTGATTGCTGTAATCTATTCAGGAGCGGGTTTACAAAGACCTTATATAAATCAGTGCTGAGGATTCCTCCTTGGCGTACACCTTGGCTTACAGAGAACTCATCCGCAATCATTCCTTCCCATTTGATGGCACTAGTTGATTGCCAGTGCATACTCTGTATTATCCTCCAGAGAGTGTCGTCGATACCGCAATGAAAAGAGTCGTCGCATGAGGTGACTGTGTACCACTACATCAAATGCTGACTTTGCGTCTAGTAGAACCAGCTCAAATACTTGGTTGCTGTCTACACTCTCACGATAAACTTCTTCCACAACCATGACAACCAGAGCTGCGTTCAGTGGCGATGAATATGCTGTGAAGCCTCATTGGGTGGGATTTTGATCTTGAAGGACTCTTGGTTGTATTCTGTCTCTGATTATTGCCTCTACTATCTTATTGATGACTGGCAGTACTGTTATACCTCTGTAGTTGGCAGCATGACATCGGTCCCCTTTTTTTGAAGACAGGAGTAAGTAGTCCCTTTCTTAAGTATGTCTGGAATACAACCATGTTTAAATACTAGGTTGATGAGCCGTAAAAGTAGTTGCTCTAGTTTTTCTCCTGCATAGATGAGGTGCTCAACTGTGATGCCATATATGTCTGCAGATTTACCTTTGTTTAGTGACTTTATGGCCTTCTTAAGCTCTTTAAGGTTACAAATCCTTGATGAAGGTAACTTTGTGATTCGTAGCGATTTATTGAGTAATAAAGCCATTTGCAACTGATTTTTACAGCTTTTTCTTATGTTGTGTGGTCGGTCCACCACTGTCCCAACAATGGTTTCATGCATGGGGAATGTACGTTACAATGCATGGTTACATGCATGGGAAATACTGGTTACATGCATGGAAAATACTGGTTACAATGGTTACATGCATGGGGCATGTAGGTTACAATGGTTACACGCATCTGTGTGTCGGAAGTCATGGGGCTTGTAATTTAGCAGTTGTCATAGTTTCATGTCTTTGTTTTTTGTTCGTTTATTGTATTGTTATTCATTAGGTTGTTCGCTATTTTTGTTTGAACTGTTTCACATTTATTAATTTACAAAATGTATTATGTTAAATTTTTTTTATGCCCCAGCCGTAGCGGAGGAGGCATTAAGTTTTACCCTTGTCTGTCTCTTTGTCCGTACGTACATCCGTCCATACGTCCCAAAATTGGTTTCTGTTCTCTAACTTAAGTTTGCCTCAACTAAGTGTTATGAAACGTATACACAATGCTAATTACCACAAAACCCAGATCAAGTTCGAATTTTGGTAGTGTCATTTTACCGTTCTAGAGTTATGCCCTTTACAAGTTACCTTCTCTAACATTAGTTCGCCTCAACCAAATGTTATGAAACTTATACACAATGCTTATTACCTTTAAACACAAATCAAGTTTGAATTTTGGTAGTGTCACTTTTACCGTTCTAGAGTTATGCCCTTTATAAATGGAAAAATTGCTGGATTTTTCGTTTCCGTTCTCTTACTTTAGTTTGCCTCAAACAAATGTTATGAAACTTATGCACAATACTAATTACCACAAAACACAGATCAAGTTTGAATTTTGGTGGCGTCACTTTTACTGTTCTAGAGTTGTGCCCTTTACAAATGGAAAGATTGCTGGATTTTCGTTTTAAATCTCTAACTTTAGTTTGCCTCAACTAAATGTTATGAAACGTATACCAATGCTTACATGTATTATCTTAAAACACAAATCAAGTTTGAATTTTGGTGGTGTCACCTTTACCATTCTAGAGTTATGCCCTTTACAAATGGAAATATTGCTAAATTTCGTTTCTGTTCTCTAACTTTAGTTTGCCTCAACCAAATGTTATGAAACTTATTTGCAATGCTTATTACCACAAAACACAGATCTAGTTTGAATTTTGGTGGCGTCACTTTTACCGTTCTAGAGTTATGCCCTTTATAAATGGAAAAATTGCTGGATTTTTCGTTTCTGTTCTCTAACTTAAGTTTGCCTCAACTAAGTGTTATGAAACGTATACACAATGCTAATTACCACAAAACCCAGATCAAGTTCGAATTTTGGTGGCCTCACTTTTACCGTTCTAGAGTTGTGGCCCTTTAAAAATGGAAAAATTGCTGGATTTTTTGTTTCCTTTCTCTTACTTAAGTTTGCCTCAACTAAATGTTATGAAATGTATACACAATGCTTATTACCACAAAACTCAGATCAAGTACAAATTTGGGTAGCGTCACTTTTACAGTTCTTGAGTTATGTCTCTTTATAACATTATATGCAAGCGGGGCATCATCTGTGTCCCATTGACACATTCCCCATTTATTTAATTCCTTGTAACTAAGCATATGCACACACTGTTATTTGACTATAAGTGGCAAAATGATCAGAAATGATGGTGGCAACCTAATGGTAGAAGCAGAAGAGGCCTTTTATAGCTGATTTTAGGATATGGGTTTTCCTCATTGTTGAAGGCCGTACAGTAACTAGACTTCTAGTTGGACTACCTTTAGACCTTCAGTTATATAATCCTATGATTGCTTACATCCACATCATTTGAACTCTGATGGATAGTTGTCTCATTTGCAATCATACCACATCTCCTTATTTTTATATTGTTACTAAAATAATAAGTACTGTTTATTAACATAAGTCAGGTGTGACCTGTGAAAGACTTAAAGGATAAATTCTGTACAATGGATTATTTAATTATGCTGCATTTTGTGAGAGTAATTAAATGTCTGCCATAACTTGGTTCCATTATTTCCACTTCGACAGGTTAAGGGTATACAATACAGTTTTGATCCCATGTTGAACTTTTTGACGAAAATTTGCATACAAGATATTTTTCACCTGGACATTTCAAATATGACGTATTAAAAAATATACCTTCATGTGCTACTTTTAGAGATAAATGGGTTCGAAATTTTAGACATTTACTCCAAATTTCGGTTTCCTGGACATTTCTATCATTTGGACAGACATACTCAACTTTTTTGTTTCAAAAGGTAAAAACAAACAGATTTTGTAAAAACATTTGGAATATCTTCCTTTCAGAAGTATGCTCTGAACTTGTGCATGTTGTGTAATGATTCTTTGGAAATAATTCTTTTTATTAAATTTTTCATGATTTTAGAAAAAACTGGGATTTTTGTATATTTATCTAATTTAAAAAAAATTCAATCGGTTCATGAAAATTGGTACAAATAAACTACATACTTAATCAAGTCAAAAGCCATTTTAAAAAAGAGGGGTCCATGTACTCATTTTCAAGCTAATGAATAAAATCAGTCGAAAAAATGCATATTTTCCCGACATGTAATAGTTTGATGTTGCAAAAAATAACATTTTTCGTTTGCAATGTCATTACCTCCCCTGTAACTGTATCGTATGCCCTTAAGGAAGATCACTTAGGGCACCTCAATCCTTTTGTGGTAGAGTTGAGCAGCTGAGACACCCAGTACCTAACCCTTTTCATATATATTTTTTAAATATTAAAAAATACATATGCTATCATATTTTTTTTAAATAAATAGACCTATGACTTGAAAATTTATTTAATGGAGAGTTAAAAGAGATTTGACAAAACTCATCCCTACCTGAGTCGTATCATCCCAATTCGTGTTCGCACACCACCAAAGTCAATTTGCCCCAGGTCCTGTTCATCCTATTAAGTCCTTTCGTCCCTATTCATAAATCATTATTGTTGGCAAAGAACATGAATTGTTACTAACTTTTTTATGGGAATTTATATGTCTGTTAATTATTATTATAATTGTTCCAGTATATTTGATCTCTTCCAGTTACAGTTACTTGAATCAGTAATAAATCATGGCGAAACCACTCTCTAACTTGAGCCGAAAACACTTAGAGCGAATTGGTAGGGATGGTAAGGTTGCAGGAATCAGGGCGAAACAACCTGCAACCATCCCTACCAATTCATTTCAAAGTATTTTATTGTTAAAACTACAAACGTACCTTTCAACCAATGGATTGGACAACAGACAAATCCTATACAAATCCTTTCACATACAAGATGGATTGAATAATCTGATAATATTTGATATATATTTCTGATAATTCATAGATCATTCATTCAAGCAGTAAATTAGGGGAGGCAATCTTTCCTTCTTAATTTTATTGTGCATGCATATATCAGTGAACCCTTGCCAGTTCACTACCAGGCATGGGGCAAATTACATTGCAATGTAATGCATTATATTACAATAACTTTGACAAAACCATGCATTAAATTACAATTACAATTACATGCATTTATCAAAGTAATGCATTAAATTACAATTACTTATAATTTTAAGATTATGCAGAATTTTGAATTGAAGACATCATGAAACTAATGATGTGCTTTATGACTTGCAGAAAGTTTAAACACTATTTTAATCATCTACTTCCAACTTTTGACATGCAATTTGCCCTTAAAATTAAAAAAAAAAAGGTCCAACAGCTACTTAATTTTAGATATACACTTGCATATATCTGTATATAGTTCCTATGTAAATCAAAATTTATCAAATAGTTATGAATTATTGTGAAAAGGTAAGATATCATATTTAGGCAGTGGTTAAGAATTATGAAAGTATTTTATCAATACCTTGTGCTTGTGTAAGTAATTGAATAAATTTTATTACAAGCTGTGATATCAAAGTGGATTCACAAATGGCCAGTGTGAGCTTTTCCCCTCACTTGGCCTCCATCATCTGTCATCTTCATTCATTTACTTTTACCAAAGTCTTCTCCTCTGAAACTACTTTCCAAATTCAACCAAACTTGGCCATAATCATCATTGGAGTATCCAGTTTAAAAAGTGTGTCTGATGACCCTGCCTGCAAACCAACATGGCTGACATGACTAAAAATAGAACATATGGGTATAAATGCAAGTTTTGTCAGTTTATCTTGAAAACAGCTATAGATCTGTCAAGAGCAAAAGTGTTCAACATGTTGAGATCTACTCACAGTCTATTTACATAAAAACTGTCAAACAACTTCTTATAGGAGTCATTGCCCTTAAATGACAAATTTTATCATTTTTTTGCGTTTATACCAATTATCTTATAAATTTTAATAGATAGATAGAAACTTTAAATAGCGAAAAAATGATCATCAAAACAAGATCTACAAAGAAGTCAATATTTCCAAAATTGTCAGTTGACCATTTGTTTGAGTTATTGCTCTTGAATGATGATTTTTACAAATTTTTGGCTTTTTTGCCTATTATCTTTAACACTTTAATAGATACATGCAGATTAAAGTTTAAATGGCAAAAATGATCAGCAAGACAAGATCAACAGATAAGTAAACTTGGCAGAAATCTTCAGTCAACTCCTTATAGAAGTTATTGTCCTAAATTGACAATTTTTACTAATTTTTGTGTTTTTGTCTATTATCTTGAAAACTTTAATATTTTTATTTGATTGATTGGTTGATGTTTAATGCCACTTTCAGAGCTATTGGCTATTTCCTGGGGTCAGTTTTTATTGGTGGTGGAAGCCGGAGAGAACCACCAACCTTTTGGCAGGAAAAACTGACAATCATAGTAAATTAAGATTGGAGTAAAGCTCACTGGTCAGCCACTTGCAGGGTTGGAACTCACAACCTCAGTGTTGACAGGCTAGTGATACAATAGTTGGACTTCTGACTCTATAAAAGATAGTTAGGAACTTTTGAAATAAAAAATAGTAAGCAAAACAAGATCTGCAAATAGGTCAGCATAGATGAAATTGTCAGTTGCCTTCTTATTGGAGTTTTGCCCTAAATGACGATTTTTACCCTTTTTTGTGTTTATGAAAAACCACCAGAAGATGGAGGGAATTTGTAAACAGAAAAGATAATCAGCAATACAAGATCAACAAAAAAGAGATTTTAGTGATGAATTATATTCTAGTCTATAGTGATGGAGAGTGTCCACTGTTGAAGATGCTCATAGTCCTAGATGAGTGACACAGGCTCTCTAGAGCCTCCAGTTTTTACATTTAAAAATAGTAAAAGTTAGGTTATGCTGTATTTACAATAATTAGAATCAAGCTGTCGAGTCAATATTATTTATCCAGGGTTTAAAAAGATATTTGAGGCATAACATGGATGTACACTGTTTTTTTTTCTTTTCTGTTTGAGTTTATTGTTTTACAACTTCAATCAATAATTTTTTTACATAATAATTGAATGTAGCTTTCTGATTATCGTATAACGTATGCTATTGTCAAATGATTGTAGTGTCCGCAATAGGCCTTGGGTACCTCATTATGAAATCACACAAATTTGTACATAAATGCTAATACTTAAAAATATTTAGGGTTTTTGTACACTAAATATGAAAGGAGTAGGGGCATTAAGGCCTGGTTTTGGCCCAAGAAAATAAAATGTTGGATAATTTCATATTGGCACATAATGTTTGGAAATGCATAGTCAAGAAATATACAGGAAAAACATACGATTTTTTATCTGATGACGTCACAATTAAGCCATAATATGCACTGTCTTCATGAAAACCATGAAAAATACAGAATTTATGCTGTTTTCCATTGTTATTATACCCCACGCAACGAAGTTGCAGAGGATATAATATTTTTGACCCGTCTGTCTGTCCGTCCGTCTGTCCCTCCGTCCGTCCGTCAGCCCTGTTCTTTTCATCGCAACTCCTGAAACCACACAACAGAATTTCATGAAACTTTGTAGATAATAAGGACATACTATGTAGATGTGCATATCGACAGAAAATTATGATTCATTTTTTTTTCTAGGAGTTACGCCCCTTTGAACTTATTGGCCTCAATATACTACTGCAACAGTTTGTCATCGCAACTCCTCTGAAACCACACAACGAATTTCATGAAACTTAGTAGATAATAAGGACATACTATGTAGATGTGCATATCGACAGGAAATTATGATTCAATTTTTTTCTAGGAGTTATGCCCCATTGAACTTATTGGCCTCAATATACCACTGCAACAGTTTGTCATCACAACTTCTCTGAAACCACACAACAGAATTTCATGAAACTTTGTAGATAATAAGGACATACTATGTAGATGTACATATTGACAGGAAATTATGATCCAATTTTTTTTCTAGGAGTTATGCCCCTTTTAACTTATTGGCCTCAATATACTACTGCAACAGTTTGTCATCGCAACTTCTCTGAAACCACACAACAGAATTTCATGAAACTTTGTAGATAATAAGGACATACTATGTAGATGTGCATATCGACAGAAAATTATGATTCATTTTTTTTTCTAGGAGTTACGCCCCTTTGAACTTATTGGCCTCAATATACTACTGCAACAGTTTGTCATCGCAACTCCTCTGAAACCACACAACGAATTTCATGAAACTTAGTAGATAATAAGGACATACTATGTAGATGTGCATATCGACAGGAAATTATGATTCAATTTTTTTCTAGGAGTTATGCCCCATTGAACTTATTGGCCTCAATATACTACTGCAACAGTTTGTCATCACAACTTCTCTGAAACCACACAACAGAATTTCATGAAACTTTGTAGTTAATGAGGACATAATATGTAACTTTGCATATCCACTAGAAAATTTATATCAGTTGACTTTTGTAGAGTTATGAGTCTTTGAAATTAGGAAGCTGGTGAGATTTTGTTTGTCCAGTGACAATGTGAGGGAGTGGGGTATGTGAGCGTACTCACAAAAGTTCTTTGATTTCAATTATGGAAACATCGTTTACAGCCAAGAAACAACAAAATAATTTTAGAGAAGCTTTATTACAACTATTGACATAATCTCAGCAAATATAAAGTTGTTTCTTGGATGTGCACATACTTTGCCAATCTAAAATATATGCTGAAAATTTGGTGAAAAACAAGGAATATCAAGAAATTTTACAAAATTTACAAATTTCGGCATTATTTGTTGCCATAGTAACTCGTTAAATGTAAAATTGGTTTTTATTTTCTGAATACCTTGAACCTAAGTCTAGTTAGGAAAAATTTAAGAATATGTATGATAACTTTTAAATTTGCAGTAATATTTGTTCCAAATGTAATATTTTGTGTAAAAGTCATCAATCATCAAATTTGAAGTGGACACTTAAAAATTCTGTGAATCTGTATTCTTTATTGGCGTAATGAATATAACGGAAAGGCATTGTCAGTGTCATTAACAAGGCAATATACGGTCATTGACTATATCAAATAGGAATATATGGTCAATGCAATTTGACTGCATAAATATGCACAGCTGAAGTATAAATCCAGATAGCCTGACTTGGTACAGGCTCAAAATGATATAAGGTTAAAACCAGCTTTATGTACTCACAATCTGTGTAAAAAAAAATTAATATGAATTTGAATAAGTAAGTTAACAATATATTAGACCAGTATTATTTGTGAATATATTATAAATGATATATATTTTTGTAGGCAGAGAATCCTATATTGGCAGTAATGAAATATACCAAACGGAAGCACAGAATATTCATCTGTTTATGAGTAGCTCTTTTAACAATGAATATGGAATCATTGAATGATGCATCTGAACAGGACAATGAATCTGAGACAAGACAGGACAGTGAAGATCAGACAAGAAGACTGTCAGAATGCAGTGACAACTACATTAATACAATGATGGAGGATGATACTGGGTCACATGACTGTGAGGATAGCAATGGTATCTGGTCACATGACTGTGAGGAAAGAGATGGTTGGGCTGATGATTCATTCTGCTTTGGTGATGGTGTGGGCGATGAAACATTTGAAGTGATCAAAAGTATAATATTTGATTTAATTGCGAACACAGCAAGGTTGAATGGTAAAGTAGCTAAAGATGCTGAATATTATTTAGGTTGTGTTTTGTCCGTGTGCAGTTCACAACAAAGAAAATTATTAATGAAAACACAAAACCAAAAGCATGTGCCATTGTCACTAGCTTGTGAAATAGGGAATATTAATGTTGTCAGGTTTCTTGTTGACCACTGTTATGCTGATGTAAATGAACATTTTGGGTGGCCATTGTATTGGGCTGTTTTCAGAAAGAGAGAACATATTGTAAGATATTTGTTAGAAAGAGATGCAGACAGTGGTACTCAAATTGCTGGTAACTATAATATATTGATGACTGCTTTAGGTATTGAAGTCTCTAAATGTAGTGAAATCATTGAAGAACATAGGATCTGCATTCAACATAAACAGAGGTCTGATGGAAATAGAATAGATAGGTATCAACTTATATCGGATAATGCTCTTTTACCTGATCATGCTGATAATTACAATGGAGAAATAGTCAACTTACTGATTCAATTTTCTGCAGTTGAGAAAAGCTCAGTTGTTAGTTTGTATTACTTATAAATGGACTTAGTTTTTCTTCCAGTTAACATTACATACAGTCTGCAGTTAAAGTTTTAAAACATTTAATTAGCTAAATTTTACCAAATTTGGATAGAAGCTTCTTACAATCAAAAGATAGTATCTAGAGGAAAATTTTTGATAATTTTTCCCCATTTTTGTTGAGCCTGCAACTAACAGTAAAAGTAGGCAAGACACTGGGTTCCGTGGAACCCTTACAAATTTTTTTCTAGGAGTTAAGCCCTTTGAACTTATTGGCCTCAATATTCTACTGCAACAGTTTGTCATCTCAACTCCTCTGAAACCACACAACAGAATTTCATGAAACTTTGTAGATTATAAGGACATACTATGTAAATGTGCATATCGACAGGAAATTATGATTCAATTTTTTTAGGAGTTATGCCCCTTTGAACTTATAGGCCTCAATATACTACTGCAACAGTTTGTCATCGCAATTCCTCTGAAACCATACAACAGAATTTCATGAAACTTTGTAGATAATAAGGACATACTATGTAGATGCACATATCGACAGGAAATTATGATTCATTTTTTTTCTAGGAGTTATGCCCCTTTGAACTTATTGGCCTCAATATACTACTGCAACAGTTTGTCATCGCAACTTCTCTGAAACCACACAACAGAATTTCATGAAACTTTGTAGTAAATGAGGACATAATATGTAACTTTGCATATCCACTAGAAAATTTTATCAGTTGACTTTTGTAGAGTTATGAGTCTTTGAAATTAGGAAGCTGGTGAGATTTTGTTTGTCCAGTGACAATGTGAGGGTGTGGGTATGTGAGCATACTCACAAAGGTTCTTTGATTTCAATTATGGAAACATCATTTACAGCCAAGAAACAACAAAATAACTTTTGAGAAGCTTTATTACAACTATTGACATAATCTCAGCAAATATAAAGTTGTTTCTTGGTATGCACATACTTTGCCAATCTAAAATATATGCTGAAAATTTGGTGAAAATAAGGAATATCAAGAAATTTTACAAAATTTACAAATTTCGGCATTATTTGTTGCCATAGTAACTCGTTAAATGTTAAATTGGTTTTTTTTCTGAATACCTTGAACCTTAGTCTAGTTAGGAAAAATTTAAGAATATGTATGATAACTTTTAAATTTGCAGTAATATTTGTTCCAAATGTAATATTTTGTGTAAAAGTCATCAATCATCAAATTTGAAGTGGACACTTAAAATTCTGCGAATCTGTATTCTTTATTGGCGTAATGAATATAACGGAAAGGCATTGTCAGTGTCATTAACAAGGCAATATACGGTCATTGACTATATCAAATAGGAATATATGGTCAATGCAATTTGACTGCATAAATATGCACAGCTGAAGTATAAATCCAGATAGCCTGACTTGGTACAGGCTCAAAATGATATAAGGTTAAAACCAGCTTTATGTACTCACAATCTGTGTAAAAAAATTAATATGAATTTGAATAAGTAAGTTAACAATATATTAGACCAGTATTATTTGTGAATCTATTATAAATGATATATATTTTTGTAGGCAGAGAATCCTATATTGGCAGTAATGAAATATACCAAACGGAAGCACAGAATATTCATCTGTTTATGAGTAGCTCTTTTAACAATGAATATGGAATCATTGAATAATGCATCTGAACAGGACAATGAATCTGAGACAAGAAGACTGTCAGAATGCAGTGACAACTACATTAATACAATGATGGAGGATGATACTGGGTCACATGACTGTGAGGATAGCAATGGTATTTGGTCACATGACTGTGAGGATAGCAATGGTATCTGGTCACATGATTGTGAGGAAAGAGATGGTTGGGCTGATGATTCATTCTGCTTTGGTGATGGTGTGGGCGATGAAACATTTGAAGTGATCAAAAGTATAATATTTGATTTAATTGCGAACACAGCAAGGTTGAATGGTAAAGTAGCTAAAGATGCTGAATATTATTTAGGTTGTGTTTTGTCCGTGTGCAGTTCACACCAAAGAAAATTATTAATGAAAACACAAAACCAAAATCATGTGCCATTGTCACTAGCTTGTGAAATAGGGAATATTAATGTTGTCAGGTTTCTTGTTGACCACTGTTATGCTGATGTAAATGAACATTTTGGATGGCCATTGTATTGGGCTGTTTTCAGAAAGAGAGAACATATTGTAAGATATTTGTTAGAAAAAGATGCAGACGGTGGTACTCAAATTGCTGGTAACTATAATATATTGATGACTGCTTTAGGTACTGAAGTCTCTAAATGTAGTGAAATCATTGAAGAACATAGGATCTGCATTCAACATAAACAGAGGTCTGATGGAAATAGAATAGATAGGTATCAACTTATATCGGATAATGCTCTTTTACCTGATCATGCTGATAATTACAATGGAGAAATAGTCAACTTACTGATTCAATTTTCTGCAGTTGAGAAAAGCTCAGTTGTTAGTTTGTATTACATTTTAAAAGACTTGTTAGACAAAATAAAGGAAGATAAAAATGGTATTTACTTTCTGAAGATTCTTAAGAGAATACCAGTTGTGGATGATATTAAAACCAAAGACGGTCGTTCATTTCTGGAGCATGTTATTTTACAAACTAAGATTAATCTTAGTGCAGTAGTGGCACTTATAGAAAGAGGAGCTAATATCAATACTGTTAGAACCAAGGATGTTATAATTCTACCAAAATCATATTATCAATTTCACAACATTCAGAACTGTGTAGACTCTGTTTTGGAACTTTGCCAAGATGGACTCTTTAAGTCTGATGATGATTCAGAGAAGCATTTTCTGCATCCTATACTTTATGCTGCTCATTTAGGCCTTGTACCACTTTTGATCAATTTCTTGAGCCTACCACAGATCCCTCTTAGAGACAAGCTTGATGCAGTTGAAGTATATGGTGCATTCCTCATAGTCAGACATGACAAATTCTCTGAAGCTTTATTTTTATGGAAAATTGTTACAAAATTCCGAATGAATTCAATGGAATCCTCTTATAGTTTGTTCTTAGATGATATGTCTCTTGATTCGGTACAAAACAGACAAATACTTTATCCTTTATACAAGCATTATGAGGAGTGTAAGCCAAATAATGAAATATATAGAAAACATGTTATTTCCCATGAACGATTAGCTTTTATTTATAACACTGAGTTTCAAACACTGGATGACCTAGCTAGAATAAAACCTGATATGACCAGAGATCTTCTTATTCAGGCTGCATTAATATATGAAAGGGTAGCTGGGTACGGAAATTCTATCACATGTCATGTTTTCGAAAGACTTGCACAAAGATACATGACTTTGAATGAGTTAATACCATATATGCAACTGATGTTGTACTGTTTGCCAATGTTTACAAGATTTCTGAGTCCAAATATACGACTTAACAATAGATGCACATATATTTTAGGTTTGATGAGAACTGGGTTGTTACATGTCCTGTGCAAGAGAAAGGTTCGAGAAAAGCTGGATTTTGATACGATAATGGCTATAATGAAATGTCTCTTGTTGGCCTGTTTCACTGTCCATTACGATTTCAGGTTCAGTAAACTGACATTCAGTCATTTTATCATAGCTATAGTGAAGATTGAAGAACACCAAAAGTCACCAGAGGAAGATGCCATGTTCAGGTCATTCTTGAAAAAAGTCATCAAACTTGACCTTAGGGATGAATTTAAACAAACGTTCCTCCATTATGCTGTTGTTTCAAGGAAGTTGTATCATAGTGATCTCTGGCGTTCAGATCAGGATAATGGTGATTTCTCTCTGCCACCAAAAAATTGGTGGATAAATTACTATGATGAACCATTGAGCCCTACACAGCTGTTATTGGAATGTGGAGCAGACCCCAACATACATGATGCTCATGGCCACACACCTCTTCATGCCTTTTATCTATCAACCAATGATGGCAAAAGAAACTGACTCTGGAACATAAAATGTTTTAGATTTACTTCTAGGAGCCGATGCCCATGCAGACTTCAGAGATAGTGAAGGAAGACGCCCGTTGAGTATTCACAGCTGACATGTTTGCCACTTTGTCGCGTTGGGAATAGATCTTTGCAGTGTTTAGTATCTAGATATATCTGTCTCAACTCTCACAGATATCTACACCAGATGTCATCACTGACAAAATATATGGTGCAGTATATAGAGTTACATCAGAAACATGGACAGTTACATTACAAACCTGGTACAAAAAATACATTTAACTGTTGGCCAAGAGTCTCCAGACTCATATTTAAATTCAGAAGAAGTACTTTTTGACAGTCTGGTATAATTGGAATTCCAGAAGAATCACTTTTCATCATAACCTTTGTAAACACTGTTGGTATCAATAATAAAGAATTAATAAGCAAATGATTCTTCTCAAATTTTTAAGAGATATGCTTGTTACAAGAATATGGTAATTTTGTTTTTCTGAAAGGAATGTTGCAGAATGCAAGACATAAAGATGCTATACTGACTGTGGCTACAACATAAGCTCTTTGTATGGAGCTTCATATTTCAGAATAAGAAGAGCTAGATTATCCGTTTCTGACATTCAGGTGTATAAAGCTTCATATTTCAGAATTAACAGAGCTAGATAACCCATTTCTCATATTCAGATGTATGAAGCTTTATATTTCAGAATTAGAGGAGCTAGATTATCCATTTCTGATATTCAGATGTAAGAAGCTTTATGTTTCAGAATAAGAAGAGCTAGACTATCCATTTCTGATATTCAGATGTATGAAGCTTCATATTTCATTTCTGATATTCAGATGTATGAAGCTTCATATTTCAGAATAAGAAGAGCTAGACTATCCATTTCTGATATTCAGATGTATGAAGCTTTATATTTCAGAATAAGAAGAGCTAGACTATCCATTTCTGATATTCAGATGTATGAAGCTTCATATTTCTGATATTCAGATGTATGATAAAATTGAGAATGGAAATGGGGAATATGTCAAAGAGATAACAACCCGACCAAAGAACAGACAACAGCTGAAGGCCACCAATGGGTCTCCAACGCAGTGAGAAAATCCGGCACCCGGAGGTGGTCCTCAGCTGGCCCCTAAATAAAATTGTGTACTAGTTCAGTGAAAATGGACGTCACACTAAACTCCAAAACATATAAATGAACTAAAATTAAAAACATACAAGACTAACAAAGGCCAGAGGCTCCTGACTTAGGACAGGCGCAAAAATGCGGCGGGGTTAAACATGTTTTGTGAGATCTCAACCCTCCCCCTATACCTCTAGCCAATGTAGAATAAAGAAACACATAGCAATACGCACAGTAAAAAGCTTTATATTTCAGAATAAGAAGAGCTAGACTATCCATTTTTGATATTCAGATGTATGAAGCTTTATATTTCAGAATAAGAAGAGGTAGATAATCCATTTCTGATATTCAGATGTATGAAGCTTCATATTTCAGAATAAGAAGTGCTAGACTATCCATTTTTGATATTCAGATGTATGAAGCTTTATATTTCAGAATAAGAAGAGGTATATAATCCATTTCTGATATTCAGATGTATGAAGCTTTATATTTCAGAATTAGAGGAGCTAGATTATCCATTTCTAATATTCAGATGTATGAAGCTTTATATTTCAAAACTAGAGGAGCTATATCATCCATTTCTGATATTCAGATGTATGAAGCTTCATATTTCAGAATAAGAAGAGCTAGATTATCCATTTCTGATATTCGGATGTATGAAGCTTCATATTTCAGAATTAGAGGAGTTAGACAATCCATTTCTGATTTTCAGATGTATAAAGCTTTACATATATATTTCAGAATTAGAGGAGCTAGATAATCCATTTCTGATATTCAGATGTATAAAGCTTTATATTTCAGAATTATAGGAGCTAGATAATCTATTTCTGATATTCAGATGTATGAAGCTTTATATTTCAGAATTAGAGGAGCTAGATTATCTATTTCTGATATTCAGATGTATGAAGCTTCATATTTCAGAATAAGAAGAGCTATATTATTCATTTCTGATATTCAGATGTATGAAGCTTCATATTTCAGAATAAGAAGAGTTAGATTGTCTAATATTCAGATGACTTTAGGTCAGAGGTTTCTTTCTATCCAATATCTGTTGTCATTTACCTCATTTATATGGTTCAATGATTACTACAAGTTGTATGGTTTTTATTACATGGTATTTGTCCATCCTGCGACATTAATGTCGCAAAAGTCAGACATAGCGATCATAGATTCCATCATTGTTAGGTTCAGTCTGTGGTTAATATTTTTAGAAATCAATTACTTTGTCAACCCTTTATAGAATTTTAGGAAATTATGACAGAACCTTTTTCCGGAGCAAAACACAGTATATATCCAGAGCAAAATTTGGAAATTATTTATTTTCATTTTTCCATATTTTACTGATAAATGGACTTTTTAAGTGATTTTTACAGTTAACATTTTAATACAGTAAAAGGTTGAAGTCATTAATAACTTTGTCAAACTTTCATGGAATTTTAGCCAAAGTTGGACATAAGCATGTGTATGACCAAAAGACATTATCAAGAGCAAAATATTGATGATTGTTTTCATTTTCCATATTTTACTGATTAAATTACAGATTTATTTGCTGTTGAAGTAGATACAGTCTGGGGTGAAAGATTGTCACACATCAATTTCTTTGTCAAACATTAATTTGATTTGATTTGATTTTGGTGTTTTAACGCCACTTTTAAGCACCGCTTTTGGGCTATTTCGTGGCGGCCAGTTTTATTGGTGGAGGAAGCCGGAGTGCCCGGAGAAACCACCGACCTTCGATAGGAAAACTGACAATCCTAGTCAATTAAGATTGAGTCGAGTGCACCCGCACGAGCGGGGTTCGAACTCACAACCTCAGTGTTGACTGGCTAGTGATTACAGTAGTAACTACTTAGACCACTCGGCCACCGAGGCCCCTCAAACATTAATAGAGTTTAATGAAACTTTGGCTAAAGTTTTTACGATTAAGGGATAATGTCTGAAGCAATTTTTTTTTTTTCCATTTTGGTATTTTACTGATTGATAGAAGGACTTTTTTGCAGTTAACATTTGGATTTTTTGACATGATAAAATCTTGTAAACCTTTATGGGTTGTTATGAAATTTGGATATTAAAAGCTATTCTTCAAGGATCTACAGAAAAGTTTGATTTTTTTTTTTTTAAATTCGGAATTTTACTGATAAATTACCTAACTTTTGATAGTCAACATTTCACTTTTTACAGTTACAGCAGATATATATATATATATATAAACGCCTAAAAGTGTACACAACAACACCAATAACAAAAAAGGAAGTATAAATGTAATTCTTTATAAATATTTCGGATAACAGATATCCTTCATCAGTAAATATGATTGTGATGTGGAATGAATCATATATCAGTCTACTTAGATTAAACTATAACAATCTTGAAATTTCTACAATAAAAAGTCAAACCAAACATCAGGTAAGACGCTTGCACAATTCTAAATATGTGTTAAACACGACATATGTTATATGACTAATTACAACAGAGAGTTCAAATATATGCTTTAAATAAAAATAATAATGTGCGATATGAACTAGCACAATTCTAAAGCTTTAACGGTGACGACAGTTATGATGTTACAAGAACGATTGCGTCAATAAGAATTCCAAATAAACAGCACTGAACGATCTAAATTTGCAAATATTTCAAATTTGACAACGGTAGAGTAGTTACAACAGAGTCTGCGTATTTAAACACCGCAAACAAACGGCCGTTAAAATATAATAATAAATTTTGACTAAGGTTAACTAGTTGAACGTGGCTTGGTACTTTACATCCCTCAAAAATTTAAGCAATTTAAATTGTTATATTCAACAGATTTATTTTAGAGATGAGTAAGGTAAAGAAATAGAAACAGAGACTGTAACAATAAGTAATATAACCCAAATGTGAAGCACTGCATTGAGTCGAACTACATCTTTTCATTTATCCCATTTGGTGCCAAAGTTGTTAATTTTCTTATCCAAAATCTTTCCCGAGTGAGTCTATCCTCCTAGACCAAGCAGAGTTGTGGTCAATGATTGAACAAGCTCCTGTGTCATAATGACCTTGGTGCATTTATTGCATTGTAAACGTCACATTCCTTTCCAACTAGCTCATCAAAGATTGTTTATTTTTTAGCTCACCTAGCCCAAAGGGCTAAATGAGCTTTTCTCATCACTTGGCGTCCTGTAGTCGTCTGTTAAATTTTACAAAAATCTTCTCCTCTGAAACAACTGAGCCATATTTAACCAAACTTGTCCACAATCATCATTGGGGTATATAGTTTAAAAAATGTGTCCGATGACCCCGCCTGCCAACCAAGATGGCCGACATGGCTAACAATAGAGCATAAGGGTGAAATGCAAGTTTTGTCTATTATTTTGAAAACCATTATAAAAAGAGAAAATCTGACGGCAGCAAAAAATGTCCAAAAGTTAAAAAAAATCCTCATTTAAGGACAATCGCTCCTATAAAGAGTGACAGCCTACTAACTTTATCGGCAAAATTTGACTTGCTAGTAGATCTTGCCTTGCTGATCATTTTTTGTGATCTAAAGTATCTTTTTATCTATTATAATGTTTATTATAGAAGGCAAAACGCAAAATAAAATGGTAAAAATCGTCATTAAAGGGCAATTTCCTCTATCTGGTCTTAAGTGTAGATCTTGTCAAGCTGATCAATTTTGCTTATTTAAGTTTCTATCTATCTGTTAATTTATAATGTTCAAGATATTAGGCAAAAACGCAAAAAAATGGTTAAAATCGTCATCAAAGGACAATAACTCTAATAAGGAGTCGACTGACGATTTCGACCAAAAGACTTATTTGTAGAACTTGTCTTGCTGATCATTTTTGCAGTTAAAAGTTTTTCTCTATCTATGATAGTTTTCAAGATAATAGGCAAAATATGGAAAAAAAAGTGGTGAAATTTGTTATTCAATAGCAATAACTCCTATAACATGTATAAGAAGTTGTCCGACAGTTTTGACGTATATAAACAATTGGTAGAGCTCAGCATTCTGAACATTTCTGCCCTTGTCAGATTTTTCTCTTTTTTATAATGGTTTTCAAAGTTATAGACAAAACTTGCATTTTACCTATGTTCTATTTTTAGCCATGTCGGCCATCTTGGTTGGCTAGCGGGGTCATCGGACACATTTTTAAAACTATATACCCCAATGATGAGTGTGGCCAAGTTTGGTTTAATTTGGCTCAGTTGTTTCAGATGAGAAGATTTTGCCCCCGCGCAACGCGTTGCAGTGGACATAGAAATGACGGGCGTCCGCCCGTCCGTCTAGTCTTGTTAGCGTTCTCACATGTACATTTCTGGCCAGATTTTTATAAAACTTATATCATATGTTAATATCAGTAATGTCTCGGACGAGTTCGAAAACAGTGCCGATCAATAATTTTAAAAGAATTATGGCCATTAGAAATATTAATAATATGGAAAATTGCATTGTTCGTGCTCTCATGTGTACAATTCTTGCCAGATTTTATAAAACTCATAGGTTTATATCAGCAATGTCTCGGACGAGTTCGAAAATTAGTGCCGATCAATAATTTTTAAAGAGTTATTCCCTTGAAACAATAATTATATGGAAAATTGCATCGTTAGCTCTCTTATGTGTTCAATTCCTGCTAGATTTTTATGAAACTTATATCATAGGTTTATAACAGCAATGTCTCGTACAAGTTTGTTTGAAAATCAGTGCTGATCAATTATTTTAGAAGAGTTATATTCCTTCGAAATATTAATTATATGGAAATTTGCATTGTAAGCGCTCTCGCATATACAATTTTGCCAGATTATTATCAAATTCATATCAAAGGTTAATATCAGCAATGTCACGGAAAATTTCGAAAATAAGGAGCTACCATTTGATTTTTATGGGGGCTAGGATGAAATTTGAAAAAAATAGGCAGGACAGGAGTTTTGAGTAAAAAAAAAGGCAGGATGAGCAACTTGGTAAAAAAAAAAAAGGCAGGATGACAATTTGTGTAAAAAAATTCAGGATAAACTAGTAAAAAAAAGGCAGGACCGAATAGAGTAAAAAATAAAAAGGCAGGACAGAGATTACAACTAAAAAAAAGCAGGACAAAATTTTTCATCCTAGCCCCCCATAAAAATCAAATGGTAGCTCCCTAATTGCCGATCTGATATTTTTAGTCAATAAATGAGTTAGGGACGACATCAAAAGTTCAATGTAGGATAAAAAACTTAATTCACATAGTTTTTTCACTGACCCCCCCCCCTCTTAACTTAATTTGGGAAAAATTGATTGACCAATATGGATATATGTAAAATCGATTTTGGATAAACAAAACTTGCAGCAATTTTAACCCCCACCCCAAACTATTTGATTTAAGTTTTTATCCTACATTGATCTTTTGATGTCGTCATTTATGCCCTTGGAAATATTAAATTGCTCTTAAGTCTTCACTCCAAGATAATTTTTAAAAGTTTTAGAAAACAATTTTGGTGGAAGAAGACTTTGAAGTCTTCTGTAATCCTATACTGCCGGCTGTAAAATCATTGAACCGTCACCAAGAGTGTTGCCGTATCCCTATCTATGCTTTACAATTTCATAACTTCCGTGCCATATCTTGACACCGATGTTAGACTGGTTCCCGATCGCAATATTCAGTATGTTACACATATACCAATCGTGACAGCGTATGGCTATTAGCTAATACCTGGAACGTAGTACCGGGAACCAGGATACACTGATGTTTACACATGTTTAAAATAGCATCTGCATCATGTTATCAAACAAAACAAATGTACAGCTAGGCTTTAAAAACAATCACTATCGTTAGTGTTATAATTTCTCATGTTTTAATGTTTTAAATATCTATCTTTTTATTTGTAACCGGATGTTTTTAAAATAGATCTGGTAGTACGCATGCGTTAATTTAAAAAAAATTAAAATCCAAAACTAACTCAAATGAGTAATCGCAATAAAACAACTGGATTATTCGGGTTAATCACGTTGGTTACGTATCTGCGCATGTGCACTAATGTGGAAATGTAATTGTGCATCCGAAAGTTTCAAAATAATGATAAACTGAATTTTCATTAATTCATACAATGCATCTTATGTTAATTTCAAGTATCTACGCGGAGAGTACGACTTCAACTCAATGATGCTTAACAAAAATACACGGATTTAGTTGTTCCGTCTGTGTTCAGATCTTAAACGCAATCAAGTCATATTCCGGTTTTAGAAAACATGCGTTTTTTTAAACGAAAAGTTAGAATATTTCAGTATGTTATTGCGATGATAAAGAGTCAAGCGCACACGTAAATCTTCTAGTGCTTTACACTTCAAACGATGCACCGTCAGTTGACAGAAATATCAATGTACAAACTAATGTCAGTTGATCTCAGTTGACGGAATCCATATCGAAAGTACGTAGTTTTCATGTCAGTCATTCCCGGAATGTCCCCAATGATTACCTCTATTGCCTTACGTTTCAAAGTTTTAAGTGATCAAAAACGGGATTAAACAAATAAATAGTCCAGCTTTTTACCGTTATTAGGGCCCCGCCGAATGGCGGACGCCCTAAAGTGATCAGTCTGTCCGTCTGCCTGTCCGTCCGTCCGTCCGTAACAAATTGTGTCCGCTCTATATCTAGAGAACCGTTATGATTTCAAAGTTTATACTTGACATGTATATTAACCAACACCAGAGGGTGTGTCATAATGTATGTATAACTTCCTAGGTCAAAGGTCAAGGTCAAAACTTTGGTTTTGTTGACAACCCCATGTCCTATGGTAAAGATTGTGTCCGCTCTATATCTTGAGAACCGTTACGATTTCAAAGTTTATGCTTGATATGTATATAAACCAACACCAGAGGGTGTGTCATAATTTATGTACAACTTCCTAGGTCAAAGGTCAAGGTCAAATACTTTGGTTTCAATTGACAACCCCATGTCCAATGATAAAGATACAAATTTTTTACCACACATTATTCACAGCGGGGCCCACAGAGATGGCTTCCATCTCAATGATATCTAGTTCCTCTTGAAGGTAACCCCATTACGACCTTCGAGTACGGAACCTGTAATTCGTTGCTGTCAATCGTATTATTTTTCATGAATCATTACTGAAAATGACCGTTTGACGCCTGACGGTATAGGGCATTCCAACCCTCGTACTTCTGTGTAAAAATTTTCGATGAAATACAAATATGATTAACAGCAGCAAATTAGTGGTTCCCGATTTGGGCCAAGCACATACAGAAAATGAACGGGTTTGAAATGTTAACAAGTGATCAAAACCCAATCCCTGACCTGAGACAAATCTGCATTGGATATGTTTAGCATTTTTCAATAGGTTGTTTATAATAATAAAAAAATTAAAAAAAACAAGTAACTATGAACAACTTAACAATTCATGATTAACTGATTGATGTTGGTGTTGAACCCTACTATAAGCACACTTGACTAAAATCATGGTGGTCAGTTTTTATGGGAAGGAGTTCGGAATACCCAAAGTGAACTATCTACCTTTGACAGAAAAACTTTCAAGTGAAACCTAATCAATTACTGGTATAGTTGCTTGCATCAAGTTGACCATGCTGAGACGAATGTATGAATTATAGAAAATTTAATTTGAAACATCAGCATTTGTAGATTTTTATGTTTAGTATAGTCAGTTTGGTTGAGATATGAGTATTATTAAAGAATATTATTTTGGAAGAAAAAATACGTCGAAAGCAATAATGGGACAGATCAGGCTGGGTTGGTGTACATGTGCTGCTTTTATGGTAATTCAAGTTATCCTTTTATGCATCTTCTAAGTTCTTCCACCTCAGAGCTATCAGCTCTTTGATTGTTTTAGTTATTGATCTTGAACAGATAAAATATGTGCAACGCGGGGGACATTGGAACTCTGTTCTTTTATTGTAAAAGACAGACGACGACGGACGCCAAGTGATGAGAAAAGTTCACTTGACCTTTGGGCCAGTTGAGCTAAAAAGAGGAATTCCATAGAAATTGACAAAATAAAACGTTTTCAACAAATGGAACAAGTGGAAAACAGCATAATATAAGAACTAGAGGCTCTAAATAGCCTGTGTCGCTCAACTAGATCTATGTGCATATTCGACAATGGCTTCTCTCCAACATTGTAGACGAGCATAGAATTCATGACAAAAATCTCATTTTTGTTGATGTGGTATTGCTGATCAATTTGTCCGTTTAGTTTCTCTCTATTTTCTTTATTTTTTGCTCAAAACACAAAAGAGGGTAAAAAAATAACACATTTAAGGGCAATCACTCCTATGGAGAATGACAGTCTACTAACTACCCCGGTAGATCGGCAATATTTTACTTTTTTGTGGATCTTGCCTTGCTGATCATCTTTGTTATTTAAAGTTTCTTTTTATCTATTATGTTTATTACAGAAGGCAAAACGCAAAATAAAATGGTAAAAATCATCATTAAAGGGCAATAACTCCAATAAGCAGTTGTCAGACGATTTCCTCCATCTGGTCTTAATTGTAGATCTTGTCAAGCTGATCATTTTGGCTTATTTAAGTTTTTATCTATCTATTATAATATTTTAGATATTAGGCAAAAACGCAAAAAAAATGGTATAAATCGTCATTAAAGGACAATAACTCTAATAAGGAGTCAAATGACGATTTCGACCATGAGACTAATTTGTAGAACTTGTCTTGCTGATCATTTTTGCAATTTAAAGTTTTTCTCTATCTATTATAGTTTTCAAGATAATAGGCAAAAATGGAAAAAAAGTGGTTAAATTTGTTATTCAATAGCAATAACTCATATAAGAAGTTGTCCGACAGTTTTGACGTATATAAACAATTGGTTGAGCTCAACATTCTGAACATTTCTGCCCTTGTCAGATTTTCTCTTTTTATACTTCTTATATGATTTGATATTAGGGAATATGTGTATATGATTGGTCGAGAGTGCTTCCGGAAGAGGCTCTTGACGTTATTTATTTTTCGATAGACGACGTTGACCGAACTACTTTTTGTAACCAATGTAAAGAAGATGGCGGCGACGTTAAAAATATTTATTACATTGATTTCCCAGTCAAATAAAAACCGATAATTTCACATGTGAAATAAACATGGTTATTTCACTCTCTGACGCCATACAACAATAGACGTTGTCAAGACGTCGATAACGTCGGATCAAAACAAATTGTGAATGCGTAGAAAAAAGATATAGTTCCTTACATTTTCTACATAAATTTCATTAAAAAAGCCATTAGCCAATGTAATAAAAAGAATAACTAATCAAAGAATTCAAATATCGAAAAATATTCAACTCGTGACCGAACAACACTGATAATTAACTCATGCGCTACGCGCATTCGTGAATTAATGTGTTGTTCGGTCACTCGTTGAATATTTTTCTCTATTTGAATTCTTCGATTAGTTATTCTATAATTATTTTCACTTTGCGTGCATCATCAAATTAAATAACATACACCAAATATTCATGTGAATGATAATGCAGTTTATTTTTGATCAGATAGCAAATTTCATGGAGTACATTTTTTTGGCGTTAACAAAAAAATATATTCATGCGCCGGGCCAATTCAATGACATGAATATACAATTTACATGTGATAGAGGTTAAGAGTGTGGAAATAAAATTCCTTATCTCCAATTTTAAAGAATTATAAGGATTAAACGCCTTTTTAAAAGGAATTTATTGGTGTATAAACTGGACCAAGTCACTCACAAACATGTCATAAAAGTCCTTCGGACTTTTATTTGTTTGTGAGTGAATTGGACGAGTTTATACACTTTGTTGCGGTGAACATAGAAATAACGGGCTTCCGTCCTTCCGTCCGTCCGTCCGTCCAGTCTTGTTAGCGTTCTCACATGTACAATTCTTGCCAGATTTTTATAAAACTTATATCATAGGTTAATATCAGTAATTTCTCGGACTAGTTCGAAAAACAGTGCTGATCAATAATTTAAAATAAGTTATGGCCGTTAGAAATATTAATAATATGGACAATTGCATTGTTCGCGCTGTCATGTGTACAATTCTTGCCAGATTTTTATAAAACTTACATCATAGGTTTATATCAGCAATGTCTCGGACGAGTTCGAAATTGTATGAGAAATTGCATCGTTAGCGCTCTTATGTATACAATTCTTGCCAGATTTTTATGAAACTTATATCATATGTTTATAACAGCGATGTCTCGGACAAGTTTGAAAATCATTGCTGATCAATTATTTTTAAAAGAGTTATGCTCCTTATAAATATTAATTATATGGAAATTTGCATTGTAATGAAGCGCTCTCGCATATACAATTTTTGCCGGATTTTTATCAAATTCATATCAAAGGTTAATATCGGCAATGTCACGGAACATTTCGAAAATAATTGCCGATCTGATATTTTTAATGAGTTATGCCTGTGTCGCTCAACTAGGTCTATGTGCATATTCAACAATGGGCTCTCCAACATTGTAGACGAGCATAGAACTCATGACAAATTAAAAATCTCATTTTTTGTTGATCTTGTATTGCTAATCGATTTGTGTGTTTAGTTTCTCTCTATTTTCTTTAGTTTTTGCTTAAAACACAAAAGAGGGTAAAAAAATAACAAATTTAAGGACAATCACTCCTATGAAGAGTGACAGTCTACTAACTACCCCGGTATATCGGCAAAATTTGACTTTTTTGTGGATCTTGCCTTACTGACAATCTTTGTTATTTAAAGTTTCTTTTTATCTATTATAATTTTTATCATATACGGCAAAATGCAAAAAATGATATAAATCGTGATTAAAGGGCAATAACTCCAATAAGGAGTCGTCGGACGATTTCCTCCATCGGTCTTAATTGTAGATCTTCCCTTGCTGATTATTTTTGCTTTTATTATATTATTATTTTTCAACCCAAGTGAAAAAAAGAAGGCTTGTGGTTCTTGTGGATAGTAAAAAGGGTATTGTAATCGACTAGTATTAATGGATTGTTGAGACTTGTTATATGTCTATACATTGTAGAAAATTGTAAATATGGAAAAAAACAAGACTTTTTTCTTTACACAGGGGCACAAAAAAAGGGGGTCCATGCCCCAAAAACCTGTGGTTTCTATGTATGTTGGCGTTTGTTTTTGTGGCACTTCAGTGTTCCTGTTGTTCCTTTGTTTTCCTCTTATAGTTGTAACCCGGATTTGTTTTCTCTCAATTGATTAATGACTTTGAACACCGGTATACTACTGCTGGCTTTATTTAAATCTTATAACCTCCAACATTCCACGTGCTCCTATCTACAAGAGGAAGTTAAAACAAGAAGGAGGGTGCAAATAAAGAAGTACGCTGTAGAAGCGAAGCTCCTGCTAGAGGAGGAAGATAAAGACTAGGTAACAGAAGGAGATGAAGATAGTTTCGGATATGCAGTATTTTCCTTCAAATGTGCTTGTATGAGTGTGATATAACCTTGTTTTGTTTTAATTGAAGTTTCTAATTCAATATTTTTCAACGAGTGTGGTCCATTTTTTTTTTTATGAAATTCCGTTTTCTCTGTTAGTTTCGTAAAAGTTAAATGTTTCGTAATGCAAAGAGAAGTGTAGTGTTTTATAATAAGAAAAAATGGCTCATAGATATATGGTGCTCGCCAAAAGAGGAGAAAGACTCTTACAAAGTACTTTATCCAGAGGATGCTCAGTTTATCAGGTACAGTACACACAACCAATTGTACAATATGGAATATCAACATGCAAGTCTTGACAGTCTGCAAACCAAAAGTGTCATCAGCCGGCAGCCTTACATTATGTAGGAATTTCTTTCTGAACGGTTGATTTAGCCCAAATTGATAAATCGTAACAACTTCTGAATGAGGATTATGTCTTCCTCTAAAGGTTGAAAATAACGTAAATGTGCCTCTAAGGCAGCAACCATTTGATTTTCTGGGGGGGCTATGGATTTTTTTGGAAAAAAAAGTTTGTTTCCAGTTTTTGGAGAAAAAAATAATTTGTTTTTGACCCAGAGAAAAAAAATGTTTGTTTCACCCTCAGCTGCCACTATATGTAATGCTAAAATTGAAAGAAAAAAATTGTTTTCGACTTGTCGCCAAAAAAATAGATTGTTTTTCGCCAAAGGCGAAAAAAAAAGTTTGTCCGGAAAAAAAAATCCATAGCCCCCCCCAGAAAATCAAATGGTTGCTGCCTAAAGATGGGCAATCCTCATAAGATTACAGCTGTTGTATAACGAATTGTAGACACTTTGATACCGGTACAAATATGTCCCAGTACAATTTACCATCCCTGAAAAGCCAAATTTATTTAGCACCTTAAAAAGATAGTTCAGAATCAAAACATATTTATACTCAAAACCTGACTCCGGTGGTCAAAATGTTGTTCTTCATTTCCGACTGGACTGCTGATCCAACTTGACAAAACAAATATGATTCAAATAAATTTTATTTTTGTCTTCAATGATGCATAACATATTACCCAATTGTTTAGATTTACCGATTCAATTAATGATTAAAAATCTGCGATCACCATCTCATCTGCCATGGATTTTGTTATTCAGGGTTCTCACTAAGGATTTTTGAAGGTTAGTCCAGGGACTAGTCATATTTGTCCATGGTGAGATCAACAGTGAGAAGATGACATTTTATTGCTATATCATTTATTATTTCAGTCCCAATGATAAAATAGAGCAAGGTAATGACATCAAGTTTAGATTATTTTTAAACTTGTGTGAAAGAATGACGATATTTGTGCTCAGTTGATTCAACATTTTACAATCTTCAGGCATCTCCGTGGACAATGGAGGAACTTTCACTATGACAAAAACCTTTGTGTCGTGATCGGAAGTATTTCAATCCTCCATTTCTATGTAAGGAATGGTGAACAGATACATTGCTTATTATGTTTATTTCATTATAGAATAACCAATATTTTCATTAATTGTCATTTTTAACAATTTCAATGTCAAGGCTTGAAGCCTGCATGGATTGAGTCCCGTTTAGTCAAGAATGGCCACAAGCTGGCCTTAAGGTTCCCAAGTCGTTTTCTTGCTATTTCTGTAATTGTTAAGGACCTAAAAATTGGGGGGGGGGATCTTTTTCACTGTTAAATTCAGACATCATGAAACCGGTATCGACGATTTGCAGCATCAACAACAAGAAGTTTAGTACCTGTTTTGTAAAACTTTAAGTAAAGATTTGGAGGACAAACGATTACAACTTAAAATGGTTTTGATAACTTTAAACTGCAAATTTCATAGTAATAGACTATGCGTTGGTTTTCCCGTTTGAATGGTTGAATGGTTTTACACTAGAAATTTTTGGGGCCCTTTATAGCTTTCTGTTCGGTGTGAGCCAAGGCTCTGTGTTGAAGACTACTTTGACCTATAATGGTTTACTTTTATAAATTTTGACTTGGATGGAGAGTTGTCTCATTGGCACTCATACCACATCTTCTTATATCTATATGCAACATGCATCTTTCAATTCTTAATGTAAACCGTATGTATTAATTTGATTACAAGCTACGAAATAAAGGTCATGGAGATCCCTGATCTAGATGCATTTTTGAACTCACCAGGTTTGAAAATGAGGAGTCCAGACAGATTTTCATGAGTCCAGGACTCATTGACTTGCCTTAGTGAGAACCCTGTTATTAACCTCTTTTTCGATGCAAGGTAAAATACAGTAGGGGGGACAAATAGGGACACTAATGCACCTTATTTTGTACATCAAATAACACTAATGTTTAAATAGATAAAAACAGATGAGAAAACAAATATTTTATTCAGGATCACTTTTTTTTTGACAAGATGGACAGGATGAAAAGTAGTTTAAAATTATAAGAAAGTGATAAAAATTTATCCTTTTTTGGGGGGGAAATCTCCTGACATAAACCTGAAAACAAAATGTTTGTTACTAATTTTTATACGACCGCAAAAAATTTTGCGATCGTATATTGGTATCACGTTGTCGTCATCGTCCGAAGACATTTGGTTTTCGCACAATAACTTTAGTATAAGTTTATAAAAATCTATGAAATTAAAACACAAGGTCTATGACCACAAAAGGAAGGTTGAGATTGATTTTGGGGGTTGTGGTCCCAACAGTTTAGGAATTAGGGGCCAAAAAGGGGCCCAAATAAGCATTTTTCTAGTTTCCAGACAATAACTTGTGGAATGGTGTATGGATCTCTCTGAAATTATACCACAAGTTCCCATACCACAAAGGGATGGTAAAAACTGGCTTTGGGGGTTATGGCTCAAACCATTTAGGAATTAGGGACAAAAAAGGGGGGAAAACAAGGGTGTCCTGGTTAATGGACAATTACTTAAGTACAAAGCATAATTTAAAAGCAGTGTAAGGGAAGTAATTCAAACACAACATTTTGAATTACCTCCCTTACACTGCTTTTTAAATAAGGTATAAAGAAATGTTTTATTGTCTTGAGGTTTATTGTCTTGAGGTGATTAGCTGTCAATTTATTTTTAGAAGTTAATATTTAAATAATTTTAAAAATGCTGATTAAGGTATAATAATTTTAGCCATGATTATGTATGTCATTTTCTTTTTTTAAGACTTTTATGATGTATTTAAATGGATTATTATGGTTGCAAACTCCATTGGAAATTTGAATTGAGATTATGACCATATCTTGGAAGAATTTTTTTGAAAAGGGGGTTAAAAAATTGGGAGTGGGGACCGTTTTTTCTCAAGATTTCAGAAATCAAAAGAAAATTTCTTCTTTTTTTTAAAGGGGGTAAAAACAATTTTTTCATCGTGGGGGAGGTCAATTTCGCAACAGCATAGTGTATTGCACCAAAAAAAAAAAAAAAGGTAAATTTTTTTTGGGGGGGAGGGGTCAGTTTGCAACAGCATAGTGTATTGCACAAAAGAAAAAAATGATTATAAATTCAAATCATATAACCAATTCTAAGTTCTTTGACTACAGTTATTCTGTGTCAGAAACCTATTATGTGTCAAATATTGAACTACAATCCAAATTCAGACCTGTATCAAGCGCGAATATTGTGTCTCTTTTTGTCCCAACTGTTCAGGGTTGGACCTCTGTGGTCATATCCAGCTGCGCTGGGCAAAGCAATTTATTAAATGTAGACTTACACATTTCATGTATATGTAAGCGTATGTAAACTTAATACATTATAAGATATATGTAGACTTGTCAGTTAATCCTATAGAATAGTTCTTTCTTGTGTATTACAGTTAAGACGCAGTATTAGTTTGTTCACAAGATTATCACGTACAAAAGGTTTCAGAGGTTTATTGGAAGAATTTCAACTCTGGAACAAGGATGTACCAAAAGGATTTGAAAAGTATTTCAAAGAGGGCAAGTCAAAGGCTCCACCAAGAAAAGAAACAAAAGTTGAAAATAAAGGTAGTTTAAATAGTATTAAATCATTCTATACTGAAAATCCAGAAATCTTTATCATGCATTGCTATTGCTGAACAATGGGAAAGAAAAATGAGAGGTTAATTATTGCAAATTCAGAAAAAACTGCATTAAAAAAATGCTATCAAAATTCAAAATGAAAATACAGGCTTCTGATTTGGGACAGACATATACAGAATGTGGCGGAGTTTAACATGTTTGCTGGCGCCAATCCCTCCCCTAACCTGGACAGTTGTGTAACAGTACAACATATGAACAAACTATAAAAATCACTGGAAAATGGCTTCACTCATCAGATCGATACAAAGCACAAAAACACAAAAGACAAAGTACAGATAGGAGTACTCGCAGTTACAGAAAGCAATAACAATTAATTACAAAAGTCATGTATCTGAGACTAAAATATCAATCAGTACACATCCAACATCCAATGGATTTAGTGTAAAGACTTCATTAAAAGTCAGAGAAAAACATGACCTTGTGTAATGCCAAATTATAGGTATCAACAGATTGTAGGACCTTGAATGTACACACATGTATGTGTATAACAATAGTATTTAGTTAGGTTTTAATTTATAGATAACAAAATCAATATTTATACAGATCAAAACAATATTCAAAGATCTAATAACTGTGTTGAATTGGTAACCTTTTAGAATAATTTTATTTAAAGGATAGATAAGTTTACTCAGATTGTTTTTACATTTACGGGCTCGTTAAATAACATCACCATAAAAATTAGGATGTGACTTCCAGTTTGCAATAAGTTTTCAGAATCAGAAAATCAAGGACTGCTATTAAGCAAAACATAAACAAAAGAATTGAGTACTGGGTTAAAAAAATGCACACAAAAACACCATGAAAAATTAAATCCTTTAAAGAGAAGAAAACTTTATTATTAGTATTGTTAACTAGAATGTTTCAAAAATAGATTATTTGTTTTCTTCTTTTCAGATCCTCCACTGCCTCAGCGTTCCTCAAGATCCTCCAGTAAGAAGCCATCAAACAACCCATTTCCATTCTTAGAATTCAAAGCCAAATTTGATCCAAAGTAAGTACAGGTATCCATCCAGATCTTGGAGTAAGAAGCCATCAAACAACCCATTTCCATTCTTAGAATTTAAAGCCAAATTTGATCCAAAGTAAGTACAGGTATCCATCCAGATCTTGGAGTAAGAAGCCTCCAAACAACCCATTTCCATTCTTAGAATTTAAAGCCAAATTTGATCCAAAGTAAGTACAGGTATCCATTCAGATCTTGGAGTAAGAAGCCACCAAACAACCCATTTCCATTCTTAGAATTTAAAGCCAAATTTGATCCAAAGTAAGTACAGGTATCCATCCAGATCTTGGAGTAAGAAGCCTCCAAACAACCCATTTCCATTCTTAGAATTCAAAGCCAAATTTGATCCAAAGTAAGTACAGGTATCCATTCAGATCTTGGAGTAAGAAGCCTCCAAACAACCCATTTCCATTCTTAGAATTCAAAGCCAAATTTGATCCAAAGTAAGTACAGGTATCCATCCAGATCTTGGAGTAAGAAGCCATCAAACAACCCATTTCCATTCTTAGAATTTAAAGCCAAATTTGATCCAAAGTAAGTACAGGTATCCATCCAGATCTTGGAGTAAGAAGCCATCAAACAACCCATTTCCATTCTTAGAATTTAAAGCCAAATTTGATCCAAAGTAAGTACAGGTATCCATCCAGATCTTGGAGTAAGAAGCCATCAAACAACCCATTTCCATTCTTAGAATTTAAAGCCAAATTTGATCCAAAGTAAGTACAGGTATCCATCCAGATCTTGGAGTAAGAAGCCATCAAACAACCCATTTCCATTCTTAGAATTTAAAGCCAAATTTGATCCAAAGTAAGTACAGGTATCCATCCAGATCTTGGAGTAAGAAGCCATCAAACAACCCATTTCCATTCTTAGAATTTAAAGCCAAATTTGATCCAAAGTAAGTACAGGTATCCATCCAGATCTTGGAGTAAGAAGCCTCCAAACAACCCATTTCCATTCTTAGAATTTAAAGCCAAATTTGATCCAAAGTAAGTACAGGTATCCATCCAGATCTTGGAGTAAGAAGCCTCCAAACAACCCATTTCCATTCTTAGAATTTAAAGCCAAATTTGATCCAAAGTAAGTACAGGAAACTTGGAATAGGAATGGAATGTTTTAAAATGAAAACTTACAATGCTGGGAAAAAATCAGTTAACCCTTATATTTACATTACATGGTTTAATCTTCAGACATTTCAGAAGTACTATTATTAGCATAGGGGTTGAATGAAAATAGAATTAGGTTTTAAAATTTTACAGAGGTCTCAACTTTTTTTTTGTGTCATCAACAGACTGTCAAAAACAATTGTGCAATCTGGACAGTTTTCCAATACTGTTTTAATCCTTTTTGCTTTTTTCTGAGGCATTAATCTTAATCAAGGTACCCATTTAAGGTAAGGATTTTAATCACAACACATGAAACTTTGTATTTTAATGTGTAAAGTTTTGTTAGTGAATATATAAAGTGTGTGCTATACTTGTTATTAATTGCAATTAAACTTTGATAAGCAAGGTAGAACACTATTCTACAGAGAAAAACATGCACACAAGAACACTATGAAAATTTTAATAGTGATTTTAAAAAGTTTGCAGGTGTTATAATATATATAACAAGAATGTGTCCATAGTACACGGATGCCCCACTCGCACTATCATTTTCTATGTTCAGTGGACCGTGAAAATGGGGGAAAATCTCTAATTTGGCATTAAAATTAGAAAGATCATATCATAGGAACATGTATTCTAAGTTTCAAGTTGATTGGACTTCAACTTCATCAAAAACTACCTCGACCAAAAACTTTAACCTGAAGCGGGACGAACGGAAGGACGGACAGACGAACAGACGGACGGACGCACAGACCAGAAAACATAATGCCCCTCTACTATCATAGGTGGGGCATAAAAATAACCCAAGTTTACTGTTGATCATGGTTATTCTACATTTAAATCAAATAATTCTATGGGAATAATTTCTGCAAAAGTGAGTGGGATTTCAACCAAGTAGCATGTGTATATGATAGTTGTATTTTTGCTGATGGGTCAAGCCCTTCAACAAATTTTTTTAGCTCAACTGACTCAAGGGGTAAAGTGAGCTATTTTCATCTCTTGGAGTCCATCTTTGTCCCTCGTCCTTCAACTTTCAAAAATCTTCTCCTCTAAAACTACTTAGTCAATCAGAACCTGACTTTGCCAAAATCATTTTTAGGGTATCCTGGCTGCCAATGGACATGACTAAAATAAAACCTGGAGGTGATTTGCAAGTTTTGTCTATTATCTTAAAAGCTGCTTTAGATATTATACAGTCAAGGGTGTAACTTGATTAAGTTATTAGAGGAAAATAACATACATGTGTTATTACGGATACTTTCTCTTAATCTGTAGTAACATATGTTTGTTATCAGTTAAATGTACCATTGGGCACTTGGGAATTCTTGAAACTTGCGCAGTAACTTAATACATGACCTTGAAAACTAATTTTCCAATTCAGTTAATACATTTTTGATCAACCATGGTAAATCAATGAGACAAGGCTTTTAAGTGATAACTTAGCTGTAATAACAAGGCTTAGTTATTACAGGCATTTAACTTATTACATGAGACACTTGGGAATGACTAGGAAGCTTGCGCAGAACCTCATTACATGCTCTTATCATTATTCATTACAATAAAGTAAAATACATTGTGATACATGTAGGAGAAAAGGCTTTGAAGAGATGTAGAGAAGCTGTAATAACAACCCTTTAGTTATTACAGGCATATATATTATTATACCCCACGCAACGAGTTCATAGGGGATAATGTTTTTGACCGGTCTGTCCGTCCGTCAGTCCTGTTTCTTGTCATCGCAACTCCTCTCAAACCACACAACAGAATTTCACGAAACCTTTAGATAATAAGGACATACTATGTAGTTGTGCATATCGACAGGAAATTACGATTCAATTCTTTTTCTAGGAGTTATGCCCCTTTGAACTTATTTACTTTAATGTACTACTGCAACAGTTTGTCATCGCAACTCCTCTCAAACCACACAACAGAATTTCATGAAACCTTTTCAGATAATAAGGACATACTACGTAGATGTGCATATCGACAGGAAATTACGATTCAATTTTTTTCTCAGGAGTTACGCCCCTTTAAACTTATTGGCCCAATATACTACTGCAACCTTTTGTCATCGCAACTCCTCTCAAACCACACAACAGAATTTCATGAAACTGTGTAGATAATAAGGACATACTATGTAGATGTGCATATTGACAGGAAATTATGATTCAATTTTTTGTTCTGATACAATTTTTTTTTCTTACACTTGAAACATGTAACATACATATGTTATCACAAATTTTTGATTTTTTAGCCCTCAATAACAAATGTATGTTATTTTTCTCTAATAACTTATTTAAGTTAGACCCTTGACTGTTGTAATAGACCTAGGACACCTGATCAGAATATGTATAACTTGATTGGTCTAACAAATGTATGGAGTAGACCCTTGACTGTTAATTATACACCTGATCACATATGTATAACTTGATTGGTCTTGGAGAGGTCTGTATACCCTATGTTGCGGAGGGTATTATGTTTTTGACCTCTGTCTGTCAGTCCTGTTATTGTCATCGTAACTCCTCTGAAACCACACAACAGAATTTCATGAAACTTTGTAGATAATAAGGACATACTATGTAGATGTGCATATCGACAGGAAATTATGATTCAATTTTTTTCTAGGAGTTATGCCCCTTTGAACTTACTGGCCTCAATATACTACTGCAACAGTTTGTCATCACAACTCCTGTGCATATCCACAAGAAAATTTTATCAGTTGACTTTTGTAGAGTTAGGCCCCTTTGAACTTAGGAATCTGGTGAGATTTTGTTTGTCCAGTGACAATTTGGGGGCGTGGGGTATGTGTGTGTGCTCACAAAGGTTCTTAAATTGAATCATGACTTGTCAGTTTATTACATGTCTTGTATATTGTAAAAGACCTAGGACACCTGATCAGAATATGTATAACTTGATTGGTCTTAGAGTAGGTCTGCTGTTAATTGAATCATGACTTGTCAGTTTATTACATGTCTTGTATATTGTAAAAGACCTAGGACACCTGATCAGAATATGTATAACTTGATTGGTCTTAGAGTAGGTCTGCTGTTAATTGAATCATGACTTGTCAGTTTATTACATGTCTTGTATATATTGTAAAAGACCTAGGACACCTGATCAGAATATGTATAACTTGATTGGTCTTGGGAGTAGGTCTGATGATGATTGGATCATGACTTTTTAGTTTTATGACATGTCTTGTGTATTGTAGAAGACCTAGGACACCTGATCAGAATATGTATTATTTAATTTAATTGGTCTTGGAGTAGGTCTGCTGTTAATTGAATCATCACTTATCAGTTTATGACATGTCTTGTGTATTGTAGAAGACCTAGAACACCTGATCAGAATATGTATTATTTAATTGGTCTTGGAGTAGGTCTGTTGATGATTGGATCGTTTCTGAACTCCTCCCGCTACAGAGAAATAACATGGAAAGAATTTATCAACAATTATTTATATAGAGGCATGGTATGTATTACATTGAAGTCATATTAACATAGCAGATGTATAATTATTGATTATCTATGGTTTTTGAAACAACAGGATGTTTCTCAGCTACAATCTCATCAAAGGGCAGAGTCCTGAGATGTGATGTGGCCTAAAAACATCCACAAGTTTAAAAAACCATAAATTTATAATCTGTTTTTTTGCATTTTGCCTATGAGGTCGTTGATGTTTACATTGACGACGATATGTGCACCATTAGTTTCTAGTGATAATTTTTATGCCCCATCGTAGCTGAGGAGGCATTAAGTTTTACCTTTGTACGTCTGTACGTCCCAAAATTGGTTACGTTCTCTAACTTTAGTTTGGCTCAACCAAATGTTATGAAACTTATACACAATGCTTATTACCACAAAACACAGATCAAGTTTGAATTTTGGTGGCGTGACTTTTATCGTTCTAGAGTTATGTCCCTTTACAAATGGAAAAATTGCTGAATTTTTCTTTTCCGTTCTCTAACTTTAGTTTGCCTCAACCAAATGTTATGAATCTTATACACAATGCTTGTTACCACAAAACACAGGTCAAGTTTGAATTTTGGTGGCGTCACTTTTACTATTTTTGAGTTATGTCCCTTTATAAATGGAAAAATTGCTTATATTTTCGTTTCCGTTCTCTTACTTTAGTTTGCCTCAACCAAATGTTATGAAACTTATACACAATGCTTAATACCACAAAACACAGATCAAGTACAAATTTGAGTAGCATCACTTTTACTGTTCTTGAGTTATGTCCCTTTTATTTATCTCGAGCGAGTAGCATGATATGAAAAATTATCACAAAAAAATAGATAAAGGAAAAATACACTAAATAGTGATAACATCAAATATCAAAGTGTAGGTTACTTGCAAGTTTGATCATATCTTAGCTTATCCCAATAAGGAGAAGTAACAAAGAAAACATTTGATAGCAGTTATGAATAATCTTTAAGGAGAATGGTATGTACTATCTCCTTAATTTCAGGGAAAACTTGATGATATTCGTTCAGAAAACATCCAAAATGGTATTATATATTGTTGGAAAGTCACTTTTTTCAGACAGACTAATTATACCGCATGGAACAAAGTTCCATACTAGGGTTTAATATTTTTGACTCATCTGTCTGTCTATCAGTCTGTTTGTCCTTCCATCAGTAAGTCCGTCAGTCCTGTTCTTGTCATTGCAACTCATCTGAAACCACACAACAGAATTTCATGAAACTTTGTAGATAACAAGGACAAACTATGTAGATGTGCATATCAACAGGAAATTATGATTAAATTTTTTTTCTAGGAGTTATGCCCCGTTGAACTTATAACTTTGGGCTATATATACTACTGCAACAGTTTGTCATTACAACTCCTCTGAATTCACACAACAGAATTTCATTAAACTTTGTAGATAATATGTAAATGTGCATATTCACAAGAATTTTTTATCAGTTGACTTTTGTAGGAGTTATGAGTCTTTGAAGTTAGTAGTAGTGATATTTTGTTTGCCCAGTGACAATGTGGGGGCGTGGGGTATGTGAGCGTGCTCACAAAGGTTCTTTAATTTTATTAGATTTCATTTATGATGACACTGAGACTACACAAATTAATAAGGACTGAAGATGAACATGTACACAAAACAAAGATTAACAAACATATATAATCATTAAAAAAAATGTTTTTTTAGAAAAATGACCAATGACCAAGACATATTGAAATAAGTAATATTTTGAATAACAATAAGAAATTAGAATATGATCAGAACTCATCAAAATTTAAGCTACAGTCTTTATGATGGGAACTGAAATTGTCCAAAATATTGCTCTAAATTTTATCATGTAAGTTTTAGTTTTAGGTGTAAAACACTTTTAGACTGAAAAGGTTTTCATTAGTCTTTATTGCATGTTATTAATATCACATTATTGTATTTACAGGTAGAATTAATATCACACCATTGTATTTACAGGTAGAATTAATATCATACCATTGTATTTACAGGTAGAATTAAAATCTCAACATTGTATTTACAGGTAGAATTAATATCACACCATTGTATTAACAGGTAGAATTAATATCACATCATTGTATTTACAGGTAGAAAAATTAGAGGTCCATGACAAGGAATGGGTAAAGATCAAGTTACTACCTGGATCACAGGTGGATCCTGGGGTAAATATATAATGATGATATAAATCACAGGTGGATCCTGGGGTAAATATATAATGATGATATAAATCACAGGTGGATCCTGGGGTAAATATATAATGATGATATAAATCACAGGTGGATCCTGGGGTAAATATATAATGATATAAATCACAGGTGGATCCTGGGGTAAATACAGTACCATTCAAGAGGACCAACTCTCCCACACCCTACACCAAGGAAAATGTCGGAGTCACTCCGAAAAACTCTGATATTCCTCCCAAAATGTTTGGAGGAATTTAGGAGTAATCTCTCCCAAAATCGTGTAAATGTTTATTGTGATAGCGGGCTCACTCCCTACACCGAGGAATTAATTGCCCTTATCCTACTTTGATCTCTACCGGCACACGACTGATAGGGTAATTGGATTACCTGACAGGTAAAGGTTGACGTAATAAAGAATTATATTTCCGGTCAACTGTACCAGTTTAAGTGTCAAAACAGGTGTATGATTTTAAATGTCTTTTTATACTGGTTAAGTTTATTTTTTGTTGTAATAATAAGTTAAAATATTTTCGTATTTCTTGCTTGCCAATCTAAAATATCTTTACCCAAATGTACTTGCTTTAAAAAAAAAGATTATAAAATATAGTGAAAAATGTGAAAAAAACGCTATATATATTCTACTTCAAAGTTAAAGTCTTTATTTGAAAATTATGTGTCTCAAAGTTTTGTATATGCAAGTAAATAGAAAAATTTATTCACTATTCGTTAGGCCATTCATTAGGCATAATAATTATGTAAGTCTACAGCATTTTCTTTTTACGATTATCTCATTGCTTGAATGAATAAAAGATTTAAAAGCAAAATGTTGTTGTTAATTCTTTCAATTGCATTAAAATTTTATAAAAAATAAAAACTGTACTTAATTTTGACCTCGATGTTTTCACCAGTAAATTAATATTTTATTTACGAAATGGACATACTTGTGTAAAAATAACTGGAAACTTCCGCTAAATTAATGAGAGCAGTTTAAAGAAAATCATAAAAATTACGTGTCACAAAGTTTTGTATATGCAAGTAAAAAAGAAAATATTATTCACCATTCGTTATGCTTAATATTTACGGCATTTTCGTTTTACGATTTGTTGGCATTACTTTAGGATAATAATACATTTCGGTTACAACAGGAATACTTCCACAGCTGCATTAACTCGTCTTTGTATAATATTTATTTTCGCACAATGAATGTAAATTTGTGTATTTTGAACAGTGATCTTAAAAGATTTTAAAAAAATATTTGCCGTGTGAAGACAATTCCACGATACACATGTCAGTTATCAACAGTTTGGGTTGAACTTGAACTTGACTTACTTAACAATGTTAAATGCTAAAAATAGTTAACATTAATTTTATCCACAGCACGAGATTTTTAAAGGGCGGGAAATAATATCACGTACCAGTAAACTCAGGTGACCTTTCTGGACGACCGTGGGAAAATTCATTCAGGTTTTAAAGATGCAGAACGAAATTTTTGTGCGTACTTATTGAGGCTCTAGAAGGTCCTTTTGCAATTGATTAACCGGAATCGAATATATAATTTTTTTCCAAATAAACGAGAACACATCTTCTTTAGCTATTTGATTTTTTATGTTTTATCAGTCAAAACAGGACGTAGACCTGAACATTAGTTATACGTCCATGGTCAATAATATAAATTTATGGTTGGTGAAATATTGAAATTATGATGGAAATTGGGGGGGGGGATCAATTGTGTTCAAATGACAAAAATACGATAAGAAACTGCCAATTGTGGGCGGTTGAGAAATTTTGAAAATGAAATTCTGACTGATTTAACTGGAATAGAATATTATGATGGGCAATTGAGGTTCAATAATAATTAAAGGAATAGTGACCTATCGGATGGCGATAAGCGGATTACTTATCATCACAACTTTTAACATCGTTTGTAAACGTTAAATGGCTGAGCGTCATAAACTTGTCAAAAACATGTAGACAGGTAGAATTATAGTAATTTAATGCGAAAATATTTTTTACACTTTCCAAATTTAATTGACGAAATTGATATAAAATACTTTCGTCAATTTGAAAACCGTTTCGTAAAATACGAAAATGACGAGCACTAGCAAAATCACTTGAAGTTATTCCCTTTGTTCAACAGAGTTGTCACTTTACAGTTTCTTTTCGTAATTTAAATTATTCAAGTCTGTATAAATGTACCGAGGTGGTGAAACATAATATTTTACATTGCTCAATAAATTGAGTTTACTTGTTGATCCGATTAATAGATTGGACGATCTAGTTACCGTAAAAACTACATTTTTTTATAAGCCAGTTGATTTTTATATAATGAACAATTAATGCACGGATATTGCTTATTGAGTAAGTCATAAAAGATTCTATATAATGGTGGCAAAATCGTCTTTGTTGAAAGAACACAATGTATGACCTGACCGGACTGTAATAGAAACACAAAATAACAAGTTTTTTCTTCATATTTTTTTGTTTGTAAAATTATTTCAAAGATAATGGCATGGGACAAAAACATAAAAGATATAAATGATAATTTCACATCTTTATCTGTCAAAGAAAGGAAAACATTTGTTAAAATTTTAATACCGTGATTTTAAAGCACACCTGTGCAATCAAGATCGATTAAATGTACATAGGTAAATTATCTGGCTAATCCGATTATGTTGTCACGCGTCGTTAATTTTTAGTACATCCGATGGGCAATAAACCAATTAACAGCCACGCGGTGTTGGGAGAGAATCTTTGGAGGAATTTGGGAGTGAAATCCGCGGTACTCGGTGTGGCTCCGAAAAACACGGAAATCGGAAAAAAACGATATCGAATCGATTCGTTTAAATGGTACTGTATATAATAATGATATAAATCACAGGTGGATCCTGGGGTAAATATATAATAATGATATAAATCACAGGTGGATCCTGGGGTAAATATATAATAATGATATAAATCACAGGTGGATCCTGGGGTAAATTTATAATAATGATATAAATCACAGGTGGATCCTGGGGTAAATATATAATGATGATATAAATCACAGGTAGATCCTGGGGTTAATATAGAATAATGATATAAATCACAGGTGGATCCTGGGGTAAATATATAGTAATGATTCAGATTACAGGTGGATCCTGGGGTAAATATACATTTGTAGAATAATGATTCAGATTACAGGTGGATCCTGGGGTAAATATATAATAATGATTCAGATCACAGGTGGATCCTGAGGTAAATATATAATGATGTGACATCATAGGTTGGTCCTGACGGTAAATATAAAATGATGAATTAAATCACAGGTGGATCTAATGGTCAATATAAAATAATGATTTAGTTTCCAAGTGGATCCAGAGGTCAGTACAAAATAATGATTGAGATCACAGGTGGATCTGGAGGAAAATATAAAATAATGATTGAGATCACAAGTTGATCCAGGGGTCAATATAGAATAATGATTCAGATCACAGGTTGATCCTGGGGTCAATATAAAGTAATGATTTAGATCACAGGTGGATCCTTGGGTCAATATAAAGTAATGATTTAGATCACAGGTGGGTCCTGGGGTCAATATAAAGTAATGATTTAGATCACAGGTGGATCCTGGGGTCAATATAAAGTAATGATTTAGATCACAGGTGGATCCTGGGGTCAATATAAAGTAATGATTTAGATCACAGGTGGGTCCTGGGGTCAATATAAAGTAATGATTTAGATCACAGGTGGATCCTGGGGTCAATATAAAGTAATGATTTAGATCACAGGTGGATCCTAGGGTGAATATAAAATTGAATTAGATCACAGGTGGGTTCAGAGGTGAATATATAATAATGATACAGGTCACAGGAGGGTTCAGGAATACATATATTGTAAAGATGTTTTACATATATTGTTTAAAGGCTTAAGGTTAATATCATTGTCTAACTTTCCTGACTAATAATTGTATGTTATTTTACAGTCTGTTTTATGGTTCAGTATTGGAAGTATTGATTCATTTGAGAGAAATTTGGAAGCATCACAGATAGAGAATAATGTAGAACCAGCTAATTTTGTTAATGTTATATATAAAAATGAACCAAGCAAGTAAGTGTTGTAGTTTCTGATATTTTTTATACAAACACAGTTTTATCTGTTTCTAAATTTCTGGAAAACATTATTAGATATAATGGGCATATTAACAACAAATAGCAAGAAAATTATACTTTGCAAAAATGTAGTTTATATCGGGCTATTGTATAACACATTCAGGCTCTAAAAAAATCTCTTATGTTGTAAAAATTACAAGGGAAAAAATGTGACAAAAAGATAAAATAGAATTTTGAAATCGCTCATGTATAAAATACATATAGAAATCATGGGGTTATTGAACTTAATTTTGCTACAAAACACATAAGATTAATTTTCTGGCCGTTATTATTTTCTTGTCACAATATAGCCATTTCTAACCCATGGATTTTTCTAGCATTCCACAGGGTCCGGTATTTGGACCCATTCCCAATGGCGAAAACCCTACATTTTTCCCAATTTTCGGGACGAGAAATTCCCAACGATCTCAAAATTCATTTTCATCTTTATTATTCATGACAGCGGTGTTTTTTTTGTTTAACCGCTAGCTTTATGCTGAAAATCTCCAACAAGTAATGTGTTTAAACAGAGTAAAAACATATCTGACTGACAAAAACAACTTCAACAAATGGCCGCTGCAAACCGGAAATGTAGACAGATGCAATACTGGATCCAATTCTGGGAGCGGATACAAATAATTCCGGGTTTGCCGATCAAACACAAATAAATAAGTTTCAAAAAATCGTGGCAGGTGACAATATACAGCTTTTAAATATAAGTTCTAGAATTGAAAACCAAAATATATATGAAAAAGAAAGAAGAAACAGGAAATATTTCATACAGAAACTCAATTTAATTTTAGTTAACAAAATGTCAAAATCAAATCATGACATTACTTTTCTTTATCACTAAAACATTTTGATATTGGATTTTTTTATAATGTTAACACATTACAACTGATCTAGGAATTAATTTCTTCTCAATGTTGAAGGACCAGGAAAAATCTGGAAGGGTAATTAGTGAATCTATAAAAGTGTTAGTCCACTTGGCTAGTTAAAAAAAATCCTTGTTACGGTCTTTGAAGGTGAAAACGACGGTAAATTCTTATCACATGTGTGCTTTAAGAAGAATAGTATTTTGATACTAAAATAAACCTGATTGCCTTGTTGTCAAGTTAAAAACAAAAAGGTCTGAAAATAAAATCAAAAATGGCAATTATGTAGTTTCTTACTTTATTTTCACAAAAACAGATATTTTCTAATGAACTATACACACACTAAAACTCACATCTGGTATATTTGTTGTTTTCCCAATTTCATTGAAAATCGCATAAAAAATACCCAAATCTGCCCAGGGTCCTTTTCCACAAAATACCCAGAAAAAACCCTGTAACCAGTAATCAATCAAATATTCTTCTTTAAATTTACACTGGGATATCTCCCATTATACATGATATAAAACAATTGACTGTAATTCAGATAAGTTAAAAGAAGTTCTGTACAAGTAAAAATAATTTATTTCTATATGAGAAAATCATATTAACGTGGTCGCTAAAGTCACATATATAAGTTGGGTAATGATTGCTTATTCCCTTTTCTCATAGGATGAGCCAAGATTTATGTTAAACTACATTTTCAGATGAATGCCATTTCATGTTCTGATTTTATTTATTGCTTTTTTTCAGAGGAACAGTATTAAATATTCTTTTGACCACAGTTTTACCAATTGCAATTTTGATTTACATGACAAGAGGAATTTTGAAGGTAAAATGAAAAATTGTTTCATTTTAAATTTTGTTTAGTGTAATGATAAATGCTGCTTGGAAGCATTCTTATTATGGTCCTGCTACTAAGTTGTGGGGGCATATTACATAAAATACCCATGTTTCAATTCTGCCTTCAATAAGGAGCAAAACCCACACCACACTGTTATAAGTTATAAAAGACCTGGACATGACAATTGTAAAACAATTCAAACAAGAAAACTAGCAGCCTGATTTATGTACAAACAATTAATGAAAATCAGATATGATATACAGCAACAAAGGACAACTACATAACTATATAGGCAAAAACTATCAGAGGACAAGACTTACAAATTTGTCAAGCAAGGCCGAAGTGGTCAGTCTGCTCCTACAGAATATATTCCCCATTTTCCTCAGCAGAATATTGTTTCTATGCCTACAGAATATATTCCCCATTTTCCTCAGCAGAATATTGTTTCTATGCCTACAGAATATTTGGCTATTTTTTCAGTATAATATTTGATTATATTTTTATTTACAGAATATGCAGAAAGGTGGAGGTCCAGGGGGAATGTTTGGATTTGCAAAATCTACAGCTAAGGTCATTGAGAAAAATATTGGTGTTACTTTCGCGTAAGTTTTCTTAGAAGAAATCTTTCTGAAAAAAGAAATTAACTTTCTTGTCTATGAATAAAAGGAAAAGCAGGGTGTTTAACAATAAGAAAGCACCCAATAACAATGTAAAACTTAAAATATCTGTCTGTTATTACCAAGGTTTACAACTAGATTTCATAGCAGGTGTCTGTATCTTATATCTAAATTGATCACTGACCACCAGGAGTCAATTCTGTACATTATATTGAAATAAAAACCTTGACAAATTATTCAACCAATTAAGACAGCTAATCTGAACACTGCCTCTGTATACTGCTTATTAATATCTTTTCACAATCATTTTAAACTAGAAGCCAAACTTAAGGAGGTGTCCTAAAAGAGGGGGGGGGGGGGTAATGATAAGGTAGCAATGACAGAGCTGACTGTGAAGAATTTCATTTTACAATGATGTTTCAAGCTATTAATTTTACATTAATTTATATCACTTTGATTTTACAGGGATGTTGCTGGCTGTGAAGAAGCTAAAATAGAAATAATGGAGTTTGTCAACTTTCTTAAGAATCCTAACCAGTATCTAGAATTAGGAGCTAAGATCCCTAAAGGAGCCATCTTAACTGGTCCCCCAGGGACTGGTAAAACCCTGCTGGCTAAAGCTACAGCTGGTGAAGCTGGTGTACCTTTCATCACAGTATCAGGGTCAGAATTCCTGGAAATGTTTGTGGGAGTTGGCCCTTCAAGGGTAAGCATGCGCCTTTCATTACAGTATTGGGGTCAGAATTCCTGGAAATGTTTGTTGGAGTTGACCCTTCAAGGGTAAGGATGCAAGACAAAACAAAACATAAAGGATATTTTGAAACACATTACTTGATTAAATATATATATATTTATTACATTGGTTGCAATGAAATACTATGATCACTATATCACAAAATATTAGTATGACTGCCCTTTTTTTAATATTTCCATATGGCAGGCATTTAAAAGTCTGAATCTCCTACAATAGAGTTCATACACGAAAAAGATCTGGGCGCATTGCATTTGCGCCAATTTTTTTAAAATCCAGTGTTTCATTTGTGCCACACGGTTATATTTCATTTGCGCCAAAAATAAAACCTACATTTGCGCCATTTTACAGGTAATATAATATATAACGGAAAAGTTTAATTATTCATTGCTCTATCATGAATAAGATTTGTTTCAACAGTATTCCCCCTGGATAATTGAGTGAGTTCATACTTATTTCTAATACAAAACTAAGAGTCACTTAGGTTTAGAAATATATAGTGTTCACATATTTGAGGTGTCAAGATGGACATTGTCAATTTAGAGACAAACAGAGGAAATAAGTTTTTATGCCCTGTACGTCCCAAAGTTGGTTTCTGTTCTCTAACTTAAGTTTTGCCTCAGCCAAATTTAATGAAACTTATACACAATGCTTATTTCTACAAAACACAGATCAAGTTTGAATTTTGGTGGATTCACTTTATTGGTTCTAGAGTTATACCCCTTTACAAATGGAAAAATTGCTGAATTTTTCGTTTCCGTTCTCTAACTTTAGTTTGCCTTAACCAATTGTTATAAAACTTATACACAATGCTTACTACCACAAAATACAGATCCAGTTTGAATTTTGGTGGTGTCATTTTTACCGTTCTAGAGTAATGCCCGTTTACAAATGGAAAAATCGCTGAATTTTTCGTCTGCATTCTCTAACTTTAGTTTGCCTCAACCGAATGTTATGAAACTTATACACAATGCTTATTACCACAAAACACAGATCAAGTATGAATTTTGGTGGTGTCACTTTTACTGTTCTAGAGTTATACCCCTTTACAAATGGAAAAATTGCTGATTTTTTTTTCCGTTCTCTTACTTAAGTTTGCCTCAACCAAATGTTATGAAACTTATACATAATACTTATTACCACAAAACTCAGATCAAGTACAAATTTGGGTAGCGTCACTTTTACCGTTCTTCAGTTATGTCCCTTTATAACTTTATATAATATGCAGGCGGGGGCATCATCTGTGTCCCATGGACACATTCCCCATTTATTTTTGTAATTTTTGATGACCACATATATAGGTTTTCATATGTTCTGAAAAAGGAGACAAGTAGTTTAGGTGTACCTGAGCACTGATATGGACAACAAAGCAATTATCAAAACTTTGAACGAACACGACCATGGCTTAAACCAGCAGAAAGCAGAATCTCAACAACTGAGAATCAAAGATTGAAAAGCATCTGGTGGTATTACTGAAAGACCTTCAAAGATAATACGCTCAGAACTATGAGGTTCAAACATAACTTGTATGGTTTTTATGATGACTGATTTCTGAGGAATATGTTTTATCATGTAAACAAAAACTGTCTTTATTATTAAAAGTCTTTTTTGAAATAAATCTACTTTTTATACTATTTACCTGTTATATTGGCACAAATAAAAGGTTTTATTTGTGGTGCAAATGAAAGAATTTTTTGGCGCAAAAGCAAAGCACCGAAAGATCTGTATCACCTACCATCACCAGGTATTCAAACATCCAGGGTATAGTGTGTCTTAATGGAAGGAAAGCAGTTGGAAGATAATATTATATAAAGTTGTTAAACCATTCCCTTTAAATGAAAAATGCACTTAATAAATTTCTTGACTGGATTAACCTTCATCAGGAACGCTCAAACAAAAGGATTTAAAAGCCAGGTATGTATAATCAAAGCCAGGTATGTATTATCAAAGCCAGGTATGCATAATCAAAGTTGGTGTAGTTATTCAAACTAATGTCCTATTTTGTAAGAAAGCGTCAATGTTCACTAAACTTCTGTACCGAATGCTATGTGTTTATTGTAGGTCAGGGATATGTTTGCTATGGCAAGGAAAAATGCTCCATGTATATTGTTTATAGATGAAATAGATGCTGTTGGTCGAAAAAGAGGAGGAAAAAGTTTTGGTGGTCATAGTGAACAAGAAAATACTTTAAATCAGTTGTTAGTAGAAATGGATGGTATGTTAATTGTAGAGGCACACTGATTGGGTTCAATGTTACAAAGAAAATACACTAAATCAGTTATTAGTAGAAATGGATGGTATGTTAATTGTAGAGGCACACTGATTTGGTTCAATGTTACAAAGAAAATACTTTAAATCAGTTATTAGTAGAAATGGATGGTATGTTAATTGTAGAGGCACACTGATTGGGAGCACTGTAACAAATAAAATACAATTATATCAGTTGTTAGTAGAAATGGATGGTACCTGTATTTTATGTATACTGTAGAAAGAAGTTAGGGTAGGATTAATTGATCCTTCCCAATATCCTCGTGGGTGAAATACATAATCTCTTTGATAAATCAAGTGGACGTTTTTTGTACATAGTTCATATAGATTAATACACTGATTTAATCTAACACACAACTCATACACTTCAGCTTGTCTTTTATATTGATTATATTTGTCACCTTTACTTAGTCGGTCACACATTGTTGTGTATCATGTACTACTGAACAAAATTACTTCATCTTTAGTCACCAGCTTGGCAGTCATGTGTTGGAAAAATACTTCTGGAATTTGTCACACACCTGATTCCTGTTTTCTGATACTTTGAATTTTTCAAAATGTTGAATCAACTGGAAAATTTCTGCATCACATTTCTTGAGTTCTACAAATAAGAAGGACTATTTATTGAGTCAGCAGCAGTTAAAAGTTTCTACAAATGAGATCTATATAGATCTGTGAGACACCTACTTCTTGTTATCCGATAATTTGTTACTAGTGCTGGTATGCTTAGCATGACAATGCATGCGCTCTTGCTTTAATATGTAGTGCACCTGCATTATACTGCCATATTTGGACCAAACACAATGGTCCCTGTAAGTGAGGGTTGTGGTCTATAGAGGGAGAACTTTATATGAAAATACATGCAGTTATAGAAAGTGAACTAAATAGATTAGTGGCAGTAAGTGAGTGACCATCAGAGAGAACAGTATAACAACAGACCACAATATTTCTGAATTGATGTTTTATTAAGACATATATGTTCTTACAAATGAATGCATCAGATAGAGTAATATGTATGCTTATAACAGGATATTTAATAATACATGACTTTTGCACTTCAGGGTTCAACACACAAGCCAATGTTGTGATATTAGCAGCCACAAACAGAGTAGACATATTAGATCCAGCTTTACTGCGTCCTGGTAGATTTGACCGACAGATTTATGTTCCATCCCCAGATATCAAAGGAAGGTAAGTAGACAATTCCAGGGTTGCATACACAAAATTAATTGAGACTTAATTGACCTATTCATTATGATATGAAATTTTCACCAAGATTTGGTGGCTCACTGAACATGGAAATAAGATCGTGAGAGGGGCTATGGTGTCCTATTGACACATATTCTTGTTTTCTATTTTATTTTGATATTCTGTTTATATATCAGAAGATACATTAATGTGAAAGAGAGAACTTCATAGATACACCATTGCATGAGTTACTTTTTTCACATCTGTAAATGTTTGTGAATAGCAAAAATATGCATAGAAACAAGATGAACAATACCATCTCCTGCGAGCCTCTAGGTTTTGTATAGTTATTCAATGGTGAAATGACACATGTATATTGCATTTTATTTTTGTTGATCTGATTTTGAGCTATGACCCTTGTTTTTAATATTTTACAAATTTATTTTTGCAGAGCATCAATATTTAAAGTTCACTTAACTAATTTAAAAACAACTCTGGATAAAAATGATCTCTCAAGGAAGATGGCTGCCTTAACACCAGGGTTTTCTGGTAAGTCTGTAATATAATATTTGGAATTTGTTTTATTTCAAAATAAGGAAATGTAGTTGTCAATGAGACAGACAGTCACCCACCCAAGATTTAATAGGTCAATAGAATTTTGAAAGCAAAACATGCATTTTATGTGAACAATTTTTAATGGTTTCTTTTCTAACTGTTAATTTAAAAGTCAATAATGAACTCAGACAGTAAGAAGTTTTGTGACCATGTATTAAATAAAAAAAAGTCAGAGCAGTTTACAAAGGCAACAAATGAGAAGAATGATTACTTAGGTTTCAAGTTAATTGTATTTAGGTATTCAAGTTAATTGTATTTAGGTATTCAAGTTAATTGTATTTAGGTATTCAAGTTAATTGTATTTTCTCTTTTTTAGTTTGTTTAAAACCAATGATTTTTTTTATACTTATATGAGCTGATATTGCCAATGTTTATAATAAGTTTAATTCAATGATTTGTGTACTGAATAGGTGCTGACATTGCCAATGTTTGTAATAAGTTTAATTCAATGTTTTGTGTACTTAATAGGTGCTGTCATTGCCAATGTTTATAATAAGTTTAATTCAATGATTTGTGTACTGAATAGGTGCTGACATTGCCAATGTTTGTAATGAAGCAGCATTAATAGCAGCCAGAGATCTGCAGACCACTATCATACAGAAACATTTTGAACAAGCTATAGAAAGAGTTGTTGCAGGTAAATTTTTAGACATGTAATGAAGTAGAACTCTATTACACAAACATTCAGACTTGAAATTAGGTAGAATTCTATTACACAATATGCTTAATGACAAATTTTAGAAAGAGACTTTGCAAGTAATGCATGATTCAGAAGAAATCTAACATACAGAAAGATATTGAACAAGATATGGAAAGAGATGTTGCAAGCAGGGCATCCAAAAAAAAAAATTTTGCTGTCGTATATTGGTATGACGTTGGCGTTGTCGTCGTCGTCTTCCAAGACACAATGGTTTTCGCACTCTAACTTTAGTTTAAGTGAATGGATCTCTATGAAATTTTACCATAAGGTTCAATACCACAAAAGGAAGGTTGGGATATATTTTGGGGGTTATGGTACCAACAGTTAAGGAATTAGGGGCCAAAAATAAGCATTTTTGTAATTTCCAGACATAACTTGTGTGTTAGTGTATGGATCTCTCTTACATTGTACTACAAGGTTCCATATCTCAAAGGGAATGCTGGGATTGATTTTGGGGGTAATTCCCTCAAAATTTTAGGAATTAGGGGCGAAAAACAAGCATTTTTCTAGTTTCAGGACAATAACTTGTGTGTAAGTGTATGGATCTTTCTGAAATTGTATTACTAGGTTCCATATCACAAAGGAAAGCTGGAATTGAGTTTAGGGGTAATTGCCCAAAATGTTTAGGAATAAGGGGCCAAAAATAAGCATTTTTCTAGTTTCCAGACAATAACTTTTGTTCAAGTGTATGGATCTCTCGGAAATTGTACTGCAAGGTACCATACCACAAAGGGAAGGCTGGGATTGATTTTGTGGGGTAATTGCCTCAAAATTTAGGAATTGGGGGCCAAAAAGGGGCAAAAAACAAGCATTTTTCTAGTTTCAGGACAATAACATGTGTGTAAGTGTATGGATCTTTATGAAATTGTACTACAAGGTTCCATATCACAAAGGGAAAGCTGGGTTTGAGTTTGGGAGTAATTGCCCTAAATGTTTAGGAATTTGGGCCCAAAAAGGGGCCAAAAAACAAGCATTTTCTAGTTTCAGACAATAACTTGTGTTCAGGTGTATGGATCTCTGAAATTGTACTGCAAGGTACCATACCACAAAGGGAAGGCTGGGATTGATTTTGTGGGGTAATTGCCTCAAAATTTAGGAATTGGGGGCCAAAAAGGGGCAAAAAACAAGCATTTTTCTAGTTTCAGGACAATAACATGTGTGTAAGTGTATGGATCTTTATGAAATTGTACTACAAGGTTCCATATCACAAAGGTAAAGCTGGGTTTGAGTTTGGGAGTAATTGCCCTAAATGTTTAGGAATTTGGGCCCAAAAAGGGGCCAAAAAACAAGCATTTTTCTAGTTTCCAGACAATAACTTGTGTTCAGGTGTATGGATCTCTCTGAAATTGTACTGCAGGGTACCATACCACAAAGGGGAGGCTGGGATTGAGTCTTGGGGTGATGAATGATAAGGGGGTTCAAAAAATTTGGGGGGGGAGGGGTTTCATTTTTTTCCTTTTTTATTTCTTTAAAATTTTCCATTTTAAATTGGTTATTTCTGATTTATGTATAAAAGCAAATAATAATGATATTGTTTGAATAGGTAAATTAAGAATTTTTAAGTTCTTAGACCACATTCATTCTGTGTTAGAAACCTGTGCTGTGTCAAATATTTAATCACAATCCAAATTCAGTGCTGTATCAAGCTTGAATGTTGTGTCCATACTTGCCCCAACTGTTCAAGGTTCGATCTCTGTGGTCGTATCAAGCTGCGCCCAGGGGAGCATTTTATTAAATCCTGATTTTAATGTCTTTTGTCTTTGTAACTAAAGGCAATCAAGGTAATCATTGGACAATCAAAGACATTCCTACATGAAAATGATAACTTCTTTCTTATGATATGGTTTCTATGAACTGACATTAGTTTTTACATTGATAGTACTGTCAACTGACAGTTCATCATTTGAAGTGCGGAACATCAGCAGATTTTCATTTGTGCTTAACTCTTTAGTATCGCAATAACATACTGAATGACACTTTAACTTTTGTTTAAAAACACATGATTGTAAAATCATATGTGGACTTGACAGCAATATAGATTGGAACAGAAAAGGAAAAACTAATATCCATGATTTTTGTTTAAGTATAATCAATTTTATTTCTTCAAGTAAATACTTAAAATAAATACCAGATACATGGTATGAATTTTTTTTTTTTTATCATTTTGAATGATTGAATTTCACACCTGTGCCAAGTGCAGACTTCTACAGATCTTTTCATTTGAAATTTATTTTATAAAATAATTCTGTACTGTAGGTTTAGAGAAAAAAACACAGGTTTTACAACCTGAAGAAAAGAAGACAGTAGCTTACCACGAGGCTGGTCATGCCGTGGCTGGATGGTACTTGGAACATGCTGACCCTCTACTTAAGGTAAGAAGCCTGTGATTCTTAAAACATGCTTACCCCTACTAAAGGTGAGGAAAAATGAAGTCAATAGAAGTAGTGAAAATGAAGGGTAAAGATGACAAAATTTAGGAAAAAAAATCATTTAAGTGTAAAATAAGATGTGGTATGATTGCCAATGAGACAACTATCCAACAGGGTCTAAATGACGTGGATTTAAGCAATTATAGGTCACTGTACAGCCTATAACAATTAGCAAAACCTATACTGTATATACAGCTTTAAATTGACATGACAAAATTTGAAACAGTTAAATAAAAAACAATTACCTGATTTATGACAAAACAATAAACGAAAATAAGACACAATGGACAGCAACAAAAGACAACTAGTAAACGAAAATAAGACAATGGACAGCAACAAAAGACAACCATAGAGTTACAGGTAAGTAAACGAAAATAAGATACAATGGACAGCAACAAAGACAACCATAGAGTTACAGGCTAGTAAACGAAAATAAGATACAATGGACAGCAACAAAAGACAACCATAGAGTTACAGGCTAGTAAAGAAAATAAGATACAATGGACAGCAACAAAAGACAACCATAGAGTTACAGGTAAGTAAACAAAAATAAGTTACAATGGACAGCAACAAAAGACAACCATAGAGTTACAGGTAAGTAAACGAAAATGAGACACAATAGACAGCAACAAAAGACAACCATAGAGTTACAGGTAAGTAAACAAAAATAAGTTACAATGGACAGCAACAAAAGACAACCATAGAGTTACAGGTAAGTAAACGAAAATGAGACACAATAGACAGCAACAAAAGACAACCATAGAGTTACAGGTAAGTAAACAAAATAAGTTACAATGGACAGCAACAAAAGACAACCATAGAGTTACAGGCTAGTAAACGAAAATAAGATACAATGGACAGCAACAAAAGACAACCATAGAGTTACAGGCTAGTAAACGAAAATAAGACAATGGACAGCAACAAAAGACAACCATAGAGTTACAGGTAAGTAAACGAAAATGAGACACAATAGACAGCAACAAAAGACAACCATAGAGTTACAGGTAAGTAAACAAAAATAAGATACAATGGACAGCAAAAAAAGACAACCATAGAGTTACAGGCTAGTAAAGAAAATAAGATACAATGGACAGCAACAAAAGACAACCATAGAATTACAGGCTATTAAACAAAAATAAGACAATGGACAGCAACAAAAGACAACCATAGAGTTACAGGCTAGTAAACGAAAATAAGATACAATGGACAGCAACAAAAGACAACCATAGAGTTACAGGTAAGTAAATGAAAATAAGATACAATGGACAGCAACAAAAGACAACCATAGAGTTACAGGCTAGTAAACGAAAATAAGACAATGGACAGCAACAAAAGACAACCATAGAGTTACAGGCTAGTAAAAGAAAATAAGATACAATGGACAGCAACAAAAGACAACCATAGAGTTACAGGCTAGTAAAAGAAAATAAGATACAATGGACAGCAACAAAAGACAACCATAGAGTTACAGGCTAGTAAACGAAAATAAGATACAATGGACAGCAACAAAAGACAACCATAGAATTACAGGCTAGTAAATGAAAATAAGACAATGGACAGCAACAAAAGACAACCATAGAGTTATAGGCTAGTAAACGAAAATAAGATACAATGGACAGCAACAAAAGACAACCATAGAGTTATAGGCTAGTAAACGAAAATAAGATACAATGGACAGCAACAAAAGACAACCATAGAATTACAGGCTAGTAAACGAAAATAAGACAATGGACAGCAACAAAAGACAACCATAGAGTTACAGGCTAGTAAACAAAATAAGATACAATGGACAGCAACAAAAGACAACCATAGAGTTACAGGCTAGTAAACGAAAATAAGACAATGGACAGCAACAAAAGACAACCATAGAGTTACAGGCTAGTATACGAAAATAAGATACAATGGACAGCAACAAAAGACAACCATAGAATTACAGGCTAGTAAACGAAAATAAGATACAATCGACAGCAACAAAAGACAACCATAGAGTTACAGGCTAGTAAACGAAAATAAGATACAATGGACAGCAACAAAGACAACCATAGAGTTACAGGCTAGTAAACGAAAATAAGACAATGGACAGCAACAAAAGACAACCATAGAGTTACAGGCTAGTAAACGAAAATAAGATACAATGGACAGCAACAAAAGACAACCATAGAGTTACAGGCTAGTAAACGAAAATAAGATACAATGGACAGCAACAAAAGACAACCATAGAGTTACAGGCTAGTAAAGAAAATAAGATACAATGGACAGCAACAAAAGACAACCATAGAGTTACAGGCTAGTATACGAAAATAAGATACAATGGACAGCAACAAAAGACAACCATAGAATTACAGGCTAGTAAACGAAAATAAGATACAATGGACAGCAACAAAAGACAACCATAGAGTTACAGGCTAGTAAACGAAAATAAGATACAATGGACAGCAACAAAAGACAACCATAGAGTTACAGGCTAGTAAACGAAAATAAGACAATGGACAGCAACAAAAGACAACCATAGAGTTACAGGCTAGTAAAGAAAATAAGATACAATTGACAGCAACAAAAGACAACCATAGAGTTACAGGCTAGTAAACGAAAATAAGATACAATGGACAGCAACAAAAGAAAACCATAGAGTTACAGGTAAGTAAACGAAAATGAGACACAATAGACAGCAACAAAAGACAACCATAGAGTTACAGGTAAGTAAACAAAATAAGATACAATGGACAGCAAAAAAGACAACCATAGAGTTACAGGCTAGTAAAGAAAATAAGATACAATGGACAGCAACAAAAGTCAACCATAGAGTTACAGGCTAGTAAACGAAAATAAGATACAATGGACAGCAACAAAAGACAACCATAGAGTTACAGGCAAGTAAACGAAAATAAGACAATGGACAGCAACAAAAGACAACCATAGAGTTACAGGTAAGTAAACGAAAATGAGACACAATAGACAGCAACAAAAGACAACCATAGAGTTACAGGTAAGTAAACAAAATAAGATACAATGGACAGCAAAAAAGACAACCATAGAGTTACAGGCTAGTAAAGAAAATAAGATACAATGGACAGCAACAAAAGACAACCATAGAGTTACAGGTAAGTAAACGAAAATGAGACACAATAGACAGCAACAAAAGACAACCATAGAGTTACAGGTAAGTAAACAAAATAAGATACAATGGACAGCAAAAAGACAACCATAGAGTTACAGGCTAGTAAAGAAAATAAGATACAATGGACAGCAACAAAAGACAACCATAGAATTACAGGCTATTAAACAAAAATAAGACAATGGACAGCAACAAAAGACAACCATAGAGTTACAGGCTAGTAAACGAAAATAAGATACAATGGACAGCAACAAAAGACAACCATAGAGTTACAGGCTAGTAAACGAAAATAAGATACAATGGACAGCAACAAAAGACAACCATAGAGTTACAGGCTAGTAAATGAAAATAAGACAATGGACAGCAACAAAAGACAACCATAGAGTTACAGGCTAGTAAACGAAAATAAGATACAATGGACAGCAACAAAAGACAACCATAGAGTTACAGGCTAGTAAACGAAAATAAGACAATGGACAGCAACAAAAGACAACCATAGAGTTACAGGCTAGTAAACGAAAATAAGATACAATGGACAGCAACAAAGACAACCATAGAGTTACAGGCTAGTAAAAGAAAATAAGATACAATGGACAGCAACAAAAGACAACCATAGAGTTACAGGCTAGTAAACGAAAATAAGATACAATGGACAGCAACAAAAGACAACCATAGAGTTACAGGCTAGTAAACGAAAATAAGATACAATGGACAGCAACAAAAGACAACCATAGAGTTACAGGCTAGTAAACGAAAATAAGATACAATGGACAGCAACAAAAGACAACCATAGAGTTACAGGCTAGTAAACGAAAATAAGACAATGGACAGCAACAAAAGACAACCATAGAGTTACAGGCTAGTAAACGAAAATAAGATACAATGGACAGCAACAAAAGACAACCATAGAGTTACAGGCTAGTAAAGAAAATAAGATACAATCGACAGCAACAAAAGACAACCATAGAGTTACAGGCTAGTAAATGAAAATAAGATACAATCGACAGCAACAAAAGACAACCATAGAATTACAGGTAAGTAAACAAAATAAGATACAATGGACAGCAAAAAGACAACCATAGAGTTACAGGCTAGTAAAGAAAATAAGATACAATGGACAGCAACAAAAACAACCATAGAATTACAGGCTAGTAAATGAAAATAAGACAATGGACAGCAACAAAAGACAACCATAGAGTTACAGGCTAGTAAACGAAAATAAGATACAATGGACAGCAACAAAAGACAACCATAGAGTTACAGGCTAGTAAAGAAAATAAGATACAATCGACAGCAACAAAAGACAACCATAGAGTTACAGGCTAGTATACGAAAATAAGATACAATGGACAGCAACAAAAGACAACCATAGAATTACAGGCTAGTAAATGAAAATAAGATACAATCGACAGCAACAAAAGACAACCATAGAGTTACAGGCTAGTAAGCGAAAATAAGATACAATGGACAGCAACAAAAGACAACCATAGAGTTACAGGCTAGTAAACGAAAATAAGACAATGGACAGCAACAAAAGACAACCATAGAGTTACAGGCTAGTAAACGAAAATAAGATACAATGGACAGCAACAAAAGACAACCATAGAGTTACAGGCTAGTAAACGAAAATAAGACAATGGACAGCAACAAAAGACAACCATAGAGTTACAGGCTAGTAAACAAAAATAAGACAATGGACAGCAACAAAAGACAACCATAGAGTTACAGGCTAGTAAACGAAAATAAGATACAATGGACAGCAACAAAAGTCAACCATAGAGTTACAGGCTAGTAAACGAAAATAAGATACAATGGACAGCAACAAAAGACAACCATAGAGTTACAGGCTAGTAAAGAAAATAAGATACAATCGACAGCAACAAAAGACAACCATAGAGTTACAGGCTAGTATACGAAAATAAGATACAATGGACAGCAACAAAAGACAACCATAGAATTACAGGCTAGTAAACGAAAATAAGATACAATTGACAGCAACAAAAGACAACCATAGAGTTACAGGCTAGTAAACGAAAATAAGATACAATGGACAGCAACAAAAGAAAACCATAGAGTTACAGGCTAGTAAACGAAAATAAGACAATGGACAGCAACAAAAGACAACCATAGAGTTACAGGCTAGTAAACGAAAATAAGATACAATGGACAGCAACAAAAGACAACCATAGAGTTACAGGCTAGTAAACGAAAATAAGATACAATGGACAGCAACAAAAGACAACCATAGAGTTACAGGCTATTAAACGAAAATAAGACAATGGACAGCAACAAAAGACAACCATAGAGTTACAGGCTAGTAAACGAAAATAAGACAATGGACAGCAACAAAAGACAACCATAGAGTTACAGGCTAGTAAACGAAAATAAGATACAATGGACAGCAACAAAAGACAACCATAGAGTTACAGGCTAGTAAACGAAAATAAGATACAATGGACAGCAACAAAAGACAACCATAGAGTTACAGGCTAGTAAACAAAAATAAGATACAATGGACAGCAACAAAAGACAACCATAGAATTACAGGCTAGTAAATGAAAATAAGACAATGGACAGCAACAAAAGACAACCATAGAGTTACAGGCTAGTAAACGAAAATAAGATACAATGGACAGCAACAAAAGACAACCATAGAGTTACAGGCTAGTAAAGAAAATAAGATACAATCGACAGCAACAAAAGACAACCATAGAGTTACAGGCTAGTATACGAAAATAAGATACAATGGACAGCAACAAAAGACAACCATAGAATTACAGGCTAGTAAATGAAAATAAGATACAATGGACAGCAACAAAAGACAACCATAGAGTTACAGGCTAGTAAACGAAAATAAGATACAATGGACAGCAACAAAGACAACCATAGAGTTACAGGCTAGTAAACGAAAATAAGATACAATGGACAGCAACAAAAGACAACCATAGAGTTACAGGCTAGTAAACGAAAATAAGACAATGGACAGCAACAAAAGACAACCATAGAGTTACAGGCTAGTAAACGAAAATAAGACAATGGACAGCAACAAAAGACAACCATAGAGTTACAGGCTAGTAAAGAAAATAAGATACAATGGACAGCAATAAAAGACAACCATAGAGTTACAGGCTAGTAAACGAAAATAAGATACAATGGACAGCAACAAAAGACAACCATAGAGTTACAGGCTAGTCAAGAAAATAAGATACAATGGACAGCAACAAAAGACAACCATAGAGTTACAGGCTAGTAAAGAAAATAAGATACAATGGACAGCAACAAAGACAACCATAGAGTTGCAGGCTAGTAAACGAAAATAAGATACAATGGACAGCAACAAAAGACAACCATAGAGTCACAGGCTAGTATACGAAAATAAGATACAATGGACAGCAACAAAAGACAACCATAGAGTTACAGGCTAGTAAACGAAAATAAGATACAATGGACAGCAACAAAAGACAACCATAGAGTTACAGGCTAGTAAACGAAAATAAGATACAATGGACAGCAACAAAAGACAACCATAGAGTTACAGGCTAGTAAATGAAAATAAGATACAATTGACAGCAACAAAAGACAACCATAGAGTTACAGGCTAGTAAACGAAAATAAGATACAATTGACAGCAACAAAAGACAACCATAGAGTTACAGGCTAGACAGGCACATACAGAATATGGGTGAGTTAAACATGTGCCTAACCCTCACCTAAACTGGAACAATAATGTAACTGCAAAACATTTCAAAAAACGGTGAAAATCAGTTGGAAATGGATTGACTGATCAGATTGGCACAAAGCACAAAAAACAACAAAAAGACCCAAAATACCAATCTTAGATTACTCACAGTAACGTTAACTGAAAGCTAGTAGAGAGCCAACAGCAACTAATAGAAAAATCATTTTCTCCCAGACTTAGGTATCAATAAATGCACATCCAATCAATTCAGTATAAAGATGTTATAAACAGTAAAAGATAGCATGACCTTGTGTAATGCCAAAATATAAGTTAGAATATATTATCGACAGGATGTAGGACCAGAAGTTTTCATAAATGTATAGCAATACATATCAAGTTAAGTTTTAATATATCAAAAACAAAATCAGTGTAAGTACTGTTAAAACAATATTCAAAGATCTTGCTAAGGTGTAAATGTAAAAACAATAGATCAACAACTTTACACGGATTGTATATTTATGTGCTTTATAAACAATGTTACTGTTAACAATAGGATGTGATATCCGTATTTTGTAAGAATTCTACTGGTACAGCCAAAATTCAAAACCAAATCATTGTATCTGTGAAAGAATTTGTAAAAGTTTTCAGTTTTTTCTGGTAAAGAAATACCTGACTTAATAATTTACTAGTTATACATAGATTACGATCATTTAAATCTTAAATGTCACTACAGACATGTTGTTAGTAGATATTATTTCCAAATAGAATTGTATCATGTTTAATTAAAATTCTCATTCTGTTTTCAAATCCATTTATTACAAATGGTTTTAGTTAAAATTTCTTTTTTGTATTAATTTCAGAAAACTTGAGATTTATATCCTTATAGAGATAGAGTTTTAGTTGAAGAAAATTTAAAATTGATATCCTTATAGAGTTAGGATTATAATTAGACTGTTGTTTGTTGTAGGTGTCCATCATTCCGAGAGGTAAAGGTCTAGGATATGCACAGTATCTACCTAAAGAACAGTTTTTATATACAACAGAACAGGTAAACAAACCACTTTTTAGCTCACCTGGCCCATAGGACCACGTGAGCTTTTCTCATCACTTGGCATCCATCGTCGTCCGTTAACTTTTACAAAAATCTTCTCCTCTGAAACTACTGCACCAAATTTAACCAAACTTGGCCACAATCATCATTGGGGTATCTAGTTTAAAATTGTGTTCCATGCCCCTACCTGCCAACCAAGATGGTGGACACGTCTTCAAATAGAACATTGGGGTAAAATGCAAGTTTTGTCTATTATTTTAAAAACTGTTATAAATAGAGTAAATCTGACAGGGCAAAAATTTTCAGAATGTTGAGCTCTACCAATTGTTTATTGACGTCAAAACTGTCATGCGACTTCTTATATGAGTTATTGCCCTTAAATGACAAATTTTACCATTTTTGTAGAGCCTGCGACTTTCGTCGCAGAAGGCGGCGGGGGTGGCGGCGTTAACTTCTTGAAAGCTTAATATTTCAGAAGGTAGAAGACCTGGATGCTTCATACTTTGTATTTAGATGCCTTATGATATGAAGTTTCCATTTGTCATATGTCCATTGTCCTTGACCTCATTTTCATAGTTCAGTGACTACTTGAAAAAAAAAGTTAAGATTTTTTGTAATGTTAATTTCTCTCTTATTATGAGTAAAAGGATAACTATATTTGGTATGTGCGTACCTTGCAAGGTCCTCATGCCTGTCAGACAGTTTTCACTTGACTTCAAACTCATTTCATGGATCAGTGAACAAGGTTAAGTTTTCTTGGTCAAGTCCATATCTCAGATACTATAAGCAATAGGTCTACTTTATTTGGTGTATGTAATGATTGTAAGGTGTACATGTCCAACTGGCAGGTATCATCTGACCTTGACCTCATTTTCATGGTTCAGTGGTCATTGTTTAGTTTTTTTGTTTTGGTCTGTTTTTCTAATACTGTATGCAGTAGGTCAACTACATTTGGTGTATGGAAATATTTTAAGATGTACATGTCAGTCTGGCATGTTTTATTTGACCTTGACCTCATTTTCACTGTTCATTGCTCAATGTTAAGTTTTTGTGTTTTGGTCTGTTTTTCTAATACTGTATGCAGTAGGTCAACTATATTTGGTGTATGGAAGTATTTTATGATGTACATGTCAGTCTGGCATGTTTTATTTGACCTTGACCTCATTTTCATGGTTCATTGCTTATGTTAAGTTTTTGTGTTTTGGTCTGTTTTTCTTAAACTTTTAGCAATAGGTCAACTGTATTTGGTGCATGGAATGATTTTAAGGTGTATATGTCTGTCTGGCAGGTATCATCTGACCTTCACCTCATTTTCATGGTTGATTGGTCAATGTTCAATTTTCCTGGTTAACTTTGTTTTTTAGATACCTTAAGCAATAGGTCAACTATATTTGATGCATGGAATGATTTAAAGGTGTACATGTCTGTCTGACAGGGTTCATCTGACCTTGACTTCATTTTCATGGTTCATTGGTCAGGCCTAAAAAAAAAATCTGTGTTTCCGGTAACATCATTTTGAAAAATAGGGTTGGTAGGTCGGATTTTTTTTTTTTTTTTTGACATTGTAAACGAAATCGGAAAATTATCATGGTTTTCCAAGTCCGGGTCCGTAATTAGTTTCAAATACGGAAGTGCGGCCATTTGCAATGTTTTTGAAGCACCTGCTGTGCAAATTTCTTGGATTTTAACCTATTTGGAATACCTTTTGACATAAATAAAATGTTTTACTGGCTTTCTGTGCCAGTAGAAGCAAGTTAGATTAACAGAAGCCTGTGTCAAAAACAGGGTCGGTTGATTCCAATTTTTTTTTTTTTTGAAGATCCAATAAAAAAATTAGGGTCAGGGCTAAAAAAACAGGGTCGGTCGGGTTACCGGAAACACAGATTTTTTTTTTCTCAGCCTCAGTATAGAATTTCCATGGTTTGGTCTGTTTCTTTTATACTATAAGCAATAGGTTATCTATATTCTGTGTATGGAATGATTGTATTAAAGGTGTTCATGTATGTCCAGCTTGGTTTTTCTGACCTTGACCTCATTTTCTTGGATCATAAATGTTAATGGTGATACTTGTAGTAAAACTTTATATGTAGGACTATCAACATAATATCAATGGTCAGTATAGTAGGCGAGACATTTCAGCATGTGCACTCTTGTTTTCATTTTTGCCTTTGATCTTGAGAACTATAATAGAAAGAGAGAAATTTTAAGTTGTAAAAATGATCAGCAAGACAAGATCTACTAATAAGCATGCATGGTCGTAATTGTCAGTCGACTCCTAATTAGAGTTATTGCCCTTTGATGATGATTTTTACTAATTTTTTTCGTTTTTGCCTTATATCTTAAAAATTATAATAGATAGATATAAACTTAAATAAGCAAAATTATAAGCAAGACAAGATCTACATTTAAGACATTATGGAAGAAATTTTTTCAATGACTCCTTATTGGAGTTATTGCCCTTTATTTTACCAATTTTTTTTGCGTTTTGACTTATATGATAAAACTATGATAGTTAAATTTGAATAACAAAAATGATCAGCAAGGCAAGTTCTACTTACAAGTCAAATTTTGCCGATATAGTTAGTAGATTGTCACTTTTCATGAGGATTTTTTTACTCTCTTTTGTGTTATGAGCAAAAACTAAAGGAGATAGAAAGAAACTAAACAGACAATATGATCAGCAATACAAGATCAGAAAAGAAACTTTTGCTATTTATTCTATTTTTGTCTACAATGTTGGAGAGAGTCCACTGTTGATTATACCCATAGACCTAGGTGAGCGACACAGGCTCTTTAGCGCCTCTAGTTATCATAGTCATCTCTTTGTCCATCAGTCTGTTGTCCTGTCCTGCCGTATGAACAATCACTCTGTTATCGTTGTCATTTCTTATTTCTAATGTCCTTCACTTTATTTTCATGGTTCAGTGACTAATTGCAAAATGTATAGGGTTTGTGATCACATTATCTTTTCAGTTACTGAGTAATTGCCAAAAGATATTTGATGAATATAAGTAGAATCATTGTAAGGTGTCCTTTACAGGCCATAATCTTGCCGTCGAAATGACGATTTAAGTCACCAAAGAATTTTGAAAATCACTAAATCTCGCCGGCCGACAGACTTCATAGCGAAGTCAAATTGCTATCAAAATCGGTAAAAGGGAGACAACTTGTGATTTACAAGTCGCACAGGTGAAAAAAATGGCGACTAACAAGGAAAATCGAGATTTTCACAACGACCCAGGACTAATACTGTCGACGATCAAATTAAATAAATACAACGGCGACTTTGAACATCCTCGGATATAAGATTCAAAACTATTCAAACGGAAAACTGACTGTCTGTTTAAGTTATCATTTTACGATGATTTTCATCTGAGGATGTTGCGTAATCACTCAGCTGATTTGTTTTATTTTTATTTATTACGAGTCGATCAAATGTACTATTCGGTAGGTTAAGGGTGGGAATTAACGGTAGATTTATTATATTCATTGAATCAAAATTGAAATATAAAAGGTAGAAAGACAGGTGAAGGATAATGTGACTGCAAACGTACGACACTCGACCAGTTTGTGATCAGCAGTGGATTTTTTTTTCACGACCATTTCGTTGATATGGAAGAAATCTTTAAAAAATAATAGAAATTAGCTCTTTATCGGTTGGTTAATATGCGATTGACAGATATCTTCATTTATAGGATTACAATCTTTAACGAGAATCTCAATTTACAACTAACGTGATGTCCTGGACATTCAGTAATGTTTTACAAAATAATGACAAGTGGTGATATAAATTAAATTCCCAGTCATGTGAAATTCATCAGGTAAACTGGGAGTCACATTTTCTGGACTTTTAAAATAAATTGAGGCAGATGCACATGAATTTAATGCATCATAATATTACTAGGCTACTCCTCATGTCCCAAGCAACAAATTTTATTTAGACTTAAATTCAAGTTGACAGTACAAATGGTATCAATAAATAAATAACAACTATATTGTCTAAACCTTTTATTAAGAACTTTCTATATATACATTTTGTACAATAACATGAAAAAACTGCAAGTATATTTTTTATTGCATCTATAGCAATTTCCTTAGTGATAAGCATGAAAACACTATGCAACTTTCAAAATTGGTAATGTTAGTTTCTCAGTTTCTTCATTTTTATCAGTCAACCATTTTTATCTATAGAATTTATGTTGTACAACAGAACATCCCCATTGACTGTTTTTACTTAGTAACCATGGTGGTAATTTACAATAGATGTATAACAAGTTTGGAATTCCATTTAATTGAACTATGATCTCACTATTGTAATAATTGACAGTACATTTATGCACAAAACACAGGTTAGAGTTCTATTGAATTGATCTATGATGTCACCATTATGATAATATACATTATATGTATACAATAAAGCCGGTTTAAATTCCATTTAATCTATCTATGATCTGACCTTAATGATAACTTACATTATCGCTATTTTATGAAATTTTCCTTTGATCTTACTGACTGATAATTTCCTTTCTCAGCACAGTAGAGTGATATGAAAAATTATCGTTAGAAACTAAGGCGCACATGCCGTTGTCAATGAAATTAACAACTTCGTCATAGGTAAAACAGATTATCATTGGTCATCTCAACTCGATTGCTTTTCTCACTTTCGCCAGGCTCAAGCGAGAAAATCAACCTCGTTGAGATGACAAACGATAATCTTTAAGTATATGTATAAAACAGTTTCCGTTGTATTTATCTATATTTCAGTTATTAGACAGTATATGCATAAAACAGTTTCCGTTGTATTTATCTATATTTCAGTTATTAGACAGAATGTGTATAAAACAGTTTCCGTTGTATTTATCTATATTTCAGTTATTAGACAGAATGTGTATAAAACAGTTTCCATTGTATTTATCTGTATTTCAGTTATTAGACAGAATGTGTATAAAACAGTTTCGTTGTATTTATCTATATTTCAGTTATTAGACAGTATATGTATAAAACAGTTTCCATTGTATTTATCTGTATTTCAGTTATTAGACAGAATGTATAAAACAGTTTCCATTGTATTTATCTGTATTTCAGTTATTAGACAGAATGTGTATAAAACAGTTTCCATTGTATTTATCTGTATTTCAGTTATTAGACAGAATGTGTATAAAACAGTTTCCGTTGTATTTATCTATATTTCAGTTATTAGACAGTATATGTATAAAACAGTTTCCATTGTATTTATCTGTATTTCAGTTATTAGACAGAATGTGTATAAAACAGTTTCGTTGTATTTATCTGTATTTCAGTTATTAGACAGTATATGTATAAAACAGTTTCCATTGTATTTATCTATATTTCAGTTATTAGACAGAATGTGTATAAAACAGTTTCGTTGTATTTATCTATATTTCAGTTATTAGACAGTATATGCATAAAACAGTTTCCGTTGTATTTATCTATATTTCAGTTATTAGACAGAATGTGTATAAAACAGTTTCGTTGTATTTATCTATATTTCAGTTATTAGACAGTATATGTATAAAATAGTTTCCGTTGTATTTATCTGTATTTCAGTTATTAGACAGAATGTGTATAAAACAGTTTCGTTGTATTTATCTATATTTCAGTTATTAGACAGTATATGTATAAAACAGTTTCGTTGTATTTATCTATATTTCAGTTATTAGACAGAATGTGTATAAAACAGTTTCGTTGTATTTATCTATATTTCAGTTATTAGACAGTATATGTATAAAACAGTTTCCGTTGTATTTATCTATATTTCAGTTATTAGACAGAATGTGTATAAAACAGTTTCGTTGTATTTATCTATATTTCAGTTATTAGACAGAATGTGTATAAAACAGTTTCGTTGTATTTATCTATATTTCAGTTATTAGACAGAATGTGTATAAAACAGTTTCCGTTGTATTTATCTATATTTCAGTTATTAGACAGAATGTGTATAAAACAGTTTCCGTTGTATTTATCTATATTTCAGTTATTAGACAGAATGTGTATAAAACAGTTTCCGTTGTATTTATCTATATTTCAGTTATTAGACAGAATGTGTATAAAACAGTTTCCGTTGTATTTATCTATATTTCAGTTATTAGACAGAATGTGTATGACTCTGGGAGGGAGAGCTTCAGAGGACATATTTTTTGGAAGAATTACAACTGGTGCACAAGATGATCTGAGAAAAGTTACACAGAATGCCTACTCACAGGTACAAATGATATTGTTTACTAATTCATTCATGTCAATAGGACCATATTGATTTTAAGTGGGTGTCCTATAGTTGCTACTCTAAAGGTATGTTTCCATCCTTTAGCGCTTTATATGTTACTCTTTACTGATTTTAATAATTTATGTACCCAATGTTCATTACAGGAAATGTAGGTCCTTTTTGATACTGAAATTTTTTTGAATTTTTGAAGGAGGTCATGAATGACATGTTTTTTTTCTACTTCCTAATTATATGCTCTGTATCTTCTATTTCGAATTTATGTAGTAACTATTTCAAACCTCTTGATCTAGTTTTCAATTCCCATGATAAATTCTAGTACCAGTGTCTAATCTCTTGACCTATATTTCCTTTGAAACAGTTATGACAGCATATAGTTTAACTTGTTTGGGGTGCTCAGCACTCAATGTACCTAGGGCAGTGGTGTAACAACACAACATCAGAACTAACTGTAAAAACTAAAAAGGCTGTGTTTAAGTAGAAAAGAATTGTGTGTATTTGGACCTCAGGCTGGAGACTATTCAAATAATTTGAACTAAACCTGCTTCCTACTTTATCCCATTGCTGAATCGGTGTTTAGAAATCAGACAGAAATCTTAATGCATTTTCACAGAACCAATTGTACGTTTGATACAAATATTAAGTTTATTATTATGAAAGAACATGTGTGTATTGGTTACGAGTTATGGGGTTTTATTCATTAAAAAAAGGGGGGATTTTCCAGTTTTCGGACAATAACTCAAAAATGCTTATAGCAGTTTTCATTAAACTTTGTAGACTGATTTATATCTATTAAGATAACCTCCCTTTAGTTTTTTATAAATTTCTGATATGACATTGAGAAGTTATTGAACTTCATTATTTGAAAAGGCGACGGGCGTATCTTGCGCTCATGGCGCAGCTGTTTATTAAATAGAGCCATCAAAGCTTATAATTGATAAACTGTAATTATAGGTAGTCCATTTTGGAATGAATAAAGAAATAGGTCAGTTATCATTTGAGATGCCAGAGGAGAGAGGACAGATCGCCTTTGATAAACCTTACAGTGAACAAACAGCACAGATGATAGACCAGGAAGTCAGGGAAATAGTCAAGAATGCTTATAAACGAACATATGATCTACTCACAAAATATAAAGATGATGTAGAAAAGGTAAACAGTCTAGCTTATAAACGAACATATGATCTACTCACAAAATATAAAGATGATGTAGATAAGGTATACAGTATAACTTATAAACGAACATATGATCTGCTCACAAAATATAAAGATGATGAAGTAAAGGTACACAGTATAGCTTATAAACGAACATATGATCTGCTCACAAAATATAAAGATGATGTAGATAAGGTACACAGTATAGCTTATAAACGAACATATGATCTGCTCACAAAATATAAAGATGATGTAGATAGGAATACAGTATAGCTTATAAACGAACATATGATCTACTCACAAAATATAAAGATGATGTAGATAAGGTACACAGTATAGCTTATAAACGAACATATGATCTGCTCACAAAATATAAAGATGATGTAGATAAGGAATACATGACAGTATAGCTTATAAACGAACATATGATCTGCTCACAAAATATAAAGATGATGTAGTAAAGGTATACAGTATAGCTTATAAACGAACATATGATCTACTCACAAAATATAAAGTTTAACATTTCATACCGATATAACATGTTACTTTTATTATTCTTCCCTTAGTTTATTTATTTTGAATTTACATTGTATCATAGGTCAAATTTATTTGTTCAGTGTATGTTCAATGGTGTTACTATGTCCTTTGATTGAGTTAAGCTATTTCAGTTGATATTTTATAGTGTGTCTTTCTATGTTGTGATGTTACACTATTGTTTCAGGAAAAGGGTGAAGGTTTGGTACCATTCAAGCGTTTAAACCCGCTGCATTTGTTGCACCTGTCCTAAGTCAGGAATCTGATGTTCAGTAGTTGTCGTTTGTTGATGTGGTTCATAAGTGTTTCTCGTTTCGCTTTTATATAGATTAGACCGTTGGTTTTCCCGTTTGAATGGTTTTACACTAGTAATTTTGGGGCCCTTATAGCTTACTGTTCGGTGTGAGCCTAGGCTCCGTGTTGAAGACCGTACTTTGACCTATAATGGTTTACATTTATAAATTTTGACTTGGATGGAGAGTTGTCTCATTGGCACTCATACCACATCTTCTTATATCTATATGATGTAGAAAAGGTATACAGTATAGCTTATAAACGAACATATGATCTGCTCACAAAATATAAAGATGATGAAGTAAAGGTACAAAGTATAACTTATAAGTGAACATATGATCTGCTAACAAAATATAAAGATGATGTAGTTTACTGCACCTGTCCTAAAGGTACAAAGTATAACTTATAAACGAACATATGATCTGCTCACAAAGTATAAAGATGATGTAGTCTCATTGGCACTCATACCACAAAAGGTATACAGTATAGCTTATAAACGAACATATGATCTACTCACAAAGTATAAAGATGATGTAGAAAAGGTATACAGTATAGCTTATAAACGAACATATGATCTACTCACAAAATATAAAGATGATGTAGAAAAGGTAAACAGTCTAGCTTATAAACGAACATGTGATCTACTCACAAAATATAAAGATGATGTAGATAAGGTACACAGTATAACTTATAAACGAACATATGATCTACTCACAAAATATAAAGATGATGTAGTAAAGGTACACAGTATAACTTATAAACGAACATATGATCTGCTCACAAAATATAAAGATGATGTAGAAAAGGTATACAGTATAGCTTATAAACGAACATATGATCGACTCACAAAATATAAAGATGATGTAGATAAGGTACACAGTATAACTTATAAACGAACATATGATCTACTCACAAAATATAAAAATGATGTAGAAAAGGTAAACAGTATAACTTATAAAGGAACATGTGATCTGCTCACAAAATATAAAGATGATGTAGAAAGGTAAACAGTATAACTTATAAACGAACATACGATCTGCTCACAAAATATAAAGATGATGTAGAAAAGGTACAAAGTTTACTATAAACAAAAATGCAAAATTAAGATAAACAAATGGGATTTACTGCACAAACAAACAAACAGGATGTAGAAAAGTAGCAATCTAGAATAAAAACAAACTGATGTATGTATTTAAAGATCAAGAACATCTAAGTGTCTCTTTTTATTTGTACTTGGACACAAAATATGACTGTAACTGGACTTTTATAATATAGAAGGAATTTGTTCTAACATAAATATGACTGTAACTGGACTTTTATAATATAGAAGGAACTTGTTCTAACATAAATATGACTGTTACTGGACTTTTATAATATAGAAGGAATTTGTTCCAACATAAATATGACTGTAACTGGATTTTATAGTATAGAAGGAATTTGATCTAACAAGGAATTGTTGTCTAATTTACAGCCACCTACACTACAAAAGTCTAAAAGTCTGAAAAGACCAGTTTTGTCTTGATTTGCATGAACTTTTACTCGACATTCTCCAAAAGTATGACTCGTGTCTTAATTTTTCTTGACAAATTCTCATTTATATTAAATTTGTATGAAATTTACTCGACATATTCTCGACATTCTGAATATGGTCTTAAAATTTCTTGACAAATTCTTGACATTTGAATACTGTCTTGATATTTCTCGACATATTCTTGACATTCTTATTTTTCTCAGTATGGCTTGACACATTCTGAACATTTTGAATTGTGTCTTAACTTTACTTGACAGTTCTGAGTTTACAAATCATGACCAATATTCATGATATAACTTTAATCTTTATTTCTCTTTATATGATATACTGTTGTTCCAAGTTACACTTCTTACAACAAAAATAAAAGTTGGGCATGTAAAATAATTGAAAATTTGGGTATATAAATATTTTTACAAATGCAAAAGTATAAAATAATTCAAATGAGGGTGTGTTGATATAAAACATTTTGAAATGTGGGTTTTAAATAATTACAAATTTTGATTCCTAAATCTTATAAATTAAATGATTAAACCAATCATACTGTAGACATACTTCATTCTACATTCATAATATTCAATGTTGATCATGGTAAATAATTATTATACCAAAATGTGGTTTATATAAATAGCAAATTATGATGATATACAAATCATTCATTTAACAAAAGAAAAATTTGTGTAATGTCATCTGTTGGAATATATATATTAAGTATTACACATGGACAGGATGTTCCCCATAAAATTAAGGTATTCCACACCCAAGAGTACACGCAACTGTCAAATAGAAATTACTGCTTTACCTGTAATCAGCCATACAACTTATCAGTTGACCGAACATGCCACTACAATTTAAAAAGTTTGTTGATAGATGAAAATGAAAATCATCATTTTGATGAAAAAAAATTGAATTAAAATGGATTTTTTTCATCAAAATTATGAAGTTAATTATTTTAACATAAAAACAAATTGAATAGTTCCCAAATATTAAAAGAAAATTATTATCTACTCCAGGAATAATAAAAAAAATGTATTTATATGGGTTCCATCAATGATTTCTATAGAAATCATTGGTTTTATGAAATGGATCTCAAACAGACATGCACAATATAGTTCTAAACATTCGTTTTCTTTTCAGGAAGGAGTTATCACAAATATTTATTTTGATAAAAATTATAAAATTCAACATTAAAATTTGAATAAAAATGTTTTGGGTTGTTCTAAAAATGAACAAGGTTTTGAATCAAGATGGGAACAAATTCTTTGACCTAAACGAAAGCCCCCTCTTTTTTATCCACATAAACCCAAAAGATGAATTGTGGGGTCCAAAGAGACACATGGTCACATTTTAAAACTGCCTATAAGACACCTATTTTAGTAAAGCAAATTTGACTGGCAGTTTTGAAAACGGCAAAAATCTAAATGCTGTTTGCTAGTAACTTTGACTTGTATTCAAAGTGAAAACAATTAATTAAATATTTATTTAAAATAAATCAAAATTAAACTACATGGGGAATTATTCAGGGTATTCCAACTTAGTTGCACCAATAGATAAGGTACACAGTATAGCTTATAAACGAACATATGATCTGCTCACAAAATATAAAGATGATGTAGATAAGGTACAAAGTATAACTTATAAACGAACATATGATCTGCTCACAAAATATAAAGATGATGTAGAAAAGGTACAAAGTATAACTTATAAATGAACATATGATCTGCTCACAAAATATAAAGATGATGAAGTAAAGGTACAAAGTATAACTTATAAACGAACATATGATCTGCTCACAAAATATAAAGATGATGAAGTAAAGGTACAAAGTATAACTTATAAGTGAACATATGATCTGCTCACAAAATATAAAGATGATGTAGCAAAGGTACAAAGTATAACTTATAAACGAACATATGATCTGCTCACAAAATATAAAGATGATGTAGAAAAGGTACAAAGTATAACTTATAAACGAACATATGATCTGCTCACAAAATATACAGATGATGTAGAAAAGGTACAAAGTATAACTTATAAACGAACATATGATCTGCTCACAAAATATAAAGATGATGTAGAAAAGGTACAAAGTATAACTTATAAACGAACATATGATCTGCTCACAAAGTATAAAGATGATGTAGAAAAGGTATACAGTATAGCTTATAAACGAACATATGATCTACTCACAAAATATAAAGATGATGTAGATAAGGAATACAGTATAGCTTATAAGCGAACATGTGATCTACTCACAAAATATAAAGATGATGTAGAAAAGGTAAACAGTCTAGCTTATAAACGAACATGTGATCTACTCACAAAATATAAAGATGATGTAGATAAGGTACACAGTATAACTTATAAACGAACATATGATCTACTCACAAAATATAAAGATGATGTAGTAAAGGTACACAGTAAACTTATAAACGAACATATGATCTGCTCACAAAATATAAAGATGATGTAGAAAAGGTATACAGTATAGCTTATAAACGAACATATGATCTACTCACAAAATATAAAGATGATGTAGATAAGGTACACAGTATAACCTATAAACGAACATATGATCTACTCACAAAATATAAAGATGATGTAGAAAAGGTAAACAGTATAACTTATAAAGGAACATGTGATCTGCTCACAAAATATAAAGATGATGTAGAAAGGTAAACAGTATAACTTATAAACGAACATACGATCTGCTCACAAAATATAAAGATGATGTAGAAAAGGTTCAAAGTTTACTATAAACAAAAATGCAAAATTAAGATAAACAAATGGGATTTACTTCACAAACAAACAAACAGGATGTAGAAAAGTAGCAATCTAGAATAAAACAAACTGATGTATGTATTTAAAGATCAAGAACATCTAAGTGTCTCTTTTATTTGTACTTGGACACAAAATATGACTATAACTGGACTTTTATAATATAGAAGGAATTTGTTCTAACATAAATATGACTGTTACTGGACTTTTATAATATAGAAGGAATTTGTTCCAACATAAATATGACTGTAACTGGATTTTTATAGTATAGAAGGAATTTGATCTAACAAGGAATTGTTGTCTAATTTACAGCCACCTATATCCATTCTATTTCAATCCATTACAAAAGTAGACACAGTGGTGTAGCTTTATTTGACATAGGTATACAATCACAAACAATATTTGATAAAATACAATATAACGGTAGTTATTGGCTTTTGTTCATTGAAGAAGGCTAAACATTGACCTATAGTTGTTTGCACTGTAGGTTTTGAGTGGATAGTTGTCTCATTTGCAATCATAAGGTCCATTTCCTTTACTTAAAGTAGAATTTTCACACCAAAATTTGTGAGAAATAATTTAGAGTGAATGACAACAGATATGTTTACACCTTTGTCCTTTTGGAAATATCTAATGAAATTCTAGGTTTGATAGATATAGATTCTGCCACTGCATAGCAATTTACACAATATTTCTCTGCTCAAGACAGTTAAATTTTCAAATTGAAAATGCAAAGCTTGCCGAGTGTTTTAAATAACTAAAATTTAAATGTCAAAGAGTGGAGAAATATCATATAAAACTTGATGTGTAGAGTCTCTCTTTCTTTGTGACATCATCGGGCATGGTTGCCTTTTTTTGTGATAACAAGAAAATATGATGTCATAATCAAATTTAGACAAATCAGTAACTAAGATCCAATGAACCACATGTTGATTATAAAAAAAAAATAATCAATAGGTCAGGGAAAATATAAATCTACTAGAATTAGAGAAAAAGAAAAATATGATAAAGTTGTAAATTTCTATGCAACAGTATTGTATTAATATTGATTGCTTTTTTGTCATTAAGATATAGAAAGGTTAGACTGACTTCTTACAAACATGGACTTGTACATGATAGCTCTGAAGTAATAATATATGGTTGTATCTATTTCAGGTAGCACTTAGACTTTTAGAGAAAGAAAAGTTAGATAAAGAAGACATGGTAGAATTACTTGGAAAAAGACCGTTTGCGGAGAAATCAACTTATGAAGAATTTGTAGAAGGAACAGGTCTGTATACTGAAGATCAGTTTAGAGGAATGTGGGCGCTGAATATTGGTTTAGAAGGCATAACAATCTTTCATTTCTTATTTGCCACTTAAAAGAAATATTTTTGTTATTGGGTTATTGTGTCCTCCATGTTTTTCTCATATTTGAGATAAATTTTGTGCTGTCTAAGAGGTCATGTATCATGTGTATAGTTAAACATAAATTTAAGATCATTTGATAAGTCTATACACAATCCTATATTGCTAATATGAAAGTTGTATAGTAGTAATGTTTGCTTATTTGATGTTTGTCAGATAACATGAACTATTACTTTAATTGAAAAGCATTATATGAGAGAAATTTTGAAAAAAAATATTAGACTTCCCTGCAAATTATACCAACATAAAGTTTCATCCCATATCACAGATTAAACATATTTGTTTTCTAATACTTTTCTTTGATTATTGAAAATAAAATTGGTACAAATAAACAAATAAACAAGTCCAAATATTTTAAGTTGCTCTTGTCCTTATTCTAGGATCATTTGAAGAAGACACCACATTACCGGAAGGTTTAAAAAGTTGGAATAAAGAGAAACAAGCTCCTCCCCCAAAGACAGAGGCAGAGCCAACTCCATCTTCTTAACTAGTCATAATAGTTGTGTGATTCATTCATTATAAGTGTCACATGTTAACCATGTGACCATTGGAACCAGTATTGGTTGGTTGATCTGTAATGTCCTCAGATGATGCAGAACTTGATACATGTCAAACAGCAATGATATGTGATGTTACAAACTTATTTGTGAACTATGTATATTTATTCTCTTAATTAATGAATTAAAATGGAGAAAGTAACTTATTCTTACAGATTATGATCATACTATTGCAATAAGATTCTGGAAACAATAGTTGTACTAGGCTGATAAATGTTCACCAGAAATTATGTGGAATTTAACTGTTTTTCTTGTCTCATATTTTTCATTTGTTAAGACAATAGCAAAAAAAATTGTTATAAAGACAATAGTAAAAAAAATAAACTTTTTTAAAAAGCTTCTTTTTTTATAATTCTATTTCAACCTTTACCTGTGCTTTTTAAGTACAAACAACATAGTGTAGTAAGTTTTTTTTATTCTCCAGATATTTCTTCGTCCATTTAAAATAATTTATCAGATATGCAATGAACCCGATGATGTGTGATGTGTTTGTCTTACAACAATTGTCAAGAAAACATTTTATATATATATATATAATTACAACAGTTGTCAAGAAAACATTTTATATATATATAATTACAACAATTGTCAAGAAAACATTATATATATATATATAATTACAACAGTTGTCAAGAAAACATTTATATATATATATATATATATATATAATTACAACAGTTGTCAAGAAAACATTTTATATATATATATAATTACAACAATTGTCAAGAAAACATTTTATATATATATATAATTACAACAGTTGTCAAGAAAACATTTTATATATATATATAATTACAACAGTTGCAGATACAAGTATATATATAATTACAACAGTTGCAGATAGAAGTGTAAGTTTTATGAATCTTTATGTTATACCTACAGTTTTATTGACAGAGGGAAATAACACATTTCTTAATATTGCCTAAAAATGTATCATTGCTTCAAACTTTACAATCTTTACTTTATATTCATCCTGATTTCTGGGATTTCCTTGACCAAAATATTGATCAGTTGTTGCACTGAAGTATACCTTTCCATGTACCTCGTAGAACATAATAGTATTGTATTGGAAGATTTGTGGGCATTAATTGGTGATTTGATGGTTCCAAAATAGGGGTACTGGCGACATTTAAGCTGCTCTGGTAAACAGATACAGTCGAAACCTCATTGTGTCGAACTCGGTTGTGTCGAAAACTCAGATGAGTCGAAGTAATTTCTTGGTCCCAGTAAAATTCCTGTTTGATCAATGCATATTTACCTCTGATGAGTCGAACTCGGTTGATTCGAATACTGGGTTAAGTCGAGTAAACTTTATAGTTCCGTCGATGTAAAATTAATGTAAATTGACCCTGATGTCTCGAAGTTCGAAATTTAAGAAATTTCTAAAGATGCATACTTAATGATAACAATTCAAATCAGATGTATTTCTTATGCAACCTAATCATTTTCAAAAGAGATTAAAGCTGTGTAAACATACTTGTTTGTATAACAGTTAAATTGACATGTTTGTGGTGACCGGTAATTAACACCTTTGTAGATCGTCCAAACGGAACTTTATTGTGTTGAACATAATTCACCTGGCATAAAAGTCGTTAGAATAAAAATTCATTAATTACAATAGATAAAATGATTAAATTAATTATGATCAATTAATAATAATTGAATAAAAAGCATACGACCCTAACATCAGAATTCTTTCTGAACTTGTTTCGTTCCTCGAGTGATTTCATAAATTATAGTGACTGACCTTTGTAAATACTTGTGTATTGATTTTATTTGTGAATGATTTGTATCTGTCCATGTTTGAGGGACCAAACTATATGGAGGTTGAACACTCATAACATGTAATATAAAAAATAGACACACTGTTCAAATTTCTAGTTTACACAAATCTCATACAATATTTCATTCATTCCAAATTTATGATGAAACACTCGACCTCAGATGAGTCAAACCTCTCTTTAACTTCGACACGAGGTTCGACTGTATTTAAATTAGTTAAAAAATTTATCCCTGCAAATCTTTAAAAACAATTCAGTTATATCCATTCTGATGCAACTGAAAAAATATACAGTAAATCAAACATTTTAAATCAGTCACACATAAGCACTTTGACACACAATTACAGATTCACAATCATGGAATTGATGTCCTGTAATTTATGGTGTTAAAATGAATGTTACAATGTTGCATTTGAATGTATATTAGTGGCATATGATATAGCTTTAATATCAAGGTTTCCATAGTCATATGAAACTGAAGGAGTAATCTGAATGACTTCTTGTTTAAAATGTATTTGAATAAAGATCTCAATAAGAAATCACAAACTCATTTCTGGGTTTGCAATGAAATATTGCAATCACATTTTAATATTTCAGTGCCAGAGTTTTATCCTTTACAGAATTTTCAAAGTGCATTCCATATGAATTTGCGTGATTTTTGGGTGGAGTGGTATTTTAGCTATATCTGGAATATACACACAACAAAAGTAAAAAAAATACAAAGAAACATAACAGTTCAGGGGCAGATCCAGCCATTTATAAAAGGGGGGTTCCAACTATATGTCCTCATTCAAATGCATTGATCAACAAAAAAAAAGGGGAGGGTTGCAACCCCCCTGGATCCGCCACTGCAGTTCATGTTCCAAACCATATAGATTTAGTTAATTAAATTTCTGTCATTCATTATTTGGTGTAAAATAGATACCAATTGATTAAATGAAAGACTAGTGTCTGTTTTCATTCTTTGAACAACACAATGTAGATAACCTGACTAAGTACAGGCACACAATGTACTGAAGTTAACCAGTTTTCACAGGCAAAACCCTTCCCTTTTATATACCTAGACTATGTTGTAAAAGTAAAACAAACAATTAACAAGAGTGCACATGCTAAATTGTATTGCTTGCTTTACCTAGTGTGATTGAACTTATATTGAAATCAAGTAATATAAAAGTTTTACTACAAGTATCACAACCTTTACATTATCAATGATCAATGTAAATGAGGTCAGGGTCAGATGAACCCTACCAGACAGATGTGTACATCTTTCAAACATACCATACACCAAACATATTTAGCTGATTGATTATAGCATCTGAGGAACAGACCTAACTACAAAAAACTAAACACTGACCAATGAACCATCAAAATGAGGTCAAGGTCATATGTATCCTGCCAGACATCATGTACATTGTGCAATCATTCTATACACCAAACAGAGTTGACCTATTGCTTATAGTATCTGATAAACTAACAAAACCATAAAAGCTAAACATTGACTAATGGACCATGAAAATGATTCCATATTACTTAGTGTCTTGAGAAATAGACCAAACCACAAAAACTAAATATTGTCCAATGAACCATGAAAAATGATCACAGGAATCCTGCCACTACACCTTACATTCATGCCACACACCAAATACATCTGATATATTGCTTATATTTAGGTATTGATAATTTACTTGGAAGCTCAACATATACCCCCACGACACTTACCAAGGAGGAAATCCTGGATAATCAGGTTGTGTTCTATGTTCCTAAGAACTGGATCTTCCTTCACTGTATTGGATACTTAAACTACATAAGTGTCCTTACAAACAACGTTATATTGCTGGGTCTTCCAAGTGCTCCACAAAACCTCATTCTAAATTATTAACATCAATTTTATCAGCAATAAAAAAAGCTGGGCTTCAAAGTTATTGTGAAACTACCTATTCTAGAGGTGGTGTTAATCAGATGCGGATATAAAAATTCCAAAAATTATTAAAACATTTGGCTTGTCTACACTTTACACAAGTATTCCCCTTTCCAAACCAAAAGACAAATTGAAAGAGTTTTCCTGTTTTCTTTCATAAAAAGAATGGCCAGCGTAGATACAAGTATCTTGTCTTCGAGAGGGATAAATCGTACTTTGTAAAAAATCACTCTTGATTCAAACGAATTTTTTTCTGAAACGGACATTATCGAGATGCTTGATTTCTTGATTGACAATATATTTGTTACGTTTGGAGGACGAAACAATCGGCATTCCCATGGGAACCAACTGTGCTCCTCTTCATACATGAACTTCTTAGGAAGAAAGAAAAGAAGTTAGCAGTATCCCTTAACTTCACTTTTCGCTATATAGATGATGTTCTCTCACTATTAATAAACTAATTCAAAATTTTGTGACTATGTTGAACGTATCTATTCCATCAAACTTGAGATATAAATTATATATTGAAGACTTATTATCTTTATATGAAAGATCAGCTCAGGGATGAAAGATCGGTGACATTAACATCAATGCTGTAGCATGTGCAGATGATACTGCAGTTTTGAGTGACAAACCATATGACTTGCAAATTCCAGTTAATCATGATCTACAATATAGCCAGTTACATCACTACACGTTACAACCGCGAAAAAGTGTCATCATTCAGGTGGATAATAAAAACTAGAAAAGTTACCAATTATAATTGTGTTTTTAACTTGAATAACCAAGAAATGCCAAATGTGGCCAGTTCACCACACTTAGGTATAATTCGATCAATATGCATCAAGAATGAAATCGGAAACACTTCATGTCGAACAAAATACCACAAAAGCACGTCGAACTACCTATAGTGTACTCTCAGCTGGTTTTCATGGAACTAACGGGCTAGACCCAGTTACATCAATATCCATCTACAAATCATACATTCACCTGTTCTTACTTACGGGTTAGAAGTACTACAACCAGGTCCATCAAATATGCAAAAAATTCGAGAAGTTTAAAAAAATCACTGCTGAAGAAAATTCTATCGCCCCTTCCAAACACACCGGATACAGCTATTTACATCATATCGGGTATACTTCCAATTAAAGTATCAATTGATTCAAAATGTCTAACCCTTTTCAACAATATATGCAGACAAGATGACAACTCTATGGAGAAACAACTTGAATATACACAACTGCATATTAAATTAGACAACAGTAGCAGTTGGTATGTTATTACCAAAAAACTTCCTTACAAATATGGATTTAGTGACATCTTTCAATTTTTAGATAATCCACCAACAAAATATGAATTGAAAAAAAATGGTACAAAAAGAGATAGACTCGTATTGGGTTCAAAGAATAACTCACGACTAGATTTTATTCCCCACTAATTCATCTAAACTGTGATGCATTGTTACCAAGAAATTGTCATCCAATCATCGATCTGAATTTTGACAACAATTCATCAAAAGGGGCATTATCAATAGGAATAAAACTTAAACTGGTCACTGGTACATGCATGGCACAAGGAAAACGCGCAAGCTTGACTAAGTATGAATCATCAACGTGTAAGCTATGTGATGAAGATATAGAAGATATGCTACTAAAGTGTAAAATTCTGGAAAATATGTGTTATCCATTTCTAAACCAATTGGATGACCACAATGTCGTTTTACAGCATGACAACAGACACTAGATTGCAATAAATTTTAGACTGCACGAAAATTAAATATCGTTGGCCAGAGGTAATCTTAAACAAGAAGATAGAGCAGAACTGAATTTATATCGCGAAAATTGTGCTTTGCCTTACATTACATCTTCTTCTTTATTCTTTCCTCCACTATCTGGAGTACCACTACTTTTGTAGTGTAGCACGGATAAGTAACTGTGTGCATGTGCAGGAATAATTTACAGTGAATATAATCGCTGCACAAACCAGTATAATTTCGCCTATAATCAATTGTTCAAGATACTGGTATAAAGGATATCAACACTGCCTGTCGTACCCACCACCAAGTTAAAACGCAACGGCAGTTGGTCTCATCCAATACGAGCTAAGGATGCTATCCCAGCTGGGTGCTCAATTAAAAAACTTGAGGCACTAGTAGCTTTAAGGTAATTTAATGTCTAATTCACTATTATACACGTGCAGGGAACTGTTCCATCACCATACTATATACATTTGTACTCCATTTAAGGCACACATGTTATTACGTCAATAATGCACTAATCTATGTATAGTACTGTAAAAGTTTATGCACTGTGGCATATACTAAAATCTAAAAACACTTCATGTGCCAACAAGATATCAATGTTAGTGTGACAATTGGTTAGTCAGCATATAACTTTTACTTCCTATTGTTCATTCTAAATTGAGCCAATATGCACATCTTTATTAGTACTTCTCTTAAGTCGCCTTACACTGCACCAGTAGCCTTATAACTGCTACTTCAATAAAGAGACACAAAAATTAAATTAGGGAGAAAATCAGTTGAGCTTATCACAATAGTTACTTAATCACTTAATTGGGACATATATTTCTATTAGCTATGTACAATTTTCCTTATACCTTAAAAAATATAATTGCATCGAGTTTTATTCAGGTATACCTATCTCACTCAATATAACAACTTAACCATTTATACCAACCCTTAAGTTTCATCCTTACAGACTGAAACATAAGTATTGCAAAAAAATAAGTATACAGAGCCTTTCTTAACCTTAAATTGTCACGTAAAATCTTAATTGCTTAGTTAAGAAGTAACTTAATAAATTGCTTATTAAATGATTTTAAATGACATTGCCATCCTAGCTGCCAACTAAGTCCAGTATAGAGCATCTTTTATGTGTAAGGCATTTAAAATTCCTCTTGATATGGCCTCAATTTTCTCCATTAATATAAGAAAGTCTGTATTAATATTGGAACTTGTGGACTAGACACATCCAAGATCACTCGCAATAGCATTGACTTGTTTGAGAAGACTAGATTTCCTATTTCATGAACAATGTCATAAAGCAGAGTTCTCAGCTTTGTAATAAATGGACTCCTCACAGTATCTGTACTGCTACACTGTAGCAGGAAATGTTCAGTATCTTCAATATCATCCATACACAACGGACATATCGCACTTACTTCATACTTGTTAAATCTACTACGATTTGATTGCAGTGTATACACTCCTGTAAGTAATCTAGCTTTAACATAAGCTTTCATAATAGAAATAGAATCAAGTCCTGTATTGTCCCAAACATTATGAACAGTTCCACAATTCATTGACATGGGATGCAAAAAACGAAGAGTAGACTTTCCTTCTGCCATATTCATTATCTTCTGTCTCCAAAATGTTTCTATTCTCCTTTTCACATAATTTTTCCAGCTTTCTCTATTTGGAATCGTATTTAAAATGTCAAATATAGATTCAAATTCATACAATGAGAGTATATCATTCACATATATAAACCAGCTATGAGAGGTGTTATCCTTCAGCACAAGTTGTCTAATACAAATCTCCTTCTCTATATCATTGTTTCGCACAATGTTTCCAAAGTTTACTAAAATTTGTTCATGTAAAAACGCTTCAATTGGCATCTGACCAGACAGAATATATATTGCTGCATCAGCGGTTCGTTCTGGCAAGTTTTGCAAAATTTTAAGTTGTGATTTGTGAAAAAAGTTTAATTCATCCAATTTCTTTCTGCTAAGTGTTACACAATCTAGTCCAAAAATTAAACGTGGGCGGACATATGTATTCCACAATTTAATGACTATATTTGGGTTAACTCCATTATATCCGTGCATACCTGCACCCATTAGCGCATAGCAGGTACGTCTAGCTAATTTAATTCTTTCTGTCACTAAACATTTTTCAACTGAATTTCGATTAATTCCCACATGAGTATATGACACAACATGTTCCACAGGTTTTTCATGTAAATAAAATTCATCAATACATTTTTCATTCCTTCTACTATTAAAAGTCATAATTTTACTTTTAGTTTCAATAATAAAATATCTATCTTTATTTGCAAAAGTTTCTTGTAAATTTAACATTTGTCTGTAACGAAATAGCATCTTCTGTTAATAATACAATATCATCTGCGCATTCTGGTGAGGCAGCGTGTATCGTTCCAATACGGAAGCCCAAATGCTTGTTTTGATACCAATCTAATAATGGATTAATATAAAGTTTATACAGTGTAGGAGACAAAATACCACCTTGTGTAACTCCCTGTTGCTCATCAAAAGCTCTTGAAAACTGACCATCCCACTTACCCTTGATCTCATTTGCTGATACCATTTATATACTAAAAACCAGTCCTCATCCTTAACTCCCGGTTGGAAAAGTTTTAACATTAACGAGTCATGCCACACAACATCAAATGCTTCAGAAGCATCAATAAAGGCTACAAAAATTTTCTTTTTACGATCTTTTGCGTCAGCCAAAGCCTCAGTAAACAATAAAGCTGCATTTGTTGGAGATACCCGTTTAGTAAAACCACGTTGCAATTTATTTTGAAGTCTATCTAAATCTGGTGAAATTTTAGACAAATGTATAGTCTTAAAAACTTTTCCCTTTATACTACAAACAGTGATTCGCCTATAAGAATTTGGATCCTGTAAGGGTTTACCATGACTCTTGTGTATTGGTGTAATAATTCCAGAAAAATCTCTTCCTTGTAAAACACGATCAAAAAGAGCTTTTAAAATTATAGGTACTATTTGTCCACCACATTTCAAATGTTCACTCATTAGATTTAATTCGTCAGGTGACTTTCCATTTTTCATTTTGCCTATAGTTGCTGTAACTTCATCTAAAGTTGCATATTGCATTCCCGTATCCACTGAATTTTGTAGTGTCAAAATATTTTGTAAATTACGCTTCACAATTTGATGCTGATGTTTACAAAATGATGAACTTGTAGGTAAAGTACTTATTTTTTCAAAATACGAGGCCCAGCCGGCCCTAATTTCTTCTGAGGACTCAAAATGTATGCCATCAATAACTAATTTAGTCAGTTTCTTGACTTGCCCAGTATATTAACAAGTTTATAAAAGAGCTTCTGATTTGAAGTATATGAGTCCATTATTTCATAATACAGTTTATATCTATTATTGGCATCCAGCTGCCTCTGAGCTTGTCGTAGTTTCTTTTTAGCCAGTTTACAGTTACCCCATAAGTTGTTAGTTTCACATTTTTTACCCCATCTTGTTTGAAAATAATATATGCTTGTTTACTGTCATGACACAGACTTCTCAAATTCATAGGCCACGGCTTCAGTTTTTGGACCCTACGTTTTTTAACCTCATCTGATGATTCCTCTGCGCTAGTTTTAAGAATATCAGCCACATTTTGGAATTGTTCATCTAAAGTTCCAGATGCAATATCTAAGGAATTAAATTTTTCATTAAGTATCCTTTGGTACTTCAACGTATCACATTTCTCCCAATTAACTCTATTCATTGTAACAGTATTGACTTCATCAGTTTTTTTTCAGAAGCATGAAAATTACAGTTTAAAATGGCAGTGACTGGCACATGTGATGACAAATTGAACGGCGACATACAATATATATCTGTCTTGGTAAAAAAAGTTACTATCATTAAAAGCTTAAATATAGTCGACGAAGCTTTGTCATTATGGTGAAAGAAAGTATGACTTAAAGGATAATTCCTTGGTACACATAGATTAATTTCCTGTATTGATGTTAAAAACACTTTGTCTCTTGTATTTTCTGTTTACGAATCAATGAGGCATTTAAAACACTATTATGGTGTGGTCTGAAAATTTAACAGTTAATTCACTAATCTCATCAAAACATTGCTCATATTTTCGGTCATATTCCTTACTACCAGTACAGGGCATATATACAGCCACAATACAAATTTGTTTCGGCTTGGAGTCAAAAGTTATAACACAAATACGTTCATTACCATCAGGATGAATTTTCACAAATTGGTCTAAGTGTGCTCTCCATAATATACCACAACCACCCCATCCCCGCATGCGTTGTATATTACTGATAGGATCATATTCGTCAGTACATTTTAAAGTAGTACTGAAAGCGCGTTCAGCAGCAAAAGTTTCTAATTTTGATTTTTCGAATGACCATAACCAATGTTCCTGTATAGCTAGAATATATACATTCCCGAGTAACTCTGATAGGTATACGGCATTTGTTGTGAAGTTCTCAACATTGAAGGTTGAAATAACGGTTGCCTTGCCATTGATGTTGGTATTTGCTGTCTCGCATAGTGATGCCCGATAAGTTCAGATTGTGAGGATAAACTGGTAACCTCGCATATACTTGACTCGGTAATGTTGGTTGCATTGGCCATAGGGTTTGGAGACGCTGTTGCTGTTTTTGAGGTTTTCTCCTGTATCTTGGAGGCCTCTTTTTTTCACGCTTTTTTTCTAAAAAAAAAGTTGTATCTGGTTTTGCAGTATTGTTTTGCTCAGTAACGTTACATGATGCATTTATCAAATTGTCTTTGTCTTTACACGCTGCTGCATTAGCTGTTTGCGGGTTTATATCAACATTTTTAGGTTCTGTGTAGTCATTGGTATCTACTGAGACCCCTCTAATGACTGAGTTTTGTGATACTGTGTCCTGAGTACTTGGACAACCCTCTGCCGCCTGTATATTATATACTGGGGTATCAGACCCTTCTTGGGACAGTGCATGACGATAACTAGGGCCATAATTGTTATTATTTTTAACTATACTTTTTTCACCATTTAGAAATTGTCCTACTTTACTTTCTAACAAATTAAACCTCTGTTCAAGAATTTTGAGCTCACTATTAGAGTTATTGTCAGTGTAAATTTGAGAATTACAATCTCTGTTGACATCCTGGACATTTTAGCACGTTCACTTAACAAAAGAGACTGTTCTAATTCTTCAATTTTCTTTTCCAAAGTATATATATACGATTGCGCTGCAGCTAATTTCTTACTGGTATCATTTAATGTTCGCTCTTTTACTTTAAGAGCCGATTCTTTATTAGCTAGTTCACGCTCTTTAGCTTTTAATTGTTTTTCCTTATCAGGTAAATTATCCAGAATTTTGGTATCACTATAGCAAATGTCAGTATTTATAGCTACATCTATACATTTTCTATTAATATTTATACGTCTTGGTAAATTTCCAATGGACTTTGGTGTACTCACACTTTTACTCCTATTATACTTATCACCCCCAAACGCCCTTACATTTAAAACTTTCACAATGGACGGACAACTAATGTCGCTAATGCTATTAGTGGACGGATTACACTCTTGAGTTTCAGATCTATCAATATTGTCTATAGCCAGTAAACCCCTACAGCTTGTACAGGTGTAATAATTATTACTACATTCAAGGCCCTAACTATCAGAGGGTGATATGTTTTCACAATCATAGTGAGACCAGGCATTGCACCTATCACACAACACTGCGTTATCTGCACAATGCTTATCACAGACCAGACAAATTTCAGTTTCATTTATACTTAAGTTCATATCTGTAGACCTAGTGGCGGATCCAGAGGGGGGGTTCCGGGGGTTGGAACCTCCCCTTTTTTTTTGGACGATCAATGCATTTGAATGGAGACATATAGTTGGAACCACCCCCTTTATCCTGGGTTGGGAACCCCCCTTTTAAAATGGCTGGATCCGCCCCTGAGACCGCCCTCTATCTGGGAGACTAACTATGTCACAACTAATATTTGATGCTGCATCAGTGTTACTCATAACGTTAGAAGAATCAGTTACACTTTTTGTATCTTGTGTAATTTTGTCAGATTCTAAAAGTTCACAAATTTTGTCTCTCATTATCTTGTTCAGATTATTAAAATTGCCAATCTTGTCAAGCTCACTAATAATAAAATGTAAGTGATCAGAATAGAAAGTTTGTAAATGTCCACCATTCACATTAACAACCGAAGTTGTCAAATATAGATTTATCCTATATAACTTAACACCACCCTTGTATGCTACAAGAGATTCCTCTGCCCTTGTAATACCATCTTTTGACAAACGGGTTTCAAATTCAAATTGAACATCTTGAAATGGCATTGAATTATAAAGTGTTTGAGTTACTGCTCTAAATGCCTCAAATGCTGCAGTTGTAAAAGTCAACACAAGATTTCCATTTTTCAGGGCTACCTGAAGATGATCACGGTCAGTAGCTTCTAGATTCTGATTCAACGCTTTTGTCTTATTTACATTATAGTTTACAGTTCTTTGTACAATCGGACGGCTTGCTGTGAACGGCTTTCTAGCGTGTCATGTCCGTGTCGAACGAATCATCATAACGGATGGCAAGTCAAAAAGTTAAAAAAATATCTTATAAAATATATAGACTTGTGGACTTTCAAATTATTTATTAAAATTTATTTTCGTCACCCAGACTACAGTTGCATTAATTGCAGTAAAAATGGATAAAATGGATAAAAAGGCTTTTAACCAGACTTTACCTCAGGCACAATGAAAGTAAAAGATAAAGTAAATATTAAAGAAATGGGTTTTATTAAAACCTAAAAATATGGGGGCAAACTGAAGTGTTAAAAAATACATTACACTTTTTAATTAAAATGTACTGTAAAAAGTAAAAATAATGGTGCAGTACATATATACATAAAATTCTACCATTTGCTGTCAGGAAAGCTATCAGGGTCTGGCTCACAAGTAATATTTACAGTGTCCTGGATGATAAAATCAACGTGGCCGACAACTGAAAAGAACGAGACGGAATGAGGTCTAAGTGTTTTTTGCAAAAACTTCACTTGGTGGTGGATTAAAAATATACAAAACTTGTTATTAAAAGGATAAAACACCATTTAGACACAAATATAAGTGTTATTTTGTGCTACAGCTCAACAATATCATGGAAATCTTCAACAAAATCGGAGCTTCAAAATTGTCCGCCTTCCATTTCTGCACATGCGCCTTCCATCTGAGCTAGAGCTAGAACGATAAATGAACTAAAAGAGAAAAAGAAAGCTAAATTAAAAAGATAATCGCTTATACTTCGAATCTGAAAAACTCATTAGTGAAAACAAGGAACAGTTCAAATCTTTCTTAAAAGTATACCACACTATACTGCTATATTTCAGCTGAATGTGAACGAATCCTAACTCAAGGACAGTAAGCCTGGGTTTCTCCACACTATACCATGTATACTGCATGATAATTAGATATGATTAACGCCATGAGCTTAAATTGCGCTGAAAAGGGACCCCAACGCTGTAGACTGGATTAAAAAAGTTAAACATCGCGCCGCAAGAGAAAAAGAACACTTTTTATTAAGGAAAATGTAAATTGATTGTACATACAACTGTTTATATTCAGGATGGTGGAGGTTATTCATGAAACCACAATAGTTACTCCTATGGAGGTTGTCCTGAAGGACAGAAAAAGATTCAGCGGTAAGGTGAGAGATAAAGGATACAGTTAGGTGACTTACATCTATACATTGACAATGAGGGTCGCTTGAAAACACAACTTTACGACAAAAGAGATTATTTCAGCTTCCTAATTGTAATTTTCTATTTCTATGTAACAACATTCCAGCAGCGTCTGCATACGGAGTATACATCTCCCAGTTGATACTATATTCCAGGGCTTGTATTTCCTATCATAATTTCCTTGATAGAGGGTTGCTGCTCACAATTAAGGAAGCTATTAAACCAAGAGTTCCAAGCTGTGATATCAGCCCTTCGTACGTTTTACGGACGCCATCACGAGTTGGTTGGCCGTTATGGAATATCTGTTTCACAGATGACGACGGACATGTTCCAATTGTCGTAACCACCAATCCCGTTTCCTTTTCCCCAAACGTGACCTACCGAATTAGACTTCTCACCGGGTTTGTACTTACATGATCAACACGAAGGGTACCACATGTAGAGCAGGATCTGCTTACCTTTCCGAAGCACCCGAGATCACTTCAAGCTTTAGGTGTGTTTTTTTGCTCAGTCTTTAGTTTTCTATGTTGTGTTTTGTTTACTGTTGTTTGTCTGATTGTCTTTCTTATTTTTTGCCATGGTATTGTCAGTTTATTTTCGACTTATGAGTTTGAATGTCCCTTTTGTATCTTTCGCCTCTCTTTTACAGTATCTGAGAAGCAGACCAAACCACCAACAGGGGCGGATCCAGGATTTTAGGTTAGGTGTGTGGGTGGTTGGGAGGGGGGGATGCGCAAACGAGGCTAAAAAAATTTTGAGGTAAAATTATCGAAATATTTTTTATTAAGCTGAGGACAACCCATGCTTTGCAAATTTTAGGGGGGCGCACGCCCGCCACGCCCCCGCCTGAATCCGCCCCTGACCAAAACTTATCATTGGCCAATGAACCATAAAACTGAGGTCAAGGTAAGATGAAACATCACAATCATTCCATACACAAAAAAAAATATAACCTATTGCTTACAGTATCTCAGATACGATCGAACTTGATCACGAAACCTTAACCTTCAGCGGATCACAGACCCAACGACAAACAACGGTAAACAAAACACAGCCTAGAAATCAAAGACTGAGCAAAAATAAACCAGAAACAAAGTACCATCTGCGTAGAAATCAAAGACTGAGCAAAAATAAACCAGAAACAAAGTACCATCTGCGTAGAATCAAAGACTGAGCAAAATAAACAGAAACAAAGTACCATCTGCGTAGAAAATAACATATTGTATACAGAGAAAATGCATTTTTATGCAACGGGTCCTATTTATGCCCTGTAAAAAAAAAGATAACAAAAATATACAGCAACACCAACTTAAAAATGCTATTTGAACCGAGTCGTGTAGATGAATTAAAAAATTATGTCAAGTAGATGTTGAAGATATTCTTGTTTCAAACTCGGTGACTGAGGAGGAGATAGAACATTCAAAGACACAAAAAAAACCTTGATAAAACTGAGATTGTTGAGGACATCCTAGAATATCCTAGAACAAGATCCAGTAACAAGGGAAACGATACGTTTATTTCCAATAGTCAAAATTTAAAAAAAGTAAAGAGGAATGGTATTAGAAATATATTTTTGTTTTTTCAAGCTGGTTGACAACGAAAAGTGTCAATTTGAACATATGTCATTTCTTCTTTGGGCTGAAGTTGAAAGTTGATACCAAATCAAAATGTCAACAGTATGAGATAATAAGACCAGAACATTTGAGAGGTTTTGGAAATAAGTTTCCTCGTTTATATCTGGGTTTATAACCATTGGGGGAGTAAAAAGGAGTGTTATAAATCTTGAAATGTCTGAGTCCTTCCTTCTCTCGTGTTTCTCTTCTTGGCATGAACTTGGATTCTTTATATCAAATGAAAGTTACATTTACAGTGCTTATCCAGTAGGCTTTGTCCTTTCCCAATACCAGTTGCTTAAATGTTTTACCAAATTGCAGATTGAATTAATCCCTTCAAACTGATCAACTGGTAAATAAACTCATCGGTAGATACCAGGATTAAGATTTTGTACGCGCGCGCGTTTCATGTACACAAGACTCATTAATGACGCTCGAATCAAAAAATTTAAAAGCCAAACAAAGTACGAAGTTGAAGAGCATTGAGGACCTAATTTTCTAAAAAGGTTTGTCAAATACAGCTAAGGTAATCTATTCCTGGGGTATTAAATCCTTAGTAATCCGAATAATTCAAAGCTTTGTAAACAATAAATTTATAATTATGACCATATCAATGATAAGTCATGTCAACAAAGAAGTGCTGACTAATTAAAACATGTAAAATTCATCAAAATATATGTGAAGTAAAAATATGTTGTCAATAAGATTTCAAGGGAGATAGATAAGAGAGAGCAGAGATACCAAACGGACATTCAAACTCATAAGTCGAAAATAAACTGACAACGACATGGCTAAAAAAAGAAAAACAGGCAAACAGACAAAAAACAGTACACAAAACACAACATAGAAAACTAAAGACTGTGCAGCACTAACCCCACCAAAAACTGGTGGTGATCTCAGGTGCTCCGGAAGGGTAAGCAGATCCTGCTTCACATGTGGCACCCGTCGCACCGCAATTAAAAAAATGAACAGAGTTCGAATGTCCCCCGCGTTGCACATATTTTATATTTCCAAGGAGCATAACTCTTTTTAAAAAAGTCGATCGGCCACCATGATAGAACTTGTCCGAGATATTGCTGATATTAACCTATAGTATAAGTTTTATAAAAATCTGGCAAGAATTGTACCAGTGAGAGCGCTAACAAGACGGGACGTACGGACATACGGACACACGGACGCACGGACGGACGCCCGGTATTTCCATGTCCCTCGCTACGCGTTACGCGGGGGACAAAAAAGATATTTTATATATGAATAAATTATTTTCACATGAATAAGTGATTGGACTCTTATCTCCTTTTAAACTTCAAGAAAACATTTTTTTAGAGAAAACATATATTTCTTTGAGAACATCTCTCTCTTTTATCTACAGAACATTTACATTTAAAAAGAGATAATTTGAAAAGTTTAAATTGGCATTATTAAAACAATTAAAAAATTACAATATTACCTTTCATATGCCTTTACACGTGTTACAATTGACATACTTACAAAGAAATATACCATACAATTAGAATGACAAATTTTTAAATTAAATCTTTTAAGTTAAGTTTTATATTACACTGCACTTGCTTCGTACTGACTAATATTCTTTCCCTAAATATGAGCTAAACTGTTTTGCTAGTTGATCAGTTTGTGGAGATGAATTCAAACTGCAATTATGGTATAACTTTTTAGCAATTAGTATTGTGAAAGGGCAAAGCCTATAGAAAAAGTACAGTAATAAATAGCATGCGTCCGAAGCGCTTTTCTGGATTTACCTTCATCAGGAAAGCCCAGAGCCAAAAATGTGAAAGGCAGGGATATGCAAGACCCGAAAATATAAACAGCTTTATATGATTTATGACCATAAAAGGGCCTATTACTAATTGTCAAATCCATCTAAGATCAACTTCACCTATAGATTGAAACATTTAACAATTTTCTGTACAGTGATTTTTTTTATCTTTAATTACAAATGGTGATTTGTATATATATATATATTAGGACTGAACAAAGAAGACTGTAGGACATTTCCTCTTTTAATTTGTCTAGGAGGCATAACATACTTGAAAGTAGTAAAAGGCATTACTGTAATAGGATCTGCATTATATTTCTTATTTTTCTTTGTGACGTGAAAAATTTTCCTGAAAATAAAAAAAATTAACATGTTGTTAAATACTTATTATGAATACCAAGTGTCTGATTAACGATGCATCATGCACAAAGTACTGATGTTTTTATACCTACTTACATTTACATATTTAAGAATATAATTCTCAATAGAATAAAATCAACTTTAAGAAGTGGCGAAAACTCGAACCTTTAATAGATGGAGAGTGTAGACTGTGTCATGGTATGATGTTTACCATATCATACAGAGCATTTCACGTTGCAGTAATCGATCATTATACAGTATCGGTTTTGTATTCTTTTGATAATGTTCCAAGAGTTACTTGTCTGTATAGGCTGTTTATATGCAGGAAATATAAGTATTTGACGGTGTTCGAGAAATTCCGAAGAGTCCTTGCAGTTTTCAAACCGTACAGAGGTATCTGCAAAAACAGCAGATATTTAGAGTAACGGAGGATATCGAAAAGTAAGCTATAGTAATGTCGACTACGGTGCACTAATCAGTTTTCCCGAGGAATGATGTATAATTGCATAAAACACCTTTAGGTGAGCTGTTCTCGATCAAATAATGGAAACGTTTCCTTGTGCATGTTGTGTGTGGCATACGGCTATCTGGCTGGTCGTTTCTTTATACTGATACTAATAATACTCAAATCAAATCAAATCAAATATTTTATTATTCTAATCAAGGTCCCACAGGGGGCATTTACAATTAACAATTATGATAGTATAAGCAACAAACATGAGACATTGTACAGTATATAACGTGACAGATATTATGATAGACAAATGAAAATAGCATTATAATAACAAAAATACATTAAAAGTGGTTTACTCCTGGTTTGCCCACTTTTAATTATACCAATTAGCTATTAGTAAAGAAAACAAAAAAGACAAAAGGTTTAATTAGCATACAACTGTATAGTCTGTTCCAACTTAGGTATATAGTTTACATTGGCACTAATATCGATTTTGTCATCAGCAAATTAAAACATAACTAAATTTGTATTCTTTTCAAACGGGATGTTTAAAGACACACCCACGTTCATTTTGATCTATAAAGAGGTTAAACTAACTATCCTACTGTCTGTCGATACATTTATTTTTGGCATTGCACAAGTCATGTCTTCTTTGACTGTCCATGACGTTAAAATACTAAATCCCTTGGATGTGTTTTAGTTGATTTTAGTCTCTGATGCATGATTTTTTATTATTAATTGTTTTGGCTTTTAACTAGCTGTCAGTAACTGCGAGTACTCTCAAATCGTACTTTCTTGTTTATTTGACCTGTTGATACTAATTGTAATGCTTTTTTGTTATTTAATGTTATTCAGGGTTATATCTGGTCTATATACCAGCTTTGATAAGTGTTTGGTACTAATATAAATTTCCACTTCGTACTATGAACATCAAAATTATTTATTTTGTTAAAATATTTCCTTTCTCTATTGTAACTGTCCACGTATACCTAACAACAAAATTATTTTATTTACCTGTGTTTAAAGTTATTGCAAATGGCTGATATTTTGTTCGAGCATATTGTTTTTCTTAAATTGTTCAACATTTCATACCGATATAATATGTTACTTTTATTATTCTTCCTTAGTTTATTTATTTTGTATTTACATTGTATCATAGGTCAAATTTATTTGTTCAGTGTATGTTCAATGGTGTTAATATATCCTTTGATTGAGTTAAGCTATTTCAGTTGATATTTTATAGTGTGTCTTTCTATGTTGTGATGTTACACTATTGTTTCAGAAAAAGGGTGAAGGTTTGGTACCATTAAAACGTTTAAACCCGCTGCATTTGTTTGCACCTGTCCTAAGTCAGGAATCTGATGTTCAGTAGTTGTCGTTTGTTGATGTGGTTCATAAGTGTTTCTCGTTTCTCGTTTTTTATATAGATTAGACCGTTGGTTTTCCCGTTTGAATGGTTTTACACTAATAATTTTTGGGGCCCTTTAAAGCTTACTGTTCGGTGTGAGCCAAGGCTCCGTGTTGAAGACCGTACTTTGACCTATAATGCTTTACTTTATAAATTTTGACTTGGATGAAGAGTTGTCTCATTGGCACTCATACCACATCTTCTTATATCTATCAGTGTTTTCTATATATTCAGGTATTTTTCATTGTGTTGTTCTATTTTCATTTGTATAGATAAATAATAAATAAATCAAATATTTGTTCTCTCAATAATTTAATATCAATTCAATGACATTCATTTATAAAAGTATCTTAATAATAAAGTTTCTGAATGATTTTCATGATATAAATACACCAATACAAGTCTTCTTTTATTGCAAACATAATTTATATAATATATGAATCAAATTTATACATGTATTGCATAAGGAAATAAATAAAGCACTATGGTAAAATAAATAATTTGGGGCAATATATGTATAATGATGGAAAATCTTTTATATATATTTCAAAAGTCACAAAACATTATATTCACAAAGTCACAAATTACAATATTTCACAAAGTCAGCTTCACCAATGTCTTCTAAAGTTGTTAGCCATGGATGACACCTTAAAAGTACTCTTGAGTATTTTTTTCCTTCCTTCCTTATTACATGTAGTACCATTATTATTTCTATGTCCAGCAGTGCAAAAATACAAAAAATAAAAAATATTAATAATAAAGTTTGAACAAACTTAAATTATTATCTATAAAGATGGAAATTTGTTCATCTGCAGGAGACACCAAGGGACGGTGCTCTAGGATATACAGTTGATTGCGATAGGCAATAACAGCAATCCTCCCCGTGTCAGAAGCAGATGAACAAAATAAATAGAGAAACTGAATCCGGTCAATTAACACTTTTTTTTTTTTTTTTTTAATAACAACAATTGCTAATTATGCGAAACATGACATATAAATCTGCTATTTGCAGTGTTTAACCAGGAATGTACACAACTCTTTTAATACAGTTGAGTTCTCACAAGACAGCAGCCATAGCAATTTCTCTTGGGAATTTAAGTTAATGAAATTGGGACATGATTCCGAAATAACGTGATATAAATGGTGTCTGTCTTCGTTATATTTTTTGCAATAAAAGAGAAAATGAACTTCATCTTCAATATTACCAGAGTTACACTGCTGACATAGTCTAAGGTGTGGAGGAGTACCCTGGTATCGTCCTATTTTAATCTGCAAATGGTGAGATGACACCCTAAATTTTGGTTAATGATCTCCTAAGTTCAAAATTGGACATGATATTTAGATATTTTTCGAAACCATAATTATTCTTAAATTTTACATAAGTGCACAGCTTCCCTTCTGAATTCTTGGTCAGTTGATCCTTTCAAATTTTTATGCACGTCTCTTTCAATATTTTCCTGATGGTATTTTTTGAAATATTTTTCCCATCATTTAGGTTTGCAAACCCAGGAAGAGTTTTTAAAATTTGTTGGAGAGAGCCATACCACGACGATTTATGCTGAGAAAATAAAGTTTAACCCCGCCGCATTTTAGCGCCTGTCCCAAGTCAGGAGCCTCTGGCCTTTGTTAGTCTATAGATATAAGAAGATGTGGTATGAGTGCCAATGAGACAACTCTCCATCCGAGTCAAAATTTATAAAAGTAAACCATTATAGGTCAAAGTACGGTCTTCAACATATTAGTATGTTTTTTAATTTTAGTACATTTATATGTTTTGGAGTTTAGTGTGACGTCCATTTTCACTGAACTAGCACACAATTTTAGTTAGGGTCCAGCTGAGGACCACCTCCGGGTGCTGTATTTTCTCGCTGCATTGAAGACCCATTGGTGGCTATCTATATGATATCTATATCATTAACGGAAAGCTTAATACAAGATTCCAAAATATTTGATCCAACTGGGTCAATATTGACTGCCTATGCTGTCTATATTTAAAAAGAGATGATTTTCATTTCCTATCGTTAATTAACTATTTTAGATGGTGACGTTCCCTTGTCACCATCTTACGGTGTTTATATATCTCAACTTGTACGATTCGCTCGTGTATGTAACAACGTTTCAGATTTTAACGAAAGAAATTTATGTATTACAGAAAATTATTACACCAGGGTTTTCGATATCACAAACTAGTCAAAACATTTACTAAATTTTATCATCGGTACAAGGACATCATTCGTAAATATAGCTCAACATGCAGACTTCTTATACGTTCAGGTATTTCACATCCAATCATTTTTTATGGTAATATTCTTTATAAAGCACTGAAATGTCAGTATTCACCTCAGAAGCTAACAAAACCTTTAAATAGACTTATTAAGAAGGGATATAGTTACGATACTGTTGTCAGGTCATTAAAGATTGCATATTTTGGCTTTAATATTGATTCACTTATAGGGTCTTTGCATCGGAACTAAACACATTTATTTAAAACCAGTTGTTGGCATGACACGGGTTATGCTCTTCTCATATATTTTATGATGGTATGATACTAAACCCCTAACGGGAGGGATTGTGCCTGAACATCGGACATTTTAATGTTGAGTAGATTACCCTTGAATGTATGTGAAGTTCATTTTGAGTATTTGATTAGTGTCAAACGATGTTTTCAGGAGAAAATCTGTTTGCTTAAAACTTTCAATCAGTTTAATTGAGGTCTGGAGCTGGCATGTCAGTTAACTGCTAGTAGTCTGTTGTTATGGGATTAGTTGTATTATTGTCATTTTGTTTATTTTCTTTGTCCTTTTCCTATCGGCGTTCCTGGTTACATCTTCTAACATCGGACTCGGACTGTTATTTTCTTGGTTCTGGTCTTTAACTGACTTTTAATGTGCGTATTATACAAATTTCTACATGTTTATATTTTCTTACATTGGCTAGAGGTATAGGGGAGGTTGAGATCTCATAAACATGTTTAACTCCCGCCGCATTTTTGCGCCTGTCCCAAGTCAGGAGCCTCTGGCCATCCAATTGTTAGTCTTGTATTATGTGGCTCGGCTAATTTTATGTATATTTTACTTTTAGTTTCTTGTGTATAATTTGGAGTTTAGTATGACGTCCATTATCACTGAACTAGTATATATATTTGTTAATGGGCCAGCTTAAGGACGCCTCCACGCAGCCTAGGCTCACACCGGGTGCGGAATTTCTCGCTGCATTGAAGACCTATTGGTGACCTTCTGTTGTTGTCTGTTCTGTGGTCGGGTTGTTGTCTCTTTGACACATTCACCATTTCCATTCTCAATTTTATGTATTTATTTATCATTATTGTATTTGCATATATATTACATGTCTTTGTACTGATGAGAATTATTTGCTCAAAGTAATAAAAGAATTGAAAAAAATTGATTTAAATGTACTGAATGTACGTGTAATCATCTCTGATTAACGATTGTTTCTAGTGCACCAATCTGATCATGATAATAGTGAGTATGTTATACTATTGACTAATTAAGTTAACTTTTAAAGAACTGGTAGAGTCTGATTAAAAAAACAATTGTAAGTTTTATTTTAGATGTTACATTGATGGATAGATATAGGAAGATGTGGTGTGAGTGCCAATGAGACAACTCTCCATCCAAATAACAATTTATAAAAGTAAACCATTATAGGTCAATGTACGGCCTTCAACACGGAGCCTTGGCTCACACCGAACAGTTTAGTTAGTGTCACGCTGATTAGCGTTGGGATACCGTTCGCCGTCCGGGCTCATGGTATCTTTTTAACGAACCAACACTAGTCCATGTCATCCATAATTTCTCTCACGATTATATTACTTCCAGACAAAAAAACACATAGAGCCATTAGAAGTATTCTATAGGAAAGCAATAAAACAAATCCTATCACTGCCAAATAATACTGCAGATGCAGCTGTCTATACTATGACAGGAGTAATTCCAATACAAGGAACAATACATAAAGCTGTCATAAATATCTATAACAAAATATGTGGAATGGAATCCTCAATAGAAAAGGATCTAGCTGAACGGCAACTACTTATGTCTGGTTTCAACTCTCAAAGCTGGTTCTCAAAAGCAAGATGCATTCTAGCCCAGTATAATCTACCTTCAGCTCATGATCTAATGCTCAATCCGATCAACACAAATCGATGGAAAACACAAGTAAAAAAAGCAGTTGACAGTGTCTGGCATGATCAATTGAGAACAAAAGTATCCCTATATAGTTCTCTCAATTATCTATCCACTAACAATATACTCTGGCGAAACACTCATCCTTGTCTTGCAAGTGTTGGCACATCATCTCAGGATATAAGTCGTCTTCAAACAAAACTAAAGCTTCTTACAGGTACCTACTATCTTCAAAGCAACAAAGCTTCATTTAATCAAAATAGTGTAGATCCAACCTGCTTACTATGCAAACAATTCGCAGAAACGGTAGATCACTTCCTTCTTAAATGTAAGACTTTGCATGAAATCCGCATGCCATACCTGCATGAACTTGAAAGCTTTCTCTGTAGCTTTAGAAACTGTACCAAATGCTTTAATCTTACCAACGTTGTAATAGACGCACAGCTCATTTTAGATCCGAGTCACTTATTATGTGCTTGTGGTTGCAGATGCAAATGCATTGACAATTGTTTTATGGTAGAATACATATCCAGAAAATTATGCTATGCTCTACATGCCAAGAGAAACGAACTCTTAAAGACCTTACCGTCTAGCAAGAGCAAGAGTCAAAGACTGTAGCCAACGTACACCCCACGGGGCGTACATTTATATATTTTTTATTTTTTATATTTTCAAACTAAGTGTATATAGACATATAGACTTCTTGATAACATATTCATTATGAAGTGCTCCTTTGAAGGAGGGATTTCCTAATACAGATACAGATTGCATTGCAATCGGAAATTGCTATTTCCGAACCACTCGGCATTCACCATATCGAAGGTTAAATCTAGAGAGAGTGAATCAACAAAGTTTTTTTTTCGACATTTCCCCAATCTGTCCTTATAGAGTCAGAGACATCCTTTTGGAAAACTGTGTAAGTCCGGAGGCAAAGTAATATCTCCTTTTATTAAGTTTCATCTGGACTAAAAAAAACCGAAGCCATGGAAAAAAACCCAAACTGATTCAAAATCATGTGGGATACAGTCTAGGCTCTAGCCATGTACTGATGATGTAGTATATATATATCATGTCTCTGCTAGCATTTTGTAATTAGTAAATTACCTCTATTTAAAATACAAAGATCTATATTGACAGGTTGGACAGAGATAAGGGAAATGAATGAGGGAACCTGGGGAAGAGGGGGGCTTGGAGTAATGGGGTAGTAAAAAGCCACACATAACCTTATCGCTATTTAGAAATCTGCGCAGCTTGACCTGAGAATCTGCACCGCTTGAACTATTGACGTCATACAACAATCAATTTTCCATTGTAAGCTCAGTTATTTTCTACTGTGACGTCAAAATTTTACGGGAACTTTTGTGATGTCCAGTAATGGCAGACAAATAGCAATAAGGTGTATTATAGGTTTATGTGAAATTTATCCTAAAAACTCTATGGATAAATCTATAGCATCCATGCTGAATCTGCCTGATTATTAGGTCTGTTACAAATACACCTTTTTAATGATATGATAGTCGTATCGTGATACAAGGGTGACATTCATAATCAATATCCAACCTTGAATTAATACATGTACTAATGTAGTCTTAACAGCAAACTACCGTTATTCTGTTTTTTTTTGTTCACCTTCTGTTCCTTAAGTGAAGCTAAATTCATAAAGAATATGATTTTTATTTAACCAATATTGGTAGTCTCCCAACGACCAAGACCTGCCTTTGAAACAATAAGTAACATGAGTTTTGAATTGCCGATAGAAAATTATAACTCAGAATTTATCTGGACTGGAACCGAACCGAAATATAGAAAATTATAACTCAGAACTTATCTGGACTGGAACCAAACCGAAATATATATAAAATAAATTGAAAATAGAACCAAGCAAAAACATTTCAGTTCATCGATTCTTCAGTGAATCGTTTCACCACTCCTGATTATGAAAAGTATATACCTGATATTATATTCATATGTTGTTAACAGCTTTTAAATTTGAAATTTTATATGAAACTGTGTGGTCACTGGACATGGTGTGAAGTTAATTAAGTAAGTTCAAGTTGGAAGGAAATGATAAACTTTTATAAGGAGTCTGTCATCTGCAGCTTCAAACAATAAGAAATTGATAGATCTGATATGTCGAGCTTGTAACTTAAATATAGCCATTATTTAATTATCAGAGACTTTAACTACATTTTGTATCCTGAGATCAAGTGAGTCGATAAGGCTAAAAAAGTTATATGTGTGGTTCCTGTTACATCCTGAAAAAAATATGGTCAGAAGGTTGGCATGTAAAATAAATCTTTTTTTAGATTGTCAAAATCCACAAAAATATCTTATTTTCATCAAGTGTGGTTCTGGTATTATTCATGCCCTTACTGTTCAGAATTAGTTCCTTTTTTAGCCGTAGTGGATACTTCTAATGGGAATTCAGATGACAGTTCACATTCCACAAAATGGGATCGTTCAAAATTTATTTTTCAGAAATGAAAAAAAAATTCTTGGTTTGGGGGTCTTAACAAGGGTCGGTCAGGTAACTGGAACCATGCATATTTTTTTTTTTTTTTGCTTTATGAAGTATCTTCTGGTATTAATACAGATCCTATTGTATTTTACAAGTGTATTCAGAATAATTTCCTCTTTGAATATATAAATATGTTCACCAACACGTTTTCTTACTGGTCATAATGCTAATTTACGTGACCTGGTTTTTACAAATGAAGAAAACATGATGACCAAGAATAAATGTATACAAACTGATTCAACAGTGAGGAAGAGTGACCATTGAATGTTAAAATTTTGATTTTTGTTGTTATTTGAATAATGAACATGATGAAAAGATTTCAGGTGATCGTTTTTCATATTTTAGAGGTAAATAAAATATAGGAGATTTAGGATTTACCTTCTACAATGTATGTTGATAGAGATCAAATAAAATGTAAATTTGATCATCAGATGTTTTGAGTGGCATATTACCATCTGCCATTAAATCCAGTGTTTGTCCATTATGTATATTTTGGCAGTTTACATTTATTACACGGAAAATCCTGTTTATGACTCTAATGATCTTAAACAGTAAGATTACTATTGACTCGCACAATGACAATAAGTGGAAAGGATTAAATTGTCATGTCACCAAAATACTGACATATCATATTAGATATTAGATGGGTTTATGTTTATATTTTCAGAACTATGAACAGTATTGTAAAAAGTGGATACTTGAAGAGACATAGTAGTAAGTATTAAACAGACAAAACATTTCTGTGTGTCCACACATGGTGTGTAGAGAAAATATTGTAGAAAAATTAAATAGTTGCATTATTTCTTGTTTCCAAAAAACTGAAACACAAGATGTAGATGTAGACAATTTAAAGCAAGAGTAGTATACAGGTGTTCCAATCTCTTAAATCCAGTAGACATGGTAGATACAAAAACAAAAACCAAGGGAATCACATGAACTCCAAAAGGAGTGACCTAGAAGCTTTATATTATAATATATTTGTATTGATGTATAGTCATGATAGCCATACTCTCCTAAAGGAGTGACCTAGAAGCTTTATATTATATTTTGTATTGATGTATAGTCATACTCTCCTAAAGGAGTGACCTACATGTAGAAGCTTTATATTATTATAGTCATACTATCCTAAAGGAGTGACCTAGAAGCTTTATATTATATTTTGTATTGATGTATAGTCATACTCTCCTAAAGGAGTGACCTAGAAGCTTTATATTATATTTTGTATTGATGTATAGTCATACTCTCCTAAAGGAGTGACCTAGAAGCTTTATATTATATTTTGTATTGATGTATAGTCATATTCTCCTAAAGGAGTGACCTAGAAGCTTTATATTATATTTTGTATTGATGTATAGTCATATTCTCCTAAAGGAGTGACCTAGAAGCTTTATATTATATTTTGTATTGATGTATAGTCATACTCTCCTAAAGGAGTGACCTAGAAGCTTTATATTATATTTTGTATTGATGTATAGTCATATACTCCTAAAGGAGTGACCTAGAAGCTTTAAATTATATTTTGTATTGATGTATAGTCATACTCTCCTAAAGGAGGATTATAAACATATTAGGACCTCATTTTACTTGTTGACTATACCCTTTTTCATTAGGACCTCATTTTACTTGTTGACTATACCCTTTTTTATTAGGACCTCATTTTACTTGTTGACTATACCCTTTTTTATTAGGACCTCATTTTACTTGTTGACTATACCATTTTTTATTAGGACCTCATTTTACTTGTTGACTATACCCTTTTTTATTAGGACCTCATTTTACTTGTTGACTATACCCTTTTTATACGACCGCAAAAAATTTTTGTGGTCGATATTGGTATGACGTTGGCGTCGTCGCCGCCGCCGCCGCCGTCGTCCGGCGTCGCGTCGTCGTCCAAGACACATTGGTTTTCGCACTCTAACTTTAGTTTAAGTAAATGGATCTCTAGGAAATTTTACCATAAGGTTCAATACCACAAAAGGAAGGTTGGGATTGATTTTGGGGTTATGGTACCAACAGTTAAGGAATTAGGGGCCAAAAGGGCCAAAATAAGCATTTTGTAACTTCCAGACAATAACTTGTGTGTAAGTGTATGGATCTCTGACATTGTACCACAAGGTTCCATATCACAAAGGGAATGCTGGGATTGATTTTGGGGTTATTGCCTCAAAATTTTAGGAATTAGGGGCCAAAAAGGGCAAAAATAAGCATTTTCTAGTTTCAGGACAATAACTTGTGTGTAAGTGTATGGATCTTTCTGAAATTGTACTACAAGGTTCCATATCACAAAGGAAAGCTGGAATTGAGTTTGGGGTAATTGCCCTAAACGTTTAGGAATTAGGGGCCAGAAAGGGGTCAAAATAAGCATTTTCTAGTTTCCAGACAATAACTTGTGTTTAAGTGTATGGATCTCTGAAATTGTACTGCAAGGTACCATACCTCATTGAAGGCTTGGATTGAGTTTGGGGTGATGAATCATAAGGGGTTCAAAATGGGGGATTTTTCCCCTTTTCTTCCTTTTTTCCTTTTTTTTTTTCTTTAAAATTTTCCATTTTAAGTTGGTTATTTCTGATTTATATTTAAAAGCAAATAATAATGATATGGCAGGAGATACACACCAAACAGGATATGTAAATTATTATATAATAAGTATTGTGCAATAGCAAGAAATTTTCAATTGCACAGTATTGCTAATAGCAAGAAATCTTCAATTGCACAGTATTGCGCAGTAGCAAGAAATATCCAATAGCACAATATTGCACAATAGGAAGAAATTGTCAATTGTACAGTATTGCACAATAGCAAGAAATATTCAATTGCACAGTATTGCAATTGCAAGAAATATTTAATTGCACAGTATTGTGCAAAAGAAGATTCTTTGTATAAATTGCTTATTTCTTGACCAATTTCAATGGGGTTTTATTCTTGAATTCTTGGGGTTCTTTAATATGCTGAATCTAACCGTGTATTAAGTTTTGGATTTTGGGCCTGCTTTTAAATTGGTCCACATTGAGGTCCAAAGGGTCCAAAATTAAACTTTGTTTGATTTCATCAAAATTGAATTATTGGGATTCTTTGATATGCCGAATCTAACCGTGTATTTAGATTCTTAATTTTTGGTCCCGCTTTCAAATTGGTCTACATTAAGGTCCAAAGGGTCCAAAATTAAACTTAGTTTGATTTTAACAAAAATTGAATTCTTAGGATTCTTTGATATGCTGAATCTAATCATGTATTTAGATTTTGATTATGGGCCCAGTTTTCAAGTTGGTCCAAATTGGGGTCCAAAATTAAACTTTGTTTGATTTCAACAAAATTGAATATATGGGGTTCTTTGATATGCTGAATCTAACCATGTATTTAGATTCTTAATTTTGGTCCCATTTTCAAATTGGTCTACATTAAGGTCCAAAGGGTCCAAAATTAACTTAATTTGATTTTAACAAAATTGAATTCTTAGGGTTCTTTGATATGCTGAATCTAAACATGTCTTTCAGTTTTGATTATGGGCCCAGTTTTCAAGTTGGTCCAAATTGGGGTCCAAAATTAAACTTTGTTTGATTTCAACAAAATTGAATATATTGGGTTCTTTGATATGCTGAATCTAACCATGTATTTAGATTTTTGATTTTGGGCCCCATTATCAACTTTGTCCACATTGAGGTCAAAAGGGTCCAAAATTAAACTTTGTTTGATTTCAACAAAATTGAATATATGGGGTTCTTTGATATGCTGAATCTAACCGTGTATTTAAATTCTTAATTTTTGGTCCCGTTTTCAATTGGTCTACATTTTGGTCCAAAGGGTCCAAAATTAAACTTAGTTTGATTTTAACAAAAATTGAATTTTAGGGTTCTTTGATATGCTGAATCTAATCATGTATTTAGATTTTGATTATGGGCCCAGTTTTCAAGTTGGTCCAAATTGGGGTCCAAAATTAAACTTTGTTTGATTTCAACAAAATTGAATATATGGGGTTCTTTGATATGCTGAATCTTACCATGTATTTAGATTCTTAATTGTTGGTCCCATTTTCAAATTGGTCTACATTAAGGTCCAAAGGGTCCAAAATTAAACTTAATTTGATTTCAACAAAATTGAATTCTTAGGGTTCTTTGATATGCTGAGTCTAAACATGTCTTTAAATTTTGATTATGGGCCCAGTTTTCAAGTTGGTCCAAATTGGGGTCCAAAATTAAACTTGTTTGATTTCAACAAAATTGAATATATGGGGTTCTTTGATATGCTGAATCTAACCATGTATTTAGATTTTGATTTTTGGGCCCCATTATCAACTTTGTCCACATTGAGGTCAAAAGGGTCCAAAATTAAACTTTGTTTGATTTCAACAAAATTGAATATATGGGGTTCTTTGATATGCTGAATCTAACCATGTATTTAGATTTTGATTTTGGGTCCCGTTATCAACTTTGTCCACATTGAGGTCAAAAGGGTCCAAAATTAAACTTTGTTTGATTTCATCAAAATTGAACTCTTAGGGTTCTTTGATATGCTGAATCTAACCATGTATTTAGATTTTGGATATTAGACCATAATAGGTGAATGTCCAATTTAAAAATTTTAAGTTCTTAGACCACATTCATTCTGTGTCAGAAACCTATGCTGTGTCAAATAGTCAATCACAATCCAAATTCAGAGCTGTATCAAGCTTGAATGTTGTGTCCATACTTGCCCCAACTGTTCAGGGTTCGACCTCTGCGGTCGTATCAAGCTGCGCCTCATGGAGCATTTTATTACCAAATAAGAAAATTAGTTCACTTTCAAATTTGACTTGAAGTAGATCTGAACTCTTTATAGGCATGCTATTTCTCTCATTTCAATGTTGACAAATTTGCAAGCCAGATGAACATAGCTTTATCTTCAGTCCTTTTATATAATTGAGATGAGTACTCAACAAGTGGCTTAAAAATGACTCATCGAAAAAAAAACCAAATTTTTTATCAACTTTTCAAAGAAAGTCAAACAAGATGTAATCATGGTAATATGAATAAAAGGAACAGTTAGATATATGTATATATGTCTTCAGCAAATTATAGTCATTCAATAACTAGACAAAAAGAATATTTCTGTTATAAATAGTCTCTTTTCTGGAGACTGGTATAATGCATGGATGCCTGAATCTGATATTTGTTTCCTCCAGTCCTGTACACCTCCAATAGGGAGGAATCTTCTTGTGTCTTTTGAATATTTTTCTATGTAGTGTTTTGTAGACTTTTGATTGCCTTTTCATCATTTATTGTTTTTTTGCCATGGCTCTGTCAGTTTGTCTTCGACTTTTCAGTTTTTGATATTCCTTCCCCATCTTTTGTATTTCAATTGCTGGATTTTATCTCCATTTTTTCAGAGTTTTAATTTAGTTATTAAGTTCCTTTGATGATGGTGGTTAAGGTTGACACTGAGTATTCTGCTTGTTTGATCATTTATCTTATACAGAGTTTCCTTTCTGCAGGTTTTAATGATGCAGATGGTGCTACACTAAATCATCTAATTATTTATTTTATAGAAAGTTTCCTGTCTGGAGGCTGGAATAATGTATGGGTTGTGTTATACAACGACAGTAGCTTGTGTGTTTATAAACGACAGGGTGATAATGAGATTAAAGCCAAGGCTTACATGAAGGTAAGGGTTGTATTATACAATGACAGTAGTTTGTATAAACGACAGGGTGATAATGAGATTAAAGCCAAGGCTTACATGAAGGTAAGGGTTGTATTATACAATGACAGTAGTGTGTGTGTTTATAAACGACAGGGTGATAATGAGATTAAAGCCAAGGCTTACATGAAGGTAAGGGTTGTATTATACAATGACAGTAGTGTGTGTGTTTATAAACGACAGGGTGATAATGAGATTAAAGCCAAGGCTTACATGAAGGTAAGGGTTGTATTATACAATGACAGTAGTTTGTATAAACGACAGGGTGATAATGAGATTAAAGCCAAGGCTTACATGAAGGTAAGGGTTGTATTATACAATGACAGTAGTGTGTGTGTTTATAAACAACAGGGTGATAATGAGATTAAAGCCAAGGCTTACATGAAGGTAAGGGTTGTGTTATACAATGACAGTAGTGTGTGTGTTTATAAACGACAGGGTGATAATGAGATTTAAGCCAAGGCTTACATGAAGGTAAGGGTTGTATTATACAATGACAGTAGTGTGTGTGTGTTTATAAACCACAGGGTGATAATGAGATTAAAGCCAAGGCTTACATGAAGGTAAGGGTTGTGTTATACAATGACAGTAGTGTTTGTATTTATAAACGACAGGGTGATAATGAGATAAAAGCCAAGGCTTACATGAAGGTAAGGGTTGTATTATACAATGACAGTAGTTTGTGTGTTTATAAACGACAGGGTGATAATGAGATTAAAGCCAAGGCTTACATGAAGGTAAGGGTTGTATTATACAATGACAGTAGTTTGTATAAACGACAGGGTGATAATGAGATTAAAGCCAAAGCTTACATGAAGGTAAGGGTTGTATTATACAATGACAGTAGTGTGTGTTTATAAACGACAGGGTGATAATGAGATTAAAGCCAAGGCTTACATGAAGGTAAGGGTTGTATTATACAATGACAGTAGTGTGTGTGTTTATAAACGACAGGGTGATAATGAGATTAAAGCCAAGGCTTACAAGAAGGTAAGGGTTGTATTATACAATGGCAGTAGTGTGTGTGTTTATAAACGACAGGGTGATAATGAGATTAAAGCCAAGGCTTACATGAAGGTAAGGGTTGTATTATACAATGACAGTAGTTTGTATAAACGACAGGGTGATAATGAGATTAAAGCCAAGGCTTACATGAAGGTAAGGGTTGTATTATACAATGACAGTAGTGTGTGTGTTTATAAACCACAGGGTGATAATGAGATTAAAGCCAAGGCTTACATGAAGGTAAGGGTTGTGTTATACAATGACAGTAGTGTTTGTATTTATAAACGACAGGGTGATAATGAGATTTAAGCCAAGGCTTACATGAAGGTAAGGGTTGTATTATACAATGACAGTAGTGTGTGTGTTTATAAACCACAGGGTGATAATTAGATTAAAGCCAAGGCTTACATGAAGGTAAGGGTTGTGTTATACAATGACAGTAGTGTTTGTATTTATAAACGACAGGGTGATAATGAGATAAAAGCCAAGGCTTACATGAAGGTAAGGGTTGTATTATACAATGACAGTAGTTTGTGTGTTTATAAACGACAGGGTGATAATGAGATTAAAGCCAAGGCTTACATGAAGGTAAGGGTTGTATTATACAATGACAGTAGTTTGTATAAACGACAGGGTGATAATGAGATTAAAGCCAAAGCTTACATGAAGGTAAGGGTTGTATTATACAATGACAGTAGTGTGTGTGTTTATAAACGACAGGGTGATAATGAGATTAAAGCCAAGGCTTACATGAAGGTAAGGGTTGTATTATACAATGACAGTAGTGTGTGTGTTTATAAACGACAGGGTGATAATGAGATTAAAGCCAAGGCTTACAAGAAGGTAAGGGTTGTATTATACAATGGCAGTAGTGTGTGTGTTTATAAACGACAGGGTGATAATGAGATTAAAGCCAAGGCTTACATGAAGGTAAGGGTTGTATTATACAATGACAGTAGTTTGTATAAACGACAGGGTGATAATAAGATTAAAGCCAAAGCTTACATGAAGGTAAGGGTTGTATTATACAATGACAGTAGTGTGTGTGTTTATAAACAACAGGGTGATAATGAGATTAAAGCCAAGGCTTACAAGAAGGTAAGGGTTGTATTATACAATGACAGTAGTGTGTGTATTTATAAACAACAGGGTGATAATGAGATTAAAGCCAAGGCTTACAAGAAGGTAAGGGTTGTATTATACAATGACAGTAGTGTGTGTGTTTATAAACGACAGGGTGATAATGAGATTAAAGCCAAGGCTTACATGAAGGTAAGGGTTGTATTATACAATGACAGTAGTGTGTGTATTTATAAACGACAGGGTGATAATGAGATTAAAGCCAAGGCTTACAAGAAGGTAAGGGTTGTATTATACAATGACAGTAGTGTGTGTGTTTATAAACGACAGGGTGATAATGAGATTAAAGCCAAGGCTTACATGAAGGTAAGGGTTGTATTATACAATGACAGTAGTTTGTATAAATGACAGGGTGATAATGAGATTAAAGCCAAGGCTTACATGAAGGTAAAGGTTGAATTATACAATGACAGTAGTTTGTATAAACGACAGGGTGATAATGAGATTAAAGCCAAGGCTTACATGAAGGTAAGGGTTGTCTTATACAATGACAGTAGTTTGTATAAACGACAGGGTGATAATGAGATTAAAGCCAAGGCTTAAATGAAGGTAAGGGTTGTATTATACAATGACAGTAGTTTGTATAAACGACAGGGTGATAATGAGATTAAAGCCAAAGCTTACATGAAGGTAAGGGTTGTATTATACAATGACAGTAGTTTGTGTGTTTATAAACGACAGGGTGATAATGAGATTAAAGCCAAGGCTTACATGAAGGTAAGGGTTGTATTATACAATGACAGTAGTTTGTGTTTATAAACAACAGGGTGATAATGAGATTAAAGCCAAGGCTTACATGAAGGTAAGGGTTGTATTATACAATGACAGTAGTGTGTGTGTTTATAAACGACAGGGTGATAATGAGATTAAAGCCAAGGCTTACATGAAGGTAAGGGTTGTATTATACAATGACAGTAGTGTGTGTGTTTATAAACGACAGGGTGATAATGAGATTAAAGCCAAGGCTTACATGAAGGTAAGGGTTGTATTATACAATGACAGTAGTTTGTATAAACGACAGGGTGATAATGAGATTAAAGCCAAGGCTTACATGAAGGTAAGGGTTGTATTATACAATGACAGTAGTGTGTGTGTTTATAAACGACAGGGTGATAATGAGATTAAAGCCAAGGCTTACATGAAGGTAAGGGTTGTATTATACAATGACAGTAGTTTGTATAAACGACAGGGTGATAATGAGATTAAAGCCAAGGCTTACATGAAGGTAAGGGTTGTATTATACAATGACAGTAGTTTGTGTTTATAAACAACAGGGTGATAATGAGATTAAAGCCAAGGCTTACATGAAGGTAAGGGTTGTGTTATACAATGACAGTAGTGTGTGTGTTTATAAACGACAGGGTGATAATGAGATTAAAGCCAAGGCTTACAAGAAGGTAAGGGTTGTATTATACAATGACAGTAGTGTGTGTGTTTATAAACGACAGGGTGATAATGAGATTAAAGCCAAGGCTTACATGAAGGTAAGGGTTGTATTATACAATGACAGTAGTGTGTGTATTTATAAACGACAGGGTGATAATGAGATTAAAGCCAAGGCTTACAAGAAGGTAAGGGTTGTATTATACAATGACAGTAGTGTGTGTGTTTATAAACGACAGGGTGATAATGAGATTAAAGCCAAGGCTTACATGAAGGTAAGGGTTGTATTATACAATGACAGTAGTTTGTATAAATGACAGGGTGATAATGAGATTAAAGCCAAGGCTTACATGAAGGTAAAGGTTGAATTATACAATGACAGTAGTTTGTATAAACGACAGGGTGATAATGAGATTAAAGCCAAGGCTTACATGAAGGTAAGGGTTGTCTTATACAATGACAGTAGTTTGTATAAACGACAGGGTGATAATGAGATTAAAGCCAAGGCTTACATGAAGGTAAGGGTTGTATTATACAATGACAGTAGTTTGTATAAACGACAGGGTGATAATGAGATTAAAGCCAAAGCTTACATGAAGGTAAGGGTTGTATTATACAATGACAGTAGTTTGTGTGTTTATAAACGACAGGGTGATAATGAGATTAAAGCCAAGGCTTACATGAAGGTAAGGGTTGTATTATACAATGACAGTAGTTTGTGTTTATAAACAACAGGGTGATAATGAGATTAAAGCCAAGGCTTACATGAAGGTAAGGGTTGTATTATACAATGACAGTAGTGTGTGTGTTTATAAACGACAGGGTGATAATGAGATTAAAGCCAAGGCTTACATGAAGGTAAGGGTTGTATTATACAATGACAGTAGTGTGTGTGTTTATAAACGACAGGGTGATAATGAGATTAAAGCCAAGGCTTACATGAAGGTAAGGGTTGTATTATACAATGACAGTAGTTTGTATAAACGACAGGGTGATAATGAGATTAAAGCCAAGGCTTACATGAAGGTAAGGGTTGTATTATACAATGACAGTAGTGTGTGTGTTTATAAACGACAGGGTGATAATGAGATTAAAGCCAAGGCTTACATGAAGGTAAGGGTTGTATTATACAATGACAGTAGTTTGTATAAACGACAGGGTGATAATGAGATTTAAGCCAAGGCTTACATGAAGGTAAGGGTTGTATTATACAATGACAGTAGTTTGTGTTTATAAACAACAGGGTGATAATGAGATTAAAGTCAAGGCTTACATGAAGGTTAGGGTTGTGTTATACAATGACAGTAGTGTGTGTTTATCAACGACAGGGTGTTAATGAGATTTAAGCCAAGGCTTACATGAAGGTAAGGGTTGTATTATACAATACCAGTAGTGTGTGTGTTTATAAACGACAGGGTGATAATGAGATTAAAGCCAAGGCTTACATGAAGGTAAGGGTTGTATTATACAATGACAGTAGTTTGTATAAACGACAGGGTGATAATGAGATTAAAGCCAAGGCTTACATGAAGGTAAGGGTTGTATTATACAATGACAGTAGTGTGAGTGTTTATAAACGACAGGGTGATAATGAGATTAAAGCCAAGGCTTACAAGAAGGTAAGGGTTGTATTATACAATGACAGTAGTGTGTGTTTATAAACGACAGGGTGATAATGAGATTAAAGCCAAGGCTTACATGAAGGTAAGGGTTGTATTATACAATGACAGTAGTGTGTGTATTTATAAACGACAGGGTGATAATGAGATTAAAGCCAAGGCTTACAAGAAGGTAAGGGTTGTATTATACAATGACAGTAGTGTGTGTGTTTATAAACGACAGGGTGATAATGAGATTAAAGCCAAGGCTTACATGAAGGTAAGGGTTGTATTATACAATGACAGTAGTTTGTATAAATGACAGGGTGATAATGAGATTAAAGCCAAGGCTTACATGAAGGTAAAGGTTGAATTATACAATGACAGTAGTTTGTATAAACGACAGGGTGATAATGAGATTAAAGCCAAGGCTTACATGAAGGTAAGGGTTGTCTTATACAATGACAGTAGTTTGTATAAACGACAGGGTGATAATGAGATTAAAGCCAAGGCTTAAATGAAGGTAAGGGTTGTATTATACAATGACAGTAGTTTGTATAAACGACAGGGTGATAATGAGATTAAAGCCAAAGCTTACATGAAGGTAAGGGTTGTATTATACAATGACAGTAGTTTGTGTGTTTATAAACGACAGGGTGATAATGAGATTAAAGCCAAGGCTTACATGAAGGTAAGGGTTGTATTATACAATGACAGTAGTTTGTGTTTATAAACAACAGGGTGATAATGAGATTAAAGCCAAGGCTTACATGAAGGTAAGGGTTGTATTATACAATGACAGTAGTGTGTGTGTTTATAAACGACAGGGTGATAATGAGATTAAAGCCAAGGCTTACATGAAGGTAAGGGTTGTATTATACAATGACAGTAGTGTGTGTGTTTATAAACGACAGGGTGATAATGAGATTAAAGCCAAGGCTTACATGAAGGTAAGGGTTGTATTATACAATGACAGTAGTTTGTATAAACGACAGGGTGATAATGAGATTAAAGCCAAGGCTTACATGAAGGTAAGGGTTGTATTATACAATGACAGTAGTGTGTGTGTTTATAAACGACAGGGTGATAATGAGATTAAAGCCAAGGCTTACATGAAGGTAAGGGTTGTATTATACAATGACAGTAGTTTGTATAAACGACAGGGTGATAATGAGATTAAAGCCAAGGCTTACATGAAGGTAAGGGTTGTATTATACAATGACAGTAGTTTGTGTTTATAAACAACAGGGTGATAATGAGATTAAAGCCAAGGCTTACATGAAGGTAAGATGTGTTATACAATGACAGTAGTGTGTGTGTTTATAAACGACAGGGTGTTAATGAGATTTAAGCCAAGGCTTACATGAAGGTAAGGGTTGTATTATACAATACCAGTAGTGTGTGTGTTTATAAACGACAGGGTGATAATGAGATTAAAGCCAAGGCTTACATCAAGGTAAGGGTTGTATTATACAATGACAGTAGTTTGTATAAACGACAGGGTGATAATGAGATTAAAGCCAAGGCTTACATGAAGGTAAGGGTTGTATTATACAATGACAGTAGAGTGAGTGTTTATAAACGACAGGGTGATAATGAGATTAAAGCCAAGGCTTACATGAAGGTAAGGGTTGTATTATACAATGACAGTAGTGTGTGTGTTTATAAACGACAGGGTGATAATGAGATTAAAGCCAAGGCTTACATGAAGGTAAGGGTTGTATTATACAATGACAGTAGTTTGTATAAACGACAGGGTGATAATGAGATTATAGCCAAGGCTTACATGAAGGTAAGGGTTGTATTATACAATGACAGTAGTTTGTATAAACGACAGGGTGATAATGAGATTAAAGCCAAGGCTTACATGAAGGTAAGGGTTGTATTATACAATGACAGTAGTTTGTGTTTATAAACAACAGGGTGAAGGGTTGTATTATACAATGGCAGTAGTGTGTGTGTTTATACAGGGTGATAATGAGATTAAAGCCAAGGCTTACATGAAGGTAAGGGTTGTGTTATACAATGACAGTAGTGTGTGTTTATAAACGACAGGGTGATAATGAGATTAAAGCCAAGGCTTACATGAAGGTAAGGGTTGTATTATACAATGACAGTAGTGTGTGTGTTTATAAACGACAGGGTGATAATGAGATTAAAGCCAAGGCTTACATGAAGGTAAGGGTTGTATTATACAATGACAGTAGTGTGTGTTTATAAACGACAGGGTGATAATGAGATTAAAGCCAAGGCTTACATGAAGGTAAGGTTGTATTATACAATGGCAGTAGTGTGTGTTTATAAACGACAGGGTGATAATGAGATTAAAGCCAAGGCTTACATGAAGGTAAGGGTTGTATTATACAATGACAGTAGTGTGTGTTTATAAACGACAGGGTGATAATGAGATTAAAGCCAAGGCTTACATGAAGGTAAGGGTTGTATTATACAATGACAGTAGTGTGTGTGTTTATAAACGACAGGGTGATAATGAGATTAAAGCCAAGGCTTACATGAAGGTAAGGGTTGTATTATACAATGACAGTAGTGTGTGTGTTTATAAACGACAGGGTGATAATGAGATTAAAGCCAAGGCTTACATGAAGGTAAGGGTTGTATTATACAATGACAGTAGTGTGTGTGTTTATAAACGACAGGGTGATAATGAGATTAAAGCCAAGGCTTACATGAAGGTAAGGGTTGTATTATACAATGGCAGTAGTGTGTGTTTATAAACGACAGGGTGATAATGAGATTAAAGCCAAGGCTTACATGAAGGTAAGGGTTGTATTATACAATGACAGTAGTGTGTGTATAAACGACAGGGTGATAATGAGATTAAAGCCAAGGCTTACATGAAGGTAAGGGTTGTATTATACAATGACAGTAGTGTGTGTTTATAAACGACAGGGTGATAATGAGATTAAAGCCAAGGCTTACATGAAGGTAAGGGTTGTATTATACAATGACAGTAGTGTGTGTGTTTATAAACGACAGGGTGATAATGAGATTAAAGCCAAGGCTTACATGAAGGTAAGGGCACCTTACAGAACTTATTCTACACATGGGACCTTACAAAAATCATTCTACACATGGCACCTTACCAAAGTCATTCTACACATGGAACCTTACAAAAGTCATTCTACACATGGGACCTTACAAAATCATTCTACAAATGGCACCTTACAAAAGTCATTCTACACATGGGACCTTACAAAGCCATTCTACACATGGCACCTTACAAAAGTCATTCTACACATGGCACCTTACAAAGTCATTCTATACATGGGACCTTACAAAGTCATTCTACACATGGCACCTTACCAAAGTCATTCTACACATAGAACCTTACAAAAGTCATTCTACACATGGGACCTTACAAAATCATTCTACACATGGCACCTTACAAAAGTCATTCTACACATGGGACCTTACAAAAGCCATTCTACACATGGCACCTTACAAAAGTCATTCTACACATGGGACCTTACAAAGTCATTCTATACATGGGACCTTACAAAGTCATTCTACACATGACACCAAACAAAACTCATTCTACACATGGCACCTTACAAAACTCATTCTACACATGGCACCTTACAAAAGTCATTCTACACATGGGACCTTACAAAGTCATTCTACACATGACACCAAACAAAACTCATTCTACACATGGCACCTTACAAAACTTATTCTACACATGGGACCTTACAAAATCATTCTATACATGGCACCTTACCAAAGTCATTCTACACATGGAACCTTACAAAGTCATTCTACACATGGGACCTTACAAAATCATTCTACACATGGCACCTTACAAAAGTCATTCTACACATGGGACCTTACAAAAGCCATTCTACACATGGCACCTTACAAAAGTCATTCTACACATGGCACCTTACAAAACCGTTCTACACATGGCACCTTACAAAGTCATCTACACATGGCACCTTACTAAAGTCATTCTACACATGGGACATTACAAAAGTCATTCTACACATGGGACCTTACAAAACTCATTCGACACATGGGACCTTACAAAACTCATTCTACACATGGGACATTACAAAATTAAAGTACACATGGCACCTTACAAAATTCATTCTACACATGACACCTTGCAAAAGTCATCTACATATTGGACCTTACAAAACTCATTCTACACATGGGACCTTACAAAAATCTACACATGGGACCTTACAAAAGTCATCTACACATGGCACCTTACAAAACTCATTCTACACATGGGACATTACAAGAGTCATCTACACATGGGACCTTACAAAACTCATTCTACACATGGCACCTTACAAAGTCATTCTACACATGGCACCTTATAAAATTAATCTACACACGGCACCTTACAAAAGTCATCTAACATGGGACCTTACAAAACTCATTCTACACATGGGACCTTACAAAACTCATTCTACACATGGGACCTTACAAAGTCATCTACAGATGGCACCTTACAAAACTCATTCTACACACGGCACCTTACAAAAGTCATTCTACACATGGCACCTTACAAAAGTCATTCTACACATGGCACCTTACAAAGTCATCTACGCATGGCACCTTACAAAAGTCATTCTACACATGGGACCTTACAAAATTAATCTACACATGGCACCTTACAAAAGTCATCTACACATGGGACCTTACAAAACTCATTCTACACATGGGACCTTACAAAACTCATTCTACACATGGGACCTTACAAAACTCATTCTACACATGGGACCTTACAAAACTCATTCTACACATGGGACCTTACAAAGTCATTCTACACATGGGACCTTACAAAGTCATCTACACATGGCACCTTACAAAACTCATTCTACACATGGCACCTTACAAAACTCATCTACACATGGGACCTTACAAAATCATTCTTCACATGGCACCTGACAAAAGTCATCTACACATGACACCTTACAAAACTCATTCTATACATGTCACCTTACAAAACTCATTCTACACATGGCACCTTACAAAAATCATTTTACACATGGGACCTTACAAAATCATTCTACACCATGTACACATGACACCTTACAAAAATCATTCTACACATGAGACCTTACAAAGTCAGTCTACACATGGCACCTTACAAAAGTCATTCTACTCATGGCACCTTACAAAAGTCATCTACACATGGGACCTACAGAAGTCATACACATGGGACCTTACAAAGTCATTCTACTCAATGGCAACCTTACAAAAGTCATCTCACATGGGACCCTACAAAATTATCTTCACATGGCATCTTTCAAAACTCATTCTACAAATGGCACCTTACAAAACTCATTCTACACATGGCACCTTACAAAACTCATTCCACACATGGCTACTTACTAAAAATCATTCTACACATGACACCTTACAAAATTCATTCTACACATGGCACCTTACAAAAGTCATCTACACATGGCACCTTACAAAAGTCATTTTACACATGGGACCTTACAGAAGTCATCTACACATTGGACCATACTAAAGTCATTCTACACATGGGACCTTACAAAGTCATCCTACACATGGACTTTACAAAAGTCATTCTACACATGGCACCTTACAAAAGTCATTCTACACATGGAACCTTACAAAACTCATTCTACACATGGCACCTTACAAAAATCTACACATGGGACCTTACAAAAGTCATCTACACATGGGTCCTTACAAAATTCATTCTACACATGGCACCTTACAAAATCTACACATGGGACCTTACAGAAGTCATCTACACATTGGACCATACTAGTCATTCTACACATGGCACCTTACAAAAGTCATTCTACACATGGCACCTTCACGAAAGTCATTCTACACATGGGACCTTACAAAAGACATTCTACACATGGCACCTTACAAAAATCATTCTACACATGGCACCTTACAAAAATTATTCTACATGGCACCTTACAAAAGTCATTCTACACATGGCACCTTACAAAACTCATTCTACACATGGGACCTTACAGAAGTCATCTACACATGGGACCTTACAAAAGTCATTCTACACATGGCACCTTACAAAACCATTCTACACATGGCACCTTACAAATCTTATTTTACACATGGCACCTTACAAAACTCATTTTACACATGAGACCTTATAAAACTCATTGTATACATGGGACCTTACAAAATCATTCTACATATGGGACCTTACAAAACTCATTCTACACATGGCACCTCGCAAAAATCTTTCTAGACATGGAACCTTACAAAAATCATTCATGGCACCTTACAAAAGTCATCTACACATGGGACCCTTACAAAAGTCATCTACACATGGGACCTTACAAAATTCATTCTACACATGGGACCAGACAAAAGCTCTTTCTATACATGGGACCTTACAAAACTCATTCTACACATGGGACCTTACAAAATCATTCTACACATGGGACCTTCTAAAATCATTGTACACATGGGATCTTACAAAAGTCATCTACACATGAGACCTTACACAAAGTAGTTCCACACATGTATGACATGGGACTTTAGAAAGGTCTTCCTACACATGGGACCTGACAAAGGTCTTTTTCTTCGTTTGTTTGTAGCAGTTCAGTGTTTCTGTTGTTCTTTTTGTTTGCTCAAAATTTATTGGTTTGTGACCTTGATTTGTTTCAGTTAAATCGATTTATGACTATTGAACAACTACTATTGCCTTTACTTTCTACACATGAGACCTTACATATAGTCATTCTACACATGAGACCTTACATATAGTCATTCTACATGAGACCTTACATATAGTCATTCTACACATGAGACCTTACATATAGTCATTCTACACATGAGACCTTACATATAGGCATTCTACATGAGACCTTACATATAGTCATTCTACACATGAGACCTTACTATAGTCATTCTACACATGAGACCTTACATATAGTCATTCTACATGAGACCTTACAAAAGTCTTTATACACATCAGACCTTACAAAAGCCAGTTTTGGATTTTGGGCCCTGCTTTTAAATTGGTCCACATTGAGGTCCAAAGGGTCCAAAATTAAACTTTGTTTGATTTCATCAAAATTGAATTATTGGGATTCTTTGATATGCCGAATCTAACTGTATTTAGATTCTTAATTTTGGTCCGCTTTCAAATTGGTCTACATTAAGGTCCAAAGGGTCCAAAATTAAACTTAGTTTGATTTTAACAAAAATTGAATTTTAGGATTCTTTGATATGCTGAATCTAATCATGTATTTAGATTTTGATTATGGGCCCAGTTTTCAAGTTGGTCCAAATTGGGGTCCAAAATTAAACTTTGTTTGATTTCAACAAAATTGAATATATGGGGTTCTTTGATATGCTGAATCTAACCATGTATTTAGATTCTTAATTTTGGTCCCATTTTCAAATTGGTCTACATTAAGGTCCAAAGGGTCCAAAATTAACTTAATTTGATTTTAACAAAATTGAATTCTTAGGGTTCTTTGATATGCTGAATCTAAACATGTCTTTCAGTTTTGATTATGGGCCCAGTTTTCAAGTTGGTCCAAATTGGGGTCCAAAATTAAACTTTGTTTGATTTCAACAAAATTGAATATATTGGGTTCTTTGATATGCTGAATCTAACCATGTATTTAGATTTTTGATTTTTGGGCCCCATTATCAACTTTGTCCACATTGAGGTCAAAAGGGTCCAAAATTAAACTTTGTTTGATTTCAACAAAATTGAATATATGGGGTTCTTTGATATGCTGAATCTAACGTGTATTTAAATTCTTAATTTTTGGTCCCGTTTCAATTGGTCTACATTTTGGTCCAAAGGGTCCAAAATTAAACTTAGTTTGATTTTAACAAAAATTGAATTTTAGGTTCTTTGATATGCTGAATCTAATCATGTATTTAGATTTTGATTATGGGCCCAGTTTTCAAGTTGGTCCAAATTGGGGTCCAAAATTAAACTTTGTTTGATTTCAACAAAATTGAATATATGGGGTTCTTTGATATGCTGAATCTTACCATGTATTTAGATTCTTAATTGTTGGTCCCATTTTCAAATTGGTCTACATTAAGGTCCAAAGGGTCCAAAATTAAACTTAATTTGATTTCAACAAAATTGAATTCTTAGGGTTCTTTGATATGCTGAGTCTAAACATGTCTTTAAATTTTGATTATGGGCCCAGTTTTCAAGTTGGTCCAAATTGGGGTCCAAAATTAAACTTGTTTGATTTCAACAAAATTGAATATATGGGGTTCTTTGATATGCTGAATCTAACCATGTATTTAGATTTTGATTTTTGGGCCCCATTATCAACTTTGTCCACATTGAGGTCAAAAGGGTCCAAAATTAAACTTTGTTTGATTTCAACAAAATTGAATATATGGGGTTCTTTGATATGCTGAATCTAACCATGTATTTAGATTTTGATTTTGGGTCCCGTTATCAACTTTGTCCACATTGAGGTCAAAAGGGTCCAAAATTAAACTTTGTTTGATTTCATCAAAATTGAACTCTTAGGGTTCTTTGATATGCTGAATCTAACCATGTATTTAGATTTTGGATATTAGACCATAATAGGTGAATGTCCAATTTAAAAATTTTAAGTTCTTAGACCACATTCATTCTGTGTCAGAAACCTACTGTGTCAAATAGTCAATCACAATCCAAATTCAGAGCTATTAAGCTTGAATGTTGTGTCCATACTTGCCCCAACTGTTCAGGGTTCACCTTGCGGTCTATTCAAGCTGCCTTCATGGAGCATTTTATTACCAAATAAGAAAATTAGTTCACTTTCAAATTTGACTTGAAGAGATCTGAACTCTTTATAGGCATGATTTCTCATTTCAATGTTGACAAATTTGCAAGCCAGATGAACATAGCTTTATCTTCAGTCCTTTTATATAATTGAGATGAGTACTCAACAAGTGGCTTAAAATGACTCACAAAAAAACCAAATTTTTATCAACTTTTCAAAGAAAGTCAAACAAGATGTAATCATGGTAATTAATAAAAGGAACAGTTAGATATTTAATATGTCTTCACAAATTATAGTCATTCAAAACTAGACAAAAGAATATTTCTGTTATAAATAGTCTTTTTCTGGAGACTGGTATAATGCATGGATGCCTGAATCTAATTTGTTTCCTCCAGTCCTGTACACCTCAATAGGGAGGAATCTTCTGTGTCTTTTGAATATTTTTCTATGTAGTGTTTTGTAGACTTTTGATTGCCTTTTCATTATTTATTGTTTTTCCATGGCTCTGTCAGTTTGTCTTCACTTTTCAGTTTTGATATTCCTTCCCATCTTTTGTATTTCAATTTGATTTATCTCCATTTTTCAGAGTTTTAATTTATTATTAAGTTCCTTTGATGATGGTGGTTAAGGTTGACACTGAGTATTCTGCTTGTTTGATCATTTATCTTATACAGAGTTTCCTTTCTGCAGGTTTTAATGATGCAGATGGTGCTACACTAAATCATCTAATTATTTATTTTATAGAAAGTTTCTCTGGAGGCTGGAATAATGTATGGGTTGTTTATACAAGCACGTAGCTTGTGTTTATAAAGCAGGTGATAATGAGATTAAAGCCAAGGCTTACAGAAGGTAAGGTTATTATACAATGACATAGTTTTTAAACGACAGGGTGATAATGAGATTAAACCAAGGCTTACTGAAGGTAAGGGTTGTATTATACAATGACAGTAGTTGTGTGTTTATAAACCAGGGTATAATGAGATTAAAGCCAAGGCTTACATAAGTAGGGTTGTATTATACAATGACAGTAGTGTGTGTTTTAAACACAGGGTGATAATGAGATTAAAGCCAAGGCTTACATGAAGGTAAGGGTTTATTAACAATGACAAGTTTGTATAAACGAAGGGTGATAATGAGATTAAAGCCAAGGCTTACTGAAGGTAAGGGTGTATAACAATCAGTAGTGTGTGTGTTTATAAACCACAGGGTGATAATGAGATTAAAGCCAAGCTTACATGAAGGAGGTTGTTATACAATGACAGTAGTGTTTGTATTTATAAACGACAGGGTGATATAATTTAAGCAAGGCTTCTAAGGTAGTTCTATACAATGACAAGGTTTTTTTACGTGTTTGAGTTAGTTCGTTGTTCTTTTTGTTGTAAAATTTTTGTTTTGACCTTGTTTGTTTATTAAACGATTATGATATTGAAAAAAAAAAAAAAAAAGTCTTTTTTTTTTTTTAAAAAAAAAAAAAAAAAAATGTAATTATCTTCAGATAGGAACATATTAGAACCTTACATTGGTCGCTATTTTTGAAGTAATTTCTCATCTAAAATGTAAATAATAAGTTCTATGAATTTTCTTCCTATATTCCTCTCAGTATTTGCTACCAAGTCATAAGGCTAAGGTCCTGTGGTTTCTGTGTAGGGATGATGCAGAACTAAAGTGAGTAAATAAAAAGATTTTCTATGGTAGAAAACTTGAGTTGGTTCAGCCAAATCACAAAGCAAAGGTTCATTAGTTGACATTCAGATCATGTTGTTCTCCTGGTGAATGAGTGTAGGGATAGAGAACTAAAATATGTGAAACCAAGTCACATGAAAAAGATTGAGTGTATATATAGGACTAAAGTATGTGAAACAATGGACAGGAAAGATAGATAAATAGAGTAAATATAATCAAGTGATAGGAAAAAATTGAGAGAACAAAACCAAGTCACATGACAAAGATTGAGGGAAGATAAAGAAAGTATGTGAAACAGTCACATGACAGATTTAGTGAGACAACTAGAATATGTGAAACCAAGCCTATGTTTAGAGTGATACTTGTAATAAGTCTATGCATTTATCATACATGAAGCTCCATAAGGGGACCAGAAAAATCAGACAACCCATTTGAGTTTGATATTGCCCTTTAAATGTCCATTTTACGAAAAATTTCACAGTTTTATCTTATATCTAAAAACTAAAACAGTAAGACAAAATGACCAGCTAAATACGTCAACATGACCAAAATTGTCATTTGACCTCTTATAGGAGTGGTTGCCTTTGAATGATGATTGTTTACCCTTTTTGCATTTTTTTCAGAAATTAAAGAAGATACAGATCATGCAGATAATCTTGAAATAGTAAAATTGTTCAGCCTAAAATCTCCAAAAAAAGTCAAATGACCAAATTGTTTATTTATCCCTTAGGAATTAATGGCCTTAGAGGATGAATTTTTGCCCTTTTGCATTTTTTGCAGAAACTATATAGTAGAAATAAAGAATCTTTAAGTCATAAAAATGATTAACAAAATAAGATCAACAATATTTGGTGGATTTCTTTTGCAGAAACTAACAGATAGAAAGAAAATGAAAATAGCAAAAATGTTCAGATATATTAAATCTACAAATAAGTCAACATGGCCAAAATTGTCCATCAACCCTTTATATTTGCAGAGGCCTTTTGTAAGATAATCCACAATGTGTGATCTTTTTTTCAGTGAATGGATGAAAGCAATATGCAGTACTGTAAGTTGACATTAAACAATGAATACTATTTAGTACAATATAGTAACATATTAAATCATACATTCACCGTGAATACAAGATGGACTACATTAAATTCAAATTTGATTACTTTTAATGACAGTTTACTTTACAGTTCATACTTGACGCATTGAACTAGACTTAAAAAAAAACAGCGATAAAACTGTCATTAAAAGGGAACACAATAGTTTTACCATTTAAAATTTAACCAGACACAGATGTAGCCTGTTCACTAATTGCAGTTTTGTGATCCAGATCTAGATGTTACAACAGCTTAAACATTGTATTCAGGGCTGTAAACAAGATCTAACTGGATTTGAATGTAACAAATACATGTAAATTGCAAGCAGAGCCAAATACAAGTTCTAACTGTAGTGACAACATGTAAAGTGCTGCTATCAAGATTAATCTTTTAAGATAAAAAGTAACAAAGAGCTACACTAAGTTCATACTAGTTGACTTTTATGTTTATTCTTTAACATCTGTAGGCTGCAGTACCACTTTCTTTTGAATTTAGATACAAATTGTACATCTCATAGTCTAGTTTTTATGAGAGCAATCTAATAAACGATTCCTTTAGAGATAAACTTTTAATTTTACAGCATTTAATTCTTCTTTACAGCTCCCTCAACCAAGTTCTAGTCAACAGGGTCCACCACCCCAACAGCCCATGCATCAACAAGCTCCAGTCCACTCAGCACCTCCACCATACACACCTGGACCAGCTCCATATCCTGCCCAGGCTCCAGGAGGTCCAGCTCCTATAGGATTTGCTGGTTTAACAGGTATACAGATAAGGCAAAATGAATCATGAAGGTGAACCTGTCAAGGGTATTTCATTAACTGGTAATGAATAACAAAGGTTAAACTGTTAATGGTATGACATTAACAGGTCATGAATCACAGAGGTTAACCTGTCAACAGTTTGTCATTAACAGGGCATGAATCATGGAGGTTAACCTGTCAATGGTTTGTCATTAACAGGTCATGAATCACAGAGGTTAACCTGTTAATTGTATGTCATTAACAGGTCATGAATCACAAAGTTAACATGTCAATGGTTTGTCATTGACAGGTCATGAATCACAAGGTTAACATGTCAATGGTTTGTCATTAACAGTTCTCCAAAACGAAATTACAAATTCATCTAAATTCAGGTCCGACGCTCCACAGAGAGTCAAATTGTAAACAAGCATATCACTGCAACTACCCAGCTTAAAGCCTCTTCCGAACATTTGAAAGTCCCTACTATGTACTGGTTACCTAAATTGCACAAAAACCATTTAAATTCGTTTCATCTCCGCATCTAGTAAGTGTTCTACTACTAATCTATCAGTTCTTCTAACTACCTCCTTACTACTATCAAAGAACTTGTTATTAACTTTTGTAATAAAGCTTATGAAAATAATGGTATTAATTATTTTTGGAGTGTTAAAAATTCTTTAGAGGTTTTAGATAAAATACATGCTTTTGATGGTCCTTTTAATTCTGTTGACAGTTATGATTTTTCTACTCTCTATACTACACTTCCACACAATCTTATCAAGAAAAGTTTTCATATTTAATTAAATGGTCTTTTGAAAATCTCATTACAAATTTATTTGTTGTAACTCGTTTAAAGCCTTTTCTGTAACGAAAAGGAAAGTATGCTAGATACACTTACTGGAAATGTGAAGATATGATTGAAGCTTTAAATTTTCTCCTGGACAACATATATGTACGCTTCGCGATAAAGTGTATCGACAAGTAGTAGGTATTCCTATGGGCACTAACTGCGCCCTTTAATAGCAGATTTATTCCTGTATTGCTATGAATCTCAGTTTATGACCAAACTCAGTAAAGACACGTCATTGTTACATTTGGTTGATACATTCAACAATACCTTCCGTTATCTAGATGATATTTTTCGTTAAATAATCCAGAGTTCTCTAAATATACTACCGAAATTTACCCAATAGAACTTACTTTAACTAAATCTAACATAAACAGCAGTAGTTGTCCTTTTCTGGACTTGGACATTTCAATCTCTAAAGGAAAACTCCATACTAAAATTTACGACAAAAGAGACGATTTTCATTCCCTATTTAGTTAATTTTCCTTTTTAGACGGCGATGTTCCTTTGGCTCCATCATACGGTGTGTATATATCCCAACTCGTTCATTATGCCGTGTGTGTAGTGATGTCATAGATTTTAACAAAAGTAATCAATGCATCACTAGTAAATTATTAAGTCAGGATTTTGTTACCATAAATTACGTAAAACTTTTACTAAGTTCTTTCATAGATACAAAGATTTGATTAGTAAATTTGGCTGTACCTGTAGAAAACTGATTAAAACGGTATTTCACATCCTAAATTTTACGGTAATATTGTACTTAAAGCGCGGAAATCACTATATGATCCGTGTAAACTCATCGAACCTTTAAATAAACTTATTAGTTCAGGTTATCTTACCAATGTTGTAATTAGATCTTTGAATATAGTTTACATTGGCACTAATATCGATTTTGTCATCAGCAAATTAAAACATAACTAAATTTGTATTCTTTTCAAACGGGATGTTTAAAGACATATTATACAATGACAGTAGTTGTGTTTATAAACGACAGGGTGATAATGAGATTAAAGCCAAGGCTTACATGAAGGTAAGGGTTGTATTATACAATGACAGTAGGTAAGGGTGTATTATACAATGACAGTGTGTTGTATAAACGACAGGGTGATAATGAGATTAAAGCCAAGGCTTACATGAAGGTAAGGGTTGTATTATACAATGACAGTAGTTGTGTTTATAAACGACAGGGTGATAATGAGATTAAAGCCAAGGCTTACATGAAGGTAAGGGTTGTATTATACAATGACAGTAGTAAACGACAGGGTGATAATGATTTATAAACATGAAGGTAAGGGTGATACAATGAGATTATAAGCCAAGGCTTAGATTGAAGGTAAGGGTTGTATTATACAATGACAGTAGTGTGTGTTTATAAACGACAGGGTGATAATGAGATTAAAGCCAAGGCTTACATGAAGGTAAGGGTTGTATTATACAATGACAGTAGTGTGTGTGTTTATAAACGACAGGGTGATAATGAGATTAAAGCCAAGGCTTACATGAAGGTAAGGGTTGTATTATACAATGACAGTAGTTTGTGTTTATAAACGACAGGGTGATAATGAGATTAAAGCCAAGGCTTACATGAAGGTAAGGGTTGTATTATACAATGACAGTAGTGTGTGTTTATAAACGACAGGGTGATAATGAGATTAAAGCCAAGGCTTATGAAGGAAGGGGTACAATGACAGGTTGTATTATATAATGACAGTAGGTAAGGGTGTATTATACAATGACAGTGTTTATAAACGACAGGGTGATAATGAGATTAAAGCCAAGGCTTACATGAAGGTAAGGGTTGTATTATACAATGACAGTAGTGTTGTATAAACGACAGGGTGATAATGAGATTAAAGCCAAGGCTTACATGAAGGTAAGGGTTGTATTATACAATGACAGTAGTTTGTATAAACGACAGGGTGATAATGAGATTAAAGCCAAGGCTTACATGAAGGTAAGGGTTGTATTATACAATGACAGTAGTGTGTGTGTTTATAAACGACAGGGTGATAATGAGATTAAAGCCAAGGCTACATGAAGGTAAGGGTTGTATTATACAATGACAGTAGTTTGTATAAACGACAGGGTGATAATGAGATTAAAGCCAAGGCTTACATGAAGGTAAGGGTTGTATTATACAATGACAGTAGTGTGTGTGTTTATAAACGACAGGGTGATAATGAGATTAAAGCCAAGGCTTACATGAAGGTAAGGGTTGTATTATACAATGACAGTAGTGTAAACGACAGGGTGTAATGAGATTATAGCCAAGGCTTACATGAAGGTAAGGGTTGTATTATACAATGACAGTAGTTTTATAAACGACAGGGTGATAATGAGATTAAAGCCAAGGCTTACATGAAGGTAAGGGTTGTATTATACAATGACAGTAGTGTGTGTGTTTATAAACGACAGGGTGATAATGAGATTAAAGCCAAGGCTTACATGAAGGTAAGGGTTGTATTATACAATGACAGTAGTGTGTGTGTTTATAAACGACAGGGTGATAATGAGATTAAAGCCAAGGCTTACATGAAGGTAAGGGTTGTATTATACAATGACAGTAGTAAACGACAGGGTGATAATGAGATTGCTTACATATAAACAATGACAGTAGGGTGACATAATGAGATTAAAGCCAAGGCTTACATGAAGGTAAGGGTTGTATTATACAATGACAGTAGTGTTTGTATTTATAAACGACAGGGTGATAATGAGATTAAAGCCAAGGCTTACATGAAGGTAAGGGTTGTATTATACAATGACAGTAGTGTGTGTGTTTATAAACAGGGTGATAATGAGATTAAACAGGGTGATAATGAGATTAAAGCCAAGGCTTACATGAAGGTAGGGGTTGTATTATACAATGACAGTAGTGTGTGTGTTTATAAACGACAGGGTGATAATGAGATTAAAGCCAAGGCTTACATGAAGGTAAGGGTTGTATTATACAATGACAGTAGTGTGTGTTTATAAACGACAGGGTGATAATGAGATTAAAGCCAAGGCTTACATGAAGGTAAGGGTTGTATTATACAATGACAGTAGTGTGTGTTTATAAACGACAGGGTGATAATGAGATTAAAGCCAAGGCTTACATGAAGGTAAGGGTTGTATTATACAATGACAGTAGTGTGTGTGTTTATAAACGACAGGGTGATAATGAGATTAAAGCCAAGGCTTACATGAAGGTAAGGGTTGTATTATACAATGACAGTAGTTGTGTTTATAAACGACAGGGTGATAATGAGATTAAAGCCAAGGCTTACATGAAGGTAAGGGTTGTATTATACAATGAAGGTAAGGGTTGTATTATACAATGACAGTAGTGTGTGTGTTTATAAACGACAGGGTGATAATGAGATTAAAGCCAAGGCTTACATGAAGGTAAGGGTTGTATTATACAATGACAGTAGTGTGTGTGTTTATAAACGACAGGGTGATAATGAGATTAAAGCCAAGGCTTACATGAAGGTAAGGGTTGTATTATACAATGACAGTAGTGTGTGTTTATAAACGACAGGGTGATAATGAGATTAAAGCCAAGGCTTACATGAAGGTAAGGGTTGTATTATACAATGACAGTAGTGTGTGTGTTTATAAACGACAGGGTGATAATGAGATTAAAGCCAAGGCTTACATGAAGGTAAGGGGGTATTATACAATTGTATAAACGACAGGGTATGAGATGCTTACATGAAGGTAAGTGACAGTAGTGTGTGTGTTTATAAACGACAGGGTGATAATGAGATTAAAGCCAAGGCTTACATGAAGGTAAGGGTTGTATTATACAATGACAGTAGTGTGTTTGTATAAACGACAGGGTGATAATGAGATTAAAGCCAAGGCTTACATGAAGGTAAGGGTTGTATTATACAATGACAGTAGTTTGTATAAACGACAGGGTGATAATGAGATTAAAGCCAAGGCTTACATGAAGGTAAGGGTTGTATTATACAATGACAGTAGTTTGTATAAACGACAGGGTGATAATGAGATTAAAGCCAAGGCTTACATGAAGGTAAGGGTTGTATTATACAATGACAGTAGTGTGTGTGTTTATAAACGACAGGGTGATAATGAGATTAAAGCCAAGGCTTACATGAAGGTAAGTTGTTGTCTTATACAATGACAGTATTTGATTTTTTATCTGACAGGGTGATAATGGATTATCCAGGCTTAAGGAACTCTACCAGCAGTTTGTACATAGGAGGCGTTGGTTCAGCAACTCTTTATTTATCTTTATTTATCTAATGACAGTAGTTTGTATAAACGACAGGGTGATAATGAGATTAAAGCCAAGGCTTACATGAAGGTAAGGGTTGTATTATACAATGACAGTAGTTTGTATAAACGACAGGGTGATAATGAGATTAAAGCCAAGGCTCTACATGAAGGTAAGGGTTGTATTATACAATGACAGTAGTGTGTGTGTTTATAAACGACAGGGTGATAATGAGATTAAAGCCAAGGCTTACATGAAGGTAAGGGTTGTATTATACAATGACAGTAGTTTGTATAAACGACAGGGTGATAATGAGATTAAAGCCAAGGCTTACATGAAGGTAAGGGTTGTATTATACAATGACAGTAGTGTGTGTTTATAAACGACAGGGTGATAATGAGATTAAAGCCAAAGCTTACATGAAGGTAAGGGTTGTATTATACAATGACAGTAGTTTGTGTGTTTATAAACGACAGGGTGATAATGAGATTAAAGCCAAAGCTACATGAAGGTAAGGGTTGTATTATACAATGACAGTAGTGTGTGTGTTTATAAACGACAGGGTGATAATGAGATTAAAGCCAAGGCTTACATGAAGGTAAGGGTTGTATTATACAATGACAGTAGTGTGTTTATAAACGACAGGGTGATAATGAGATTAAAGCCAAGGCTTAGTGTGTGTGTTTATGAAGGTAAGGGTTGTATTATACAATGACAGTAGTGTGTGTATTTATAAACGACAGGGTGATAATGAGATTAAAGCAAAGGCTTACAAGAAGGTAAGGGTTGTATTATACAATGGCAGTAGTGTGTGTTTATAAACGACAGGGTGATAATGAGATTAAAGCCAAGGCTTACATGAAGGTAAGGGTTGTATTATACAATGACAGTAGTTTGTATAAATGACAGGGTGATAATGAGATTAAAGCCAAGGCTTACATGAAGGTAAGGGTTGTATTATACAATGACAGTAGTGTGTATTTATAAACGACAGGGTGATAATGAGATTAAAGCCAAGGCTTACATGAAGGTACAGGGTTGTATTATACAATGACAGTAGTTTGTGTGTTTATAAACGACAGGGTGATAATGAGATTAAAGCCAAGGCTTACATGAAGGTAAGGGTTGTATTATACAATGACAGTAGTGTGAGTGTTTATAAACGACAGGGTGATAATGAGATTAAAGCAAAGGCTTACATGAAGGTAAGATTTGGTTTTATGTTTCTGTTTAATGGACAAAAGCAAAAAGTCTTTCTACACATGGCACCTTACAAAAGTCATTCTACACATGGCACCTTACAAAAATCATTCTACATATGGCACCTTACAAAAGTCATTCTACACATGGCACCTTACAAAAGTCATTCTACACATGACACCAAACAAAAGTCATTCTACACATGGCACCTTACAAAACTCATTCTACACATGGGACCTTACAGAAGTCATCTACACATGGGACCTTACAAAAGTCATTCTACACATGGCACCTTACAAAAACCATTCTACACATGGCACCTTACAAATCTTATTTTACACATGGCACCTTACAAAACTCATTCTACACATGAGACCTTACAAAAATCATTCTATACATGGGACCTTACAAAAATCATTCTACACATGGGACCTTACAAAAATCATTCTACACATGGCACCTTACAAAAGTCATTCTACACATGGGACCTTACAAAAGCCATTCTACACATGGCACCTTACAAAAGTCATTCTACACATGGCACCTTACAAAAGTCATTCTATACATGGGACCTTACGAAAGTCATTCTACACATGACACCAAAGAAAACTCATTCTACACATGGCACCTTACAAAACTCATTCTACACATGGCACCTTACAAAAGTCATTCTACACATGGGACCTTACAAAAGTCATTCTACACATGGGACCTTACAAAAGTCATTCTACACATGGCACCTTACAAAAATCTACACATGGGACCTTACAAAAGTCATCTACACATGGGTCCTTACAAAATTCATTCTATACATGGCACCTTACAAAAATCTACACATGGGACCTTACAGAAGTCATCTACACATTGGACCATACTAGTCATTCTACACATGGCACCTTACAAAAGTCATTCTACACATGGCACCTTACGAAAGTCATTCTACACATGGGACCTTACAAAAGTCATTCTACACATGACACCTTACAAAAAATCATTCTACACATGGCACCTTACAAAAATTATTCTACACATGGCACCTTACAAAAGTCATTCTACACATGGCACCTTACAAAACTCATTCTACACATGGGACCTTACAGAAGTCATCTACACATGGGACCTTACAAAAGTCATTCTACACATGGCACCTTACAAAAACCATTCTACACATGGCACCTTACAAATCTTATTTTACACATGGCACCTTACAAAACTCATTCTACACATGAGACCTTACAAAAATCATTCTATACATGGGACCTTACAAAAATCATTCTACATATGGGACCTTACAAAACTCATTCTACACATGGCACCTCGCAAAAATCTTTCTAGACATGGAACCTTACAAAAATCATTCTACACATGGGACCTTACTAAACTCATTCTACACATGGCACCTTACAAAAGTCATCTACACATGGGACCTTACAAAAGTCATCTACACATGGGACCTTACAAAATTCATTCTACACATGGGACCAGACAAAAGCTCTTTCTATACATGGGACCTTACAAAACTCATTCTACACATGGGACCTTACAAAAATCATTCTGCACATGGGACCTTCTAAAAATCATTGTACACATGGGATCTTACAAAAGTCATCTACACATGAGACCTTACACAAAGTAGTTCCACACATGTATGACATGGGACTTTACGAAAGGTCTTTCTACACATGGGACCTGACAAAAGGTCTTTTTCTTCGTTTGTTTGTAGCAGTTCAGTGTTTCTGTTGTTCTTTTTTGTTTGCTCAAAATTTATTGGTTTGTGACCTTGATTTGTTTCAGTTAAATCGATTTATGACTATTGAACAGCGGTATACTACTATTGCCTTTACTTTCTACACATGAGACCTTACATATAGTCATTCTACACATGAGACCTTACATATAGTCATTCTACACATGAGACCTTACATATAGTCATTCTACACATGAGACCTTACAAAAGTCTTTATACACATCAGACCTTACAAAAAGCCATTCATCACATGGAACCTTACAAAAATAATTCTACACATTAGAATGTAATTATCTTCAGATAGAAACATATTAGAACCTTACATTGGTCGCTATTTTTGAAGTAATTTCTCATCTTAAATGTAAATAATAAGTTCTATGAATTTTCTTCCTATATTCCTCACCAGTATTTGCTTAAAAAAGAAAAATGTGAGCTCAGCAACTGAATCTTGAGGATTCTTGACAAAAATATACAAGAATTTCACCTTTATTTCTAATTTTAGAAAGTATGTTAACACTTTGCCTATGAAGACTATACAGAAGGGATGTTAGATACCGGGGTCATACCTGTGTCTCCACACTTTTATTTCTAATTTTAGGAAGTATGTAAACGCTTTGTCTATGGAGACTATACAGAATGGATGTTAGATACTGCAGTCATACCTGTATCTCCACACTATTTATTTCTAATTTTAAGAAGTATATTAACACTTTACCTATGGAGACTTTACAGAAGGGAATGTTAGATAGACCTGATATACCAGCTGGGTATAGCTATAAACAAATGTTAGATACCACAGTCATATTTGTGTTCACACTTTTATTTCTAATTTTAGGAAGTATGTAAACGCTTTGCCTATGGAGACTTTACAGAAGAGATGTTAAATAGATCTGATATACCAGCTGGGTATAGCTATAAACAAATGTTAGATACTGCAGTCATATTTGTGTGTCCACACTTTTATTTCTAATTTTAGGAAGTATGTAAACGCTTTGCCTATGGAGACTTTACAGAAGGGATGTTAGATAGACCTGATATACCAGCTGGGTATAGCTATAAACAAATGTTAGCCATACCAGTCAAACCAAGTCATAAGGCTAAGGTCCTGTGGTTTCTGTGTAGGGATGATGCAGAACTAAAGTGAGTAAATAAAAAGATTTTCTATGGTAGAAAACTTGAGTTGGTTCAGCCAAATCACAAAGCAAAGGTTCATTAGTTGACATTCAGATCATGTTGTTCTCCTGGTGAATGAGTGTAGGGATAGAGAACTAAAATATGTGAAACCAAGTCACATGAAAAAGATTGAGTGTATATATAGGACTAAAGTATGTGAAACAATGGACAGGAAAGATAGATAAATAGAGTAAATATAATCAAGTGATAGGAAAAAATTGAGAGAACAAAACCAAGTCACATGACAAAGATTGAGGGAAGATAAAGAAAGTATGTGAAACAGTCACATGACAGATTTAGTGAGACAACTAGAATATGTGAAACCAAGCCTATGTTTAGAGTGATACTTGTAATAAGTCTATGCATTTATCATACATGAAGCTCCATAAGGGGGACCAGGACCCTGCCCTCCCCCACCCTAAATCTGCCTCTGAAGATAGATGCCTAAAGTAAACATAAGTCAAATGGCAAAGATTCAGTGAAGATATAGAGAACTCAAGTCATTAAAACAAAGCAGATTGAAAAAGATTGAGGGACGAAAGACTTGATACATCAACAAACATGGCCATTGTTGCTGTAAAAGGAAAATCAGGGTTAAATGCAGTTTTTGGAGTTCATCTCAAAACCTAAAGCAGTAAGAGTTAAATTGACATTGATAGAAATGACCAGCAGTGAAGGTCTATCTCCTATGGAGTTTTCAGAAAAAATCAGACAACCCATTTGAGTTTGATATTGCCCTTTAAATGTCCATTTTACGAAAAAATTTCACAGTTTTATCTTATATCTAAAAAACTAAAACAGTAAGACAAAAATGACCAGCTAAATACGTCAACATGACCAAAATTGTCATTTGACCTCTTATAGGAGTGGTTGCCTTTGAATGATGATTGTTTACCCTTTTTTGCATTTTTTTCAGAAATTAAAGAAGATACAGATCATGCAGATAATCTTGAAATAGTAAAATTGTTCAGCCTTAAAATCTCCAAAAAAAAAGTCAAATGACCAAATTGTTTATTTATCCCTTAGGAATTAATGGCCTTAGAGGATGAATTTTTGCCCTTTTGCATTTTTTGCAGAAACTATATAGTAGAAATAAAGAATCTTTAAGTCATAAAAATGATTAACAAAATAAGATCAACAATATTTGGTGGATTTCTTTTGCAGAAACTAACAGATAGAAAGAAAATGAAAATAGCAAAAATGTTCAGATATATTAAATCTACAAATAAGTCAACATGGCCAAAATTGTCCATCAACCCTTTATATTTGCAGAGGCCTTTTGTAAGATAATCCACAATGTGTGATCTTTTTTTCAGTGAATGGATGAAAGCAATATGCAGTACTGTAAGTTGACATTAAACAATGAATACTATTTAGTACAATATAGTAACATATTAAATCATACATTCACCGTGAATACAAGATGGACTACATTAAATTCAAATTTGATTACTTTTAATGACAGTTTACTTTACAGTTCATACTTGACGCAAAATTAAAATTGAACTAGACTTAAAAAAAAAAACAGCAATAAAAACTGTCATTAAAAGGGAACACAATAGTTTTACCATTTAAAATTTAACCAGACACAGATGTAGCCTGTTCACTAATTGCAGTTTTGTGATCCAGATCTAGATGTTACAACAGCTTAAACATTGTATTCAGTGCTGTAAACAAGATCTAACTGGATTTGAATGTAACAAATACATGTAAATTGCAAGCAGAGCCAAATACAAGTTCTAACTGTAGTGACAACATGTAAAGTGCTGCTATCAAGATTAATCTTTTAAGATAAAAAGTAACAAAGAGCTACACTAAGTTCATACTAGTTGACTTTTATGTTTATTCTTTAACATCTGTAGGCTGCAGTACCACTTTCTTTTGAATTTAGATACAAATTGTACATCTCATAGTCTAGTTTTTATGAGAGCAATCTAATAAACGATTCCTTTAGAGATAAACTTTTAATTTTACAGCATTTAATTCTTCTTTACAGCTCCCTCAACCAAGTTCTAGTCAACAGGGTCCACCACCCCAACAGCCCATGCATCAACAAGCTCCAGTCCACTCAGCACCTCCACCATACACACCTGGACCAGCTCCATATCCTGCCCAGGCTCCAGGAGGTCCAGCTCCTATAGGATTTGCTGGTTTAACAGGTATACAGATAAGGCAAAATGAATCATGAAGGTGAACCTGTCAAGGGTATTTCATTAACTGGTAATGAATAACAAAGGTTAAACTGTTAATGGTATGACATTAACAGGTCATGAATCACAGAGGTTAACCTGTCAACAGTTTGTCATTAACAGGGCATGAATCATGGAGGTTAACCTGTCAATGGTTTGTCAACAGGTCATGAATCACAGAGGTTAACCTGTTAATTGTATGTCATTAACAAGTCATGAATCAAAAAGTTAACATGTCAATGGTTTGTCATTGACAGGTCATGAATCACAAGGTTAACATGTCAATGGTTTGTCATTAACAGTTCTCCAAAACGAAATTACAAATTCATCTACATTCAGGTCCGTACGCTCCACAGAGAGTCAAATTGTAAACAAGCATATCACTGCCACTACCCAGCGTAAAGCCTCTTCCGAACATTTGAAAGTCCCTACTATGAACTGGTTACCTAAATTGCACAAAACCATTTAAATTCCGCTTCATCTCCGCATCTAGTAAGTGTTCTACTACTAATCTATCAGTTCTTCTAACTACCTCCTTACTACTATCAAAGAACTTGTTATTAACTTTGTAATAAAGCTTATGAAAATAATGGTATTAATTATTTTTGAGTGTTAAAATTCTTTAGAGGTTTTAGATAAAATACATGCTTTTGATGGTCCTTTTAATTCTGTTGACAGTTATGATTTTTCTACTCTATACTACACTTCCACACAATCTTATCAAGAAAAGTTTTCATATTTAATTAAATGGTCTTTGAAAATCTCATTACAAATTTATTTGCTGTAACTCGTTTAAAGCATTTTTCTGTAACGAAAAGGAAAGTATGCTAGATACACTTACTGGAAATGTGAAGATATGATTGAAGCTTTAAATTTTCTCCTGACAACATATATATATGCTTCGCGATAAAGTGTATCGACAAGTAGTAGGTATTCCTATGGGCACTAACTGCGCCTTTAATAGCAGATTTATTCCTGTATTGCTATGAATCTCAGTTTATGACCAAACTCAGTAAAGACACGTCATTGTTACATTTGGTTGATACATTCAACAATACCGTCCGTTATCTAGATGATATTTTTCGTTAAATAATCCAGAGTTCTCTAAATATACTACCGAAATTTACCCAATAGAACTTACTTTAACTAAATCTAACATAAACAGCAGTAGTTGTCCTTTTCTGGACTTGGACATTTCAATCTCTAAAGGAAAACTCCATACGAAAATTTACGACAAAAGAGACGATTTTTCTTCCCTATTTAGTTAATTTTCCTTTTTTAGACGGCGATGTTCCTTTGGCTCCATGATACGGTGTGTATATATCCCAACTCGTTCGTTATGCCCGTGTGTGAAGTGATGTCATAGATTTTAACGAACGTAATCAATGCATCACTAGTAAATTATTAAGTCAGGGATTTCGTTACCATAAATTACGTAAAACTTTTACTAAGTTCTTTCATAGATACAAAGATTTGATTAGTAAATTTGGCTGTACCTGTAGAAAACTGATTAAAACGGTATTTCACATCCTAAATTTTACGGTAATATTGTACTTAAAGTGCGGAAATCACTATATGATCCGTAAACTCATCGAACCTTTAAATAAACTTATTAGTTCAGGTTATCTTACCAATGGTGTAATTAGATCTTTGAATATAGTTTACATTGGCACTAATATCGATTTTGTCATCAGCAAATTAAAACATAACTAAATTTGTATTCTTTTCAAACGGGATGTTTAAAGACACACCCACATTCATTTTGATCTACAAAGAGGTTAAACTCCTAACTATCCTACTGTCTGTCGATACATTTATTTTTGGCATTGCACTAGTCATGTCGTCTTTGACTGTCCATGACGTTAAAATACTAAATCCCTGGGTTGTGTTTTAGTTGATTTTAGTCTCTGATGCATGATTTTAATTATTAATTGTTTTGGCTTTTAACTAGCTGTCAGTAACTGCAGTACTCTCAAATCGTACTTTCTTGTTTATTTGACCTGTTGATACTAATTGTAATGCTTTTTTGTTATTTAATGTTATTCACGGTTATATCTGGTCTATATACCAGCTTTGATAAGTGTTTGGTACTAATATAAATTTCCACTTCAGTACTATGAACATCAAAATTATTTATTTTGCTAAAATATTTCCTTTCTCTATTGTAACTGTATACGATACCTAACAACAAAATTATTTTATTTACCTGTGTTTAAAGTTATTGCAAATGGCTGATATTTTTGTTCGAGCATATTGTTTTTCTTAAATTGTTTAACATTTCATACCGATATAACATGTTACTTTTATTATTCTTCCTTAGTTTATTTATTTTGAATTTGCATTGTATCATAGGTCAAATTTATTTGTTCAGTGTATGTTCAATGGTGTTAATATGTCCTTTGATTGAGTTAAGCTATTTCAGTTGATATTTTATAGTGTGTTTTTCTATGTTGTGATGTTACACTATTGTTTCAGAAAAAGGGTGAAGGTTTGGTACCATTAAAACGCTTAAACCCGCTGCATTTGTTTGCACCTGTCCTAAGTCAGGAATCTGATGTTCAGTAGTTGTCGTTTGTTGATGTGGTTCATAAGTGTTTCTCGTTTTCGCTTTTATATAGATTAGACCGCTGGTTTTCCCGCTTGAATGGTTTTACACTAGTAATTTTGGGGCCCTTTATAGCTTACTGTTCGGTGTGAGCCTAGGCTCCGTGTTGAAGACCGTATTTTGACCTATAGTGGTTTACATTTATAAATTTTGACTTGGATGGAGAGTTGTCTCATTGGCACTCATACCACATCTTCTTATATCTATTAATCACAGATGTTAACCTATCAATGGTATGTCATTAACAGGTAATTAATCACAGAGGTTAACATGTCAATTGTATGTTATTAACAGGTCATGAATCATAGAGGTTAAACTGTCAATGGTTTGTCATTTACTGGTTAGTAATCACAGGATAAGCTGTCAAAGGTTTGTCATTAACAGGTTATTAATCACAGAGGTAAACCTGTCAAAGGTTTGTCATTAACATGTCATGAATCACAGGTTAACCTGTCAAAGGTTTGTCATTAACAGGTTAGTAATCACAGGATAAGCTGTCAAAGGTTTGTCATTAATTGGTCATTAATCACATGTTAACCTGTCAAAGGTTTGTCATTAACAGGTTTTGAATCACAGGTTTACCTGTCAAATTTGTCATTAACAGGTCATGAATCACAGAGGTTAACCTATCAATGGTTTGTCATTAACAGGTTATTAATCACAGACGTTAACCTGTCCAAGGTTTATCATTAACAGGTCATGAATCATAGAGGCAAACCTGTCAATGGTTAGTCATTAACAGGTTATTAATCACAGGTAAACCTGTCAAAGGTTTGTCATTATCAGGTCATAAACCATAGAGGTTGACCTGTCAATGGTTTTTCATTAACAGTTTATTAATCACAGGTAAACCTGTCAAAGGTTTGTCATTTGCAGTTCATAAACCATAGAGGTTAACCTGTCAATGGTTTGTCATTTACAGGTCATAAACCATAGCAGTTAACCTGTCAATGGTTTATCATAAATCACATAGGTTAACATGTCAATGGTTTGTCATTAACAGTTGTTAATCACAGGTCAATCTGTCAAAGGCTTTTCATTAACAGATCAAGAATTAGTGAGGTTGACCTGTCAATGGTTTTTCATTAATAGGTTATTAATAATGTTTCCCCCAAGCATGTTTAGCATGGATAGACGCCATGCCCTTTTTCTGTCTTACTAAATGACGCCATGTCCTTTTTTTAATTCTTTGGATGACGCCATGCCCTTTTTTTAATTCTTTGGATGATGCCATTGTCTCAAAAATGCCCTTTCTTCCTGTCTTCATGTTTCTGACAAGTTTATGACCTTCAGCTAATTAATATTTACAACAGGTGTTATAAAGTTGTGATTACAGTTAATCCGCTTATCGCCATCGGATGGGTCACTAATTCGTTAATAGCCCAAAAGCGGTGCTTAAAAGTGGCGTTAAAACACCAAAAATCAATCAATCTAATTCGTTAATTATTAATAAACCTCATAATTGACCACCATAATAATTTTCCCCAGTAAAATCAGTCAGTTGGCATTTTAAAAGACTTCAATATTTCTCAAGGCCAACGACCAAACTTTGCAGTTAGTTTGTCGTAGTTTCGTCATTTGAACAAAATTGTTTTCCCCGGACAGTTCGCTTTTCAATTTCAATATTTCTAAAACGATCACAATTTGCAGTTTGTTTGTCGTAGTTTCGTCAAATGATCGTATTTTCGTGATCTATGGTATAAAACGTTCAATTTCGATTAAAAAGATAGAACTTTATTCAAAACGTTCAGAAAAGTTTTCACGAGTCAAACAGGTGCTTCCTTTACTGTTTACGATATACTGCGCATGCGTGAAAGTATTCCTATGAATTTATAGACACTAAAACGTAAAATACGAAATAAATTTAGTTTAAAATAAATGAGATAGACAAATTTAGTTCTTACTAAGAAAATCAAATTCAAAAAATGATAATTTACTGCCTTTTTTTAAAAACGAACCAATCCGTAGATGAATCGGGATTCATTCTGAATTTATTATCTACTTGTCACTTCCTGTTTACATTTCATTTGTAAATGGAACGGGGACCCAGTTATTTCCCCCATTGAAACGCATTGAAAATCATAGTAAATAAATGGGGTGCTGTCCAATAAATAATTTTGATAGCCACCTTGGGACTTCTGTTTCATGTTAGGCATTTGTTTCGAAGTTTCTAAGTACAATCTCAGTGCCTCATGACCGGCATTCCGTTGCAAAATTTTGTTTTGATTGACAACAGGTCAGGTCCATCCACTTCCGGGGAAGAATAAAGGCTAGAATTTAGGCAATTTACTCTATGTACCGACGCCTGATTACATTTAAATCAATCAAAATTTTTACAGAAATTCAAGCTAGAAAGCCTACCCTTTCAAATAAATCTACATTCAGTTACAGAACTTGTGTAATAATAAAACTACACCATTTTAAATAAAAGTTATCTATTTTTTTTAAGAACTACATTCGTGGGTACCGGACTGGTTGCCGTAACTGGGATCCTATTCCAAATCAAAAGTAAACGTGATCAATTCTCAATTAAGTTACAATTTACAGTTATTAGAATCGTTCCAATAAGAATTTGTACAATTCCTTGGTTCCAACTTTATAGAAATGAATTCTAAATATTGATCTAAACGTTTCATAAGGATATTGATTATGCAGTGTAATAGTCTTACAAAGTTCTACAAGTTCATTTATACTGTGAATCCTGTTTAAAAAAAGGGGCCCAACTTTTGTTGATCAGGACTGTCCCCTGAAACTAATTGAAGTGAAATTTTGAACTAGATTTTCAGATCTTATATCCTAATCTTCATATTTAAGTGCCACATCAGTCAAATCATGTAATTATTGCCTAGTAAATTTATGTCTTTGTTCTTCAAAGTCTGACAAAGATGTATAGCTAGTAATATACATACATCCTTGGTCCCTTGCTCTTACCGGAAATAATGTTGATTTTCATCTTTATTTAAAGATGCATATACAATATGATGTTGAAACAATACACTTGCTATCTTGAGTTCTGATTCCATCAACAACTGCCAGTCCATACTTTACCAATGCAATATGACAATTTATTGCCTTTCTTGTTTTCAGCATACTGTAGGTGCCCTTTTGTTAATTTTCCATACCCTGTAGGTGCCCTTTTTATAAATTTTTGCGCACTCTACATGCCCTTTTTCAATTAAGTTACCATGCTCTTTTTGTGTGATAGGGGAAACACTAATAAATCACAGAGGTTAACCTGTCAATGGTTTGTCATTAACTGGTTATTTATTACAAGTTAACCTGTCAAAAGTTTGTCATTAGCAGGTTAGTAATCACAGGATAAGCTGTCAAAGGTTTGTCATTAACTGGTCATTAATCACAGGCTAACCTGTCAAAGGTTTGTCATTAACAGGTTTTTAATCACAGGTTAACCTGTCAAAGGTTTGTCATTAACATGTCATGAATCACAGAGGTTAATCTGTTAACTGTATGTTATTATCAGGTCATGAATTACAGAGGTTAACCTGTCTATGGTTTAATTATGCATTAATAAATTAAAAGTTCACAAGTAATCAATTAGAGAAATACAAATATAACATAACATAACATTTCTGTCGTTGAATTAACGCACGAATGTTCACTACTAAATTACTGTATTTGTATTTGCATTAGTAAGTTATTTTTGAAAGAAATGATATTCTAACCTCTCATCTGTAGAATATAAAATTAACCTTAATTTTACGCCAAAAAAGATTTCACTAAATTCTGTAGCTGATGTATGATAATGATAATGATGATGATAGAGGGCTGCTTTACGTCCAACGGTAAATTGATATGCATATTCAGGACAAGAACATGTTCATATGATATAAATATTAACCCTGATTTGTACTAGACAGACACGCTGTTTGTCATTAACAGATCAAGAATAACAAAGCTTAATCTGTCAATGGCCATTAAGAGTAACCAATCAGCAAACAAAATGTATGTTCTAACCTCAGTTTATAAAACCAAAGCAGCTGATGACAACCATTGACAGATTATCATTGATAAGCCTTATCATAATGGTAGAAAAAAACAAAATCAAACAAATAAAGACCAGGATGTGTAACACAGCTGATTTACTATAATTAACTATAATCTAGTAATTTTTAACAAGATTTTTAAAGTAAAAACTGTTTATTGATTTGGCGATGTAAGGCGGGCGGGCGGGCAGCTGCCAAACAGTGTCTGTTCATTTACATGAAAACCCTTTGAAGAAATTTTTTCAAATTTAGATATGTTGTTTCCTGTGACTAAATGAAGGTCAAGTTCAGTTTTCACTATTTTAGCTTTTCTGGTTAGTAGTTATAGCCCTTTTCCAAGAAATCAATTTTTGATGAATTAATCCATTTCTGTACAAAGGGCAATAACTCATTTTAAAAAAAGACATTGTATTAATGATAAATGACAATTTGAAATTTTTTTTTCATTTCTTTGGTAAATTGTTTGAACAATTTTGTCGTAGGTTTGTTTGTTATTCTGTATAAACTAATTGTCTGAGTGTGGGTTAATTTTAATTTTTACTTGATCCTGTTCCAGATTTGCAAATTCATTGGATAATAATCTATTTGTATTAAAGGATATATCCCATTACATTACATTGTGTAGATAAAGTTGTAGAATTTCATAGATAAGTTGCAGATCTTTATTAGTTTGTTACAAATGAAAGAAAAAATATTGGTAACTATTATCTATATATATCAAGTTTGATTACACCAAGTGATTTTAAATGATTTTCACCTTATATCAAGATAACACACCACCTGGTAATTGTCAATCACCCAATTATAATTGTAGTGACAGATTTATTTGAAAACTAGTAATTATATTAGATTATAATTTGAAAATAAATTTAACATCATATCTAATAAAATCATATCTAATTTTAGAGAACTATAGTTAAATCATATCTAATTTTAGATTTACATTATTGGTTCGTGGAAATAAAGTTATTTCCCTTTGAACAGAAATGGTTTAACTAAGAAGTATTTCATCAAAAATTGATTTCTTGGGGTTCCTTGATATGCTGATGCTAGCAATGTACATAGATTTTGGATATTGGACCATAATAGGTAAATGTCCAGTTTCAAATTTTTCAGTTCTTTGACCACATTTATTTTGTGTCACAAACCTATGCTGTATCAAGTATTCAATCACAATCCAAATTCAGAGCTGTTTTAAGTTTAAATGTTGTGTCCATACTTGCTCTACTGTTCAGGGTTTGACCTCTGCAGGAAAATCTGGTTTGCTGTCTCTCTGACAGCCTCTTGTTTACAATTGAATTGTATCCTTAAATTTTGAAGTGTGTATACAGACATTTGGTTTTGGATATCATACATCTATACTTATAATTATTTCTACCATTTTGAGATTTTCAATTGAAATATTATGCTCTCTTCCATCAAATGATATGCATTAATATATTTTTTCATTACAGGTGGTCCTCCCCCTAGTGGATACCCTGGTTACCCACAGCAACCAGTGGCTCAGCCTTATCCTCAACAGCCTTACTCACAGGGATATCCACAGGGTTATCCCACACAACAGTACGCTCCTCCACCACAACCTGTATACCACCAGCAAGGGTATGCTCCACCACCACCACCACAGGGATACAGTCAGCCTCCTCCAGGTAGTTATACAATCAGCCTATCCTCCACCACCTCAGGACTACAGTTAGCCTCCCCAAATTACATAAACCTTCAGCTGCAGATTCATTAGTCTCCTAAGGTAACAGTCCTCTGTCTCACAAGTTAAACAGTTTACTGTCACAAGGTAATGGTCCACTTTTACATAAGATAACAGTCTACTGTCTCGCAAGGTCACACTACTTCGTCTTATAAAGTAACAGTCTACTGTCTCACAAGGTAACAGTCCTCTGTCTTTTTAGGTAACAGTTTATTGTGTCATATGGTAACTGCTTGATATTTCCCACAGTAACACTCCACTGTCACACAAGAAAACAGTTTACTTTATCATAAAATAACACTCCAATATCCCATAATGTAACAGTTATCTTAAGTCTTAAAGTAATGCTCCACTGTCTCATTAGGCAACACTCTGCTTTATAATAACTCAACACTCTACTTTCTCATTAGGTAACACTCTGCTTTATAATAACTCAACACTCTACTTTCTCATTAGGTAACACTCTGCTTTATAATAACTCAATACTCTACTTTCTCATTAGGTAACACTCTGCTTTCTAATAACTCAACACTCTACTTTCTCATTCGGTAACACTCTGCTTTCTGATAAATCAACACTCTACTTTCTAATAACTCAATACTCTACTTTCTCATTAGGTAGCACTCTGCTTTATAATAACTCAACACTCTACTTTCTCATTAGGTAACACTCTGCTTTCTTATAACTCAACATTCTCATTGGGGTCTGACGCCCCTTTTGTCCAACGGTTCAATAGTCAGACAGTTTGATAGTCTGACTGCTCAATAGTCAGACAGTTCGATAGTCCGACAGTTCGATAATCTGATCTTTTGTCTTTGAGGATATATTTTTTATTTCCAGATAATTGGTAAAATAAAGTTGCAAGTCCAAATCTTGCTAAATAATGTTATATAATTGTAGGAGCTTATGGGTACCAGCAGCAACCAGGTTATTACCAACAACAACCAGTTGTAGTCCAGCAACACCATAAGAAGAAAGGGGGTCTAGGCAATAAAGGCCAACTAGCAGCAGGTAATTAAACCAAAGTCATAGTTTGATATTTTTAACATTTATTTTTCGATAATTTCCTAAATTTTGATAACTTGATCTACATGAAGGCTTGACTGAGAAGAAATGAACCCCTCTAGCCCAATGCTAGAGTAAGGTTGTCACTGATGCAGTGTAATAGAACATTTTTTACCATCCAATTTTAAGGATTGAATTTCTTATTTATATTTAGATTTCAAAATTCAAACAACAATAAACTAAGCACAGTACTATCACGTGTTAAAAATCCAACAAACCCTTAGGGTTCAAGGTTAACTTTGCTAGGACGTCTTAAAATTTTTCTGTTGAGATTATGATTAGTTAATGTTATGCAATTCCCATTTTCAGGTTTGATAGGTGGTGCTGCCCTGGGATACGGAGCCAGTAGGATGATGGGTGGTGGATTTGGAGGATTTGGAGGTCCATTTGGAGGATTCGGTTTAGGTCACCATGGGAGTTGGAGTTCTTTAAGTAGTTTTGGTAGTTGTGGTAGTTTTGGAAGTTTTGGCAGCTTTGATTAATATTGAACAAGATACATAACTAAATACTTTGTTATAAACTGTCTGTGCTTGATGATCTGCAAAGAAGATATACATTTGTGTAAACCTATGAAATCCCAAGGATTTTGTCTGATATAGATACGTATATCATTACCTATATGTAGCTGTATGTATTGCAACTTCATATATATACAATATAAGGTCAATGTCAGAAAATATCCACGTTTTTGTATGAGGCTTAGAAACCAGCAGTTTTGTCATTGACCTAATATTGTTTAACTTCTCAGTTTAAATTATCTTACAGATATCATTGATGTTTATCTAATATTTATTCCCAAGAAATACAAAGTGACCAAAAGGAAAAGTTAAAATTAGTTGTGTATAACTGGCCATGTTTGTGAAATTATGATATCAAGATATTTTGTAGTCTGAATAGTTGTAGATTTCATTTAGTCACATTACACAACATTTTTGCAACTGAGCTTGAACATTTTGTCAATTAAGAATGGAATAAAAAAAAAAATATTATTTATTGACCTTTTCAACAAACTTGTTGATTTTTACAACACTTATTCAGAAAAAAAATTGTTTTCAGTGTTGTACCAGATAATTTAAATTAATGATTACTTAACTCCAAAAAAATTTAGTTGGTTACATCAACTAGCCTTTCCACCTATTGGATTTCATTGAAATTATGCAAAAATTGTACTAATAACAAATATTTTTTGTACTAATAACAAATATTTTTAAGAAGTTGATTTTTTAAATTTTAAATGAAATTTTGTAAACATTTAGATTACATTGCACCTGAATATTGAAAAATGAAATATGTAGAATTTATACAATCAAATTAAAACATGTGAAAAAGATCTATAAATTTATAGAATTTGTGTGAAAGTTCTGTAAATATGCATTTTTATTTCACTGGAGATAGCCATTTCTCTAAAGTTTTGGTTGTACATTGACAAATATTTGATTAATGGCTATGCAAGTTTATTGCAAGTAAACACTAAAAATGGAAAATACTGAAATCGATTTGTTACATTTGACCTTTTTTTTTTTTAAATTATCCTGAAATCTTTGAAAGAACAAAACTATAATTACATATAAAATAATCAAAATTGAGACTTTCCAATAAGTCATAAAATTAGCAAAGAAATTTTTGTATTATCATCACAGCTCAGGGCCTGCTGTCAGTTTTGTGGTATTATTTTATTTTTATTGATGTGCTTTTGATATATTATTGCATGTTATCATATCATTCTTATAAAAATTGTTGTGAGAATTTTGAACAAGTTATTAGTGTCACTTAGTCTAGGGTCTAAATCTAGAGGTCTTAGGTGTTGAAGGACAACAAACCAGCCACACCTTGTAATCACTCTTATTGTCCTTCCCTGGCCTATATCACCCTGCTCAGTAATTCTTGTATCACAGCTTTGAGGCGTGAGCAGATATTATCAGAGACGTCACAATGTGTGAGGAGACGTTATCAAGCTTACTTTTGTTAAGCTTAAAACCTTCTAAGGAAGGGTGAAAAGACTAGTAACAGAAAGATAAACAGATTATTAGGTTTTCTGTATAGATATTGTAAAATATCAGCCACCCCGCACAATGTGAAGCTGTTTTGCTCTTTTGCTGCACTCACTCACCAAAAAGGTTCACATTGTGGCTAGCGACTGATATTTTACAATATCAGTGTGTAGAAAACCCAATAATCTATACTTATTTGGATAATAATTTAAGGCTATAAACAGTAGAAAGGGAAGTCCTTTTTATGTTAAGGTAAATTTAACCCTATTTCTCTGTCACCATGATAATTACAAGTTATTTAGTTAACCTCTATTTAAGTTTGAGTGTCTTCTTTTTATGCCCCAGCCGTAGCGGCGGGGGCATTAAGTTTTACCCTTGTCCCTCCGTACGACGTAAATACGTCCGTACATCCCAAAGTTGGTTTCCGTTCTCGAACTTTAGTTTGCCTCAACCAAATGTTATGAAACTTTTACAAAATGCTTATTACCACAAAACACAGATCAAGTTTAAATTTTGGTGGTGTGACTTTTACTGTTCTAGAGTTATGCCCCTTTACAAATGAAAAAATTGCTGAAATTTTCGTTTCCTTTCTCTCACTTAAGTTTGCCTCAACCAAATATTATGAAACTTATACATAATACTTATTACCACAAAACTCAGAGTTGGGTAGCATCACTTTTACTGTATTTCAGTTATGTCCCTTTATAAATTTATATGATATGTAAGCGGGGGCATCATCTGTGTCCCATGGACACATTCCCCATTTATTTTGTTATGTTATATATGAGCTGTGTGGGATAGAAATCGACCTTATGCAAGTGCATATATACATGTACATGTTTAAGACTTTGATTGATTTTGAAACATTCAAATACAAAATAAAAAGATGCTCAATTTTCAAACAGTAACAGACTTTCCATAAATATTTTTATGCCTCTGCTGTAGGGGATGGGGCATTAAGTTTTACCCTTGTCCGTCTGTACATACGTCCGTCCTTCCACTTATTACCACAAAATACAGATCAAGTTTGAATTTTGGTGGTGTCACTTTTACCGTTCAAGAGTTATGCCTGTTTACAAATGGAAATTTTTTTTTCGTTTCTGTTCTCTAACTTAAGTTAGCCTCAACCAAATGTTATGAGACTTATACACAATACTTATTACCACAAAACTCAGATCAAGTACAAATTTGGGTAGCGTCACTTTTACCGTTCTTCAGTTATGTGCCTTTATAACTTTATATGATATGCAAGTGGGGGCATCATCTGTGTCCCATGGACACATTCCCCATTTATATTTCAACTCGAAATAGGTTAACAGATGTGTTAATATTCATTTGCATAAGGTCAATTTCTATCCGATGCAGCACATAAAGTTCATTTATTTTATTCAAATAATTGTTATGTAGTTTTGTATTTCATCAATATTTATAACTTTATTTTCATAATATATTTTTTATGTTTATTCAAAAAGCAATATATCAATAACAGGATTTGTTTTGTATGAAGTTTTATAAGACGACAAAGTGTTGTTGCATAGGTCAGTATGTAAACAGCTTGTGCATCAAATTTACATGATACATTGTAAATTGTATAGGTTCATGGCTTTTACTGATGATACATTGTAAATTGTATAGGTTCATGGCTTTTACTGATGAAAATTATGAATTTTGAAGAAAAAAAATGAAACATTTATATATGAACTGTAAGTGTTGGTCCAAAATCTGTTAACTCATCATTCCCTTTTGATTTATATCTTCTTTTCAGAATGATTGGAGGTATAAGTCAGGGACTCTGTCTCTCTAGGTTGTATATTCTTAGTTTAAAATGTATGAACTGGCCCTTGTGATTTTATATTTGTGTTACCAAACTGTTGTATATTTTAACCTTATTTATTTGTTTATACTCATCATTGTCATTGTTTAATAGCTTCATATTATTGCTGCAATATTAAAACTTGTAAACCTTGCTTTAAACTGTGTTAAAGTTTTATTTAATAACCATATATTTTTCATGGAAGCTAATTATATCAGATTAAATATATAGATATACATGTGTAGCAAAGTAACATTTAGTTAGTATATAAATAGTCAGGTAAAGAAATTATCTAATAAAGGGAGGGAACTTATAAACTGGTCGGCCATTCCATCTAAAGCTTCGCACCGAAGGAACGGGTTGGAGCCATTATGACATTGGCTTTAATTGGACGAGTCTTATAAATATAACGATTCGATACGAAATTGACCAATTATATTGACAGGAACTTGGCCTCAAATGTTAAAAAAATTAATAAGTAACTGTTAATTAACCCCATGGTGGCAGCGCAGATAAATATTCCCCACAAACGTGTTATCATATTCTTGACAAACTGAGCCGGTATCTTTCATTTCCTTAAGAACTCAGTAGGGATATAAATGTGTTAATTTAACGTTTGAGTTCCTATCAATATAATACATAATAAACACATCACATGATACACTAGTCTCGTCAAATTATTAAATCCCGTAGTCAGAAAGCTGACCACGAGATTTAGGCCGTACCTGTTGTTAGTGTAGCGATAAGTGAACACAACAGTGGTCCAGTTTAGGGAATTTACAGCATTACTGTAGCTGATTTATTTACCTTTGATATAGAATGATCAGAATTAGTAAAAGACTCTGATATTGACCAGTCTTCAGTTGATGGCCTAACTTTTTGTAACAAAAACATAAAAAAATCGTGAACCATCCTTTAATAAAAACTTTTGAATAGTTTCTTATTCTGTGACAGTGTGTTATGTTCATATTGCTTGTACGTTTTGTTGAATAAACACATTATATACCATGACAATTTGTCGTTATGTTTATATATTTTATCTTTATATTTATACCACACCTCCAACATGCAACATTTAAAGTCCATGAAACTTTGTACATCGAAAGATCATGAATTGAAGATTCCAATATTACAAGGTATCATGGTCTGTTGACAAATCCAAGTTATGCCCCTTTGTAGTCAGAAACTATCGATATCAGAATAAGAAGATCTACATGCTGCCTATTTTGTCATAAGATGTTCCCCTAAGGCCTTAAACTGACTTATTTACAAACTTTAACATGTAAACTATGCAAAAGTTTCAAAATTAATAGACCATGACTTAGGGGGCAGGGACATATAATCTGCATAGGAATACGATGTGACAATGCTTATACAACTGCATACCAAATATCATTGACTTAACATAATTGGTTCTCCTTAATGTTGACCTAATCACAATCTAACAAATTGCTGACGCCACTGACACAGGTGAGTGACACAGGCTCTTTAGAAACTGCATACCTAAATCTCGGTTTTTAACTCGGTCAATGCAAAGAAAAATTAAAAACCAAAAATTATCAGCAAGACAAATATTCAAAAAGGGCAGCATAGAGAAAATTGTCTGTTAACTCCTTTTGAGAGTTATTACTCTTGAATGATGATTTTCACCAATTTTTTGTGTTTCAGGCAAATATTATAGTAGATAGAGATAAACTGTTTACAAAAAAAAAGGATCAGCATATAAGATCAACAAAATTGAGATTTTAATCCACAATGTTTGAGAGTGGCCATTTATGAAGATGCACATAGATTCAAGCGAGAGACAGGCTCTTTAGAACCTCCAGGGATGTTCCTTCTTCCATTCTTATATTTTGTAATTCCACCATCTCATCTCCATCCCTGTGTGTGTAGTGACTAGAAAAGGCTTTAGTAAATTCTTAAATAAGTGGGATATCACATTCTAAATTTAACAGTCAATTAAGATAAAATCCATATAAAGTTATTGTTCTTTTGAATAAACTCAATCTTAAAAACAGTGTAGTATGATCTCTGAATATTGTTGTTATGGCTGCTAACATTGATTTTATTTTTAATAATTATATACATAACTAAACATGTATTGCTTTACTGGTAATAACAATAATGGTTCTAGATCCAATCAATACTTATATTTTGGCATTGCACATTCTTTTCTCGTTTTATTTATGAAGACTTAACACAACATACATTGGAGCTTTAGACATTTTTGTCTGGATAAACATGGTTTATTTATTAGATGAAATTGGGCTTTCAGTAATTGTGAGTACTCCAAAGGGCCCCATGTGAGCTTATGCCATCACTTGGCGTCCGTCGTCGTCTGTCGTCCTCTGTCGTCGTCATCTGTCGTCGTAAACTATTTCAAAAATCTTCTCCTCTGAAACTACTGGGCCAAATACTTTTAAACTTTAACTAAATGTTCCTTAGGGTATCTAGTTTATAAATTGTATCCGAAGTTTTGATCCATCGACAAACATGGCCGCCATGGCTAAAAATAGAACATAGGGGTCAAATGCAGTTTTTGGCTTATATCTGAAAAACTAAAGCTTTTAGAGCAAATCTGACATGGGGGTAAAATTGTTCAATTGGTCAAAATCTATCAGCTCTGAAATTTTCAGACGAATCGAACAACCCATTGTTGTGTTGCTGCCACCGAATTGGTAGTTTTAACAAAATTTTGCAGCTTTTTGTTATTATTTTGAATATTATTATAGATATATATAAACTGTAAGCAGCAATAATGTTCAGCAAAGTAAGATCTACAAAAAAGTTAATATGACCATAATTGTCAATTGACCCCTTAAGGAGATATTGCCCTTTAAAGACAATTTTACACAATTTGTTCATCAAGTTTGCCAACATTTAAAAATCTTCTCCTCTGAAACTATTGGGCCAATTACCTTCAAACTTTAACTAAATGTTCCTTAGGGTATCTTGTTTATAAATTGTATCCGAAGTTTGTATCCATCGACAAACATGGCCGCCATGGCTAAAAATAGAACATAAGGGCCAAATGCAGTTTTTGGCTTATATCTCAAAAACTAAATCTTTTAGAGCAAATGTGACATGGGGTAAAATTGTTTAATTGGTCAAGATCTATCGGCCCTGAAATTATCAGACGAATCGAACAACCCATTGTTGGGTTGCTGCCACCGAATTGGTAGTTTTAACAAAATTTTGCAGTTTTTTGTTATTATTTTGAATATTAATATAGATATATGTAAACTGTAAGCAGCAATAATGTTCAGCAAAGTAAGATCTACAAAAAAGTTAATATAACCAAAATTGTCAATTGACCCCTTAAGGAGTTTTTGCCCTTTAAGGACAATTTTACACGATTTGTTCATCAAGTTTGCTAACATTTAAAAATCTTCTCCTCAGAAACACAGGTGAGCGATTCAGGCTCTTGAGAGCCTCTTGTTTATTTATGCTATTTGTTCTTGTGCTTAGTGCCAATGTGATTGGTCAAGTCCTTTCAAATGAGTTTTTTACAGCTTGTTCTTGTGTTGTTACACCCACGTCTCAGGTTAGAGGGAGGGTTGAGTCCTCTCAAAAATGTCAAGCCTTACCAGATATTTTTTACCAGGAACCTGTAAATCAGTGGTCATTGATTGGTTTCTGCAATATTTGTTTTCCCTTCACTGTTGTAAATAGACATCTTTTGTTTTTTTCTTTTGAATGGTTTCACATTTTGTTATAATGTGGTTTTTTAGAGCTTACTATACAGCATGGGCTTTGTTCACCATTGAAGGCCATACATTGACTGTTCACATCTTTGTCCTTGGTCTGTATGGAAAGTCATCTCACTATTTTTTTTATTATAGAAAAGGAATATCAGATGTTTGCACATAAGATTTCTAAGTAAATAAATATACAATAAGAGTAGTTCTATAGCTGTATTTCATATTACCATGTTTTGTTATGATCAGCCTTGTTTTTTATATTGTATCTTGTATTTAGATGGTGCCTATTAAAACATTTATTTATGAAAAATTACGTAATTCTGACCTGCAAATAAAGTGTGAAAATGAGAAATACATGTATTCTGACCTTCTTATCTGGTTGTGACCATGGCATAAAGCTTTAACATGTTTAAGACAGTAGAAGATCTAGACAAGCCATATTTTTATATAAATAGATATTGGTTTTATTTAAGGAATGAGTAATATATTTTCTAATATATTACATCAAAAATGTGGTGCACACTGAATAACCCGCAGCGTGTTATTTAAAAGTGGGCACCACATTTTTGAGGTTATTTCTTTATAGACAGAAAAAATATTACAGTCATTCCTTATAATTTAATTCTAAATTCTATTTTTAAGGAGTAAATCAAGAAAAAACTTTGATGACGTCATGGTCACATGACAAAATAATGTCTGAGCTGATAGACAAAAAAAAAGTTTCAGCCAATCAGAAGACCTGTTACTTCCAAAATTAAATTATTTTCCCATCTGCCAATGACAGTTGACCTTGCATGATTAGAATGTCATGGCTCAATGACTTACTTAGACCAAGTTTAAGATTTTGCACTTTTGTTAGTTTCTCAGTCACTTTGAGTGATCCACAAAAGGGTGATTATTATATTGTAATACATGATATCAAGTTTTATTTGTGATATTAATGTGTTACCTTCTGTTTTATGAAGTAAATGTGTGAGGATGTATCTCATACTTTATTTCTGAGGAACAATGATAAAACTTAACATTTTAAGACAAATTTATTAAATACATTTCATGACACTAAATCATATGACCCATAAGCAGAATACAGCCAGTAAGTATCGTCAGGAAATATAATAAATGTATATAAATTGTCTCCATTGTTAAGGTAGCCATGTTCTCTCTGTTTCCATGACAATGGAGAGTCCATAAATCCCTGTACTGTTACTGAGCACCATGGTAACTTCCATTCGTCCATGTGTTCCCTAAAAAATACACAAGCAGAAAATTTTAATAACATGTATTTTGACAGACTCATGAATATGCAACATTTCATTTCTGTGTCAAACATGTTCTCTGCCCAAGCAATATTCCTATCTTTCAGAGGGAACAGCTTGTGGGTGTAGAAAAGAAAATCAAAGCACTTGATAGCTCTTTAGGGAAAACTGGCCATCAGTAGTCTTTCATCAATAATACTAACACTGAAAATGTGTTCACCTTTACAGAAAAAGATATTCTAAAAATGTTGATGGCTCAAAATAAATATGTTCCTTTTTTTTTTTTTTCAAACCTTAAAAAATTTTGAAACAAAAGAAATGCTCTGATCTTCATAATAAATGACACTGCCGACTGTGAAAAAATAGTGCTGTATAAAGTAGTAATGAAAGGGCATGTGGAGAGTTGTCTCACTGGCAATCATACCACATCTTATTTTTATATACATGTAGTACAAGCTTTCAGTAACTGCAAGTACTGTTTGATCAGTAGTTTGTGTCTTTTGTTATTTTTTGTTTTTTACTTCCTGCTAATCTGATGAGTCAAGCAATTTCCAACTGATTTGTACATTTTTAGCTCACTTGGCATCTGTCGTCGTCGTCCGTTAACTTTTACAAAAATCTTCTCCTCTGAAACTACTGGACCAAATTTAACCAAACTTGGCCACAATCATCATTGGAGTATCTAGTTTAAAATAAGTGTCTGATGACCCCGCCTGCCAACCAACATGGCCGACATGGCTAAAAATAGAACATAGGGGTAAAATGCAAGTTTTGTCTATTATTTTGAAAACCGTTATAAATAGAGTAAATCTGACAGGGCTAAAATGTTCCAAATGTTGAGTGCTACCAGTTGTTCATGATGTCAAAACTGTCAGGCGACTTCTTGTAGGAGTTATTGCCCTTAAATGACAAATTTTGCCATTTTTTTTTCATTTTTATACGACCGCAAAAAATGTTTGCGGTCATATATTGGTATGACGTTGGTGTCGTCGTCCAAAGACACATTGGTTTTCACACTAACTTTAGTTTAAGTGAATGGATCTCTTTGAAATTTTACCATAAGGTTCAATACCACAAAAGGAAGGTTGGGATTGATTTTGGGGGTTATGGTATAAACAGTTCAGGAATTAGGGGCCAAAAATAAGCATTTTTGTAACTTCCAGACAATAACTTGTGTGTTAGTGTATGGATCTCTCTGACATTGTACCACAAGGTTCCATATCACAAAGGGAATGCTGGGATTGATTTTGGAGGTAATTGTCTCAAAATTTTAGGGATTAGGGGCCAAAAAAGGGGCAAAAAACAAGCATTTTTCTAGTTTCATGACAATAACTTGTGTGTAAGTGTATGGATCTTTCTGAAATTGTACTACAAGGTTCCATATCACAAAGGGAAAGCTGGAATTGAGTTTGGGGGTAATTGCCCAAAATGTTTAGGAATAAGGGGCCAAAAATAAGCATTTTTCTAGTTTCCAGACAATAACTTGTGTTCAAGTGTATGGATCTCTCTGAAATTGTACTGCAAGGTACCATACCACAAAGGGAAGGCTGTGATTGATTTTGGGGGTACTGTGGATTCATTTTTATTCGTGGTATACCAATTTTCGTGGGTTTCATGGGTCACAGCGAACCACGAATTTAAGAATTCAACGAAGAATAATCCCGAGAAATGTGTATGGAATCGGATGTTTATTTCCGGTTATGTTATGCAGTTCTAGTATAGTGTTGACTAGCGATAAACATTGTAACATAACACGTATTTTTATTGAAAGAAGATACAAGTATTTTGATTAAATCAATAATAAATATATCGAATATCAGTGATAATTTACTTTTTAAAATTGATTAAAACTGTTCATGGAAAATAACTGCAAGTTGTTAATTACTGTGTCATAGTTTGGTTTACTGGTGATTAAAAATCAATAGGATTAAGTACGAGGATATTGCCCGTAGGTAATATTGTTTATGACAGGAACATTTATTTTCATACCTTTTACTTATATGACTGTTTATTATATCGTGATTAGGGAAATGAGCTTTCAATCATAGAGTTTTGAATGCCTTATAAAATTCCAACAAGAATTTATAAATTGTTAAACAAACAAATAATTAGTTGTCTCTGTCCATTATTGTAATAGAAGTTATCAATGAACACTTTAACCTAGAATGACCAAGCAAGGATTTTGACAATTCAAAACTTTTTCAATGAATTCCTTCTTTTTTGTTTGTTTTATTATTGATCAAACCAAGGAGGTTATATGATGTCCTAAATCAAAAGAAATCCACGAATTACGTATCTGATTTTTTTTTTTTTTTCCACGAATTTACGTATACCACGAAACGTCTTTTTTTCTCTATCCACGAAAATTGATACCCACGAAAATAAATGAATCCACAGTAATTGCCTCAAAATTTAAGGAATTAGGGCCAAAAAAAGGGGCAAAAAACAAGCATTTTTCTAGTTTCATGACAATAACTTGTGTGTAAGTGTATGGATCTTTCTAAAATTGTACTACAAGGTTCCATATCACAAAAGGAAAGCTGGGTTCGAGTTTGGGGATAATTGCCCTAAACATTTAGGAATTTGGGGCCAAAAAGGGGCCAAAAAACACAAGCATTTTTCTAGTTTCCACACAATAACTTGTGTTCAAGTGTATGGATCTCTCTGAAATTGTACTGCAAGGTACCATACCACAAAGGGAAGGCTGTGATTGATTTTGGGGGTAATTGCCTCAAAATTTTAGGAATTAGGGGCCAAAAAAGGGGCAAAAAACAAGCATTTACAAGTTTCATGACAATAACTTGTGTGTAAGTGTATGGATCTTTCTGAAATTGTACTACAAGGTTCCATATCACAAAGGGAAAGCTGGGTTCGAGTTTGGGATAATTGCCCTAAACGTTTAGGAATTTGGGGCCAAAAAGGGGCAAAAAAACAAGCATTTTTCTAGTTTCCAGACAATAACTTGTGTTCAAGTGTATGGATCTCTCTGAAATTATACTGCAAGGTACCATACCACAAAGGGAAGGATGGGATTAAGTTTGGGGAGATGAATCATAAGGGTTTCAAAAATTGGGGATTTTTTTTCTTTAAAATTTTCCATTTTAAGTTGGTTATTTCTGATTTATATAAAAAGCAAATAAAATCTTCAATTGCACAGTATTGCGATTAGATTTGTAAGATCTTTGACCACATTTATTTTGTGTCAGAAACCTATATTATGTCAAAAATTTGATCACAATCCAAATTCAGATAGTATCAAGCTTGAATATTGTGTCCAAATTTGCCCTAACTGTTCAGGGTTCGACCACTGCGGTCGTATCATGCTGCGCCCAGCGAAGCATTTTATTGCCATTTATCTTGAAAACTATAATAGATAGAAGCTGTATGTTGCAATAAACTGTTATCACAGAGATATGTCTCTCTTTTGCAATTTCGATAATGCAAATGTTGAAATTAAAATAGCAACACTTTAACATGTAAGTTTTGTAAATATTCAAAGTCAATGAACCATGACAGAAGGTACATGGCTAAAAAAATCTCCATGGAAATGAGATGTGCCAATGCTAATACAACTGCATACTAAATACCATTGACTTATCATAAGTAGTTCCCTTTAAACAAACCTAAACACAAATTAATACTTGTAAACTAAGCAAATTTTCAAAGTCAATAAACCATAACTGAGGAGGCGGGGTCAAATAATCTACATGGAAATGCGATGTGCCAAATCTTATACAACTGCACACCAAATATCATTGACCTACCACTAGTGGTTCCCCATAAACTGACCTAATCACAAACTAATACATGAAAACTAAGCAAAAGTTTCAAAGTCAATAGACCATGACTGAGGGGGTGGGGCCAAATAATCTCCATGGAAATGAGATATGCCAATGCTTATGCAACTGCATACCAATTATCATTAACTTACCACTAGTGGTTCCCCATAAACTGACCTAATCACAAACTAATACATGAAAACTAAGCAAAAATTTCAAAGTCAATAAACCATGACTGAGGGGGCGGGGCCAAATAATCTCCATGGAAATGAGATATGCCAATGCTTATACAACTGCATACCAATTATCATTAACTTACCACTAGTGGTTCCCCATAAACTGACCTAATCACAAACTAATACATGAAAAATAAGCAAAATTTCAAAGTCAATAGACCATAACTGAGGGGGCGGGGCCATATAATCTCCATGGTAATGAGATGTGCCAATACTAATACAACTGCATACCACATATCATTGATCTACCACTAGTTGTTCACCATAAACTAGACCTAATCACAAACTAATACATTGTTGACGCCGCCGCTGTCGCCGGAAACAGCATACCTATGTCTCGCTTTTTGACTAAGTAAGTAAGTAAGTAATCTTTATTTAAAGTCCAGTTTCATATATACATACTAACAAGGAACATGAGCTCTTAAGAGCTCTTTAACCGACTGATATTAATAAACAAAACACACATGTAACAACATCTGATTCATACACAACACAAACATACAGACAGCACATACATGTATTAATCACTCCGTCAAGCAAGACAAAAATGATTAGCGAGACAAGATCTACGAATAAGTATGATGGTTGTAATTGTCAGTCGACTCCTAATTAGAGTTTTTGCCCTTTGATGACGATTTTTTCGAATTTTTTGCGCTTTTGACTTATATCTTAAAAATTATAATAGATAGATAACAACTTAAATAAGCAAAAATGATCAGCAAGACAAGATGCACATACACCTAGGTGAGTGACACAGGCTCTTTAGAGCCTCAAGTTTCTTAAAGTGGGCTGTTACACCACTGTCCCAGGTAAGGGGGAGCGTTGAGTTCTCACAAACAAATTTAACCCTGCCACATTCAATATGTGCCTGTCCCAAGTCAAGAGCCTATAATTCAGTGGTTGTCAATGGTTGTTTTTCGTTTATTGTTTTGTCATCAGTCAGGCTATACACTTTGGGTTTTGCACATTGTTGAAAGCTGTATGGTGACCTATAGTTGTTATATCTGCTTCATTTGGATAGTTGTCTTACTGGCAATCATACCACATCTCCTTATTTTATATAGGGCATCATTAAAAAGGAATGGAGTGGAGATCTTTGAAAACTGTCCAAATGAAACACTGTATGATATGGGACAAACTCATCTAGGTTCTGTTGAAACGCCATGGCAAATGTCAATTATCTGAAAATTATGAAAAATGCATAATTTCCACATGTAAATGCCACATTGATTAGGTCAAGCCTTCCAATGTAATTTTTCGAAATAGATACAGATATTTTTACAATAAATTAGAGTGAGTCATATCTTCCAATATATTTACATCTAATGTTAGCAGTTTATAATATTCCAAAATTGCATTACTTCAATTGCCTGAAAATTGTACTGCCATTTTTTCTTATTCACTAATTTCTTTAATCCTTTCAGGATTTTTTCTGATTTGGCTATCCACATAATCCCTTATCAAACTCTATAAATTCTATTTGGGATTTTTTACCGACAACCACAATTGTCAGCACATCTACAGCACCATTATGTACATCTGAAGCCAGCATGCATTGAAAATAATAATATCTATAATATGTTATTTTCATTTACTCTTTTCTGACTTTGAATGAATGACAAATTTGTTGAGTTCATTTTTTTCTGCAAAATTTAAATTATATTATTTATTTTAATAAATGCCTTATTATAAAATGTTCACAGGTTTATAATGGTTTAGACTTAAGTAAGCAATGGTTCCAATATTTAATTTTTTGCATACCAATGTAAAACAATAACTAACTTCAACTCTTCACAAAATACGATTAAGGTCATGAGCAGGTAGCATGTGAATTATCTCCATCTATCTCCCTAGTTGCAGAAAATAACCTGACACAATGTAACCCCAAAATAATTGTCAAAATATTGTAATCTAGCAAGCCATTGATCTTTCTCCCAAATGCTTTGCAGAGAAACAACAAATATGAATTTTTTTAAAGTTGCAGGACTAGCACAATGACCTCAGACTTTGATTCGTTTTTGCAAGCTAAAAGCAGTAATAATATTTATAGTCTGATGAAAGACTATTGAATCAAAATTGTCCCCGATTTTAACAACAGCCTACACATCTGCAACTATTTTCACAAAAATCTTAAGATAAAGGTACTGCCATTGCATGTGTAATGCAAATATATTTTTAAAAAGATAATGTAAGAGTTGAAATTGATACAACTATCCATAAGCCAATTGACCAAGAACGAAGATTTGCGCAATTACAGAATGCATATGCCTGGTTCGGGTTTAAAAATAAAAGACCGTTTACAAAACATGAGAAGCGAAAGTAAACAGTAAAAATCGACATGATGAAATTATGAGGTCGTCAAGAAATGAACTTTGTGATAATTTACTCGTTCCCCAAAGCTGAAATAATTCCATCGTCTACTTTCAAAATGCTTTTCAAATGAATGGGACCGTCTTTAACCTAAAATATATGCCATACTGAACGTTTCAGCTTGTTTATGGTGAGTAAATAAAAACTGCGTCGTACAAACAACTGTTTACTTTCAGTTTGAGTTTATCGTGACTTACGATCTAAAAACTAGAGACGTTCGAAATTTTTTGGTGAATAAAATAAAGTATTTAAACTGGTTCCGTTCGACTACAAGCAGATTCCAGTTAGTATGTAAAATAGTAAATATGAAACCGAGTGCGGTAGGCGGAGGCATAATCAACTTCCGTTAGTTCTGCTGGTCAATGGTATCAGAAACATGCCGCTGATAGCGTCATTTTCCAAAAATTTGGGGATTTTTTTTCTTTAAAATTTTCCATTTTAAGTTGGTTATTTCTGATTTATATATAAAAGCAAATAAAATCTTCAATTGCACAGTATTGCGCATTAGATTTGTAAGATCTTTGACCACATTTATTTTGTGTCAGAAACCTATATTATGTCAAAAATTTGATCACAATCCAAATTCAGATAGTATCAAGCTTGAATATTGTGTCCAAATTTGCCCTAACTGTTCAGGGTTCGACCACTGCGGTCGTATCATGCTGCGCTCAGCGAAGCATTTTATTGCCATTTATCTTGAAAACTATAATAGATAGAAGCTGTATGTTGCAATAAACTGTTATCACAGAGATATGTCTCGCTCTTTTGCAATTTCGATAATGCAAATGTTGAAATTAAAATAGCAACACTTTAACATGTAAGTTTTGTAAATATTCAAAGTCAATGAACCATGACAGAAGGTAAATGGCTAAAAAAATCTCCATGGAAATGAGATGTGCCAATGCTAATACAACTGCATACTAAATACCATTGACTTATCATAAGTAGTTCCCTTTAAACAAACCTAAACACAAATTAATACTTGTAAACTAAGCAAATTTTCAAAGTCAATAAACCATAACTGAGGAGGCGGGGTCAAATAATCTACATGGAAATGCGATGTGCCAAATCTTATACAACTGCACACCAAATATCATTGACCTACCACTAGTGGTTCCCCATAAACTGACCTAATCACAAACTAATACATGAAAACTAAGCAAAAGTGTCAAAGTCAATAGACCATGACTGAGGGGGTGGGGCCAAATAATCTCCATGGAAATGAGATATGCCAATGCTTATGCAACTGCATACCAATTATCATTAACTTACCACTAGTGGTTCCCCATAAACTGACCTAATCACAAACTAATACATGAAAACTAAGCAAAAATTTCAAAGTCAATAAACCATGACTGAGGGGGCAGGGCCAAATAATCTCCATGGAAATGAGATATGCCAATGCTTATACAACTGCATACCAATTATCATTAACTTACCACTAGTGGTTCCCATTATCTGAACTAATCACAAACTAATACATGAAAAATAAGCAAAATTTCAAAGTCAATAGACCATAACTGAGGGGGGGCCATATAATCTCCATGGTAATGAGATGTGCCAATACTAATACAACTGCATACCACATATCATTGATCTACCACTAGTTGTTCACCATAAACTAGACCTAATCACAAACTAATACATTGTTGACGCCGCCGCTGTCGCCGGAAACAGCATACCTATGTCTCGCTTTTTGACTAAGTAAGTAAGTAAGTAATCTTTATTTAAAGTCCAGTTTCATATATACATACTAACAAGGAACATGAGCTCTTAAGAGCTCTTTAACCGACTGATATTAATAAACAAAACACACATGTAACAACATCTGATTCATACACAACACAAACATACAGACAGCACATACATGTATTAATCACTCCGTCAAGCAAGACAAAAATGATTAGCGAGACAAGATCTACGAATAAGTATGATGGTTGTAATTGTCAGTCGACTCCTAATTAGAGTTTTGCCCTTTGATGACGATTTTTCGAATTTTTGCGCTTTTGACTTATATCTTAAAAATTATAATAGATAGATAACAACTTAAATAAGCAAAAATGATCAGCAAGACAAGATGCACATACACCTAGGTGAGTGACACAGGCTCTTTAGAGCCTCAAGTTTCTTAAAGTGGGCTGTTACACCACTGTCCCAGGTAAGGGGGAGCGTTGAGTTCTCACAAACAAATTTAACCCTGCCACATTCAATATGTGCCTGTCCCAAGTCAAGAGCCTATAATTCAGTGGTTGTCAATGGTTGTTTTTCGTTTATTGTTTTGTCATCAGTCAGGCTATACACTTTGGGTTTTGCACATTGTTGAAAGCTGTATGGTGACCTATAGTTGCTTAAATCTGCTTCATTTGGATAGTTGTCTTACTGGCAATCATACCACATCTCCTTATTTTATATAGGGCATCATTAAAAAAGGAATGGAGTGGAGATCTTTGAAAACTGTCCAAATGAAACACTGTATGATATGGGACAAACTCATCTAGGTTCTGTTGAAACGCCATGGCAAATGTCAATTATCTGAAAATTATGAAAAAAATGCATAATTTCCACATGTAAATGCCACATTGATTAGGTCAAGCCTTCCAATGTAATTTTTTCGAAATAGATACAGATATTTTTTACAATAAATTAGAGTGAGTCATATCTTCCAATATATTTACATCTAATGTTAGCAGTTTATAATATTCCAAAATTGCATTACTTCAATTGCCTGAAAATTGTACTGCCATTTTTTTCTTATTCACTAATTTCTTTAATCCTTTCAGGATTTTTTTCTGATTTGGCTATCCACATAATCCCTTATCAAACTCTATAAATTCTATTTGGGGATTTTTTTTACCGACAACCACAATTGTCAGCACATCTACAGCACCATTATGTACATCTGAAGCCAGCATGCATTGAAAAATAATAATATCTATAATATGTTATTTTCATTTACTCTTTTTCTGACTTTGAACGAATGACAAATTTGTTGAGTTCATTTTTTTCTGCAAAATTTAAATTATATTATTTATTTTAATAAATGCCTTATTATAAAATGTTCACAGGTTTATAATGGTTTAGACTTAAGTAAGCAATGGTTCCAATATTTAATTTTTTGCATACCAATGTAAAACAATAACTAACTTCAACTCTTCACAAAATACGATTAAGGTCATGAGCAGGTAGCATGTGAATTATCTCCATCTATCTCCCCCTAGTTGCAGAAAATAACCTGACACAATGTAACCCCAAAATATTTGTCAAAATATTGTAATCTAGCAAGCCATTGATCTTTCTCCCAAATGCTTTGCAGAGAAACAACAAATATGAATTTTTTAAAGTTGCAGGGATTAGCACAATGACCTCAGACTTTGATTCGTTTTTGCAAGCTAAAAGCAGTAATAATATTTATAGTCTGATGTGAAAGACTATTGAATCAAAATTGTCCCCGATTTTAACAACAGCCTACACATCTGCAACTATTTTCACAAAAAATCTTAAGATTAAAATTTATTGTAAGTTATACTGAAATGTACACTTATGAGTATTTTTACTGTTAAGATTTTTTGTGAAAACAGTCGCAGATCACACTTGTGTATATCATATCTATACTATATTTCCTTATCATGCACATAACCATACTTGATACAGACATGTGATTCTTCCGGAGGGAGTCAAAATCTCTCGATTTTTAAGCCCTCTTCCGTTCCTCCCGTTAATAATTCAAATCTTCTGTTTTTTTCAAAATCTCCACCCCCAAAAAATTGTCAGTCTCTATTTTTAATTACCATCGATGTCAACCTTAATAACGTTTTTGTGTCACTGATGAAGGTATTTTTTACCTGTAAATCAAAGAACTTGTATAATTATATGGCTTCACTTGACAGCTTGGGTGTCAAACATACTGGTAATCAACGATTGCTTACTGTCGTTATGTAATAAAACTTTGTGTATTTGAAAACACTTAAAAGAAATTTTGAGTTACTTCCCTTATTTTATCATGTTTTAAGTTACCCTCCTTAAAATAATGTAAATTGATAAAAGAATATGAATGAAATAGAAATTGAACAAATAATCATATAAGGATGGTAATTTAATGATTTTAAATGTCTTGGGACAAATAAGAAAATAATAATTTGAAAATTGTTTGAGAGATCTATACTTCTTTTCAAGGCTTAAATTGAAATTCATAAGGTATGTATGACCATGGAAGTACTATATAGGTTAGCGGGCTGCCAAGCTGACCAATCTGGCCCTGAAAGCAGCCGTTGTGAAGAAATAACACCAAAATAGTAAACAAAAGAAAACCAAAACAACTCACAAAACCAAGATGGCGGCCTACCAAAATGGCGTCCTCCACCTGTTCCTGACCGATGGCACAAAATTATTTAAACGCTCACCAAACGCCTTCGGGCACCGAGCCGACCGTGCGAGGGCTTAACAGCCAGTCAAGGTGGTTAAACACCCCAGTAGTATTATATTTCATTTTACTTCCATGGTATGACCTATCATTTTGACTATAGAGTGTTAATGTTAAATCTGGCATTATCATTCATAGCCAGATAAATGGTAAAACACTAATAATGATTGAATGGGAGGACTGAGAAACACTCATCAGATGACAAAGATGAGGAAAGACAAGACAATCTTGGGAGTTGCCAAATATTTCACATAGTAACAATGCAGAGAGAATAGATTAATAGTTATACTATTATCTTAAAAAAGGGGAAATATGTAGCTTTATCATCAAAATGAACACGGAATACAGCGATAAATATGTCGATAAAAATCTCCAGTTATGACTTGACAACTCTGTCACATGTATGTTGATATTTTTTTGTAAAAATATCATACCTGATAGACTTTATAATGGACTGAACAGTTTGACAGGAAAAATATCCACTGTATTGCACATAACTACATGTTGCTGGTGGTCCTGTGGGACCATTAAAACTGTACGTTGATAAATAATCATCTGGATTACATAATCTATAAATATATTAAATTATCATACTTTATTAATATAAAATGAGTGCTAAAACATTACTTTTCAGATATTTCTATAATTGCTTGTTTATAAAAAAACACAAAGAATTTTCTACCTGCAGTCATAAATAGCCTAAGCCAGATTTGCCACAATTTTTTTGAGTGTTGGTTCTCAATGCTCTTCAACTTAGTAATTTGTTTAATGAGTCTTATGTATAAAATTGTGAATTTGACATACTAAATGATAATCTTTGTTCAGTTTTATGTCATAACACTCTTTCTTCAAGTTAATCTAATTTTTCTTATACAGTCAAAATCTTCTTACTATAGCAATCATCACTGCTGTTTCACTTGAATAGGCAATATACATTTTTGTACATTGATGCAAGAATTAACAAAAAAGACAAGTTTTCTGACTTACAAATCAATTCCGCATGAAAATCCTCCCAGCCATTCATAAACATCAGTGTAATTATAGTCCATATTGTCAAAATCCACATGGCTAGGGTCAATATCTGGGACAAGGACGTCATTATATTTCTTCATGTTACATTTGATCTTTACTGGTTTACACTTGCAGCCTTTCATTGTAAAGTATTTTTGCATAGAACTCGGACAAATTTCATCATCTGAAATACATTTATAATACAATAAATTAGATTTACAAATAGATACTTATAGAAATTAAAATAATGATTACAACAAGGTGTAATGTCACGTACATTGATTACAACAAGGTGTAATGTCATGTACATTGATTACAACAAGGTGTAATGTCATGTACACTGATTACAACAAGGTGTAATGTCATGTACGTTGATTACAACAAGGCAGGTACATTGATTACAACCAGGTGTAATGTCAGGTACATTGATTACAACAAGGTGTAATATCAGGTACATTGATTACAACAAGGTGTAATGTCATGTACATTGATTATAACAAGGTGTAATGTCACGTAAATTGATTACAACCAGGTGTAATGTCATGTACATTGATTACAACCAGGTGTAATGTCATGTACATAACAACCAGGTGTAATGTCATGCACATTGATTACAACCAGGTGTAATGTCACGTACATTGATTACAACCAGGTGTAATGTCATGTACATTGATTACAACTAGGTGTAATGTCACGTACATTGATTACAACCAGGTGTAATGTCATGCACATTGATTACAACAAGGCAGGTACATTGATTACAACCAGGTGTAATGTCAGGTATAGTAGATAAAAACAAGGTGTAATGACATATATAGCGGATAACAATAAGGTTTAATTTCAGGATTAAACTGATATTAAGGTGCGATTTCGGATATAATTTGCTAACCTGAAGGTGTCCATGTTGCTATAAAATTAAATTTGAGACCAAGTCTGTCTTTAAAACACCATTTTACTCTGTTGTAACCCTTTTTTCCTGGTTTGAAGGATGGACTTGTCAAATCTATATCTACAACTGAAAAGACATCATATTTCAAGGAGCAATTTCATTACATGTACATCAATATAATCATAAAATAAAGGATTATGACCCATAATCAGTTTTAATAATTTAAGTATATATATAAAGGATGTTTGTAGAATAATCATCAATAACTATTATTGATACCAATTATGGGATGCAAAATACACAAAAAATTAAGAGCACTGAAGCCAAAAAGGGTCAATACAGAACAGCCATAATTGTCCCAGGTCTGCTGTGATTGAAGAAGTCGCAATATGAAGTTTTAGTAAAAAACATATCTTATGAACAATTTGAAACTTATCAAAGATACCCGGTTTATAATTTTGTACCCAAGAAGCGTGTTTTGTCTTAAAAAAACTCATCAGTAATACTCGATTCAAATTTAAATTAGTAGATTTACATATTTTTTATACAAAAAAAAATAAAAATATATAAACTTTGTCATGCATTTCAATGCAAGACAAATTATTTATTTAGAAGGAAGATTTTTTATGTGTAAAAAGACATCAGTCTTTTTTATTTATTGGATTGAGCCTTCTACTTTAAACTAAAATTTGAAATGCAAAGTAGAAAATATCTTCCAGGTAAAGGAGTAACTTCAGAAAGTGTCATATTTGGCCCCGAATATTAAGTCCATTGTTTCCACATAGGAAGCGTTTTAAGTTGATGAAAAGACATGTAAAAAAAAAACTATTTTTGTCAAATTTTTCCTTATAAAAAGTTGCCATTCACATTCCTAATAGACCAAAGATAGATATTTTGTTGCAAGTTGACAAAATTGTCTAGATTTCAAATAAATTTAGGTCAAGGAAACATAGAGTGCAGGATTCGACAAACTAAATATTCAAGTCAGATATATATATGTAAGTTGTTACAAAAAAAAATGTTAAAAGATCTTTTTTGTCGACACACACACATGAGCTCTGTGTTTCAAGTCCTAAAAAGTCATTGAAAATTGAACAGTTTTCATTAGAATTTGTGCTATTTGTGAAGTCATGAAAAGAATCTATCTAGTCATTGATTTAGCTATGATTCATTGTATTATTGGTCAATAAATCCTAATTTTAAATTTTTGCTGAAAATAGGGGCCATATTAGGGCCTTATCGAATCTACTTCTTTATTTTCTAACATTTGAAGATTTTACAGGGTACTAAGAGGTGTTGGAATACATGCATGCAGACTGCAGAGTGTAACTTCATTTGAAATCATAATAAATCTTCATCATGCTTTGTTGTACAGAGAATAATAGGAGTGAAACTTGAGTGGCACTTCTCCTTTGATGTCTGTTGATTTGAATCAGTTATTGGAATACTGATGCATTACTGATTTCCATTAGTTTTTACTGTTTCCACTTTAAATGATGTGAATATTTCATGAGACAGCAACCCAACAACACTAAAATCATTTATAGGTCAACAATGAACAAACGTCCATGAAATTTGGCAAGCTTTACATCATCTTAAGTCTAGAAAAGTTGTGTATGTGTTATATAGGCACAATCTTTACTCAGTATAAAGAATCAGATTCTTAATCTTTCACAAAACAGATATCCAATCAAAGGCATTTAATATTGTTTCAACATGTAAAACAATTCCAATATCAAAGGTATATTCAACATGTAGCAGCATCTGATGAGACAGATTTAAGTTATCATAGATAATCTCCCTTTGATAAAGAAACACATTTTGGCCTCATTACTAATTTAGTAAATTTTCTATTATATAATATTTCTAGCAACTTTACTGTATTTAGATTTCTTTCTTTTAGGAAACTGTGAAGGTTTTCCTTCCAAGCCTAGTTGTTGGTATGTGTCTTTACTTAAGTGTAAAATCAGGTGACCTGAAAAACAGGATTGAAAATAAAAACAATTCATTGTCTGTAAAACATGATAATACTCACAAAATTGTTATTCATGGTTAAAACTTACTAAATAGTTGACTAATACGGCATAAAGCCTGTTGTTCAGTGGTTGTCATTTGTTGGTGTGGTTCATAATTAGTTATCAAAGGTACCAGACTTATAATCAATTATGAGTGCCAAGGAGTGCAGTCATAAGTGTTTCTTGTTTCTCGTTTTTTATATAGATTAGACCGTTGGTTTTCCTGTTTGAATTGTTTTACACTAGTCATTTTGGAGCCCTTTATAGCTTGCTGTTCAGTGTGAGCCAAGGCTCTGTGTTGAAGGCCGTACCTTGACCTATAATTGTTTACTTTTTATACATTGTGACTTGGATGGAGAGTTGTCTCATTGGCACTCATACCACATCTTCTTATTTATATAAAGTTAATTGAATTAATTTCATCTTCATTACATGGTCTGGAGAAACTGGTGAGACGTCTAATAGAACAACTCTATTGGTTATGATGTCTGTTAGCATATAAACATGTATATACCTATTCCATGCAAAACACCAATAATAATAAGAATTACCAACAAAAGAGGACAACAGAACATATTAAAGAAAGAAAACATGCAACTGATACAGACTAACGGTTATAAATATAGCCTGATATGATACATTTCATTTATTTCAAGCGTTTAATCTGCCAATCTATCAAACTGTTATTTACCTGTAGGAAGAACAGCTACACAATCATCAGCATCTATATTTCCTCCATGAGATAACATTCTTAATTTTCCTGTATATAGAAAACGATGCCCCTGTACAGTGGGAAAACTAGTGAAGCAGAACAATAGAAAAGTAACTCTTCTTGTAGAAAGATGACAAATTCAAAAGATTGTTTATGTTAGTTACCATACAGATTAAATGTTGTTTTACAATTTGAAAAAAATAATTCTGTTAAATATACAAGAGAGATGTTTTTTTTTGTTTTCATTATCTATTGGGATAATTGTCATTATCTATTGGGATAATTGCATTAGAAGGTTCTTGCACCGATATTTAGAAAATGTTAATCTCTGCTCCATATTGATGAAGAAGATGATGAATGGCTTTTGACCTTCCAATGGCATATTAAATGTATACTGATGTTAATTTGATGAGAATAGAAACATTGCTTTGTACTATGACTGACACACTGATTAATAACATGCTAGTTCACAAGGGAACAGTCAGGAGAAAGACATGTCACCCTTTCTGGACACCTAATTCTGACAACGGGATGACCAGTCTTTGCTCTTACTCCTTTAAGCTGCGTGTTAAGTGTGGAAGCAGCAAATACAAATTTTCAAGTCTTTGGTAGTTCTCTGCTGCTCAAAAGGAAATATACCAGTAGTAATACTCTTATTTATAACCAAATTAGTCATAACGACACTGTCGACACGAATGGCCCCTCTCGCAAAAAGCCTTGAAGCCATTTTTAGGAGTGGAAATCTGAGAACGAAGTCCATCTAACTGTTCAAAAGCACATAATTTTGCCAAAAATCAGCGGAGCGGAACTAAATGTACACATAATCAGTAACTCATCACAGAAGACTCATATACTTAAAATCAGCTCAATATGTCAATGCGTTTAGAAAAAAAGCCTGTATAACTGTTCTTTGAGGAATGACAGAATAGGGTAACACTATATGGCCCAGACGACTTTGTGGAAGGCCATAATAAAAGCTATGTATGGTGTTTTAACATCAGATGACAGTCTTTAACACCAAGTATCTTGTGGTACTTTTGCAGCTGCTATTTTATACAATGTATGCTCTCCTGAGCATCTTTCAAATTGATTGATCAAATTTATTGTCATTACCATGCATTCAATAGATTGATGTGATTTGGTCTCATGAGCATGTATCCAATTGGTTGATAGAATTTAGTATCATGAGCATGTATCTAATCAATTGACAGGATTTTGTCTCATGACAGATTAGTATCCAATCAAATTGATTGATGTGATTTAATCTCATGAGCATGCATCCAATTGGTTGATAGAATTTAGTATCATAAATTTATATCTAATTGATTGATGTGATTTGGTCTCATGATCATCTTTCTAATTGATTGATGTGATTTGGTCTCATGATCATCTTTCTAATTGATTGATGTGATTTGGTCTCGTGTCCATCTGTTCAGTTTATTATCTTTTTCATGTGTACATTTGTACTAAGGTTGACATCAATTCTGAAATAATTGATATACTTCAGCTTCCTTCATCAATAAAAACTGTTAACACAGAGATATGTCTTGCCTTTTTGAAATTTTGATAAAGCAAATGTTGAAATTAAAATAGCAATACTTTAACATGTATGTTATGCCATGTATGCAAATATTAAAAGTCAATGAACAACGACTGAAGGTACATGGCTAAACAATCTTCAAGGAAATAAGATGTGCCAATGCTAACACAACTGCATACCAAATACCATTGACTTATCATAAGTCATTCCCTTTTAACAAACCTAAATACAAACATTAACTTGTAAACTATGTAAAAGTTTCAAAGTCAATGAACCATGATGAGGGGGTGGGGCTATATAATCTCCATGGAAACAAGACTTGAAAAAGCCAATAAATTTGCATACCAAATATCATTAACATAACATTAGCGGTTTATCTTAAACTGTACTTATCACAAACTAATACATGTAAACTAAGCAAAAGTTTCAAAGTCAATAGACCATGACTGAGGGGGCGGGGCCAAATATTCTCTATGGAATGAGATGTGCTAATGCTTATAAAACCGCATACCAATTAACATTAGCCTATCACTAATGGTTCCCCTTGAACTGACCTAATCACAAACTAATACATGTATACTAAGCAAAAGTTTCAAAGTCAATAGACCATGACTGAGGGGGTGGAGCCAAATAATCTCCATGGAAATGAGATATGCCAATGCTTATACAAATGGATACCAAATATCATTGCCGGTCCCGCTGTCTTCTCGACATTCTCGGGGCCTCAAAAAGTACTTTTAAGTAGAAAAGAAAATTGAAATAAAATATATAAATTACATTAAATTAAAGTCTCTTGCAGTTCTTTTACAGTTGAACTAACGTAGTTCACAAAACAAAATCACATTACAGTCCATATTCATCGCGTAACACATTTTAAAATAAATATGCTTGATCACTTTATTTCGAAAGTCCATAAAAAAGTTTAATGTTCTCTTTAATCGTTGTCGTGTTTCCATGGTAACTTTGCATAATCTTTGTTGTCGGGAAACTCAATTGCAGTTTTCTGGTGACTTTTTATATAGTTCTCTTTTTTGTGCTGACGAGTGTAATATTGTTGAGTCTTCATGTATCTCACTATCCTTCACAAGTAGTACTACAGTTTATGTTGATGGCGTACTTTCGTTCGTACAACTGTGAACAGAATCATTCGTGTCAGTGAAACAGTTTTCACTTCTCTGGTTGGGGTTCGCGTTGTGTTCACATAAACTAGTGTGATGTCGTTTACCACAGTTACGACATGAGCTTGTCGATTTGCATTGTTTTATGTGATGTGTACCAAGGCAGTTGAAAAATAAATTGTTATGTTTAACAATAGTGAGGCGTTCATCTAAATCGCGTATTTTCTGGCAGTTGGCAAGGGAATGAATATCTTTGCAGAAAATACACGGCTTAGCTGTTAAATACTGATTTGCATTTCTAGTACTTGTGTTGTGTTTTTCTTGTGATTTAGCACCGGCGAAAAGGGTTGAATACGAAATATCACTTTCTGTCTGTGTAACTTGTCCGGCTTCCATAATTTATATTTCTTTATGTAAACTTCTTCGAAGATCTCGTAATAGCCAATTTGTCGTATCATGCTCCCAAGCGAGATGCTTTCTGATTTCTCCGGGCAGTTTGTTAATTATAATTGGAACTAATAAATTACCATACAAGTCCTGTGTCTGTCCAAGCGATTCAAGTCCTCTAACTAAACTCTCCATTTTGTCGTAAAAAATTCTCAGGCTTATGAGGTCATTTCGGGGTGGCGTAATATCAAGCAGTCCTTGTAGGTGTGCTTGTGTTATTTTGTAAGTCTGTCCAAATCTCTCTATCAGAACATTTACGGCTTCGGCATAGTTAGCGTTAGTTAGAGAAAATCCAGCAATTGTCTGAGCAGCTTCGTTTTCTAATTGGGCCTTCAAATAATTAAACTTTTGAACATCTGTCAATGTTGGGTTGTAATGAACTGCTGATTCGTAAGAATCCCAAAAGCTTGGCCATTCTAATATATTGCCATTAAATGAAGGTAATGTTAATCTTGGCAAACGGTGATTGCTAGATATAGCGGACGGGACGGCATAGCTTGACATAGGAATTGATGTAGCAATTTGACTTGTCTCTGTTAAAATTCAAGCGGCATCATTTGACTGTGGCAATGATGGGGGCGACATAATTTGTCTGTACAATTTCTGGTGAACTAGTAGGGATGAACGGTGGACTGTCTACATTTAAAACTTGATAAGATGAATGTGATGTTTGATTGGAAATAGGATGTGATGTTTTATCTATGAATATCCTAAAATGTCTCAGTTTAGTAACAAACTTTGTAGTATACTCATCTGTGTCTACGATTTCCGTCTCTATATCCTCTGTTCATAATTTGTTCATTCAGTGTGTCGAGTAACTTCTTCTTCTGTTGCAAATTTTTGTATGTGGCTAACAGCTCCTCTCTGTCGAATTCAGAACTTTCTTTTGCGTTGGCAAATTTCCAAGGAAGCTACAAGTTGCATTAACCATCAAACAAGCAAACAAACAAACAAAGAGTTCTGATGACTTTGAGTAACCTTCAATCTCACCTCTTTTAATAAAAGCTTCTATCAAATCCAAGCTAATTACTTCTATCAATGGTAAATCTTGTACCAAGAAGACTTTCTCTCCAACACAGCTGGATTGTAGTATGTCAGGGATCCTTTTACAATTTGGTAGAATACAGCTGATCTGAAACACAAAATAGATAGTGGAAGGGTTAAACATTTTTGCAAGCACTCAACTCTTTCCCCTTACTCAAAACAGTGGTGTAGTAGCGCACAAAATAAGAACAAACTTAAAATCAGTTGAAAAAGGCTTGAGTTTATTTTATATTTTTAAATTATAATAACTTTTATTCAAAAATAAGAAACAAGATGTTAACTTATATATTATTCAATCTGTCTCCAACTTCCAACTTTCACTGTATCTTAGGGAGCTACCATTTGATTTTTATGGGGGCTAGGATGAAAAATTTTGTCCTGCCTTTTTATTTTTCCCTCTATTCGGTCCTGCCTTTTTATTTTTCACTCTATTCGGTCCTGCCTTTTTTTTAGTTTATCCTGACTTTTTTTTTTACATAAATTGTCATCCTGCCTTTTTTTTTGCAAATAATCTGATCCTGCCTTTTTTTTTTACTCAAAACTCCTGTCCTGCCTATTTTTTTCAAATTTCATCCTAGCCCCCATAAAAATCAAATGGCAGCTCCCTTATTAAAGTTGAGAATCATTCACAAAATCACACTTTTCTGTTAATCAAGATAGAAAATACCGTTTATTTAATGATTATTTCCCACTTCACAGTTATTGCAGCAATATTTAATAGGGGCAGATTTTTTGGATGGAGGTGGAAGAAAGTACAGGAAAACCTGTCTATGTTTTCAAGCAACTGTTCTGTTTTAATGATGGTTTCCAGTTCTTTTCAAAGCATTTTCACCTCCATTATGAAAATCTGCCCCTATTCAATATGGCTGCAATAACCGTGAAAGGGCCTATTACAAGCTTAGAATTGGTCAATACAAGTTAATGATACACTGAAGTAATTGTTTAATTTATAATAAGATAAGATAAGATAAGATAAGATAAGATATTTTATTTTCCAAATTAGGTCCCCAGGGGGGGCATACACATATAACAAATATAATCGTTACAACATACAGTATTTTACATGACATTCATATAATACACCTAAAATATTGATATAAAGTCATACAGGCTATTATATATGTTAAAATGAAAAAGTATTTAAGAGTTGCTACTCCAGAGATGTGGCAAACATTCTTCTCACTCAAAAGTTCAAGTTTATTCACAGCAAATAAAATATACTGCAGTAATAGGTCATTGTAGGTATTGAGAATAGTGTAGGTTTCCCTACTGCAACAGACACCAAGGGGCGGTGCTCAAGGAGCTGTGTTATTTACACAGTCCTCCTCGTGTCTGAAGCAAACAAGAAAGCCACATAATTAACAATTTTTAGAAATAAATTTACCAGCAGCAGTGAGAATTGACTTATCTTCTGTGTTCAGAAGCCATATCAGTTTATCTCTTGAGTTAAGAGTTAAAAAATTGGGGCAACTTTTAGTTATTTCTTGAAATAGATGAATGCAGCGGTCATCATTAAATTTAACACATTGGAATAGAAAATGATATTCATCCTCCACATCTCCGGAGTTACAACGAGTACAAGTTCTGTCATTTAGGAGAGTACCCTGATACCTTCCAGACTCAATTCTTAAGTGGTTTGATGAAATTCTGAGCTTTGTTAAGCTTCGTCTCTGTTCATAATTCCCCATAATGGAAAGATATTTTTCTCTTCCAAAATTTGATTTAAATGTAACATAAGTTCTAAGTTTACCATCTGAATACTTTATCAGTTCAGTGTGCCATAAGTCTATAAAATATGATTTGAAGCTATTAATTTTTTGTAATGATAAAGATATATGATTGATGTCTGGGATCATTTCAAGAATTGACTTCATAGAGCCATACCAAGATGGTTTTTTTGAATGAAAAAGATTTTGAGATGTTACATATAAGTGTCTTTGAGAAGAGAAAATCTGGAATCAAGATTTTCCAAGCGATACCAGTAATTTAACATAGATTTAATTATATCATAATATAATGGGAATTGCCCTAGCTCAGATAAAATTCCAAAATTAGTGGATTGTTTATGAACACTAAAACAAGTTTACTAAATTTGATATGTAGTCGCTCACATTTTAAACTGGAATAGACTTTTTCAAATGGTAAAGTTCCATTTCTGAATCTTGCTGAAAATGGGTTAAAAGTTTCCCATATTTCAGACCCATAAAGGAGTATTAGTTTTATGGTATGATCAAATACATGTAAACTGGTACTTATGCTTGGATTAAGTGATAACAAATTCTTATACAATTTATCATAAGCCTTCAAAGACTTTTTATCATGTTTATACAGTTCAGTCTGAGCATATGAAAATGACCCTGATGCACTAAAGTGCAAACCAATATATTTTTAATTATTAACACTATCAACCAACTTATTTTCATTAGTAAATTTTTCACAAATGTGTCTGCCTGCTTTGTTGAATATCAGAACCTTTGTTTTGGTGGAATTTACACTTAAACACCAATCTTGACAATATTTTTCTAGGATGTTTAGTCTTGTTTGCAATGCTTTAGCAGATGTTGATAAAAGGACCAAATCGTCTGCATACAATAAGCAATTAACTGGTTTATCATTAAGTATAACAGGTGTTATGTCAGAAAATCGCCTTTTAATTGTAGCCAACAAAAGACACAAATCAATAATAAAATTTAACAAGATTTATTATACACTAGTTTACAAAAAGTATTACACAAAAAGAAATGTCAACTTAACTGTCAAAATATGAGTCCAATCTTTTATCTTTTCTTTATCCGGAAATCTTCACGGGAATCCACAGAATATTATATCCAATTGGTCACAATCTAGTATGATGTAGTTTGTAAATAAAAGTGTCAATCCAACTGCTGAGAATGTTGATGTCTATCGATGTCTAAGTCTATCTATGTCTATCTCTAAATCTCTATATTTAACTAACTTTTGGGTCTGCATTTAAATACTCAAACGGAAACTTCTAGACAACGCTAGAAATATAAATTACGCATCTTTTGTTATGATCATTCTGGAAACGTTATGTAAGTGAAATAGAAAGTTCTAATCATTCCATGAGTATCAGTGATTGTTCCAGTGAATTCTAAACTGCATAGTTGTAACACAATGTATACAATAGGCCACACAAAACAAATTAGGCAAACTAAATAAATATGATAGTTACAATATCATAACACCTCCCCTTAAAAAAAGTTTGAGTGTAACAAAAACTTTTCATGAATAATATGTACAAAATACATAGTAATATATAGTAAGTATTTTCAAAAATACACAGTATATACACAGTGTTTTAATAAGTTCTAGATAAAGCATCTGCTATTACATTATCTTTACCTTTAATATGTTTTACAATAACATCATATTCCTGTAACAATAAACTCCACCTAGTCAATCTCTGGTTCTTGTTTCTCATTTTATGTATGAAGGTGAGAGGATTATGATCAGTATAAACAAGAATAGGATGGACAGTGGGATTTTAAATATACATCAAAATGTTGAAGTGCAGACAACAGTGCAAAACACTCTTTTTCAATAGTTGAATAATTTTTCTGATGTTTATCTAATTTCTTAGAAAAATATGATATAGGTTTTTCAACATTATCATCTGTTTCCTGATATAAAACAGCTCCAACTCCTACATCGCTTGCATCAACGGCAAGTTTAAATTGTTTTTCAAAGTCTGGAGTGATCAGAACTGGACTATTAATTAAAAGTGATTTGCTATTTTCAAAAGCATTTTGACAATTTTCACTCCAGATGAATTTAGAATCTTTCCGTAAAAGATGAGTCAATGGTTGAACAACAGTAGCAAAATTTGAACAAAATTTTCTGTAAAATCCAATCATGCCTAAATATCTCATAAGTTGTTTTTTATTTGTAGGAGGAGGAAATTTGGTAATTGCATCCACTTTGGCCAACTGTATGCCCTAAATAATCAACAGTGGCCTGGCAAAATTCACTTTTACCAAGATTAACAGTCAGATTTGATTGTGACAATCTATCAAAAGTATCATATAAATGTGTTAAATGCTCTTCACAGCTATCACTACATACAATAAGATCATCAATATAAGCATAACAACAGTCTAAATCTTTTATAACATTATTGATCATTCTTTGAAATGTAGCTGGAGCACTTTTCATGCCAAACGGCATTACTGTATATTGAAATAAGCCATCTGGTGTGACAAAAGCTGATATTTCTCGAGCTCTCTGTGTCAATGGGACTTGCCAGTAACCTTTCAATAAATCAAATTTGCTCACAAATTTTGCTTGTCCAATGTTATCAATGCAATCGTCTATCCTTGGAATCGGATAGGAATCAGATTTTGAAACAGAATTCACTTTTCTGAAATCAGTTACGAAACGAAAGGTTTTATCTGGTTTGGGCACAAGCAGACAAGGAGAGCTCCATTCGCTGTTACTCAGCTCAATAATATCATTGTCAAGCATATATTTAATTTCTTTTCTCATAAATTCAAGTTTGAGTGGATTGAGCCGGTAAGGATGTTGCTTAATTGGAGAAGCATCACCAACATCGACATCATGACAAACAGCAGTGGTTTTGTTTGGCACATCTGGAAAAAGATTTTAAAAGAAAATACCAAGGCTTTTAATTTTCTCTACGATCAAAAGACAGATGTGCAAGTTTTGAATCTAAATTTGACAAAATTTCTGAATTTTTCAATCTAACTGTCTCTTCCATAGTTTTAGAACTAAAAGGAGGTTCAATTATATCTGGTTTGTCATGATTGTTCTCCAATTTAACCATGGCTAAAGTGGCAACTGGTTTACTCTCACCTTCATTAGTACGCTCAAAATATGGTTTTAACATATTAATGTGACACACTCTATTACGCCGACCTGGTGTTTTTACAATATAATTCAAATCATTAATTTTACTCTCTATGGTATAAGGACCACAATATTTAGCTTGTAATGGATGTCCAGGGACTGGCAAAAATACAAGTACCTTATCACCAGGCTCAAAAAATCTGTCCCTGGCATCTTTATCATACCATATTTTCATCTTATTCTGAACAGTTTTTAAATTGTTCTGAGCAATTTGACAAGCAGTATACAATTTTTCTTTAAATCTAGATACATAGTCTAGAAGATTCAAGTCAGTGTGTTCAGTAAGCCACTTTTCCTTTATCAATTTTAAAGGTCCCCTTACAGTATGACCAAATACCAACTCAAAGGGACTAAAACCAAGGGATTCTTGAACAGCCTCTCGGACCATAAAAGTTAAAAGTGAACACCATCATCCCAATCCCTGTCAAATTGAAGACAAAAGTTCTAATCATGTTCTTCAATGTTTGATGAAAAGGTTCTAAGGCACCTTGAGATTCGGGATGATAAGCACTTGACCTATACTGAGCAATCCCTAACTGGTACACGACTTGCTGAAATAAACCTGACATGAAATTTGAACCCTGGTCGGACTGTATAGACTTTGGAAGTCCTACTAGCGTGAAAAATTTGATCAGAGCTTTGACAATAGTAGGTGTCTTGATATTCCTTAATGGAATAGCCTCAGGAAAGCGAGTGGAGGTACACATGATTGTCAATAAACACGCATTTCGGTCTTGGTCTTGGTAAAGGTCCAACGCAATCAATGAGTACTCGGCTGAGAAGGTTCTTCAAAGGCAGAAGTGGTGCTGGTGGTATTTTCTGGTTAGGCTTACCAACAACCTGGCATATATGGCATGATTTACAGTATTCTGCAACATCACTTCTTAGTCTTGGCCAGTAGAAATGCTGTAAGATCTTAAGGTAAGTCTTCCTAATGCCTAAGTGTCCAGCCAAGGGGTGTCATGGGCAAGACCAATAATGTCTTGCCTATAAACTTTAGGCACCACCACTTGGTATACCACTCTCCATTCCTCCTCTGGGGTAGCATCAGTGGGCCTCCACTTTCTCATTAAAATGCCATCTTGATTGTTATAGCATTCGGCCACTTTGTCTGCTTCCTCCTGTGGTTGAGCCCTCTTGCTGAGCTGGAGAACCTCAGGGTCTTTATTTTGCTCTTCGACAAATTTCCTTCGGTCTAATGAATGGCTGTTTACGTCTGGCCATGGCATAATTACATTCTTGCTAATGCTAGGTGGTCTTATTACGGCCTTCTCTGAGCTACCGGGACCTTCAATGTTGGCTAGAAAGGTGTCAGAAAGGTCCATGTAATCAAACTGGTCTTCTTGCAAATCCTCATTTTGTTGTTTTCTAGCCATCGCCTAGTAATGACACAAGCTGGATACAGTTCAACATCAATCGATGATCATCTTCAGGTGATTTAACATCCACCACTGGTTCACTGGTAACAATTGGTTCAGCAACCACTTTGTTCCTAGCTAGATCATTTCCTAGCAATAATGAAACACCCTCAACAGGGAGATTATGAAGAACACCCACAACAACTGGTCCAGTTATCAAATCTGAATTCAGATAAATACGATGGAGGGGAACATCTATACAACCTAACTCCACACCTTGTAACAAAACGGAGGCACCAACAGAAGTCTCCTCGGACAAAGGCAACACACCTTCTAACAATAAAGACTGAGAAGCTCCAGTGTCCCGTAAAATCTTAATAGGCTGAGGAGTAGTATTATCAACAATAGAAACAAACCCATCAGACATAAAAGGTTTATAATCCTCCATGTATTCACAAAAACTGGACTTAAAAGCCTGACTCGCAGGACATTCCAAGATATTGGCAACACAGGGTGTCGTACAAGCACTGGTCTTGGGCTTATTATCTCTTTCATTCTTCTTCTGGAGTCTAAAACAATCAGCCATCAGGTGACCATTCTTCTTACAATAAGCACAAGTCAGTGACTTCTTCTCAAAAGTATCAAATTTTGGACTAGACATATTATGACTGACTCTTATTCTGTGCAACAGGCTTACTATCAATACCCTCAGTGCTTGGATTCTTGTAATTTCCACTCAAGTATTAAAATTTTGACCTTTGAAACTTCTTTTATGTGAAAGAGTATAATTATCGGAAATAACAGCTGCATCTTGCAATGTCTCAACAGTTTTGTCATCTAAATGTGTTTTAAGTCTAAATGAACACACTGCTTGAACTCTTCTAATAACATCAATTGTCTTAAATTATCAAAATTTTTATCTATTTTCTTTGACGTAAGCCATTTATCAAATAGATCTTCTTTTTCCCTAGCAAATTCAACATAGGTTTGTGAATCAAACTTTTTATAAGACCTAAATTTCTGTCTATATGCTTCTGGCACTAGCTCATAAGCTTTTAAAACTTCTTTTTTAACCTTGTCATAATCAGAACTATTTTCTGATGAAAGTGCTGAGTAAATTTCAGCGGCCTTGCCCTCAAAAACACTTTGCAGCATTGTAGTCCAAAAGGCTTGCCATTTCAAATTTTGAGCAATTTTCTCAAACTGTGGAAAAATTTGTCAACTGTTTTTCACAAAATTTGGGAACCAAACGTATGTATGTTTTTGCTGCATCAAAATTAAGATGTTCTGATTTTGACTGGAATTTAGTGTTGCTTTCTTCTTTTGCCATTTCAATTTTCATTTTTCAATCTCTAACCTTTCTCTCATTTCAAGTTCTGCCTGTTTTAATTTCAATTCATCTTGTTTTAATTTAAATTCATCTTCTTTTCTTTTTCTCCATCTCTAACCTTTCCTTCGTTTCAAGTTCTGCCTGCCTTTCTTCTTTTCTAATTGTTTTATTTTGATTTCGTTTTCCAATTGTTTTAATTTAAATTCATGTTCTAATTCAAGCTGTTTTAATTTGGTAGCATCAACATTTTCGACCTTAAGTTCAAGAGCCTATACACAATAAGGTGTATTTAAGCACTGACATCAATACTGAAAGCATTGGCGTACTGAAGCACTATTGCCAGTATTGGTCAGGTGAGAACACTGGCTTTCATGACGATCCAGCCCCAAGCCGATCCGTCCCAAGTCGTTCCGTCCCAAGTCAATCCAGTCCAAGTCGATCTGTCCCCAATATAAAAATATTTATAAGGAATAAAAATAAAGTTGTATGTTAATTCAGTGTCATTCATAAATGTTTATGAATTTTATAATAATATAAAAGGTATACGGGAAAAAAGTTAGCCTTTGACAAATATTTGATTTTTCATAAGATAAGACATTTATTTGAATATTATTCTTTAAAATTTATATTGAGATTTCATGTAGAAATATAATATTATTTTTATATAAAATATTTGAATTCAAATCAATTTATCACCTTGAATGAATACGGATGATTATGCAATACAATATGCTTTATTTAAAACACTCTGTCACATTCACATGTGGAGGTAAATATATATATTCAAAATATAATCACTTACAATCATAGAAAGAAATAAAACAACTCTTAAATGCCTCTTCACCAAAAATTTCCGAGTCAACTAATTTGTCTATTACCAAATTTTTATAATTTGTTTTCTCATAGATACTCTAAAGCCTAATTTCAGATGTTTAGCAAGCAACACTAATTCCTCTTTCTTTAAATTATCAAACCCTTCCAGGTCTGGCGTTTTCAAAATTTACCGCATCAAATGCCATATTGTAGAATTTTGTTGGCTAGTTCTAATAAAAATACTGAAAAATTTTAATAAGATATTAACGTTATCCCGGAGTTGAGCCCCAATTTCTGTTATGTCAGAAAATCGCCTTTCAATTGTAGCCAACAAAAGACACAAATCAATAATAAAATTTAACAAGATTTATTATACACTAGTTTACAAAAAGTATTACACAAAAGAAATGTCAACTTAACTGTCAAAATATGAGTCCAATTTTTATCTTTTCTTTATCCGAAATCTTCACGGAATCCACAGAATATTATATCCAATTGGTCACAATCTAGTATGATGTAGTTTGTAAATAAAAGTGTCAATCCAACTGCTGAGAATGTTGATGTCTATCGATGTCTAAGTCTATCTATGTCTATCTCTAAATCTCTATATTTAACTAACTTTTGGGTCTGCATTTAAATACTCAAACGGAAACTTCTAGACAACGCTAGAAATATAAATTACGATCTTTGTTATGATCATTCTGGAAACGTTATGTAAGTGAAATAGAAAGTTCTAATCATTCCATGAGTATCAGTGATTGTTCCAGTGAATTCTAAACTGCATAGTTGTAACACAATGTATACAATAGGCCACACAAAACAAATTAGGCCAACTAAATAAATATGATAGTTACAATATCATAACACAGGGTCTTCATTTTCTTGTAAATACTCTGGCAATTCATTAATAAATAACTTGAATATATTGGGACTTAAATTGTCCCCTTGTTTAACTCCAAGTTTTATCGGGGAAAAATCTGTTACTCTGGATTGAATCTTAACACAAGATTTACTTGATTCATACATGTGTTTTTAAAATAACATTATAAAATGAAGTACCTACTCCAGCAGATAGTAATTTTAACTTGATACCAGTATGAATGACAGTGTACAAAGCTTTTTGAAAATCCAAAATAGCAGGCATAAACCTTTCCATCCTTTGAATTACAATATTTATCAAAAATACATTTAATAATAAACATGTGATCTGAAGTTCTAGCTTTTTTTGTACATGTAAAACCTAATGACATTCATGAATTAAATTATTTTCCAATACAAAATCATCAAACCTACTATTTAGTACACTATAAAACATTTTTCCAATGGCACTGGTCACTGTGATTCCTCTATAATTTGTAGGATTTGTAATTTCACAGGATTTGTGAATTGTTGCGGTAACACCATCACTCCAACTCTTGGGGTAAAATCCAGAGGAAAGACGTGTTAAAAAGTTTTTTAAGAATAGGTAATAAAATTGATTGCCTATGTTTAAACATATTATTTGAGATGTTATCCAACCCAGGGCTTTTGTAAGGTTTTAGTTTGGCTAAAGCTTTTGATATTTCAGTGTCTTTTATGGACATATCAAGTTCATTAAAACATTTAATTGTCTCTAATTTATCTAGCTGCTTTTGTAATTCTTCCAGGCGTGCCTTGAATTTGTCCTGTAAATTATTCAGATTTTGAAAATGTGAAAACCATGTAGATGAATCAATTGTAGAATAATTGTCATCATGTTTTTTGGTGTCCTTCAAGTCATTTGTAAATATTTGATTTTTCATAAGATAAGACATTTATTTGAATCAGAGTTCAGAAGCCAATAGATGAGTTTCTTATTTCAATTTTAAGAATGAATTACCTTGGTTGACCAGGGCTCATTCGGGAAAACACTTCATAGGACATTGTGGTGTGAAGATATTTGCTTTATGATGATAAATTTTTCAGGAAACAGCAGTTATTATTTAAATTTTTACCTGGTGGTCCTTGAAGAAAATCTGCAGGTCCTCACTATCATTTCTATTGCAAATTACCCAAATTGTGTTGGTCCTTCCCAAAAATGTGGTGGTCAAATCAATCCTAGGACCGCCACATTTCGGAAACTCTGATTTGAATATTATTCTTTAAAATTTATATTGAGATTTCATGTAGAAATATAATATTATTTTATATAAAATATTTGAATTCAAATCAATTTATCACCTTGAATGAATACGGATGATTATGCAATACAATATGCTTTATTTAAAACACTCTGTCACATTCACATGTGGAGGTAAATATATATATTCAAAATATAATCACTTACAATCATAGAAAGAAATAAAACAACTCTTAAATGGAATATATCAATAATTACTATACTTTATAATACTTTAACTTTGAAACATATATAACAGAATTTAGTACCATCAACATTAATCAGCAGTAATTTGCATTTTTTCAATTGACTGTGATTTAAACTACTCTTTCAACAGATGTAATAACAAATCGCTACATCAGAGACACATAGGTCTCTGGTTACATACAAAACTGTACAATCAGATCCCCAAGCTGATGTATACAAACTTTGTTTTTGTTTAAAGTTATAAAAAATACTCAAATTGAGAAATGTTGTTTGATTTGCCGAATCCTTGCTATCAAAGAGTAGACAGGATGGGTTGTTCTTTTAATGTCACTATTCGATGGTACAAAAAATAGAACACAGAGAAGACAGTGATAAATTCTTAGTCTGGCAGCTCATGCCAATGTTTTGCCGGCAAAACCAGTTAATTTCTGTTCATTGTTTTTGGTTTAATGCTTTATTTTCAGCATGGCAATTTTATTTTTTTATCTTTACTATAGTGCTTCTGCTGCTTTGTGCTAATTTAATAACTAACATGACTAACTAATCTATATGTGCTTTTAATGTGCAAACCATTTTATTTTTGCTTTTCTGTTTTTATCTCACAAGTGCATGTTTCAGTGTGTGTTTAACTTGTAAGATGCTTTTTAGAACTTTTGTGCTGCATGTTTATATACTGATATGAACTCTTGCTTTATATGTTTAATTTATGTGTGCATGACTTGATATGTATGTTTTGTTTTATTTGTTGCTCTGTCGGTTTTAAAAGCTCTTCAGAGCTTGTTTGTACTTGTATTGCATATACCGTTTCTAAATAAAGCTTTATGTCTTATGTCTTGTGTCTTATGACAGTGTTGAAAAGAAATAAAGTACATTTCTTCTTCAGGTTACCTGAAAAAAAACTATAACAATTAATTATTAGAACTTCTAATAAAAGACCTTGTTGCTAGCCTAAAGTAAATTTTATCAATGATTATCATGATTTTGATTGAATTAAGTGATTATGACTGGCGTTAATTTGGTTCACAGTCATCAGACATTTGTTGAATAAACAAACCAATTATAGATTAATGATTGAAATCAACTTCATATCTATATGCTGATGCTGCTTTACAAACAGTACCAATCAGTACTTACGTATTGATTTAATATAATTCATCTAAACATGCTGAATATTACTCAAATATTAGGCATACTTCACTTATCTGCTGTCATTAAGCATGGATACTTTTTACAAATTCTGTTTATCCTGATTCAAATATGTAACCAAATCCTCCTAGGTTAATATAAATTAATACTTTTTTTCTTATTATGGGGCCTGATCGACATAGGGCCAGATCGACATGGGACGGATCGACTTTGGGCCGGATCGACTTAGGATACAGTATAATTGAAATGGTGATCTTCTATAAATTCCTCATGTTTAGACTTTTCATTTTTAAAGCTGGATTTTTCAAAAACAAGTTTTCCCAGAGGTAAACCATTTCTATCTATGGGCGCAGCCATTTTCATTGGAACTGCCTAAAGGCCGGAACCATGGTCAACAATAAGTATTCATATTTTTAGTAACAAGGCAAAAATATTCAAATTTCACCAGAAATTTTTATAACGTATACTTTTAAATCTAAGAATAAGTTGTGTTGCATTTTATTTTGTTATGACAAATGAAAATACTTTTGGAGTCCAGAATTCGCAGATTTTAATTTATGCCTTCCTGAGACTGTAAATATTGAGCAGACAGCATTTGACTTTTGATGACAGGTTTTAAAGATTAGTTAAACCTCTTTATATTATAGATACTTCACTGTATAACAGTAAGTCAACAACAATTTGATTTTATGAGTTTTGTTCTGGAAATCCACTTTTTTACCTTTGAGACAAAGGATTGTATTTTTTGCAGTGGTGTAAAGAAATGATTTTGCCCACAATGACTCAGTTAGCAGATTTAAAAATGGTTTATTAATGTTTTTCAAATCTTTTTCGTATTTCCTGTCTATTTGTATTACTTAATTACGTTTTTAACATTGGCATCATTATTGCGTAAACCCCTGAGGGTTTACGCAGTATATATTGGACGATAGATGTAGTCTTTCGGATCACCGGATGTTATTCGAACACTTCTGTTCTTTCTATGACCACCTTTCAAATACATGCTAATAGCTTACTAATCTGTTGAATAAGCATTAGCATCTTAAGTTGCTATAGAGATATTTTACGTATGATCTGAAATTTATTATGATATAATATTTTCTTGCACACGATTACAAGCTGCTAATATTAACCTACATGCGTAGTATTTTAATTAAAGTCAAACGTTGAAATCAGCTGTGTTTAGATATGAGATAAGATTTCATGTAAACAATGCGCTTTATATTCTGAACGAGAATTACTCAAATTGAGAAATGTTGTTTGATTTGCGAATCCTTGCTATCAAAGAGTAGACAGGATGGGTTGTTCTTTTAATGTCACTATTCGACGGTACAAAAAATAGAACACAGAGAAGACAGTGATAAATTCTTAGTCTGGCAGCTCATGCCAATGTTTTGCCTGCAAAACCAGTTAATTTCTGTTCATTGTTTTTGGTTTAATGCTTTATTTTGAGCATGGCAATTTTATTTTTTTATCTTTACTATAGTGCTTCTGCTGCTTTGTGCTAATTTAATAAGTAACATGACTAACTAATCTATATGTGCTTTTAATGTGCAAACCATTTTATTTTTGCTTTTCTGTTTTTATCTCACAAGTGCATATTTCAGTGTGTGTTTAACTTGTAAGATGCTTTTTAGAACTTTTGTGCTGCATGTTTATATACTGATATGAACTCTTGCTTTATATGTTTAATTTATGTGTGCATGACTTGATATGTATGTTTTGTTTTATTTGTTGCTCTGTCGGTTTTAAAAGCTCTTCAGAGCTTGTTTGTACTTGTATTGCATATACCGTTTCTAAATAAAGCTTTATGTCTTATGTCTTGTGTCTTATGACAGTGTTGAAAAGAAATAATAGTACATTTCTTCTTCAGGTTACCTGAAAAAAAACTATAACAATTAATTATTAGAACTTCTAATAAAAGACCTTGTTGCTAGCCTAAAGTAAATTTTATCAATGATTATCATGATTTTGATTGAATTAAGTGATTATGACTGGCGTTAATTTGGTTCACAGTCATTAGACATTTGTTGAATAAACAAACCAATTATAGATTAATGATTGAAATCAACTTCATATCTATATGCTGATGCTGCTTTACAAACAGTACCAATCAGTACTTACTTTCGTATTGATTTAATATAATTCATCTAAACATGCTGAATATTACTCAAATATTAGGCATACTTCACTTATCTGCTGTCATTAAGCATGGATACTTTTTACAAATTCTGTTTATCCTGATTCAAATATGTAACCAAATCCTCCTAGGTTAATATAAATTATTCCTTTTTTCTTATTATGGGGCCTGATCGACATAGGGCCAGATCAACATGGGACGGATCGACTTTGGGCGGATCGACTTAGGACTGGATTGGTTTGGGCCGCAACGACCTGATACCAGAACACTACATATGAAAAAAATCATGTGATATTTCCTCTTCAATTTTGTTTGAAAATGAAATTTCTTCAAAAAAATAAAATTCTAAAAACTCAGTTCATCATATAGGAATTTTGCTTATTAGTTACCATAACGTTTTATCCCTTCCCCCTTTTTAACAGTGTATCTGACTTAACTAACATTAAACATGTGAAGGCATATTTAATTTTTAGTCAACATACAGTATAATTGAAATGGTGATCTTCTATAAATTCCTCATGTTTAGACTTTTCATTTTTAAAGCTGGATTTTTCAAAAACAAGTTTTCCCAGAGGTAAACCATTTCTATCTATGGGCGCAGCCATTTTCATTGGAACTGCCTAAAGGCCGGAACCATGGTCAACAATAAGTATTCATATTTTTAGTAACAAGGCAAAAATATTCAAATTTCACCAGATTTTAAAGATTAGTTAAACCTCTTTATATTATAGATACTTCACTGTATAACAGTAAGTCAACAACAATTTGATTTTATGAGTTTTGTTCTGGAAATCCACTTTTTTACCTTTGAGACAAAGGATTGTATTTTTTGCAGTGGTGTAAAGAAATGATTTTGCCCACAATGACTCGGTTAGCAGATTTAAAAAATGGTTTATTAATGTTTTTCAAATCTTTTTTCGTATTTCCTGTCTATTTGTATTACTTAATTACGTTTTTAACATTGGCATCATTATTGCGTAAACCCTGAGGGTTTAGTATATTGGACGATAGATGTAGTCTTTCGGATCACCGGATGTTATTCGGAACACTTCTGTTCTTTCTATGACCACCTTTCAAATACATGCGCAATAGCTTACTAATCTGTTGAATAAGCATTAGCATCTTAAGTTGCTATAGAGATATTTTACGTATGATCTGAAATTTATTATGATATAATATTTTCTTGCACACGATTACAAGCTGCTAATATTAACCTACATGCGTAGTATTTTAATTAAAGTCAAACGTTGAAACCAGCTGTGTTTAGATATGAGATAAGATTTCATGTAAACAATGCGCTTTATATTCTGAACGAGAATAATTAAAAATAAAATCTTTAGAAAGAGTTTTAGTAGCATTTTATTTTAGATTTTAAGTTTAGGGAAGATGTACATGATGTAAAAAGCAAGCTATTTATTTTTTTATACTGAAATTAAAGGGAAGTCTTTCTTGCATATGATTAAATTACAGTTTGCGATTAAATATTGCAACTTTAATAAAAAAAAATTGGTTATTAAAAATGTGATTAAATAGATATTGAATATGAAAAAATAAAATAAAACGGAAACCTACAACTAAAATATATTAAAAAAAATACCCTTGACTATGCAAATGTTTTGTCGTTTTTCGTTTGTTAATACAATACATGCAAACATTAATTTGTTTCTAACTTGAACCTGTTTAAACGATTTTTTTTTCTACGTTTATAAAAAGTATGTTTTTCAACAGACATGAGCATGAATTATTGAAAGTTCAAATAGGATCAGAAAAGAATTATTAAACGATGTTTCTACTTCTGTAGCAGTTAGAAAATAACAACAAACGCCTCAAAACGTTTTCAAAACTTTAGTTAGTAACAATTGCGCCCTAAAAGTGCCGCTTTAATTACGATCATAAATCTTAAAATTAATCATGCATGCAATTTCGGTAGACTTAATAGGATCAGCGATAAGATATCAAATGTCTATTTTTAGATACCGAGTGATGACAGATGCAGATAGAGATAAGAACAAATACTTTCTATTTATAGTTACCTTAGCCACAAATACTTTCTATTTATAGTTACCTTAGCCAGGGAACTAATTATCACTTCTGTAGTAATTAATTTTAAAATGTTCCTCTTTATAAAAACAAAATAATTATTTTTTTGTGAAAACAATCAGATAATGAATTTTCGGTTGTAATAGATTATGTATAAATTTGATATTTAGGTTTTTATGCATGTAAAATAATTTTATGAAATTTTGAAGTTTGTTTTATTAATGATAATTTTTTAATTTTTATCAAAAGCAACAAAGCTTTGTGTGATCATTTTGATAATGTACTGATATAAACGCGTTCTCTATAAATTAATTAAAAGCTCCTGGTCAACAGTTCTCATAACTGTGTAAACTAAACTTCCTCTGATGTCTTATATAATCGCTACGGTGTATGGGTTGTATGTGTTTCTTTGTGGTGTTAAATTATTCAATTTTAGGGTGAAATTTGAAAAAAGGCAGGACAGGAATTTTGAGTAAAGAAAAAGGCAGGATGAGACACTTTGCAAAACAAAAGGCAGGATGACAATTTATGTACAAAAAGTCATGATAAACTAATAAAAAAAAGGCAGGACCGAATAGAGTGAAACATAAAAAGGCTGGACAGAGATTACAACTAAAAAAAAAATGCCCCCATAAAAATCAAATGGTAGCTCCCTAATAAAAATGTTTTAATTTTCTTTATTTCTTTAAAATACATAATAATTTTAACCTCAAAATCTACTATTTTTTCTTTTCAAAAAGTGATAAAATGTTGCAATTTTATCAACTTCACTAATTATTTTTAATAGTTTAATACTTATAAAAACATTTAAATAGTTATAAAAACACCTATTATTATTAAATGAACATCTATTGAAATATTTTTGTTGGCGTTCAAGGAATAGGTAACATATAAAATGTTGGCATTCGAGGAAGCTACATTGTAAAGTCCAAGCAGGTGTAGTGAGATGTAAACTTTACGAATGAGACAATAGCCTTTTCAAATGATTGTTTAGTAATCTAATTTAGAAAAAAATACTAAAAAATAACATAGAAAATCTTATGAGGTTAATGATTTTTTCGTATTATAATAACGTTTTATAATTTTTAGTCGTTAACTACTTAAGGAAACCTTGCATATGACATATGGATCTTCAAAATTTCAAATCATTTTGGCAATCTACTTGAAAACATTTTAATATAAACAAGTACACCATTTTATTATAAGTGTAAATATATAATTGAACCTTACTTTAATTGTTGAGTGTTAATATTTTGTACTTTATAGTGCACTTTATAATAATACCAAGGACACAAGAGTTTAAGATTATTAGAATACAAGTTTATTGCTTAATTATGATTAATTTGTCAGAGAAAAGGATTTCTTGACCGGTTAAAAAAATCAATATCTTAGCCAATTTCTTACTTAAACACCTTTCCAATTAGTTTCAAATTTCAAAATCAAAGTTTGTTCAAGTAATATCTTTGCATATAAATTGATACATTGTATGTGTCTGAAAGTTTCAAAAGATTCTTAATTTTGAAAGGTTATATGAATCTTTATTATTTTGTTATACCTGAGTTTTTGTATTATCTTAAATAAACTTGCCATGTTTGTTTAAAATAAAATGTTATTGGTATTAAATTGCTTTGTTTTTTGCATTTACTTTTTCTTTCACTTAAAAGATATAGGAAGATGTGGTGTGAGTGCCAATGAGACAACTTTCCATTCAAATGACAATTAAAAAAATAAACCATTATAGGTCAATGTACGTCCTTGAACAACACCGACGAAGCCTTGGCTCACACTGAACAAACATAGAAGCACCAAGAAACTTGACATTGAATGACATATATAATTGGCGATTACTTTCTCTAGATTCAGCTGGTTTGAGTTAAAAAAAATCAATTTTGGAAATCAATTAATTTTTCATTCAAAACAGATTCGCTTTAAAATTCAGAAGATGTGGTATGAATGTCATTGACACAATGTGGTACAATTAGGCAAAATGTAAATTTACAGGTTACATTTTTTTCTTTCAATACAAACCATCTCAGTGATCAATAGGTTATACAGTGCACCCAAATGACTAGACTAGTATAAGAGAAGAAGGATAGGTCAATATAAGAAACCTACAAGGCTACTTTAGTTCAATTAAAATATTTAGATTATTCTAATGAAATAATCAAATGTCAGAGAGAAAATGTGTTTTGAAGTGGTAGGAATACCAAAGAGAACTCTCCAGTAAGATACAGTGTAGTTAAAGTAAGGAATTACAGGTTATAATACAGCCTTCAATATTTGGCTCACTTTGAACTGCATCCTACTAAGGGTACCAAAACACTGTTATAACAATTCAAACAACATGCTTCTGACAAAGACATGTGCTTATGAATATACCTGTTTTAAAAAATTTTACATACATACCATAAAACATTAATGTAACTATACCATGTAAAAGACACTTTTTTAAAAGTTAATGAAAGAACATGTTCAAATATAAAAAGGAACACCTTACAATTTTCATAATTGTGAATTTAAAACAAACTCATGTTTAACAAAGGGTATTCAGTGATAAATTCAGTTTGTATATGTTAATTTTTTTTTAATTTAAATTTCAATTTAGTTTGTTTATTTGTAAGAACTTAAACTTTTCATAGCACAAATCACACAACTTTAAATTGCCAATGCTTACAACCCTAAGCATCACTAAAACCTTGCAGAGCTGGTGTAAGGATCTTAATAATACAATAACAAGTCCTTGTTCAAATAACTTTGAACATACACTACAGCTCAGGTGGATTCTGCTTTGTCTACCGGCCCACCAAAGGAGTGGCCACCGGGTGGGCAAAAATTCTACCTTGTCCACTCTGCCCACCCATAGGAGTGGACATGTAGTTTCTTTTGTTTAATCTAAAAACATGCAAGGACAATCACTTGAAAAAGCAGATAAGCATTTGTAATCAATATTTTTACAAAAAGAGATTATAGCTAGAGTGGGCACGGGTGGACAGGTGGAAAAAGCAAAATCAAACACAGGCTGTTGTGTATCTCAAATTCCAAAAAAAAAAACAGCTATTAAGTTTCACATATTGCATTTCTTTTTATAAGCACAAAATCATTAATTTGTTATTAAGCCTAGAAACTAACTCTTTTCTTAAAAATATCTAATATTTAATACCAAACATGCATTTTGGGTTTACGATTGCATTTCTTTTTTAAAGAAAGCAACTTGTTTCTTTGTTTTCTAGCAATGTGCAGTTTACTAATACTATCCATATCCGTATAACGTATACTGAAAAAAATTCAGTATACGGATATGGATAGTAAACTGCACATTGCTAGAAAACAAAGAAATAATGATGCCAATGTTAAAAACGTCAATAATGTAATACAAACAGACAGGAAATAGGAAAATAGATCTGAAAAACATTGATAAACAACATTTTAATCTGCTAATAATTAACAAAAATACCTAACTCCAAGGTTAATTCAAAAAGGGTAAGTCCATAAAAACTGACAAAATCTAGCGTTAGACTTTATCAACCAATAGAACGATTGGAAAACAACTATAAGATTATCCTGACTTGGTACAGGCATTTTTATGAAGAAAATGGTGGGTTAAACCTGGTATTATAGCTAGCTAAATCTCCCAGTTTTATGATAGTTGTTTATAGTTCCTTTATATTAACAAAACTGTGAGCAACAAAAACAGACATTATAGGATAATGTGAAAATTATTGCCAATTTGGGATCCGCAGCTAAAACTGTAAAAATTACATCACATACATACATACCATAGGCTGTACGGTTGTCACGAAATAGAATTATCTGCATAACATAAGTTCCAAGTGGAAGAAATTTTCTGTAATATTATTTCCACTGGTACAAATATTACAGAATGTGTTCCTAACGGAATAAAGGGTATAGCATATTTGTTCCAACTGTTGCAGAAAGCTTGACATGGGGATAGTGATCCGGCAGCGGCCACAGCAGCGTTAACAAACTTCTTAAATGCTTAATATTTCAGAAGGTAGAAGACCTGGATCCTTCATACTTTGTATATACATTGTAGATGCCTTATGTTGTGAAGTTTTAGTCTGTCATATGTCCAGTGTCCTTGACTTCATTTTCATGGTTCAGTGACTACTTGAAAAAAAAGTTTTTAGTATTCTTAATTTTTATCTTATTATGAGTTATAGGATAACTATATTTGGTATGTGCATACCTTACAAGGACCTCATGCCTGTCAGACAGTTTTCACTTGACCTTGACCTCATTTCATGGATCAGTGAACAAGGTTAAGTTTGGTGGTCAAGTCCATATCTCAGATACTATAAGCAATAGGTCTACAATATTTGGTGTATGGAATGATTGTAAGGTGTACATGTCCAGCTGGCAGGTGTCATCTGACCTTGAACTCATTTTCATGGTTCAGTGGTTAAAGTTAAGTTTTTGTGTTTTGGTCTGTTTTTTCTAATACTGTATGCAATAGGTCAACTATATTTGGTGTATGAAAATATTTTAGGATGTACATGTCAGTCTTGCATGTTTTATTTGACCTTGACCTCATTTTTACAGTTCATTGCTCAATGTTAAGTTTTTGTTTTTGGTCTGTTTTTCTAATACCATAAGCAATAGGTCAACTATACTTGGTGTATGGAATGATTGTAAGGTGTACATGTATATGCCTGTCTGGCAATTTTCATCTGACCTTGACCTCGTTTTCGTGGTTCATTGGTCAACCCTAAGTTTTCCTGGTTAAGATTGTTTCTTAGATACTAAATAATATGCAATAGGACGACTATATTTAAAGCATGTAATGATTGTAAGGTGTACATGTCTTTCTGGCAGGGTTCATCTGACCGTGACCTCATTTTCATGGTTCATTGATCATCATCAATGTTAAGTTTTCCTGGCTAAGTTTGTTTCTTAGACACTATGTTAAATATTATGTGCAATAGGTCAACTAAATTTAAAGCATTTGGTGTATGGAATGATTGTAAGGTGTACATGTATTTCCAGTTAGGTTATCTGACCTTGACCTCATTTTCTTGGATAATGTTAAGTTTATGTAATAGTTGTAGTAAAGCTTTATATTTAGGACTATCAACATAAAGTCAATGTTCAGTAAAGAAGGCAAGACAATTTCAAGGTGTGCACTCTTGTTTTAATTTTTAGTTTAGGAGGATATATTAATGGGACCAAAATCAGAAAATTTTGGATTTTTATTATGGAAAGAACATCATCAATATACCTGTATGTGAAATTAAATGATCTAGCTTCTTTGATCTTCTTGGTTTTTACAAGTGTCTGAAGGAACTCTGACTCATATGACAATAAAAAAAGGTCAGCTAGGAGAGGTGATGGTTCCCATAAGAATGCTAAAAACCTGCTGGTCCAGGAAATTTCGACCTCCAAATTCAACAAATATGTTGCCAATGAGAAACTCTTGAAAGCATACTGATCACTCATTCTATCATTTGTGTATTATTTGTTAATAAATTAATTCTTAATAAGGGAGATTTGCTGTATAAAGTCAATAATTTTGATAACTTTTGCATGTTTTGAAGCCCAAACTTTTTATTGCTTTAAATAGGCTAATTAATGTGAGATTAGAAAACTATATGCCAATACAGGCATAAAGGTTTTTGTGATTAGAACTACAAAATGTACCAAAAAGTATGGTTGACAATAGTTTGGTCCTAATTACAGATACATGAATTACAAGAAATAATCTTAAAACTTTCTCTTTACTCAATGTACCTGTATATATAGCTAACACTTATTTTGATCTGGACTGGTCAAATGTTTTATGAATCTAATGCAATTTGGTGGGAAGAAGTTATTATTTTTTTAAGTCTTACTTGTCTACCTGTTGAAATGTTTCCTACCTGTATTATGTCAAAATGTGAAATTTTTGTATGTAACAATAATCCTGATAATTTTATTATCCAGCCATGCTAGGTCTATGTGATCACAACAGATTATAATATGGTCATGATGGTTCAGATTAAGAAATGAAGATATCATGATTTTTAAATTTTAGGACAATATATATGTACAATGAGGCCATAGTGACCTTTCTGCACTTAAATATCCAGATGATATTTATCTGTTCATTTATCAATAAATGAACATGATTTTGAAAGGTTTGAATAAGTTTACTATTTTTGCAATTTGAGGTGCCACATATAATAATTTTAACTCTTATCATACCGGGTACCTCCTTCTATGATAAACTTTACAGATTATGTATTTTCATCCTTTGAAAAAGTTACCATTTTGAAGAGAAACATTGAATATATTTTATGCAGGTCTATGCAAGGTAAAAACCATGTGACTCTTAACAGAAAATAGCATTTTTCAGTCTTATCATGTATGCTGTTATCATTCTAATTAAACCCAAATGAAAGCAGTAAGTAAATGTCAATTTAATGAAGTTAGAATATGACCGATCTGTCTATTTTTAACACTCCAACGTCAATTCTATACCCACGTAATCCACTCCAACGTCAATTCTATATCCACGAAATCCACAAAAATTAGTATCCCAAGAATAATAATGAATCCACAGTTAATGACACGCAGTCAACATGGTTAAAATTATATAACTGATAGTAGTATGGTAGTGAAACCCCACAGAGTCAATGGGAAATTGATATTAATAATGATTGATTTGTATAGTGTGACGGAAGATTTTTTCACAGTTTGACATTTTACAACTTATATGTTGCACTCATGCATGAGATTTTTTATCAGAATGATTTACATTCAGACTTTGGTACTAATTAAAGCAAGGAATGGATTGTAACATGTCCTTAAATTGTTAGACCAGGTAAACTTTCCACATCAACAAGGTGCTTTAAGAATAAGATATTTCAGCCCTGACAGCTATGGAAAGCCAAAGTTGTCAATATGTAACTTGCATCTTGTAATTTCAAAATTCTTAATTGGTAAATTGTCAATTTGTAACATGTATCTTTGTTTTTTCAAAATTCTTAATTCGTAAATTATCAATTTGTAACTTGTATCTTTGTAATTTCAAAATTCTTAATTCGTAAATTGTCAATTGGTAACTTCTAACTGTGTAATTTCAAAATTCTAAATTCGTAAATTGTTAATTTGAAACTTGTAACTGTGAAATTTCAAAATTCTTAATTCGTAAATTGTCAGTTTGTAACTTGTATCTTGTAATTTCAAAATTCTTAATTGGTAAACTGTCAATTTGTAACATGTATCTTTGTAATTTCAAAATTCTTAATTCGTAAATTGTCAATTTGTAACTTGTATCTTTGTAATTTCAAAATTCTTAATTCGTAAATTGTCAGTTGGTAACTTCTAACTGTGTAATTTCAAAATTCTGAATTCATAAGTTGTTAATTTGAAACTTGTAACTGTGAAATTTAAACATTCTTAATTCGTGAATTGTCAATTTGTAACTTGTATCTTTGTAATTTCAAAATTCTTAATTTGTAAATTGTCAATTTGTAACTTGTAACTGTGTAATTTCAAAATTCTTTATTGGGAAATTGCCAATTTGTATATTGATGTTTTGTAACTTGAAACATGTCGATTCTTTAAATGTCGATTTGTTTAATGTCATCATTGTATTATGCTAAGGTCATTATGACGACAGATGGCGCTCGGTTTCTTCTTCGGTGTATAAGCCTTCTGTAAGTAGGAGCACCTCCATATGGAGTATATACCTAAGTAATTTAAATCAATTATGTACAGCACTTACATATAAAAGAAAACAAATAGATAAATACATTGTTTGTTTTATATGGCATATATACAGAGAATACCTCGAATAAACATGTACATCTATTGTACTGGTCACCACACCTGGGAGAGGGTGTGTCACTTCCTTTATTAAGGTACATATATACAGATGTGCGCTGGATAGGCTCCATTTTCAACTTCGCAAATATATGACTGTCACTTGGTAGGAAATTTTTTCTTAATATTTGACTGGGTCAAAATTAGACTAAATACATGAAATATAAGACTTAGGCGGAAATTTTTTATTGTTCTCCGGGGCCACAAATGTTGGGACTAAATGTATGATGGGAGAAATGGGTTGACACCCATTGTTCCTTAATATTATAATCTCAATGTTAAAATTTTGGAAAAGAATTTAATTATTTAATGATTTTTTAATACAAGAAGCAAATGGATCAGGTCATTAATGGAGTATGGAGCAATAGTATGGGACCCCTACACATCCACTAACATCAACAAGTTTGAAAGAATACAGCGACAAGCTGCGAGATTTATAACAGGATACTACTAATCCAGAGAAGATGGTTGCTTCTCAAACACGCTCGTCAAACTGGAACTACAAGACATACAGACAAGACGCTCAAGCAAGAAGCTAATATTTCTGTATGAGGTGGTGAGGGGCTGGTTCCTGCTATAGAACCATACAAATATTTAAAAAAAAGCTCATCCAAAAAGAACTATTACTGCCAAGGGATTTGACAATTATCAGTCGATAAATATTGTGCAAAAACAAGTCAAGAACTACACAAAGTGTTTTGAGATTCCAACGAGCAAAATACCACAATTTTCTAACTCATTTTTTGTAAAAACAGTAATCGAGTGGAACCACCTTGAAGACGCTGTAGTGCGCACACCAAGCGTTGATATCTTAAGAAACTGTGCTCGTGCACCGTCAATAAATCAACGAGACATGACATGTACCAGAAGTATAATGGTGTGATGTCCTGATGGTGTCCCCTCTGGATATTTTGTCATTGACCATGATCGTAAAACTATGAAACTCATGGTTTCTTTTTTATTACACACCTATACCCACTTTTAACCAAAGTGACACCCTAACCCTTTGACTGGTCAGAGAGAAGATCTCGCCATCTCGCCATTTGCATGACAGAAGCAATTCTCGCCAATCTGCTTACCCTAATTTCATTTCTCCATTAAAATCTTCATATATGACAGATCATTTTAAAGAGCAAAATATCATCAAACTGTTAGATGTTATGTCTCCAAATCTAGGTATAACTTTTCGGACAGGAGAGTGCCAAAAATGGTGTTACAAGAATTACTTGCCCGCGAGAATTAGTTTTTGAAAAGTACTTCTACTGGCTGGTCAGAGAGAAGACCCCACAGAAACAATTCTCACTGCCCTAATTTGTTTGCAATAATTTTATTTCTCCATGAAAATGTTTGCACATGATTTGGAATTTGGGGGAGGGGTCTGTCAGGGATCATTTTGGAGAGCAAAATGGTGGCAAACTGTGAGGAGGGGGTAGCCTGGGATCCTGGCTCACTGCTCGACAGTAGAGCCAGGCGGAATACTACATCATGGTTTCGTCAATTTTATATTACAATGATGCATCGTGGGATAGCGTCATTTCTTGACAAATGGCAGGAAATATTTATATTGAACATAATGAATTCATAGCAAATTATTTTTCATTTCATATGAAATACAAATTTCGAAAAATTTAGCTTTTATAATACAATCGTTATTGATTAACATCGTGAAGTAACTGTTAATTAACGATCCGAACGACGAAGTATTAGATTGGGTCAGGTTGCCAGGCTAAGGAAGGGGTGGCATGGGGGAATACCAGGAGTACGGGGCGTGAAGCAGGAGTTGAGAGGGAGGGGATCGGAAAACACCTGATCGGTCTTTTGTTTGCAACACATTTTGTAAATTTTTATAGAATGAAAAATCCGGTGGCGGCAATTCCTAAGCTTCTTGACCAGAAAAGTTTAGTAGGCATGTTTATCAATATATATATCTTGTCAGCTCTTCCCCCTCAGTCAGAATAAAATGGTCCAATAATAGCATTTTAGGATTAAAAGAAACCATTTATTACCTGGGTTTTCCAGTAATGGTGTAGCCTTTTATATCCGACTATATAGTATGGGTTTTTCTCATTGTTGAAGGCCGTACGTTGCCTATAATTGCTTACATCGACTTTATTTAAACTTTGGTGGATAGTTGTCTCATAGGCAATCATATGGTTTATTACCACATCTCCTTATATCTATTTTCCAGAATAATTCAGTCGTTATATTCTGCTGATCGACAACTACTTCATTACCCTCGTGAGTACTGAATTATTTGGGTTGTATTTTTATATAGTTTCCGTTCTTGAATGAAACGCCACCTGTTATCTTCAGAAAAATAAAACCCGGTTCCTGTATACATGTCATATAAAAATTAAAAATTAAATTTCTATTTGTTTTCTTTTACATGTATGTGCTTTACATAATTGATTTAAAATATTAAGGGTATATACTCCAAATGGAGGTGCTCCTATTTACAGGAGGCTTATACACAGAAAAAAAGAAACCGAGCGCCATCTGTCGTCATAATGATCGTTAGCATAAAACAATGATGACATTTAACAAAGCGACATGTTTCAAGTTACAAAACATGAATATACAATCAAGTTACAAATTGACAATTTACGAATTAAGAATTCTGAAATTACGAAGTTACAAGTTACAAATTGACAATTTACGATTAAGAATTTTGAAATTTCACAGTTACAAGTTACAAATTGACAATTTACAAATTAAGAATTTTGTCCCAGTTGGCTTTCCATAGACAGCTAGGACCATCTATATTATACTTATGAGGTTCATCCTTATTTGAGTTTGTGATGTGTCAGTGAGGTTAAGGTATGATAACTAACTGCAACACACATCACATGTAAACATTTTTTTATAACAAAAATGTGTTCTCATTCACTGGTTGTAAGTCCGACAACAATCAATCCATCAATCAATGTGTTTTCATGTATGCATTTAAATATGAACCTCCTAGACTGAACCTTCTATCATATAAATAAGAAGATGTGGTTTGAGTGCCAATGAGACAACTCTCCAAACCTACTTTCATATTGTTAACATTTATGCCCAGCATCTATATTGTAAAAACAAAATACTCTAGTAGTAATAAAATAATCACAAATCAATAGGCAACAACAAAATATTGATAATGATTAGACTAGGGTAAACACCACAAAATACAAACAAACAAAAAATTACTAATCTGAAATCAATTAAAAAAACATGTGGTGCACTCTCTTACAGACCTGCAAAGACTTTTACCAAATTCCCTAAATACATGTTGCTTTGACTTATTTCAAAAATATTATTGATTTCAGTCAATTCAATTGCTAAGGCAAAGAGAAAGTATATTTGTGTTTAGGGATTCCCAATTTCCCCTAATTTTCATGCCCTAAGATGTCTGCCCTAAAGTTTTTATTGGCAATTTTTGTAGTGAACTTTTTGTAGCCATCTTAAACTTGCAGTGATATGAGAGGTTTTTTTTTTGCTCTGTGTTGAAGGCCACACTATGACTTTGAGAGGAAGAACAGCAATAAAAGTGCTGTTCCTTTGCTTTTTGTGTGTTTTTTGCTGTGCATGTACTGATTTTGTGTCATGGATGGATACCCCATATCTTTTGTTTTTCTATTTGTCAAAATTGAAGGTTAACCCACATACTCAAGGTAGAAAATTCAGCTGACTAAAAAAGAATATCTACCTGCCAAGTTTGGTTAAATTCTATAAGTATAAAATGGTTCAATGAACATTATTGAATTTTATGTATAAAATTAACTAGCAACAGATGGATGGTGGCCAGGTGAGCTAAAGCAATGTAAATCCCTTCAAGAGTTTTTAATTTTTTTTTATCTCCCATTTTTTATTTTTTTTATGACAAGAAGTGAATTGTCATAATGCAGTCTGTTTGTCAAAGTAACTACCAAATTTATATCCTTGACATAAGTTTTTCTGAATCTAAAATGTTAAAATCATATAGATATTTTTTGGCTTATAAGGTTTAATCTTTATCATAATAATCATTATCTTAACATCTAATGTCAAGGCAATTTGGCCTGATGAGGTGAAAATCTTGGTCAAAATTATATAATGAGTCTAATCTAGGACAGGAGTATTGACTCTTCTATGTGGTTTTTATCCATTATCATTTTCTGACCTCGGGTATATATTATAAAAGTTTATGTATCCTCATTTGTTTGTTTACATTTCAGATATTAAATAGTTACGTCCCAGATGACGACCCAGGTGATATGGGTAGACAGTAAAGATATGCATTAGATAAAGTTATTTTGTTAACATAATCAGTGTAATATCTGGTATCACTCCTGACAAACTGGATTGTAATAAGATGTTAAAAATGACTTGAACAGATTGAGCAACAAGTATGTCTTTAATTCGTTATTTAAAAGTTCCCTTACACAAACGCTGTACAAGTGATGCCTTCTACAGAGCTTTCCACAGAAGTTGTACAACTGCCAACAATAATGAGGCATCAAAAACATTGAAGACAGTTGTTGATTTGCCAAAGCATGCTCGTGTGGTGATATGTGGTGGGGGTGTAACTGGGTCATCTATAGCTTACCATCTAGCAGAGAGAGGATGGAATGATGTTGTATTGTTGGAGCAGGGGAAGTAAGTACCTTACAATGGGTAGGGGTTAAACATAACATTGGTGGTAGGGATGTAACTGGGACATCTATAGCTTACCATCTAACAAAGAGTATGGAATGATATTGTATTGTTGGAGCAGGGGAAGTAAGTAACCTTCAATGGGTAGGGGTTAAACATAACATTGGTGCCAGGGGTGTAACTGAGATATCTATCTATAGCTTACCATCTAGCAGAGAGAGGATGGAATGATGTTGTATTGTTGGAGCAGGGGAAGTAAGTACCTTACAATGGGTAGGGGTTAAACATAACATTGGTGGCAGGGGTGTGACTGGGACATCTATCTATAGCTTACCATCTAACAAAGAGTATGGAATGATATTGTATTGTTGGAGCAGGGGAAGTAAGTAACCTACAATGGGTAGGGGTTAAACATAACATTGGTGGCAGGGGTGTGACTGGGACATCTATCTATAGCTTACCATCTAACAAAGAGTATGAAATGATGTTGTTTTGTTGGAGCAGGGGAAGTAAGTAACCTACAATGGGTAGGGGTTAAACATAACATTGGTGGCAAGGGTGTAACTGGGACATCTATCTATAGCTTACCATCTAGCAGAGAGAAGGTGAAATGATGTTGTATTGTTGGAGCAGGGGAAGTAAGTAACCTACAATGGGTAGGGGTTAAACATAACATTGGTGGCAGGGGTGTGACTGGGACATCTATCTATAGCTTACCATCTAGCAGAGAGAGGGTGAAATGATGTTGTATTGTTGGAGCAGGGGAAATAAGTAACCTACAATGGGTAGTAGGGGTTTAACATAACATTGGTGGCAAGGGTGTAACTGGACATTTATAGCTTACTGTCTAGCAGAGAGAGAGGAGGAAATGATGTTGTATCGTTGGAGCAGGAGAAGTAAGTAACCTATAATGGGTAGCTATAGGGGTTTAACATAACATTGGTGGCAGGGGTGTAAATGGGACATCCATAGCTTACTGTCTATCAGAGAGAGGAGGAAATGATGTTGTATTGCTACATCAGGTGAAGTAAATAACCTACAACAGAAGTGAATGAGTGATGCATTACTGTTATATTAAAACTCTCTTTAACTTTGAAGAGGAAATAAGGTTTTGCTTGCAAAACACATTTTCTTGGTATGTTTAGTTCTGAAAATTAAGAGAAAAAAAATTTTAAAATCAGTAAGATCAGACCAATTAAGTCTGTAAATCAACTACTTGAATTTAACATAACCATGATAACTGCCAAAATCATTTAAAAAATGATGGACATGGTAAAATGTGTAGAAAAGGTTTTCGTTGTAACTATTGCTTTTGTAGATATACATGTGGAACAACATGGCATTCAGTTGGTTTGATTGGTCAATTGAGAGATGATGTCCCTTCAGCAAAATTAGTCAAGTATAGTGCTGAACTGTACAGATCATTAGAAAAGGCAGGACATGGCATTGGTCAGTATTACATAGGTCATTGGAAAAGTCAGAACATAGCATTGGTCAATATTACATTTGTATAGGTCATTAGAAAAGTTAGAATATGACATTTGTCAGTATTACATCTGCATAGGTCATTGGAAAATTCAGAAAATAGAACTAAAAGTCAATATCATGAACATAAGTGAAAATATGGTTTGGATGTGGAAATTTTTAATGACATTTTTATAAGTGAATAATTTTATTAAACACTGTTATTTTAGCACTAAATTTTTGGTTTGTTTTCAAACAAAGAATTATAGTTTACATATAAAAATATTTGCTCTATAGTATGAATAAATATGGTACTGATATCAAAGGAGATAATGATGCAATCTATTTGGTACACAACTAAAATTATCTCCCTTTTAATGATAACCACAGCTTAAATTATCTCCCTTTAATGATACTCACAACTAAATGTATCTCCCTTTAGGTGTAACATTACTTATTCAGGCCCGGTCTGAAAGAACATACCAGAAAGTAGTACATATTTAAAACAAAATAGTACCTACGCATGAGTGTAACTTTCAAAATATGAAGAATATATTGGTAATTTTGGTATCAAATGAAAGCTTAATGACTGATGATCTTTGTAGAACTATTTTTGACTTTATAATTTTGATAATAAAAAAAAAAATATGAAATTTTAAAAGGAGGGTACTTTTTCCCTGTTTCTCAGATCTGAAGTACCTGTTTTAGTACTTCCCAAGTTCCGGGAACCAGTACTCTCTTATTTGCAATTAAAATAGTAGATTTTTTCAGTACAAGACACCATTAGGTGACATGCAATGACTGTCACTTTATTTTAACTTGAGACAAAAGAGTGTGACTGCTTGAAATTGACGAATTTAACATAGAGAAAGCAATGGGGCGATGAAGTAGTGATGTTCCTTCTTTAATGATACACGCGACTAAAATTATCTTCTTTTAATGATACACACACAACTAAAATTATCTCCCTTTATTGATACACACAACCAATATTATCTCCCTTTACCAAAACGCACAGCTAAAATTATCCCCTTTAATGAGGGTGGTAAAGGGTTATTTTCGTGCAACGTGTTTTGCCATTTTTATTTCACATGCAGCCGTGAAAAAAAAAGGTTCGTTATTCACTGTGTTTCCTGAAATCGGTAAAAAGATCAAAGTGCGAGAAATTTTAATTGTTCATTCATCGTGAAATGGCAATTTTATTTTACATTCTTCCGTGCAGATACCCCCCTTTACACCCCTCTATAATCAGTGTTCTCCCCAGGATTTTTAGATAGCACCAGGGTAATCAGGGCGACAAATTAGATATATGCATCAAACATAATTTGCATCGCGTCACAACTCTTTTCTTCTATACTCCTTAAGATTAGTTCCCATAGAGTTCTCTCTTTTTTTATTACCTTTATCCATTTGAGTTTTTCTTTTCTTTTGTACTGTGTTTTGTTGACATTATTGCAGTGAAAGAATTTATATTCTCCATTCAGTCATAGACATGAAGAGAATTCTCATTTATTAATATTACATGTATTTGTAATGCTACAGTGGTTTTTAATGATTTTGACTGGCTTTAAAGACCTGGTATGGTTGGTACAATGTGTATATAATACTGGTTTGATTTCATTGGGAGTATTGGAGACATTACCTCTCATTTACAATGTATTGTTCCTGTATGCCTACAAAATTTTAATTTTTATTAAATTACATTCCATTTTAATAGTTAGCAATTATTTGTTTACTTATAAATATTCCTATGAGTAAACATATTTTTAACATAAGAATTTCAAAATAGCCAAAGATTGGGGGAGTAACTCTTTATGGATTTATTATGAAAACGTTGTTTTGCTGTTTAAAAAATACTCATCATACCTTGGGTGAAATGACAGAACCTTTTCAAAAGTACCCAGACTTTTACTGTCAATAGAAGTCATTTAAGGGTCCAAATTAATTGTGGCTGTATAAAACTCATTAAATCAACTGCCAAACTGGAAGTAAACAGGTGGTCAAAAACGAAAGTGTTTTTGTTGTAAAAGAGAAGGAAGACTCATTAAAAGAGACAGGATATATGATGCTAACTTGGACAAATTGCTTCATACATAATAAAAATATGCATAATTGTCAATTATTATTATTTAATGGGCCAACAGTTAATTTTTAGCTCACCTGGCCCAAAGGGCCAAGTGAGCTTTTCTCATCACTTGGCGTCCGTCGTCCGTCGTCCGTTAACTTTTACAAAAATCTTCTCCTCTGAAACTACTTGGCCAAATTTAACCAAACTTGGCCACAATCATCATTGGGGTATCTAGTTTAAAAATTGTGTCCGGTGACCCGTCCAACCAACCAAGATGGCCGCCATGGCTAAAAATAGAACATAGGGGTAAAATGTAGATTTTGGCTTATATCTCTGAAACCAAAGCATTTAGAGCAAATCTGACATGGGGTAAAATTGTTGATCAAGTCAAGATCTATCTGCCCTGAAATTTTCAGATGAATCGGACAATGGGTTGTTGGGTTGCTGCCCTAAATTAGTAATTTTAAGGATTTTTTTCGTTTTGGTTATTATCTTGAAAATTATTATAGATAGAGATAAACTGTAAACAGCAATAATGTTCAACAAAGTAAGATCTACAAATAAGTCAACATGATCAAAATGGTCAGTTGACCCTTAAGGAGTTATTGCCCTTTAAAGTAATTTTTACCAATTTTTGTAAATTTTGTAATCTTTACAAAAATCTTCTCCTCTGAAACTACTGGACCAAATTCAACCAAACTTAGCCACAATCATTATTAGGGTATTTAGTTTAAAAATATGTGCGGTGACCCAGCCAACCAAAAAGATGGCTGCCATGGCTAAAAATAGAACATAGGGTAAAATGTAGATTTTGGCTTGTAACTCTGAAACCAAAGCATTTAAAGCAAATCTTACAGGGATTAACTTGTTTATCAAGTAAATATCTATCTGCCCTCAAATTTTCAGATGAATTGGACAACTGGTTGTTGGGTTGCTGCCCTGAATTGGTAATTTTAAGGAAATTTTGCCGTTTTGGTTATTATCTTGAAAATTATTACAGATAGAGATAAACTGTAAACAGCAATAATGTTCAACAAAGTAAGATCTTCAAATAAGTCAACATGACCAAAATGGTCAGTTGACCCTTAAGGAGTTATTGCCCTTTATAGTCAATTTTAACAATTTTCATTAATTTGGTAAATTTTGGTAAGTTTTACAAAATGTTTTCCTTTTGTAATCTTCTTTTCTGAAACTGCAGTAGAAAATCAATATAGAAAACAATCTACTAATGTACTGGCAATAAAAATAATTGATAATTCTATAACATGAAAAAAACACATTAATACCTGATGATGGTGTTTCTTTCTTTACATTGAAAATGATATCACAACTATAATCCCGAACAATAGGTCGAATGTCAGATATGTTTCAGTACTTTGGCTTCATTTTCTACAGATTCAAGTGCAAATGATGCTTGAATTCCTACACTAATTTATACAGACTTCATCCCCTTTCACAGGTAATGCCTGCCTCATATTATATTTAAAACTTTAATAGAATATCAGAAATTTTGAGAGAAAATTAATCAACCATGCAAGATCTAAAACTTAATTAATATTGTTCAAATTATCAATTAACTATTAAAAAGAAAATTCTCATTAAAAAATATAGTTCTTCATTTTATAGTTTATCAGAAATTTAGGGAAAAAATTGAATTTAATTGTGTCCCTTGTTCTCATTTCCTGGGATAAATCCAATACAAATTAAAGTATTGGTATTGAATTAATATTTAAGAAATATTTCAAACCTTATCATTTTCTTCACAAGAATGAAGACCATATTTTCAGTGTCATGAGTATCAGTCATCATATTTGTTGTACTTTGTTGTTTAAAAGTTGAATACAAAAAGATCAACAAAGCAATTCAAAACCACTTGAATTTTGCAACAACAAATGAGAGTTTTAATGACCTCAGCTGGCTATACAACCCTTGCACAATCAACTGAATTTTGCAGAAATCATTAATAGGAAAGATTGCCCTTAAATGATAATTTTTATTACCTTTTGTTTTTTTGGGGGTGTTGCAACAACAAAACTTCACAACAAACTTTCTCATCACTTCACATTTCTCGTTAGATAAATTTTACAAAATTCTCCCTGAAACTACTATCAAATTAAACCAAACTTGGTTTAAATCACCACTAGGATATCCAGGGACCACTGTGTATGATGACCCTGCCTGCCAACATGGCACACATGGCTGAAATAAAATGCACTTTTTAGTCTTATATCTCTGAAACTAAACGACAGTACAACAGTTGCATTTATCATGCATTAATTGTAAATAAAAATATCAGGTGAGCGACACAGGGTCCTTGGAGCCTCTAGTTATCAAGTATAAACAATTTTTCGGCATGTGTACAACTATCGGCATTGTTAGTGCCCAAATTAAAATTTCCGATTTCATCACTGGTCTACGCTCGCTCGGGTGGTGAGTGAAGCCATAAAATTGTTGTTAGAAGTCTTAAATTATCTTCATATTAATTAAAACACAAAAGAAACAAGTTACAAGTGCTAATTGATTAATTAAATCCAATCAGCAACAGGTAACCCTCATCAGGTAAATCAATCACCTGTTGTAACTATCAACGTGCTGGTTAAATTTCACCTGTAATTTTGTACCACACAGATAAGATTTAAAAAGTCACAATTACACCGAATTAACGATTTTTTTAACAAAATTATAGCACCACAGAACAGAAATATAGGACTGCACAAGGACTGATAGGACCATGCTCAGAAATTAGAGGACCGCAGGTCCCTGGTGCTTTAAGGGCCTGGGGAGTACACTGCTTTCAACATTTTTTATGAAATATTCACTCCTCTTACAAATAAATTTCAGTTTTCTTTTCAGAGCACATAACATATTATTATGTGATAATAACCTTTTAAACCAGATTTAGAATTGATAAAACCAGATGTTTGCTGTTAATCAGGGAATTCAAGAAACAGGGGATGATACAGGGGGAACCAAATGGCCCTGACCCTCCTATGATTAAAACATTGTTGTTTTTGCATTTTTCTTATGTTTGACTCAATGCAGCAAAAAGTTTGGTATCTACCCCTTGAGTTATTGTGTAGAACAGTCAATTGATGTATATTTATATACTTGGTTTATCATTATGTAAAACAGTCAATTGATGGACAAGTGATGGATATTTATATGGGTTTATTATTGTGTAGAACAGCCAATTGATGGATATTTATATACTTGGTTTATTATTGAGTAGAACAGTCAATTGATGGATATTGATATACTTGGTTTATTATTGAGTAGAACAGTCAATTGATGGATAGTTATATACTTGGTTTATTATTGAGTAGAACAGTCAATCGATGGATATTTATATACTTGGTTAATTATTGAGTAGAACAGTCAATTGATGGATATTTATATGCTTGATTTATTATGGATTAGAACAGTCAATTGATGGATATTTATATACTTGGTTTATTATTGTATTGAACAGTCAATTGATGGATATTTATATGCTTGGTTTATTAATTACATATAAGGTTAGGAACATAGTCAATTAAAGGATATTTATTCACTTAGTTTTTATACATTTTAGATTGGAAGCAGTGTGGCAGTATTAACATTGCTCACTTTATACATTTTAGGTTGGAAGCAGTGTGGCAGTATTAACATTGCTCACTTTATACATTTTAGGTTGGAAGCAGTGTGGCAGTATTAACATTGCTCAGACTAAAGATAGAGTTAACTTGTTACAGAGAAAGCATGCTGTAGCTGTGTAAGTAAACCTGTCAATTAGGAGCACTGATATGCTGTAACTGTAAGTATATCTGTCGTTAAGTGACACTAACATGCTTTTACTATGTGAGAATACCTGTCAATTAGGGACACAAACCAGCTGTCACAGTGTGAACATTACTGTCAATTAGGGATACTGACATGTAGTAGCAGTGTAAAATAAAATAAGGAGATATGGTATGATTGCCAATGAGACAAAGGTTGACATTGGAACCCTGTTCTTTTATTGTTTTTAGAACATGGCTTTGTTTACAAAGGGTAGAGTCAATTTATAATCTTATGACATTCAAAGCTTTGTTTATGGAGACTATTTGACGATTGATATTGTTGTTTTTTGTAAAAGATTTGAATTACAAGTAGCTCAAACACTTATTATTACAATATAAGTATTTTTGTCTTATATTGTTATAGGGTACACTGTTGGAGCAATTTCATACCTTTTACGACAAATTTAAAAGAAATTCATTAAACAATTTGTCATCAGACCAAAAATTTGTCATTATAGCTTTTTGAATTTTAGCTTTATATACCAACCTTATTTTTTTTAATTATTCAACTATACTTCTAAACTTAGGTACTGTTTTTTCAAGACTCATCTGAATCTGAAATTTGAAATAAAATAATGTAAAGTAGAATTTGTTTGTTATCATGATATGATATGTACTTCCCAAATAACCCCTTAGAATGAATTCTGTTTTCACTGCTTTGCCAATTTTTGTAAAAGTTGTAGAATTCAAAGCCAATAAAATTGATTCTTCTATCCCATGCTGATTATGCTCCATTCAGAAAAGGACTGGTTAATTAATGAATTGAATACCAACAAAAATCTATGAACAATAATGCACCACAACTTACTTAATTTAGTAAGATTGGACTGAAACAATTAGAAAATATATTTCCAAACAACAACACCATGATATACCCTTAGATAAAATTAAAGCTGTTTAATTTTCTGTTGGAAACTTAATTCCTTCAGCATCATAAATTAATTAATTCATCAGTTGACAGTGGAAATATGAAAAATAGACATATTAATATGTCATGATTTTGCATGTGTATTCTTCTTTATTATAAATTCTAGAATTTTGGCCAAAAAAATCTCCTTATTTTTGCTAATAGCAATATTTCATTGTAGTGTTTATGTATTTAAGTGCAAATATTAACATTTTTCTATTTTAGTGCTACTGGTATTGAAGCCCACTTTATTGGACCAAAAGAAATAGAGAGATTAGCACCTGTTCTTAAAACAGATGATATTGAGGTATAAAGCATATAGGTTTTGAAAGAGCAGGTGATTATTTATAATGTTAGAGCTTGATTTATAATATGTTAGTGGCAATACCAGGGGATGTAGGTTATATTGATATAAAATAACAGATGCTACATCATAAATAAATACATACTGCAACACACAAATAAAAATGTGCAACTTGATTTCAAAGTTATCATGAATGTATTGGAATAACAACTGAGAAACTAATGAGAAATGCATGGTGATTTCAGTTGTCTTAGTTTTACAGAAAAGTCGCCAGTGGGGAGACCTGGTCTTGTAACCATTAGACTCTTTCTGCCCATCAAAACTCATGTTGGGTATTTCAACCTTGTGGTTCTGTGAGTCTTAACCAAATAAAGTTGCATTATCAATACATATTACACAAATGATTTATTTTTTAGGCAGCCTTATATGTTCCATCAGATGGAGTAGTAGCTCCTTCAGACTTAGCAGCAACTTATGTCAGACTAGCCAAGGACAGAGGTAATCTATCACAGATAAAATTCCTCTTAACAAAAAACAATCTACCACCATAAAAATTGTAACAACTTATGTCAGACTAGCCAAAGACAGATGTAATCTATTATCTATAAAGTTCCTTCTAACATTGGACAACCTCCCACCATATTCAATCCAACAATTATGTCACACTAGCCAAAGACAGATGTAATCTATTATCTATAAAGTTCCTTCTAACATGGGACAACCTCCCACCATATACATTGTAACAACTTATGTCACACTAGCCAAAGACAGAGGTAATCTATTATCTATAAAGTTCCTTCTAACATGGGACAACCTCCCACCATATTCAATGTAACAACTTATGTCAGACTAGCCAAAGACAGATGTAATCTATTATCTATAAAGTTCCTTCTAACATTGGACAACCTCCCACCATATTCAATCCAACAATTATGTCACACTAGCCAAAGACAGATGTAATCTATTATCTATAAAGTTCCTTCTAACATTGGACAACCTCCCACCATATTCAATCCAACAATTATGTCACACTAGCCAAAGACAGAGGTAATCTATTATCTAAAAAGTTCCTTCTTACATGGGACAACCTCCCACCATATACATTGTAACAACTTATGTCACACTAGCCAAAGACAGAGGTAATCTATTATCTATAAAGTTCCTTCTAACATGGGACAACCTCCCACCATATTCAATCTAACAATTATGTCACACTAGCCAAAGACAGAGGTAATCTATTATATATAAAGTTCCTTCTAACATGGGACAACCTCCCACCATATTCAATGTAACAACTTATGTCACACTAGCCAAAGACAGAGGTAATCTATTATCTATAAAGTTCCTTCTAACATGGGACAACCTCCCCCCATATTCAATGTAACAACTTATGTCACACTAGCCAAAGACAGAGGTAATCTATTATATATAAAGTTCCTTCTAACATAGGACAATCTCCCGCCATATACATTGTAACAAGTTATGCTACACTAGCAAATGGAAGAGGTAATCTTATACTGAAAAACTTCATCCAAACATAGGACAACCTCCCACCATACATATACATTGTAACAAGTTTTTAAGTTCAGTAAGTTGAATTATGTGAAGTGATACCATCTATTAATTAAACATATTTGGTAAAGAGCTACAGTTGGAACATGTTTTTAACTTTTTTGATTCGAGTGTCACTGATGAGTCTTTTTGTAGACAATATGCGGCGTCTGGCGTGCAAAATTTTGGTCCTAGTATCTATGTTGATTTTAATTACAACCCTAGGTCAATGCCACTGCTGATGGAGGTTTCTCCCCGATGGTATCACCAGCCCAGTAATCAGCACTTCTGTGTTGACATGAAATACATTGATATGGTCATAATTATAAATTAACTGTTTATAAAACTTCGAATTTTTCGAAATACTAAGGATTTTCTACCTCAGGAAAAGATTACTAGTACCTTAGCTGTATTTGACAAAACTTTTCGTAATTTTGAGTCCTCAGTGCTCTTCAACTTGTACTTTATTCTACCTTTTTAACTTTTTTGATTCGAGCGTCACTGATGAGTCTTTTTGTAGACGAAACGCGCGTCTGTTGTCCTGGTATCTATGATGAGTTTATTTGGCTTATATGGCAATGATATAAGATTGACTCCAATAGACTAGTGATATTTGATCTCATCATAAACTTGTTCAAAATTTCTACTTAAACTACTGGGCCAATTTGGAACCAAGCCAAATCATTCCAAGGGTAGTATGTTTATATAAAATTTTCTGTAGATCAGCTTGTATTAAGGATTGACCATAACACTACAAAAGGTACATAGCCATACAATTAGAAAACCATATCAAATTAAAAGTAATAAATCTGTCTAAATATGAGAAAATGACACATTAATGACCCCTTAAATAATTACAGTTGATGACCTCAAAATGAATTAATTTCCGCAACTGTTTTGAATAATTAGTTGAAATAGAAAATGAAAGGATATGGAGTAAATGTACATGGGACAAAATCGCACACAATACATAGAAAACATAGAAAATTATCAATGAACAGGGCTTTTATTCCTGTTCTTCATCTTGACAGTTGACGTAGGGTCTTCAACAATGAACAAATCATTCATACCTTACAACAAGGTTAAATTAATTGTTACCAAATAGTGGGTAAATTTAAAGTAAAAAAATCATTTGAAGGACTTATTACTGCAAAATCTTAAGGAAAAGATGAATTTACAATTCATTTTAGAGTGTGGTTGATGATCCTAGCTGTCTCTCACATGGCTGCTACCATTTTGAAAATTAGATTTCAGAGAAGATTTCGGAACAAACCCATAACCATGTTCCACTTTGTGAATTATTTCCTATTACTATGTATTTTAAGGCTGACTTTTTTGTTCAATATATTTGACATTTCCTGTTTAATTTAGGAGTGAAAATGTTTGAAGGAGTACAAGTTGAAAAGATCCTAACTCACAATGGCAATGTGCATGCTGTACAGACAAGTCTGGGAACTATTAACTGTGAATACTTTGTTAACTGTGGAGGTCTGGTAGGTATAAAATATCTTACAATTGTTTTACTCACTGGTTAACTGTTGAGGTCTGGTAGGTATAAAATATCTTACCATTGTTTTACTCGCTGGTTTACTGTGGAGGTCTGGTAGGTATCAAATATCTTACCATTGTTTTACTCACTGGTTTACTGTGGAGGTCTGGTAGGTATCAAATATCTTACCATTGTTTTACTCGCTGGTTTACTGTGGAGGTCTGGTAGGTATAAAATATCTTACAATTGTTTTACTCACTGGTTAACTGTTGAGGTCTGGTAGGTATAAAATATCTTACCATTGTTTTACTCACTGGTTTACTGTGGAGGTCTGGTAGGTACCATTGTTTTACTCACTGGTTAACTGTGGAGGTCTGGTAGGTATCATTGTTTTACTCACTGGTTAACTGTGGACGTCTGGTAGGTACCATTGTTTTACTCACTGGTTAACTGTGGACGTCTGGTAGGTACCATTGTTTTACTCACTGGTTAACTGTGGACGTCTGGTAGGTACCATTGTTTTACTCACTGGTTAACTGTGGAGGTCTGGTAGGTACCATTGTTTTACTCACTGGTTAACTGTGGAGGTCTGGTAGGTACCATTGTTTTACTCACTGGTTAACTGTGGAGGTCTTGTAGATATAAAATATCTTATCATTGTTTTACTCACTGGTTTACTGTGGAGGTCTTGTAGATATAAAATATCTTATCATTGTTTTACTCACTGGTTAACTGTGGAGGTCTGGTAGGTATAAAATATCTTACCATTGTTTTACTCACTGGTTAACTGTGGAGGTCTGGTAGGTATAAAATATCTTACCATTGTTTTACTCACTGGTTAACTGTGGAGGTCTGGTAGGTATCGAATATCTTACCATTGTTTTACTCACTGGTTAACTGTGGAGGTCTGGTAGGTATCAAATATCTTACCATTGTTTTACTCACTGGTTAACTGGAGGTGGAGGTACCATTGTCTCACTGGTTAGGTCTGGTAGGTAAAATACTGTGGAGGTCTTGTAGATATAAAATACCATTGTTTTACTCACTGGTTTACTGTGGAGGTCTTGTAGATATAAAATATCTTATCATTGTTTTACTCACTGGTTTACTGTGGAGGTCTTGTAGATATAAAATATCTTATCATTGTTTTACTCACTGGTTTACTGTGGAGGTCTGGTAGGTATAAAATATCTTACCATTGTTTTACTCACTGGTTAACTGTGGAGGTCTGGTAGGTATCATTGTTTTACTCACTGGTTAACTGTGGACGTCTGGTAGGTATCATTGTTTTACTCACTGGTTTACTGTGGAGGTCTGGTAGGTATAAAATATCTTACCATTGTTTTACTCGCTGGTTTACTGTGGAGGTCTGGTAGGTATAAAATATCTTACCATTGTTTTACTCACTGGTTTACTGTGGAGGTCTGGTAGGTATAAAATATCTTACCATTGTTTTACTCACTGGTTAACTGTGGAGGTCCAGTAGGTATAAAATATCTTACCATTGTTTTACTCACTTGTTAACTGTGGAGGTCTGGTAGGTATCATTGTTTTACTCACTGGTTAAATGTGGAGGTCCGGTAGGTATCAAATATCTTACCATTGTTTTACTCACTGGTTAACTGTTGAGGTCTGGTAGGTATCAAATATCTTACCATTGTTTTACTCACTGGTTAACTGTGGAGGTATGGTAGGTATAAAATATCTTACCATTGTTTTACTCACTGGTTTACTGTTGAGGTCTGGTAGGTATCAAATATCTTACCATTGTTTTATTCACTGGTTAACTGTGGAGGTCTGGTAGCTATCAAATATCTTACCATTGTTTTACTCACTGGTTTACTGTGGAGGTCTGGTAGGTATCAACTATCTTACCATTGTTTTACTCACTGGTTAACTGTGGAGGTCTGGTAGGTATCGAATATCTTACCATTGTTTTACTCATTGGTTAACTGTGGAGGTCTGGTAGGTATAAAATATCTTACCATTGTTTTACTCACTGGTTTACTGTGGAGGTCTTGTAGATATAAAATATCTTACCATTGTTTTACTCACAGTTTAACTGTGGAGGTCTGGTAGGTACCATTGTTTTACTCACTGGATTACAAAACAACAATAAGACCTACCAGTAATCAAAAGAAAATCAAATTAGAAGTTTAGTTTGATCAGCTGTAATATGAATGGAACACAGACCAATCTGGAAACAATGATATGGTTTGCTTTCATTGAGTTGTCCATCCTGATTTATAATCATATTGTAATTTATAGGAATTGTGTAATTTGATGTGTGTAAAAGAAGTTTTGAATAAAAATATAGGGGGTGTATACATACCAGAAAATGATACAGTAAGCCAATGACACAAATAGCCAAAAGACATCTAGATGGAAACATGTCATGTAGACCAATGTCAATACAATACATGTCATGAAGACCGATGTCAATACAATACATGTCATGTAGACCAATGTCAATACAATACATGTCATGTAGACCGATGTCAATACAATATATGTCATGTAGACCAATGTCAATACAATACATGTCATGTAGACCGATGTCAATACAATACATGTCATGCTTGAAATCATCCCCACTATGAAAAAAAAGTTGTCAATAAATAAAACAGAAACTGACTACAATCAACTAAAGATATGAGGTAAGACAACTACTGAAGAGTTTTCTGACTGGAGACAGGCATATTAATATAATATAAGATAAGATATGACGTAAGACAACTACTGAAGAGTTTCCTGACTTGAGACAGGCATATTAATATAATATAAGATAAGATATGACTTGTGACAACTACTGAAGAGTTTCCTGACTTGAGATAGGTATACTAATATGATATAAGTAAAGATGTGACGAAGACAACTACTGAAGAGTTTCCTGACTTGAGACAGGCATATTAATATAATATAAGATAAGATATGACGAAGACAACTACTGAAGAGTTTTCTGACTTGAGACAGGCATATTAATATAATATAAGATAAGATATGACGAAGACAACTACTGAAGAGTTTTCTGACTTGAGACAGGTATATTAATATAATATAAGTAAAGATATGACGTAAGACAACTACTGAAGATTTTCCTGACTTGAGACAGGTATATTAATATAATATAAGTAAAGATATGACTAAAGACAACTACTGAAGATTTTCCTGACTTGAGACAGGTATACTAATATAATATAAGATAAGATATGACGTAAGACAACTGCTGAAGAGTTTCCTGACTTGAGACAGGTATACTAATATAATATAAGATAAGATATGACTAAAGACAACTACTGAAGATTTTCCTGACTTGAGACAGGAATACTAATATAATATAAGTAAAGATTTGGGGTAAGACAACTACTGAAGAGTTTCCTGACTTGAGACAGGCATATTAATATAATATAAGATAAGATATGACTTAAGACAACTACTGAAGATTTTCCTGACTTGAGACAGGCATATTAATATAATATAAGATAAGATATGACTTAAGACAACTACTGAAGATTTTCCTGACTTGAGACAGGCATATTAATATAATATAAGATAAGATATGACTTTAAGACAACTACTGAAGAGTTTCCTGACTTGAGACAGGTATACTAATATAATATAAGATAAGATATGACTGAAGACAACTACTGAAGATTTTCCTGACTTGAGACAGGCATATTAATATAATATAAGATAAGATATGACTTAAGACAACTACTGAAGAGTTTCCTGACATGAGACAGGCATGCTAATCTATACTACAAAAAAACAAGGTCCAATTTGTTAGCCGGCATGATGTAAAATACAACGAATCAAAGAATTCAACTTTATATATAACTAATATAGGACAATGGTGTTGTTTAAAAATTACACCATTCCAGGCCCTTTTGTTTTCCACATTATTAATAATACCAATAATTAACAAGTTCCAGGACGATTCTGATATCGATTCCAATAGTATATGTCACATGTAGTTTCCCTGTTGTAGTTACATGTTACCTTCTGTAAATCCCTCCTTTATCAGGAGAACCTGGAATTCTTCCAGAAGTTGTTTTATATCTATGTTACATTATAGTAGAGTATTTAACAAGTCTATTTTCTTCCACCTCAAAACCACTATTAATTTTGTTAATTAGTTAAAAAATTAAATTTAGTGTATAGTAAGTTTATTGAAGTAAGAAAGCTAGAACGGGTTCAGACAAAGATTTTGAAAGCAGAGAAAACTGTGCAAGTTACAATCAGCATTAATTTATCAAATGACAAAATGAAAGCTAAAAATTCAGGCTAAAAATAAGGCATAAGTACTTTAATTCAGTCACAGACCCTTGATGTTGCAGGTGTGTTCTAGTATAATATAAGATAAGATCCATATAAAATTATTGTTCCTTTCAATAAACTTATATCTTCTTTTGACTGATCACATGATATCGTGTAATCTTTGATAAAATGAAATAAGCATAAGGAATTTAATCTTTGATAAAATGATATAAGCATAAGGAATTTAATCTTAGATAAAATGACATAAGCATAAGGAATTTAATCTTTGATAAAATGATATAAGCATAAGGAATTTAATCTTTGATAAAATGATATAAGCATAAGGAATTTAATCTTAGATAAAATGACATAAGCATAAGGAATTTAATCTTTGATAAAATGACATAAGCATAAGGAATTTAATCTTTGATAAAATGATATAAGCATAAGGAATTTAATCTTTGATAAAATGACATAAGCATAAGGAATTTAATCTTTGATAAAATGATATAAGCATAAGGAATTTAATCTTAGATAAAATGAAATAAGCATAAGGAATTTAATCTTAGATAAAATGACATAAGCATAAGGAATTTAATCTTTGATAAAATGACATAAGCATAAGGAATTTAATCTTTGATAAAATGATAAAAGCATAAGGAATTTAATCTTTGATAAAATGAAATAAGCATAAGGAATTTAATCTTAGATAAAATGACATAAGCATAAGGAATTTAATCTTAGATAAAATGATATAAGCATAAGGAATTTAAAGACCAAAATTGCTTTAAAGCAATGGTATGTTGTCTTGTGCAGATACACATGTTAACAATGCATTTTAAAGATGTTTCAAAATTTGCATTCATTTAAATAGACTGCAGATATATAACAAAACATAAATAATTATTGGTGGCCTGACAGTTTGAAGCTATCATGAGGGTTACAAAGGGATTACTGCTGTCTTTTGTTGTGATGTCATCAGCTTCACACTCTATGTTAATCTACAACCCCTTAGAAAGGCTTACCTGATTTCATCCAAACTTGCTCAGATTCTTCTCCAGGGCATGAAGTTGTGTATCTGAAGGATTTTGTGTTTACCAAACAATGAGATGGACTGGGCTATTTCTGCTTATGTCAGTTTGTTTACCAAACAATGACATGGACTGGGATATTTCTGCTTATGTCAGTTTGTTTACCAAACAATGACATGGACTGGGCTATTTCTGCTTTTGTCAGTTTGTTTACCAAACAATAACATGGACTGGGATATTTCTGCTTATGTCAGTTTGTTTACCAAACAATGACATGGATTGGGCTATTTCTGCTTATGTCAGTTTGTTAATCCACAACTTCTTGAAACAGTTTGGCAAAATTCAACCAAACTTGCATTGATTTATCATCATGACATAAAACTATGCACCTGCTATTTCAAGTTTTGATGTGAATGATATTTTTAATTTTTTCTCACCAAAACGTGGATTTAGCCATTTCTGCTTACATTTTTATACTACAAAATAATTTGTATGTCTTGACTTAATGTTATACATAGTGCTTATTACCACCAAACACAAGTTTAAATTTGGGTGGCATCACTTTCATTGTTCTTTAGTTATGTCCCTTTACAAATGCCATTTCCACACTCTAACTTTACTTTGCCACAACCAAATGTTCTGAAACAAATACACAAAGCTTATTACCATCAAACACAGATCATGTTCCTATTAGGGTGGCTTCACTTTCACTATTCTGGAGCTACCCAATTACTGCTTGTTATTGAACAATGAGAGCACTCAAACCCCAGAGCAATCTCTAATGACAACATACAGAAACAAATGTCATTAAGTTTCAAAGAAAACAAATAGTCAATAGGTTTGAACTAGTACATTGACTCTTGCATATTTTCAAGCTAGGGCATCTGTGTCCCATAAACACATTCTTCTTTTATTTTGTTTCTTATTGCAATTCTTTTGTCTCTTTATCAGTGGAGTAGACAGATAGGAAAGAAGTCACAACCCAGAGTACAAGTACCATTACATGCAACAGAACATTTCTACATTGTTACAAAGGAGGTACCAGGAGTGGATACTAACTTACCAGGTAAGTATTCTGACAGAAGTGGATCCTACCTTACCAGGTAAGTATTCTGACAGGAGTGGATCCTACCTTACCAGGTAAGTATTTTGACTGACAGATGGAAGAAGTACCTTACCAGGTAAGTATTCTGACAGCAACAGAACATTTCTACATTGTTACCAGGTAAGTATTCTGACAGAAGTGGATCCTACCTTACCAGGTAAGTATTCTGACAGAAGTGGATCCTACCTTACCAGGTAAGTATTCTGACAGGAGTGGATCCTACCTTACCAGGTAAGTATTCTGACAGAAGTGGATCCTACCTTACCAGGTAAGTATTCTGACAGGAGTGGATTCAGCCATACCAGGTAAGTATTCTGACAGGAGTGGATCCTACCTTACCAGGTACATATTCGGACAGGAGTGGATCCTGCCTTACCAGGTATGTATTCTGACAGGAGTGGATCCTAACTTACCAGGTAAAATAAAATATATTCTGACAGGAGTGGATCCTACCTTACCAGGTAAGTATTCTGACAGGAGTGGATCCTACCTTACCAGGTAAATATTCTGACAGGAGTGGATCCTGCCTTACCAGGTAAGTATTCTGACAGGAGTGGATTCTTCCTTACCAGGTAAGTATTCTGACAGGAGTGGATTCTACCTTACCAGGTAAATATTCTGACAGGAGTGGATTCTACCTTACCAGGTAAATATTCTGACAGGAGTGGATCCTACCTTACCAGGTAAGTACTGGTAAGTATTCTGGCAGAAGTTGATTCTACCTAACCAGGTAAATATTCTGACAGGAGTGGATCCTACCTTACCAGGTAAGTATTCAGACAGAAGTAAATATTCTGACAGGAGTGGATCCTACCTTACCAGGTAAGTATTCAGACAGAAGTGGATTCTACCTTACCAGGTAAGTATTCTGACAGGAGTGGATTCTTTCTTACCAGGTAAGTATTCTGACAGGAGTGGATTCTTCCTTACCAGGTAAGTATTCTGGCAGAAGTTGATTCTACCTAACCAGGTAAATATTCTGACAGGAGTGGATCCTACCTTACCAGGTAAGTATTCAGACAGAAGTGGATTCTACCTTACCAGGTAAGTAGTCTGACAGATAGACCAACACTGGGACAGGGAACAGGGTAATATAACCAGGTAAATACTGATAGAATCTATAAGATAGGGTATAACTGGGATAGGGAACAGGGTAATATAACCAGGTAAATACTGATAGAATCTATAAGATAGGGTATAACTGGGATAGGAATGACAGGGTAATATAACCAGGTAAATACTGATAGAATCTATAAGATAGGGTATAACTGGGATAGGAATGACAGGGTAATATAACCAGGTAAATACTGATAGAATCTATAAGATAGGGTATAACTGGGATAGGAATGACAGGGTAATATAACCAGGTAAATACTGATAGAATCTATAAGATAGGGTATAACTGGGATAGGGAACAGGGTAATATAACCAGGTAAATACTGATAGAATCTATAAGATAGGGTATAACTGTAATATAACCAGGTAAATACTGACAGAATCTATGATAGGGTATAACTGGGATAGGTAAGGGTATAACCAGGTAAATACTGATAGAATCTATAAGATAGGGTATAACTGGGATAGGAATGACAGGGTAATATAACCAGGTAAATACTGATAGAATCTATAAGATAGGGTATAACTGGGATAGGGAACAGGGTAATATAACCAGGTAAATACTGATAGAATCTATAAGATAGGGTATAACTGGGATAGGAAACAGGGTAATATAACCAGGTAAATACTGATAGAATCTATAAGATAGGGTATTACTGTGATAGGAATCAAGTTATATTTCTTATTAAAATTCAATTGAATCTGTAAAGCTAACAGTGGAACAGAATATTCAGGCAGTGGTGCAAACGCCCACTGCCCCCTGCCTCTAAAAAAGAAAAACAAATATATAATAAAGGTAAAATTACAACCAATTTTGTGTAAAAATAATGTCCTCTAATTCTCAGAAGCGACCTCCCACCTAACATCAACTCCTGACAGGTAAAAACAAATGGAATCTGAAAGTCTACTATAGAAATTGGAACAGGGGTGTGATGAAAGGAGCATTTGAATCATGGTTTTGTTTTATTTCAATGATGAGAGATTATGACTGACTAATCTACTTATAAGAGTGGCATGGGGGTGTAATGGCAAAGTTTGATCCATGATTTTATTTTATTTCAGTGATTAGAGATTATGACTGACTAATCTACTATCAAGAGTGGAGTGGGGGTGTAATGGCACAGTTTGATCCATGATTTTATTTTATTTCAGTGATTAGAGATTATGACTGACTAATCTACTATCAAGAGTGGAGTGGGGGTGTAATGGCACAGTTTGATCCATGATTTTATTTTATTTCAGTGATGAGAGATTATGACTGACTAATCTACTAATAAGAGTGGAGTGGGGGTGTAATGGCACAGTTTGATCCATGATTTTATTTTATTTCAATGATGAGAGATTATGATGGACTAATCTACTCTCGAGAGAGGCATGGGGATGTAATGGCACAGTTTGATCCATGATTTTATTTTATTTCAGTGATTAGAGATTATGATGGACTAATCTACTATCAAGAGTGGAGTGGGGGTGTAATGGCACAGTTTGATCCATGATTTTATTTTATTTCAATGATGAGAGATTATGATGGACTAATCTACTATCGAGAGAGGCATGGGGATGTAATGGCACAGTTTGATCCATGATTTTATTTTATTTCAGTGATTAGAGATTATGATGGACTAATCTACTATCGAGAGTGGCATGGGGGTGTAATGGCACAGTTTGATCCATGATTTTATTTCATTTCAGTGATTAGAGATTATGATGGACTAATCTACTATCGAGAATGGAGTGGGGGTGTAATGGCAGGAGGTTTTGAACCTGTAGCTAAACCAGTTTTCCATACAAGTATTCCAGACAAGTTTGAGTTTCAGTTACTACCAGAAGATTGGGACCACTTTCGTAAATATATATCTACATTTTATTACATCCAATTCATTCAGAAACAAGAAAGTTTTGCTCAATCAACATTTTTTTCTTGAAAGTTATTTATTGTACATGCATAGCGAGTTTGAGTGTGAAGCCCCTTCATGTCTTTGTTTTGTCAATAACATCATCCCCTGCTTTCATTCTTAACACAGGTATGACATATCATTCGATAGAAATAATTACAAACGTCTTCACATACCAGAATCTTATAAACTACATAAGATCACAATATCTTCACTATGTATCGACGTCAAAAATACTATTACGTAATAACAGTGCAAAATAATGTTAAAAGTTTTACAAATTACAAGTAAATGCCTGTAATAAAAGAAAGTAATTTATAACATTTTAGGGGCCTCAAAATGAGTTTACTGTTTATAATTCAAGTGGGATCAGTTTAACAGTTGTCCGTGTAGTAATAATATAAATAAGAAGATGTGATATGATTGCCAATGAAACAACTCTCCACTAGAGACCAAATAATATAGAAGTAAGGTCACTGTACAGTCGTCAACAATGAGCAAAACCCATACCTCATAGCAAGCTATAAAAGACCCCAAAATGTTAAACAAATCAAACGAGAAAACTAACAGCCTGATTTATGTACAAAACAATAAACAAAAATCAAATATGATATACAGCAACAAACAACAACCATTGAATTACAGGCTCCAGACTTGGGACAGGCACATGTATAATGTGTCAGGGTTTAAGTCTATTTGAATCTATGCAGTTACATCTTCTTATAAAACCTAGTTTCCACATTGCTCTGAAGTGAATTGTCGATGATAGGAACTACAGAAACCATTTCACATGTGTATTGATTTTTCGTGTCAGATAGCGATACTCTCTAAGTCCGGTAGGTATCAGGTCTCCATCATTTATTAAAATGTTCTATTAAAGTTAGTTTCTTTTGTAATATTTTGTTTGCCTCTGTTGATGTTATCATATTGTCCTCTGTGACGACGATATTCTCCTCTGCTGATGTTATCATATTGTCCTGTGTGACGACGATATTCTCCTCTGCTGATGTTATCATATTGTCCTCTGTGACGGCAATATTCTCCTCTGCTGATGTTATCATATTGTCCTCTGTGACGACGATATTCTTCTCCCTTGTAGTAAATGTGACAGTTTCAGAGGCTCTGATCTCAAATTTCCTGCCAAATGTATGTTAACATGTGTTTGGCAATCATTGATAACGCTTTCAATCTCTGCAAGAACTGTTTTTAACAAATCCTTATTAACTTGGGATCTTCTAAGGACTTTTTTCAGTGTTGTCTTTGTTATTCCTATCAGTCTCTCCCACCACCCACCATACCACTGTGCTGCTCTTGGGATGAATTTCGAGTTGATTTGAATGTTCAATTTCCAAGGAATTTGGCATTCCTCATAATCCAAGGTGGGGTACAGTAAGTAAAAGAGTTAAAATTAAACATAAATGTGAGGATCTGATGTCATTTAGTAATATGTGAATGCTTTCTGATTTTAGAAATATTACTTGATGCAATTTTGAATCGTATGCCTCCAGTGGAAAAAGCTGAAGTACGTCAGTTTGTCAACGGACCAGAAAGTTTTACTCCTGATGGTAGCTGGATTCTTGGGGAATCTGCTGAGGTATGTATCCCTGGAAACAGTCTGTCAGTTTGTCAATCAGAGAGTTTAACTTCTGATAGGAGTGTGATTCTAGTGTATACCTGTAGATACTAAGACCGATTTGGTAAACATGTATGGTTGAGTTATTGTCTCATAAGCCTTTATAGTACCTTGTAGCCACATGGGTGTCATATCAGCAATCTTTTTATACCATCCTGTTTGATAATTTTCTATTTATGTTATTCCAGATTGATTAATTCTTTGTAGCCACATGAATGTTGTATCAGAAACCTGTTCATGAGAACCATGTTTAATATTTTTCTATTCATGTAATTCCAGATTGGTAAATACTTTGTAGCTGCAGGAATGTCCTCTACAGGTGTTGTGGCATCCGGTGGTGTGGGAAAACAAATTGCTGGGTGGATAATTGATGGAGAGCCAAGCATTAATTTAGAAGCTCATGACATTCTACGATTTGTACCATTCCATAACAACAGGCGGTTTCTCAGGGAGAGAGTTAAAGAATCATTAGGTTTGTACATCACATGAGGGAGTTCAAGGATATTTATACCTAGCACTAACCAAGTACAGTAGGATAGGAATCCATTTGTCTGTCTTTAATATGTGCAAGTAGTGTCCTGTTCAGAACCTTGTAATGTCTGGAAGGATGTTAATGATACTTGTGTGACAAATAAGGTTGTAATGTCAGTCTCCAAGATCAAGGTCACAACTTGGTTTAACTTACCATGTCCATATTCACATACACAAGGACTTGTTGGATGCCAATCTTTTGAATACATTTAAGGAAGTTTGATGATGATACTTGGTAGTATGTGCATTGCAAATAAGTTGCAGTATCTTTCTAAAAGGTCAAGGTCACAAACACAGTTTCAATTATACATTTGCCTTTGATATTATTGTTACCCACAACAGAGGGTGTGAATAAATTGGATGCTCTGTCTGCAAGGTCCAAGTCAAACAAGAAAAAGGGATATCATTTTACTGGCTGACCCTCCAGTTTATATAAACTATCATTTTATATCTTCTATTTCCCCTTACTAGCAATAATGGAAAGTACATTGTATTTATTATGTCTCTTGTCTCTTTGTCTAATCAAAAGATAACATCAATCCACATCACTTTATAAATTTCTGAAAAGATCTCTGCAAAAATTATATCTTACCTGTGATGAAATTTTGCAGATGGGGAGATACTTTTCTAACAACTATTAACAATTTGCAAGTCACCTCAATACTTTAACCCTTTTCTGCCTTGTATGACAAAAATTTGTGGTCAGGTAAAGGAAAATATGTTAGGGTCAATATGTATTTTTTGCAGGAGTGTATGCCTTTTTGACAAATCTTATGAAATCTTGAAATTTCACACTCCAGTGATTATCAGTTTTTTCTGCATACTGATGTAACAAACGATGGTCTAAGGATTTAAGTTTTTTAATACACTAATATATTAAAATATGTTATGAAATTAATTATTAACAATCCTATAGATATTAAAGTATCCTATTTAATTTATTAATTAAATATGACTCTGCCACAAACTTCTCTTCATGCAAAATGTCACCCTTGTCATTTACATGAGTGAACATTCTGTGCAACCCAGCATTTAAGTTTTTGATCTATTTTTTTAAGAGATGATGTAATGATAGAGGCAGAGGGAAGACAGAAAACATATAATACTCTTTGTGTTCTATAAACAATGAATGAGAATTATATGTGATGTTGTTTTACAGGAATGTACAGGATGAAATATCCAGGACAGCAATGGAAGACGGGACGTAACTTACGTACATCACCACTATATACTCGACTTAAGGCTGAGGGTGCATGCTTTGGTGAAACCAATGCATATGAAAGACCCATGTATTTCTCTGATATAGCTGATAGTAAGTTGGGTTGTTTTTATTTTGAAATTTTTAGACTAGGTGAATGATCAAGGGCTGGGGCTAGCGTTAGTTTTAGTAATCAGTGTTAAACAGGGATGTGGAAATGTCATGCCAGACTTGAAAGGGTTGTCCCAAAGTCTTCTATACAATAAATATGACCCAACAGCAAGTAATTTCTGTAATAGCACAACCAGTAGGGACAAATCATTTCTGTAATAGCACAACCAGTAGGGACAAATCATTTCTGTAATAACACAACCAGTAGGGACAAATTATTTCTGTAATAACACAACAAATAATTTCCATGAAAGTAGAATTTTGCATAGTACTTGTTCTTGGACACAATATAATATTGATATTTCCACACCCCTGTTTATAGTCTAGATTAATGACTGAAAGCTGATGGAGGATGTTTTCTTGAAATTAGGAACAGTTTTGTTTACAAAATGTTATATGGTTATTTGGCATGTTATATTGTGTGTATTTAAAGCAGGAAGTACTGGGCATGCAGTGAGATTGATAGACCTCCATGGCATGTTATATTGTGTGCATTTAAAGCAGGAACTGCTGGGCATATGGTGAGATTAATAGACCTTCAAGGCATGTTAATACTGTTTGTGTAAGTAATTGAGTATTCCAGGATTTGTTCATGTCTTGAACAGCTTGAAATACAGAAGAATACCTAAAGTTAACCTAACTGCCATGTCATTGCTTTTGTCCATATTTCAGTACTTTGATCTGCTTACCCTTCTGGAGCACCTGAGATCATCCCTGGTTTTTCTATGTTGTGTTTTGTGTCTCTCAGTCTTTCACATTCTATGTTGTGATTTGTGTCGCTCAGTCTTTCGCATTCTGTGTTGTGTTTTGTGTCGCTCAGTCTTTCACATTCTGTGTTGTGTTTTGTGTCGCTCAGTCTTTCACATTCTGTGTTGTGTTTTGTGTCGCTCATTCTGTGTTGTGATTTGTGTCGCTCAGTCTTTCGCATTCTGTGTTGTGATTTGTGTCTCTCAGTCTTTCCCATTCTGTGTTGTGTTTTGTGTAGTTCAGTCTTTCACATTCTATGTTGTGATTTGTGTCGCTCAGTCTTTCGCATTCTATGTTGTGTTTTGTGTCTCTCAGTCTTTCACATTCTATGTTGTGATTTGTGTCGCTCAGTCTTTCACATTCTGTGTTGTGATTTGTGTCTCTCAGTCTTTCACATTCTGTGTTGTGATTTGTGTCGCTCAGTCTTTCGCATTCTGTGTTGTGATTTGTGTCGCTCAGTCTTTCACATTCTGTGTTGTGATTTGTGTCGCTCAGTCTTTCACATTCTGTGTTGTGATTTGTGTCTCTCAGTCTTTCACATTCTGTGTTGTGATTTGTGTCTCTCAGTCTTTCGCATTCTGTGTTGTGATTTGTGTCGCTCAGTCTTTCGCATTCTGTGTTGTGTTTTGTGTCGCTCAGTCTTTCACATTCTGTGTTGTGTTTTGTGTCGCTCAGTCTTTCGCATTCTGTGTTGTGTTTTGTGTCGCTCATTCTGTGTTGTGATTTGTGTCGCTCAGTCTTTCGCATTCTGTGTTGTGATTTGTGTCTCTCAGTCTTTCACATTCTGTGTTGTGTTTTGTGTCGCTCAGTCTTTCACATTCTGTGTTGTGATTTGTGTCTCTCAGTCTTTCGCATTCTGTGTTGTGATTTGTGTCTCTCAGTCTTTCACATTCTATGTTGTGATTTGTGTCTCTTAGTCTTTCACATTCTGTGTTGTGATTTGTGTCTCTCAGTCTTTCACATTCTGTGTTGTGATTTGTGTCGCTCAGTCTTTCACATTCTGTGTTGTGATTTGTGTCGCTCAGTCTTTCACATTCTGTGTTGTGATTTGTGTCGCTCAGTCTTTCACATTCTGTGTTGTGATTTGTGTCTCTCAGTCTTTCACATTCTGTGTTGTGATTTGTGTCTCTCAGTCTTTCACATTCTGTGTTGTGATTTGTGTCGCTCAGTCTTTCACATTCTGTGTTGTGATTTGTGTCGCTCAGTCTTTCACATTCTGTGTTGTGATTTGTGTCTCTCAGTCTTTCACATTCTGTGTTGTGTTTTGTGTCGCTCAGTCTTTCGCATTCTATGTTGTGATTTGTGTCTCTCAGTCTTTCGCATTCTGTGTTGTGATTTGTGTCGCTCAGTCTTTCGCATTCTGTGTTGTGATTTGTGTCGCTCAGTCTTTCACATTCTGTGTTGTGATTTGTGTCGCTCAGTCTTTCACATTCTGTGTTGTGATTTGTGTCGCTCAGTCTTTCGCATTCTATGTTGTGATTTGTGTCTCTCAGTCTTTCGCATTCTGTGTTGTGATTTGTGTCGCTCAGTCTTTCGCATTCTGTGTTGTGATTTGTGTCGCTCAGTCTTTCGCATTCTGTGTTGTGATTTGTGTCGCTCAGTCTTTCACATTCTGTGTTGTGATTTGTGTCTCTCAGTCTTTCACATTCTGTGTTGTGATTTGTGTCGCTCAGTCTTTCGCATTCTGTGTTGTGATTTGTGTCGCTCAGTCTTTCGCATTCTGTGTTGTGATTTGTGTCGCTCAGTCTTTCACATTCTGTGTTGTGATTTGTGTCTCTCAGTCTTTCACATTCTGTGTTGTGTTTTGTGTCGCTCAGTCTTTCACATTCTGTGTTGTGTTTTGTGTCTCTCAGTCTTTCACATTCTGTGTTGTGTTTTGTGTCGCTCAGTCTTTCACATTCTGTGTTGTGATTTGTGTCGCTCAGTCTTTCACATTCTGTGTTGTGTTTTGTGTCGCTCAGTCTTTCGCATTCTGTGTTGTGTTTTGTGTCGCTCATTCTGTGTTGTGATTTGTGTCGCTCAGTCTTTCGCATTCTGTGTTGTGATTTGTGTCGCTCAGTCTTTCACATTCTGTGTTGTGTTTTGTGTCGCTCAGTCTTTCACATTCTGTGTTGTGATTTGTGTCTCTCAGTCTTTCACATTCTGTGTTGTGTTTTGTGTCGCTCAGTCTTTCACATTCTGTGTTGTGTTTTGTGTCTCTCAGTCTTTCGCATTCTGTGTTGTGTTTTGTGTCGCTCAGTCTTTCACATTCTGTGTTGTGTTTTGTGTTCTCTCAGTCTTTCGCATTCTGTGTTGTGATTTGTGTCTCTCAGTCTTTCACATTCTGTGTTGTGATTTGTGTCTCTCAGTCTTTCACATTCTGTGTTGTGATTTGTGTCGCTCAGTCTTTCACATTCTGTGTTGTGATTTGTGTCTTTCAGTCTTTCGCATTCTGTGTTGTGATTTGTGTCTCTCAGTCTTTCGCATTCTATGTTGTGATTTGTGTCGCTCAGTCTTTCACATTCTGTGTTGTGATTTGTGTCTCTCAGTCTTTCGCATTCTGTGTTGTGATTTGTGTCTCTCAGTCTTTCGCATTCTGTGTTGTGATTTGTGTCGCTCAGTCTTTCGCATTCTGTGTTGTGATTTGTGTCTCTCAGTCTTTCACATTCTATGTTGTGTTTTGTGTCGCTCAGTCTTTCGCATTCTGTGTTGTGATTTGTGTCGCTCAGTCTTTCACATTCTGTGTTGTGATTTGTGTCGCTCAGTCTTTCATTCCGTGTTGTGATTTGTGTCGCTCAGTCTTTCGCATTCCGTGTTGTGTTTTGTGTCGCTCAGTCTTTCGCATTCCGTGTTGTGATTTGTGTCGCTCAGTCTTTCGCATTCCGTGTTGTGTTTGTGTCGCTCAGTCTTTCACATTCCGTGTTGTGTTTTGTGTCTCTCAGTCTTTCGCATTCTGTGTTGTGATTTGTGTCTCTCAGTCTTTCGCATTCTGTGTTGTGTTTTGTGTCGCTCAGTCTTTCACATTCTGTGTTGTGTTTTGTGTCTCAGTCTTTCACATTCTGTGTTGTGATTTGTGTCGCTCAGTCTTTCGCATTCTGTGTTGTGATTTGTGTCGCTCAGTCTTTCACATTCTGTGTTGTGATTTGTGTCGCTCAGTCTTTCACATTCTGTGTTGTGATTTGTGTCGCTCAGTCTTTCACATTCTGTGTTGTGTTTTGTGTCGCTCAGTCTTTCGCATTCTATGTTGTGTTTTGTGAACTGTTGTTTGTCTTTTCATTGTTTTTTTTGTGTTTTTGCCATGGCGTTGTCAGTTTGTCTTATGAGTATGAATGTCCCTTTGGTGCCTCTATTTTGATCATTTTTCAGGCTAGGAATAAGCAGGTATGGGTATATATGGGAAACTTTTCTAGAATGTCACCATTTGTTGAAGTTTGGAACTTTGAATGTTTCATCTGGTGAAACCTGTCTGGAATGTTAAGGTTTGTGTAGTTTTTCAGTACTGTGATTATTGTTTATGTCAGAAAAGTGTGATTGATTGATGTTTGCTTTACATAAGAAAAGTCTGGGATTCAGATGAGCTTGGTAAACCTATTCTGACATGTCACTGTTTGTGTCAGTATTTCAGTACTCTTATTATTTTTCAGGTGAAGAACAGTGGGGCATACAGAAGGGTACATTTGGTAAACCTATCTGGCATGAGCATGTGAAGAATGAGTACTGGTCATGTAAAGAAAGGGTCAGCTTGATTGATATGTCATCCTTCTCAAAGTTTGAAATAATGGTGAGTTAGTTTCTACAGTGAAAACTGACTGGATTGAACTCAGACTAAGTGATCACTTCATTTAAAATTTTTTTTTAAATCTAATTTAATTTGGATTGATTTTTGGCGAACCTGCAACTTATGTAGCAGAAAGCGAGCCATAGGGATAGTGATCCGGCAGCAGCGGCTTTAACTAATTACTTAAAAGCTTAATATCTCAGAAGGTAGAAGACCTTGATGCTTCATACTTTGTATTTAGATGCCTTATGTTATTAAGTTTCTGGTTCAATGACTATTTGAAAAAAAAAGTGAAGATTTTTTGTAATGTTAATTTTATCTTATTATGAGCAATAGGATATCCTTATTTGGTATGTGTGTACCTTGCAAGGTCTTCATGCCTGTCAGACAGTTTTCCCTTGACTTCATTCTTCAACCTCAATTCATGGATCAGTGAACAAGGTGAAGTTTTCATGGTCAAGTCCATATCTCAGATACTATAAGCAATAGGTCTACTATATTTGGTGTATGTAATGATTGCAAGGTGTATATGTCCAACTGGCAGGTGTCATCTGACCTTGACCTCATTTTCATGGTTCATTGGACAATGTTTAGATTTTGTGGTTTGGTCTTTTTCTCAGATATTGTAAGCATATGGTCAGATATATTTGTTGTATGGAACAATTGTAGGGTGTACATGTGTGTCTGGCAGGTTTTATATGACCTTTACCTCATTTTCATGGTTCATTAGTCAATGTTAAGATTTCATGGTTTGATCTGTTTTTCAGGTTCTATTAGTGATTGGGCCACTTTATTTGGTGTTTGTAATGATTGCAAGGTGTATATGTCCAACTGGCAGGTTTCATCTGACCTTGACCTCATTATCATGGTTCATTGGTCATAGATAAGTTTTTGTAAGTTTGTCAGTTTATCAGATACCATAAGCAATAGGTCAACTATATTTGGTGTATAGAATGATTGTTAGGTGTACATGTCTAGGTGGCAAGGTTCATATGACCGTGACCTCATTTTCATGGTTCATTGGTCAATTTTAAGATTTTATGGTTTGATCTGTTTCTCCGGTACTATTAGTGATAGGACCACTATATTTTGTGTATGTTTATGTGATACTTGTAATAAAACCTTCATATTAAAGACTTCTAACATGAAATCAATGATAAGTAAAACAGGCCAGACATTTTAGGGCATGCACTTTTGTTCCTAAAAGAAGTCCTTTTTCATTTTTTTTGCCCCCCTGTAGGCAATGGGGGTATTAAGTGTTACCCATGACTGTTTGTCTTTCTTTCCATCCATCCTATTTTCGTTTCCGCACTCTTACTTAAATTTTCTCATCCAAATTTTATGAATTCATACACAATGATAATAACCAAAACTAGTTTGAATTTGGGCAGTGAATAATTTATGGTTCTAGAGTTATGCCCCTTTATAACTTGGAAAATTGCAAATTTTTTTGTTTCCGCTCTCTAATTTAAGTTTTCCTCATTCAAATTCTATGAAATTCATACAAAATGCTTTGAACCAAATGTAGAAGACAGAGTTTGAATTTTGGCTGTGAACCACTCAACGTTCTAGAGTTATGCCCCTTTATAACTTGGAAATTTGTAAAGCTTGAGTGGGGCATTCGTGTCCTCGTACACATTCTACTCTTATTAAATTTTTGTATTTATTTTTGGTTTTGATATTTTTTCTTTAAAAGCTATATTAAATTTTCCAGCTATTGGGGTTTCTGAAATAAACTGGGTTAATGGGTCTTATAATACCCCCAGAGACATTCATATTGCGTAAGAGTTTAACCCTTTTTATGCCCCAGCAATATTTATATTGTGTAAGAGTGTAATCTTTTTTGAATATTTTTATGGCAAGGTGCATTCAAATCAAATCTTAAGTCAGATTGCCAGTTTCCCTACCAAAGCTGTTTTCCCTGGTGTACTCCAATTTTCTCCATTATTAGAAACTGGCCTCCATGTTATAGCCAAATATTCTGAAAGTGGCATAAAAACAACAATTTATCAATCAGTCTTTTACTATTAGAATATCGTCATGTGCATCTTTTAGTGTTATATGTCCACTTTTGATAAAAATGAAGATAGCTATATATTTGCCAAATCCAAGTGCAATGGTCTATCTCCCTATGCAACTATAATACGAGATTTCTACACTCTAGGTGTTTTTTTGTCAGAACTACACTGTTCTATCTCCACACTCTCATTGGACTATAATAGCTTATTCATCTAGTTAGTTCAGAAAAGATTTTTTTATAGTGTTGTATCTCCAATATTTCTCATGTATTTTTGCTGTTAAATAATTATCTTAGTACATGTAGTACTTTAATTAAATGATTTGCATGGTTTGAACTCAATCTATGAGCAATTCTTAGCAAATCCAGCAGTACAGAATTGGGGATATTTCAAAGTTAAAAAATCCATGGTATATCTCCAATGGAAATATAGAAATAAATTTCTAAAACTACATTGTTTGTAGTGAAATGTTCTATCTCCAAAAAAGGGGATGCTTTATTTATATAAGTTGCTTGTCATTTAAAAAAAAAAACAATCGAACAAGGAGTTACTCTTCATATACGTAAATTTGATATTATGTAACTTTTATGTCTCAGTCAAATATTTATGACATTAAGCTTTTAAACTTTAATTTAAATTTTTACCATTATTACCAAATGGGAAATACATCATTATAAGATTCACACGACGATATGCCTGTCAATTTTTACAGTTGAATTAAGCATGAGATTGAATATTTTGTAAATCAGGACAAAACCTTGAAATTTATCATTCAGAGTATAAATAAGTCGATTCATGTTACTTAAAATTGTTGACCTCTGTCGTACTGATAAATGGTCTTGCATCCCACTGATATAAAACAGAAATAGCTGATCTATGTAGAAATTATTGAGAAGTTTGTTATAAATGGGGAAGTTCTTGAAATCTGTCTTGAAGATCAAAATAAACTTCAAAATTACTAAAATATGTGATTACTGAAACTTTGAAAATCATTCACTTGTTTCAGTAGTACCGTGACAGTTCAGTGATTTAGTATTTCTTCAATATTTTTGTTTTTGCAGTTTTGAAGCTTGTACAGTCAAATCTTGCAGATCTGAGTAAGATAGAGGTTGAGTTAAAAGGTTGATATATTTTGTTATACATAGATCTAAAACCTGTTGACCAGTAATACTTTATATACAATTTATTTAATTACAGTCTCAGGGATCAGAAGCTTTAGATTTATTGCAGTATTTAAGTTCAAATGACATAAACCAACCAATAGGAACAGTCATACATACGGGAATGCAGAACAGTCGTGGAGGATACGAAAATGACTGTTCTATTGTACCGCTGACAGATAACAGGTATGTATTGTCAAATGTATATGTATAAACACACGTCATGCAAACATTCAGTACAGTGAATTATACAATTTAACCAAAGATCTATTGATAAAATAAAAAATATTGTTCTGGTCTTTGGCATCTACACATCTTGATGTCATAGGTACACACCCAGCATCAAACATTAACACCATACATTTTTGTCTCCCCTTGAGACATAGGTATGCTGTTTCCGGTGTTGGTGGCAGCGGCGTCAACAATGTATTTGTTAATGATTAGGTCAGTTTATGGGGAACCACTAGTGGTAGCTCAATGATATTTGGTATGCAGTTGTATTAGAATTGACACATCTCATTTCCAAGGAGTTTATATGGCACGTCCCCTTTGTCATGGTCTATTGACTTTGAAACTTTTGCTTAGTTTTCATTTATAAGATTGTGATTAGGTCAGTTTATGGGGAACCACTAGTGGTAGGTCAACGATATTTTGTATGCATTTGTATTAACATTGGCACATTTCATATCCATGGAGATTATTTGGCCCTGCCCCCTTAGTCATGGTCTATTGACTTTCCAACTTTTGCTAAGTTTATATGTGTTAGTTTGTGATTAGGTCAGTTTATGGGAAACCACTAGTGGTAGGTCACTGCTATTTGGTATGCAGTTGTATTAGCATTTGCACATCTCATTTCCATGGAGATTGTTTGGCCTTGTTCCTACATTCATGGTTCATTGACTTTGAATATTTTGTATAACTTACATATTAAAGTATTGCTATTTTAATTTCAACATTTGCATTTTACTATCAAAATAACAAAAAGGCGAGACATATCTCTGTGTTGACAGTTTATTAGAATGTACTTATGATTCAGAATAATATAAATATTGACAAAAAGAAGGTTTTCAGATAAAAAATGTGACTTTTGGGTTATTTTTATAAAGAATGACATACTCAACAAATCCAAAATATTAGTTTACTGACCAGTAGACAGTGGAATCTACCCCTCAAAATATATGACAACGACCAATAAAAGTCATCTTTACTAATTGGATAAAAATGTTAAATTGTTGACAAACAATTAGGCCAGGAACCGAAAAATAATTAGGTTAAGCGTAGGAAATTTTCTATTCTGTTGTATATCTGATGAATAACAAATAAGGAACATACATAGGTATAGTAACCACCTCGGTGGTCTCATGGTATCATGTTTGACCCGAGTGAGGGAGGTCCCGGGTTCGAACCACAGCTGGGTCAAACCAAAGACTTTAAAATTGGTATTTGCTGCTTCTCCTCTAGGCACGTGACATTAAGGAGTAAGAGCAAAGACTGGTCGATTATGAGTCAGAATAAATCAGAATAATGCATCTGTTTATGGTGATATGTCTTCCTGCAGACTGTTACCTTGTGAACTAGCACGTTAAAAATCTGGCTCAGCGTGTCAGTCTAGCACAATGCAGGGTTAATATTCATATTAACGTTCTCGTGCTGAATATGCATGTTTTAATTTGCCACTGGACGTTAAGCAGCCATTCATCATCATCATCACATATGTATGGTTCTGCATAAAAAAAATGAACCTGATTGAGGATCAAGCAAAAGCAAACCAGAATAACATGATTTATCTGAATAACAGGTTCTTCATGATTGCACCTACCTCACAGCAGACCAGATCATTTTCCTGGCTAAGGAAACATTGTCCACTAGATGGATCTGTAATGATCTCTGACCTTACATCGGCATTCTCAGGGTTAAATGTTGTTGGTCCACATGCTCAACAGCTGTTGGCAGATGTCACAGATACTTCAATGACTCTAACAGACTTTAAACCAATGACGTGTCAGGTATATTTTATTGATTCTCTGTTGATTAAATCAATGTTATTGATGTAAGTTAAATTCTTATTTTTCATAGGCTTACACCAGGTTAAATATAATTAGTCCTAGGCATACACATGGTTAAATCATATTGGTCCTAGACTTACCCCAGATTGAATCTCATTAATCCTAGGCATACACATGGTTAAATCATATTATTCCTAGGCATACACATGGTTAAATCATATTAGTCCTAGACTTACCCAAGGTTGAATCTCATTAATCCTAGGCATACACATGGTTAAATCATATTATTCCTATACTTACCCCAGGTTGAATCTCATTAATCCTAGGCATACACATGGTTAAATCATATTGGTCCTAGACTTACCCCAGGTTAAATATCATTAATTCTAGGCATACACATGGTTAAATCATATTGGTCCTAGACTTACCCCAGGTTGAATCTCATTAATCCTAGGCATACACATGGTTAAATCATATTGGTCCTAGACTTACCCCAGGTTGAATCTCATTGGTTATAAATAAAAGGAGATGTGGAGTATAAATCTTGAGAAAAATAACTTAATACCAAAAAAATACCTAGAGCTCATCACCAAACACAATACCTAGAGCTCAACACCAAAAACAATACCTAGAGCTCAACATCAAAAACAATACCTAGAGCTCATTACCAAATACAATACCTAGAGCTCAACACCAAAAACAATACCTAGAGCTCAACACCAAAAGCAATACCGAGAGCTCAACACAATACCTAGAGCGCAACACCAAAAACAATACTTAGAGCTCAAAACCAAAAACAATACCTAGAGCTCATCACCAAATACAATACCTATCTAGAGCTCAACACCAAAAACAATACCTAGAGCTCAACACCAAAAACAACACCAAGAGCTCAACACCAAAAACAACACCTAGAGCTCAACACCAAAAACAACACCGAGAGCTCAACACAATACCTAGAGCGCAACACCAAAAACAATACCTAGAGCTCAACACCAAATACAATACCTAGAGCTCAACACCAAAACAATACCTAGAGCTCAACACCAAATACAATACCTAAAGCTCAACACCAAAAACAATACCTAGAGCTCAACACCAAATACAATACCTAGAGCTCAACACCAAAAACAATACCTAGAGCTCAACACCAAATACAATACCTAGAGCTCAACACCAAAAACAATAAGGAGAGCTCAACACAATACCTAATTCTCAACACCAAAAACAATACCTAGAGTTCAACACCAAATACAATACCTAGAGCTCAACACCAAAAACAATACCTAGAGCTCAACACCAAATACAATACCTAGAGCTCAACACCAAATACAATACCTAGAGCTCAACACCAAAAACAATAAGGAGAGCTCAACACAATACCTAGAGCTCAACACCAAAAACAATACATAGAGCTCAACATACAGTTTTCAACAAATGATAAGTATAGGTCAAAATTTTCATATTACCCTTTCAGATGTGACGTCCCAGGGTCTAACAATAAATACCTTTAATGTTTTCAAATTTCAAAAGAGAAGGTATGATAAGGCCACTTTTTTAGCCCCTTCAAATTGAAAATCAAAAAGTATTATAAATCTACCAATTAAATCCTTCAGATGTTCATAAGTTATAGTTTTGTCTTAATATTGGCACATGGGCTTCAAATATCCTATATTTAGTGCAAAACAGCAAAAACTGTCAAAACAGCCTCATTATGAGATCTTGTCATTAATACTTCGATATATGAACAACAGCTTTACCCATAAAGATATTTTGCTACAAAAGGACAAGGCCAAGGATGGAAGGCTTGGGTATGCTTTTTGTCGAGCCTGCGACTTTTGTCGCAAAAGCGAGACATAGCGATCCTACATTCCGTCATCGGCGTCGTCGTTGGCAGCATCCACAAATATTCACTCTGTGGTTAAAGTTTTTGAAATTTTAATAACTTTCTTAAACTATCCTGGATTTCTACCAAACTTGGACAGAAGCTTGTTTATGATCATAAGATAGTATCCAGAAGTAAATTTTGTAAAAAAAAAAAACCTGTTTATCCGTATTATACTTATAAATGGACTTAGTTTTTCTGCCAGTTAACCTAACATTCACAATGTGGTTAAAGTTTTAAAAATTTTAATAACTTTCTTAAACTATCCTGGATTTCTACCAAACTTGGACAGAAGCTTGTTTATGATCAAAAGCTAGTATCCAGAAGGAAATTTTGTAAAAGTATTTCATATTTTTCTGTATATTACCTATAAATGGACTTAGTTTTTCTTCCACTTAACATTACATACAGTCTGCAGTTAAAGTTTTTAAAACATTTATTAGATTCATAAACCATCCTAGATTTTTACCAAACTTGGACAGAAGCTTCTTACAATCAAAAGATTGTATCTAGAGGAAAATTTTTAATGTGCATTCCCCTATCACACTGAAAACATAGACGACAGCAAATGTAGGCGAGATACTGGGTTCCACGGAACCCTTACAAATTTTCCAGTGTCTATAGTGTCAACAATTTTAAAGTTTGTAATTAGATCAATTTAAGGGGTACCACAAATGGTAAGTCAATGATATTTAGTATGAAGTTGTTTTAGCATAAGCATATCTCATTTCAATGGAGATTATTTGGCTCTGCCTCCTCAGCCATGGTCAATTGACTTTAAGACTTTTGCATAGTTTACATGTTAAAAGTTTGTGATTAGGTTATAAAGTCAATGATATTACATCCCCCTCTAAAACTTGGGGCTATACTGCTATCACCTTGTCCATCTGTTTGTCAGTCATTCATCAAACATTTTTATGTCACACTTTTCTCAGGTACCTCTAAACTGAACAATTTCATATTTGATCAGTCAACATATAATGTTCTGCATAACATAAGTTCCATAATATTACAGAATATTTCTTCCATCTGGAACTTATATTATGAAGGAATTTCTATTTCATGACAGATCAGCAGCTTGGCAATGATGAGTTCTAAGGTAGCAATACACAGTTAGGAAAAAATCTTAAAATTGACACTCATAATTTTTAACCACCCTCTTTTCCTTCCTATCTAATAAATAAGGCTTACTATTTGTGTTATGCATGTGTATATTTCTGGAAAGAGCATCTTCCATAGATTTCATTTTTAATAGTTAAAAAGGTGAAATATAATCTCTTTTTGGTGTAACCATGGCAACAATCTGCATTTATTTGATACAAAATATTGCAAAAAGGGGGGTGAACATGTCACAAAAGTCTCAAAAATTTGGTCCAAAGGAAAATTTCAATCAATTAGAGTGATACCTTTCCTGAAACCATAGACCTATATCTATCAAGAGGTCCAAAAAAAATCATATGCATTTCTGCTTGTTTTTCCATAAAATTGAATTGAAAAGATCGAGCAACAAATCTTTGTTGAAAAACACTACAATAATTTCTAGATCTAGGGCGGTACGGATAGGAAAATACGGACTGTCAAACAGAAAAACTGGCCTATAAAACATGCTAAAACAATCTAAATGATCATATAAACACACTTGGAAGGCTATATTATTCTTCAACTATCTAAAATCAATTTTATTGTACAAAACTTTCATATTTAAAAATTCACCATGGCCATAATGCGAAACTAAACTTCTAACTGTGTATTGCTACCTAAAGTGTAGGCATTCCTGGGATATGTCTGATACCTTCCTCCTGTTTGATGATACTTTAAATATCTCAATTTGTTGAATGAACGTGAAAATGTTCGTCACATATTTCTCCATTACTACTGAACAGAATGACTTCATATTTGATCATCAGCTTCATAATGCAGAATTGTAATGTGTGATTGCTTTTTAGATTTGTCTGCACCTACTTCCTGTTTTCAGATGCTTTGAAATACAAGTGGGGATATGCATAGCAAAACAATGCATGCATTCTTGTTAGGATGCAGTTGTAAAGCATTAAAACATCTCCTTTTATTGATACCATTTTGCATGTTCAAATTTCCTTAGTACTAGTAAGTAGCATTACAAATGTCCTGTAATTCCACTAACAATAGTAATTAAACTTTTTATCATTCTTTGATGTTAACATGTCATTGTATATTTTGACAGGTTATAGATGTTGGATATGCTGGCGGTATAATAGCTATGAGGTTAACACATGCTGGTGAAGACGGCTTTGTACTGTATGTCCCATCAGAGGTAAAATATTTAATACCTAAGAAGACACACATGATTTTTTTATAGCATTTTTTTTAATCATAGTTGCGTTTGTACCTTAATTTGAAAATTTCTAAATTCTGTCCTATAGATTCTATTTTTGTAAAAAAAAAAAAAAGACAACCTTTCTATATAATCCTTAAAAAGTTCCAACTCCCAAGGATGACTTGGGAATAGAAATATGGTCACTTAGGTCTTCTTCCAACTGGCAGTAAAACCTTTGCCAAAGTGGGGCATCCATTTGGCTGTGCATGATGCTATATGTTGCTTTTTATGAATTTTCATGAAATGAAAAATGAGCTTCAAGCATGAAAAGCTTTAAGCACATCTAATGTGAAAGACGCGATATATTGGTTCCATAAGAAAATTCCAAATTGTTTATGGCTTTTTTTTCATACTTTTTAAGTATTCATGTTTTAATGGGTCCATTTTGTATATTGGCATCTTCCCTAGCCAAGGTTATGATCCAGTCCCTTCCTCTCCACCCTTGGCAAATTAAGATAGAATTTCGGATCCATGAGGTAATGATTTCCATTGGTTGCAGTTATAACTGGTGCGTCCAATCAAAAAAGCACATTTAAGATGATCACGTGTAAATGTAGAAAATGTAAATAAACAATTGCCATGTGCTGATTGTGCAACAAGTCGTTACCCCAAAAACATAGGACGATATTTAGTGACAATTTTAAAGTTCTTAATCAACTAATTGAAATTCCTGGGTATGTTTCTAGTGGAAATGTTGGAATGTCAGTGTATATTTTCGGTGCCTGCTTCACGAAATTTGTAAACACTAGACACAACCATTTTTACACCTCCACATTGAAGAGTTCAAGTGCTGCCATTGGTCAAGAATGATGCAGTCAAAATGGGCGTGACTTTTATCTACATAAATGGCGCAGCATTGTAATCACAAATGTTGGCTTAATCTGCCAAGGGTGAAGTCTGAAGAGGAGGGGACTGGATCGTAACCATTGGCTAGCAAAGATGTCTATGGGGATGAAACAGTAAATCCCAAAATAGTTCACAATAAGATCTTACGTAATTAAGACAAAAAAGGAAAACAAACTTAATTTAAAGGGCTATTAACCTAGGATTTCATTCAGAAAAATTGTATGCATAAACAACATTTTTAGACTGGTTTCAATTGTCTAATCTTAGAATTTTAGTTTTAATAACTAAAACACAACAGATTATTTTGAGATTTTTATTTCTTATAACACAAACACAAGGAATGATGTGTTATTATTTCTGTTTAATGTTTAACCATGATACAAGGAATGATGTGTTATTATTTCTGTTTAACCATGATACAAGGAATGATGTGTTATTATTTCTGTTTAACCATGATACAAGGAATGATGTGTTATTATTTCTGTTTAACCATGATACAAGGAATGATGTGTTATTATTTCTGTTTAACCATGATACAAGGAATGATGTGTTATTATTTGTGTTTATGTTTAACCATGATACAAGGAATGATGTGTTATTATTTGTGTTTATGTTTAACCATGATACAAGGAATGATGTGTTATTATTTCTGTTTATGTTTAACCATGATACAAGGAATGATGTGTTATTATTTCTGTTTATGTTTAACCATGATACAAGGAATGATGTGTTATTGGGAAAGACGGCTTCAAGCCGTCAATTCCCTATGTGGCTGGCCAGACTTCCAAGCCCCTCATGTCACTCATTTTGTTTTTATAGTTGTGGAAAACACCTCAAATTTTCATACTGAATTGATGAGAAGGAGACACACAAATGAACAGATTGACTTTAAACACTTTTTAACACATTTGCCATCTGTATCTCGTGAAATTATCGTATCTTGAGCTCTCCTTAACATTATTTATGTTTCTTTTACAATCCGGAAAAATCAGTATTACGAAATATTCTAAATATATCCAACCTAGTGACGTCATGGTTGGAATTCCACACTAGGTAGAATAAAATTGAGAATGGAAATGGGGAATGTGTCAAAGAGACAACAACCCGACCACAGAACAGACAACAACAGAAGGTCACCAATAGGTCTTCAATGCAGCGAGAAATTCCTGCACCGGAGGCGTCCTTAAGCTGGCCCCTAAACAAATATATATACTAGTTCAGTGATAATGGACGTCATACTAAACTCCAAATTATACACAAGAAACTAAAAGTAAAAATAATACAAGACTAACAAAGGCCAGAGGCTCCTGACTTGGGACAGGCGCAAAAATGCGGCGGGTTAAACATGTTTATGAGATCTCAACCTCCCCTATACCTCTAGCCAATGTAGAAAAGTAAACGCATAACAATACGCACATTAAAAGTCAGTTAAAGAGAAGTCCGAGTCTGATGTCAGAAGATGTAACAAAAGAAAATAAACAAAATGACAATAATACATAAATAACAACAGACTACTAGCAGTTAACTGACATGCCAGCTCCAGACCTCAATTAAACTGATTGAAAGATTATGTCTTCATCATATGAATATCAGGCACAATCCCTCCGTTAGGGGTTTAGTATCATACCATCATAAAATATATGAGAAGAGCATAACCCGTGTCATGCCAACAACTGGTTTTTAAATAAATGTGTTTAGTTCCGATGCAAAGACCCTATAAGTGAATCAATATTAAAGCCAAAATATGCAATATTTAATGACCTGACAACAGTATCGTAACTATATCCCTTCTTAATAAGTCTATTTAAAGGTTTTGTTAGCTTCTGAGGTGAATACTGACATTTTAGTGCTTTATAAAGAATATTACCATAAAAGATTGGATGTGAAATACCTGAACGTATAAGAAGTCTGCATGTTGAGCTATATTTACGAATGATGTCCTTGTACCGATGATAAAATTTAGTAAATGTTTTGACTAGTTTGTGATATCGAAGCATGGATATCCTTTCCTCATTATTAAAATCATTCACAGAAATCGTGTATGATTTAGAAATCGGTATTTGTTTATTTAAAAACATAATTATGTTTTCTGTAGATGATTCAAACCTGCAATGCTTTGATTTGTAGGTCAACTTTCACGGTAAACAATGGGGATACATGGGATTGGGGAGGAAAACGTCAGTTTTCATTCTTTTCTGTAACTGTATTGAAAATCTCTCCTCCAATACAGGAGCACCTCAAATTGATGAGTAATTATTCACCTAAAGAAAAGTTTCTGTATCTGAACACTTAAAATGTGATATTTATTATTTGATAAGTAGTTTTCCATTAAAACAAAATTTTATGTTCCAACATAATCATTGTAATGGTTAAAAAAAAATATAAAATGTCAAATGGCTTATTGTAGTTTAAACATATTTAATTGGAAATTTAAAACTGATTAGACTTTTCAGCCCTCACTTTATCGAGAAAAAAATTTAAAATCTTAGAGCCCTGTCACAAAAATGGATAAATGCCCTAGCTTGCAGTTCAGTGGTATACAATATAAAAAATATATATTGTTGTAGTTATTAAATGATAGAATTCAATTGAATTTTAGATAATTAACTTTCAACTTTAATGAAATGTTTTGAATTAGAAGGTGCAAATCTCTTTATTGGTCTAAATTGATTCTATGATGAATTCTTGGCTAAGGAAATGAAATTACATTATTAACCAACAATTAATTTCAATATTATCAATCTTTCTACATGTTTTTGCTCATTCTTTGTATGAAGACTATCAAAAGATACAAAAAAAAATATTTGCCGTCTTTTCCCTCCGAGCTTTTAAGCTCTTTGATTATTTATGTTTAACCATGATACAAGGAATGATGTGTTATTATTTCTGTTTAATGTTTAACCATGATACAAGGAATGATGTGTTATTATTTCTGTTTAATGTTTAACCATCATACAAGGAATGATGTGTTATTATTTCTGTTAATGTTTAACCATGATACAAGGAATGATGTGTTATTATTTCTGTTTAACCATGATACAAGGAATGATGTGTTATTATTTCTGTTTAACCATGATACAAGGAATGATGTGTTATTATTTGTGTTTATGTTTAACCATGATACAAGGAATGATGTGTTATTATTTCTGTTTAACCATGATACAAGGAATGATGTGTTATTATTTCTGTTTAACCATGATACAAGGAATGATGTGTTATTATTTCTGTTTATGTTTAACCATGATACAAGGAATGATGTGTTATTATTTCTGTTTATCTTTAACCATGATACAAGGAATGATGTGTTATTATTTCTGTTTAATGTTTAATCATGATACAAGGAATGATGTGTTATTATTTCTGTTTAACCATAATACAAGGAATGATGTGTTATTATTTCTGTTTATGTTTAACCATGACACAAGGAATGATGTGTTATTATTTCTGTTTAACCATGATACAAGGAATGATGTGTTATTATTTCTGTTTAACCATGACACCAGGAATGATGTGTTATTATTTCTGTTTAACCATGATACAAGGAATGGTGTGTTATTATTTCTGTTTAATGTTTAACCATGATACAAGGAATGATGTGTTATTATTTCTGTTTATGTTTAACCATGATACAAGGAATGATGTGTTATTATTTCTGTTTATGTTTAACCATGACACAAGGAATGATGTGTTATTATTTCTGTTTAACCATGATACAAGGAATGATGTGTTATTATTTGTGTTTATGTTTAACTATGATACAAGGAATGATGTGTTATTATTTCTGTTTAATGTTTAACCATGATACAAGGAATGATGTGTTATTATTTCTGTTTATGTTTAACCATGATACAAGGAATGATGTGTTATTATTTCTGTTTATGTTTAACCATGATACAAGGAATGATGTGTTATTATTTCTGTTTAACCATGATACAAGGAATGATATGTTATTATTTCTGTTTATGTTTAACCATGATACAAGGAATGATGTGTTATTATTTCTGTTTAACCATAATACAAGGAATGATGTGTTATTATTTCTGTTTAACCATGATACAAGGAATGATGTGTTATTATTTCTGTTTAACCATGACACAAGGAATGATGTGTTATTATTTCTGTTTATGTTTAACCATGACACAAGGAATGATGTGTTATTATTTCTGTTTAACCATGATACAAGGAATGATGTGTTATTATTTGTGTTTATGTTTAACCATGATACAAGGAATGATGTGTTATTATTTCTGTTTAATGTTTAACCATGACACAAGGAATGATGTGTTATTATTTCTGTTTAATGTTTAACCATGATACAAGGAATGATGTGTTATTATTTGTGTTTATGTTTAACCATGATACAAGGAATGATGTGTTATTATTTCTGTTTAATGTTTAACCATGATACAAGGAATGATGTGTTATTATTTCTGTTTATGTTTAACCATGATACAAGGAATGATGTGTTATTATTTCTGTTTATGTTTAACCATGATACAAGGAATGATGTGTTATTATTTTTGTTTAACCATGATACAAGGAATGATATGTTATTATTTCTGTTTATGTTTAACCATGATACAAGGAATGATGTGTTATTATTTCTGTTTAACCATAATACAAGGAATGATGTGTTATTATTTCTGTTTAACCATGATACAAGGAATGATGTGTTATTATTTCTGTTTAACCATGACACAAGGAATGATGTGTTATTATTTCTGTTTATGTTTAACCATGACACAAGGAATGATGTGTTATTATTTCTGTTTAACCATGATACAAGGAATGATGTGTTATTATTTGTGTTTATGTTTAACCATGATACAAGGAATGATGTGTTATTATTTCTGTTTAATGTTTAACCATGACACAAGGAATGATGTGTTATTATTTCTGTTTAATGTTTAACCATGATACAAGGAATGATGTGTTATTATTTGTGTTTATGTTTAACCATGATACAAGGAGTGATGTGTTATTATTTCTGTTTAATGTTTAACCATGATACAAGGAATGATGTGTTATTATTTCTGTTTATCTTTAACCATGATACAAGGAATGATGTGTTATTATTTCTGTTTATGTTTAACCATGACACAAGGAATGATGTGTTATTATTTCTGTTTAACCATGATACAAGGAATGGTGTGTTATTATTTCTGTTTAATGTTTAACCATGATACAAGGAATGATGTGTTATTATTTCTGTTTATGTTTAACCATGATACAAGGAATGATGTGTTATTATTTCTGTTTAACCATGATACAAGGAATGATGTGTTATTATTTCTGTTTATGTTTAACCATGACACAAGGAATGATGTGTTATTATTTCTGTTTAACCATGATACAAGGAATGATGTGTTATTATTTCTGTTTAACCATGATACAAGGAATGATGTGTTATTATTTGTGTTTATGTTTAACCATGATACAAGGAATGATGTGTTATTATTTCTGTTTATGTTTAACCATGACACAAGGAATGATGTGTTATTATTTCTGTTTATGTTTAACCATGATACAAGGGATGATGTGTTATTATTTGTGTTTATCTTTAAACATGATACAAGGAATGATGTGTTATCATTTCTGTTTAATGTTTAACCATGATACAAGGAATGATGTGTTATTATTTCTGTTTAACCATGATACAAGGAATAATGTGTTATTATTTGTGTTTATGTTTAACCATGATACAATGAATGATGTGTTATTATTTCTGTTTAATGTTTAACCATGATACAAGGAATGAAGTGTTATTATTTGTGTTTATGTTTAACCATGACACAAGGAATGATGTGTTATTATTTCTGTTTAATGTTTAACCATGATACAAGGAATGATGTGTTATTATTTGTGTTTATCTTTAACCATGATACAAGGAATGATGTGTTATTATTTCTGTTTAACCATGATACAAGGAATGATGTTTTATTATTTCTGTTTATCTTTAACCATGATACAAGGAATGATGTGTTATTATTTCTGTTTAACCATGATACAAGGAATGATGTGTTATTATTTCTGTTTAATGTTTAACCATGACACAAGGAATGATGTGTTATTATTTGTGTTTATGTTTAACCATGATACAAGGAATGATGTGTTATTATTTCTGTTTAATGTTTAACCATGATACAAGGAATGATGTGTTATTATTTCTGTTTAATGTTTAACCATGATACAAGGAATGATGTGTTATTATTTGTGTTTATGTTTAACCATGATACAAGGAATGATGTGTTATTATTTCTGTTTATGTTTAACCATGATACAAGGAATGATGTGTTATTATTTCTGTTTATGTTTAACCATGACACAAGGAATGATGTGTTATTATTTCTGTTTAACCATGATACAAGGAATGATGTGTTATTATTTCTGTTGAACCATGATACAAGGAATGGTGTGTTATTATTTCTGTTTAATGTTTAACCATGATACAAGGAATGATGTGTTATTATTTCTGTTTATGTTTAACCATGATACAAGGAATGATGTGTTATTATTTCTGTTTATGTTTAACCATGATACAAGGAATGATGTGTTATTATTTCTGTTTAACCATGATACAAGGAATGATGTGTTATTATTTCTGTTTATGTTTAACCATGACACAAGGAATGATGTGTTATTATTTCTGTTTAACCATGATACAAGGAATGGTGTGTTATTATTTCTGTTTAATGTTTAACCATGATACAAGGAATGATGTGTTATTATTTCTGTTTATGTTTAACCATGATACAAGGAATGATGTGTTATTATTTCTGTTTAACCATGATACAAGGAATGATGTGTTATTATTTCTGTTTAACCATGATACAAGGAATGATGTGTTATTAAATCTGTTTATGTTTAACCATGATACAAGGAATGATGTGTTATTATTTCTGTTTAACCATGATACAAGGAATGATGTGTTATTATTTCTGTTTAACCATGATACAAGGAATGATGTGTTATTATTTCTGTTTATGTTTAACCATGATACAAGGAATGATGTGTTATTATTTCTGTTTATGTTTAACCATGACACAAGGAATGATGTGTTATTATTTCTGTTTATGTTTAACCATGATACAAGGAATGATGTGTTATTATTTGTGTTTATCTTTAACCATGATACAAGGAATGATGTGTTATTATTTCTGTTTAATGTTTAACCATGATACAAGGAATGATGTGTTATTATTTGTGTTTATGTTTAACCATGATACAAGGAATGATGTGTTATTATTTCTGTTTATGTTTAACCATGATACAAGGAATGATGTGTTATTATTTGTGTTTATGTTTAACCATGATACTAGGAATGATGTGTTATTATTTCTGTTTAATGTTTAACCATGATACAAGGAATGATGTGTTATTATTTGTGTTTATGTTTAACCATGACACAAGGAATGATGTGTTATTATTTCTGTTTATGTTTAACCATGATACAAGGAATGATGTGTTATTATTTGTGTTTATGTTTAACCATGATACTAGGAATGATGTGTTATTATTTCTGTTTAATGTTTAACCATGATACAAGGAATGATGTGTTATTATTTGTGTTTATGTTTAACCATGACACAAGGAATGATGTGTTATTATTTCTCTTTATGTTTAACCATGATACAAGGAATGATGTGTTATTATTTCTGTTTAACCATGATACAAGGAATGATGTGTTATTATTTCTGTTTAACCATGATACAAGGAATGATGTGTTATTATTTCTGTTTATGTTTAACCATGACACAAGGAATGATGTGTTATTATTTGTGTTTATCTTTAACCATGATACAAGGAATGATGTGTTATTATTTATGTTTATGTTTAACCATGATAAACATAATTTGAGGTAAATGCTACTTACATATATATTTTTTATATATTTCAGGGATTGGTAGAGTAGGTGGGGGAAAATACCTGAAATTTAAATTTTTATTTTATTCTGAAAATTGAAAAAAATAGGTCAGCAGATCTATAAATCAACAAATTAAAGAACCCTTGCCTTCCTGCTTTTCATGTATAACATAGGCAATCAAATTAATGTGGCATCCCATAATCAATAGTCTGATTACTCAGAGATTATATAAAGAGGAAATCATCATAAATGACGATTTTAAAAGCTTTTATGTGCACGATAAGTTGATGACTGTAGAATGACATCTATAAATGTTTGTTTTGCTGACAGAGACAAAAGCCAGGAGAGTCGATAGAAGTTGATGACTGTAGAATGACATCTATAAATGTTTGTTTTGCTGACAGAGACAAAAGCCAGGAGAGTCGATAGAAGTTGATGACTGTAGAATGACATCTATAATGTTTGTTTTTCTGACAGAGACAAAAACCATTGGAGTAGATAGAAGTTGATGACTGTAGAATGACATCTATAATGTTTGTTTTTCTGACAGAGACAAAAGCCATTAGAGTAGATAGAAGTTAATGACTGTAGAATGACATCTATAAATATTTGTTTTGCTGACAGAGACAAAAGCCATGAGAGTAGATAGAAGTTGATGACTGTAGAATGACATCTATAAATGTTTGTTTTGCTGACAGAGACAAAAGCCATGAGAGTAGATAGAAGTTGCTGGTGATATATAATACCAGAGACATATATACACAGAGATTGGCAACTCCGTGAAATCCCGTTAAAACACGCGCCCGGAATGAGATTCTCGTCGATAATTATTTTACAACATGTAAACAAGTCAGGGATGAATAACCTCGATAGCTAATCAAGAAAAGTAATAGGAAAACTTATTTCAGATCAAATCATTTCTTTTCTAAAAACTACTTGAAATAGTTGTAGTTTTTAATGTATTTGATTGAGAAAATATTTTTCTTTTTTCGCATTTCTTTTAATTTAAAAGTAAAATCTGGTAATGATCATGATATTACAAGAAACATTTCTTTGCTAAAGTTTGCTTCTAAATTACACAGTGAAATTATGTGTCCGATTTTCTGGTCATTATTTCCTTAGAGTGGTGACTGTGGATTCACAGGTGTGCGATTACGCAATTTATTGCCCTCCGATCACCTGAATTTTGCCGGAGGTGAAGTTCTAAATGGATTATTACTTGGTAATTGTTTTTACAACTAAACAAATTCTGACATATTATTTTAACCATGACCAGAACTTTATTTTAACAGAAACACTGGGCTATACTATAGTATTCAATCAGGAAAAAAATAGTCATTTAACATGTCAAGAAAAGAAATAAAGCAACTTTTCATATAAAAATATGTAGCCAGTAGAATTTTGTCTCGTGGGAAACTGATTTTATATCTGTTTTAATTTAATTATAATGTTTAATTTTTGATTGACCTAAAATTAAATTATTTGTGGAACCTTTGCATGAATTTCCTAAATGAAGTGCATACATTATAGTGTTGTCGAAATCACTTTTTTTGCTGCCATGAAATATTGAATATGAATCTGTCATTATTTGTAGTTTTTTTAAGACTTAATATCACAGACTCTGATTAAAAACAATGTGTATCATAAGTACAGTAAAATGCTCTGCTGAACTGTAGAATTTTAATGTTCTGTTTCATAGACCACCGGAGTACTGCAACATTCTTATCTTTACTCTTTCCTATCGGGTAGTGAAACTCGAGTTTGAAATTAGAAAGATTTAAAATTGTACACAAGTTTTATCTGATCTTTTGTGGGTTTATGTTGTTCAAGGTAATTTTCGTGCAGTGCTATGTGGGCTGTTATTTTCTTTTCATTTGATATTTTTCCTGTGTTACACGACCTTGTACTTTTGTATTGCCCTTGACATCTCCTGCTTCTGTTCAAACCTTTACCACTAATATCTCATCTGGTTTAAATAAAATAGTGTCTCATTCCGAATTTGTTATACAGGAATTCATTTTAAAATCAGTTTTTATAAGCATATAAACTGCTTGGTCTCTTTACACAACTTATGTTTAGGACGGAATGCATCAATAGGTACATACATGTACCAGGTCATGGATATATAAGTACACGTTATGTGCTTTTGACCTCCACAAGAATTTTTAAACATTCATAGATGTGCAAAGAATATTTTGTCGTTGGGTTGTTGTCTCATTGACATATACCTCACATTTCTGTTTAGTGATAGCATCTGTGCCTTTTCAATTTATTGCAGAAAATATTTGCATAAACATTTTTCAAAACAGGAGAGGTGAAATAGTGATCACAGAATGAGGACATGTAAAACTGAAACAACACAACACAACAGATAAATATAAACAGGCACCATTGTTAAATAACTGAAACAAACATAGATGATGACCAATATGAGCGACTAGTGTACAAGTAGAGTGAACATTTCTTGCTTCTTATTCTACACATTTTGTCATTTCATGTAAACAATTAAATATGTTACTTTCGAGGAGAGGAAAGAATTTGTGAAACGAAATATTTTGCCTTTAGTACTGTCAAGTTATATATTCACAGGAGTGTTGTTGAATAAATGAACATTTTCTTTTTTTACATTATGCTACCTTTATGGTACAAAGGAAGCATTTCCATTCTCATGATGTACAAAGATATTATAGAGTGGCCTTCCAATGATAGTCATACATGTAAATCATTGTCTCATTGGCAATCATACTACATCATCATATTGTTATACATGTATGTAAAACTATGTACATGTATACTTTGTAAATGTAAAGAAGACAAATGAAGTTGAACACAAGATATTTATTTGCATTTTTTCCATATAGTCTCTGCACAACTGCCACTGTGTCACTTCTGCTTCAAATTCAATATATTGAATGCAGTCTTGTATTTGTTCTTAGTTCAATGATGTCACCATCACTTGCACAAAATCGCATACACATGTACATCAAGTTTGGCATATGAACTATAATATATGAACTACAATAATATGGTGGATAAGCACATGTAATTTTCTCTCCTACATAACCATTTTAAGTATCACATTGATAGTAGTAATCGGTCCAATACAAGACTGTGCAGTTACATTTGAAAAAGTCATCACTAACAAATAGTCGTTCCTGTCTGCCAGGGAGTCTTATTTTCAATCAGAAAGGCTTGGGAGTCCTAAATTCAGCACATGTATGATATTACATCTCTTGTAATGCTGCACTGTTAGGTAAATTTGATCAACATCTTTGTTCTTTTATAACATGCAGGATCCTGTTAAAAAAAATGCTGTCAGATACTGAATGTAAATATATATAAAATTGTAAATGTCATCAAAATGGTGGAAATAATGAAAAAACAATTTATATACACAAAACCAGTATGTCTTGGGAAAGGAATACCTGTGATGGGTACAATTGTTCTTTAAAGATGGACAATTTTATAAACTGTAGCCATGGACAGGTGTCTGTCTTTATACTGAAGAGAATGAACATGGCCAACAGCTTGAATAGTGATTTTAATTCTAAATTGCATCAAAGTGGGAGAAAATATGGAAAAACAACTGTTATACACAAATCCAGTATGTCATAGGAAAGTTATTCATGTTCTGGGAACAATTATTCTCTAAAGATGGACAAGTTTATAAACTGTAGCCATGGACAGGTGTCTGTCTTTATATTGAAGAGAATGAACATGGCCGACAGCTTGAATAGTGATTTTAAATTGTAAATTGCATCAAAGTGGGTGAAAATATGGAAAAACAACTGTTAAACACAATTCCAGTATGTCATAGGAAAGTAATTCATGTGCTGGGAACAATTATTCTCTAAAGATGGACAAGTTTATAAACTGTAGCCATAGACAGGTGTCTGTCTTTATATTGAAGAGAATGAACATGGCCGACAGCTTGAATAGTGATTTTAAATTGTAAATTGCATCAAAGTGGGTGAAAATATGGAAAAACAACTGTTATACACAATTCCAGTATGTCATAGGAAAGTAATTCATGTGCTGGGAACAATTATTCTCTAAAGATGGACAAGTTTATAAACTGTAGCCATAGACAGGTGTCTGTCTTTATATTGAAGAGAATGAACACGGCAACAGCTTGAATAGTGATTTTAAATTGTAAATTGCATCAAAGTGGGTGGAAATATGGAAAAACAACTGTTATACACAATTCCAGTATGTCATAGGAAAGTAATTCATGTGCTGGGAACAATTATTCTCTAAAGATGGACAAGTTTATAAACTGTAGCCATGGACAGGTGTCCGTCTTTATATTGAAGAGAATGAACATGGCCGACAGCTTGAATAGTGATTTTAAATTGTAAATTGCATCAAAGTGGGAGAAAATATGGAAAAAACAACTGTTATACACAATTCCAGTATGTCATAGGAAAGTAATTCATGTGCTGGGAACAATTATTCTCTAAAGATGGACAAGTTTATAAACTGTAGCCATAGACAGGTGTCTGTCTTTATATTGAAGAGAATGAACATGGCAACAGCTTGAATAGTGATTTTTAATTGTAAATTGCATCAAAGTGGGTGGAAATATGGAAAAACAACTGTTATACACAATTCCAGTATGTCATGGGAAAGTAATTCATGTGCTGGGAACAATTATTCTCTAAAGATGGAAAAGTTTATTGACTGTAGCCATGGACAGGGGCCTGTCTTTATATTGAAGAAATTGAACGTGACCGACAGCGAGAATACTGAATTTTAATTGTAAATTGTATCAGTGGGTGATTTAATGAAAATTCAACTTATTTACACAAAACCAGTATGTCTTGGGAAAGTAATTCATCTCATAAATGTTTTATTCCTTTTCGAATGAAAAGGTTTTAATAAAAATACGTCCGTGTTCAAAATTTTCATAACGGCCAAGCTTTCCCTTATTATTGACTACAATAAAACGTTAATCGTCACAATATTTTAACTAATAATTACTGCAAACTGGAAAAACAAGGTAAATAATTTACGAAATTGAAATATATACTTACATTATGCTGTTTTGTAATGCTTGATGTAAATTAAAAATCGAAGCGAGGTGGTGTACTTGTCGTGATAGAATCAAAATGGCGATCTCGTTAAAGTCTCGTGTGCTGCGTGTTTTGATTAGATTTCGCTGACCACTGTTACAGTTGCCAATCTCTGTGTATATATGTCTCTGATAATACCATTCCATTATTCGTTTGAATTACACATAATTGAGCTCATTATACGAAACATGCCTTTTGGTCTTTGGTAGACAGTTGTCCATGTAATAAGCAATCATACCAAATCTACTGATTTTTATAATTTCTTAACTTGTCTTCTTATTTTGGTGATTTTATCTACTATTGGAGTAACTGTTCCAACTAATCTCCCCTGACTGAAAGATAAGAATTGTTGTCTACCCTGTCTAAAAGAGATTAGAGTTCTTGTATCCACTAAGCTCACTTGAGATTTCTGTTGTCACCACTGATCTCCCTGCCTGTATGACATGACGATGGAGAAAGGAATGGGCTACAGTATTTATTTTTATCTTTCAGTATTCGTTACACGTATATGACACACTAATGAAGGCAGGAAAAGATTATGGAATAAGAAATGCTGGATATTATGCAATGAGGAAGTTAAGGATTGAAAAGTTCTTTGCTTTCTGGGGACAAGATCTTACTACAGATGATACACCTTATGAATGTGGCCGAGATTTCAGAGTTAAGTTAGATGTAAGTAGATTGAGTAAGGGACTAGTGATGGAGTAACAGTAGGGGAGGGAAATCTTGAGTAAGGGACTAGTGATGGAGTAACAGTAGGGGAGGGAAAGCTTGAGTAAGGGACTAGTGATGGAGTAACAGTAGGGGAGGGAAAGCTTGAGTAAGGGACTAGTGATGGAGTAACAGTAGGGGAGGGAAAGGGAAATTCTTTGCTTTCTGGGGACAAGATCTTACTACAGATGATACGCCTTATGAATGTGGCCGAGATTTCAGAGTTAAGTTAGATGTAAGTAGATTGAGTAAGGGACTAGTGATGGAGTAACAGTAGGGGAGGGAAAGCTTGAGTAAGGGACTAGTGATGGAGTAACAGTAGGGGAGGGAAAGCTTGAGTAAGGGACTAGTGATGGAGTAACAGTAGGGGAGGGAAAGGGAAATTCTTTGCTTTCTGGGGACAAGATCTAAATACAGATGATATGCCTTATTAATGTGGCAGAGATTTTAAGTTTAGTTGAATGTAGAACTGTACAGTTTGCTTACAAGTGATCTAGAGACCTGAAGCATTACCTTACGAGTCCCCATAATAAAAAACATACAATTTCACTATAGCAAGGGTAATTAACTGCCTCCAAGAAAACAACACTTGACAACTATAATAAGTGACCTACTTTGGATTTTTATTTCAGAAAGGTGATTTCATAGGGAGAGATGCCTTGTTAAAACAGAAAGAAAATGGAATTAGTCAGAAGTTCGTTCAGTTCCTGTTAAAAGATTTTGATACAGAAAAGGATGTGTGGCCATGGGGTGGTGAACCAATCTATCGTAACGGCAAGTTTGCTGGTACTGTTACCTCCAGTGCATACGGCCCAACATTAGACAAGATGATATGTCTGGGCTTTGTGAGAGACTATGATGAAAATGATAACAGAATAGTTCATAAAAATATTAACAGATTTATAATGGACAAGGATGCCACATATGAAGTGGTAGTAGGAGGACAAAGATTTCAAGCTGAAGCCAGACTTTATACTACAAAGGAGGCATATACTACATCTGATCCTGTGTTTATTCCTGTTCCTAAGTAGTGTAGAAGCCAGACTTTATACTACAAAGGAGGCATATACTACATCTGATCCTGTGTTTGTTCCTGTTCCTAAGTAGTGATCAGGACATAGATTCTAGCCAAAGTAAACTGTCCGATCAATTATTTTATCTTGGTCCACAGAGATGATCAAGACATAAAATTAAAATGTATCATTTTAGTGTCACTCGAAAGTGAATTTTTAACATTGTAATCAGTAGGAGGTGTTTATTATGGTAGTGAAAATAGTAACATATGTAGTATTATATCCAGTATAAATATACAGATTTATTTAACATAATTTAAAGCACCATTAGCTATGATTTCCACAGTACCAATTAAAAAAATAAAAGTATGTTTCTGTTTGTTTCCAACATTTTCAAGAATTGATTTTGAATATTTTGCTATTAGCAGTCAGTTTGGTTCAATTTTGTCAAAATAAGCTCAAACAACTTGCTCTTACATTATTGTCGTGCAAGACAATAATTCAACATTATTAGGATCCATATGCATGCAACCTTAAATGATCTCAAGATGGATTGTTCACGTGCTCAACAATTCAGTTATTGAAAAGGATGTTTAGCTGAAAAATGAAAGTAAGGAACCAATTTTGTTTAATGATTCAGGGTGTAAAAACATCATTCTTATAGGGCGTACAGGTAAAATGATGATATTCATTAACGTGAAGACGGCTATAAGGCATTGCAACATTAAAGTTACATTTACTAACTTAAGACAGTAATTTGTATAAGAGTTTTATATTTTCTATGTTCTTATTTGTACTACTATTTCGTGAATTTTGTATGTCTGTTTCTGTTACTCAGATAAGAGATTAAAAAAAACTTCAAAAAGATTTTAAGTAGCTCTTTTAAAATGCAGATATATGCTGTTCTATGTATAACCTTTCTTGTGGATACAGTGATCTCCATCAATAGGGAGATTGTTGAAAGAATACAATATTCTGTTTCATAGGAAATTCAGACTAACTTGAGGTTAAATGATAGTCACTGAAAGTGTTCCACAAACTTTGTTATCATTAAAGAACAATACCATAATTTATGCAGTACCATCTCTTTGAAAATAAGCCCTCATGTACAAAGACTACATAGGTGGAAATCAATTAAACTGTAACAAAGCTTTAAAAAAAATCAAATAGGAATGTTAATTTCATTCTCTGGCCTTAGTACACTGTAGCAGACATACTGGAGATTCTAAAAGTATTGTACTCAAGGTCTCTGACTTAAACTAATACAATGTAGCCAAATGAGATTTTTTTATATACTTTTTTGGACATATTTGGGGCTAAATATAGACATTACTACTCCTCCTTTAAAAGCAATTTAAGCAGCAGAATCAATGTGATTTTAAAACAACTGTGTTGAACTTCTTGTGAGGTGTATGGTTTTGCTTTGTGTTGAAGACTACCCACTGACGTTAAGATTAAATACAGCATCAAAGCACTGTTCCTTTGAAAAGGTTGTTGTCAAGCATGTGAACAGATTTTTTTAATCTTTTACAGATGCCTGCAAACAAATTATCAATATTATATAGGACAATAGTATAAAGGAATTTAGATTTAAAACATGAAAAAATTCTTGACACTCAACCATGCCAATTTTAAAAATATGCTTTACTTGTTGGTTTATTTCATACAACAAAAATTTCAGTGTAGACCATTTCACGTACAACAGATGTCTTAGAATAAAAATCTATTATTCTAAAAATTCTCTGTTCATGCATGTAATTAAGTTTGATGAAAAAAATCAATAAAACGTATTCCACCATCATACATGTAGTCTTCATTTGATTGTCAGGTGTGTAAACGGATAAAAAAGTCACTAATTTAGAAGGAAACAAAGTCTCACATTTGGTAGGGAAAAAGTCACACATTTGGTAGGAAAAAAGTCACACATTTGGTAAATGTAGGGAAAATCACAAATTATGTCCATTTTTGTACAAATGTTTAGTAGTATTTCATTTCTTTTCTCCTCATTATTTTAAAGTTATACATGCCTTTTAAAGGTAAATAAATGACAATATTGTTTAAGGTTTTGCTGCTATACTCTGTGGAGAGAGTAGATGATGGACAGGAAATGAAGCCAATTAGTTAATAACTGTCTGTTGAATTGTTTTTTCATGGACAACATTTTGTTTATAATCTTGGAAAATTGATTTAATTACCTCTGTATACTAAAATTAGACGTTGAAATATTCTGAAAATGAGTTGTCAGTGTAAATTTAAATGTTTATTCTTGACTTGACTGTAATAGTTCATTTTCTTTCAATATTTATATTAACACTGACCACTCATCTTAAGGAAACTGATTGAGGGGTCATTGGGTGACCCATTTCTGGCACATATTCAACATATTCCAAATTTCCTGCCCTGGTCAAACCACTTTGAACTGACTTTTTGTTTGATTTGTACTCATCCTGAATATGCATAATCTATCTGCCCCTTGACCTTATAAGCTTTACAAAAATCATGAACTATCTACCCCTTGATCTTATAAGCTTTACAAAAATCATGAACTATCTACCCCTTGATCTTATAAGCTTTACAAAAATCATGAACTATCTACCCCTTGATCTTATAAGCTTTACAAAAATCATGACCTATCTACCCCTTGATCTTATAAGCTTTACAAAAATCAATCCTACAGCAAAAAGATGGACTTCCAAATCATTGCAGGGGTTTCCATGCACTTGCCAAGTTCTTAAACCTGGGACATAATATGTTAGTATAATAGTCCCAGCTTTATCTCACCTGATAAACAAATAATTAATATTACCAGTTCTATTGAAACTGCACGTCTTTTAAAAGTATTATATAACATCCTGTTTAATGTTATGTTTTCTCTGTATTTGTTTCATAAAATGTTTAAATGTACTGTTAGTGGCAAGGAATCCGGGTGCAAACATTAGTAGGTGTGCATTAAATACTAAAGCATATTAATAATTCAATAAATCCGTTTCCAGACTGTAATTTAAAACAATTAATCTTTGCCTCGATTGTGACATCATCAAATGAGACTTAATTATCACCGGAATTGTACTTGCACGATCACCACGACGGGTGCCACATTAGCAGGAACTACTTAATTACCTTGCCAGGGCACCTGCGTTCACCCACGGTTTTTGGTGGGGTTTATGTTGCTCATTTTAGTTTTCTATGTAGTGTTTTTTGGACTTGTTCATTTTTTTTATTTGTGTTTTTTTTCCATGGTTTTCAGATTTTCCTTGACTGATGGGTTTTTCCCATGACGTTTTCAGATTTTCCTTGACTTATGGGTTTTTTCCCATGGTTTTCAGTTTTTCCTGGACTTTACCATGACGTTTTCAGATTTTCCTTGACTTATGGTTTTTTTCCATGGTTTTCAGTTTTTTCCCATTAAGTTTTCAGATTTTCCTTGACTTATGGGTTTTTTCCTATGGTTTTCAGTTTTTCCTTGACTTATGGGTTTTTGCCCATGACGTTTTCAGATTTTCCTTGACTTATGGGTTTTTTCCCATGACGTTTTCAGATTTTTCTTGACTTATTATTTTTTTCCCCATGACGTTTTCAGATTTTCATTGATTATTGGTTTTTCCCATGACGTTTTCAGATTTTCCTTGACTTATTGGTTTTTCCCCATGACGTTTTCAGATTTTCCTTATTGGTTTTTCCCCATGACGTTTTCAGATTTTCCTTGACTTATTGGTTTTTTCCCATTACGTTGTCAGATTTTCCTTGACTTATTGGTTTTTCCCCCATTACGTTTTCAGATTTTCCTTGACATGGGTTTTTCACCATGACGTTTTCAGATTTTCCTTGACTTATGGGTTTTTTCCCCATGACGTTTTCAGATTTTCCTTGACTTATGGGTTTTTCACCATGACGTTTTCAGATTTTCCTTGACTTATGGGTTTTTCACCATGACGTTTTCAGATTTTCCTTGATTATTGGTTTTTTCCCATGACGTTTTCAGATTTTCCTTGACTTATTGATTTTCCTCCATGACGTTTTCAGATTTTCCTTGACTTATTGATTTTCCCCCATGACGTTTTCAGATTTTCCTTGACTTATGGGTTTTTCCCCATGACGTTTTCAGATTTTCCTTGACTAATGGGTTTTTCCCATGACGTTTTCAGATTTTCCTTGACTTATGGGTTTTTTCCCCATGACGTTTTCAGATTTTCCTTGACATGGGTTTTCACCATGACGTTTTCAGATTTTCCTTGACTTATGGGTTTTTTCCCATGACGTTTTCAGATTTTCCTTGACTAATGGGTTTTTTCCCCATGACGTTTTCAGATTTTCCTTGACTTATGGGTTTTTCACCATGACGTTTTCAGATTTTCCTTGACTTATGGGTTTTTGCCCATGACGTTTTCAGATTTTCCTCGACTTATGGGTTCAGATTTTCCTCGACTTACGGGTTCAGATTTTCCTTGACTTATTGGTTTTGAATGTCCCTTCGTATCTTCCGCCTCTTTTTAATCGTTTTAAACATAAACCACATCAAAATATAAATTGTGTATATGTATTCTATTCTAAAACACAATATAAGCTATAATTACACAGGCGCCGAACACAGCAGTTAAATCTGAGACATAATATATATATAGTATAATAGTCCCAGGATTAATATAGAAATGAATAAAATCACTCGTGTTAAAACATGGGACTATTATGCTAACGTTAGTCCCAGTTAAAATTGAGTTGTAATACAAAACAAAAGTTAATCGTTTATACATGACACACTTTTGTTAAACTCGTGCAACATTTTATATACTGTACCTTCTATTTGCAATGCTCGAATTTTATTCCGGTTGTGTATAAAGATAAACATTTTAATACAAATGTTTGATTGGCAACGTGCTACGAAAAAGGATGAAAAATTTTGTCCTGCATTTTTTTTTTAGTTGTAATCTCTGTCCTGCCTTTTTATTTTTCACTCTATTCGGTCCTGCCTTTTTTATTAGTTTATCCTGACTTTTTTTTACATAAATTTACTTTCTGCCTTTTTGTTTTACTCAAAACTCCTGTCCTGCCTTTTTTTCAAATTTCATCCTAGCCCCCCTCCCCTCTACGACAAAAGAGACGATTAATTGCTTCCTATTGTTAATTTTCCCTTTTTTGACGGTAGTGCCCTTTTCTCCCTTTTTACAGTGTGTGTATTTTACCAACTCGTTCACTAATACCGATCTATAATTGAAGGCAAACAGCTCGAGAGTAGTAAAAGATAATCAGTTCATTTCTTTTTTCATAAATTTACGATTTTATTTACCAACCAACAAATAAACAAATTTTTATTTGAGTCTCACCTCTTTAAAACATTTGATATACAACACAATATAATAATAACAGATCAATTTGATCCAATTTATAAAAGAGCCACTCTAAAAAGAATTACGAGAAACTGTAAAACACGAATCCGGGTCCGTTCGCGCCCAATCACATTTGCCCCCTTTTAGTCCAGCTGATTCGTGCATATTTTTAGAAGAATTGTGGGTTTGATGATAAAAGCATGAAACTTTGTACAATTGTAAATATATATTGAGTAGTCAATTTAAGCTATGGACCCACTCTGAAAAATCCAATATGGCGGCCATTTTCAAAATGTCTGCCAATCAGTCCAAATTTCACAACCATGTATAACTTAAAGCAAATAATATATAAACCGAATCTTTTAAAAACATATAAAATGTAATCCAACGTTTCTAGTAAGTCATGACGTTATATTTGACTTTTCATTTTTTTTTCAAAATGGCGGAAAATTGAAAAATGGCCGCCAAAAAGTGAAAATGAACGAAACTGAGAAAAGGCTTTAGTGATATTTATTTCTTCTATCGAATTGCACTTTGCAGTTTATACAATATTCTAGGGATTGCGTTTCCATGATTCTCTGATGATGCTTGCATAACAATTTAATCAAAGATCCCGTAAATGGAAACAGTCGAACGTTTACAGGGGTCTCATTGGGGGTTCTGATCCCGGATCCCGCTTACTGTTTTGTCAGATTCCGTATCCCGCTTACACTATGTATGTAAGCAATTCTCATTTTGTAATTTCCGTGTCCCGCTAGACTTCATTTCCCGTTTCACGGCACAATAATTTGACTTTCACGTGTCACGCTTACAAAAATCGGCAATCCCGCGTCACGCTTGGACCCCAATGAGACCCACTTTACAGGACGCCATCATAATATGTTTGACCGTTTAGTGCCATATCTGAGTCATTAATGATATATGGATAAGTTCCACTTCTCCTTGTCACAATCCTTTCTTTTTCCTCGATTGTGGTAACATCAAGATGATAAATAAATAATACTAATCACCGAATTTCTAAGTAAAATGAGTAACATTCCGAGTGTTACCAGTTGGCCAGAAAATACACACCTTCCTAACACCTGCGTTGACCCCTAGTTTTGATGAAAAGGGACTTGTGTTGTTTATGCTTTCAATGTTGAGTTATTTGCTCTTTATTTTTCAATGTCTGTGTTGTCAACCAGTGAAATTCTTGTTTATTCATCGTTTAAGCATGGAAATCCTTACTTCATTTCAAACGTCCAGATTCGATCAAGCGTAAGGTAATTTACACGTACCAATGGTTTTACATGTTTTAAATGTTGTGATTCTAAGGGTTAGAAAAGAGACATTTATAAATCCACTAGTATATGATATATATATGCCTAAACTGGATATGACTCATCAATCTATTTAAACAAGAGTACCTAGGTATGTGTCACTTGTTGAACAAAAACTGCGTATCCTTCTTAAGCACCTGAGATCACCCCCGGATTTAAGTGGGATTGGTTTAGCTCAATTTTTAGATTTTTGTGTAGTGATTTGTGTTAGCAATTTTTTTTTGCGTTTTTTGTTTATCCATCTTCTTATTTGGTTTTGTTTTACTAATGATTTTTGAGTGCCTAAGTATCTTATCCATCGTTTTATCAGTTAAACAACAACATATTTTCGCAGCAGTTTTCAAATGTTTCTTATGGACCGCCCATTTAGTGTTTGTCCCACTCCTCACCACATTTTAAACAGGACCGTACATAACATCATTGTCCTCCGCATGAACATCTACCGTGACATCTGTTTTATATCTGTCAACCACATTTTATTACCTCATTACAAAATACAAAATGCTCATACCTCTGTGATAATTGTCCAATAGGGTATATCCCATCCGCATCATTCGAAGTAGCACACTGGGTAAAAGGCAGAAACATTCCTTCGCCTAAAGCTTTCACATGCTTTGAGAATGTTGTGTTTTTGCTTTTAAATCGTTAAATCGGTCAATGCAGACTGATATATAAAGGTGGATGACCATTTTTCTAGGCTCTATATGCGTGGAATGATGTCCAGACATATTTAATGTTTTCATTATCATCTGCTTCAAGCCATCAGTGTTATCATTTTATTAACTTATTTATACCATGCAAGGATTATGTTGCACAATTGAGTAATTATACCAGGTCGGCATACATGTATTTCTGGTTAAGATGTAAGTAAGAAACGCATGCATATATTTCAAAGCAAAAGGTTATAACGAATTGACAAGTTGGACTAAGAAAATGCGGAAATATTGAAATTGTCGTACTACGGAAAGATTCGTTAGCCGTAGTTGCACTCTTGATGTTGTCAATATTGTCCACGGTTGCTGTTGTAAAACTACCAGGTTTCGCAGGAGGAACCACATATTCAATGTTGAATTTTTCATTAATATAGTATTGTAGATAAACAGATAATTGGATCATTCATAAATGACAAACGTAAACTGTACATGTTGTAATTTAGTATCTCCTCTTTTCCTGGTCCTAGCATCCAGTAGAAGGCATATATACATTATGCCATTGTTTTAATTCAGTTGAATATAATGTTAAAGAATAATAGAGAAATAAAACAGACGTAACTTTGAAATGGATAATGTCATATTTGCCTCAATTGAATAACTTGACTGCAACTGAATATTTGGCCAAACGATTATCAACTAATGTTTTTAATGACTGTTGAAAATACTTTGCCTACATTATGTCTTCTTGAACTACCTGTATGTGCAGATTTTTCAAGTATCGTTGACATACAAACAGATTGTTGCGGTTGCTTGTTTAATTGCAAAACCAAAATAATTACTAAACAGAAGAAGCAAGCACCTGCCTGGTTAATGGCCTGTCAAGCCTGATATTACTGCAATTTTTAGATTATTACTATGTCCTCTTCCAGTTGATCACAGGGAAAACTGTTCGACTCGAGAAGCATACATTCTAGTTAAGTTTTGCTTAAATATGGGAATAACGCCAGTGTCTATACGTGATCACTCTTTGTAGACTACTGTTATGCAGGAATGGTACTGTAGTTACGATTTGATTTTCTATACTTTCCTCACAAATCTGTTTATGTTTGACTTTAGTAAATAAATGTGGCATGCACTTGGTATTATAGGGCACTTAGCTTTACTGAAGGTACGTCAAAACAAAACACTTTGTAACCTTCTATAAGGGAATTTTGTCGATTTTGATATCTTATGGCGGCCATCTTGGAAAAAGCCGCCATATTGTAATTTCAAGTTGGGTCCATAGCTTATATTGTTCGAAGCACCCAGCACTACTAACATGACAAATTTGAACTAATATAAGAGATAGTTGTTGATTTTGATATTTTGTGGCGGCCATCTTGGAAAAATCCGCCATATTCAATTTTAATGGTGGGTTCATAGGTTATATTTTTTGAAACAACCAGCACTACTGCCATGCAAAATTTTACCATAAATTTGACCTGATATCAGTGATATATGTTGATTTTGATATTTTATGGCGGCCATCTTGGAAAAGGCTGCCATTTTGAAATTTCAAGGTGGGTCCATAGCTAATATTATTTGAAACACCAAGAACTACTACCATGCCAAATTTGATGCCTTTATCATCAAACCCACAATTTTTTCACCGATCTGCCGGATTATTTCACTTTCGCACCCAAAGTCCGTTCGCACTCTATACGTTCGCTCCCAATTTTTATTGGCTTCGTGTTTAATAATTTGTAAACGAGTTTTGGTAAGTATATTGCTATAAATATATATATTTTTTCATTTTTTCTAAATAAAGTGAGATTCAACAAGGTTTTTTTATGTGTCATGGTAAATGTATTGCTATAAACATTTTTTCATTGTTTTTAATGTGTTGAATATATCTTAATCATGTTTAGGTAAGTGTATTGATCTATATATATATATATTTTTTTTTTCATTGTTTCTAAATAAAGTGAGATTCTGACGGTTTTTTTATGTGTTGATAAAATCTTAATCATGTTTTGGTTAAGTGTAATGCTATAAATAATTCTTTTTTATTGTTTCAAAAGGAATTGGGATTCTGACAATGCTTTTTTTATGTGTTGAGTTGAATAATTCGTAATCATGTTTGGATAGTGTATTGCTATAAAAAAAAATTTTCATTGTTTATGAATAAAGTGAGATTCTGACACACATGAGATCAAAGGAGCCAAGCAATTATCTTTCATGTTTTTTATTTAAAATCTTAAAGTTTTACTCGTACCAAGCTAAATACATGCAGTATTTACATCAAAGCAAGTAAAAACAACCATGACAACAATCATGATTTTTATTAAACACTCAACAATAACACCAAATTAGGCTGTGTATAAATACCAATTAGCAGTAATCATACATAATTAACATTTAATGATTAATCATCAAATCAATTTAAAACAATATTTCATTTAAAAATTTCCGAATTTTTATTTATGAAAATAAAAATATTTTGATATAAACATCTACAAAACATCTTAAAATTTATCAGGTTTTTGAAAAAAAAAATGGTGCGAACGGACCTAGGGGGCGAACGGACCCGTTACCGTAAAACACACATGAACGAAATTAACACATGAATTACTATACCCGAATAAAAGTTCGTGCTTTAGTCTTAGATACATTTTTTTATTAGTTTTTATTGGGCTGGCTTTGCACTAGCTTCAGTACCTGCGATTACTCTCAGATCTGTACTTGGCGTCTTTTGTGATTTTCTTAGTGTTATGTTTTCTTGTGCTATGCCCTTTTAAACTGATTTTTAATCGTATTTCCGAAGGAAAATCGGTTATTGATAAGGGATGTACGGCGGGCGGGCGGGCGGGCGGGTGGCATTTACTCATGAACCGTTCAACCAAAGCTTTTCAAATTTTAACATGTTGTTACGAGGGGGGGCAAGGGGTTTAACTGTTACGCTGTTTTGGGGCATTTTAATTCTTTGTTATCTGTTATTCTGAAAATATATTTGCTGTTAGCTGTTATAAGACTTTTAATTTTTTTGTTATCTGTTATTGTGAGAATGTATTTGCTGTTAACTGTTATTGGAAATTGGAATGTTAGCATTTTGACAGCCAATTTTTGGTAGAAATTGAAAATCCTTCAACATCTGGGTCTTACCACTGGTAATATGGTGTTCCCTTATCTGGAGAGGGATTCCAGTAACATTCACATCATTTAACCATATCAAAATCAGTCGGGTCCAGGACAATCCCAGTATATCTTATTATAATTCTTTGTAATAAATTCTATTTTCTATGATCATGTATTTAGAGTTTTCTAGAATTCAGGTTTACTCAATTAATGTATGATTATTGGAAAATGACGCTATCAGCGGCATGTTTCCGATACCATTGACCAGAACTAACGGAAGTTGATTATGCCTCCGCCTACCGCACTCGGTTTCATATTTACTATTATACATACTAACTGGAATCTGCTTGTATTACGCTACACTCGAAGAAAGTGTTGTAGTCGGACGGGAACCAGTTTACATACTTTATTTTATTTACCAAAAAGATATATTGACCTGTCCATGTTTTTTGTTATTAAATGGTATTTGGAGCTATCCCTTTGTTATATTTTTCATATTTATTCGAGCTTTCACTTTTATGCACATGTCTTACAATCGTAAAAAATCGGTATGTATACATGATAAATAGATCCGTTTTGTTATGGTGTTGGACTTTTTACCCTCCAATGATCAGCAATCGCTAGACAAAATAGTTCTCCTAAATAATGTCAGCCTTTCATGCCATTTCAACTTTACAATCATTTAAAAAGTAATAATCGGAATCGTTTTGATATCCATTGGATAGAAACTGGTCTTTATCCAGATTTACGAAGATTTTAATAATCGGAAATTAGTAATACGGTTATACCCACGCGGTGCGTATGCATCTTTGTTTACAAAGTTATAGCAGCAGAGTCTGTAACTGTATCATTATTAATTAACTACACTGTTATTGTACTTAATATGATGAAAACTGCATATGCAATATAAGATGTCAACTCGGCCAATACAGATTTTTTTCCCGTATTGGCCGAGTTCCGATCCGGTCAAAACAGGATTTCGGAACGTCTCTAGTTTTTAGATCGTAAGTCACGATAAACTCAAACTGAAAGTAAACAGTTGTTTGTACGACGCAGTTTTTATTTACTCACCATAAACAAGCTGAAACGTTCAGTATGGCATATATTTTAGGTTAAAGACGGTCCCATTCATTTGAAAAGCATTTTGAAAGTAGACGATGGAATTATTTCAGGTATGGGGAACGAGTAAATTATCACAAAGTTCATTTCTTGACTACCTCATAATTTCATCATGTCGATGGTACAAATCGTTTTTTACTGTTTACCTTCGCTTCTCATGTTTTGTAAACGGTCTTTTATTTTTAACCCGAACCAGGCATATGCTTTCTGTAATTGCGCAAATCTTCGTTCTTTGGTCAATTGGCTTATGGATAGTTGTATCAATTTCAACTCTTACATTATTTTTTTTTAAATATATTTGCATTACACATGCAATGGCAGTACCTTTCCAATTACTATTTATGTGTTGTGTCTAAATTAAAGTTGTAACACTTTATAGTGACTGGAAAGGGTTGAAAAATTCATCAGATGAGAAAAGGCTGAAGATACATGGAAACGGCACCAAATCATTAGATATTGCATCTTATAAAAAGAAACTGAGATTTGGATAGTTCCACTTCAAGGTAAAAATGTTTATCTCTTGTGAAATGAAATAAAAAAAATATTGTAACCCTGTAGTTAATTAATAAAGACACTATTACATGTTTTTCTGTATTGGCCTTATTGTTGGTCCTCGGCCAGCAGTATTGGCCTTCGGCTTCGCCTCAGACCAATACACCAAGACATGGACCAATAACAAGGACAAAACAGAAATACTTACGCAATAATGACAGTATGGTTCAATAGCGGGAATCAGCCCCTCAACTACTTTTTACATAAATATTAACTTCTGGCTTCAACTCCTTGTTCGTCTTGTCTGGAGATCTTGTTGTAGTTCCAGTTAGGCAAGCATTTTAGAGACGTATCCCTTCCATCCTCTCTTGACTTGTAATTTCTGGTGATTGATTTTGCCACTTGACGTTGTATCCTTTCAAGCTTGTTTTTTTTTTTTTTGTTACCGTGTAGGGGTCCCATACTATGGCTCCATATTAAATTGTAAAATACATTCCTAAAGGTCTAGATCATTGTTCTAATCTGACACAAATTTCAATAACTGGAATGCTACCCAAGTTGAATATATGGTGACCTACTAGAACAGCATTATCACTATTGAAATTGCGTTTAATACCATGACTGTTCAATGTCATTAACTTAAATGGAGACAGACATTTGACCTGAAAGGTGGTGTGGGAGTGCAAAATCAAAAACTAACGGACTATGATATATGGTTAAAGAATGAATATCAATTACATGGGTCAACATGGTCAAGGGCAGAGTTGTTATGAAATAACAATATGGCAGAGAAGTGGTTTCAAGTTTCATATAAAGCGACCTGACTGACATGAAATAATCAAAGATTGATTGATTGATTGTTGGTTGCTTAACGTCCAGTGGCAAATATTTCATGCATATTCAGGACGAGAACAAATTAACAATAAATACAATAGGTAGGTTCTGTAATAGGGGCGTCCGGGATTAAGGTCGGAGAAATTTAGACTGCCACGGGAAATGAGGGTATATTGGATAGGGACAGAAATTTTGCCTTGCAACAGGTCACCTACGGACCCCTCAAAGAGTTGTTGCAAGGGTTCTTAACGTGCAAAGAGCGTGGCACTCTCTTTACACGAGGCATCGGATTTAACGTCCCCATTCTGACCGGACGTGGCTGCAAATTTGTACATCCCGCACAGCCAAACGGACGCCCCACTTTAGCAAGGGTTTTACTGCCGGTCGGAGGAAGACCAATGGTGACCATACTTCTATTCCCCAGTCACCCTTGGGGAAATAATCAAAGAGCTGATAGCTCTGAGGTGGAAGAAGGTGAATAAATTAAAGGTAACTTGAATTACCATAAAAGCAGCCCCACTAACCCAGCCTGCTTTGTTCCATTATCGCTATGATGTATTTTTTTCTTCAAACAAGAATGTGTCAAAAGTACATGGATTTCCAATCTATACAATCATTTTCTATGTTCAGTGGACCGTGAAAATTAGGTAAAATCTTTAATTTGGCAGTAAAATTAGAAAGATCATATCATAAGGAACACATGTGTACTAAGTTTCAAATTGATTGGATTTCAACTTCATTAAAACTACCACGACCATAAACTTTAACCTGAAGCAGGACGGACGGACAGACCAGTAAACATAATGCCCATAAATGGGGCATAAAATAGTAAGACTTGTTACATACCTGCCAACTTTTGAAATTTCCCATGGGGTTTTAGTGTGCGACAACAATTTTAAAGGTTACAATTTTTAGCGAAGTATTTTGCACGATCTGGATTGTCTTGAAAAGTGTCATATTTTTATGATGAGCTTACATGCCTTTTTCTTAAGTCTGTTTGCATGATTTAAGTTTTAAATCAGTAGAAAAGATGAACATGTAGCTAGCAGACCAGGGTTTATTTTCTTGTGTAAGAATATTAGATGCTTGTTGAAATTTCCAATTTTGAATTATGCAAAGATGTGTCACCCTCATTAGAAGAACATTACAACCCACTGTAAAAATGAGCACCTCTATATTCATATTATTTGATGAAACTTTTCCCCAAGAACTATGCATCTATCAAGTATTAAAGTGTCAAAACATGTCAAAAGAATTTTGTGATATCTTCTTTATTAATTTGACCCTCATTTAGAAAAGTTGTTCCAAATATAATGAATTTTCCCACATTTGAGTTAAAATCTTAAAAATTTTCTTTCTTTTTTTTCAACAGTAAAATGACCCCTTTTTAGGGACACCACTCATAATGGGGGGGTGGGGTGGGGTCCCAACCTGTTTGTTTGTCTTTGTGAAAAAGAATAGTACATTGTGCTTTAAATGATTTAATTGAATACAAAATAACATGTGTTTCAAAAGTATAATGTCAATAAATTAGTGAAAAAATACTATTTATTATCTTTATGGTAGTACTGCATCATTGAATTTGGTCAATCAGTCATGCTTTTATCCTTAAGCTGTGTAAGAACCTCCTTGCAGATGAAAATTCACATGCCATGTTTACGATTTTACAACTTCTTCTTCTTCTTCTTCGTATTTCCTTCCAATTAGGAACACCAAGTACAAACGGAGTTGTTTTCACTTGTATTATTTAAAAGTATTTTTAAAGTACTAGATGAAAACAACACAAGTTCAACATCTAGCATGTTAGAATAATCTTCAGAGAAAACGTTTTGATTGGCTTATTAATTTGATCATGAGAAACACAGAATTTGATTGGCTGAACACTATTGTCTTACCTTGGGGACAAAATAAGGAACAGATGATTTTCACTAAATCGTGTTTTAGAGCTTTTTTAACGATACCCTTAATATCAATATTTTTTAATAAATGCAAGGACGTATTATAAAACGTTGTGTAAGATAAGAGTGAAGAGAATGAACACAGGGTGAACGTACTATACGGGCGAAAGAACTCAGGACGAACAGACCAAGGGCGAACATGTAAACAGGGCGAGTTGTCCCGATACCAAATTCACGCATGGGTACTACAAATATCTACATTAAAAACATCCGGTTACAAGTAAACAAATAACGTTCATGTAGATGAGATGAAATCTAATAAATTACATAAATAAAAGGGTAAATATTAACGATAGTGATTGTTTTTCAATCCTAATTTACAAATTAAATTATTCAGATGCTTAATCATGTGTAAAAATCGGTGTCAAGAATCGGAAGTTGTTATGAAATTGTAATACACAGAAACGGATGCGGCATACGGAGGTGGTTCAATGATTTTAAAGTCGGCACCATAGGCCTTCAGAAGACTTGAAGTCTTCTTCCACCAAAAAATCAAAGGAGTATCCCTATTTGTCTAATCTTCAAGGTGAAATAAAACTAGTAAAACAATATTATACTATTGTCTAAATCTACAGAAATATAATTTGCTTCAAGTAACAGAAATAACTAGGTCACTAGTAACTTATTTAATGAGTATGTGGGGTATAAGAGCTTGATAACAACAGGCTCTTCATAATCATTGGTTTGAAAAGGATACTAGTAGTCTATATTCTTGATTTAGAAAATGTAATTGCAAGACGAAAATCACATTACTTGAAATACTTTTAGATCATTCAGGTAGTCTTTATTTATATGTACAAAAGAACAGCTAGTAGTCACAGTGGCGAATCCAGAGAGGGATGGGGGTTCGGGGTTGGAACCCCCTTTTTCTTGACGATCAATGCATTTGAATGGGGACATATAGTTGGAACCCCTTTATCCTGGGTTGGGAACCCCCTTTTAAAAAATGCTGGATCCGCCCCTGAGTCATTGGATATTGTAGATCATTCAAATAGTCTTGACCTATTTATTAGTACAAAAAAACAGCCAGTAGTCATTGGATACTGTAGATCATTCAGGTAGTCTTGACCTATACATTTGTACTAAAAAAACAGCCAGTTGTCATCTTCACATAACACACACATATTTATATATACGAATATCAATTATATGCTTACGAGACATGTTGGAATGTTAAACTAATTACGGTATGTGAAAATCAAGACTTGCATAAAAAATATCACAATATTAGAGACAGTGGCGTCATTTTTCCTCAGAGCTTTCAGCCCTTTGATTTTTTGTTATGGAATTCAATACTTTTTTCAGCATTTTTGGTGCTTTTAAAGGAACTGACACATGCTTGTAATAAATTAGTGTGTGTATTCTTAGAAAGAATCACAGAGCTGAGTCTGTGTTCCGTATTGTATAAAATTTATACAATAAGAAACAGACTCAGCCCTGTTTAAAAAGGTGTTTCTGTTAAGGTCGTATGGACCTAGGCCGATTCTCATCATGTATCCCTGACGTTATGTTTCACTTTTTGTAATATTAAGAATTGTTCGAATTTGATTTTTCACATATATATGGGGATAATGTTCCCTGTATCCCCATATGTAAATTTTAAATTCGAACAATTCTTAATATTACAAAAAGGAAAACATATGGCCATTATATCATATCATATCTTTATTGTCATATAAACATAATTAGCTTGTGACAAAAAAACAGAAACAAACATAATATAGAAATTACAATTCTAAAAGAAATGAACACAAGAAAAACAAATATATAGCTATATCCAAACAGGATATCTCCGAGTTATCAGTTAAAACTAATTGAACTTCTTTATAAAAAAGATTACTAGAAATTTCTATTGGAAGATTTCATAATGAAGCTACCTTGGCATGACTTTTTTTGCTTTTTTTTTACTAGGTCTTCTAAACTTGAAATAAGGTTAACATTGCTCTTTTTAAGAGTCATTGGGAATTTATATTCTAACTCATTTTTTTATCATATTATCATTGTAGTAAAGAAATGAAACTAAACTTTTGGCAATGTGTTGCTGTAAAATGATGGTTTTAGATTTATTTATATTTAAAGGAAGTTGCCAATTTTCACAAAAACTACTGAATTTATTTATACTGTTCTGTAGACCTTTTTACTCAAAAGTAGATCATCTACAAAAGATAGTGATCCAAGGGTTGGGTACTTGTTTTGGATAACACAAAATTATTATCTTACATTGAGTAAACCAATTCTAGATAACTCTAAAATACATGTTTATATAGAAAATGGAATTTATTACAAAGGATTATAAGATATACTGGATTGGTCTTGGACCCGAATGATTTTAGTATTTCGTTTACTGTTATCTGTTTTTATCCTTTTTCAATTCCTTGTTATCTGTTTTAAGCCAAATCAATTTGCTGTTTTGCTGTTATTGGATCCCCCCTTGCCCCCCTCTGTTACTGATGACAAAATGGAGGTCAAGTTCAATATTGACGATTTTCACTTTCCCCGTTCAAGAGTTATGGTCCTTGTGATATTGAAAAATGCCAGGACACAAATAAATGTTAAAAAATTCGGTTTATTGTCATTCAGCTTTACCGGATTTCCGAAGGAAAAATTAGTTATTGATTTGGGATGTTAGGCGAGCGGGCGGGCGGTTGCCAAACGGTGTCCGTTCATTTACTTGAAAACGCTTTGACGAAATCTTTTCAAATTTAGATATGTTGTTTCCTGTGACTAAATGAAGGTCGAGTTCAATTTTCACGATTTTAGTTTTTATCGTTGTTAACTTGTAGACCTTTCCGTAGCGAAAAGTGATACTTAGACCGTTGTCTCTGCAATTACTTGAAAACTCTTTGACGAAATCTTTTCAAATTTAGATATATTGTTTCCTGTGACTAAATGAACTCAAGGTAAAGTTCCATTTTCATGATATTTTCACGATTTTAGCTTTTATCGTCACATGTCGAGTTGTTGACCTTTAAGTAGCGAAAAGTGATACTTCGAGCGTTGTCCGTGCAATAACGTGAAAACGCTTTGACGAAATCTGTTCAAATTTAGATACATGCATGTTGTTTCCTGTGACTAAATGAAGCTCTTCATCGATTTTCACGATTTTAGCTTTTATCGTTGTTGAGTTGTACAGCTTGATGTTTTTACTATTTTTACTTGATCCTGTTTGGGGTCCAGATTTGCAAATATCATTTTCATGCAGGAAAATCCGGTTTGCTGTCACTCCGACAGCCTCTTGTTATAGTGTGTTCTTATGTTGTACTGTTACACTACTGTCCCAGGTTAGGGGAGGGTTTGGTAACAGCAAACATATTTAACCCCGCCACATTCTGTATGCGCCTGTTCCAAGTCAGGAGCCTGCAATTCAGTGGTTGTCGTTTGTTATACGAATACGAAAGTTTTATTTTGATTCGGTTCACATATAACAATACAAATAAGCTCCTGAGAGCTGTGTTGCGATATATTATATTTGGTTTCCTTTATTGCATTGTACATATATGAGGCGGTTATTTTTCTAGTTTGAATTGTTTTACATTTGTCATTTCGAGGCCTTTTATACCTTAATATTCGGTATGAGTTTTGCTCATTGTTGAAGGTCGAGCGGTGACCTATAGTTGTTAACATCTGCGTCATTTGGTCTCTGTTGGAATGTTGTCTCGTTGGCGATCATACCAGATCTTCTTATTTTTATATTTAACTTGTGAACTGTTCAAACGATGATTTTCAGAAAATTATTATGTTGCTACTGGTCACAAAAGGAAGGTCAAGTTCGATATTGACTGGCGTTTTTTTTTTTAACTTTTGTCGCTAAGGTCTTGGCTTGATCACCGGCGCTTGGGGAATGATACCTTAGAATGACAAGAGACTTTGTATTATGTCTCTAGAATGACTATAACCAAGTCAGTTCAACTTCTAATATATTGAACAACTCCACAGGCTCCACCTTTTTCACTTTATAGAAAATATTAATCAAATATACCAGTTGTTACCATCTGAAAATCCGAAGTGAAATAAAAATCTTATGAAACAAACATAACTAGGAAGAACTTGGGTGAACTCCCCCAATGACACTGCTAAAATTACTTGTAACGAGAATTCAATTATTCATTTGCAACCAAAGCCTCAAAAAGCATGAGCTCCTTATGGAACTATCTTCAGAACAAATCGAATGCACACGCTAGTATGACGTAGTTTTTTTTACTGATTGCGACTGAATTTTATGTCGATTGTCGCAGACAAATGTCACAAAAATTAATGTAGCCAGGATCCATACAAACAAAAGCCAAGGTCAGACGAACCTTGCATATATACTTTTCTGTGCCTGTTATAGCTTGTTATGCGGTATGGGTTTTGCTCATTGTTGAAGGCCGTATCGGTGATCTATAGTTGCTGACTTCGACGTCATTTTGGTATCTGGCGACGAGTTGCTTCATTGCAAATCTACCATATCTTCCTATTTTTATATTGACCTACAACTAATGGGTAACCAAGAAATTGATGTTATCACGAAACTTTAAGGGAACGACCATTTAACTTTGAGGGGCTCTTATGGTTTATCTTTTCATTCTGTTCCACACAAACATCAATTATATTTGTTTTTTTTTTTTTGTTCTCGTAAAGACCTCATTAAATTTTATATTAATTTCTTCAAGTTGGCAATCAGAATATATTTTTAGCGAAATATCATAACCCCACCCTCCCCCGAGTTTAATAGTCGTGCCCTTAGTTTATCAATGAAACTTGTAAATGCGGTCACGGTGGAGTCAACCATCTTCGACTCCGACCGAATATACAACTTGCAATCATTGTTAACCAATTAAGAGTTTCGTTTTTACTTATAGTATCAGAGAAAACTGATACTATCACACTAGTCTCAGGAGAAATTGACCAGATCAGGATAACAAGTGGCTCCTTACAGCTTGAATCGCTCACCTGTCAAAATAATGAAATAATAGGCAAACACTCAGAAGGTAGTAAAAATTAGTATTTTAGGGGCAATGACTACTATTATATATATATATATATACAAGGGGGAAGCTAATGGTTTCTGTCATATTGACATTCTTACAGATCTTGTACACCGATCATTTTGTATGAGTGGCCGTTCATGTCATTTGCGGGATATTCTATCGCGTTAGTTAAAATAACGCGTTATTTTACTAAACTATCGCGTTACTTTTGAACACTAACGCGTTATTTCTCCATTATATCGCGTTAGTTTCAAAACTAACGCGTTATTATACAAAACTATCGTGATATTTAATATTTGCTATTTATTTGAAATATAATCAAACTAACGCGTTAATTTTCATAAATAACGCGATATTAATTTTTGACATGATAGTAAAAAGTAACGCGTTATTTTGTAAATCTATCGCATTACTTTGTTAAATTTACGCGTAATTTTGTAAAACTATCGCGTTACTTTGTGAAACTAACGCGTTATTTCTACATTTTATCGCGTTAATGCCAAAACTATCACGTTAGTTCTACAAATGTAATCTAACGTGACATTTTATTGGAAATACACGATACGTTTTGTGATTTTTTTTCAATGTCGTTATCCAATCACAAGTGCTGTTCCTCTAGACTGAATCCGAAGAGACAGGGGAGATAACACATAAATTGGCTACCAAATTCCAAATGTCTTTGGCGCAAATACATGGGTTAATCAACCAGGCAAGAGGAGAACTGCTCCAGATCCCGAAAACGAAGACGGGATTTTGTTTCAGGGTAATTCCTATCTTCCTCGTTCTGGCTATAGGGTTTGCAAGAACGTGGTCCATATGGGTTGATGCAGACGATGATGTTGAAAAAGGGGATGCACAGCCTGGGGTACAGACACTTGTTTTATTCGTATAAAAACCTGAGGCTTAGCAAAGGCGGTTTTAATCGAATTAAAAAATTGCATTTATACCCATACACAACAATATTAGGCAGGCGCAGTGCTACCTTATCCTTGTTGGTATATAATATTATATATGGCTGCTTTGCTAAAACTACTCCACTAAAACTAAAAGTCAATATCTAGGACTCTACAGTTCAAAAAGGGTTTTGTTATTATTTCTTAAGCTGTATTCACTGTATTGTATTTCTTAAATGGCACTGGCTATGGTTACATGGAAATGTAACAATAATAAAAATATTATTGTTACATTGGAGATTAATTGCCGGAATGCAGGGTTGGTAAAGGAACCGATTAATTACGAATGTAATAATAATATTGTGTCTACGGTTACATGTCACAGTCTTGCATTGCATTATTGTTACATTAATGCACTGCAATGTACGATGGGACTACTAGTAGTAATATGTATTAGAATAAAACTTGAAAACTTTTATTTGATATTAACCATATTGCAAACAATTTTTTTAATTTTTTTTATTTACAATGACAGTTTCTACAACTCAAGTATGTTGTTTTTGGATCATGTTTTAGTCCCATATGGACGCATTTTTTGTGAAATATTTTCCATGGGGTTCACATTTTCCTTCAGTTGTACTAGCACATCATTATTTATGGGTTCACTGAAAGATGCACCGGTGAATACACTATTTCTGTCATCCTCGTCTTCTGAATCTTGAAATTCAGAGCCTACACCATACATCTCCAAGTCAACTTCAGAGCCTACACCATACATCTCCAAGTCAACTTCAGAGCCTACACCATACATCTCCAAGTCAACTTCAGAGCCTACACCATACATCTCCAAGTCAACTTCAGAGCCTACACCATACATCTCCAAGTCAACTTCAGAGCCTACACCATACATCTCCAAGTCAACTTCTTGTGGGTGTAGTGAAGGTTCTCCGGCATTTGAAATCATTTCTTTTATAGAAATATTTTCACTGTTGGCATTTGCCATAATACCTAAGATGAATAATTGGCTAGGTGTTTTATAGTGTTCTGTTGAAAGTGGATGATTATTATATTGAAACTGAAATGTCTTTAGACTTTCATTTATCCTTGGTTGGAACACATAATGGAGTGCAAAGATGTGATTAGTATTTAATAAATCAAGAACATTTTCATTTTCCATATACATAAATAAATCGTAAAACTCGCTTGTCGAATTATCCCAAACATCCACCCATAATCGTTCAATCCTTTGATTGTGGGGAGTTTTCCCTTTATAGCACTTCCTCTACCAGAACCTCGAATGTGCTCCATATATAAACAAACATCAACATTCTCTACACCATGATCACATCTAATCCTAGATGGTAAACCATATTCACTGGTGGCATCTATAAATTTATCAAACACTGTCAAAGCTCTCCGTGGATTGCAGCCATTTTGCTTCTAATGCCAAAACATGGAAATAAGACAGGCTCTCATTGGATCATACTTATTCGCGTAATACGTTATAGTTGCGATAAAATGAAGAAATAACGCGTTAGTTTAAGAAAATAACGCAATAGTTTTATAATAACGCGTTATTACTGGAATAAATAATATCGCGTTAATTATGACAACTAACGCGTTTGTTTGATAATTTTCGAATTAATAGCAAAATGAAATATCGCGTTAGTTTTGAAACTAACGCGATAAAATGGAGAAATAACGCGTTAGTGTTTAAAAGTAACGCGATAGTTTAGTAAAATAACGCGTTATTTTAACTAACGCGATAGAATATCCGCAAATGACATGAACGGCCACTCATAATTTTGGTTGTTAATAGTTTCTTCCCATCTATTGTATTTTTTTTTTTTAAGAATCGAGGCAAATACTTGAAAATTTGTAAAAATCGTCTTTTAATGGCAATAACTCATGCAAGGAGTCATCTGATTGTTACGTCATATTGGCATTTTCGTAGATCTTGTATAGCTGATCATTTTTGCTGTTCGGTTTCTACTTATCTAATAGTTTTCAAGATATTGGCAAAAACTGGTAAATTAGTCAGAAATCGTCATTTAAGGGCAATAACTTTTGTAAGGAGTAATCCTGTTTTCGGACGTATAAGAATTTTTATAGGTTTCTATTGCTGATCATTTAAACCGTTTACAGTTTCTACCCATCTATTATATTTTTGGGATAATATGCAAAACACTAAAATTAGTCAAAAATCGATATTTACTCGCAATTTCTCATCACGGGTCATCCCGCTGAATGGTTAAGGTCAAAAAGGTCAGTGGCAACTATATTACTTGCATATATGGACAAGAACATCTTGATGCGATATAAATATGAACCCTGCTGTGTGCTAGACTGACAAGTTCAGCTGAATTTTTAGACGTGCTAGTTCACAAGTCCGCAGGATGACATGTCACCCAACAACGACATCATTTTAACTCCAAAGTCCACCAGTCTTTGCTTTTACTACCAAATGCTGCATGCTTAGCAGAGAAGTGGCAAATTAAATGTTCATTTTCAAGCCATTGGCTTAACCTAGCCAGTGACTCACTAGAGGCAAGCACAGATTTAGTTTACAAGACCACCAAGGCAGTTACCTAATGTCGATCAATAAACTATATAAATGAGATCAAAGTCGGATGGACCATTACAGATGGACTTGTACTCTTTACCACCATTCTAATACACTAAATACAGTTAACCTATTATTTTTGCAACACTTTGTAATCATTGGACTTGATAGATTATTGTATAACTAAAGAGGAAAGTGTCTCTTATCACAATAAATTTATTTTGATCAATGGACAATGACATTACAAAAATGAGGTCAAGGTCAGATCAACCATTCAAGACAGGCTTTCAGTCATTTACAACTATTTTATATACCAAATACAGTTAACCAATTACTTTGGAGTTTAAAAGAATTTATTGGTTAACATGAAAAAAAAAGAATTCATGAACTTGTTTCACATTTTTTCATATCTTGGCCTTTTATAGTAGACCATACGGTATGGGTTTTTCTCATTTTTGAAGATAGGGTGACCTATAATTGCTTCCATCCATTTATTTAAATTCTGGTGGATAGTTGTCTCATTGGCAATCATAAAATATCTCCTTATTTTTATATTAACATTGAAAAATAAACCATGAACAAGATTCGAGATCAGATGAACCTTTTCAGACGCACAAACATGTATCCTTTAAAATTAACATTTACACCATGGCCAATTACAGTTAAACTAAGGAGAAAATTAACATTTACACCATGGCCAATTACAGTTAAACTAAGGCGAAATTAACATTTACACCATGGCCAATTACAGTTAAACTAAGGCGAAAGTAGTTTACTGATCAGAGAACCTGATCAAGAAAAGTTCTAACTTCATATAGGATTGCGACAAAGATTAGTTTAAATTGGTCTTGAAGATATTTTAAAGTTTATGAAAGAAGATGACGATGGATATTAAACAAGGAAATGGCAAATTAGTTTTTATACCAATTAAGTTGTCAGATAACAATGAGAAAGTTGTGAGCATGAAAGGGACCGGGCACGGGGACTCTCTATTTTGGGACTGGAGATGAAAGATGACAAATGATAATAGTTATAGCTCATTTGACCTTTGAACATGTGAAGTTAAAACCATGCAACATATATAATAAGTGAACTTCACCAGGCAACATATATAACAAGTGAAAGTTGAACAATGAATCTAATGATTATCTACTGATATACATATTACCATGAAACTTGCTAAAACATTTAGTTGTATACTATTCAGAAGAAAAACTTTGGACCTTTTGTGACTTGTTCAGAAGATTCACCAGAAAAATATCCGTTGTTAATTTGCCCCTTTTCTTGTGCAAGTCCACAAATTTCACCATGTGAGATGACAAATATCCTTGATAAGGTACACAGCTGTTAACAATCGCAACAGAAGCTAAGCACTGCAATGATCTTGTAGCCACGGGACACAATGGACTTGATAACGTTTGGGAATACCAGATGGGTGTTCTGTTGGCAGCATCTATACAGTCAGTGTGAGCACCAGCTCCCAACAGGGCTTGGATGATATTCATCTGGTTATCATAATGGTCGTTCACTAGCTCATTCAATTCAATGGACCTGACACGGTAGGCTAAATGAAGGGGCGTCATTCCAAACTTGTCCTCAGTATTTGGATCTGCTCCTGAACTTAATAAGATTTCAACTAATTCTGATAATCCTATTATTTCTTTCTCTAATTTATCTGATGCTTTGTTTGTGACTGGTGTGGCATAGTGCAATAGACTCTGTCTAACATCATTCCTCAGGTCATCTTTGAGAACTTTCCTCAAGAATTGTGAAAATCTTCTGTCTTCTTCATCTGTCTTCTCAAATCTATGTAGACATTTGATTGCCAAGAGAAGAGGTGCAAACTGTGAGAAATCTCTTTGTTTTCTTGGAGTGGCTAGACCGTGCAAGAAAAAACACTTAAATATAGCCATCAGTAGATCAAATGATAACTGTCTTCTTTTGGTTTCAGTAAGAAGTACATTGGTTAAGGAGTCTATAAACTTTGTCAGTGTGTATGTCTTTGTAATGCTGCTTACTGCATAATACTCTTCTTGTGGAATATACTTAACAAGGTATGGGAAACTGTATGTCATTACAGTAACAAATTCTTGGACTTTGTCATGCCGTTTATACTCGATAGCTAACGCATGAAATGCCCTCATAGTTTGATGGCATCCAAAACCTATCAGTCTCTCGTGAATTAAAACACTCTTAGTCAAAATGGCAATGCGAGTTTTAATTATTTGTTCCTCTTCATCTTCACTGTCACTTGAGACCTTATCTGATCCTCTTTTACGGCTGTTTAAACTGTGGAGATGTGATACAAATGACTTTGTGGGTGAATGGACTACAATATCTGGTACAGTACCTGTGTTCAACTTGATTTTAAAGCTCTCCTCAACAGACTGAATAATGGAACGAGAATCTTCATCAAAGTCTATATATACAGTATCCATGTCAACATAGTCTTCATAAGGATTCAGCAACTCTTCTGCAATTTCGTCTGATATGTGAATATCCTTCTCCCATTTTGACACATATTCTTGAATATTCTCTGAATTTTTATTCTTAAGAGTAACTATCTGTTGTCTGATACAGTTTGCAGCATTCCAGCAATCTACAGCGTCAGTATAATATCCCCATTTGGCAAAATTGGCACCAGCTATCTCTAAAGCATCAAACTTGACAAGGAAAGGAATCTTTGGCATATCCAAACATGTTCCTAATAAGCTCTTCCCAGTTGCAGCTAAGAAAATAAGAGGATGAACATACTTATTATGATTGGAATCATCATTACATATGACATTATTTGTGGTAGGATGTATTCTACAAGACTTTAGAACAGTATTCACATTAGTTTCTATAGTTTCTGGTTGCTCCTCTAACAAAGGTATGTAAAAATACTTCAGAACATTGGCATTGTTGACTTCTGTGCCATCAGATTCATCCAAAAATGGCTCAAGGTAACTTGAAATTTGGCATCTCTTATAATTATAATCTTTATGAAGAAGTTCATAACCCAATAATGACATTCCCTCAGCATTCCTGACATTGGCTAGGTTAGGAACTTTGTCTAATAATATAGGTAGACAAGCTTCATACAATTGTCCCTCAGAATTCATAACTATAACATTTGTACTCTCTTCTGGTAGCACAGCTCTAAATATATCAAACAGTTGACTCTCAGAGCATTTCTCTATGGCTCCATAAGCAATCAACAAGACAACAATTTTTAATTTAGGATGACATGGAACTGGAATTTTCTCATCATTCTTCTTAGTTAAATCAAGTCTTATTCGACATTCAACTTCATCATCAGATCCATTCATACTTTCTTCTTCTGTTTCATCTTCGTTTAAACTGTCATCTTCATCCTCTGACAAATATTCACTTTCATCATCATCAACATCAGTCCACTCACCTTCGTCATCTGGGCAATCACGTCTTTCATCATCATAATCTCCATCATTATCATTCTCATCATCATCATCAACATTATCATCAACATCATCATCTTCATTGACCTCATTGTCAGATTCATGGTCCTTTTCATCATCCTCGTCATAGCTTTCTTCATATCCAAATGATGGCCATGTTGTTGATGAACGTATCTTCATTGAGAACAACAATAAGTTGAAATTGGGGGCAACATTCCTACCCGGATCAGCCTTATGTTTCAGAAGGTAATGAACAATGTGTTCTTCTTGCTTTGCTATTGCCCAAAGCATTGGCTTGCCATCACCATCATTTCCATTAACGTCAGCATCACAATGCTCAACAAGAAATTTGACGAGATCAAAGTTTCTTATCTTACATGCCAGAGATAGGGGGACATGATCATAATAACGTTTGTTTTTAACTTTCATCAATTCCTGTCTTTGCTGTTTAGAACATACACCTAATACTGCTGCCAAGTATATATCTGCATCCGTGGATTTCGTTCTTGTTCTTCTAGATGGAAACAGCCAAAGAAATGAAAATGGTTCGACTTTTGGCTTTTTGGTTGCCCAAATCAAATCATGAATATTTCTTTTGATAGCTTCAAATGTAAGATAATTAACTCCATCACCGTAGTTCATGTTGTTGTAGATGTCCTCCTGACCTTTATGATCTATCACTCTACTTTTCAAAGTAATATTGTATTCACCAAAATGTCCTGTTTTAATTAAGTCAGAGAAGCAACAATTTTGATTAGTATCAAAAGTCAAGTTCTTCATTGGACATTTTTCTTCCAAGGAACAATTTTCAATACATTTTGTAATCTTTAAATCTTCTTTAAACTCCATTCTCTTCGTAACAAATCAATCTGAAAATACACAAAATACAAAGTGTAAAAGTTTAGGATGAGTTTTTCCTTTGCTTTATTGTTTATCTCCTTAATTTGTGTTTTTTAGTCCAAGAGTAGGATTGGTAAAAACATGAAAGTAAAATTTTCCAAATTTAAACTGCATAAAATATCAAACTAAAATATACAGCTATGACTGAGCACATTATACACTCCTCCAACTTATTTCTACCATGAGAGTCTCACAACTCCAAGTCAATGAACCTGAAATTAAAAGAGGTAGCTTTTGCTTTAGTTCAATAGATATAGGAAGATGTGGTGTGAGTGCCAATGAGACAACTCTCCATCCAAATAACAATTTATAAAAGTAAACCATTATAGGTCAATGTACGGCCTTCAACAAGCTAGAATTTGATTGGATTGGGTAAAAGAAAACCAGACTTTACCCTTTGTGAGCACTTTTTGTACTGATGAATGCTGGGTGTCTTTTCATACCAAACATAAAGGACACAAGTACTGTTCACATTTGAATGCACATGATGTGTTTGGTTTGATTAAAGCACCAAGGAAATGTAATTGAAAATAATATACATATCAGTATCTATTGGAAAAATGGCCGAAGTTTCAGTGTTTGTCTGCAGCTAATTAATGGGTGTTCATTAATGTTCATATTTCACTATCATAAAAACATAAATGCTGCAAAAATGTTTTATGTTAAATTATGCAAGTAGTACTGTTGTGTAATACACAATTTACGTTTACTTCACTTGATTGTTGTTTAGTCTCTGGTTTACAGTTGTCTTCTTGGCAATCATACCACATCTTCTTGTAATTATATTAGTACACAATACTGATTGATAAAAAGTCAAAAACTATCAAACAAGATTGGAAGCTTTCACGAAATGTCCCCTGCTGCTGTGTAAATGATGAATAAAATAGTGTGTCACAATGTGTCATTGTGGTACAATAGTCAGAATATTGTCAAAGTCTCATAACTCCCGCAAAAATGGACAAATCAAAATGATTGTATAAAATGGTCAACTAAATATTATGGCAAACATTTCTATCAAGTATGAGAGCCTTCTGTCAAATTGTGCCAGAGGGATTGTGTTTACAAATTGTCATTGTGGTACAAAAAGTCGAAGTCCCATTACTCCCGTACAGTACTTAATTCAAAATGACAGAATAATATGGTCAACTACGTATAGTGGCAAACATTCCTGCGAAGTATACAAGCTTAATATCAAATGATCCCAGAAGAGAGGGCTCAATAATAAATAAACTGTTATACAAAGATATTTCTCTCTTTTATTTTGATACTATAATCATGATATCATAATTCAAATGTTGAAATTAAAATGGCAATATTTAAACATGTAGACCATGACTGAGTGGGTAGAGCCAAAAATTTCCATGAAAATGAGATGAGAATGGCCAATGTTAATACATCTACATACCAAATATCATTGACCTGCCACTAGTGGTTCCCCTTAAACTGGCCATATCACAAACTAATGAATACATGTAAACTAAGCAAAAGTTTCAGAGTCAATAGACCATGACTGAGGGGACGGGACCAAAAAATCTCCAAGGAAATGAGATGTGCAAATGCTAATACAACTGCATACCAAATATCATTGACCTACCACTAGTGGTTATCCATAAACTGACCTAATAAAAATTTTCAAATTGATACATTGTTGAGGCTGCTGCTGCTGCTGGAAACAGCATGCCTAAGTCTGGCTTTTTAACTTCCAAGACATGACACAATTTATATGTTCTAAAGAGCCTTTGTCCCTAACCTAAATCTATGTACATCTTCATCAACAACAGCCAACACTGAAGACTAGAATATTATTCATAACTAAAATCTATTTTTTGATGATCTTGTATTGCTGATAATCTTTCTGCTTACTGATTATCTCTATATCTTTGCCCAAAACTTTAAAAAAAAAAAAAAAAAAAAAAAGGGATAAATAAAAGGAGTGTGTCCATTGGACACAGATGATAGTCCCCCGCTTGCATATAAAATTATAAAGGGACATAACTAGAGAACCGTAAAAGTGACGCCACCCAAATTCAAACCTGACCTGTGTTTTATGGTAATAAGCATTTTGTAAAAGTGTCATAACATTTGGTTGAGGCAAACTAAAGTTAGAGAATGGAAACCAATTTTGGGATGTACATACAGATGGATGGACTGACGGACAAGGGTAACACTTAATGCCCCCTTTGCATAGCTGCCGGGGCATAAAAATCTTCATTTCAGGGCAATAATTCCCATAAAGAGTTAACTAATAATTTCAGCCATGTCGACCCATTTGAAGATCCTGTCTTGCTGATCATTTTTGCTATTCAAATTTCTATATAGGCCAAAATAAATAAATTTTGTGTTTCTGACGCATTTCCTAAACATTTTATTGACAAAATAAAATAAATGGGGAATGTGTCCATGGGACACAGATGATGCCCCCCCCCCCCTTTACATCTTTACATATCATATAAAGATAAAAAGGGACATAACTGAAGAACGGTAAAAGTGACGCTACCCAAATTTGTACTTGATCTGAGTTTTGTGGAAATAAGTATTGTGTATAAGTTTTATAACATTCGGTTGATGCAAACTTAAGTTAGAGAACGGAAACAAAAAATTCAGCAATTTTTCCATTTGTAAATGGGCATAACTAGAACAGTAAAAAGTGACACCACCAAAATTCAAATCCGATCTGTATTTTGTGGTAATAAGCATTGTGTATAAGTTTCATAACATTTGGTTGAGGCAAACTAAAGTTAGAGAACGGAAACCAACTTTGGGACGTACATATAGGGACAAGGGTAAAACTTAATGCCCCCTCCGCTACGGTGGGGACATAAAAAATAAAGTGAACAGCCGTGCATTTTTTAAATTCTTAAGGTACAGGCATATATATTTTATGGACTTTTGATATGCTTATAGTAATAAAAGTGAATCGTACAATAATATATATTTGTAAAATATTATTTCCGATGGCTATGTTGAACAAACATATATAACTGATAATCATGTGATAATGTAATTACAATAAATGTATGTTTTCTGACCTTTTGATTCTAGCAGAGACATATATAGTACACATATGTCTCTGATTCTAGTAAACCTTCCCACTAGGACTGTGTAAATACGATGTGTGTATTATACTCTGACACTACCTGGTGAAGGCTGGTTAAATTCATGATAATTAAAAGATTAACATTTTGTAATTCTATTCTTTTGATCTTCACTCCAGTGTAATTCAGCCTCCAGAGTTCACCTACATCTCATATGGATGATAAAAGAGAATTGCGAGTTTGAGACACAAAAATAAAAAAAATAAATCAAATTATTTGGGGAGGAAGATGGTGGCAAAATACCTGGACCAGAGGTATATTTTTTATATTTTGCGTTTGCTCAGTTTTAAATAAATTTCGCCAGATGAATATTTTTTGTAGCAATGAAATACTGAATTAATTTCATAAATAATAATCCCCCCCCCAAAAAAAAATGAGTGTATAAACTAATAATAAACAGCTGCGCCATGAGCGCATGATACGCCCATCGTCTTGTGTGTGAATTTTTATGCAATAATCATAAATAGTTTCTGACATACGGCCTGACATGCGAAAACCCCCTTTTTTTTTTACAAAAAACTCAATATGTCTAAAATAAAATTTTGAATCAAAACCAAAAAGTATACAGATCTTTAGATTAATATAACTAAGAAGTGTGTAAAATTTCAAGCAATAATCATAAATCATTTTTGAGATACGGCACGACATGTGAAAACCCCACTTTTAAAAAAAAATCAATATCTTCAAAAATGAAATTTTGAATCTAAACCAAAAAGTATACAGATCTTTAGATTAATATAACCAAGAAGTGTGTAAAATTTTAAGCAATAATCATAAATCGTTTTTGAGATACGGCGCGACATGTGAAAAACTCCTCCCCCTTTTTTTACAAAATACTCAATAACTCAAAAATAAAATTTTGAATCATCACCAAAAAGTATACAGATCTTAAGATTAATATAACTAAGAAGTGTGTAAAGTTTTAAGCAATAATCATAAACTGTTTTTGAGATATGGCGCAACATGTGAAAAACCCCTCCCCTTTTTTAACAAAATACTCAATATCTCTAAAATAAAATTTTGAATCATCACCAAAAAGTATACAGATCTTAAGATTAATATAAATAAGAAGAGTGTAAAGTTTTAAGCAATAATCATAAATTGTTTTTGAGATACAGCGTGACATGTGAAAAAAAACACACACCTGTTTTAGATACTAAGTCCCATAACTCAAAAAGTTTTAATCTTATTTTCACCAAAAAGTATAAAGATCGTTTGACCATCATAAGAAACAACTATGTTAAGTTTCATGAAATTTGGATAAGTCGTTCTCTAGTTAGGGTGCGACATGTTTACACCGGACAGACAGACGGACAGACGACATTTGTATACCATAATACGTCCCGTCAAAATTTGCGTATAAAAATGTACTATTTTAAATTAGCATTGGTAACCTTGAATTCAAGGTTATCAATTGCATTTATATAATTTGGTCAGTTCAAAGCGATTTTCATTTACCTAATCGGGAATGCCCTTATCAAAATATTTTAAATCTCACAACGTATAAATACTTAAGCTATTTGACCAAAGATGTTTAAAAAATTAACAGAATCAATCTTAGGTCAACTTTGCCTTATTGGAATGGAGATAGACTGGAGGAATCAGATTTTCAATGTGCTTTATATCTTGTACCTTTGCAAGACTTATCATTCATTCATAAACCCACTGTAAACTGACAAGAATACTCCTGAAGCGGACAAGCAGTATTTTCTTTAAATTTCTGTGATTTAATACCAAGAATAAAATGCTTCGCCGAGTGCAGCTGGATACAACCGCAAAAATGGACACAATATTCGCGCTTGATACAGGTCTGAATTTGGATTGTAATTAAATATTTGACACATAATAGGTTTCTGACACCGAATAACTGTAGTCAAAGAACTTAGAATTGGTTATATGATTTGAATTTGTATTCAATTTTTTGCTTTTGTGCAATACACTAGGCTGTTGAGAATTGACCCCAAAAAAAACCCCTTTTTGCTTTTGTGAAATACACTATGCTGTTGCTTATTGAACCCCCACCCACCCTTTTGCCAAAACAAAATAAAATTTGAAATTTAAATTCTTTCCTCAAGATATGGTCATAAGGCCCAAAAAAAAGTCTGTGTTTCCGTAACCCGACCGACCCTGTTTTTAGCCCCGACCCTAATTTTTTATTGGATCTTCAAAAAAAAAAAAATTGGTATCAACCGACCCTGTTTTTGACACAGTCTTCTGTTAATCGACATATTTATTTATCTAACTTGCTTCTTCTGGCACAGAAAGCCAGTAAAACGTTTATTTATGTCAAAAGGTATTCCAAATAGGTTAAAATCAAAGAAATTTGCACAGCAGGTGCTTCAAAAACATTGCAAATGGCCGCACTTCCGTATTTGAAACTAATTACGGACCCGGACTTGGAAAACCATGATAATTTTTCGATTTCGTTTACAATGTCAAAAAAAAAAAAAAAAAAAAATCCGACCTACCGACCCTATTTTTCAAAATGATGTTACCGAAACACAGATTTTTTTTTTTTTTTTAGGCCTAATCTCAATCAAAATTTCCAATGGAGGTTGCAACCATAATAACCAATTTAAATACATCATAAAAGTCTTAAAATAGAAAATGACATACATAATCATTGCTAAAATTAATATTCCTTTAATAGTAACTTCTAAGAATAAATTGACAGCTAATCACCTCAAGACAATACAAAATTTCTTTATACATAATTTAAAAGCAGTGTAAGGGAGGTTATCCAAACATACACAACATTGTTCTTTATATGTGCTTGGATTACCTCCCTTACACTGCTTTTAAATTGTCCATTAACCAGGAAACCTTTGTTTTTCCCTTTTTTTGCCCCTAATTCCTAAACGGTTTGAGCCATAACCTCCAAAGTTATTCCTAACCATCCCTTTGTGGTATGGAAACTTGTGGTATAATTTCAGTGAGATTCATAAATCGTTCCACAAGTTATTGTCTGGAAACTAGAAAAATGCTTATTTGGGCCCTTTTTTGGCCCCTAATTCCTAAACTGTTAGGACCATAACCCCCAAAATCAATCTCAACCTTCCTTTTGTGGTTATAAACCTTGTGTTTAAATTTCATAGATTTCTATTTACTTATACTGAAGTTATTGTTCGGAATCCAATTGTCTTCGAAAGACGACGTGATACCAATATACGACCGCAAAACTTTTTGCGGTCGTATTAAAAAAAAATACCGAAATTAATTTGATACTCGATAAGTTTCCTGGAAAATATTCACATCCTCATTCGATCTGAAAATAAAATATGAATTTGGTATACAGAACATGCAGAAGTGTGAATGTCATAAAACCTTGTTAAATCAGAAATATGTATTGAATGCCATTATAAATGTGAACCTGTTTTACACTAATAATTTTGGGGCCCTCTATAGCTTGTTGTTCGGTGTGAGCCAAGGCTCCATGTTGAAGGCCGTACATTGACCTATAATGGTTTACTTTTATAAATTGTTATTTGGATGGAGAGTTGTCTCATTGACACTCACACCACATCTTCCTATATCTGTATACGTCAGACCTCATATGGGACGTACCTAACCACATACAGGTAATATACATGTGATGTAGCTCTGTAATACCTGGAAATGTCAAGGTAAATCACTACCGATACAGAATATATCATGTCAAAGAAATTCTCACGATTGTAAAGCATGACCATTCATGATCTTAGAGGAGTCTTGGGTGGTGGAAAGATTTAAATTCTGACTAGATTTTTTTTTCTCATTTTAAATCACTAAACTAAAAAAAAATTTTTTTAATTACATCCAGCAACAGAATTCCTTTTGTAAATTTATAAATACAACGTTCTTATTTTGTAACTTTCGATATAAGTCACTGTGGTCTTTTTTTTTTTTTCAATTCCCTTTTGGACCAATGCCTAATAAGTAAAGTTAGAATAAAAAATTGACTCTACAATCAAGCAATTTATACCCCTCCCCCACCCCCCAAAAAAAGAAGAGATGAACGGTAAGTCACATCAGATTCAGATATTTAACAAGAATGTGTCCATCGTACACGGATGCCCCACTGGCACTGTCATTTTCTATGTTCATTGGACCGTGAAATTGGGGACAAAACTCTAATTTGGCATTAAAATTAGAAAGATCATATCATAGGGAACATGTGTACTAAGTTTCAAGTTGATTGGACTTCAACTTCATCAAAAACTACCTTGACCAAAAACTTTAACCTGAAGCGGGACAGATGGACGAACGAATGCACAGACCAAAAAACATAATGCCCCTCTACTATCGTAGGTGGGCCATAAAAAGTCGATTGTCATTAACCAGAGATGTATACATGTCTCTGTGTTAACTTATAATAAAATGCTTTGCTGAGCGCAGCTGGATACGACCACAGAGGTCCAACCCTGAACAGTTGGGGCAAAAATGGACACAATATTCGCTTGATACAGGTCTGAATTTGGATTGTAATCAAATATTTGACAAAAAAAAATAATATTTGAAATTTTCTTTTTAATTTCTGAAATCTGAAATGAAAAAAATTGCCCCCCTTCCTCCCTATTTTTTTCCCCCCCTCCTTTTTCCCTTTCCCAAAAAAAAAATTCTTTCCCTCAAGATATGAAGAATAGAAAATGACATACATAATCATGGCTAAAATAAATGTTCCTTTAATAGTAACTTCTAAAAATTACTTGACAGCTAATCACCTCAAGACAATACAACATCTTTATACATAATTTAAAAGCAATGTAAGGAGGTAATCCAAATTTTTTTTTTTTATTCTTTAAATGATTTGGATTACCTCCCTTACACTGCTTTTAAATTGTCCATTAACCAGGAAACCCTTGTTTTACCCCCTTTTTTGCCCCTAATTCCTAAATGGTTTGAGCCATAACCCCCCAAAGTCAATCCTAACCATCCCTTTGTGATATGGAACCTTGTGGTACAATGTCAGAGAGATCCATACACTAACACACAAGTCATTGTCTGGAAGTTACAAAAATGCTTATTTTTAGCCCCTTTTTCCTTAACTGTTGGTACCATAACCCCAAAATCAATCCCAACCTTCCTTTAGTGGTATTGAACCTTATGGTAAAATTTCATAAAGATCCATTGACTTATTCCCTATATTCCCCATTTCCATTCTCAATTTTACTTAAACTAAAGTTATTGTGCAAAAACCAATGTGTCTTCAGACGACAATGACGCCAACGTCATACCAATATACAACCGCAAAAGCAGTCGTATAAAAATGACAAGAAAATATAAACTTGTTAATTATTCTTCCCTTAGTTTATTTATTTTGTATTTACATTGTATCATAGATTAAATTTATTTGTTCAGTGTATGTTCACTGGTGTTAATATGTCTTTTGATTGAGTTAAGCCATTTCAATTGATATTTTATAGTGTGTCTTTCTATGTTGTGATGTTACACTATTGTTTCAGATAAGGGTGAAGCTATGGTACCATTACAGGTTTAAACCCGCTGCAATTGTTTGCACAGGTCCTAAGTCAGGAATCTGATGTTCAGTAGTTGTCGTTTGTTGATATGGTTCATAAGTGTTTCTCGTTTTTTATAAAGATTAGACCGTTGGTTTTCCCATTTGAATAGTTCTAAATATCGTCCCCGTCAATCATTAATTGGAATGAGTGTCGTAATATCATCCACGACTCACTCCATACTTACTGTTTAAAATGGATAAACGGAAAAAGCTGACAAAAATCTTTGGACTCTTTTTAATTCAGTAAAAACATAGTTGATATATCGTATTCAACATTTTAAAGAACATTTTACTCTTAACAACAACCATAATAAACCTATTTCTCGTATCAAACATAAACTTAAAGAACTAGCCAAGGAATTTGTTTTTGTCCCGCCGATAAAGCTGCTAATAATATCATTATTGTTTGACGTAAATTTTACATTGAGGTTCTGAAAAAGAAATCACCAATTCACCAACATTCCAACTGACTCCATTTTCAGAAACGACATCTGTAACAAACATAAACTTTTAGCTACCTCTTTACAAGCAGAACCAAATACAATGAAAGTCCCAACTATGTACTGGCTTCGAGCTACATAAAACACCTTACAAATATAGATTTATTTCGTCTTCAAGCCATTGTTCCACTACTAAATTGTCTATTCTTCTTACCAGTTCACTTGGTACAATCAAAACCTGATAATAAATTGTTCAAATAAGGCCTTTGAAAATAGTGGAATTAATTACTTTTGGAGTGTCAAAACTCGTTGGAAGTACTTGATAAATTGCATGCTTATATTGGTGATTTTGAATCTGTTCAAAGTTTTGATTTTTCTACCCTGTATACCACATTGCCTCACATTCTCATTAAGAAAAATTCACACACCTAATTAAATGGGCATTTAAAAGTCAGAATGTGAATACATATGTTCTAACTCTTTTAGGTCATTTTTAGTAGCAATAAACAAAAGAAATATGTCAATTGGACATGCTTTGATACTATATCTGCCCTTGAATTTTTACTAGATAATATTTTTGTTCGCTTTGGAGATTCCGTATATCGTCAGGTTATCGAATTCCAATGGGGACTAACTGTGCACCACTTATTGCAGACCTGTTTTGTATTGCTATGAGTTACAATTTATGACTAAAATCAGCAAAGACCCATCGAAACAACATCTGATACAAAAATTTAATAATACTTTTAGATATTTGGATGATATATTGGCTCTCAATAATGACGACTTCAGTATGTATACTAAAGAAATTTATCCTGTTGAACTTACTTTAAATAAAGCTAATACTAACAATGACCACTGCCCTTTCCTCGATCTTGATATCCATATCATTAACGGAAAGCTTAATACAAAAATTTATGATAAAAGAGATGATTTTCATTTCCTATCGTTAACTATCCATTTTAGATGGTGACGTTCCTTGTCACCATCTTACGGTGTTTATATATCTCAACTTGTACGATTCGCTCGTGTATGTAACAACGTTTCAGATTTTAACGAAAGAAATTTATGTATTACTGAAAATTATTACACCAGGGTTTTCGATATCACAAACTAGTCAAAACATTTACTAAATTTTATCATCGGTACAAGGACATCATTCGTAAATATAGCTCAACATGCAGACTTCTTATACGTTCAGGTATTTCACATCCAATCTTTTATGGTAATATTCTTTATAAAGCACTAAAATGTCAGTATTCACCTCAGAAGCTAACAAAACCTTTAAATAGACTTATTAAGAAGGGATATAGTTACGATACTGTTGTCAGGTCATTAAAGATTGCATATTTTGGCTTTAATATTGATTCACTTATAGGGTCTTTGCATCGGAACTAAACACATTTATTTAAAACCAGTTGTTGGCATGACACGGGTTATGCTCTTCTCATATATTTTATGATGGTATGATACTAAACCCCTAACGGGAGGGATTGTGCCTGATATTCATATGATGAAGACATAATCTTTCAATCAGTTTAATTGAGGTCTGGAGCTGGCATGTCAGTTAACTGCTAGTATTCTGTTGTTATTTATGTATTATTGTCATTTTGTTTATTTTCTTTTGTTACATCTTCTGACATCGGACTCGGACTTCTCTTTAACTGACTTTTAATGTGCGTATTGTTATCGTTTACTTTTCTACATTGGCTAGAGGTATAGGGGAGGTTGAGATCTCATAAACATGTTTAACACCGCCGCATTTTTGCGCCTGTCCCAAGTCAGGAGCCTCTGGCCTTTGTTATTTATTTTCATTATTTTTACTTTTAGTTTCTTGTGTATAATTTGGAGTTTAGTATGACATCCATTATCACTGAACTAGTATATATATTTGTTTAGGGGCCAGCTTAAGGACGCCTCGGTGCGGAATTTCGCTGTATTGAAGACCTATTGGTGACCTTCTGTTGTTGTCTGTTCTGTGGTCGGGTTGTTGTCTCTTTGACACATTCCCATTTCCATTCTCAATTTTATTACACTAGTAATTTTGGGGCCCTTTATAGCTTGCTGTTCGGTGTGAGCCAAGGCTCCGTGTTGAAGACCGTACTTTGATTTATAATGGTTTACTTTTATAAATTTTGACTTGGATGGAGAGTTGTCTCATTGGCACTCATACCACATCTTCTTATATCAATTGAAATAGATTTATGATGTATACTATGCAACTGCGGCACACACACATTTTCTAGGGAGTTGAATAACCCCTTCTTATCACAACGTACATGCACGTATTTTAATGACACCGTCCGTCATTTCGATTAAGAATGACAATTGTATGTGAAATCCTATAGTTGGTAAAACTTTTTCTACCAGATGTGCGACTTTTCATATGTATATTTTCTCTTTATTACTCTCATTTTAATATGCATAAGTGCAATATCAGGAATGGTTTATTCCCCAACAAGCTAACTAAATAAATTAATCAATTAAGTTGGAAACCATAACTGATATAAAAAAAAAAACCAAAACATCCGTCACCCTCTAGCTGATCACACGTTAATACAACTACTATCAATCTATCTGAACTGAAGTTTCTTTATTTCTTCAAATAGGCTTTTTGGGGATCATTAGTGTACGTCCAGTGGTATATATTACGATAAACAGACAGAAAGTCACATATCTGATAGGACAAAAAGTTACAAAAAATTGTTTAGAATTGTTTGAATATATAAGAGAAAGTTCTTGAAATAATTTCTTTTTATTACATATATTCATTTTACAGTTAAGGAAATCGTTATAAGCCTTGATAAATGAAGATTTATCAAATCTTAAACATTCAAATGATATATTTTTTGACACAATGAAGCCATTTAAGTACCAAGCCACTTTGACAAATTGTTTTCTTAACAATCATATGATCATTATTTTTTTTTCAGAATAAATTTTGTTTACAAAGTTGCTTTATATGTAATAATTCAATAAAAATACTATTCATGTTTTTAAAAATAAGAGTTTTCTTAAATTCAAAGAAAAATAATCATGATAATCTCAAAACTGAATTGTGACTTTTTGTCCTGTGACTTTCTGTCCTACATTCTATATTACATGCATGTCCGAACAGGAAAATTGACAATAGGTATTATTAGAACCAGTGCTATTTCACAAGGTTCACATTATAATAGATTATAACTAACAATTGTAATGACGAATTTCTTAAACTGTTCTAGAACAATCTAATTGAAATATAAATCTGTGATTTTACTATGTTCAAAACATAGACGAACCAAAGCAAGTTAGATATATATAGATATGAATTTAAATCAGTTTGGTTATGGATGTTTCTCTCTCATATTTAACATATATATTTTAAATTGCGAATATCTATAGTTCCGTAACTTTCTATCTGTATAAACCCATGATCTACAAGAGCGTACATTTTAGTGAAATTAATATTTTTATGTTTCAAAATGTCCATAATTATTGACGAGTATATACTTACATTTTTTCCCAATTTTACCCTTGGACATGTTGGAAAATATCTATGTAGATTTTTATTTCATCAAATCTTTAGCTGGAATTATTTAGATTTTCATATATATCATTCTTTACACCAGAAATGTTATTCATTAACAAGTGTGTATACACGTAAGAGTTGAGTAATGACAAGTATATGACTGTCGGACTCAAGACAAAAAATATGTACACATGATGTATATTACACCTGACAGTTTTTAAATGGAAAGTTAGAAGTTACCTGCCGTGTACGCTGATACGCTCAGAGGTGAAGCGATGCATAAACCTGCATTATGTAATTGTGTAAAAAGAGTTTTTAAGCCCGACAGGAAATCGTTTGAATACCTGGACGTGTCACCTCACAATACCTCTCAGCTCTGGAAATAATTCCTTTAGCAATGCTGGTGATCAAATTAGGGAGGACCGAATTTATTTGAATAAGTTTATTACATAAAAGAAGTATGAACAAATTAGATTTTGGAAAACAATTTGACATGGAACCCCTTATTATGACTTTAAACTTTGAGAGAATCCATAAAAGTAATCACCCTTAACTAATTCCCCTATATATTTACTTGTTTCTTAAACTTATTAAAAAAAAAACGGCACACCATAGTTATTTATAAAAAAAATATATATCAAATCGGCGGACTTTTCCGACTCTTAAACCTTTTTTAAAACATTTTTCCGTATTAAGTTAGTTAAAAAAAAGGTAGCACAACCATGTCTGATATAATTCTATTTTTATGATCCGGGGAAACTGTTTATGCTTTTGTTATTACCTTGTCGCTCAATTGAGACTACGTTAGTCCCTGCTTGTTTTGGTACTTTGTGGTTTAGAGTTATCACATGGTTTCTTAAACCCTGAAGCCATCAAGATGGCTACACGTAGAGAATTGATATTCTCAATTAATAATCGATGGTGATCGCTTATCTAGGACAATAAAACTTTAATATTTATGAATTTGTGCTTTTTACATTGGATGTGACCTTGAGAGGTCATACCGGTGTTATGTTGCCACAGAAATTTCCATGCGCTTTTGACTGATAACCGATCGTATTTCTTATTACGCGGATATTATCGAGTGCAAAATAACATTCCTTATCGCTTGTGATAAATTCATTTCTTCAATGAATACTCGTGAAAATATTTTTTAAGAACATAGATAAATGATATGAAAATGTTTTGTTGTGGGAAATATATATATCAGTAACTAATCATGAATACTGAAAATTTGTGTTAACGCATGCGGAAGAATATCTCGTGAGATGATCTGCTATATATATAACGGTTATACAAATATTAATATAATATATAACAACAAACCAGATTATACTGATAACAAATGATTATATCACTACAATATAATAATTATTACGGTGAGGTTAAATTCCCTAGCTGTCATTTATTCATCATCCACACAGGAACTTGTCTCAGAAAAAAATATATCTTTGTACCTTAACCTAACTTTCAGGTATAGAGATACGATTCTGAGACCATCCGCCAGAACTTGTGGTACCTTAACCTAACTTTCAGGTATAGATATACGATTCTGAGACCATCCACCAGAACTTGTGGTACCTTAACGGCTTAACCTAACTTTCAGGTATAGAGATGATTCTGAGACCATCCACCAGAACTTGTGGTACCTTAACCTAACTTTCAGGTATAGAGACATGATTCTGAGACCATCCACCAGAACTTGTGGTACCTTAACCTAACTTTCAGGTATAGAGACACGATTCTGAGACCATCCACCAGAACTTGTGGTACCTTAACCTGACTTTCAGGTATAGATATGATTCTGAGACCATCAACCAGAACTTGTGGTACCTTAACCTAACTTTCAGGTATAGAGATATGATTCTGAGACCATCCACCAGAACTTGTGGTACCTTAACATAAATTTCAGGTATAGAGATATGATTCTGAGACCATCCACCAGAACTTGTGGTACCTTAACCTCACTTTCAGGTATAGAGATATGATTATGAGACCATCCACCAGAACTTGTGGTACCTTAACCTAACTTTCTGGTATAGAGATATGATTCTGAGACCATCCACCAGAACTTGTAGTACCTTAACCTAACTTTCAGGTATAGAGATATGATTCTGAGACCATCCTCCAGAACTTGTGGTACCTTAACCTAACTTTCTGGTATAGAGATATGATTCTGAGACCATCCACCAGAACTTGTGGTACCTTAACCTAACTTTCAGGTATAGAGATATGATTCTGAGACCATCCACCAGAACTTGTGGTACCTTAACCTCACTTTCAGGTATAGAGATATGATTCTGAGACCATCCACCAGAACTTGTGGTACCTTAACCTCACTTTCAGGTATAGAGATATGATTCTGAGACCATCCACCAGAACTTGCGGTACCTTAACCTAACTTTCAGGTATAGAGATATGATTCTGAGACCATCCACCAGAACTTGTGGTACCTTAACCTAACTTTCAGATACAGAGATACGATTCTGAGACCATCCACCAGAACCTGCGGTCATCTGATGTTCAGTTCTTCAGTACTTTGATTTATACATAATATCAATTTTTCATTTTTTTGCGAAGTTTCCCTTTAAGGCCCCCAGTGGGTCTAGTCCTGGTGGGTGGACCAGGGAGGCAAAGCCCCCGGAAGCTCCTGAATTTTAGGGGTTTTAAGACTTAATTTTTTACTTAAAAATGTAGGATGAAGTCTGTAATATTTGCTTCAATTTTGGGTATTGAATTGGTTTTTTTCTAGAGTAATCATCTGATAATAAAACATAAAATTTTATCTCCATTTCAGAAAGAGGTTGACAACAGGAAAGAATGTGCAATTTAACAATAAACAAGCTCTCACGCAAAACAGCAAACAAACCTTTTTGATATATGTTGAGTGTTGTGATGATTGTTCTTGTCAGACAAACATGTATTCAACTTTCACCTTAATATTTAAAAGGGGAGATCATTTGATTGTGAAGGGGGGCTGGCAAATTTAGTATGATAACTCAGAAATGTAACATCTAAAATTTAAAAAATTCTAAAGGGAGCTTACATTAACAGACATAAACAATTCACCAAAGTTTCATGAGAACTGCTGAAAGCATTTTTTAGTTATTGTCCAAAAACTGGAGTCACCCTTTTTTTATAAATAAAACCCTGTAACTCGGAAACGTTAAATCTAAAATTTATAAAAATCCAAAAGGGAGCTCATGTCAATAGATATAAACAATTCACAAAAATTTCTTGCAAGTTGGTGAAAGCATTCTTGAGTTATTGTCAGAAAACTGGAAAATCCCCCCTTTTTTAATGAATAAAACCCCAAAACTCAGAAACGGTAAATCTGAAATTTATAAAAAACGAAAGGGAGCTCACGTCAATAGATATAAACAATTCACCAAAGTTTCATGCATATTGGTTAAAGCTTTTTTGAGTTAATGTCTGACATGTTGACGATGGACGGACGGACGGTCAACAGTATACAATAATATGTCCCTTAAACAGGCGTATAAAAATGTTTTTCACTTCTTTAGAGCTGTTTTTTCTTTCTTTTTTAGAAGTCTTAAATCTCGTCAGATTAATATAATCATGATATTTTTTTTCTCCTGGGACCAAACTCCAGATTTGCTATTTTTCAATTTATTTATTCACAAAAACTGTCAGCCCCTCCCCACCCCTGGAATTAAATGGTCGCCCTGTAATCATCTTGTAAACGTTTGATTGTTTCACGTGTTAACTAACACTAAAATTTCCAGCAGTCATTCATATCACAACATAGAACAAATATCGAGAAAACAGGTATAGGGCAATGACAAGGTTGAACAGGAAACGAACTGATTTGATACGTTTAACGGTTTTCTGAATTTCATAGAATGTTCACCTTTATTTAACCTTTTGTTCATAAAATAATCTGTAATTGCTTTCCATTTATTAGACATTGTTGTTTGTTGTTTAAATTCATCGATAAATTGCCGCTTGAAAATATTCTGCTAAATCGTCTTATTTTAAAGCGCTCTTACATGTCTTACGATCATATTTAATTCCATGGTTTATAATTATCCCTTCTCTGACTTTGGAGGTGTGCCTTAAGGTGGCTCACCCCAATAAGGACCCCCGGTAGAATTTTTTTATTTTCACATATTTTGTAGATTTTTTTATGCTGAATCCAAAAATGCAAAGAAAAAAGGGGGTCACCAGGCTCATTTTCCCCTCAAATGGAAGCGAAATGTGCGATTTTGACCCTATTTCCAAACTTTTCCACCCTTTCAACAATAACGACTACATCAAATTCAAAGACTTTTAGAACCATGTCAGTATGATAATTATGTGAAAAAACAATTAAATTTGAAATGTAAACGTTCCCTTGGTTGTTTTAGACTTAAAAAATCCTTTTATTTTCAGATTTATGTCTAAATTTTGCATTTTCTAATTTCAGTTTAAGGCTCCAAGGAAAAATATTGATTAAATCAATTTTTCGTTTAAAATTTCCGTCATGTAGATTTTTTTTAAAACGGATATGTCAAAGCTATAATCTTTTGGAGCATTTTAAGGTAAAATAAAATGGGGTCACCAGGCTTTTAAAACTAGAGGCTCCAAGGACCCTGTGTCGCGTTGTCACCTGATATTTTTATTTACAATTGATGCATGATAAATGCAACTGTTGTACTGTCATTTAGTTTCAGAGATATAAGACTAAAAGTGCGTTTGAAACCTATGTTTTATTTCAGCCATGTGTGCCATGTTGGCAGGCAGGGTCATCATACACAGTGGTCCCTGGATATCCTAGTGGTAATTTAAACCAAGTTTGGTTTAATTTGACAGTAGTTTCAGGGAGAATTTTGTAAAATTTATCTAACGAGAAATGCTAAGTGATGAGAAAGTTTGTTGTGAAGTTTTGTTGTTGCGCAACACCCCTAAAACAAAAAGGTAATAAAAAATTATCATTTAAGGGCAATCTTTCCTATTAATGATTTCTGCAAAATTCAGTTGATTGTGCAAGGGTTGTATAGCCAGCTGAGGTCGTTAAAACTCTCATTTGTTGTTGCAAAATTCAAGTGGTTTTGAATTGCTTTGTTGATCTTTTTGTATTCAACTTTTAAACAACAAAGTACAACAAATATGATGACTGATACTCATGACACTGAAAATATGGTCTTCATTCTTGTGAAGAAAATGGTAAGGTTTGAATTATTTCTTAAATATTAATTCAATACCAATACTTTAATTTGTATTGGATTTATCCCAGAAAATGAGAACAAGGGACACAATTAAATTCAATTTTTTCCTAAACTTCTGATAAAATATAAAATGAAGAACTATATTTTGTTAATGAGAATTTTTTTTTAATAGTTAATTGATAATTTGAACAATATTAATTAAGTTTTAGATCTTGCATGGTTGATTAATTTTCTCTCAAAATTTCTGATATTCTAGTAAAGTTTTAAATATAATATGAGGCAGGCATTACCTGTGAAAGGGATGAAGTCTGTATAAATTAGTGTAGGAATTCAAGCATCATTTGCACTTGAATCTGTAGAAAATGAAGCCAAAGTACTGAAACATATCTGACATTTGACCTATTGTTTGGGATTATAGTTGTGACATCATTTTCAATGTAAAGAAAGAAACACCATCATCAGGTATTAATGTGGTTTTTTTTCATGTTATAGAATTATCAATTATTTTTATTGCCAGTTCATTAGTAGATAGTTTTCTATATTGATTTCTACTGCAGTTTCAGAAAAGAAGATTACAAAGGAAAACATTTTGTAAAACTTACCAAATTAATGAAAATTGTTAAAATTGATTATAAAGGGCAATAACTCCTTAAGGGGTCAACTGACCATTTTGGTCATGTTGACTTATTTGAAGATCTTACTTTGCTGAACATTATTGCTGTTTACAGTTTATCTCTATCTGTAATAATTTTCAAGATAATAACCAAAACGGCAAAATTTCCTTAAAATTACCAATTCAGGGCAGCAACCCAACAACCAGTTGTCCAATTCATCTGAAAATTTGAGGGCAGATAGATATTTACTTGATAAACAAGTTAATCCCTGTAAGATTTGCTTTAAATGCTTTGGTTTCAGAGTTACAAGCCAAAATCTACATTTTACCCCTATGTTCTATTTTTAGCCATGGCAGCCATCTTGGTTGGTTGGCTGGGTCACCGCACTATTTTTAAACTAAATACCCTAATAATGATTGTGGCTAAGTTTGGTTGAATTTGGTCCAGAAGTTTCAGAGGAGAAGATTTTGTAAAGATTACAAAATTTACAAAAATTGGTAAAAATTACTTTAAAAGGGCAATAACTCCTTAAGGGGTCAACTGACCATTTTGATCATGTTGACTTATTTGTAGATCTTACTTTGCTGAACATTATTGCTGTTTACAGTTTATCTCTATCTATAATAATTTTCAAGATAATAACCGAAAATGGAAAAAAATCCGTAAAATTACTAATTTAGGGCAGCAACCCAACAACCCATTGTCCGATTCATCTGAAAATTTCAGGGCAGATAGATCTTGACTTGATCAACAATTTTACCTCATGTCAGATTTGCTCTAAATGCTTTGGTTTCAGAGTTATAAGCCAAAATATACATTTTACCCCTATGTTCTGTTTTTAGCCATGGCGGCCATCTTGGTTGGTTTGGCAGGTCACCGGACACAATTTTTAAACTAGATACCCTAATGATGATTGTGGCCAAGTTTGGTTAAATTTGGCCCAGTAGTTTCAGAGGAGAAGATTTTGTAAAGTTAACGACGACGGACGACGGACGCCAAGTGATGAGAAAGCTCACTTGGCCCTTCGGGCCAGGTGAGCTAAAAGTTATGAGCTTTTGTTCAACCCCTCTACCCCATGAGGTCTGATTTCAATGCACTCCATGAATTACTTTCTTGTGAATTTTTATTGATGTATTTAAATAAAATAATGTTTGTAATTATATCAATGGACGATAGCTGAATATAAATGTGATTAACATTTTACTGTTTGTTTTTAAAAAGCGAAATTTTGATTATTTTGGTGAAATACGGTAATTTTGTCTGGCGCGAGTTGCTTCCCTCTAAATTGGCGCCATAATCGGACAACAGAAATTTCAGGGTCGCCATATTGGTGAGCAGCATACTGCACTGATAAATACGACCATGTACATGAATAACAGACATAGTGGCGAATAGACAGTGATGAAGGTAGAGTCATTACATAAGAAAACATAGATTTTAATATATTAGACAGCCAAATGTTATCAGTATCACGAAAAATACAAAGAGGGGGGTTATCTCAAAATACTCGCTACTCTAGAAAATCACTGCGGCTGAAACCTTGCATGGGCTAAATTTCTGTTCTATGTATAATCGTTATGGCTGGTATCTTATTTATGTGTTTACTTGACCCTTAACCTGTTAACTGGCAAGTTGTGAACATGTGTAGCCTGTTTTGAAAAATATCCGTGTCAAACAGTCAAAGAGGAGGGGATGGTCATTTTCAGCATCTGCGCTACCATTAGCGTCAAATGAGTCTTGATTATATATCATCATTCGTAAAATCTAATTTCGTAGTCACGTTAGGGTCAAATGGAGAAAAATATTTATCGTTAACCTCTATATTGACTAGTAATGTGGGGTACCCCATAACTTCCCTCGGACAGGGGTTCATGATTCCCACTCCCTATCCCCAACTCCCATTTCCCTTCCGTTTTACTCTAAAATTTTCTCCCCTAACTTCCATCTCCCTTGCTCCCAGACAAAAAAATGGCAAAATATATTTCCCAGATTATTCATCCCCCCCTCTTTTCGAATTCTTGTCCTTTCACCCAATATCACGTTCATCCCTTTAACATTCGCACCCTGAGTCTGTTTGTACCCTTCCTTTAATCTAATTATATATATATATATATATAAGTCATGCTTTTTTGTTAGTATAGTTCTATAACATGATAAAATAAAGATATATATTAAGTTTATTTTTATTGTTTAAAAATAAAGTGACTCACACGAGATCAAAGGGTCTTTTCTATTTATACTCTTCATAAGATTTACTTCTGCTACATGTGAACTATAGTTACTTTTATTTTCACTTCAGACCAGGCTAACTAACGGACCTGCACATGATACCCCCTTTTCCCGCTTCCTGATCCCTCATTCCCATAAACATTCCCTTTCCCCTGTCCACCCGCTCAAGGGGTTCGATTGTTTTTTTTTGTTTTCTTGAGAATATAAATGGCCTAATTTGTAAATTATAACCACTACAGTACGATGCAATACATGTTATTGATGGATTCGTCTTGATCACAATTTGTTTACAATTAAACCCCCCCTCCCCGTCTCTCTTTGGTATAAAATATTTCATAACGTCAAGTTTCAGGTTTAAACATACACGTGTAGGGCTTATCTTGTTTACCAAATAACACATACATTTGAGTTGAAAAATTCATTATTGTTTTGTGCTTAGTATTTTTATATATAAAATTTGTGTATCCCTGGCATATTCCAAACAGGGTACAAGACACCTCAGCATAATTTGGTTGACGAGGAGTACAAATGTAGCTCAGCTGCATTTCAGAATTTTAGGCAGCGAAACAGCATGCCCCGAAAAGTTTGTATTCAACATATAAAAACAAAATCACTATTTACACTTGCTCATTATTGTTGCCACAAATTCTTCATTTTTTTTACGCCGTAGCGGAGGGAGCATTAAGTTTTACCCTTGTCTGTCTGTACGTACGTCCCAAAATTGGTTTCCATTCTCTAACTTCAGTTTGCCTCAACCAAATGTTATGAAACATACAAAATGCTTATTACCAACAAACACAGATCAAATTTGATTTTTTTTTTGGTGGGGTCACTTTTACTGTTCTAGAGTAATGCCCCTTTACAAATGGAAAAATTGCTGAATTTATTGTTTCCGTTCTCTAACTTTAGTTTGCCTCATCCGAATGTTATGAAACTTATACACATTACTTATTACAACAAAACTCAGATCAAGTAATAATTTGGGTAGTGTCACTCTTAACCGTTCTTTAGTTATGTTCCTTTATAACTTTATATGCAAGTGGGGGCATCATCTGTGTTCCATGGACACTTTCCCCATTTATTTAAAATACGAATTACATTATGCTTTTAAATGTCAATCATGGTTGATTTTCTGACAGAATTACTCTGACTTTAATTTCAGGCTTCAAGTACATATAAGAGGAAGGAGTGATTTGTTGTGAAAGATCCTGGAATGTTCAACTTTACTTGGAAACTATTGGCAAAGTACTGACAGAATTTACAGGAGAAGCCAGTAACATCTTGTCTTGCATTTGGGAACTATATGTAAAGTGCTGAAACTTAAGAACAACATTAGAAGCCAAGATCAACAATACTTTGAACTACATGTATAATCAAAGTATTGTCAGAATCCATATGAGAGAACCCAAGATCATCTCCACTTTGAGTCTATATGCAATGTGTTGTCAGAATCCACTTAAGAAGCCAAGATCAACTATAATCTGGAACTATATGCTTTAGTGCTGTCAGAATCCATAAAAAAAAATCCAAGATCAAAAGGACCTACTTTACCTACCTGTCCCAATGATGAATACAGATTATTGAGTCTTATAAAAAACACTGAAGAAGAATATTGATATAAAAATAATGAAAATATAGAGCTGATCAGCTAATGATTGTACATGTACATGGTGTATACATGTCAACAATTACTAGTATATTGAAATTAACAATGTTAATAAATGTTTTATAAATTTGATCTCATAGACATTTGAGGAATAAAATAAAAATGTTTCAAAAATGAATTTTAATAGAGCTGAATTAATTTTATTTTGCTGTCTGTAGTGAATTTTGTTGCAAACACAATTCATGATATGCAAACTGCAGTATATGCAGTTGTCTTTAATACAGAAGGTAGCTATGAGATTTGTAAATTTTGGAAATCATAATACCAAGTGGCAGTTGTGGTAAATGCACATGCCTTTGCCTCATCTTTTACCTCACCAACCCCTGACCTAAATGGCCACTTGAAATATTTTACATCATTTGGCATTTGTTTTCCATCCATATGCTATTCAGTTTCTATTTCAAAAGTTATATTTTCTGGATAAAAGGAGAAATAAAATACAGTTTTGTTCAATGAGACAGCAACCAAACAAAACAACCAAAAGAATTATATATTGTCTGGGAAAACTTGTGTCTCACTATTAACTGACAACATTTTTACCTACTGTAAATTCAGAAATTATTGCGTGCATTTGTTATTGCGATTTTTGACGAATGGACTAAATTGCGAGTTTAATTATTGTGATTACAAAAAAAATCTGCATAAAGATCTATAATTCAGTTATCAGAATGCAAGTTCTTATTATTGCGATATTCACCCTGTCGCATTATTTGCATTAATAAAAACCTCACAATAATTTCTAAATTTACAGTATCACAATGATCAAGATTAATATTGTTTTGTAAATTTAGATATGCACTCAAATTGATACAGATTACTACAAAGATCTCATACTCATTTCATGGATCAGTGATCAAGGTTAAAGTTACCTGATTAGGGTTGTTTATCAGATACTGTTAGCAATAGGTCATTTGTCAATGTCATGTTTTTGTGGTTTTTTTTTCTAATACTAAAAGACTTAGTACATGTAGTAGATAAACTATATGTATGCAATGATTCACAAATGTAAGGAGTACATGTCTGTCTGGCAGTTGTCATTGATCACATTTGCATGGTTCATTGGTCAATGGTAAGTCCTCTTTTAACATTGTGTAATCAATAGGTTATTATATTTGGTGTATGGAATGATTATTAAATGTATATATTGAAATATTAAGTAAAAAGATGTGATATGATTGTAAATGAGACACTCCACAAGAGATCAAATAACACAGAAATAAACAACTATATGTCACCATACGAACCTTCGACAATGAGAAAAAACCTATACTGCATAGTTGGATATAAAAGGCGTCAAAATGACATATGTACAATTTAAATCAATTCAAATGAGAAAACTAACGGCATGATTTATGTACAAAATAATGAATGAAAAACAAATATGCCTGTCTTGCAGGGTCTATCTGAACTTAACCTCATGTTCATGGTTTTGTCTGTTACTGGCATACTATATATATGTTTCAAAATATTTGGTTGATAGGGGGAGTGCCCACTGGTTGATCATATAGGGAATCACCGAAGCATGACTGGAGCAGGCCTCTCTTAGGCAGTCAGCCCTGCCCTGCCCCCCCCCCCCTTTTTCATGAAAAATTCTGTTTCTGCCACTGTGTAAGCTGGCTTGGATTGGTTTATCTGATCATTATCATGATCATTGATAATATTAATTTTTTCTGATACTTTATCTTTAGGAATATCAACATAAAACCAATCATGAATGATGATTAGCAAAGCAGGTGAGACATTTCAGCTTGTGCACTCTTGTTAACACAAAAAATATATGGACTGCCACTAGAAAATGAATGGACAATGCATGCTTGGTATGGACAAAATTCCTCCTTTTACCTTACGAGCTGCGTATTTATCTCGGGGAGGGGCACTTCCTATATTCAAGGTGATAGGACGTGCGCTGGAATAGGTCACCTTTTCAAGCTTGAAAATATGTGAACAGGTCAGGAAAACTATGAGAAATATATGATAAGGTCAATAAAGTTTCCATAACCGTCTGTCATCTTTCTTGGTGTTCCCGGTGTGATTTTATCAACCAATTTTTCTTTTTGACACTTTGGTATTCTAGTCTTACATTACACTACATGAAACCCAAACATTATAGGGTCCCGTGGCACCCTCTATCAATCAAATATTGAAGTAGCCCCATCTCGAGTCCTATATACAAGGTAATATGATGTGCCGCTGAAATAGGTCACCTTTTCAGGCTTAAATATATGTGTATAGGTCGGAAAAACTATCAGAAATATAAGACAAGGTCAATAAAATTCTCATAACTTCTTCACTGTCATCTTTCTTAGTGTTCTCGGTTGTGTTTTATCAACCAATTTTATCTTTACGGACACTTTGGTACATTACACACACGTCACATGAAACCCAAACAATATGGGAAAAGGTTACCTTTTTACCTACGCAATATATGAAAAGGTATACATTTTTGAAATATAAATTATATGAAAAAGGTGGGCCCCAGCGGCACCTCCTATCAATTAAGTATTGAAGTGCCCCCCTCCGAGGTATTTATACATCCAGCTGTATGAACACCCTGTCATAGCAAGGGATTATCTGTCAGATTAGGGAAGTCATATTTCTATACCCATGTTAAACCTACGATATGAAAATAAGGAGATGTGGTATGATTGCCAATGAGACACCTATCCAACTATCCACCAAAGTTCAAATTTAAAAGTCAATATTAAAAAAAAAAATTCATCTCCATATTATCACCAAAGGCCAATAATTACGTTTCTTTGCAGCTAGCAGGTGGGTCAAACAAGTGTTCACACATATTAAAAAAGTTCTTATACATATTTCTTGCCGCAATGACACACTCCACTTTATTTTTTATAAATCAAGAACTTTCCTTATTAGCTTCCCTTTTGAAAAAAACGCATGTCAAAAAGTAAGACAGAAGTTAAAGTTTGCCAATATCACCGACTAATATAGCGTCCCTGTGTACTGGGCGGAGTTTTAAAATTACAATCTCAACTTTTCCTGAACCTAGTAAGTAGTATAGATTTTGATTACTGTAAATTCAGAAATTATTGCGATGTTTTTATTATTGCGAAAAATGTGACAGGGTTATAATCGCAATAATTTTAACTCTTATGTTGAAATTTTTTATATGAATTAAGCAGGATTTTTCTCAATATCGCAAAAATTAGAATAGAATTTTAGTCTAAAATGACAAAATCGCAATAATAAATGCAAGCAATAATTTCTGAATTTACAGTATATATAATGTCGTAACTGGTAGTGTTTGGAACTGCCCGGTAGACTGCGGATGTGTGTCCTAGGCAAAATCCGGACTTGGTCAAACCAAATATTTTGCGCTTCTCCGCAAAGCATGCGGTATTGAGGGATAATAGTATATATCGATATATAAGGTCTGAATACTAGTAAGGTCCCGGTTGCTATTGACCAATTTTCATCTACATGATCAAAGGTGGAAAACTGCAAATTATTGAAGTGTCCGGTTTTTTTCTCGTAAAACAAAAATGTGTTGCTCGAGTTCCGCTAGTCTATTATATAACTCATTCTTAATCAATTATTTTAGTTTTACGGCCGTGATATTTCCTCTTTTTTAATTTTTTTTAATGCGAACTCTGTTGGCATATTGATAGATACAACAGAAAATAGAAAATTAACAAATAGCAAAATAAGTAAAAGGAAAATATCATAAATAGAAAACATTGGCCCCGAGGTCTCATGTTATAGGACCAGTGTGTGAAACCTTTTTTTGGAACTCGCCAAATTGGCGAGCGGCTTTTCATTTCAACTCGCCAAATTGAAATCCCACTAGCCAGCTTGGCGAGTTCCTAAAATTTTGAACTCGCCATCTTATTAAAGACGTTATTGTATGTAATAAACATTTTTAGAAATAGCTTTATTCTAGGTTTACTGATATATTTGGTTGAAGCTTTGGAGGAAGTATCTGTGATTTCCCTTTCTCTTTGACAGTGTTTAGTATTAATTTTGTTCAGTGGCTTCTCATTCAGGAGTACTTGGTCAATAGAAAGGGGTAAGTGGTATTTATATAATACCCTAAATAGGGTTAACAGATTAACTGAAGAATTTAATTTAATTTGTGATTTAATAAGAAATCACATTGAAAATGACATCATTTAAGCAACAATTTATGGGTTTTAACTTTTTCTTGATAACTGTTTATATATTAACCTTGGTTCCAAAGAAAATGTTGGTTTAAGAGGGACTATATAAATCAAGGACTTGTAAATTTTCTTTATCTTGAAAAGTTGTTTTAAAATGTTTATTATTCAAAAGTTGCTACTGTTGACCATAATTAATGCATTTTTCAATATTTGTGCCATTAGAAAATTTCAATAACAAATATTGTTCTGCAATGTACACTGTTAAGATTATTTTGGTGATCTTTTCCTTCCTTTCATGTTATTTAAAAGCTGAATTAATAAGCATCTTATTTTTCCATGCTGTTCTATTTAATATCCATTATTGAAATTAAGTTTTATTTACAGTTTATAGGAAATTTACTCTTGATTCAATCTTCAAAACGTGTATTAAAATTACATTGCCAAAGGAAAGTGAAAGTAATTCTATCTATCTATAAAACACGTTTGATTGGTTTAAGTTTTCATACAACTGTCATCTAGCCAATCAGAACACATGTAACATAATATTTATCATCTGGGTTCCTGTTTCAACAGAAGTCACGGATAACAGTATTGATTTTTATGGGATAAAATGTTTTTGTAAACAATCTTTGGCTGGCTTGATTCAAAGTCGCCACAGAAGGGTCACTCGCCACAAGGACAAGTTCTATTGAATCTGGACTCGCCTAATATGATTCTTACTCGCATTTGGCGAGTTGGCGAGCGGAGGTTTCACACACTGTAGGACTAGAGTTCCAAAATCATAGAATCATGATACGAGAAAATTTGTTAGATATGTTCGTGACCATTATTTGATAAAGTATATAAATCTTCAAATAAAAATGTTATGTGTGACTGTCAAGTATTTAGTCTTTGTTTGAAAATTGTAATCCGGAATTGTTATGTTCAACAATTTTTGGCAAATAAAAAATACGCAACTATTATCAAAATTTTGCATTGGGAAAATATTTCACATACTCCAGAATAAGATCCTACCAATACTTGGAAATGAAGATATGTCAAGTAAAAAAGAGATTTATGACAGTAACAAAATGTTATAATACGCCAAACGGATAAAACGGTTAAAAGACACCAGATACCGTCGTATATGTCAATATTTATATTTTCTTATTTTAATGTTATGCTTTAATATATCATGTATAATTCTGTCCTTTTTATGTGAAAAATGAACAAACTACTCTGTAGTTCTGACCGTACGTATTTCCTGTTTTGTAGAACGTTTTGCATTCCTGTTTTGTAGAACGTTTTGCATGGTTTGTTGACATCGGGAAAGGGTGCTTTCATACACGCCCGCGTTCCAATGTCGTCAAAACTATTTTTGAGAAAACCCCTTAAAGCGACCGTTTCCAAGGCGCTCGTCGTTAGACACATGCGTTAAAATATGCGCACTGTTAAAGGGCCGAGCCACCTTAAATTGGCAGAAGATTGATTGATACTTTAACATGTACCTCGACGAAGACACCCATAAATATATACATGAACTTCAAACGGCGTAGAACTGAGAGAATTAAGGAAAGAATAAAATTAGATTTGATCGATCTTCACAAGAATTTTGCACATGATTTTTTGGTATTTTTATTTTTCTTCCCGGTACCAGAAGTTTCCGTAGGCAGGTAAAATTACCGTGTACTGGATTTTAATGAAAGCACTGATTGCTGCCTAGTTAATGTTTTTGTAACTTTTATCTTTCATCCACATGTAAAAGAATTAAATCTGACAGGAGTCTATCTAGTGAGAAGTAGGGATGTTTTAACTTTATATCAATAAAAGACTTATCCATCAGAAAGTCCTAATTACAATGTTTTACATTTCCCAGGGGGGCAACACATTTACCCAGCTTACGGTGGAAGTATATATATTTGCGGATAAGTGTAACTCCCAAAAAAATCATAATAGATTAGCCCCCTTGTAGGGTGTTTAATGTACAGATGTACGTACAGACAGACAAGGGTAAACCTTAATGCCCCCTCCGCTTCGGTGGGGGCATAAAAAGTCTGTATAACTGTAACTTTCACGATTTAATCAAAGTCCAAAGCCCATAATTTCAGCAAAAATCAGCTGAGCTGAACTAAACTTAAACTCAATCTGAAACTCATCATACATGTAGTAGACTCAAAGTCCGTACAACTGTTATTTTCCCAAATTTACACAGTCCAAACCCTTACTTTCGCAAAAATCAGCTCAGCCGAACCAAACCTAAACTTGATCTGTACCCCATCATCATAGTAGACTCGCAAACTAAAAATCAGCTCAATAAGAGAAGGCGTTTAGAAAAAAGTCTGTATACTGTTCATAACAGAATGACGGAATGACGGATAAGGGTAACACTACATGTATATGGGTTCTTTTTTGGCCAGGACCACTTTGTGGCGTCAACTTACATAAACAATATCAAAATGAAACACAAGATATAGGGAGATACCAGAAGATTCTAACCCTTCCTCCAACAATAATTTTTGAGTAAACAAGAAATTATGCCAAGAATTCTCACTTACATATATATATATTCAAACAGTTGTTTACTAATGAATTATAGTTTTCTATACATTAACCATACTATATCAGTTCACAAAATCTAAATTACAAGACATTTCAAGTATTTCTGATTACATAATTTTATTTTATTTGTTATTGTAAATAGAACTGAAATACAAATTAAAATGTTTGTATGCACTGAAAGCCTAAGGTAAAGATAATGCATTCATTAAAATGTTTGTACGCACTGAAAGGTAAAGATTGCAGTCATTAGAATGTGTGTACGCACTGAAAGGTAAAGATTGCATTCATTAAAATGTTTGTAAGCACTGAAAGGTAAAGATTGCATTCATTAAAATGTTTGTACGCACTGAAAGGTAAAGATTGCATTCTGAATCTTTTAGAACATATTGAACATTTTGCTTGTACCATGTGTATTTGTAATATCTAGTATGCTTTAAGCTTTAATACCTAGCTTATCATGCTTATAATCTGCTTATTACCACCATGCTTAATAATAGTGCTTCACTTTGTGTTATGTAACTTATTGCAAGCATATTATGTATTGTATTGTTAAGTCCTTGTTTGAAGGGGTGGATCCAGGATTTTAGGTTAGGGGGCGCAAACTTAAAATTTTCGCCGAGCGGAGCGAGGCTAAAATTTTTTTGAGGTAAAATTATCAAAATATTCTTTATTAAGCTGAGGAAAACCCATGCTTTGCAAATTTTAGGGGGGGCACACCCCCGTCACGCCCCCACCTGAATCCACCCCTGGTTTGTATACTAAACTAACTTAATAACTAATTTTATTCAGTATAAAATCCAGTACAAAAGGGTCATCGCTGAAATACATGAAAACATAGAAAAAGAAAAAAAAAAAGAACCAACAATTTTGTGACATATAACAAACAATAGACAAAACACATACATCAATTATTATTCCCACTGATGAATTTCTGGTTATGATACATTTGTCGATATACATGATATATACAAGAAATCTGTTGAAAACATCAGTCTCTGTACAGTCTCTATACATGGTATATGAAACCCCGACTATGCATACAGATTACTTACTTATCTTTCAAGAATAATTTTTCTATTAATATGAATCATGTTAATACTATCTTCCTTGACCATTATACATGTTACATGTATATGGTGTTTCAGTTCATACATAGAGATTCTCACAATATTAATGGACTTTTACATTATGTGCTCAACAACGTTCTCCAAATTAAAGAACCTTAGTGAGCGCGCTCACATACCCCACGTCCCCACATTGTCATTGGAGAAATAAAATAAGTGTAAGAAAAAAAAATTGAATCATAATTTCCTGTCAATATGCACATCTACATAGTATGTCCTTATTATCTACAAAGTTTCATGATATTCTGTTGTGTGGTTTCAGAGGAGTTGCGATGACAAACTGTTGCAGAAGTTCATTGAAGCAAATAAGTTCAAAGGGGTGTAACTCCTAGAAAAAAAATTGAATCGTAATTTCCTGTCGATATGCACATCTACATAGTATGTCCCTATTATCTAAAAAGGTTTCATGAAATTCTGTTGTGTGGTTTCAGAGGAGTTGCGATGACAAACTGTTGCAGTAGTACATTAAAGCAAATAAGTTCAAAGGGGCGCAACTCAAGAAAAAAAAATTGAATCGTAATTTCCTTTCGATATGCACATCTACATAGTATGTCCTTATTATCTACAAAGTTTCATGAAATTCTGTTGTGTGGTTTCAGAGGAGTTGCGATGACAAACTGTTGCAGTAGTACATTGAAGCAAATAAGTTCAAAGGGGCGTAACACCTAGAAATAAATTGAATCGTAATTTCCTGTCGATATGCACATCTACATAGTATGTCCTTATTATCTAAAAGGTTTCATGAAATTGTATTGTGTGGTTTCAGAGGAGTTGCGATGACAAACTGTTGCAGTAGTACATTGAAGCAAATAAGTTCAAAGGCGTAACACCTAGAAATAAATTGAAGTAACTTTTGATATGCACATCTACATAGTATGTCCTTATCATCTACAAAGTTTCATGAAATTCTGTTGTGTGGTTTCAGAGGAGTTGCGATGACAAACTGTTGCAGTAGTACATTGAAGCAAATAAGTTCAAAGGGGCGTAACACCTAGAAATAAATTGAATCGTAATTTCCTTTCGATATGCACATCTACATAGTATGTCCTTATTATCTACAAAGTTTCATGAAATTCTGTTGTGTGGTTTCAGAGAAGTTGCGATGACAAACTGTTGCAGTAGTACATTGAAGCAAATAAGTTCAAAGGGGCGTAACACCTAGAAATAAATTGAATCGTAATTTCCTGTCGATATGCACATCTACATAGTATGTCCTTATTATCTAAAAAGGTTTCATGAAATTCTTTTGTGTGGTTTCAGAGGAGTTGCGATGACAAACTGTTACAGTAGTACATTGAAGCAAATAAGTTCAAGGGGGCGCAACTTTAGAAATAAAATTGAATCGTAATTTCCTGTCGATATGCACATCTACATAGTATGTCCTTATTATCTACAAAGTTTCATGAAATTCTGTTGTGTGGTTTCAGAGGAGTTGCGATGACAAACTGTTGCAGTAGTATATTGAAGCAAATAAGTTCAAAGGGGCGTAACTCCTAGAAAAAAAATTGAATCGTAATTTCCTGTCGATATGCACATCTACATAGTATGTCCTTATTATCTAAAAAGGTTTCATGAAATTCTGTTGTGTGGTTTAGAGGAGTTGTGATGACAAACTGTTGCAGTAGCACATTGAAGCAAATAAGTTCAAAGGGGCATAACTCCTAGAAAAAAAATTGAATCGTAATTTCCTGTTGATATGCACAACTACATAGTATGTCCTTATTATCTAAAAAGGTTTCATGAAATTCTGTTGTGTGGTTTCAGAGGAGTTGCGATGACAAGAAACAGGACTGACGGACGGACGGACAGACAGACGGACGGGTCAAAAACATTATACCCTCCGCAACTTCGTTGCGTGGGGTATAATTAAACCTAGATAGTGGAGGAATAATACTACAACAGAACTGTTCAACAGAACAGATGGTGATTGGCCTTAAGCTTGTAGCCTGTGAAATGAAGAGCAAATTACATGTGATCTAGTCATTTATTTCAGAATAGCTTATAATAAAAAGCAGACATATAAAATGTATAATATGTTTCTGCAAAAAAATCTAATTCTACTTACGTATTAAAAACTTGAAGAATCAAACTGTAAATCAACGTTAATTATCCAGCATCCTCATCATCTTTGTTTACACCGCGGGCTGCAAATGAAAACTGAAAAGGGCGGGATATTAAATATGACATAAAAGGTGTCCTCGTAATCCGTGCATGTAACATAATTTATTTAATAGTTATATGAAAATGCAATTTTATTTAATCACCTTTTTTTTTCTTTCGATAGCCTAGTACAAATATTGATTGATATAAATATGATTATCTGGTAAATAACCGGATACCTATTTTTTTTTTCAAGGCGATTAGCATCTAATTAACGTAGTTTATATGTCAATCTTCTTATTTTGGCCCTCTTCAATCCTATAACATTATTTTCTGTTTTTGTTTATTATCTTTTGCATTTTTGCTATTTGTTATTTTTCTATTTTCAATGTTTGCTGTTTCTACTATCAATGTGCTACCCGAGCATAAAAAAAATGAAAATATCAACATAAAAACGTTAAAATGGAATAAGAATGCAAGTCACATGCTAAGTTTTTGCACATTAAGAACAGGATAAGGCCCGGGGCAACTATTTGATTTTTATCATGGAGGGGAAGGGATAGGTGGATTTTGAAAAAGAACATTCTGGCATGAAAAGAACTGGACAAAAATTACCTTGCCAAAAACAGGATGAAAATGCTTATTTGCCCAACAAAATATGTACAAAATTTATTATCGCGCGGCTTGCCCAAGTCCGTACAAAAAATAAGCGGGACTCCCAGAAGGTGAAAATGAATGCCTAATGATGAATCTTTGTCCTTATAATCATGCTTTAAGTATAAAACTTGTGCATAAAGATTTCATAGGACAATTAAAAACTTTATCAATAACGTCAATAAGTGCTTCTGGTGACCAGTTTTTTACGTCTCTTTTGAACAAATACGAATTTCAATAATGGAACTTGCATACATACAGATTTTTGGCATTCTCTGTCAAAGTTATTCATAAATTCCCTTATCGTTCTCTGAAACTTAAAACATCCTGATGCTGGATTTTTTTTATTGGCCAACATATTTGTTTCGTTCAGGATATGTGTTTTTCCAAAAACCAATCGATGACAATATTTCACTGTGAAATTCTGTCTATTCAAATATTTCACATTGAAATTCTGTCTATTCCAATATCTCACATTGAAATTCTGTCTATTCCAATATTTCAATGTGAAATTCTGTCTATTCCAATATTTCACTGTGAAATTCTGTCTATTCCAATATTTTACTGTGAAATTCTGTTTATTCCAATATTTCACTGTGAAATTCTGTCTATTCCAATATTTTACTGTGAAATACTGTCCATGGAAATATTTCTTAGTCTAATTATATCTTCCCTGAGAAATCATCTGCCATAAAGTTGTGAGCGTTTCTGGATTCTTTAAAAAATATTTTTCATGAAAAGTATGTGTAGTACCAAAAAATACTGCATACATCAATTATGCAGGTTTAATGATATCATTATCCAAAATATTAAATGTTAATAACCTCCCTTAAAAAATTGCATGACTATCCATCTATGATATATAGTCTCAATATACACAATATATGACCTTGGAAACATCCCTTTAACAAGACAAAATGTCATACTATCCATCTATGAAATATTGTTTGGATATGGACAAAATTTCACATGGAAATTTGTCCTTCTCTGGACATTAATTCATGGGGACAAAATTTCATGATACAAAGTCATGAAATATTTGGGGACAGTATATTTTGCTTTACACAATGACGGACTCCAAGTAACGACAATAGCTCACACTGGCCATTTAGACCAGGTCAGATATATAGAACGGGATATATTTCATACTTTGTAAAGAAAGCACAAATTAAACAAATTATTCTCGGAGACGGGGCAGAAAGATTTTTGGAAACTACTATGACCTTATGGTAACTGTTTCAAAGTAAATTTAAAAGTAAATTTACCCAAAACAGGATGAAATGGATATTCTGTTAAAAAAATGCAAGAAATGGCACAACAGAGGAAAAAAACTATTAAGCCAAACAAGCAATAGGTGAACATGAAATTCCATCCGCAAAAAGCGTCTTCCATTTCAATGAAGCAACATTTCAGCAACCCCTGCATGTGGAGTATATATATATATATCCTATTGATTTCAATGTGGCTGTTGAATTTAGGAATCCTAGAAGTTCAGCTTAATTTCTTCCCTTCGAAAGTTTTCAACAAGAAAGAAAGCCAACATGATTTGGTTGGCCGTTATGGAATATCTGTCTCACATATGACCATGTATTTGTTTCAATTGTTTAGACAGAATCCCTGCCCCTTTTCCCAAAGTGTGACCACTGAATGTGTTCTCGACATTAGCAACACGATGTGTGTTACTTGTGGAACAAGATCTGCTTACCCTCCGGGAGAACCTGAGATCACCCCTGTTTTGGATGGGGTTCGTGTTGTTGCTTCTTTTTAAGGGGTGGGTCTTTTCACCACCGAACACCACCGCACACCGCCGAACACCCAAAAAGCCACCAACCACTAAGAAAAACAGTGATATTATACAATAAAACGATAAAATTAATTAAATTACGTAAAATTTAATCAATTTTTCGATTTTTATGGGCATAATTTTATGTTAAAGTCGATAATCAATATAATCAATATGAAGAAAAACGTCTCCGGATTCATCACTATTTTTCCGGATTACATTGTGTGTGTCTATATATTTCAAATAAAATTCAAATATATTCATAATTAGTAATCAGTTCATACATCCTCGATCTCTGTTCATTGGTTAGATTTTGATATTTGTCTCTTTTCTTACTATTGGTACATTCTACAAGTATTTTATAGAAGAACAAAATGAAAAAAATTATATGTGAGGTGTCCAGTGGCAGTGGTGGTTTGCGGAGTTGTGGTGTTATAGACTCTCCTTTTCTGTTCAATGTAGATATTTGGTCTCTCAAACTTCTTATTTGTTGAATTGATAACTTAAATATTATACTTAGGTCACATTTATAACGATAAAAGATCAAACAAATATTTTTTTGGGGTGTTCGGTGGTGTTCGGCGGTGTGCGGTGGTGTTCGGTGGTGAAAAGACCTACCGCTTTTAAGCAGTGATGTGTAGAAAGGTGTTTGCCGGTTTTTCTTCGGATTGTCCCTTTGGTACATCTGCTTCTTTTTTACAGGTGTACACATAACAAACATTCATTACGATTTTTTTTTTTGGTATACAGAAATGAAAATAAATATGCATAGCAATCTTGTGTTATTGTATCATTTTTGTTACCCCCACATCTCCTATTCATCATAACAGAAGAGGGAGACAACATAAATATAGTCATCATCTTGAACTTATTAACTATACGGTGGTGTAGCATAACAAAGGAAGTACCATATAAAAGGTGGTATGGCATAAAAATTTGACTACCAACTATAAGGTTGTGTGGCATAATAACTGAACTACCAACTACAGGGGCGCATCCAGCCATTTATTAAAAGGGGGGGGGGGGGTCCTAACCCAAGATAAAGGGGGAAGGGGGTTCCAACTATATGTCCCCATTCAAATGCATTGATCGTCAAAAAAAGGGGGGTTCCAACCCCCGGAACCCCCCCCCTCTGGATCCGCCACTGAATTATAAGGTTAAGTGGAATAATAACTGAACTACCAGTTGTAAGGTTATGTGGCATAATAACTGACTTACCAACTATACGGTTGTGTGGCATAACTGAAATACCAACTATAAGGCTGTGTGGCATAATAACTGAACTACCAACTGTACGCGGTTATGTGGCATAAAAACTGAACTACCAACTATAAGGTGGTGTGGCATTATAACTGAACTAACTATAATGTTGTGTTGCATAACTGGATACCAGGTATAAGGTTATGTGGCATAAAAACTGAACTACCAACTATAAGGTTGTGTGGCATTATAACTGAACTACCAATTTCAAGGTTGTGTGGCATGATAACTGATCTACCAGCTATAAGGTGGTGTGTCATAATAACTGAACTACCATCTATCAGGTTGTGTGGTAATATAACTGAACTACCAACTATAAAGTTGTGGGGCATAATAACTGAACTACCAACTACAAGGTCATGTGGCATTATTACTGAACTACCAACTATAAGGTTGTGGGCATAACTGAACTACCAACTATAAGGTTGTGGGCATAACTGAACTACCAACTATAAGGTTGTGGGCATAACTGAACTACCAACTATAAGGTTGTGTGGCATTATAAATGAACTGCCAAATTTAAAGTTGTGTGGCATAATAACTGAACTACCAACTACAAGGTTGTGTGGCATAATAACTGAACTATCAACTACAAGGTTGTGTGGCATAATAACTGAACTATCAACTATACGATTGTGTGGCATACTAACTGAACTACCAGCTATAAGGTGGTGTGGCATAAATACTGAATTACTAACTATAAGGCTGTGTGGCATTATAACTGAACTACCAACTACATTGTATAAGGTTGTGGGGCATAATAACTGAACTACCACTACAAGGTTGTGTGGCATAATAACTGAACTACCAACTATTAGGTTGTGTGGCATACTAACTGAACTACCAACTATAAGGTTGTGTGGAATAATAAATGAAATACAAACTAAAAGGTTGTGTGGCATTATAACTGAACTACCAACTATAAAATTGTGTGGCATTATTACCTAACTACCAACTATAAGGTTGTGGGACATAACTGAACTACCAGCTTTAAGGTAGTGTGGCATAATAAATGAACTACCAACTATACGGTTGTGTGGCATACTAACTGAACTACCAACTATAAGGTTGTGGGACATAACTGAACTACCAACTATAAGGCTGTGGGACATAACTGAACTACCAACTATAAAGTTGTGTGGCATAATAACTGAACTACCAGCTTTAAGGTAGTGTGGCATAATAAATGAAATACAAACTAAAAGGTTGTGTGGCATAACTGAACTAACTTGTTAAAAGTCAGGAGCCTGTAATTAGTGGTTGTTGTTGGTTGTTTTTCCTTAATGGTTTCTAGCGTCAGGTCGTTGGTTTTCTCTTTTGAATTGTTTCACATTTTGACATACTTTTATAAATTGTTATTTGGATGGAGAGTTGTCTCATTGGCACTCACACCACATCTTCCTATATCTATTTGGGCTTGTATAACTTACTATACAGTATGGGTTTTACACATTGTTAAAGGTCGTACAGTGCCCAATAGATGTTGACATCCTTGTTCTTTGTACTCTGGTGGATAGTTTCATTTGAAATCATACCAAATCTTCACATTTTATACCAATAATAAATTGGTATGACATAAAAAATGAACAATATCTATAAGGAAGTGTGGCATAAAATCTAAAGTAACATTTAAAATATGGTGTGGCATAATAACTGAACTAAAATTTATAAGATCGTTTGACATAAATACAAAACTGCCAGACTACAAGGTGATGTGGCATCAAAAGTGATCTACCAACTACAAAGTGGTGTGTCGTAAATACTTAATTATCATCTTAAAGCTAGCATGGCATAAAAACTGGAAAATGATGCAAAGAAATGTTAAATAATTTAATTTTAAATTGTGAACAAAATATTTGATGTAAATTGTAGCAAGGTGGTACACAATTTGCTTAATTCATCCAATTATTTTAGGTAAACATTAGAAACACAGCACAGTTTGTACAAATTACTCAAAAATGTGTATGTAGTGTGTAGCAAGTGAGCACACAATTTGTATTTTTAAGTTAATAACAAAGGTCCTGTCCATGATTAATAATTAAGATGCACCCAAAATGTTGATATTTTTTTTTCTTTTTTCTTGCACTGTTTATTGTTTCCAGTGTGACATTTGTAATACCTATATATGTGTTAGCATGTTATAAATGACATTTTGAAAGTATCTGAGAGCTATTACCACATCAGCCTGCTAAGTAAATTACAAACAACATTAAACCATGATAACTATTTACAACTGTCTGATCATGTCAATCAGATCCTTCACTTTCATCACTTTCATTACCTTGATCAGACTCATTGTACAAACATTGATCAGATTCACTGAACAAATATTCAGTAAAATTATCAGATGTACGTTTACCCCTCCTCTTATGTAAGTCTATCATCCTCTCCATGTGAGGTAACAGATGTCCTTGATAAGGTACACATCTGTTTATAATCACAGCAGAGGCTAGACATTGCAAGGATCCTGTACCAACGGGGCACAATGGACTTGATGACGTTTGGGAATACCAGATGGGTGTTCTGTTGGCAGCATCTATACAGTCAGAGTGAGCACCAGCTCCCAACAGTGCTTGGATTATGTTCATTTGATCAGTTTGACTCTCTGATCCATCACTAGACAAGACACGGTAAGCTAAATGAAGAGGTGTCATTCCATAGTTGTCCATGGTATTAGAATCTGCTCCTGAACGTAGCAATATCTCAACTAATTTCTGTGATCCTGTAACTTCTTTCTCTAAATCTTTTGCTTCTTTATGAGTTACCACAGGAGTGACATAATGTAAGAGACTTTGTCCAACACGGTTCCTCAGGTCATCACTGACTACTCTTTTCATGAACTTTGAAAACTTTGTGCTCTGCTCTTCGCTCTTGTCATAACTATCAAGTACTTTTACGGCTAAGAGCAGAGGTGCAATATCTGAAAACATTCTTTGTTTCTTTGGTGTGCCTAAGTAGTGGAGGAAGAAACATTTACCAATTGCCATTAGCTCATCAAAAGTTAACTGCATTAATTTTGTCTCAGTCAAAACAACGGCTGTTAAGTTAGTAATAAACTTCTGCAATGTCTCAGTCTTTGTATAATCTCTAACAACATAGGTTTCCTCTTGTGATATATATCTCAAAAAGTATGGAAAGCTGTATGTGACTACAGCAACAAAATCTTTAATTTGATTGAGTTTGTAATACTCTGTGGACAATGCTTCGAATGCCTTTAGCGTCTCGTGAGAACCAAACCCAACGAGTCGCTCGTGAATTAATGCACCTTTCAACAGAATAGCCAAACGTGTATTTGTTTTTTTGTCCAACTCATTACTGTTGAGACAAGTGAGGTGAGATTTGATTGATTTTCCTGGAGGATTCACTATAACGATTGGTGCAGTACCGCTTCTTATTAATTTTCATGCCATTTTTCACCAACCTGATAGTAATCCTGGCATTATTAGCCATATCCAGGTGAACAAACTCCATGCTGATGTTGGAATCACCTTCAAATGGATTCAGCAACTTCATAGCAATAAAAGTTTTATTTGAAATTCTTTTCCCAAGGTGAAATGTTAATTGGATTTTGAATGCTCTCTACTTTCATGATTTTCTTGGTTCTATTTGAAACTTTCTGTTGCCTAATTTTTCTACAGCATTCCAACATCTGACAGAATCTTTATAGAACCCAAATTTGGCATAATAAGCTCCAGCAGCTTCTAATCGTCAAACTTGGCTTGAAACGGAACCTTTCGTTTACCTAAACACGTATGTACTAACCTCCTCCCAGCACTCGCTAAAATAACAACTGGATGTACATACCCATAATTACCAGGGTCATCAGTACAAACTGCGTTGTTTGTAGTTTGGTCAACACTGCAAGACTTAAGAACAGTATCAATATTTGTTTCAATGCCATCTGACAGGTTCTCTGACGGACATACAGGATAATATTTGATAATGTTGGCATTATTGATATCTGACCCATCACTTTTACCGGTGGCGTAGCAAATGACTTGAGATCTTACATTTCTAATCAAATCCTTATGGCGAAGCTCGTAACCTAACAAAGTTATGCCTTGATCATTCTTTATACTGGCTATGTTGGGTACTTTGGCCAGTAATAATGGCAAACATGCTTCATACAGATCTTCTGCTGGGTTGATTATTATTAAGTTGCTACTATCTTCTGGAAGCACAGCTTTAAATATGTCATAAAGTTGGCTCTCAGAACATTTCTCAACAGCTCCATTATCAATCAACATTTTCACAATTTCAAGTTTTGGACAAAAGGCACAGGAATGTTTTCATTCTTCTTGTTTTCAACATCAATGTCATCACAACTCCTTTTCCTCCTTCATATCATCATCGGTGTCATAATCATCATCAGGTGTTCTGTTGGCAGCATCTATACAGTCAGAGTGAGCACCAGCTCCCAACAGTGCTTGGATTATGTTCATTTGATCAGTTTGACTCTCTGATCCATCACTAGACAAGACACGGTAAGCTAAATGAAGAGGTGTCATTCCATAGTTGTCCATGGTATTTGAATCTGCTCCTGAACGTAGCAATATCTCAACTAATTTCTGTGATCCTGTAACTTCTTTCTCTAAATCTTTGCTTCTTTATGAGTTACCACAGGAGTGACATAATGTAAGAGACTTTGTCCAACACGGTTCCTCAGGTCATCACTGACTACTCTTTTCATGAACTTTGAAAACTTTGTGCTCTGCTCTTCGCTCTTGTCATAACTATCAAGTACTTTTACGGCTAAGAGCAGAGGTGCAATATCTGAAAACATTCTTTGTTTCTTTGGTGTGCCTAAGCAGTGCAAGAAGAAACATTTACCAATTGCCATTAGCTCATCAAAAGTTAACTGCATTAATTTTGTCTCAGTCAAAACAACGGCTGTTAAGTTAGTAATAAACTTCTGCAATGTCTCAGTCTTTGTATAATCTCTAACAACATAGGTTTCCTCTTGTGATATATATCTCAAAAGTATGGAAAGCTGTATGTGACTACAGCAACAAAATCTTTAATTTGATTGAGTTTGTAATACTCTGTGGACAATGCTTCGAATGCCTTTAGCGTCTCGTGAGAACCAAACCCAACGAGTCGCTCGTGAATTAATGCACCTTTCAACAGAATAGCCAAACGTGTATTTGTTTTTTTGTCCAACTCATTACTGTTGAGACAAGTGAGGTGAGATTTGATTGATTTTCCTGGAGGATTCACTATAACGATTGGTGCAGTACCGCTTCTTATTAATTTTTCATGCCATTTTTTCACCAACCTGATAGTAATCCTGGCATTATTAGCCATATCCAGGTGAACAAACTCCATGCTGATGTTGGAATCACCTTCAAATGGATTCAGCAACTTCATAGCAATAAAAGTTTTTATTTGAAATTCTTTTTCCCAAGGTGAAATGTTAATTGGATTTTGAATGCTCTCTACTTTCATGATTTTCTTGGTTCTATTTGAAACTTTCTGTTGCCTTATTTTTTCTGCAGCATTCCAACATCTGACAGAATCTTTATAGAACCCAAATTTGGCATAATAAGCCCCAGCAGCTTCTAATGCGTCAAACTTGGCTTGAAACGGAACCTTTCGTTTACCTAGGCACGTATGTACTAACCTCCTCCCAGCACTCGCTAAAATAACAACTGGATGTACATACCCATAATTACCAGGGTCATCAGTACAAACTGCGTTGTTTGTAGTTTGGTCAACACTGCAAGACTTAAGAACAGTATCAATATTTGTTTCAATGCCATCTGACAGGTCCTCTGACGGACATACAGGATAATATTTGATAATGTTGGCATTATTGATATCTGACCCATCACTTTTACCGAGGTGACGTAGCAAATGACTTGAGATCTTACATTTTCTAATCAAATCCTTATGGCGAAGCTCGTAACCTAACAAAGTCATGCCTTGATCATTCTTTATACTGGCTATGTTGGGTACTTTGGCCAGTAATAATGGCAAACATGCTTCATACAGATCTTCTGCTGGGTTGATTATTATTAAGTTGCTACTATCTTCTGGAAGCACAGCTTTAAATATGTCATAAAGTTGGCTCTCAGAACATTTCTCAACAGCTCCATTATCAATCAACATTTTCACAATTTCAAGTTTTGGACAAAAAGGCACAGGAATGTTTTCATTCTTCTTGTTTTCAACATCAATGTCATCACAACTCCCTTTTTCCTCCTTCATATCATCATCGGTGTCATAATCATCATCAGTTTCGTTTTTATCACAATCATCTTCAGTTTTGTTATCATCTCCATCATCATCATCATTATCATCATCATCATCCTCATCAACTTCTTCATAACCAAATGTTGGCCATGGTGCATAAGAAAAGACCTTCATAGAAAACATAAACAGATTACAGTTCCCCACATTTTTTGCAGTGTCAGCTTTCTTTTCCAGTAAATAATGAACCATGTCTTCCTCCTGATTAGATATTGCCCACAACATTGGTTTGCTATCGCCATCATTGCCATTGACGTCAGCCTCACAGTACTCCACCAGAAACTTCACCAGTTCCAGATTTCCAATCTTGCAAGCCAACGACAATGGGACGTGATCATTATGATGTTTGTTTGTAACTTTCATCAATTCCTTTCTCTGTTCTTTTGAACAAACACCTAATATGGCTGTTATATACCTTTCAGTGTTGGTTATGACCCTTGATTTATCCTTCAATTCTTTCAGATTTTTTAGTTTCTCTTTTGAATGCATTCCAAGAAGCATTGATTCTAAGTACATCTTCAGTTCATTAGATTTATTCGGTGGTTTTGTAGCTAAGATTACATCAAGAATTATGCTTTTTATAGATTTAAAAGTTTCTGGTTTAACTCCATCCCCATAATTAAATGTCTTTTGGAGATTTTCGTTGCTTGTATTTTCGCAACCATTGTTCTGTGAGTCAGAGTGATAGCAATTACTGTTAACATCAACATTTAAACGTCGTCTTTTAGAGCATCTTTCGTATGAAGAAGTGTCCTCAAAACATGAGTCGCTCGTAGAATCCATTGCCGTTCATTCAATCTGGAAAAAAACAAAACTATAACTTAAACAATTTACAAATGTAATTTTCAAATAAAATGATAAACCCAGTTTAAATCATGACCCATTGAATAAATGTCAATCTAGAGTGGTATCAATTTACTGAAACACCCACATTAGTGATCAATTTCCTCACAATACAGCTTACAGTACTTACAATATTGATGTTGTCTTAGCTGAAAGGCACCGTCATCATATTTTCACTTTGTTTTTCTCTCACCTTTTTAATGGGTTCCTTACACAAACTTGAAATTGATGTATTTTTAATTTTAAACCCCTGTTATGTTTGAAATTAATGTTTGGTAGCCCAAGAGATTTTATGCTGTCAATAGTGAGATCAGAAATAGTCAAGCCTTTTTTTAATGAAGGACTCAATCTGATTGGTCAGTCAATTTATTTCATGATTAAGCGATACAAATTTAAAAGGGAACTAGAGAAAACGGACATTTTTACATCAGATGGGACCTTGAGAGGTCATACCCGTGTTATGTTGCCGCAGAAATTTCCTTGTGCTTTTGACTGATAACCGAAAATATTTCGTATAAATATGCGGATACTATTGAGTGCAAAATAACATTCCTTATCGCTTGTTATAAATTCATTTCTTCAATGAATACTCATGAAAATATTTGTTAAGAACATAGATAAATGATATGAAAATGTTTTGTCGTGAGAAATATATATATCAGTAACAAATCATGAATACCGAAAATTTGTGTTAACGCATGCGGAAGAATATCTCGAGAGATGATCTTGTTATATATATAACTGTTATACATGTTATACAGATATTAATATAATATATAACAACAAACCAGATTATACTGATAACAAATGATTATATCTCTACAATATAATAATTATTACGGTGAGGTTAAATTCCCTGTCATTTATTCATCATCCACAGAGGAACTTGTCTCAGAAAAAAATATATCTATGTACCTTAACCTAACTTTCAGGTATAGAGATATGATTTTTTTTCTGAGACCATCCACCAGAACTTGCGGTCTCCAATGTTCAATTCTTCAGTACTTTGATTATGTGAGGCAAAGAGACTTATGCATATAAACCAAATGTTCATAGATGGTCAATTTTCATAAATTTTGACACCAGTAATTAATTCAGGATGTTCTCGGTTAATACATGTTTTGTTAAAATCCAAGCATTATGACACATGTTTTGGTAGGCATTTTGGTAAATGATGAGCAAAAAACCAATAATTTTGACACAGAGAATCAATTCACATTAATGATACCTTTTTCATTTAAATCAATGCAAGAAATGTGAATCTCAGAATTTATCCTTTTTTTAAGAAAAAAATAAGTTTTTAACACAATTTTGACTTGAGGAAACAATTTTGAATGCCTATATTGTATATCAGTTTTTGTTAAAATCCTGTTATAAGAAGACATTGCTCAAAATATGTGATCTTTTAACAAAAAACCTAATTTTTTTTTTCAAAATTAATGAGCCAAATTTCCCCAAAATATAATATGGACATCTACACAACTGTGCAACATTTTATTGGCCTCCTACTGATCCTTTTTGAGTTTTTGCATTTATAAAAGACATTTCTCAAAACTTATGAGCAGAATTTCACCAAATATAGTATGCACATAAATATGTTATGACAACGACTCTGCAAAATTTCACTGGCCTCCTACCTATACTTTTGGTGTTTTTGTGTTAACAAAAATTATGGACGAACAGACAGACATACAAAGTGAAAACTATAGGGCTTCCTCATCCTCAATATGGGGCCCTGACTAGTTTTTAGCTTTTCCATGTGTCAGTCAACCCCAAACAATAAACCCAAGATGAGGGTCAAGGTGCATACTGATGTGCACTTCACCCAGGATGAGGGCCGGGGTGCACTTCACCTTTATAAAAATGTTTAAACTGTGAGAAAAGCATGGTGTATTTTTGTAACTGTGTCAATGTTCATGATATTGTACTCTAAAATACTAGGGATGTCTTGTTAGGTTGCTACCATAAATGGTTTATAATGCTGAATACTTATATGATTATAATTTAATAACTGGTATGAAATAGCTATATATACATGTAGTATAATCTAGTTTTTTGTGTATTCTAATATTATGAAAAAGGTGAGGTACTGGATGTTTCAGCTGCTCACCCCTATCACAAAAAGGTTGTGAATTTTATAAACACTAACAGACACAATAAGTTCTTGCTATACACTGTCAATCAGACTATAATTCTTGAATTGTTTAGTGAAGTTATAGTTTATCTACTTCTTATGCATCTGAGAAACCGACCAAATCATAAAAACTGAACATTGAGTAATTGACCAATAAACAATGAAAATGCCTGACGGACATGTACACCTTACAATCATTCCATACACGAACTTTGGTTGACTTATTACTTATAGTATCTGAGATACAGACTTGACCATAAAAATTTAACCTTGATCACTGATCAATGAATTGAGATCAAGGTCAATTGAACCCTGTTTGACATACAAGCAGACCTTGTAAGGATCCCATATACACAGCTGTATGAATATGGTATAATTATTCATAATGAGTGAGAAACTCGCTTGACAAAAAAAGCTAGGTTTTTATTTAAGTCCCTGAAACCTGAAAATCAGGTCAAGGACAATGGACATTTACCAGACAAAAACTATGTAACATCTGTATTACAATGGTATGAAGCGTCCAAGTTTTCTACCTTCTGTCATTGAAGCTTGATAAGAAAGCGTTTTACAATAGTTTATATGTCATTGAAGCTGGATAAGAAAGCATTTTACAATAGTTTATATATCATTGAAGCTGGATAAGAAAGCGTTTTACAATAGTCTATATATGTCATTGAAGATGGATTTATATAAGCATCCCAATTTCTGGCATTATAGTCACAAGTGTGAAAAAAAAATTACATAATTATATTCAGCAGTACTTCCTTACCATGTCAACAAAGTTTCAAATTGAATTTCCAAATAACAAGAGAGAAACAGGAATTTCATTGAAAATTGCCAAGGGAGATAATTTGTATAGCCATATATTGGCAATCAGCAGATAAACAGAAGTACTGCTCCCCTCCCCTTAAACAAATTATTGCAAGAGTGGAAATATTTAAAAAAGAAATATTCTCATTTGGTTCTTAAGATGCATGTAAAGTTTAAAACTGTACAAGTGACTACAGTAAAAATGCAGAAACTGAAATTTCATTAAAAAAAAATGTCAAAGGTAGAAAAAAAAATTGTAAACCGAGCTTATATACATGATATATATAGCCCAATCAATCTATATTTATTAGCTCAAACAGAACTAAGATTTACTGAACATGATAAAGCAATTTTATTTTTAGGTCTTTTTCCTGTCCTCAATATAACACAGACAGACATATCATAAAATAGTTTTACAAGTCTCTTGACATTAACACTTCAAAAAAGATTGAAATATTGGCTCAAATCACAGGCGCTTATGGGATTGACCCCCTTTTTTTTTTTGGTGTTTAAATTTTCTAAGTAAATGTTCTTTAATATTTTACCTATTTGAATTCTGATTTTTCATAGAGGGGCAGCATATTTAAACTGCTGTTACTGTAATATTGCATGATTAAGCGGATGAAAACCGTAAGTAAGTTAAAATCAAAGAACCTTTGTGAGCATGCTCACACACCCCACACCCCCACATTGTCACTTGGCAAACAAAGTATCACCAGATTCCTAAGTTCGAAAACTTATATCTCCTACAAAAGTCAACTGAAAAAAATTTCTTGTGGATATGCACATTTACATTTTATGAGGGGGGCAAGGGGTTTAACTGTTATGCTGTTTTGGGGCATTTTAATTCTTTGTTATCTGTTATTCTGAAAATATATTTGCTGTTAGCTGTTATTGGCTTATTCCTTGTTAGCTGTTATAAGACTATTAATTTTTTTGTTATCTGTTATTGTGAGAATGTATTTGCTGTTAACTGTTATTGGAAATTGAAATGTTACCATTTTAACAGCCAATTTTTGGTAGAAATTGAAAATCATTCAATTGATTGATTGTTGGTTGCTTAACGTCCAGGAAAATCATTCAACATTTGGGTCTTACCACAGGTAATATGGTGGTCCCTTATCTGGAGAGGGATTCCAGTAACATTCACATCCTTTAAACATATCAAAATCAGTCGGGTCAAGGACAATTCCAGTATATCTTATTATAATTCTTTGTAATAAATTCTATTTTCTATGAACATGTATTTAGAGTTTTCTAGAATTCAGGCTTACTCAATGTATGCTTATTTTTTGTTATGGAATTCAATACTTTTTTCAACATTTTTTGGTGCTTTTAAGAAACTGACCCATGTTTGTAATAAATTTATGTGTGTATTCTTAGAAAAGATTCACACAGTTGAGTCTGTGTTCCGTATTGTATAAAATTTATACAATAAGAAACACAGACTCAGCCCTGTTTAAAAAGGTGTTTATGTTAAGGTCGTATGGACCTAGGCCGATTCTCATCATGTATCCCTGACCATATGTTTCACTTTTGTAATATTAAGAATCGTTCAATTTGATTTTCACATATATATGGGGATAATGTTCCTGTATATAGGGATAATGTTCCCTGTATCCCCATATGTAAATGTTAAATTCGAACAATTCTTAATATTACACAAAGGAAAACATATGGCCATTATATCATATAATATTTTTATTGTCATATAAACATAATTAGCTTGTGACAAAAAACAGAAACAAACATAACATAGCAAAGAAATTACAATTCTAAAAGAAATGAACACAAGAAAAACAAATATATAGCAGCTAAATATATAAGCTATTCAAACAGGATATCTCCGAGTTATCAGTTAAAACTAATTGAACTTCTTTATCAAAAAGATTACTAGAAATTTCTATTGGAAGATTTCATAATGAAGCTACCTTGGCTTTAACCAAAAACATGGATTTTCTTGCCTTGTTTTTACTAGGTCTTCTAAACTTGAAATAAGGTTAACATTGCTCTTTATAAGAGTCATTTGGAATTTATATTCTAACTCATTTTTTTTATCATATTGCCATTGTAGTAAAGAAATGAAACTACCCTTTTGGCAATATGTTGCTGTAAAATGATGGTTTAAGTTTTATTTATTATATTTAATTAAAGGAAGTTGCCAATTTTCACAGAAACTATTAAATTTATTTATACTGTTCTGTAGACCTTTTTTACTCAAAAGTAGATCATCTACAAAGATAGTGATCCAAGGGTTGGGTCTACTTGTTTTGGATAACACAAAATTATTATCTTACATTGAGTAAACCAATTCTAGACAACTCTAAAACACATGTTTATATGTTTATAGAAAATGGAATTTATTACAAAGGATTATAATAAGATATGCTGGATTGGTCTTGGACCCGAATGATTTTAGTATTTCATTTACTGTTATCTGTTTTTATCCTTTTTCAATTCCTTGTTATCTGTTTTAAGCCAAATCAATTTGCTGTTTTGCTGTTATTGGATCCCCCTTCTTCGTGGCATAAGGCACCTTTTTTCCATTAATTCACAATTTCACATTACTATATATACATAATATGGACATGAAAAATAGTTCTTTGTAGAATTTTATTTTTTTTAAATTTCAAAGATCAGCTGTTTTGCATGTAAGCATATGGAGCAGTCAATTACAAGACTGCAACCTTATGTCCTTATCATCTACAAAGTTTCATGAAATTCTGTTGTGTGGATTCAGAGGAGTTGCAATGACAAGAACAAGACTGATGGACAAACGGACAGGTCAAAAACATTATACCCTATATATAATAAGTTCATATATTAAAGAATATAATATTATATATTTACAAAGATAATTTAACCACCAAAAAATATTTTAAAAAAGGAGGCCCTCCCACAAGCACCTATGGCAATTTCTCTTTCAGTGTGTTTGTTCCCTGTCCCCAATATTAACCGGGCATATAATAAAATGGTTTTACAAGACTTAATTACATGTAGTCTCTCCATAGATGTAATACCCATATATGAAGCTCAACCCTGACTTCAAAGGTTATATGTGCGTTGTAATGGCTTTCACACTTATCTGATAATGATATGAACCAGTTGGTCATTGAGATGCCGATTGACAATCTAGACAATAGAAAACTGACAATTAAAAGCTACTTAGCAGTTGAACATGCTAAAATCAGAAAGAAACAAAGTCAAAATATATATTTTATATTGACTTGATTATGAAAAAATAATATTCTTCTAGATAAAACAATATAACAAATTATTCTAAAAGGAAACAATTTTGAAATGTGGATATCTTTCATTTTTAGCTAGAACTAATGTTTTCATCATATTTACATTTTAGATTTTATATCTTATATCACAATTTAACCTTATTTTAACAATGTACATGCTAACTATTATAAACAAGTTTATTGAAAATATAATTGATAGAAAACATGGAACAACATGAACAAGTTGAATATATGCTACATAATATTTATTTTCCATGTCTTTCATGTTTTGTTAGTACACTAATTTAGTAAAACTCTTTACTTAGGAATATACACATTTCATAAACATCATGAACGAAATTATTGTAATTATTATAATTTAGCCATTAACGTATAAAATATTACATCTATGATTAAGTAACTAACTTATTCTGAAAAATATAAAATGATTTAAAAGACAATCTCTTCTAAAAAGTAGAAAAACTGATGAAATAAAGAAAAGAATGTACTTTGTTATTATTTTTCCCAAATTGACGCAATTCGACACTTTAATGGAACATATCAAATTAAAGGTGTATTTTAGAAGTTCAACAACGTGCTATTCCCATTTTCAGGAACTAACAGGAACATAGTTTTATAAAATATAAAGATACAAGCCTAAAAAACATTTTTGAATTTAGTTCAATATTTCCATTGTAAAATGCGCAATTTCTGACCGATTTCATCCATTTTTTCACCATTCTATTTGTCTGTCCAGTGCGCTAAAAATAGACATACTTTAACAACAGAAGGGACATAACTCGAGAAGACATTTAAGAAAATCTATTATGCTGTACTGGTCAATACAGATCAACAGATAAGAGATGTGGCTAAAGTTTCTTGATTGAGGACAACACACATAAAACATCAAAGACAGTCAATTTGGTCATGGTTCTTTTATCTAACAATAGAGAACAGTAGGAATTTTGACGAGCTTTATCTATGGGTATTACATCTATGGTCTCTCATATTAACATATATACATCAAACTTTGAAATATTGGCCGAAATGTTTCTTTAGCCGTTTAGTTTTGTTGTTTTAGTAAATATTTTGTACTATAAAGATTTGTTGATTCCTGATTTAATATGATATAATGTTTGTTTGTGTTTGCATTATGATGCCAATCTTTTTCACCTACACTTAAGAAAACTCATCTCTTTGGTCTACATGGATAATCTGTGAACATTTAATCAGCGGGAAAAGGGCGGCAACTTAAAAAATATCTAGAATAGCACCAGCCAATCCCGTGACAGTAACACAAACACATCTAAATTCTTAACGTCAATATGTTGAGGATCACAAGAGGGAACTTGCTAGGGAAACTAAAAATCTGAATATATCTATAATAAACTTCAAAATATTTATTTTATTTTTGTTGTTGTAGACAGATTTTCACTGAACTAGTACACATTTTTGTTTAGAGGCAGCTGAAGCCCGCCTCGGGGGTGCGGGATTTTCTCGCTGTGTTGAAGACCCATTGGTGGCCTTAGGCTGTTTTATGCTCTTTGGTCGGGTTGTTGTCTCTATAACACAGTCCCCATTCCCCTTCTCAATTTTTAAGATAAGATAAAGATATTTCTATTCCAATTAAAAAGCGTATGATTAGCAAATTAATTATGATTTGTTTTTTTTTTTTTTTTTGCTTTTCAATAATTGAGATGCAAATAATTTTGACAATCTTATATAAATATGAATATATTCAACATGATTTTATGATCTTAAGCCACAGCCAGACCATAGCCATTAAAAAAACAAGTATTGAATTTGCTGGTTCTAGCATTTATACATTAAGGATTGTGCACCAGAACTAAAAGATCCAAGTCTGGGCTACTACCTGCTTTGGTAAGGAATTCCACAACCTAATTGTTCTTGGAAATTCGTAATTTGAACTGAAATAGCTGTACAAATTTATGTTTTCTTGAAGCTAATATATAGGTATTGCTTGTTTGAGATTAAGCTGGTTCTCGGCTGACCACGATACACTCTGTTCATAGTTTGAGCGAAGTGTTAATTACAAGCGGATTCCAGTTTAGTTTGAGATAGAAGCTAGTCAGTGATGTTGAATTTTGTACAACATGGTGACTTATGCAAGATTTCTTTTTTGTTGTAGTGTTGGTCAGCTTTGATATTCAAGAAAATAAGTTCCGTAGCTATATCAATTTTAGGTATACCTGGCAGTTCTTCTCGAGATCATTTCGATTTTATTCATTCGTTGTGTGTGCCAGAGGTCCCAGACAACACTGTAGTGTTCTACTTTTGGTTTGATATTTGTTTTATAAGCTAGTTCTTTGGTTGTTATGCTGTTCGGTGGTTTTTGCATTCCTTTTTATAAATGTTAGTGATTGTAATGTTATTTATCACGGTGGTATATCATTTGTTATGGTAATGTCAAGATACTTTGCTTTGCCTGTTGATTTTAATATGTGATCGTGTAGTGTATATTAAAAAAATAAAAAATTTTTGCTCTCTAGTTATGTGGATTTCACATTTGTCTGGGTTGAATGATATTAACCATTCTTGTCCCCACTGTTCCAATTTATGTAAGTCTGATTGAAGGGTGTGGCAGTCAGTAAGATAGGCTATTGTTAGATTTCGTCATCTGCAATATCGATTTATGGTTGTCTGGTATGTAATCTATGTAAATTAGAAAAAGACAAGGACCAAGAACAGATCCTTGAGAGACGCATGACAATGCAGGACAACTGTTTGATGTGTAACTGTTAACTACCATTTTTTGAAATCTGTATGAAACCGTGCTTCTATTTAGACTGGAGTTTTGTTATTATTATTCCCGTGCGTTTAAGCCTCAAAATAAGTCTTCCATGGTCCACTTTATCAAAAGCTTTTCAAAAATCCAAAACAACACATTCGGCATAATCCTTGTTCGTTTTATCTTGTTTTACAGAGCAACATATTTACTGATTTTATCAGTTGTGCACTGCTACTTATTTACTGCATTTGTCAGTTGTACAGTGCAACAAATGTACTGTACTTGTAAAACACACGGCAATGCAACCATTTTACAGGTTTTGTCAATTGCACAACTTACTGCCTTTATCCGTTGTACAATGCGACCCACTTGGTGCCTTTATCAGTTGTACAATGCGACCTACTTACTGCCTTTATTAGTTGTACAATGTGACCTACTTATCGTCTTTATTAGTTGTACTATGCATCTGGTTTACTGTTTTTGTCACTTGTACAATGCAACCCAAGTTACTACCTTTATTAGTTGTACAATGTAACCTACTTACTGCCTTTATTATTTGTACAATGCCACCTATTTACTGTCTTTATCAGTTGTATAATGTAACCTACTTACTACCTTTATCAGCTGTCATGATAATGCGACCTACTTACTGTCATTATCAGTTGTACAATGCAACCTATTTACTGCCTTTATCAGCTGTCATGATAATGTGACCTACTTACTGTCTTTATCAGTTGTACAATGCGACCCACTTGGTGCCTTTATCAGTTGTACAATGCGACCTACTTACTGCCTTTATTAGTTGTACAATGTGACCTACTTATCGTCTTTATTAGTTGTACTATGCATCTGGTTTACTGTTTTTGTCACTTGTACAATGCAACCCAAGTTACTACCTTTATTAGTTGTACAATGTAACCTACTTACTGCCTTTATTATTTGTACAATGCCACCTATTTACTGTCTTTATCAGTTGTATAATGTAACCTACTTACTACCTTTATCAGCTGTCATGATAATGCGACCTACTTACTGTCATTATCAGTTGTACAATGCAACCTATTTACTGCCTTTATCAGCTGTCATGATAATGTGACCTACTTACTGTCTTTATCAGTTGTACAATGTAACCTACTTACTACCTTTACATAGTTCTCACTTAGGTGAGTCCATGAGTCCTGGACTCATGAAAATGTGTCTGGACTCATCATTTTAAAAACCTGAGAGTCCAAAGATGCAACAAGATTGTAAAAGCTGACCCCTAATATCATCATTTTAAAACAAACTTTTAAAAATAATCTAAATTTGATGTCATCTCCTTGCTTTAGGGAGCAACCATTTAACTTCAAAGGGGGGGGGGTATGGTTTTTTGTCTGAGTAAAAAAAAAATTTGCAAAGCGAGAACATTTTTTTTTTAGTTTTTCAATGCTATCAATCAAATTTTTTTCTTCAAAATTTAACACTATAAGGTATGGGGAAAATCTGGATTCAGAATATTTTTTTTGTCATCTGCTTGACCACAATATTTTTTTTTTCATCAAATTGGGGATCAGAATATTTTTTTAGGAAATAAACTGTTAACACAGAGATATGTAATTTTGATAATGCAAATGTTGAAATTAAAATAGCAATACTTTAACATGTAAGTTATGCAAATATTCAAAGTCAATGAACCATGACTGAGGGTACATGGCTTAACAATCTCCATGGAAATGAGATGTGCCAATGCTGATATAACTGCATACCAAATACCATTGACTTATCATAAGTCATTCCCTATAAACAAACTTAAACACAAACATTAACTTGTAAACTACTTGTAAATTATGTAAAAGTTTCAAAGTCAATGAACCATGATGAAGGGGTGGGGGCTATATAATCTCCATGGAAACAAGACTTGCAAATGCCAATAAATTTGCATACCAAATATCATTGACTTCACATTAGCGGTTCATCTTAAACTGATCTAATCACAAACTAATACATTTAAACTAAGCAAAAGTTTCAAAGTCAATAGACCATGACTGAGGGGCAGGGCCAAATATTCTCCATGGAAATGAGATGTGCTAATGTTTATACAACTGCATACCAATTAACATTTGCCTACATTAACATTGGCCTACCACTAATGGTTCCCCTTGACCTAATCACAAACCAATACATGTAAACTAAGCAAAAGTTTCAAAGTCAATAGACCATGACTGTTGGGGCGGAGCCAAATAATCCCCATGGAAATGAGATATGCCAATGCTTATACAACTGCATACCAAATATCATTGACCTACCGCTAGTGGTTCCCCATAAACTGACCTAATCACAAACTAATACATGTAAAATAAGCAAATGTTTCAGAGTTAATAGACCATGACTGAGGGGGGCAGGGCCAAATACTTAGTAATTTCCATGGAAATGAGATGTGCCAATGCTAATACAACTGCATACCAAATATCATTAACCTACCACTAGTGGTTCACCATAAACTAGACCTAATCACAAACTAATACATTGTTGACGCTGCCACCACCGATGCCGGAAACAGCATACCTATGTCTCGCTTTTTGACTCCGTCAAGGCGAGACAAAAACCATAACACCCACGCCCCCTCCTTGAAGTTAAATGTTCGTTCCCTTATTTTGTCATAGGGACCGAAATTAAGAATTATATACAATTGTAGCTATAAAATTTCATCTATCTTCTCACTGTTGGACTCATCATGGACAAAAATGACAAGTCCCTGGACTCACCTATAAATCCTTAGTGAGAACCCTGCCTTTATTAGCTGTCATGATAATGCGACCTACTAAATTCCTTTAGTTGAATAATGCAACCCATTAACTGTCTTTATCAGTTGTATAATGCAACCCATTAACTGTCTTTATCAGTTGTACAATGCAACCCATTAACTGTCTTTATCAGTTGTACAATGCAACCCATTAACTGTCTTTATCAGTTGTATAATGCAACCCATTAACTGTCTTTATCAGTTGTATAATGCAATCTATTTCTTGCCATTATCATCTTACAAATGCTCCTAAAATTCAACAAAAACTTTGAAGATAAAATGTTTAACCCCTTCGCCCCAAATCCTGCCAGTAGTCATGATTGCAACAGCCATTCTTGTATAGCCCATATGACCCTCCATACTCTGAGTTCACACAGGGAACACCATTCTTGTATAGCCCACATGACCCTCCATAATCTTAGTTCACACAGGGAGTTCAACAGCCATTCTTGTATAGCCCACATGACCCTCCATACTCTTAGTTCACACAAGGAGTTCAACAGCCATTCTTTTATAGCCCATATGACCCTCCATACTCTTAGTTCACACAGGGAGTTCAACAGCCATTCGTGTATAGCCCATATGACCCTCCATACTCTAAGTTCACACAGGGAGTTCAACAGCCATTCTTGTATAGCCCATATGACCATCCATACTCTAAGCTCACAGCAGGGAGTTCCACGCAATTCATGGCCTATAAACTTTCCAGATGTGTTTTTATGAAAATATGAATAATTTGCCACTGGACGTTTAGCAACTAATAATCAATCTAAGGGAGCTACCATTTGATTTTTATGGGGGGGGGCTAGGATGAAATTTGAAAAAAAAAGACAGGACAGAAGTTTTGAGTAAAAAAAAAAGGCAGGATGACAAATTATGTATAAAAAGTCAGGATAAACTATAAATAAAAAAATGTAGGACCAAATAAAGTGAAAAATAAAAAGGCAGGACCAAATAAAGTGAAAAATAAAAAGGCAGGACCGAGATTACAACTAAAAAAAAAAAATGTAGGACACAATTTTTCATTGATTGATAGCGTTGAAAACTGAAAAAATGTTTGCGCTTTGCGAATATAAGTATTCAGTTACTAGTATAAACAGGAAGTGGACAAGTGATAAAACTGAAACTGCATCATACAGTAAAGCAGGCTCATAGGAAGCTTGATATCAAATTTCAGGAAGCTCTGATATGTAGTTCCTGAGAATGTTCAAGATAAATTTCAGGAAGCTCTGATATGTAGTTCCTGAGAATGTTCAAGATTATGGGACAGATAGACAGATGTAAACCAATATACTCCCTTCTTTTAGAGTGGGATATAATTCAATTCTAAGTGTTGTTCTCAGATTTGTAAATATGATTATAGTTCATTAAATTATTGTTCTTCAGTAAAGAGGAATAAATTAATTGCTTCAAGAATGTAAGGGTAAAGTCCAGGAGTTTAATTCTGATGCAAAATTGTGTACCATTGATAGAAAAAGATTCATTTCAGCACATCAACATTTTAAACATATCAAACTTTGTACTATGCTCAAAAAATTACATAAATATAAATACAATGTAAGAAAATAAATATTTTATTTGTATATTGTTAACACAGCAGACTAGACTGTAAAATGAACAAATATTACATTATATTTAATATACCTTTAAACAGCAAATTGATTTAAAAAAATAAAGTCTCCTTTGAGTCAGAATTGCTCACTTTGCAAAAAAAATCATGCCATTTTGATATTAATTTTCAGCTTTTTAGCATTTATTCCTGAAAACAAATGAGTTATTTTCAAATCTTTGGAGCATCCCACCTTTCCACTACCAATCAATTGTTGGTTTTCTCAATTGAATTGTTTCATATTTTTCATGTCAGGGTCTTTTCTAGCCAATTATATGGTAGGGTTTTTTTTTCATTGTTAAAGGGTGTACAATGGCCTTCAACTTCATTTGAACTTTGGTGGATAGTTGACTAATTGGCAATCATACCACATCTCCTTATTTTCATATTGGTCATCACTTTATTAACAACCAATGACTTATTGTATCATTTTTTTTTTGTTATTTTCTCTTAACTGTACATGTATGGCTTCAGGGTAATAAACAAAAAAAATAAATGTCATTAAAGGGCAACAACTCCTATACAGAATAGACAAACAATATTGATGTATTTCAGTAGATCCTGATTTTGTAGGTAACTGTTACATGTGTTATGCAATCAGTATTTTCTACTTACTGCAGTTTTCAAAAAAATAAATATGTGGACATTACCTCTCAGTCTAGACACTTAAGGATATTTTTTAGTGATGGAGGCCATGTTACAGAAATTAATTTAAAATCAAAAGTTTAGACACTAAATGATTATTTGAGTCGAGTTTGGTTTAAATTGATTAGTTTAGTTGTTTATAATGCAAATATACAATACTGATGCCTCCATTTTGATGAGAACCAGCATATTATATTTGCAAATGATTGGTTGAACTGTTCAACATAAATACCCATTTTTCAATCAATGAAGGGCCATAACTCCTGAAAACTAAGAGGGAAAACAGCCAATATACAACTCAATTTTCATCATCAAAATGGAAAGTAGCTAGATCTGGACATTCTTTTTATAAAATCATAGGATTGAGTATTCAATACTTTTTCCTTAATTACACACAAATATATTGGACAGTGTAACTGATCACACCAACTACCAACATTTGACTGTTGTGTGGGACCTGATAAATAGTTTGTAGCTGTATTATCATTTACATGTACAATAATATGAAATGGAACAAAAAGCTTTCCCATCTTCTTTCAGGAGACTTAATAAAAGGAGATGTGGAGCAGGTGTCACAAAATCCAACTAAAATCAACCATCAATGTAGGGCAGTTTTTATCTTAAATAAAATTGTAAAGGGTTGCACACAATATTAACCATACAATCAGATACCAAATAATGACAACAACTCAATCTGGCCCCTTGGGTCATTTGGTCACTCAGATGACCAGAGGAAGTTTATGAAATTTACAGACTTATACATTTCATAACCTATTTAGTCACAGCTGTTTTACATATCAAGAACTAGAGGCTCTAAAGAGCCTGTGTCGCTCACCTTGGTCTATGTGCATATTAAACAAAGGACACAGATGGATTCATGACAAAATTGTGTTTTGGTGATGGTGATGTGTTTGTAGATCTTACTTTACTGAACATTCTTGATGCTTCCAATTATCTCTATCTATAATGAACTTGGCCCAGTAGTTACAGTGGAAAATATTTTGTAAAATTTACAAAATTTACAAAATTTATGAAAATTGTAAAAATGACTATAAAGGCAATAACTCCTTCAGGGTCAATTGACAATTTTGGTCATGTTGACTTATTTGTAGATCTTACTTTGCTGTACATTATTGCTGTTTACAGTTTATCTCTATCTATAATAATATTCAAGATAATAACCAAAAGCTGCAAAATTTTCTTAAAATTACTAATTCAGGGCAGCAACCCAACAACGTGTTGCCTGATTGGTCTGAAATTTAAGGGCAGATAGATCTTGACCTAATGAACAATTTTATCCTCGTCAGATTTGCTCTAAATGCTTTGGTTCCAGAGATATGAGCCAAAACTGCATTTTACCCTATGTACTATTTTTAACCATGTCGGCCATCTTGGTTCGCTGGTGGGGTCATCGGACAAATTTTTAAACTAGATACCCTAATGATGATTGTGGACAAGTTTGGTTAATTTTGTCTTAGTAGTTTCGAGGAGAAGATTTTGTAAAGATTACAAAATTTACAAAAATTGTTAAAATTGACTATAAAGGGCAATAACTCCTTAAAGGGTCAACTGACCATTTTGGTCAAGTTGACTTATTTGTAGATCTTACTTTGCTGAACATTATTGCTGTTTACAGTTTATCTCTATCTATAATAATATTCAAGATAATAACCAAAAGCTTCAAAATTTTCTTAAAATTACCAATTTAGTGGCAGCAACCCAACAACAGGTTCTCCGATTCATCTGAAAATTTCAGGTCAGATAGATCTTAACCTGATAAACAATTTTACTCGTGTCAGATTTGCTCTAAATGCTTTGGTTTCAGAGTTATAAGCCAAAATATACATTTTACCCTATGTTCTATTTTTAGCCATGGCGGCCATCTTGGTTGGTTTGGCAGGTCACGGACACAATTTTAAACTAGATACCCCAATAATGATTGTGGTCAAGTTTGGTTAAATTTGGCCCAGTAGTTTCAGAGGAGAAGATTTTTGTAAAGATTACAAAATTTACAAAAATGGTTAAACTTTGTACTATGCTCAAAAATTACATAAATATAAATACAAAAATTGATTTAAAAAATAAAGTCTCCTTTGAGTCAGAATTGCTCACTTTGCAAAAAAATCATGCCATTTTGATATTAATTTTCAGCTTTTTAGCATTTATTCCTGAAAACAAATGAGTTATTTTCAAATCTTTGGAGCATCCCACCTTTCCACTACCAATCAATTGTTGGTTTTCTCAATTGAATTGTTTCATATTTTCATGTCAGGGTCTTTTCTAGCCAATTATATGGTAGGGTTTTTTTCATTGTTAAAGGGGTACAATGGCCTTCAACTTCATTTGACCTTTGGTGGAAGTTGACTTATTGGTAGATCTTACTTTGCTGAACATTATTGCTGTTTACAGTTTATCTCTATCTATAATAATATTCAAGATAATAACCAAAAGCTTCAAAATTTTCTTAAAATTACCAATTTAGTGGCAGCAACCCAACAACAGGTTCTCCGATTCATCTGAAAATTTCAGGGCAGATAGATCTTGACCTAATAAACAATTTTACCCCATGTCAGATTTGCTCTAAATGCTTTGGTTTCAGAGTTATAAGCCAAAATATACATTTTACCCTATGTTCTATTTTTAGCCATGGCATGCCATCTTGGTTGGTTTGGCAGGTCACCGGACACAATTTTAAACTAGATACTCCCAATGATGATTGTGGCCAAGTTTGGTTAAATTTGGCCCAGTAGTTTCAGAGGAGAAGATTTTGTAAAGTTATCTTCTTTCAGGAGACGACGTGACGACGCAGATCTTAAATAAAATTGTAAACGGACGATACCAAGTGATGAGAAAACTCAATCTGGCCCTTGGGTCATTCGGTCACTCAGATGACCAGGTGAGCTAATAAAATGGAACCAGTTGGTTAGAAAAAATTTAAATATGTATACACTACGTAAAAAAGAAAAAAAATCCCTTTAATATCCCAAACACTTTACATAGATATAGGAAGATGTGGTGTGAGTGCCAATGAGACAACTCTCCATCCAAATAACAATTTATAAAAGTAACCATTATAGGTCAATGTACGGCCTTCAACACGGAGCCTTGGCTCACACCGAACAACAAGCTATAAAGGGCCCCAAAAGTACTAGTGTAAAACCATTCAAACGGTAAAACCAACGGTCTAGTATATATAAAAACGAGAAACGAGAAACATGACTTTTAATCTGTCTAACGGTCAATCAGGAGATAATCCAAATAAATGGTCGGGAAAGTTTTGAAATGTAGGCTCCCCATTCCTTTGATGAAGTTTAACAAACTGTATAAGATGTTGAGGTAAATGTTCATGGTATCCAATATTATTATCTAGGATGGACACAGAGGCAAGACATTGAAGTGTTCGGTTAGCAACTGGACATAGGGGCACTACTGAATCCTGGGAATTATCTATTGCTGATTGATTGGTATGATCTACACAATCTGGATGAGCACCTCCTTCCAGAAGAGCTTTAACAATGTCTTGGGGGCTGCTGGTGCCCTGCTCCTCAGAAACCTTTAACATTAAAAAGTAACAAAAGTGTAAAGGAGTCATTCCTTCATCATCAAAAGCGTTAGGATCTGCTCCGAATGTTAACAATAACTCTATCATTTCCAATGATCCACAAAATTCATCTGTCAATGTACTTTTCTTGTATTCCAAATATGGCATCCATGAATCAATAGTATCATCAGAGAGAGTTGGTACAGCATAATGAAGTATTGTTTGACCATATAAATTTCTAAGATCAGCCTGAATAACTTGTCTCATAAACTGGGAAAACCTCTTTGTTTCTTCAAAGGTCTTCTTTTGTCTATTCATAATCTTCATCATCACAAGCAATGATGCAAATTCTATGAATTTTCTCTGACTCCTTGGAGTCACACAACATTCTAAGAAAAAACATTTCCATATTGACATTAAAGTTTCAAAAGACAACAGTGAACGGTGATTCTCATTGGTAACAATGTCGACCAATTTTAAGATAAACCATTTACAGAAATATTTTTTGTCTAAAATTTCTTCATTTGGTAGAAATTGAATGAAATATGGAAAACTATAAGTTATGAATGTAGCCAATTGTCTAACTCTATCTTCCTTGTCCAGTTCTTCAGCTAGATTCTTATATGCTAAAAATGTTCTGAAATCTCCATAACCAATCACACTCTCATGAATCTGAGCACTTTTAAGTAGGATTGCCAAGCGTGTGTCTATTGACTTTCCTGCCTGGTTTTTACCAAGATGCCATCCGAAGGATGAATGGGTAGATATGTCAGTCAAATCAGGAACCTCCCCCTTTTTTACTTGTTCGTTAAAGATATGTTTAACCAGCTGAATAGTTTTCTTGGTTACATGAGAGAAATAATTTGACACAGTGTCTAGAAGATCTATAATTAATGTTGGCATAATGGGATTTAGAGAAGACAAAAACTGTGATCGGGCTTCTTCATTTGCACGTTCCTCAGTTTCCCATTTCGACATACTTTCTGCATCATTTGTTGTTGTTTTGTACATTTTATTTCTCGTGACACGGACACATTTTTGTCTCCTTATTTCATCAGCAGCTTTCCAACATTGAACAGCATCAGCAAAATAATTAGAAGTACAGCAGTATGTCCCAAACACTTCCAGACTTTCTATTTTAACTTGGAGAGGTATCTCTGACATGAGTAAACATTTATGGTATAACATGGTGTCTCCAGATGAAGCTAGATACAGAATCGGATGAACATACTTAGAATCTAACTTTTCATCTAATTTGTCACACTGGACAATTTCATTAGAGTCCTTATCAATACTAAATGATCCTAAAACAGAATCAACATGTTCTTCAGTGCTATCACAGTTTTCAATGGCTGATTGAAATTTGAGTAGATTAGCATCATTTATATTGTTTATATTCTCTAAGTAAGGTTCTAGGTAACCAGACATTGAGCTTCCCCTGTGAATCATCTCGTATCCAAATACTGACAAACCTTCTACATTCCTAACATTGCCAAAATCCACTGGAACTTTATCAAGCAAAAACTGAAGTGAGGTTTTGTAAAAATCTTTTGTTTCATCAAAAGCAGCAGTCAAGATATCAAATAGTTGTCTTTCTGAACATTTTTCCACAGCCCCTTTATCTACCAGCATTTTAACAATCTCCACTTTGTGACAGAATCCCATGTCCACTGCTTCTTTTAACTCCTCACTTTTAGTTTGGTTTTCAGAATCATCTGGGTGTTTATATCCAAATACTGGAAATACTTCTGGTGGGAATACCATCATGGCAAGCATAAGACAATTACAGTTTTTCCCAATGTCAATACCAACATTAGCATTACATTCAAGTAAATAGTGGACAATATCTTCATCCCCATTTGATACTGCACAAAACAAAGGCTTCCCCTTCAGGTCATCTGATTCACCATCAACATTTGCATTACAATGCTCCACTAAAAACTTTACTAAGTCAACATTTTTTAACTTACAAGCCAAAGACAGTGGATTATGGTTTTTACTTCTCACTTTCATCAATTCTTTTCTTTGTTCTATATCACAAATGCCTAATATGGATGCCAAATATCGTTCAGCATCACAGGATATCATTTCAGACTTTCTAGTGTCAGAAATTAAATCAAGGATGATGTTTTTTAAAACTTCCAGAGTTTCTGGTTCAACACCCATGCCAAAACTTTGAGTTTCCTCACAGTCTTCCTCATAACCATAGTAATCTCTATAGTAATCATAGTTTTCTTCATTCTGGTCCATATCATCATCATAACTTTCTGTATTCTGAGGAAAGTCTTCTTCTAAGCTGTCATTATGTGTTAACAGAATTTTTTACTTCTGTTTCACCATTACATGTACTTTCTTTGTCATTAAGATCATCAAGTTTGCCAAGTTTTTTCCTCCCAACGTTCTTTCTCTTCTTTGTATTTCTAGATGAACCCATTTCTTGATTCAAATCAATTTATAGACAGCAAAACTAAGTCCTGAAAAAATAAAATAAAAACCTTTCTAATTCTTGAGTCTTCTTATTTTTCATTTCATTTACCTTAACTTTTAAAAGGGGGAAAGTTGGAGGTGATAAACAATTGAACCTTTTTTTTTCATGACTTTAGAGGTTCAGGGATCTCCATGATGTGTGAATATTTAACCATGGAAGAACATTCAGAAGGACAAAACCCTGCATGTTCTAATCGAAATCATTTAATTCCTCTATTTCATTGTAAGAAATAGTGAGTAGTCTGATATATTGTTTATTATATTATAGAATGTCATTTGTAACAGTTCCAATTTCAAGCCTAGCTTTTCTTATTCAAGGATGACCACACTCCAGCTGTCAAGTTAACATCAAAGTATTTTGCTATAGGTAAGTTTACTGTTCAGTTAAAACGGTCCCTCACATTCAACATTAAGTGGTCTTTTCGACATCTTTTTACAGTATATAAATTAAAAGTAATGTGTGGTATATCATGTCAATGAGACAGCAACCAAACTAAAACAAGTTGACATGTGAGCTATTGCTCACTAATGTCACCCGCGTTTTAAGTATTCCATAAACAGGAAGTTGATGAGCAATGGATTTGAAAATGCGTGACACACTAAAGCATGCTCCCAGGAACCCTGTGTCTCGCCTACGATTGCTGCTGTCAGTGTAAAAGTGTAATGTTGACTTAAAAAGTGAGTCCATTTATCAGTAAAATACAGATTTTAAAAAATAATTCACTTTCTCTTTAAATGATATTTCTTGGTCTTGAAGATTAGCTTCTGTCCAAGATTCATAACAATCCATGAAGGTTTATAAACGTATCATGTCAAAAAAATTTAATCCCAGACATTTTCAAAAGTTTGCTTCAGACATTATCTTCTAATCATAAAAAAGTTTCATAAAATTCTATGAAGGTTTGGCAAAGTATTTGATGTGTAACAAACTTTAACCCCAGACTGTACTACTTGCTGATTGTAAAAAAAACTAAGTCCATTTATCAATAAAATACGGAAAAATGAAAATAATTATTTTCAAAATTTTGATTTGGATACTGTATTTTGGTCATTAACAAGCTTCTGTCCGAATTTCATATAATTCAATGAAGGTTTGACAAAGTAATTGACGACTGAAAAACTTTAACCTCAGACTGAATCTGAATGTTAAGTGTAAAAAAAACGAAGTCCAATTATCAGTAAAATACAGAAAAACAAAAATAAATATTTTTAAAATTTTGCTCTGGATACTGGTCAAAGGAGTAGCCCAGTAAGACCCTTATTGGCCCCAAAATATACCATTTTTACAAATTTGTTGAAATGTAATTTTTTAGCTATTTATTGGAAAGTAGAACACTTTTGTTCCATAAATATAGGCCGTTTTTGACAATACAAAGCACATGCATCAGATACTAGCATCATTAATTCATGCAATATTACTGAAATCTCACAATTCTAAACATGTCTAAAATTTGTGCTAATTTCAAGAGTTTTTGCATGAAATGGAAGTGGCCGCATTTGTGTTCAGTCTTAATATTTAAATATATGTTGTATTTGATGATAATACATAATATATATAAAGGTTGAGACTGAACATGAATGCGGCCACTTACATTTTAGACATAAACCATCTGAAAAGGGACGTTTATGGCATATATGATAGATTTTTCCTATCTAAGCTTGAAAATGAGCGCCTTTAATGACCAAATCAGTTCAAATCTTTTACATAAACTAATTGAATCGACTGATTTAGACGCTTAAGTGTTCAGAAAATGTCAATAAACAGCTGCGCCATGAGCGCATGATACGCCCGTCGTTTTATGCAATAATCATAAATAGTTTCTGAGATACAGTGTGACATGTGAAAACACACCTTTTATTACAAAAAACTCAATAACTCTTAAATAAAATTTTGAATCATCACCAAAAAGTATACAGCTTGAGATTAATATAACTAAGAAGTGTGTAAAGTTTTAAGCAATAATCATATATTGTTTTTGAGATACAGTGCGACATGTGAAAACACACCTTTTAACAAAAAACTCAATAACTCTAAATAAAATTTTGAATCATCACCAAAAAGTATACAGATCTTGAGATTAATATCACTAAGAAGTGTGTAAAGTCTTAAGCAATAATCATAAATTGTTTTTGAGATACGGCGCAACATGTGAAACCTCCCCTTTTTTACAAAAACTCAATATCTCTAAAATAAAATTTTGAATCAAAATCAAAAGTATACAGATCTTTAGATTAATATAACTAATAAGTGTGTAAAGTTTTAAGCAATAATCATAAATTGTTTTTGAGATATGGCGCGACATGTAAAACCCCATCCCCTTTTTACAAAATACTCAATAACTCAAAAATAAAATTTTGAATCATCACCAAAAACTATACAGATCTTAAGGTTAATATAACTAAGAAGTGTGTAAAGTTTTAAGCAATTATCATAAATCGTTTTTGAGATACGGTGTGACATGTTAAAAAAACACACCCCTGTTTTAGTTACAAAGTCCCGTAACTCAAAAAGTTTTAATCTTATTTTCACCAAAAAGTATACAGATCGTTTGACCATCATAAGGAACAACTGCATTAAGTTTGATGAAATTTGGATGCGTCGTTCTCAAGTTACAGTGCGACATGTTTACACCGGACAGACAGACGGACGGACGGATGTACAGACAGACAAGGGTAAAGCTTAATGCCTCCTCCGTTACGGCTGGGGCATAATAAAAATGCATTGGCCTTCCTTATATATCTAGGTCTTATCAGCCTTAAAACTTTGTATAACAGCGACCCTTTTCACAAAAAATCTTACGAAAAAATACATCATGAACATTTCAGAATAACTTACAATCAATTTTTAAAGTAAGATTTTTTGTGAAAAGAGCTGCCAGTTTGTATATTATCACACTAACACTCAAGTAGTTCTTATCAAACTCACTTAAGCAGAAAACTTAACATTGAAAATTGCTAATTAATTCAAAGCCACTAGACCATAATCTAGGGGGCAGGGCCTCAAAATAGTCATCAAACTGATATATACTGATAGTAATGCAACTCTATAGAAAATATCATTGATCCATTACAAGTACTTTCTATCAAACTGACTTAAGTGCAGAAAACTTAACATTAATAAATGCTTCGCTGAACGCAGCTTGATACGACCGCAGAGGTCAAACCCTGAACAGCTGGGACAAATTTGGACACAATATTCAAGCTTGATACTGTCTGAATTTGGATTGTGATAAAATTTTTGACATAATATAGGTTTCTGACACAAAATAAATGTGGTCAAAGATCTTTGAAATCTATTGCACAATACTGTACAATTGAAGATTTCTTCTTGAAACTTTTCAAAAAATTTGAAATTTGAAAAATTTTGAAGAAAATAAAATTGGAAAAATTTGATTGGTTAATATAAAATTTATCAGAACAGAAAGTAGGAAGGAGTGTAACTGTGTTGTCAGATCCTTGTTAGCAAAGTGTGGAGACAGGATTTGTATTTTAATCAGATTGCCCAGATCATTGCCATAGTCTTATTTCAGATTCTATTTAAAGTGTCTATCTATCTTTTATAATTTTCAATATAACAGGCAAAAATGTAAAATATTGGTAAAAATCATCATTAAACAAGTTAAAGAGCAATAACTCCAATAAGGAGTCAACTGACGATTTCGGCTACGCTGACTTATTTGTAGATTTAGTACTGCTGATCATTTTTGATAATTAAAGTTTCTTTCTATCTACGATAGATATAAGAAGATGTGGTAATGAGACAACTCTCCATCCAAGTCAAAATTTAAAAAAGTAAACCATTATAGGCCAAAGTACAGTCTTCAACATGGAGCCTTGGCTCACACCGAACAGTAAGCTATAAAGGGCCCCAAAAATTACTAGTGTAAAACCATTCAAACGGGAAAACCAACGGTCTAATCTATATAAAAAACAAGAAACGAGAAACACTTATGAACCAGATCAACAAATGACAACTACTGAACATCAGATTCCTGACTTAGGACAGGTGCAAACAAATGCAGCGGGTTTAAACGTTTTAATGGTACCAAACCTTAACCCTTTTTCTGAAACAATAGTGAAACATCACAACATAGAAAGACACACTATAAAATATCAACTGAAATAGCATATTTTGGCTTTAATATTGATTCACTTATAGGGTCTTTGCATCAGAACTAAACACATTTATTTAAAAACCAGTTGTTGGCATGACACGGGTTATGCTCTTCTCATATATTTTATGATGGTATGATACTAAACCCCTAACGGGAGGGATTGTGCCTGATATTCATATGAAGACATAATCTTTCAATCAGTTTAATTGAGGTCTGGAGCTGGCATGTCAGTTAACTGCTAGTAGTCTGTTGTTATTTATGTATTATTGGCATTTTGTTGATTTTCTTTTGTTACATCTTCTGACACCGGACTCGGACTTCTCTTTAACTGACTTTTAATGTGCGTATTGTTATGCGTTTACTTTTCTACATTGGCTAGAGGTATAGGGGAGGTTGAGATCTCATAAACATGTTTAACCCGCGCATTTTTGCGCCTGTCCCAAGTCAGGAGCCTCTGGCCTTTGTTAGTCTTGTATTATTTTTACTTTTAGTTTCTTGTGTATAATTTGGAGTTTAGTATGACGTCCATTATCACTGAACTAGTATATATATTTGTTTAGGGGCCAGCTTAAGGACGCCCAGGTGCGGAATTCTCGCTGCATTGAAGACCTATTGGTGACCTTCTGTTGTTGTTTGTTCTGTGGTTGGGTTGTTGTCTCTTTGACACATTCCCATTTCCATTCTCAATTTTAACTCAATCAAAGGACATATTAACACCAGTGAACATACACTGAACAAATAAATTTGACCTATATATATGACACAATGTAAATACAAAATAAATAAACTAAGGGAAGAATAATAAAAGTAACATGTTATATCGGTATGAAATATTAAACAATTTAAGAAAAACAATATGCACGAACAAAAATATCAGCCATTTGCAATAACTATAAACACAGGTAAATGAAAATAATTTTGTTGTTAGGTATACGTGTACAAATCCAATAGAGAAAGGAAATATTATTACAAAATAAATAATTTTGATGTTCATAGTACTAAGTGAAAATTTATAGTAGTACCAAACACTTATCAAAGCTGGTATATAGACCAGATATAACCCTGAATAACACTGAATAACAAAAAAGCATTACAATTAGTATCAACAGGTCAAATAAACAAGAAAGTACGATTTGAGAGTACTCGCAGTTACTGACAGCTAGTTAAAAGCCAAAACAATTAATAATAAAAAATCATGCATCAGAGATTAAAATCAACTAAAACACATCCCAGGGATTTAGTATTTTAACTTCATGGACAGTCAAAGAAGACATGACTTGTGCAATGCCAAAAATAAATGTGACAGACAGTAGGATAGTTAGGAGTTTAATCTCTTTATAGATCAAAATGAACGTGGGTGTGTCTTTATACATCCCGTTTGAAAAGAATACAAATTTAGTTATGTTTTAATTTGCTGATGACAAAATCGATATTAGTGCCAATGTAAACTATATTCAAAGATCAAATTACAACATTGGTAAGATAACCTTTACTAATAAGTTTATTTAAAGGTTTGATGAGTTTACACGGATCACATAGTGATTTCCGCGCTTTAAGTACAATATTACCGTAAAATTTAGGATGTGAAATACCGTTTTTAATCAGTTTTCTACAGGTACAGCCAAATCTACTAATCAAATCTTTGTATCTATGAAAGAACTAAGAAAAAGTTTTATGTAATTTAAGGTAACAAAATCCCTGACTAAATAATTTACCAGTGATGCATTGATTACGTTCGTTAAAATCTATGACATCACTACACACACGGGCATAACGAACGAGTTGGGATATATAAGCACCGTATGATGGAGCCAAAGGAACATCGCCGTCTAAAAAAGGAAAGTTAACAATAGGGAATGAAAAATCATCTCTTTTGTCGTAAATTTTCGTATGGAGTTTTCTTTTAGAGATTGAAATGTCCAAATCCAGAAAAGGACAACTACTGCTGTTTATGCATGGTTTATGTTAGATTTAGTTAAAGTAAGTTCTACTGGGTAAATTTCGGTAGTATATTTAGAGAACTCTGGATTATTTAACGAAAAAATATCATCTAGATACGTAAGGTATTGTTGAATGTATCAACCAAATGTAACAATGACGTGTCTTTAATGAGTTTGGTCATAAACTGAGATTCATAGCAATACAGGAATAAATCTGCTATTAATATATAGTTTTTCAGAAATTCGGCAAAAGCGCTAAAAATGGTAAAAAAATATCATTAAAGAACAATAACTCCAATAAATGGTCGTCAGACGATTTCAACATGAATTGATTTGTATATCTTGTCTTGCTGTTCATTTTTGTTTATTAAAGTTCCTATCTATCTTTTGAAGTTTTTCAGATATTAGGCAAAAATGCAAAAACTAATAACAATCATCATTAAGGTAGCTGGGGTGTCTTCTTCCATCTTGGATTTTGAAAAAGCAGATAACAATCGGTCTGGATCTTTAATGAAATGTGTAAATTTCTAGAGTAGTATGTAATTCATGTGTAAGACTTTTCATGTTAATATAGAAAATTGTGTGTTTTATCATATTTTAAGGCTGTATTTTACAATAAACAGAATATTTTTGTTTGATTCAATTTTTTCAACTTTGCCACATAAGGGGAGATAACTCAGATAAAGTAACTTTTATAATAGAATGTCTTATGAATTTACCTATTTCATTATATACATGAAGCAAGAAAACGAGTCCTGTGACCCCATTTTTTTCTTTTTCTTATTTGAAAGCATATTATTAGAGCTATCTTCTCACATGTCTCATATTTTATCTTAAAATTTTATGGTTTATTTTTCTTTTTGTCACAAAAAATTGGGTTTTCCATGCATAATCTTTGCAAAATTGCATAGCCTGTAGTGTGAAAAAAGCCTGGTGACCCATACCTTTTATTATATTTAATCTACCTTAAAGGGCTATAACTCCAATAAGGAGTTGTCTACCACGTTGAGTTATTTTTAGGTCTTGTCTTGCTGATCATTTTTGCTTTTTAAAGTTTCTTTCTATCTATTTTAATTTTCAACATAATTGATGATTGGTAGAAATGAAAAAAAATTGGTAAAATTTGTCATTTAAGGGCAATATCTCCTATAAGAAGTCAGCAGACAGTTTTGATGGAAATGGACAATTGGTAGATCTCATAATTCTGATCATTTCTGACCCGGTCAGATTTTTCTATGTATAGCAGGTTTTCAAGATAATAGACAAAACTTGCATTTTACCCCTTTGTTCTATGTTTAGCCATGACGGCCATGCTAGCTGGTGGGTGGGGTCATCCAACACTTTTTTTAAACAATATACCCTAATGATGATTGTGGCCAAGTTTTGTCAAATTTGGCCTAGTAGTTCAGAGGAGTAGATTTTTGTAAAAGTAAACAATGACCGACAAGTGATGAGAAAAGCTCACTTGGCCCTATGGGCCAGGTGAGCTAAAACCTGAGGATCCAGAAAGTTTGTTAAAACAGAAAGTAGAATGGAGCGTTTTCAGATCCTTGTATGATGTGGTGTAAAGAAATCACCAGCAATCAATCAGATCCTTGTAATCCAAGCATGGACATTTAGTCACTGGATCTCTATTTTAATCAGATTGATGATCTGCAACATAATATATTGACAGTACACTATTCCCAGCAATGATTGAGTTGTCTCTCATGGTTCTGGGACAGTTATAGTTGATTTTTGTTGTCTACAAATAGATCTAAGAGTCCCTAGCTAGTGTGGTCAGTGTATAACTTGCAAATTTTTTTCATACACCTTCCAAATTTATTTCTTTATATTTTATGCATAAAATACTAAGCAAGGGGATGAACTTACATGTTAAAATAAATAGGGGCATTTTAGGTAAACAGGGTTCACCACAGAATGAAATGCAAGGGTGGGGGAGAAAATTCATCAAATGTGTTGCGTTATCGAATCGTTTCCAGTTGCGCACAAATTGTTAATTATATGCCTTACAAGTATTTGTCATAAAAAGCTAATTTGGAAAGGGGGGTCTCACATACATTTTGTAGTTGGTCCTATTGGTGGTCACCACACTTGTAGGAACATATTAAACAGGGAGAAGGGAGAAGTAAACACCTAATGTGGCTTCCCAGATTGCAGGGATATTAAAGTGAGGGATCCACATATAATATTGCTTTTCATGTAACAAAGTATGCATTATATAATTTTATTATTTTAAATAGATTTCTGACCAATTTAGATTTAATTTAAATTTTCTTATGGAAAACCACATGGTAAAAAGATAAAGAAATTAATAATAAAAAAAATATATATTTAGTCACAGAATTTCAGTCATTTCAACCAAATTAATCCTATTTAGCAGTTTGATCATATTTGTTATGTAGAATTTTATTAAATTAACTACCCTCTTTTCCAATACAAATATGTAAAGGAATTATATATATCCAGTTTTACTCTTTTCATACTTTAAATGAGTTTTAAGATAATGACACTCCTATCCTCCATGTCCTAGTTGTTGATCTAACTGTCTATTAATAACCAGACAATGTTGTCTGTTATTTAGGTAATCCCCAATATTTTCCCGCCAAAAGAGCATGTGACATGCCACATGACTGTCAACAAAAGGAACATGTGGTCAGGTAATTCGTTTGTTTTCTGGATTACTGCTTTTATTAATTTAGTTAGGATATAACATTCCATTTAAGGTACAGTCATACATTTGCATTTATAGAATACCGGTAGTTTGCAAACAATTTTTACTAAAGTAGTGAATTGGTCCAGTTCGAAAAGGTCAAAAATTAATATGTCTGATGCTGTCAAACTGAATTATAGACCGCCTTAACATTAATTTGTCAATATTTTGAGTTAGAGCAGATAGACTTTTCTATAATTTTGATATATTTATCTCAAACATAATGCAATACACTGTACAAATCATTTTTGAATGGAGCAGGTGCAATTCTTTATAATTTGGGTTTTTTGTCTATGCACTACGAAATATCAACTGTGCCTCATTCTCCAAATCTAATTTGATATCCTCAACACTTTAAAAATGTATTAAATTAATGCTGACATTTCTATTTTTATCAGGGTTTCCGCTGGCAGTCGTTATTTTCCCATTTTGCAAAAAAATATATAATTGTGGCGATTAAAAATCAAGATTGGCAAAAGAAATATAACGGTTTGACTTCGTCCATTTTGTTAATTTTGTTTCAGGTTTATCGGACTTCACATTAAACTTGTCACACATATCGATTTTTGACACAAAATCAATAATCCGCTGATGGTATTTGATAGCAATCAGCAACAATGGACTAATAAAGGTATTAATTGTATTGTTTAACGAAAATGTGCGGTAAAAAGGCTTCACATGTCACCTAAAGGATTGATATAACAACTTTGATAAAAATAATCATTTTGAACAGGGTACTTCACATTGTTATATGAACATACTTACTTTCATGTTATTTGACCTGTTGATACAATTTGTAATGTATTTTTGTTATTTAATGTTTACTTATTTAGTGTTATATCTCGTCTCACTATTTTTAATATTTACCACCTTTGATAAATGTTTAATATGATGATAAATTTTCATTTTTGTTCTCGTACTATAAACAACAAAATTATTTTTATTTACCTGTGTACGTTATTTTATTTGGCGGCATTTTGTCCAAGGTTATAGTTGTCTTTCTGATATTGTTTTACATCTAACCCCCTTGTTTTATTAATTTTGTATTTACATTGTGTCATAGATCAAATTTATTCGTTCAGTGTATGTTCACTTGTTTTTGTTAATATGTCTTTTGATTGAGTTAACATTGCAATTAATATTTTATAGTGTGTCTTTCTATGTTGTGATGTTACACTTTTGTTTCAGGTTAGGGTGAAGGTTGGTGCCTACTAAAACGTTTAAACCTGCTGCATTTGTTTGCACCTGTCCTTAGTCAGGAACCTGATGTTCAGTGGTTGTCGTTTGTTGATGTGGTTCATAAGTTTTTCTCGTTTCTCGTTTTTTATATACATGTTGATTAGACCATTTGTTTTCCTGTTTTAATGGTTTTACACTAGTAATTTTTGGGGCCCTTTATAGCTTGCTGTTCGGTGTGAGCCAATGCTCCGTGTTGAAGGCCGTACTTTGACCTATAATGGTTTACTTTTACAAATTGTAACTTGGATGTAGAGTTGTCGCATTGGCTCTCATACCACATCTTCTTATATCTATGTAAAAAACTGTTTGTTGTAAAGATTGCATTTTGTTAAATGTGTATGCCCCCCTGGGGACCTAATTTGGAAAATAAAATATCTTTATCTTTATCATCTTATTACAACATAGGTTTTAAACTAGATTATGTAGAATAATAATAAAATAAACAACAAAGCTGCAAACTGGATTTGATCGTTAGAAAAAAGATAAAGGTCCTAAGCAAAAATCTGTTTAGGCTAGTTGCCAAAATAAATTGAGAGTGGCAAACAAAATATTGTTTTGGCATAAGGGGTTGGCGAAAAAAGAAATTGACCCATGGGAAACCCTATTTTATGATTGCATTGAAAGTTTTAATACAATTATTATTTTAATGAACCTTTATTGTCTTATCAAATAATTTATAAGTTTGTTTATCATTTTATGAATAATTACATTGTAATTAATCTTGCTCTTCAATGGCCACCTTGATTGGTATGACTTCCAAATAATTATGATGCACTATTGTAAGGCTAATTCTATTTTTTTGCTGTGACACTTTCCTATATACTTTTTATTTTGTAAATAGAGCTATCTGTATCCATATTGTAATATAATATGAGGCTGGTAATTACTGACTCAATAATGCCAATAAGGCAATTTACAATAAAATTTATGTCCACGAATTTTGTGTAGTGAAACACGGCCATATTTGAAAATACCTTCTGATGAATCTTTAATCAACCATTAGCCATAGCTTACTCTCTCAATTACATTAAACAAACCGTAACCCTTTACAACAGGAAGGTAAATGAAGCTCGATTTCACACATATATATTTTTAAGACTATTCCTATTCTTTGAGGAAAAAATTTAAGATTGGTTGTATTGGACTTGTTGCTGTTATTTTTGTGTTCCATTAAAACCTTACACATGTTAGTTCATAGAAGTTGGCAGACCTCTAACGTCCAATAAACTTTAAGTCCAAAATTGTTCATGGGAGCAGACATTTTGACCTTGCCAAATTGTGTCCAAACAATCCCGATCCAAGCCCCAATTTTCGCTTTAAATAAAAAATTATTTGATTAAAATACAATTCATAAATTCTCTTACAAAAAGTGACCAATAATAACATTTTAATGAATTATAAAATTGGATCATACCTATAATAAGCAAAGTTGTTGGGGTTAAATTTTACCATTTAGATCATATCCTATCTAATGTTTTATGCTATGCGTTTTACTAGCTTTTAATCATGCATACTGTAGTTTTCATTCTTTTTTTTTATATTTGCTTTCATACTTACTTATCATGCTTATAAATCTGCTTATTACTGCCATGCTTAATTATAGTGCTTCATTTTGTGTTTTTATGAGTAACTTATTGCATGCTTGTTTTGTACTGAGACTACTATAGTAGTCTCAGTTTTGTATCAGTGTATTGTTGTGCCTTGTATGTCGGTCCTTGTTTATTGCATGCTTGTTTCAAGTTGTATCAGTGTATTGTTATGCCTTGTATGTCGGTTAAAAGCCCAATAGAGCTTACATATATGTTATGTCCTTGTTTATTGCATGCTTGTTTTGTATCAGTCTATTGTTGTACCTTGTATGTCGGTTAAAAGCGCAATATTAGAGCATATGGTATGTCCTTCTTTTGTATACTAGTATATGACGACTTTAGCTTATTTATGGAAAAAATTATGCCAATATTTCTAAGGCAGGGGCGGATCCAGCCATTTTTTAAAGGGGGAAAAGGGGGTCCCAACCCAGTATAAAGGGGGGGTTCCAACTATATGTCCCCATTCAAATGCATTGATCGTCAAAAAAAGGGGGGTTCCACCCCCCACCCCCCACCCCCCCCTCCTTGGACCCGCCACTGTAAGGGAAGGATTTTTATCAAGCTGGGCCGACTTTTAATTAAAGTAGATAAAGGTCTAAATTAAAATCGATAGAGTTTTAAATTATTTGCCAAAGCTCATCATACTTTAAAAAAAATCATATGGATTTTGCTCATTGTTGCAGGCCGTACGATGACTTATAGTTGCTTACGTTCTGCATCATTTGGTCTGTGGTGGAGAGGTCTCATGGCAATCATACCACATTTTCTAATTTCATATTAACCTTCTGCCACATTCTGTATTTGCCTGCTCCAAGTCAGATGCCTGTAATTCAGTGGTTGTCGTTTCCTGCCGTATACTCTTATATTTTTTACGTGTATTGTTTTGTACATAAACCAGGCCGTTAGTTTTCTAGTTTTAGTTGTTTAACGTATCTCATGTAGATGCCTTTTATAGCTTGCTATGCGGTATGGGTTTTGCTCATTGTTGAAGGCTGCAAGGTGACCTATAATTGCTAGCTTCTACGTCATTTGATCTCATATAGAAAGTTGTCTCATTGACAATCACACCACATCTTCAGTCTTATCTTTATAAATGTGTGTGAAAGATTTCAATCATTCCTTTTCACGGTTATGAGCTTTAATAAGAGTCCTGTGATAATAATCCATAAAAGATTTTATTATACCTCAGTATGTTTTTCTGTATAAAAAGAATGAAATATTTGTGCTATTTATTCCACAGACTATTTGCCAGTCGATACTTTCAAAGACTATTTACCCCGGTTAATAGTTTTATCAACATATTTCCCGGATTTTTTCATACTAACTTTTCATTGGACAACAATGACGTCATTGACTATTTATGCCGTTTGATTTGAGCATTTGGCAACGCGTTCAACTCTGAAATATCGTAAACGGTATAATCTGTATGTGTCTGTCGTCGTAATTTCAAATTTACATTATATTACTTACAAGAAGCAATTAAAAAAGAAAAAGAAAAACTACATATTTTAAGATCTAAAACAAAACAAATGTATGGTATGGGACTGTCGTCGTCTTCATTATCTGTGATTGCTTTGGTATACGGTAATATATTTTAGCTAGCACTTATTATATGCACGGGAATTATTACACAAGGATTCCTGGTCTTGATTACAGTAAATAAGATATTTACAAATACCACAAGGGCAAAAGGAACCAAATAGTTCATCTTGTGCATGTGTGACTATTTGGGTGTTTTTTCAAAGTGGTTTATGTAAACTTTTTAGAAAGATGTTTTGTTCGGTATAATAAAACACTTAATGACTGGTTGTGAGTGTAATAGCAAGTTTGTTGTCCCTTTGATACTAACTATTGTCCTCGGCTTCGCCTCGAGCAATAGATGGTATCTCAGGGACAACAAACTGCTATACCTCATAACCAGTCAATAGGTGTATAATAGTTTATAAGAAACTGACATTTCAAAGAATATATTATGGATATGAGGTGCGTATTTGGTCAAAATTATTGTATTTAAGGAGTTCCTGAAATATTTCAGGACCTCCATTATTCGACGTTTCAGGAACTCCACACAAACTGATTTAAGGATATCCTGAAATGGATTTAATGGTTTTCTTAAATCAAATTGTGGAACTCCTGAAATCGAATTATGGAGGTGCAAAACTATTTCAGGATATCCTCAAATAGAATTATGGCGGTCTTAGAATATTTCAGGATATTCCTGAAATCGAATTATGGATGGCCTGAATATTTCGGGATACCCTGAAATCGAGTTATGGAGGTCCTGAAATATCCAGGAGGTCCTCAATGATTTATGGATAGCCTGAAATTTTACAAAATCCACGTCTCATATATGGGAGGAGGTTTGAGGAGATTGAGAAAAGATGTATTTTAAAATTCTTTGCTAAATGTAGTTTATAGCATGTCAATTAAACAAAATATAAATTACAGTTAGTTTTAAGCTATTGGTAAGACAATTGTCTAATTTTTGGGAAGATTATACCAGAAAAGGAATTGTTATTTAAGTGACTGGAAAGCTTTTAAAATAATTGATTGAATTTTAAAATAAAATACAAACGATCTATCATCTCGAATACTTTCATAGATATAGGAAGATGTGGTGTGAGTGCCAATGAGACAACTCTCCATCCAAATAACAATTTATAAAAGTAAACCATTATAGGTCAATGTACGGCCTTCAACACGGAGCCTTGGCTCACACCGAACAACAAGCTATAAAGGGCCCAAAAGTACTAGTGTAAAACCATTCAAACGGTAAAACCAACGGTTAATTATAGTGCTTCATTTTGTGTTTTTATGAGTAACTTATTGCATGCTTGTTTTGTACTGAGACTACTATACTATAGTAGTCTCAGTTTTGTATCAGTGTATTGTTGTGCCTTGTATGTCGGTCCTTGTTTATTGCATGCTTGTTTCAAGTTGTATCAGTGTATTGTTATGCCTTGTATGTCGGTTAAAAGCCCAATAGAGCTTACATATATGTTATGTCCTTGTTTATTGCATGCTTGTTTTGTATCAGTCTATTGTTGTACCTTGTATGTCGGTTAAAAGCGCAATATTAGAGCATATGGTATGTCCTTCTTTTGTATACTAGTATATGACGACTTTAGCTTATTTATGGAAAAAATTATGCCAATATTTCTAAGGCAGGGGCGGATCCAGCCATTTTTTAAAGGGGAAAAGGGGGTCCCAACCCAGTATAAAGGGGTTCCAACTATATGTCCCCATTCAAATGCATTGATCGTCAAAAGGGGTTCCACCCCCTCCTTGGACCCGCCACTGTAAGGGAAGGATTTTTATCAAGCTGGGCCGACTTTTAATTAAAGTAGATAAAGGTCTAAATTAAAATCGATAGAGTTTTAAATTATTTGCCAAAGCTCATCATACTTTAAAAAAAATCATATGGATTTTGCTCATTGTTGCAGGCCGTACGATGACTTATAGTTGCTTACGTTCTGCATCATTTGGTCTGTGGTGGAGAGGTCTCATGGCAATCATACCACATTTTCTAATTTCATATTAACCTTCTGCCACATTCTGTATTTGCCTGCTCCAAGTCAGATGCCTGTAATTCAGTGGTTGTCGTTTCCTGCCGTATACTCTTATATTTTTTACGTGTATTGTTTTGTACATAAACCAGGCCGTTAGTTTTCTAGTTTTAGTTGTTTAACGTATCTCATGTAGATGCCTTTTATAGCTTGCTATGCGGTATGGGTTTTGCTCATTGTTGAAGGCTGCAAGGTGACCTATAATTGCTAGCTTCTACGTCATTTGATCTCATATAGAAAGTTGTCTCATTGACAATCACACCACATCTTCAGTCTTATCTTTATAAATGTGTGTGAAAGATTTCAATCATTCCTTTTCACGGTTATGAGCTTTAATAAGAGTCCTGTGATAATAATCCATAAAAGATTTTATTATACCTCAGTATGTTTTTTCTGTATAAAAAAAGAATGAAATATTTGTGCTATTTATTCCACAGACTATTTGCCAGTCGATACTTTCAAAGACTATTTACCCCGGTTAATAGTTTTATCAACATATTTCCCGGATTTTTTCATACTAACTTTTCATTGGACAACAATGACGTCATTGACTATTTATGCCGTTTGATTTGAGCATTTGGCAACGCGTTCAACTCTGAAATATCGTAAACGGTATAATCTGTATGTGTCTGTCGTCGTAATTTCAAATTTACATTATATTACTTACAAGAAGCAATTAAAAAGAAAAGAAAAACTACATATTTTAAGATCTAAAACAAAACAAATGTATGGTATGGGACTGTCGTCGTCTTCATTATCTGTGATTGCTTTGGTATACGGTAATATATTTTAGCTAGCACTTATTATATGCACGGGAATTATTACACAAGGATTCCTGGTCTTGATTACAGTAAATAAGATATTTACAAATACCACAAGGGCAAAAGGAACCAAATAGTTCATCTTGTGCATGTGTGACTATTTGGGTGTTTTTTCAAAGTGGTTTATGTAAACTTTTTAGAAAGATGTTTTGTTCGGTATAATAAAACACTTAATGACTGGTTGTGAGTGTAATAGCAAGTTTGTTGTCCCTTTGATACTAACTATTGTCCTCGGCTTCGCCTCGAGCAATAGATGGTATCTCAGGGACAACAAACTTGCTATTACCCTCATAACCAGTCAATAGGTGTATAATAGTTTATAAGAAACTGACATTTCAAAGAATATATTATGGATATGAGGCGCGTATTTGGTCAAAATTATTGTATTTAAGGAGTTCCTGAAATATTTCAGGACCTCCATTATTCGACGTTTCAGGAACTCCACACAAATTGATTTAAGGATATCCTGAAATGGATTTAATGGTTTTCTTAAATCAAATTGTGGAACTCCTGAAATCGAATTATGGAGGTGCAAAACTATTTCAGGATATCCTCAAATAGAATTATGGCGGTCTTAGAATATTTCAGGATATTCCCTGAAATCGAATTATGGATGGCCTGAATATTTCGGGATACCCTGAAATCGAGTTATGGAGGTCCTGAAATATCCAGGAGGTCCTCAATGATTTATGGATAGCCTGAAAGTTTTACAAAATCCACGTCTCATATATGGGAGGAGGTTTGAGGAGATTGAGAAAAGATGTATTTTTTAAATTCTTTGCTAAATGTAGTTTATAGCATGTCAATTAAACAAAATATAAATCACAGTTAGTTTTTAAGCTATTGGTAAGACAATTGTCTAATTTTTTGGGAAGATTATACCAGAAAAAGGAATTGTTATTTAAGTGACTGGAAAGCTTTTAAAATAATTGATTGAATTTTAAAATAAAATACAAACGATCTATCATCTCGAATACTTTCATAGATATAGGAAGATGTGGTGTGAGTGCCAATGAGACAACTCTCCATCCAAATAACAATTTATAAAAGTAAACCATTATAGGTCAATGTACGGCCTTCAACACGGAGCCTTGGCTCACACCGAACAACAAGCTATAAAGGGCCCAAAAGTACTAGTGTAAAACCATTCAAACGGTAAAACCAACGGTCTAGTATATATAAAAACGAGAAACGAGAAACACGTATAAATTACATAAACAAACGACAACTACTGTACATCAGATTCCTGACTTAGGACAGGTGCAAACATTTGCAGCGGGATTAAACGTTTTAATGGTACCAAACCTTCTCCTTTTTCTGAAACAATAGTATAACATCACAACATAGAAAACACACGATAAAACATAAATTGGAAGGCTTAACTCAATCAAAACGTAAATTAACACACTATGAATATAAAGACAAAGGGACTGTATATTATATTAAAATTAATGTGTATATGTTGCAAACTTGTTTAATAAAGAGAGGAAATATTAACAAAATAGGCATGTGCATAACTAATTTATTTTTACTATTAGTAGCCAATACCCTTCCTCAGGTAGAGATGCCCAGAAAATAGACAATTTTATATTGTACTGTATTTGTAGTTAGTTTATTTCTGCTCCATTATGTTAAATATTCAATTATAAAAATAACTTTTCTTGTTTATTTGTGAATCTGTTTTTTTTTTTTTTTTTTTTGAATAATTGTTCTGCCCTATTTAGGGTACCATGAATGGATTAATTAAATATATCTATGTCTATAGTCTGTTGTATAATGCAGTTTTTTTTTATCCAGTTATCCCTTTTTAGGTTGCACTTCTGTAAAAGAGAGGCGAGAGATACCAAAGGGACATTCAAACTCATAAGTAGAAAATAAACTGACAACGCCATGGCTAAGAAAAGAAAAAGACCAACAGACAAACAGTGCACAAAACGCAACATAGAAAACTAAAGACTGAGCAACACGAACCCCACCAAAAACTGGGGTGATCTCATGTCCTCCGGAAGGGTAAGCAGAACCTGCTCCACATGTGGCACCCGTCTTCTTGCTCATGTAAGTACAAACCCGGCGATAAGTCAAATTCGGTAGGTCACATTCGGGGAGTAGTGGACGGAATTGTAGTAACGACAATTGGAACATATCCGTCGTCATCTTTGAAACAGATATTCCATAACGGTCAACCAACTCGTGATGGCGCGGTCCGTAAAATTTACGAAGGGATGATTTCAACTTCATCACTTGGAACTCTTGGTTTAATAGCTTCCTTGTGAGCAGCAACCCTCTATAAAGGAAATCATGAAAGGAAATACAAGCCCTGGAATATCGTATCAACTGGGAGATATATACTCCATATGCAGGCGCTGCTGGAATGTTGCTACATAGAAATGGAAAGTTCACAATTGGAAAGCTGAAATCCTCTCTTTTGTCGTAAAATTTTGTTTTCAACCGACCCTCATTGTCAACTTCTAGATGTAAGTCTAGATATGAGGCAGACTCAACTGTATCTGTCGTATCCTTTATCACAAGTTCGATGGGATAAATGCATTCAACATAGTCCCCAAACTTTGAATTATTTAGAGAAAGGACATCATCTATATAGCGAAAAGTGAAGTTAAAGGATAATGCTAACTTCTTTCCTTTCTTCCTAAGAAGCTCCTGTATGAAGTCTGCCTCATATGAATCAAGGAACAAGTCGGCAAGAAGAGGATCACAGTCGATTGTTTGTTGAAAAACACTTCCTCCAAACGTAACAAATATGTTGTCAATCAAGAAATCAAGCATCTTGATAATGTCAGTTTCAGATAATTTTTTTTTTTTTTTGGAATCAGAGTGATTTTTTAATAAAGTACGATTTATCTCTCCCTAAGACAAGATACTTGTATCTACGTTGGCCATTCTTTTTTTATAAAACAAATCAGGAACAAGTCAACTCTTTCAATTTGTCATTTAGTTTGGAAAGAGGATTACTTGTGTAAAGTGTTAAAAAGGCAAATGTTTTAATACTATTGCAAGATGAAAGAGTCTGAGATTGTATATACTCTAACAGATCTTTGGGTTTTTTAGTATCCACATCTGAATCACGCCACCTTTAGAATAGGTAGTTTAACAATAACTTTGTGAAGTCCGGCTTTGATTGCTGATACAGTTGATGTTAATAATTTAGAAAGAGTGCATTACTATTTTGTTTGTCAAAAATCAAAAACTATAGGATTGTGTGGTATTTTTTCAACATTTATATGTCGCCAACTTCTTAGAATTTAATCTTATACTAAAATTCTATACTATCCCTAGTTAAAACATATTTTATTTACTAAAGTAAAATGGATTGGACACCAGCAAATCACACTTATGAAATCTGCTCCAATTTACAGTTTATAACAATACCAGGGGCGTATCCAGCCATTTTTAAAAGGGGGGTTCAAACCCAGGGTAAAAAAGGGGGTCCAACCATATGTCCCTTTTCAAAAGCATTGATCGTCAAAAAAAAGGGGGGTTTCCGCCACTGAATACAATGTAAATATGACCATGCAATATTTCAAAATATACAATATTTTATGAGCTATTTAAATAGGATGACTACGCCTCCTTTTACTAGAGTCTTCCAGATAATTCAATTTGACCACTACCAACTGTGTGTGTATTCATATTGGTAAAATTCCCATCTTGTGTCTCTATCAGATTAACCCTGGGAACCAGAAAGTAAACAAAATATAAGCAAAATTTCCAAAGTGCAACCAAATTATTATCTTCTGTTTGTCTAAAATATCTTTTCCATAGTTGTATAAAACAAAATTATTGCGCTCCAATCAAAAGTTTCCAGACATTATTTGTATTTCTGAATTAAAAAATTCTATGTTCAGTGAAATCTTACACCAAACTTTTACATTCATTCTCGATCCAAGATGGAGGAATATTCCAAACTACCTGAATGTTGTCTGGACCTAGAGCTTTTCTCATCACTTGGCGTCCGTCGTCGTCCGTTAACTTTTACAAAAATCTAACTAATGGGCCAAACTGAACCAAAATTGGCCTGAAAATCTTAGGGTATCTAGTTTTAAAAATGTATCCGAAGACCCCGCCCACCAACCAAGATGGCCGCCATGGCAAAAAATAGAAAATAGGGGTAAAATGTAGATTTTGGCTTTTATCTCTGAAACCAAAACATTAAGAGCAAATCTGGTTAAAATTGTTCATCAGGTCAAAATCTATCTGCCCTGAAATTTTCAGACAAATCAGACAACCCGTTGTTGGGTTGCTGCCCCTGAATTGGTAATTTTAAGGAAAATTTGCAGTTTTTGGTTATTATCTTCAATATTATTATAGATAGAGAGAAACTGTAAACAGCAAGAATGTTCAATAAAGTAAGATCTACAGGTAAGTCAATATGACCAAACGGAACTTGACCTGTAACTTGTCATGATAAAACAATACACCAAATATAAATTCAATATCTTCAAGCATGAAGAAAATCAAAGTGCTGGATAGCACCTCTGGGAAGTTTGCAACTGTAGATGTGTATTATTTCAAATAGGTTATAGATGTGTATTATTTCAAATATGTATTTAATCACAGCTTTGATGTTATTAACTAAACCATTTTCTTTTCAGCAATTATCAAAAAAAAATTTTTCATTGTTTGTCATTTAAATTTTGATATTTTCTATTGAAACCTTAAACTGTTGTTCTAAAATAATCAAATATACAATAAGCTCTGTTAAATTTCTTTATGTGCCCATGCCATATCTAGGGCCTGTGATTTTATAGTATTTTTCCCCATTTGTAACTGGGCATAACCCTAACCATAACAGTAAAATGACGGCACAAAATTCAAACTTGATCTTGGTTTTGTGGTTAAAAGTATTGTGTATAAGTTTCGTAACATTTGGTTGAGACACACTAAAGTTAGAGTACGGAATTGAAAAATATTTGTAAGTGTTCCGCAGAACCCGGTGTCTCGCCTACTTTTGCTGTTAATCACAGGCTCAACAAAAATAAGGAAAAAAGTTAATAAAAATATTCCTCTCTATACTATCTTTTGATTGTTAGAAGTTTCTGTCCAAGTTTGGTAAAAATCCAGGATAGTTTATGAATCTAATAAATGTTTTTAAAAATTTAACTGCAGACTGCATGTAATGTTAACTGGAAAAAAAGCCAAGTCCATTAATAAGTAAAATACGGAAAAACAAGAACAAAATTTTAACTAAATTTCCTTCTAGATACTAACTTTTGATCATAAACAAGTTTCTGTCCAAGTTTGGTACAAATCCAGGATAGTTTAAGAAAGTTATTAAATTTTTAAAACTTTAGCCACAGAGTGAACATAGTGAATGTAATGTTCCTGGCAGAAAAATTAAGTCCATTTATAAGTAAAATACTGAAAAAATTGATTTTTTTTTTTACAAAATTTACTTCTGGATACTATCGTATGATCATAAACAAGCTTCTGTCCAAGTTTGGTAGAAATCCAGGATAGTTAAGAAAGTTATTAAAATTTCAAAAACTTTAACCACAGAGTGAATATTTGTGGACGCCGCTGACAATATGTAGGATCGCTATGTCTCGCTTTTTCGACAAAAGTCGAAGGCTCGACAACAATCACAATTTTAAATTTGTAAAGGGCATAACTCTAGAACAGTAAAACTGACGCCACCAAAACTCAAATCTAAACAGTGTTTTGTGATAATGAGCTTTGTGTATATGTTTCATAACATTTGGTTGAGACAAACTAAAGTTAGAGATCGTAAACAAAAAATTCAAGCAATTTTTCCATTTGTTAAGGAGCATAACTCTAGAATTGTAAAATCGACGCCACCAAAATTCAACTTGACCTGTGTTTTGTGGAAATAAGTATTGCGTATAAGTTTCATACAATTTGGTTTAGGAAAACTAAAGTTAGAGAACAGAAACTAATTTTTGATGTACGGACGTATGTACAAGTAAGGGACGTACATACTAACAGAAGAAAAGGTAAAACTTAATACGGTGGGGACATAACAATAGCAGTATGACGAAAGGAATAAAAGTTTATAAACACTAGATTCATAGAGGTGCTTATAACCCTGTAACACATTTTAAAGTTGATGCTGTGAACTTTAGCATTGAGGCAATAACATTTGAGATTTTGGTTCGTCATAATTATTTGGACTAGCACTAAGAGTAAGAAAGTCATTTTGCTATTATATGGACAGATTTTATTTAATCATGTTGCTACAGCACTTGTCTTGATACACTGAGTTATTCTAAGTAGAAGCTGACTTGTCTGCCTTATCCTTGTAACGATTTGTGTACAAATGTTATTGTTAATCGTAACACTGAGGACATGGGCTGTGATATGTACGAACTGTCGTTGAGTCAATGTTTTCAGCTGTCAGTTTGATCCACGTGACTGAGCATGCTGGACGAGTGAAAGTCCTTAAATTCACATTGGAATGTGAAATAGCTAGTATTTAAATAGTTTTCAAATGTTTTGGCATCAAAACCTTCTGATCGATGTTTTGACAAAACATGCACACTTCTATCATAGCCGGTATTTACCTTTGTACGACTTAACCCCAGCAGAGCTACAGAAAACAGTACATTAACGGGTGTTACACGGACACTTTTAGATGATACACGGACACTTTTAGTTGTTACACGGACACTTTTATGAATAGAATCACTCGTGCATGATCAGAGAGTTCATGGGCACTTTAAATTTCAATTAGATTTGAACTTTTGTTTCACCGACATATTTCCTGTCTTTTGATTAAAATATTTACGTTAGCATCAATAACTATATTTCAAACAATTCCAGTAAATTACTATTCATATCAGTACACTAAGGGATTGACCATTTAACTTTAAAAAGGGGTATGTCTTTTTCTAAAAATATTTTGATACCCAATTTTATGAGAAAAAATATATTGTGGTCAAGCAGATGACAAAATAATGTTCTGATTTTCGATTTTCCGTATACCGTATATAATCGTCTAATTTCGAAAAAAATGAAAATAGTTGGGTGATAGCGTTGAAAAATAAATAATGTTCTTACTCAGAAAAGATACCCCTTTTGAAGCTAAATGGTCGGTCCGTAAGTGTTTTTTTCCTTCAACATATGGACATGAATAGTATTCTGGACAATGCTGAAAGTAATGAAATGCTGATACCAACGTTTATATTTCAATAAAAAGACAGGAAATATATATAAAAAATCAAATCTAATCAAAAGATAAAATCCTATCAACTCACCAATGCACGATTGGTCCTATAAATAAAAGTGTCCATGTAATACATGTTCAAATATGCAGCAAATCGTGAAGAAAAATCATTCAACTAATGTCATCAATTTTGAACGGTAAGCTGCGATTGGATCATATAGTGACACGTGTTAAATCCTGATCAACACTATCAGAGACATATAAAAAAAACCTATATGTATGAACTATTAAAAAAATCCAAAATATATGCCTATATATATATATATCAAATAACAAGACAAAATCCAGTTTTTCATAACATTTCATTCACTTAATATCAGTTCTGTTTATTTTAAATGGATTAACACCCCCGCTTTCCTTCCGTGTTTCCAAAAATAAAAAATCAAATGGTAGCTCTGTTTTTTTTTATAAATTACTTACTAGCGAAGTTGCATTCTAAAAGTCTCAAATGTAAACAACATTCATCTTTTCCTTGAAATGGTTCTTTTTATAAAGTTATTAAATTCTTGAAATTTTTAGAAAAAATTCTCGGCTTAAGGAAGTGAAAAATGTGTTTAAACTGTAACTTACATTAACTGGTATATGGCCATTGAAGTTTCTAATATGTTTAGTTTTGCTACCTCTTCTAAATGCAAAATGTACTACTTCCTTCCTGAAACGTCGTACAAGTCAGATACAAAACAAAGGTAACAAAAATAGGCCGGAAACAACCTGCCGTACAGTTTGTCTGCACTTGTAGTCAGGTCAGGTCCTCGGCTGGCGCCTCGGACCTTGACCTGACTACTCGTGCAGAAAACTATCCGGCAACGGTTGTTACCGGCCTGTTTCTTTGTTACTTTTGTATTGTATCTAATACTTACTCATCCTTGGCGTGTGACATAAGCCATATGATTATCGAGTATTTCTGTCACCTGTGTATAATTGTTCAATCAAACTTTTATCACTTGTCAATTATCCGACGGCTTGGTCAAAATATAAACATGTTAAAAAGTACGTTGCATTCAGTAATGTCAGTCATACGGGATTCTTTCGATACACTCGGGCTTTTACTTTATATTTAATACTAAACATTTGTAAATATCGTATATAGTAAAAATTGCGCGGGAAAATGTTCATTCATGAAATATTCATGAATGAAACGATGTCTCGCGTAGATTTCTTTTGATTTTCTCTTCAGCGCATGGAAAATCCGCGAAGTAGTGTTTGTAATAATCATTTTCAAAATGAAGTTAAATTCACCTGAATTGTCGGTGAACATTCATTCCTTTTTTATTCAAGCTGTAATCTTTTCAAAAGGACTCAAAATTTCAAAAGCATCTTCCTAGAATCAGTATTCAAACACTAGTACTACATTATCTTGGAGCAGAACATTTGCGATAGTCTGTCACCGGAAGTTAGAGGCCAACGCCTTAGGAAAGTATTGCTATAGCAAACTTCCCAAAAAGTCTGGAAAACTGATTTGCCGGACTGACGGATGGACAGACGGACAGAGTGCAAACCTAAAGTCCCCTTCGACTTCCTCGGTAGGAGACTAATAATGATAAGGGGTCTTTAGTTACTATTGTAAGACTACAATGGGATGACCTGCTTTTAATTGAACTACTGGGCCAAATTAAACCAAACTTGGCCTCAATCATTATTAGGGTATCTAATACTATTAATTATGATTACAACCTTATTTCACATGATTTCCAAAACAACAGTAGATACAGGTGAGCGACACAGGCTCTTGAGAGCCTCTAGTATCAGAATGTACCCAAAATGATGATCTTCAAAATTAGGATAATAAAAATAATAATAATATTAATAATAAAATTATTACAAAACTATTAATTTTCACAAAAAAGTAGTGTATTGTAAGAAAAAGTGAAATTGATATCACCTTGGACTCATCATGGAATTAAGTGGACTTGACCTTACCATTGACTTCAGTGAACTTGATCTCACCATGGATTCCAATGAACTTGACCTCACAATGGATTCCAGTGAAATTAATGTCACCATGGAGTCCAGTGAACTTAACATCATCATGGATTCAAGAGTACTTACTGTAAATTCAGAAATTATTGGGTGCATTTATTATTGCGATTTTTCAAGAATGGACAAAAATGCGAGTTTATTATTGCGATTTCGAAAAAAAGCGCATACAGGTCTTATTCGCATTAATAAAAACCTTGCAATAATTTCTGAATTTACAATAGTCTTTTCTCAGATTCAAGTGAATTTGACCTCAAAATAGATTCCAGTGAACTTGGTCCCACAATGGATTCAATAGAACTTAACTTCACCATGGACTCAAATGACTTGGCATCACAATGGATTCCAGTGAACTTGACTTAACTATAGTTTCATTTGAACTGAAATCTCACCATGTTTCCAGTGAACTTGACAGCACCATCGATTCTAATGAACATGACATCCCCTTAGATTCCTGTTAATTTAAGATAACCATGGATTCCAGTGAAATTAACCCTACCATGGATTTTAGCTAACCTGACCTTGCCAAGCATTCCAGTGAACTTGAACTCACCATTAATTTACGTGAAAAAGACCTCACCTTCAAAAGATGTCTAACTTTTATGTGATAGTGCTGCTCTCTTACTGACATAAACCTCACTTCTCATTTATCCATATAAAAATTCAAGCATATGATTTTTAAAAGTCAATGCGACTCATATATTAGACATAAGAAGACTGTATGGCTTACAGATGGGTAAAATGAAATTAAAGAGATTCAGATAGGTGAACAAGGATAAATCTATGATATAACTTATCAAATTCATTGTATTGAAGCAAAAATAAGACATACACATAAAGAAAATAGCCTTTATTTCTCTCATTTACAGACTTTCTTATCTATAAATCTTCAACAAAAATAATATCTCTTATCACTGTTTATTCAAGACACTTGCTTAAGACATCCTAACTGCATATTCATATGCAATTTAACTCCAAATATAGGCCACAACTTTTATCATAATCACAGTTTTAAAAATTGAGTGAAGAAATATCATTAGTTGGAGTCCAAAGTTTCAAGAATTTGAATTACAACAAAAATTGTGAATACAGGTCATGCCAGTAAATGCTTTTTCTAAATAATTCAGATCATTTTCTTGGAAAATATAACTAGTAGCGAACTGGTATTAGACACAATAAAATTTAGTTACATTAAGTTCCACTTGTCCTTACTATCTTTATGGTGCTTACAATGATTCAGTAACTACATGTATTATACATGTATGGTGCTTACAATGTTTCAGTAACTACATGTATTATACATGTAACATGAAATAAAATTGAGAATGGAAATGGGGAATATGTCAAAGAGACAGCAACCCAACCAAAGAGCAGACAACAAACTTATTTGACAGACAAATACTATTAACTTTTCATTTACCAACTATTTCTTTTATTAATGTAAATTTATTTTTGTGGGTATCAAATTTTATGTATTGAGGTAAAATAGTATTTTTGTGGATACTATATTTTACGGTTTTGTCAAATTCTGCATACAAGCCTATATGAAAATCATATTTTGTGGAATACTTAAAGTTAAGGCTCCCCTATACTAATGTCATACACACAAATTAGTACCCCACTAACTATACTGAATCTACAGTATCATTTATTCCAATATTTTCTATTTTCTGAATTTTATGTGATGACAGTAGAAATGACTTTTCTTGTATCTTTTCTGCTGAACTAAACTGACTGACTTACACTACACCCCAGGGGGCATTTCCACATACTCAAGTGGCACAAATCACAAAGTTCTGTCCCCTTTGTGTCCACTCCTACTGTGGACAAGTGGGAAATGACCCTCTGAGTGGACAAGTGGAAATGACCACCTGAACTGTAGTGTAGATAACTAAAACAATTCTGGTTACTTGTTTTGCATATAAGCGACTTATTTTGTGATAAAATTTTCATGGTCAATTGAAACTGAATGTAAGCATGGTAAGTGAAATAATCATATTGCTAGCTTAAAAATAAAATGTATAATATCTATCATGTATGTAGAGGTGATGAAATCAATTATTGCTTTTCAAAATGAGTTCAAAAATGAAATTAAAATGAAAAAAATAAATTAAAATCTAACAGCAAAAGTATGCTTTCAGTACTTTTAAGATCTTGTGTCTTAAAAATCTTTCTGAATGATAATGTCTCACTATGTTCAAGGTCATACACTGTTATGACCCAAATTCCATATCTTTTTTTTTATCAATGAGTTATCTGAAGGATACTTTTTTAATCTATAAAATGGGACCCAAGTCATCTTGTCAATTGTTTTTTTTGTGCATCAAAAACAGCAGAAATTAAACATTTGAAGATGGATAATTTTTAATCAAAATTTACATGACTGGCATCTTTTAGTTTTTGGTATGTTTCTTTTTTACAGTATTTACATTTAAAATTGATCAAGTCTATGGATGTGGAAGTAAAACTCTTATTATATTTCAATCAAAATCTTTGGATTGCTGAAACTGACAATTTTCTGCATGTGGGTATACTTTGCCAAGATAGCCAACACAGAATAGCAGAATCATCCCTGATAAGTTTTATGACTTTGAACCTCTGTTAAAAGTACCAGATACAAAGCCTTATAAACAAAATAAAATATAAAGTGAGGTATTCTAATTGGAATGGCAGTTCTAAAAATAGAATTTGAATCACTTGGAATATTGCAAACAAGAATATACATCTTAAATTTACAAACTTTTATGATACACATTGAAAATGACCTGATATGTAATAAAATGCTTCGCTGAAAGCAGCCTGATACGACCGCAGAGGTCAAACCCTGAAAAGTTGGGGCAAATTTGGACACAATATTCAAGCTTGATACTGTCTGAATTTGGATTGTGATCAAATTTTTGACATAATAAAGGTTTCTGACACAAAATAAATGTGGTCAAAGATCTTATAAATCCATTGCACAATACTGTGCAATTGAAGATTTCTTCTTGAAACTTTTCAAAAATTCTAAATTTTAAAAAGTATGAATCCCTTAAAAAATCCCCCCCTCCACTTTTTGAAACCCTCCTTGGAGCAATAACCCCAAAACTCAATCCCAGCCTTTCCTTTGAAGTATGGAACCTTGTAGTACAATTTCAGAGAGATCCATACACTTACACACAAGTTACTGTCTTGAAACTAGAAAAATGCTTGTTTTGGCCCTTTTTTGGCCCCTAATTCATACATGTTTGGGGCAATTAACCCTAAACTCAATCCCAGCCTTCCCTTTGTAATATGGAACCTTGTGGTACAATGTCAGAGAGATCCATACACTTACACACAAGTTATTGTCTGGAAACTAGAAAAATGCTTGTTTTTGGCCCCTTTATGGCTCTTAATTCCTAAACTGTTGGCCCCATAACCCCTAAAATGTATCCCAACCTTCTACTTGTGGTATTAAACATTGTGGTACAATTTCAGAGCAATCGAAATACTTATTCACAAGTTATTATCCTGAAACTAGAAAAATGCTTGTTTTGGGCCCCTTTTTGGGCCCCTAATTCCTAAACGGTTGGGACCATCATCCCCAAAATCAATCCCAACCTTCCTTTTGTGGTATTGCACCTTCTTAAAAAATTTCATAGAGATCCATTCACTTAAAGTGACGTTATTGTCCGGAAACCAATGTGTCTTCGGACAACGACGCAGACGACGACATCATACCATTATACGATCCCAAAAAATTTTTTGCAGGCGTATAAAAACTGTATGTATGATTATCATACCTTCAATACTGGTCTAACTTATATAAATTTAATGTTTCAAGTCAACTAGTATTTTGCCAACCAAAATTCTTTATATTTTAACTCATTTTACAAAGAGATTACCAAGATTTCATTTACCTATTCTCCACAATTTCATCAATTAAAAGTTGAGGTTTTGGTTAAATTTCTATTGATAATTTTATCTTCTTTATAAACACTACTCGTTGTTGAAAAAAGTGCCACAGTTAGTCATTGTTTGTTGTTCCAAGAAAAAACTTTCATTTAAAACAAACATTGGAAATTCAAAGCATGAAGACCAAAGTCATTAAGTTTCTACTTCCTTGCATACACCTTTGGTTATTTAATTTTCAAAGGACAACTGATTCAAATGATTGAACTTTTACTAATAAGAATCACAGATTCTTCACTTAGTTTTTGTTAAAATGTAAAAGGTCAAAGGTGTGTTAATAATATGAATACAGTAAAATTTGTCTACATAAAGCCCTTTGATACATATGTTCAATTTATGCAGGGTCCAATTTATCTAAATAAACTCCATTAAAACATGTTATTTTGTATATTTAGGGTTCAGTTTTGTCTCTGATGAAACCTTTGAAATACGTGTTCAGTTAACACAGAGTTTAATCCAGACAAAACATTTCCCCTTAACTTTGTTAATTTTAAATATGAAACAAAACAAAAAACTTTATCCAAAAAAATCTTATCTGGAATGTACATCAACTATGGGAGATAACATGGTGCTATCAAGGGAGATAATGGTAACATGGTGCTAACAAGGAAGATAATTTACCATTATCAAAATTGGCAAGACAAAAATAAAAATAAATAAAGTTTGTATGTACATATCATGAAAATGAATAAAAATTGATGACCAGCTAATATACAAAAAACATAAATTATAACTAACAAGCCTAAACTAATGAACATAAAATGACCTGTGCTAAAAAATATACAATACTTTAAAACACATATTTTTTATTTTCAATATAATGTCTAAAATGAATGCCTGTCTGTTGACCAATGGTCAGAAAACAAGGCAAGAGTCAGGTGAATCTAAAACTAAATTTGATTTTACTCATATCCAATCTTTTTATCTCAAAATTTTTAATGGTTGAAAACATCACAATAGACTTTTTATTTGGAAAAAAAAATCTCTGCCCACACTTTGTGGTTATATGACAAACTTCCGCAAAATTAAAATGAACGAACATTCATGTTTAAAATATATGTCATAGTACGTCATTTCCTGTGTACTTACTTATATATTAATTTGTATTTTATTTTTTTTCTTCAATTCCTGATTTAAAAATTATATTTAAAATCAAATCATTTCCATGATAATTTAGGCAATCAAAACTCAAACCAAGATAAAAAAAAATTGTATTAGAAAGTCATTGTCAGGTTCGACCTTCAACCTTCAATCATTGACCGTGTATTGATAAATCACTTTATATTTTATATGAATGCAGCAAATGACACAAGAGAATTTCATTTATTATACTTTATATTTTAATGTTTAATCAATAGCATGCAACTGAAAGCCTTTTAATTTATCTCCTATAATTTTGGTCCTCTCTTCAAAAATCTCTTCCATTAATTTTTGAACTAACCAGCTAGCTGTATCAACATGAAAGTTATGTATAATGATACTATGTATGTATTCATAAAACCATACTAAACAATGAATACTGTACACATATTAATTATCGACAATGAAACAACTAAAAAAAATGATGACAATTATTGCATTGCTTGTTGCCCTTTCTATAAAAATATTTACATCTTTATGGTCATGATAAAACAACTACACTGTATGGAAACATTTAACAATCAATGATGTATACATATGTTAAATGATTGAGATGCACGACTATCATGACTATATATATACATGAGTCTATAAACAGGTGAACTGTACCAAACACTTGTCAACTTTAACAAATAATATTGCCATTCTTTATCTGCACCTTCCCCGGAATACAACACAACCTTTCATCAACTCTTTTGTACTAATGTAGTAGGCAAAAAAATAGGCTGAACGTTCTCAATATTTGTCCGACACAATGGGCACTCGTCTAACCGGGACGCACAGTTCTGACAACAGGTCATGTGACCACATGGGCAAAAAGCTGTTGATATATCACAGTCCATACACACACTACACAGAAAGGATTCATGGATTTTTTCTAACTGGGCTTTCAACAACTGTAAGAGAAGTATAAAATATATATATATTAATATGTCATAAGTCATTCCTAGATTTAATTCTGATTCCAAGATTTTATTCTAACTTGGTTTTTAACAGCACTATAATAGCAGCAAAAAAATCATTATGGAACTACTCTAATCTAGCACACGTTTGACAGAAAGGATAATTGTTCAGCAAAATCCATCACTATGTAGAAATTGCTTGAATGTGGGCTGTACCTCATCTCGCATAAATAAAAAAAAACAAAAAAATTTTAGGCATTAAGACCATTTGACCCATCTTGGAAAAGGAAGAACTTATACATGCAACAAATATGTTAGCAGACTAAGCATTCCTTTTTTTCAGGCAATTAATCTTAAAACTGTAACAGGTTTTTAATATTAACATCCTAGACTATTGGTATTCACCCATTTGTATCTTAAGTTTGAACACAAAATTAACCACAATTCTTCATTCAAGAAGTAACTAGTTACCTGAACATCCTGACATTCATGGTTTTTGGGTAGAATGTGTGTTTCACTACTATCCGCCATTTCGTCCTTTTCAGGGGGAGGTAAACTTTGATTTGCTGCTTCTTTCATTAGTTTTCGTCTAGTGCTGTCATAGGCTTCTCGCCAAGTTCTTTGAACATCAAAAACATAGTTCTGACCTGCAGGTATAGACAATAAAACATTTTGAAAAATTCAAATTTGTGTTTTTGATTGTATGAGCCTTTTTAAGTTATGAGAAATAGACTTTGTGAATGCATTGAATTTTCCTACACAAAGTCTACCTATAATTGTGCACAGATTTTGTTTAACACTGGTCCTGTGATCTATCAATAAGCAGTAAAATAAAAGATTCAAATTTGTGTATTTGATTGTATGAGTATTTTTAAGACTTTGAATGCATTGAATTTTCCTTCTATAAGTATAAATGTGAGATTTTGTTTAACACTGGTCCTGTGGTCCATCAATAAGCAGTAAATAATTATTGTATCTAGACACTTGTTTATTGTTGAAGACCTTATGCTGACCTCTAGATGTTTTTTGGTTGTTTGTGTTGTTGGGTTTCTGTCTAGTTGATATTTACCCCATATCTCCTTTTATTCATTCACAATCAAAATCTTTGGCTGTTACATGTAGCAAAATGACTGAAACAATACTTATTAAATTATCTTAAAGATCTTAACCATCACATATTATAACACTGTGGACTAAAATCTAAATTTCCTTTCTTCTACAAATTTTGCCAAATCAATTGTCATAAATTTTAGCCACTGATTGGACATTTACCAGTTGTGGTGTTCTCGTTAAACAAAGACGCCAGTAGTCCTTTGAGATCACGGTAGGTTTGGGAAGAAACTGCACTGTTAACTGTATCACATCGAAAGAAGGAGTGCATCTCTGTTATACAACGGTACAAACAGGATGCAGCTCGTAGACTTCGGAGACGGACTTCAATCCTACGTGTTTCCATCTCTTCAGTATACACAGACATGACACACGAGCATGCATCATGAACAATCCTCTGTATCATTGGGTACTCTATTCTGGAAAAAAATATCAAAGGTCAAAACAGCCACAATACAAAATATATCAACGGTCAACACAGCCACAAATCAAGGTTACAAATGCCATTCATCTGATCAAATGAGTTCAAAGGTTCAAAGGTATTATCTGACGTGAATAAATCAAAGGTAACTGCTGTAAACAAATTTATTTATGTCACTGATGGCCCTTTACTTGGGTTACACCCCCTATATGTAGGGTATAGTTTGTTTATCCTATACAATGTGATCTTTTGTGGAATCACCTTAGACTCCTTGAAGAAAACTATTCTTTAAAATGATAAAGAACTAGCCTTTTTCAAATTAAATGACTGAAACGGCATGGCAAGGGTTTAATTTTAAGAATTTAAAAAAACAGATGGCTTGAGGACACAATATCTTAAAATGAACTGAGACCTCTGAACAACCCAACTGGGCTGAATCATGACAAAATAGAAGAGTTTGTTGTTACTAACTTACCTATCAACTAATTCCATATGATGGTCATAAATAAACACTCCTTCTGGTCCTACACCAACTGACATCAGCTTCTTTTCCATCTTTACTTCATGCTTTTCCATCCCATAATCCTCTAGTGTTGAAGCTTCCTGTAACATTCTGTACTCCGCATTCTGGGAAGACATGCCACGCAGTTCTGCATGGCAACTGGCAACACTCTTGAGAAAGTCTTGATCACTGTGGTGACAAATCTTCTCCAAGAAAGTCTCATAGCCAGGTAGATGTAAACGATTGGTTACATGATCTCCAAACTCTTCCTGAGCTATCAAAGCAAGTATTTTAACAAGTTTCGTCTCATCTTTAACATGGAGTGTTTTAAACAGGATTTCTTGTTTCACTTGAATGTAGAACAGATGCCTGAAAACAGATACAAATGTTGATGTCTATACAATTTCATAATTTTCTATCTACATTGAACATACATGTACATTAAATCCTAGACATGTAAATCCATCAATAGCTACATATGTATATTGTCACAATGTACATTATTATGCAACTCAAGAGTGTCTGCTAAAGATCTGTCAGATTCAAAGTTTTGTCATTTTAAAGACCAGGTATATATAAACTGGCGAATAAATATAATAAAGTCCTTGTATCTATCTACCTTTGATGATTAATTTCTCTGTGTTGGCCTCATGTAAGGTTACAGTTAGAAAGAGCTGTGTAAGGTTCTTTAATATAGTATAACATTAAATGGGAATGTGTCCATGGGACACAGATGATGCCCCCGCTTGCATATATCATTATATAGGGACATATAACTCAATAACGGTAAAAGTGACCCTACCAAAATTCGTAGTTGATCTGAGTCTTGTGGTAAGAAGCATTGTGTATAAGTTTCATAATATTTGGTTGAGGCAAAATTAAGTTAGAGAACGGAAATGAAAATTTCAGCAATTTTTCAATTTGTAAAGGGACATAACTCTAAAACGGTAAAAGTGACACCACCCAAATTCAAATTTGATCTGTGTTTTGTGGTTATAAGCATTGTGTACAAGATTCATAACATTTGGTTGAGGCTAACTCAAGTTAGAGAACAGAAACAAATTCAGCAATTTTTCCATTTGTAAAGGGGCATAACTCTAGAACGGTAAAAGTGACGCCACTCAAATTCAAACTTGATCTGTGTTTTGTGGTAATAAGCTTTGTGTATAAGTTTCAAAACATTTTGTTGAGGCTAACTTAAGTTATAGAATGGAAACGAAAAATTCAGCAATTTTTCCTTTTGTAAAGGGGCACAACTCTAGAAAGGTAAAGTGACGCAACCCAAATTCAAACTTAAACTGTGTTTTGTGGTAATAAGCATTGTGTATAAGTTTCATAACATTTGGTTGAGGCAAACTAAAGTTAGAGAACGGAAACTATTTTCGGGACGTACGTACCGACGGACGTACAGACGGACAAGGGTAAAACTTAATGCCCCCTCCACTACAGCAGGGGCATAAAAATGGTGGTGTCTTGCTTAGCATACATCCAATTGTAATTCAAAGCATCAGCAAATAGGCAGAGGTATATCTAACAGACTTAAAAGTGCTTACACCTAACAACTCATCACTGTCAATGCTGCTGACCAAATATGAAGTCATTCTGTTCAGTAGTACCTGAGAATAGCACGAGGGAAATATTTGTTGGACGAACATACAGAGAACAGAAGGACAGACAAGGTGAGGGCAATGGCAGCATGTCAAGAAGGAAATTCATATTTCTGACTATAAAATTGTCTTTAATACTTTAGGTTGACTTTTCAAATCCCTTTTTTTAAATGCACTTTAAACCTAACATGTAAATTAACTTTCTTTTTTATACATGTTGTAAACAAAATACAGGTAAAATATACTTTCTATTATCTTTCAAAAATAAGCAAATAGGTAAACAGTCTTTGTTGAAAGACATCAAAACAATATGTCGGTTATCATGTTTGTTGCACAGTATATTGCATCAATCTATTTAAAAAAAAGTCAAATTGTAAGTATTTTCTTTCAATTTAGCAAATAACAATTGAAACTGGTCCAAATAAATATAATTTATTGCATCAAATTGCACAATTCTATTTTAAAAACACTCAAATGTTGTCAATGATCCAAAATAAATAGTTCACCTTATAATGACTAATAATTTGTATCCTGCACCATAAAGCACTTTAACTTAAATTACATCAAATTTAACAAAGTTATACCATGTATACTCTGATAAACAAGTTCAAAGTCCTGTCAAACATCAAAAATTTCTTATGTTTCATGAACTTTTTTACTGGCCTCACTGCTAAAATAGAATAGTGAACCTAGTTTTTCTACTTTCCAGTCATGCAAGGGTTTTTTCAGGACATGTTAGCTTAACCCTATGCCATACGACAGGTTCAAATTCAGCAAAGTTATCCATTCTTTTAAAATGGCAGCCGATGTAGCTATATTAACATGATTAAGGCTACTTTTTTCCTTTGAAATTGAAAATAAAAGAATAATAATATATCTATTAAATAACATCCTTCCAGACATATCAAATGTTCACAAAACATTCATCAATTCTCTGTTAGACATCACAATTTATATTTTTGAAATGTGTCGGACATATTTACATTGGGCTTCAAACTTCATGCATTAATAATACGTAAGTGCAAAATAGCCTCATTTTGAGATATTGTAATTATACTTATTTTAAAATATCTACATGTAGGTACATGTATGAGCCAAGGCTTTCCCCATAAAAGATATTTTTGTAATGTGTGTGTCTCTGATTATATCAAAATGTTCATTTTTTAATGAAATTACCACTATTTTGAAAGGTTTGAATAATTTGACCATTTTTGAAAGTCCAGGGGCCAAACAATGACTCTAATCATACCTCCTCCTTTCCATACAAATGATTGTGTGTTTATTATAATGAGTCTATTGTCCGTTTGTCATTGAAATTTTGCCTTGCCATACCTATAAAAAGTTTGTTATTTTCAATTAACAAATTAGAGATTTTCTAATGCTGCATTGCCCATTCCTGTTTTCTGTTTGCAGTCTGAAACCTTTATAGATGTCTATATCTGCAACAGATCTTTGCTTTCTCTGGCGGATGTAAATTTCTACATCTAAGGTTAGGGTTATTTCTATACTCTATAAAACTATAGACTATGATATTTCTCTTGTGCAAAATATATTATTCAATAACACAGATTTGTATTTGTATTTATATGTATCATCCTCATCATGCCAGTTATATTCACACAGAATTGCATATAGATCATGTAGATATCAGTAAATTGACCAATGAAACATTTTATACTATGTAACCTACTCTAAATAAAAATTTATGTAGTTGTTGTTGATTAGATCTGGGTCAGTCACCTACACGTATATTTATTTATAGGACATTGACTAATCAAAGGCAGTATTATTATTACAAGTACATGTATTCTTTGGATCAAACTGTGACAAACATCGACTTTTTAAAAATGGCTGACTTATGTTTCTTTTACCTGAATTACCTGTACATGTCTAAATATAGTCAAATATGACTTTTGTATTTTAAAATTTTAACTGAAAATGAATTGATGATAAATACTGGGTTTTCCATTGTAAAATGTTTAAATAAGAATTATGTCATTTCAAGGAAGAAGATTTCATCAGGTATATATAGATAATATATACAATGACAGACGAACAATACCTGACAAGAGAATACACCCACATGAATTGTCCAATGTTCTGATTGGCATTCGGATAATAGAAATAGTTCCATGAAAAATATAGTGAAATATTAGATTGAACTGTAATACATTATTTCATTTGTTAAGTTTTACTTCTACATGTATGAATAACTTAAAATATACATCAGGGTCTGTTAGCAAGAAAACTATCAAACTTGTGCCTGCTATAAGGCAGTGTACAGTCTTTCAATCCATGATTGAATTATTCTACTGGAAGCCAATATATTGTTCTAGAGACTGGACTACATGGACTACATGTATGCAGTACACATGTATATGATTGAATTATTCTACTGGAAGCCAATATATTGTTCTAGAGACTGGACTACATGTATGCAGTACACATGTATATGAATATAAAAATAAGGAGATGTGGTAGGATTGCCAATGAGACAACTATCCAGCAGAGACCAAATGAAGTGGATGTAAGCAATTATAGGCAACTGTAAGGCCTTCAACAATGAGAAAAAGCCATACTGTATAGTCTGCTATAAAAGGCCTGACATGAAAAATGTGAAACATTTCAAATGAGAAAACTAATGGCTTAATTTATAATAAAACAATTTACAAAAAACAAATATAACAGACATGAAGCCTGAATGCTCAAGTCAAGACTACAGAATGTCTATTCTTTATAATGGACAACAAATAAGCCTACTTGCAGCTACTAGATTCCTATAACAGCAGATGTGCCTGTTTGCTACAGATTTCTCTGTTTCTGATTTTAAAGGAAAAGGCTGATTTCCTTGTTTGTAACACATCCCCCCACCCCAAAAAAATAATAACAATTTCACATTTATAGTTTAATTTCCAATTTTGAAAATGATCAATGACTCACAACATTTTGATGTATACCAGATAGATGTATATATATACTACTATACACGTTTCTGGGTATACTTTTGAAAATATATCCCCAAATGCTTTACACTCTGAAAAGGTGAATTGACTGGAAGGTGAAATCAGTGAGATAACATTTTAATATTTATTTAGAGGAGTTGATCCAGTTTCAAGGGAGACAACTATTGATACAACCATTAACATTCAAAGTCCCCTTGTTACAACTATTGTTTTTGATGACATTAGGATAAATAATTTAATCAAATAAACTAAAATTTTGAAAATATAACATTAATGCATAAAACTTCTCATTGTGTGAATAACAGTTTTCAAATGATGCAGAAAACAGATTTTATTAATCATAACTGTTGCCTACATGGATTGGTGGCACTTTTTTGAACTTGAATGGTGGAAGACATTGTTAAACTTTTCTCAATACTAGAAAGTGGATTACTGTTAAACCATATATGCATGTGGCAACAACTAGGGAATCCTCCAAAACAAAGATATCTTTGATGAAACTGTTAACTGTAAAAAAGGTATGACAAATAAATCTGAGATTGTACATTGTAGATAAATATAAGACTAGTACAAATTAGAATGTTATTATAGTCCTGGTAACCAATGAATATGAGGGAGACAGATTTGACTAAGTAGGATATTACATCAGTGAGAGTCTTATCATACCGCCTACCAAAGATTTAACATTATCCGTGGAGATGAGTCCCAGATTGAACTTAAGAATAACAAGCTATCTAAGTACTACATCACATGTAAATACTGTGTCATATACTCATTGTAATGTAAATAGGGTCTTTTTAGAACTTGATATAGGGATAAGCCTCACTTACAGATTGGACTTAAGAATCACAAGCTATCCAAGTACTACATCACATGTAAATTCTGTGTCATAGTAAATAAGGTTGCATGTAGAATTCACTACATAAATGAAATTCACTTACTAGACTAACAGTTTACATGTATACCAATCTTCATGTATGGGTTCAAGTAAAATTTGACAGAGATGAGATCCATTAAATACGGCTACAGATTACATGCAGAATCCAAGATTCTTGCAACAGAAGATGTGACTGCATGTAGAATTTGACAATTAAATGAACTTAGGTCTAATGACCACCAGCATGGCCAGATTTGAGTGACAAATAGACATATGTATGTACCACGTGACACCAAAGAGTTCAACTAAGACATCAGCCCAACACACAAAATCAGTGAAACATTTGGAAGGACTGGTAAAATGAGAGTTTTACTGGTCAATGTCTGATTCAAATTTTGGAAATTTTAGTTATTTGATTATTGATTGTTCAGTGACCTATTCCCAAAAAAAGTGACAACCTGTATTTGTACATACAGTAGCCTGATATAGGACATACAACTAGCTAACAACCTGTACTTGTACAAACAGAGTAGCCTGATATAGGACATACAACTAGCTAACAACCTGTACTTGTACAAACAGAGTAGCCTGATATAGGACATACAACTAACAACCTGTACTTGTACAAACAGAGTAGCCTGATATAGGACATACAACTAACAACCTGTACTTGTACAAACAGAGTAGCCTGATATAGGACATACAACTAACAACCTGTACTTGTACAAACAGAGTAGCCTGATATAGGACATACAAGTAGCTAACAACCTGTACTTGTACAGAGTAGCCTGATATAGGACATACAACTACAACCTGTACTTGTACAAACAGAGTAGCCTGATATAGGACATACAACTAGCTAACAACCTGTACTTGTACAAACAGAGTAGCCTGATATAGGACATACAACTAACAACCTGTACTTGTACAAACAGAGTAGCCTGATATAGGACATACAACTAACAACCTGTACTTGTACAAACAGAGTAGCCTGATATAGGACATACAACTAACAACCTGTTCTTGTACAAACAGAGTAGCCTGATATAGGACATACAACTAACAACCTGTACTTGTACAAACAGAGTAGCCTGATATAGGACATACAACTAACAACCTGTACTTGTACAAACAGAGTAGCCTGATATAGGACATACAACTAACAACCTGTACTTGTACAAACAGAGTAGCCTGATATAGGACATACAACTAACAACCTGTACTTGTACAAACAGAGTAGCCTGATATAGGACATACAACTAACAACCTGTTCTTGTACAAACAGAGTAGCCTGATATAGGACATACAACTAACAACCTGTACTTGTACAAACAGAGTAGCCTGATATAGGACATACAACTAACAACCTGTACTTGTACAAACAGAGTAGCCTGATATAGGACATACAACTAACAACCTGTACTTGTACAAACAGAGTAGCCTGATATAGGACATACAACTAGCTAACAACCTGTACTTGTACAAACAGAGTAGCCTGATATAGGACATACAACTAACAACCTGTACTTGTACAAACAGAGTAGCCTGATATAGGACATACAACTAACAACCTGTACTTGTACAAACAGAGTAGCCTGATATAGGACATACAACTAACAACCTGTACTTGTACAAACAGAGTAGCCTGATATAGGACATACAACTAACAACCTGTACTTGTACAAACAGAGTAGCCTGATATAGGACATACAACTAACAACCTGTACTTGTACAGAGTAGCCTGATATAGGACATACAACTACAACCTGTACATGTACTTGTACAGAGTAGCCTGATATAGGACACACAACTAGCTAACAACCTGTACTTGTACAAACAGAGTAGCCTGATATAGGACATACAACTAACAACCTGTACTTGTACAAACAGAGTAGCCTGATATAGGACATACAACTAACAACCTGTACTTGTACAAACAGAGTAGCCTGATATAGGACATACAACTAACAACCTGTACTTGTACAAACAGAGTAGCCTGATATAGGACATACAACTAACAACCTGTACTTGTACAAACAGAGTAGCCTGATATAGGACATACAACTAGCTAACAACCTGTACTTGTACAAACAGAGTAGCCTGATATAGGACATACAACTAGCTAACAACCTGTACTTGTACAAACAGAGTAGCCTGATATAGGACATACAACTAACAACCTGTACTTGTACAGAGCAGACAGCTGCTCTGATGGTACATATATAAATTGTCATATAGATGAAAATAATAGGCAACTGGTTTCAATGTTGATTTCATTCCAAAACCAGTTGATAAATTTCTGCTAGATAAACAACTATGAATATAAAATGGCAAGTTGATGGAAAGACTTCCTTTTCAACCCCCTCTGGATCTGTTGACAGAATAATCATAGACATACATGAAGGCGGTTCAAAAAGTCTTGCCAAGTTGACAACCTACCTGCTAGATTCCTGTAACAGAAGATGGGGTTGTATGTAGAACTTGACACGGAGATGAAATCTGTGAGCCCTCATTTCAGATACTTGCTGATTAATTCTGTTCCTCATGTTCAGCCATATTTTTTCTCCTTTACTGCCACTAAATTGTAAGCCAAAATAATCATATTCAAGGATTCCAAGATGCTGGCAAACCTAATTAATAAAAAAATAATAAACATTACAATGCGTTACAACATTGAAAGGGGGGAAATAAAAGATTATCTAAATGTTGTTGGATTATAATGTATGTCAACAGTCTGGCCAGGTAAATTGAGGGTCAAAAATCTACAGAAAAGATTTTGTGAATTATTTACTGCAACATGTACAACTTCAGACAATGTTCATTGTGTAATCCATTTAGGTTTCAAAAATGCTTTATTGTCTATTCACATCTCACCCATGAGAGTCTTTTTACATTGTTTGCAGTGTGGTCGATAAAAAAATTGAATTTGGCACAATAAATACTATCTAACCAGCATTTTTTTCAGAATAACTACTTGAACATATAGTATATTCATCCTTACTACAGTTCACTAACTGAGAACCCTGTAATCATCATAAGAAGGAAGCTAATGTATTTACCCAGTCACCCTGTCCATAATTTGCACCTTAAAAAATACTGAGGAAAGATAAATGAAAGTTTGGCAATGACCATCAGTACCAGAATGTTAACCCTGCAAACCATGGCACAATGCCAGGAAGTCATCTGCTATCAAGATTTTACAGAATTGGAAGTAAAAATAATTGTCAATAAATCAATGATCCTGTAATGTCATAATTGGACTGGTAATTCCAGTTTTGTAGTCCTACAATTGACAGTTAGGTATAAAACTAAACAAATTAATTTACACAATAAACAATTCATAAAATAGTATGCACATTTTAGAATTTATACATGCACTTAGATGTTTATCTTTTGGCCAAAATTAAAAATTAAATTATTTTAGGAACAGCATGAACATATATGTTAAAATTGATCTTTATATTGTCTTTAAAAACTATCTTGGAACTTTATATGTTGCAAGAGGTGTTTTTTTTTAGTTTCAGAAACACATTTCCTTTTTATAGAACAACTCAATACACATATGTGTACTTGTGTGTATTGATTTTCCTTCTGTCAAGTCAGCTGATTCAAGTCCAAGCTTCTTATTGAATCAACCATAAAGTCAAAGAAATTAGTTTACTACAAAAAAAAATTACGAACTTAGTAGAAATTTCTCAGAAATGTAATCGATTATAATGATTACAACATACACGGTAATTTTGACAGGTAACCGCTACGGGTTGATTGATCCTTTGTTTACATCCGATCACAGATTGGACTTTGGACCCTGCATGGCCATGTTCAATTTTTATGTACTTTCCCTTTGTTAATAGTAATTTTTCACAGCAGAAATACGTTTTTACATTTATAAAACGATTCTCTATGATCATCATCAATCAAACCTTAAATAAATACAAAAATACTGCAGTAATAACGGTAATTAATCTAAGTTTTCTCCAGAGAAAGTGGAATAAAATTTTATGGGTCAAGTTCGACTTTACCTGATCTAAGCATTCCTGTCCATTTGCTCTGATATCCACTTCGATTTCAATCACAACACTGTTCGGTAACACAACTGTAAAAATCATTTTGTTCAAATATGCTACTTTACGCTTAAAATGTCATTTCTTCTCTTAGAATCATCTCTTGGACGTGTTGCTATATTTGGAGTCGTTGATCACATGGACTTTGACCGAGGTTCATTTAAGCACAGATTCTGCGCGAACGACTTATCCAATCAAAATGTTGATAAGGCGGTAACATAAAAACATCAACAATCCAACCACGTGTGGAAATGTCACTAATAGTTGCAATACATCTATGTATACTATTCCCAGGTATCACTGAATTTTGCTGCAGTCAACTATGATTGCAATTTTAACATATTTCATTTGCGTTCAATTTAATTTTCAAAGGTATCATGCGGCCAGTCTGCAAATAAACTTCTATTAAACCTTATCAAAGGGCTAATTACAAGCATATCAAGAAATACGTAGACCACACTGAGACTACTACATTAGGACCACAAAAGTAAAATCTTATTTTATAATTCTTATATTCTACCAATATTTGACTACTTTTGCACAGTACGGGGTATATGCAATGAAGAATATCTCCAGAGATTAATCATGAAAGATCCAAAAAAGAACAGCAAGAATATTTTTTTTATGCTCCTTTCTTTGCACCATCGAGAGAACTTTTTTACAGATTAAATAGGTTAAGTTTCCGAGACCGAAATTCATTTTCACTTATTCTAGTATATAAAATCTGGGACTATTATACTAACGGGATATAATAGTATAATAGTCCCAGATAAAATTTACACGATAACTTGAACTCCTGATTATCAGAAAAAGTTGTGTGTTCAGAGCTATCACTTCAATGTGGTAGTTTTTCGGCCAAACACGAATATAATGAAAACTATTTTGCTTACAGTTCAGCAATTCCATGGAATAGCTTACCAACGAACATAAACACATCAACATCTTTATGTTTATTTAAATCTAAACGATTCAAATATCTCCGTCAAGCCACATACTGTTGTGTCAGGTCATGTGTGCCCCTATATTCAGGTAAACCGAGAGTACTATATGTAGTGTTTTGTAGACTGTTGTTTCTGGGTTTTTAATAATTTTCAGTTTTTCGCCATTGATTTGTCGGTCTCTCTTCGATTTATGAAATTCTGTTTGTCATCTTCCAACTCCTTTAAAACACATTTTTCTATCCATTAAACGCAATGTCCTGTATAAGGTTTCTTTTTATCATATTGGTGGGAACAGAGGGTGTAAAGATCTTGTGACATTCGAAACAATGTTGTCATTGTGATTTTCTGTACCTATTATGATCTCGAAAATTTCAGAAAAAGTCTATAGACGACGGGGAGATAGCAAATAATCATTACTGGTGTAACGGGAATAGATTTTCCCAAGTTCACGGAATTTTGGATAATAAAAGAAATGCTTTCAAGCTAGAATAATTTATTCTACGTGAATAAAGTACACATCAAGTTACAAATTGTAGCAATCATTTACAAGTATAATTTATATGTACGGTTATGAATTCAAAGATCAAGCAAGTTACGGACAGTAGATTCCGTCTTATTCCAATTGCTTTCCCGTTAAGTCTGACGTCATAATGTTCCGTGCAGCAGCACGGGCCGGGACATCGTCAGAACGAGGCTGTCCCGGCCGGTCCTATCGGAAGTGGACCGACAAACCCAAATAGCAAAACGACCATAAAGCCATGTAAAAGCTATTTCAATATAATAAACGTGACATAAAAGCAAATACCATTACATTGGCTATAAGAATGAGCTAAAAATCTGCCTTCAACACAAAATTATCTAAACTAAAATTTATGATGATATATAGAAAAGACAACAATGCACCGACAAGATTCTTTTCTTTACAAAGCGTAAGAGCATGTGATGGGGACATTTGCGCTTTATAAACAAAACATTTGATATCTAATGTTGACGCAGTCGGGCGATTGCTATTCAAGGATACTTTCCAAAAGGATAAACATTACAGGATGAGTTGTGTAAAATTGTTCATAACAGTGGACATGCTTTGATTCTGGACCATTTGTTGTTCATTTACTGTGTGATCGCTGATTAGCCCGTAGTATTTGTGGAAATCGATTTGATTTTGATTTTTGGTGTTTTAACGCCACTTTTAAGCACCGCTTTTGGGCTATTTCGTGGCGGCCAGTTTTTATTGGTGAAGGAAACCGGAGTGCCCGGAGAAAACCACCGACCTTCGATAGGAAAACTGACAATCCTAGTCAATTAAGATTGGAGTCGAGTGCACCCGCACGAGCGGGGTTCGATTGTGGAAATCGAAAGTCAACGCGTAACTATCTGTCAGATAACCTGCAAATTTGGAACATTTAGGTTCTTGTGGAGTGTCAGCATTCCTATCATCAACAAACGAATCTTCAACATCACAAATGTAATAATTTTCCTACTTTACATGTTCACTAGCTTTTTTTATTCCATAGAAACCCTTAACGTCAGAATCTTTCGCTAACATGTATGTATGATTAAATCAACAACACTTCAAGAGGGCGTATATATCTTTATTCTCGTAAACCAAAGTACAATGGTATAGAGATGGCGGATTGTAATAAATTCCTAAAACAAATGATTTCAAAGTAAACATGAAAACCCGTTGATATAAAATTCAAATGCCGGTCTCTAAAATTTGAAAGAGGCTTAGACTAATAACGACGACAAACTTCTTCGGATTTTGCTGGCAATAGAATGAACACAATAAGAATTTATAAATCCACGAAACGTTTAAAATTGCTTGAAGAATTTAGTTCAGAATTTGAATTTTCCATCCATAAAGATTTTTCAACATACCACAACTAAATTTGCCATGATAATTTCTACAGGTAAAAAGCAAAAATGTCCGGTCAATTTTGTATAGGTTTATCAAAGTTAAAAGCGCAAATGTCCATAGTTTTCCGAGCGCAAATGTCCTTTCGTTTTACAGGTAAAAAATTAAAGCGCAAACATCATGTGCCTTTTTTTTCACTTTTGATACCATTTTGATTTTTATCAGATTGACCAGAGTACATCTAGAAGGCAACATCCCACAGACAAGGGATAATACATTATGTCAAGCTCTAAATAGCCCAACCACCATCGCCCCCAGTCGAAAAAAGTTCACATTAAGACAGATGGTCAAGACAGGTTATGAATTATGTGAAAACAACTGTTGAAGAACCGTATAATAATTTTCTTGAAGAATGAATATATATATCGAAGTATTGAAACATAATTGCAGAGTAAATGATGCTTAAAAATTATCAAAGTAAAGTTGGAGGAGTCTGTTGTTGGTACTGGATGTGGTCTGTTGAACTGTCCGGTATTTATGGCGGAGGAGTCCGTTGTTGGTACTGGGTGTGGTCTGTTGAACTGTCCAGTATTTCTGTCGGAGGAGTCTGTTGTTGGTACTGGATGTGGTCTGTTGAACTGTCCAGTATTTCTGTCGGAGGAGTCCGTTGTTGGTACTGGGTGTGGTCTGTTGAACTGTCCAGTATTTCTATCGGAGGAGTCTGTTGTTGGTACTGGATGTGGTCTGTTGAACTGTCCAGTATTTCTATCGGAGGAGTCTGTTGTTGGTACTGGATGTGGTCTGTTGAACTGTCCAGTATTTCTGTCGGAGGAGTCCTATGTTGGTACTTGGTGTGATCTGTTGAATTGTCCAGTATTTCTGGCGGAGTAGTCCGTTGTTGGTACTGGATGTGGTCTGTTGAACTGTCCAGTATTTCTGTCGGAGGAGTCTGTTGTTGGTACTGGATGTGGTCTGTTGAACTGTCCAGTATTTCTGTCGGAGGAGTCTGTTGTTGGTACTGGGTGTGGTCTGTTGAACTGTCCAGTATTTCTGTCGGAGGAGTCTGTTGTTGGTACTGGGTGTGGTCTGTTGAACTGTCCAGTATTTCTGTCGGAGGAGTCTGTTGTTGGTACTGGATGTGGTCTGTTGAACTGTCCAGTATTTCTGTCGGAGGAGTCTGTTGTTGGTACTGGGTGTGGTCTGTTGAACTGTCCAGTATTTCTATCGGAGGAGTCTGTTGTTGGTACTGGATGTGGTCTGTTGAACTGTCCAGTATTTCTGTCGGAGGAGTCTGTTGTTGGTACTGGATGTGGTCTGTTGAACTGTCCAGTATTTCTATCGGAGGAATCCGTTGTTGGTACTGGGTGTGGTCTGTTGAACTGTCCAGTATTTCTGTCGGAGGAGTCCGTTGTTGGTACTGGGTGTGGTCTGTTGAACTGTCCAGTATTTCTGTCGGAGGAGTCTGTTGTTGGTACTGGGTGTGGTCTGTTGAACTGTCCAGTATTTCTGTCGGAGGAGTCTGTTGTTGGTACTGGGTGTGGTCTGTTGAACTGTCCAGTATTTCTGTCGGAGGAGTCTGTTGTTGGTACTGGGTGTGGTCTGTTGAACTGTCCAGTATTTCTGGCGGAGGAGTCCGTTGTTGGTACTGGGTGTGGTCTGTTGAACTGTCCAGTATTTCTATCGGAGGAGTCCGTTGTTGGTACTGGGTGTGGTCTGTTGAACTGTCCAGTATTTCTGTCGGAGGAGTCCGTTGTTGGTACTGGGTGTGGTCTGTTGAACTGTCCAGTATTTCTGTCGGAGGAGTCCGTTGTTGGTACTGGGTGTGGTCTGTTGAACTGTCCAGTATTTATGGCGGAGGAGTCCGTTGTTGGTACTGGGTGTGGTCTGTTGAACTGTCCGGTATTTATGGCGGAGGAGTCCGTTGTTGGTACTGGGTGTGGTCTGTTGAACTGTCCAGTATTTCTGTCGGAGTAGTCCTATGTTGGTACTGGATGTGGTCTGTTGAACTGTCCAGTATTTCTGTCGGAGGAGTCTGTTGTTGGTACTGGGTGTGGTCTGTTGAACTGTCCAGTATTTCTGCCGGAGGAGTCTGTTGTTGGTACTGGGTGTGGTCTGTTGAACTGTCCAGTATTTCTGTCGGAGGAGTCTGTTGTTGGTACTGGGTGTGGTCTGTTGAACTGTCCAGTATTTCTGTCGGAGGAGTCTGTTGTTGGTACTGGGTGTGGTCTGTTGAACTGTCCAGTATTTCTGTCGGAGGAGTCTGTTGTTGGTACTGGATGTGGTCTGTTGAACTGTCCAGTATTTCTGTCGGAGGAGTCTGTTGTTGGTACTGGGTGTGGTCTGTTGAACTGTCCAGTATTTCTGTCGGAGGAGTCTGTTGTTGGTACTGGGTGTGGTCTGTTGAACTGTCCAGTATTTCTGTCGGAGGAGTCTGTTGTTGGTACTGGGTGTGGTCTGTTGAACTGTCCAGTATTTCTGTCGGAGGAGTCTGTTGTTGGTACTGGGTGTGGTCTGTTGAACTGTCCAGTATTTCTGTCGGAGGAGTCTGTTGTTGGTACTGGATGTGGTCTGTTGAACTGTCCAGTATTTCTATCGGAGGAATCCGTTGTTGGTACTGGGTGTGGTCTGTTGAACTGTCCAGTATTTCTGTCGGAGGAGTCTGTTGTTGGTACTGGGTGTGGTCTGTTGAACTGTCCAGTATTTCTATCGGAGGAGTCTGTTGTTGGTACTGGGTGTGGTCTGTTGAACTGTCCAGTATTTCTGTCGGAGGAGTCCGTTGTTGGTACTGGGTGTGGTCTGTTGAACTGTCCAGTATTTCTGTCGGAGGAGTCTGTTGTTGGTACTGGATGTGGTCTGTTGAACTGTCCAGTATTTCTGTCGGAGGAGTCCGTTGTTGGTACTGGGTGTGTCTGTTGAACTGTCCAGTATTTCTATCGGAGGAATCCGTTGTTGGTACTGGGTGTGGTCTGTTGAACTGTCCAGTATTTCTGTCGGAGGAGTCTGTTGTTGGTACTGGGTGTGGTCTGTTGAACTGTCCAGTATTTCTGTCGGAGGAGTCCGTTGTTGGTACTGGGTGTGGTCTGTTGAACTGTCCAGTATTTCTGTCGGAGGAGTCCGTTGTTGGTACTGGGTGTGGTCTGTTGAACTGTCCAGTATTTCTATCGGAGGAGTCTGTTGTTGGTACTGGGTGTGGTCTGTTGAACTGTCCGGTATTTATGGCGGAGGAGTCCGTTGTTGGTACTGGGTGTGGTCTGTTGAACTGTCCAGTATTTCTGTCGGAGGAGTCTGTTGTTGGTACTGGGTGTGGTCTGTTGAACTGTCCAGTATTTCTGTCGGAGGAGTCTGTTGTTGGTACTGGATGTGGTCTGTTGAACTGTCCAGTATTTCTGTCGGAGGAGTCTGTTCTTGGTACTGGGTGTGGTCTGTTGAACTGTCCGGTATTTATGGCGGAGGAGTCCGTTGTTGGTACTGGGTGTGGTCTGTTGAACTGTCAAGTATTTCTGGCGATTCCTGTTATCATTTGTTATGTACCAATTATGTACCACATTAATGCAAATGATTTAGGAAAGTTTCTATTGCGATCTGATTTAAATTCAGATTTTAACTGGCTTACCCGCCGAAATATAATCATAGTTAACACTTAGTTGTCATTTTAAATGTATTGTTTTGTTCATAGTGAACACTTAGTTGTCATTTTAAATATATTATACACTTGGTTGTCATTTTAGATATATTGTTTTGTTTTTGATGCAGCTTCTGGAAAATTTCATTCTTTTTACGAATTTAGAAAATGATTCTTGAAAGAGCCTGACAAACCTTTAACAAGAACAAGATTCATCGTGTTGTGATAATCGTAACTTAAGGGTTTAAAGAACAGATTAATTACTCAAGGAAATGTGTAAAGAACCAGAGATTAATTATTCACGGAAATGTGTAAAGAACCAGTTAGAGAAGAAAGATTTGAGGCATGTGTAAACATATATTATATATTGGAAAATATCCATAAAAGGAACTAAAAACGAGAGGAACCTTATAGGAAATGTACAGGAAAAGACTAAGCAGAGAGGCTTGAGTTTTGTGAATATACATTTTATTGAAAAAACAAGAAAAAAACCCATTTAACTAAATATCAATTACTTTCTTCCTTTCAAGAAAACTTACAGGAGAGACTTAACGAAGAGAGTTGTGCATAGACAAAAATTTTCACTTATTTACATACTTAAAAAATATTGTTGTAAAATAAAGTTAACTCAGTGATTGAAATTTAAGCGATATCAGCTGATTAATATTCAGCCCGATGTCGTTGGTTGCTGTATGTCATATTTATTTTTCATTTATTGTTTTATCATTAATCAGGCAGTTGGTTTTCTCGTTTTAATTGTTTTATCATTAATCAGGCAGTTGGTTTTCTCGTTTTAATTGTTTTATCATTAATCAGGCAGTTGGTTTTCTCGTTTTAATTGTTTTATCATTAATCAGGCCGTTGGTTTTCTCGTTTTAATTGTTTTATCATTAATCAGGCAGTTGGTTTTCTCGTTTTAATTGTTTTATCATTAATCAGGCAGTTGGTTTTCTCGTTTTAATTGTTTTATCATTAATCAGGCAGTTGGTTTTCTCGTTTTAATTTGTTTTATCATTAATCAGGCAGTTGGTTTTCTCGTTTTAATTGTTTTATCATTAATCAGGCCGTTGGTTTTCTCGTTTTAATTGTTTTATCATTAATCAGGCAGTTGGTTTTCTCGTTTTAATTGTTTTATCATTAATCAGGCAGTTGGTTTTCTCGTTTTAATTGTTTTATCATCAATCAGGCAGTTGGTTTATCATTAATCAGGCCGTTGGTTTTCTCGTTTTAATTGTTTTATCATCAATCAGGCCGTTGGTTTTCTCGTTTTAATTGTTTTATCATCAATCAGGCAGTTGGTTTTCTCGTTTTAATTGTTTTATCATCAATCAGGCAGTTGGTTTTCTCGTTTTAATTGTTTTATCATTAATCAGACAGTTGGTTTTATCGTTTTAATTTGTTTTATCATTAATCAGACAGTTGGTTTTCTCGTTTTAATTGTTTTATTATTAATCAGGCAGTCGGTTTTCTCGTTTTATTTGTTTTATCATTAATCAGGCAGTTGGTTTTCTCGTTTTAATTATTTTATCATTAACCAGGCAGTTGGTTTTCTCGTTTTAATTGTTTTATCATTAATCAGGCCGTTGGTTTTCTCGTTTTAATTGTTTTATCATCAATCAGGCAGTTGGTTTTCTCGTTTTAATTGTTTTATCATTAATCAGGCAGTTGGTTTTCTCGTTTTAATTGTTTTATCATTAATCAGGCCGTTGGTTTTCTCGTTTTAATTGTTTTATCATTAATCAGGCAGTTGGTTTCCTCGTTTTAATTGTTTTATCATTAATCAGGCCGTTGGTTTTCTCGTTTTAATTGTTTTATCATTAATCAGGCAGTTGGTTTTCTCGTTTTAATTGTTTTATCATTAATCAGGCCGTTGGTTTTCTCGTTTTAATTGTTTTATCATTAATCAGGCAGTTGGTTTTCTCGTTTTAATTTGTTTTATCATCAATCAGGCAGTTGGTTTTCTCGTTTTAATTGTTTTATTATTAATCAGGCAGTCGGTTTCCTCGTTTTAATTGTTTTATCATTAATCAGGCAGTTGGTTTTCTCGTTTTAATTGTTTTATCATTAATCAGGCCGTTGGTTTTCTCGTTTTAATTTGTTTTATCATTAATCAGGCCGTTGGTTTTCTCGTTTTAATTGTTTTATCATTAATCAGGCAGTTGGTTTTCTCGTTTTAATTGTTTTATCATTAATCAGGCCGTTGGTTTTCTCGTTTTAATTTGTTTTATCATTAATCAGGCAGTTGGTTTTCTCGTTTTAATTGTTTTATCATTAATCAGACAGTTGGTTTTCTCGTTTTAATTGTTTTATCATTAATCAGGCCGTTGGTTTCCTCGTTTTAATTTGTTTTATCATTAATCAGGCCGTTGGTTTCCTCTTTTAATTGTTTTATCATTAATCAGGCAGTTGGTTTTCTCGTTTTAATTGTTTTATCATTAATCAGGCAGTTGGTTTTCTCGTTTTAATTTGTTTTATCATTAATCAGGCAGTTGGTTTTCTCGTTTTAATTTGTTTTATCATTAATCAGGCAGTTGGTTTTCTCGTTTTAATTGTTTTATCATTAATCAGGCAGTTGGTTTTCTCGTTTTAATTGTTTTATCAGTAATCAGGCAGTTGGTTTTCTCGTTTTAATTGTTTTATCATTAATCAGGCAGTTGGTTTTCTCGTTTTAATTTGTTTTATCATTAATCAGGCAGTTGGTTTTCTCGTTTTAATTGTTTTATCATTAATCAGGCAGTTGGTTTTCTCGTTTTAATTGTTTTATCATTAATCAGGCAGTTGGTTTTCTCGTTTTAATTGTTTTATCATTAATCAGGCCGTTGGTTTTCTCGTTTTAATTGTTTTATCATTAATCAGGCAGTTGGTTTTCTCGTTTTAATTGTTTTATCATTAATCAGGCAGTTGGTTTATCATTAATCAGGCAGTTGGTTTTCTCGTTTTAATTGTTTTATCATTAATCAGGCAGTTGGTTTTCTCGTTTTAATTGTTTTATCATTAATCAGGCAGTTGGTTTTCTCGTTTTAATTGTTTTATCATTAATCAGGCAGTTGGTTTTCTCGTTTTAATTTGTTTTATCATTAATCAGGCAGTTGGTTTTCTCGTTTTAATTGTTGTACATTTTGTCATGTCGGGGTCATTTATAGCTTACTATGCAGTATGTGTTTTGTTCATTGTTGAAGGGTGTACGGTGAACTATGCAATCATACCACATTTTCTTATTTTATACCATTAAATTTCAATAGATGGGTTGACTATATTTTACAGAAATCTTTTTTCCCGTTACGAAATAAATTCTCTGGTTGACTTTGAGGCACTGATTTAAGAAAAATAATTTTGTTCTTGAAAGGTCAATAAATAAAATTGAGAATGGAAACGGAGAATGTGTCAAAGAGACAACAACCCGACCAAAGAGCAGAAAACAGCCCAAGGCTACCAATGAGGCGGGCTTCAGCTGGTCCCTAAACAAAAATGTGTACTAGTTCATAGAAAACGGACGTCACACTAAACTCCGAAACATATAAATGAACCGAAATTAAAAAACATACAAGATAAACAATGGCCAGAGGTTCCTGACTTGGGAAGTCAGTTTCTGAAAAGATAAATAATAAATAAGATATCTTTCCTCCAAGCAAAATACAACAACATATGCCCAACATCATATCTTTCACAAACAAATTTACAGATATAAGTCATGTTACCTGCAAGAAACTGTAAATTATAAGAACAATGAGTATGATTGATATACAGAGGGAGCACATACCAATAGAAACTAATGTTTGGACAATACGTACTGCTATATAGAGGGGGGAAATGTAGACAACACTGGAAACAAAAGCTTGGACAATTAACGAATATTCCTTTACAGAAAAAAACAGTAAACAATACTGGAAACTGATGTTTGGGCTATTAATACTCCTTTACAGAGAAAAAACAGTTAACAATACTGGAAACTGAATGTTTGGGCCATAATAATACTCCTTTACAGAGGAAAAACTGTAAACACTGAAAACTAATGTTGGGTCTATTAATACTCCTTTACAGAGAGAAACAGTAAACAACACTGAAAACTAATGTTTTGGCTATTAATACTCCTTTACAGAGAGAAACAGTAAACAACACTGGAAACTGATGTTTGGGCTATTGATGCTCCTATACAGGGAAACAGTAAACAACACTGAAAACTAATGTTTGGGCTATACATACTCCTTTACAGAGAGAAACAGTAAACAATACTGAAAACTAATGTTTGGGCTATTGATACTCCTTTACAGAGAGAAACAGTAAACAACGAAAACTAATGTTTGGGCTATTAATACTCCTTTACAGAGAAAAAAACAGTAAACAACACTGAAAACTAATGTTTGGGCTATTAATACTCATTTACAAAGAGAAACAGTAAACAACGAAAACTAATGTTTGGGCTATTAATACTCCTTTACAGAGAAAAAACAGTAAACAACACTGAAAACTAATGTTTGGGCTATTAATACTCCTTTCAAGAGGAAAACAGTAAACAACACTGAAAACTAATGTTTGGGCTATTAATACTCCTTTACAGAGAGAAACAGTAAACAACACTGAAAACTAATGTTTGGGCTATTAATACTCCTTTAAAGAGGAAACAGTAAACAACACTGAAAACTAATGTTTGGGCTATTAATACTCCTGTACAGAGGAAAAACAGTAAACAACACTGAAAACTAATGTTTGGGCTATTGATACTCCTATACAGAGGAAAACAGTAAACAACACTGAAAACTAATGTTTTGGCTATTAATACTCCTTTATAGAGGGAAACAGTAAACAACACTGAAAACTAATGTTTGGGCTATTAATACTCCTTTATAGAGGGAAACAGTAAACAACACTGAAAACTAATGTTTGGGCTATTAATACTCCTTTACAGAGAGAAACAGTAAACAACACTGAAAACTAATGTTTGGGCTATTGATACTCCTTTACAGAGAGAAACAGTAAACAACACTGAAAACTAATGTTTGGGCTATTAATACTCATTTACAGAGAGAAACAGTAAGCAACACTGAAAACTATTGTTTGGGCTATTGATACTCCTTTACAGAGAGAAAAAGTAAACAACACTGAAAACTAATGTTTGGGCTATTAATACTCATTTACAGAGAGAAACAGTAAACAACACTGAAAACTAATGTTTGGGCTATTAATACTCATTTACAGAGAGAAACAGTAAACAACACTGAAAACTAATGTTTGGGCTATTAATACTCCTTTACAGAGAAAAAACAGTAAACAACACTGAAAACTAATGTTTGGGCTATTAATACTCCTTTACAGAGAGAAACAGTAAACAACACTGAAAACTAATGTTTGGGCTATTAATACTCCTTTACAGAGAGAAACAGTAAACAACACTGAAAACTAATGTTTGGGCTATTAATACTTTTATACAGGGGAAAAACAGTAAACAACACTGAAAACTAATGTTTGGGCTATTAATACTCCTTTACAGAGGGTAAACAGTAAACAACACTGAAAACTAATGTTTGGGCTATTAATACTCATTTACAGAGAGAAACAGTAAACAACACTGAAAACTAATGTTTGGGCTATTGATACTTCTTTACAGAGAGCAAAAGTAAACAACACCGAAAACTAATGTTTGGGCTATTAATACTCATTTACAGAAAGAAAAAGTAAACAACACCGAAAACCAATGTTTGGGCTATTGATACTCCTTTACAGAGAGAAAAGTAAACAACACTGAAAACTAATGTTTGGGCTATTGATACTCCTTTACAGAGAGAAAAAGTAAACAACACCGAAAACTAATGTTTGGGCTATTAATACTCATTTACAGAGAGAAACAGTAAACAACACTGAAAACTAATGTTTGGGCTATTAATACTCATTTACAGAGAGAAACAGTAAACAACGAAAACTAATGTTTGGGCTATTAATACTCCTTTACAGAGAAAAAAACAGTAAACAACACTGAAAACTAATGTTTGGGCTATTAATACTCCTATATAGAGGAAAAACAGTAAACAACACGGAAAACGAATGTTTAGGCTATAAATACTCCTATAACAGGGGAAAAACAGAAAACAACACTGAAAACTAATGTTTGGGCTATTAATACTCATATACAGGGGGAAACAGTAAACAACACTGAAAACTAATGTTTGGGCTATTGATACTCCTATACGGAGGAAAAACAGTAAACAACACTGAAAACTAATGTTTGGGCTATTGATACTTCTATACAGAGGGAAACAGTAAACAACACTGAAAACTAATGTTTGGGCTATTAATACTCCTATATAGAGGAAAAACAGTAAACAACACTGAAAACTAATGTTTGGGCTATTGATACTCCTATACGGAGGAAAAACAGTAAACAACACTGAAAACTAATGTTTGGGCTATTAATACTCCTTTATAGAGGAAAACAGTAAACAACACTGAAAACTAATGTTTGGGCTATTAATACTCCTATACAGAGGGAAACAGTAAACAACACTGAAAACTAATGTTTGGGCTATTAATACTCCTATATAGAGGAAAAACAGTAAACAACACTGAAAACTAATGTTTGGGCTATTAATACTTCTATACAGAGAGAAACAGTAAACAACACTGAAAACTAATGTTTGGGCTATTAATACTTCTATACAGAGGGAAACAGTAAACAACACTGAAAACTAATGTTTGGGCTATACATACTCCTATACAGGGGAAACAGTAAACAACACTGAAAACTAATTTTGGGTCTATTGATACTCCTATACACAGAGGAAAAAAGTAAACAAGACTGAAAACTAATGTTTTGGCTATTAATACTCCTATACAGGGGGTAAACAGTAAACAAAATTGAAAACTAATGTTTGGGCTATTAATACTCCTATAAAGGAGAAAAACAGTAAACAATGCTGAAAACTAATGTTTGGGCTATTAATACTCCTTTATAGAGGGAAACAGTAAACAACACTGAAAACTAATGTTTGGGCTATTGATACTCCTATACAGGGGAAACAGTAAACAACACTGAAAACTAATGTTTGGGCTATTGATACTCCTATACGGAGGAAAAACAGTAAACAACACTGAAAACTAATGTTTGGGCTATTAATACTTCTATACAGGGGAAAAACAGAAAACAACACTGAAAACTAATGTTTGGGCTATTAATACTCATATACAGAGGAAAACAGTAAACAACACTGAAAACTAATGTTTGGGCTATTGATACTCCTATACAGGGGAAACAGTAAACAACACTGAAAACTAATGTTTGGGCTATTAATACTCCTTTACAGAGAGAAACAGTAAACATCACTGAAAACTAATGTTTGGGCTATTAATACTCCTTTCAAGAGGAAAACAGTAAACAACACTGAAAACTAATGTTTGGGCTATTAATACTCCTTTACAGAGAGAAACAGTAAACAACACTGAAAACTAATGTTTGGGCTATTAATACTCCTTTACAGAGAGAAACAGTAAACAACACTGAAAACTAATGTTTGGGCTATTAATACTCCTTTACAGAGAGAAACAGTTAACAACACTGAAAACTAATGTTTGGGCTATTGATACTCATTTACAGAGAAAAAACAGTAAACAACACTGAAAACTAATGTTTGGGCTATTAATACTCCTTTACAGAGAGAAACAGTAAACAACACTGAAAACTAATGTTTGGGCTATTAATACTCCTTTACAGAGAGAAACAGTTAACAACACTGAAAACTAATGTTTGGGCTATTAATACTCCTATACAGGGTATAAACAGTAAACAACTCTGAAAACTCTTATACAGAGGGGCATACATTGCTATATTAAATTGTGTCTCTAGTTTTCTGTCTCTTTTTATTCATAGTTTAAGTGCGGTTTAATCATTGATACATTCCCCTTGTCAAGATCAATGCACACATACAGGCAGATTTATTGCAGCCATATAGTTGCATAATTCTATTTGTAATTTTTATATATGGACAAAGATTTTAAATCGTAATAACACATGCAAAATATTATTGTAGAGTTTACAAACTACAGATCTTATACATGTCAATAATCGACACGGAGATCTTTGATAATTTCAGTTTTAGTTTATGCACAGATTTTTACACTCGGTACAATTAAGTGCTTACATGTTGAGTTCAGCATGTCTTTTGTTGTAAAATGTTGAAAAAATAAGAAGAAAATGAATTACATTTTAGCTCACCTGGTCAATCTGATTAAAATTCAGATCTGGCTTAACTCGCATGCTCGTATATATAATACGCTTATATGAGGATAACGAAATCAGAGATCTATATTTTACTTAGATTGCTCACTTGGTCAAAAGGGCAAGTGTGAAGTTTTGCTATCACCTGGCGTCCATCAACTGTCGTCCCGCGTCCGATAATTTTTACAAAAATCCTCTCCTCTGAAATTTCTTGGCCAAATTGAAACAAACCTGACCACAATCATCCCTGGGGTATCTTGTTTAAGAAAGTTGTCCGATGATCTTGCCGGGCAACCTACATGACCGCAAAGGCTAAAAATAGGACATAGGAGGTAAAAAACAAGTGTTCAATTTGTCTATTATTTTGAATACCGTTATAGATAAAGAAAATCTGACGGAGAAAAATGTTTAGAATGTCAAGATTTAAATATTGTCTATTTTGACCAAGATAGTTAACGTGAGGGTACCCAAATTGCACCTATTTTGACAGTTTTTTCACCTACGTTTTTTTATGATCCAGACAAAAGTTTCCATTCTGTGTTTATTTTGTAGATATATCCTTATTTACTATATAGTTACACCAATTTAATTTTGAATCCATATTGATTCATAAAAAAATGGGTTTGAACCGACCTCCAAACGATCCATGATTCTGTAATGAGGAGTACCCAAATTGCATCCATGTTTAAATTCACATCCTTAAAAATCGAATAACATATGTTTTGTTTTATTTCTTTAAATATTTTGAACAATTTTACATTATTCCATGCTTACTATTGATTTTTTAAGAAATGGATGCTTGTAACATGTTTAATTTCCTCATTTTTAAAAGATGACATTTTGAGAACGTCGCATGGCGACGTTTCCGTAGATTTACTTTTGCCAGGGAATGATTCATCTGTTGATATATACTGTGAACGTTTAGTGTATATTTAAATATATTTACCTATGTTGAAAGACGCGTGTATAATGTCAAATCATAAAAATAAAAATTGTTTTAGTCTCAAAGAAAATTTGTAAGATTTCCGCAGCTATTTTTGTTGAATAGGTGCAATTTGGGTACTCGGTGCAATTTGGGTATTCGGTGCAATTTGGGTACTGTGACGTTAGATGACTCATAATTATTAAAGGAGTTATTACACTAACATAATGCTATTTTACTATTTCTTTAAAAGGTTTTGCCTAATATCTTGCAAATTATAATAGATAACGAGATTTTTTTTTTATGGCAAACATGATCAGCAAGAAAAGATCTACATATAAGCCAATATGGTCAAATGGTCAGTTGACTTCTTATAAGAGTTATTGCCCCTAAATGACGATTTCTTTTACTATTCCTATTTGGCCATTACTGCGTTTGAAAACTATAATAGATTGAGGGAATCTTTCAGTAGCAAACATGATCAGCAATACAAGACCGTCTATGAATAAATCAACTTCTTCTTATAGTTATTGCCCTTCAAAGACGATGCTCGAGGCAAGAAATGTGACAAATCCAAGGGCAAATTTTGGGGTTTCATATCTATTATATATAACGTAAGGAAGGAAAAGTTCTTCTATATATTAAAAGATAAATACAAAGGTAAATCTATTGAGTAAATTTTTAATCAGAGATTTTATAAAACCCCTAATATATTTAGAGATTTTGTAAAATCACTATCAGTTTTAGTATGTTGTCCTGCCTTACATAAGAACTGCATCTTTTTTTTCACGGTTTATTCTCTCCAGAACATTAAACAAAATGTCTCTCCAACACAAACGAAGGACATTTTAACCGACTGACCAAAAATATATGATTAAGATATAAGGTAACCTGACTAAGGAAACTCTTTGTTGGTTTTTGGGATGGTTTTTGTTGAAAAGTTTTTATAGAAAGACAAGATATGGTGTATTAATTCAAGACAAAAATACCTACAATCACGGCTGTTCTTCCTCAAAGTCAAATTTAGATTTCAGTTTAGGACAAAAGCTCTTTGTATATTTTCACATTAACTTGGAATAAGGTATCATTCTATACACAGATTATTTTTCGTTGACGCACAGTTCAAACGTTCTCTTGTTTTTAGGAATTTAGGAATGGATTCTTAAAATATGCTTGAATTGAACAAAAGAATAATCGATTAATGACAACTATAACTTGAAGAGCGTAAAGTACATGTTAGTTATATGAAGGAAATATACACGGAAAGACGTAACGAAGAGAGGTGTGACGGCAAATACAACGTAATTTCATTGAACAAAAGTAGAGATATAAAGAATAATAAGTACTTAATACTTTCTTCCATCAAAGGAAATACTAGGGGAAGAGATGTTGACAAAACAAAAACCATCAAAACCACAATATTTTACATGTACATTTATGTAAGAGAAAACAATCAATAGTATTCGGTGACCATTTTTGAGAACATGTCGCCCCCAAAAGAATTTGATTTATCCAAATCCTATTTATATTCCCAGCTGAGGCACATATTTAAAACACGATGCTAATGTAAGCATCTATAGATAACTGACGAACTTCAACAATGAGCAAACAAAATATAAGCCTGGCATCTTTGATGAGTTTTTTTTATTAACAATGAGCAAACACCATACCATATAGTCAGCTATACAAGGCCACGACGTGACAAAATGTAAAACAATCCCACGTGACGAGGAAACTATAACGGCCTGGTTTATGACAAATTAAGGCAACAGTAGTTATCTCATACAAATTAAGGCAACAGTAGTTATCTCATACAAATTAAGGCAACAGTAGTTATCTCATACAAATTAACGCAACAGTAATTATCTCAGACAAATTAAGGCAACAGTAGTTATCTCGTACAAATTAAGGCAACAGTAGCTATCTCATACAAATTAAGGCAACAGTAATTATCTCAGACAAATTAAGGCAACAGTAGTTATCTCATACAAATTAAGGCAACAGTAGTTATCTCATACAAATTAAGGCAACAGTAGTTATCTCATAAATCGAGTAAGAAATCAAGGTAACAAGCAAACACTAAGTGTATCGCTGTACCAAATGGAGGTGGACCGGGTTCTTCGACAGGCTTAGTGTTTCCTGTTATGCATGCATCACCCGCAATGCACATCCACACTCAGTTAAAATGTCACAATCGCGATTCAATTTGCAGATTATACCACTAATCTATGCCCGGCGCTGTGAGTTGAGACAAAGGTCAAATAATTAGCCATTGTGACCGTAAATTTTATGAAGTGTCGAAAACAGTAAACGAGGAGCACATCCCTGCTATAACAAAACAGTAAACGAGGAGCACATCCCTGCTATAACAAAACAGTAAACGAGGAGCACATCCCTGCTATAACAAAACAGTAAACGAGGAGCACATCCCTGCTATAACAGTAAGGGAACGACCATTTAACTTCAAGGGGGGAGGGGGGTATGGTTTTTTACGTAAAAAATATTCTGATCCCCAATTTGTTGAAAAAAAATATTCTGGTCAAGCATATGACAAAAAATAATATTCTGAATCTAGATTTTCTCCATACCTTATAGTGTTAAATATTGAAAAAAAAAATTTGATTGATAGCGTTGAAAAACTAAATAAAATTGATCGCGCTTTGCGCGAAAAACATTTTCTGACTCAGACAAAAAACCATACCCCCTTGAAGTTAAATGGTTGCTCCTAAACGCAAAAGAAATATAACAGAGAGCAACCACGACAACCACTGAAATTACAGCTTTCTGACTTGCATTGGGACAGGCACATACAGAATTATAAATATTGTGGAGTTTAGTTAATGCACACCTAATCTGAGATTATTGCACAGAAAGATAAAACACCTTTTTCAACATTATTAAATTTTGTTTCATAATACTTATATGCTATTGATGTATTTACTGTCACCTTGAAGTTCCATGTAAAAGCACAGGCAGATTTATTGCAGCCATATAGTTGCATAATTCTATTTTTGATAACTGTATATTGACAAAGATTCAAACTGATTTTGAATTGAATAAAACCAACGCAAAATATTATTATGTTTACAAACATAAATCTCATCCTTGTCAATATCTTGTAAGTACAAACCCGGCGATAAGTCTAATATTCGGTAGGTCACATTCGAGAAAAAAGAGTAACGGCAATTGGAACATGTTCGTCGTCATCTGTGAAACAGATATTCCATCGTGATTGCGTCCGTAAAATTTTCGAAGGAATGATATACTCTGGGCAATTTAGAGCTTGCCATATGGTATTGCTGAAGATTGCACGTTGAACTCTTTACATGATCTTACATGTCTTATGATTATCTATGTCGTGGTTTCGGTTTAGGATTTAAATGGAGGCAATGTTGATGCAGTGTAGTAGTCGCGAAAAAATTAATGCAGATTCTATGGTCAAATTGATTTTTTTAATGGATTTTCAATACTTATATGTATAACCTTTTTGTGTTTGGTGTTTTTATTTTAGCTACACATCGTTTTATATAGATAATTAATGTTCATTATAAACACTATTCATTTGTTTCTGTTATTGCTATTTTTTCTAGTCTGACAGTTAGTTGTCTTTTTGTATGAGTTGGCAATTAAAAAAAAAACGTTCTAAATTGCTAATTTTTATTTGTTGTGATTTGGAAAATACTGAGATGACGAATAAATGTTTATAAGATAACAATCCGATAAAACAAAACAAAAATATGTAAACCTTTCTATACATGCTATAATTCAAAACTGTGAAGTAATGGAAATAGCCTATGAAAACAAGAGCAAATGAAATTGTTACAATTGTTAAAATTTGTGATTAGGTCTACATTTCTAGGTCCGTGATATTTGGTCTATATGTTGTTGCATTAAATTAAGCATAACTCATTGTCATGTTAAATTAAAAAAATGGCTCCATTCTCCAATTGGTCTATGAACACTGAAACATTTGACAGGTAACATGTAAGAGTTTATGATTAGGTATGTTGATGGGAAACCACCATTGATAATTCATTGATATTGGTATGCAGTTTGCACATCTCATTTTAACAGAGATTTTTATAATTTGACTTGGTGCGTCTGTCAGTATCTTGCCAATAATGAATTCAGAGACTGGTTAAGTTTAATTTTATGTCTAAATTGTAAGTAAAAAATCACATCTTCGACTCTGCAAAGTCAGATGGACTATGTTCATCACAAACATTATTTATTTCTTCAATCTCCCTAACCACATCTTTAATGTACTCAATCATGTACATTTTGTAAGAGGCATAACTTGTGTAGCAAGCAACAGCTCGAAGCTACTTTTAATAGGCACCAACCCTGACCCTAATCTGAAACAATAGTGTAACATCACAACATAGAAAGACACACTATAAATTTTCAATTGAAATGAAACATATTAACACTAGTGAACATACACTGAACGAATAAATTTGTTCTATGATACAATGTACATACAAAAATCAAAAGCACATGTAGTATAACGGAATCACCAAGTAAATGTGTATTACCTGGGAACACCTCTTTGCGTTGTTAAATACTGGAGAGAAATGAACGGAGTCAGGCCATCCACAAAATACATAAAAAATTATACAAGAAATGCCTATTGCTATCACGTATACCCTGTAGATTTATTGAATGGAAAGATTTGCGATTAACGTAGTTCCCGTGGAACTCTCTAGGTGCGCTAATAGGAATGTGTGTCCTGTCAATTACACCTAAATCTTTAAACCGGACCGTAACTACCGATGAGCCTCGTGTGAATTTCTGGCAAAAAAATAATAATTTTAATAAAGAAAACAAAAATATGGAGAAAGTTAGGCATGCAGAGGGTAGAACACATCTTTGCATTTTTACATCAAGAATTAAGTAATGCATACTTCGAATAGTAACTTATGTTGACGTGCAGCTTCTGTACTTTTATTTCAACGTAAGGTATCAAACTCTCTGTATCTGATTACCATTGCCAGTAAACCAACATTTGGTTCTGCAATTATTAAATATCGCGAAAATGAATTATTGATAATGGATATTTCCCACATTATCAGTGCGCAAAGTAAATAAAAATTTAAATGGTTTGAATTCTTCAACTTGGTAGGTCAATACTATTAAAGAAGCATTCACAGATCACACATGAATACCAAAGCATCCCACACTTTGTGTGTAGTTCTCTTTCAAATAAAAGGAAGATTTGAGGCATTTTCAAGTGTTTTGCTACAAACCTGGCTGCCATTTGTTTGGTTTAACAGTAAGTTGGCTGTCTTTCAGCTATATAATAGAGAGCAGGTTTTGTGATCATTCCTGTCGAATGTTAATTGGACAGGAGAAGACCTTGACAAACTAACAATTTGATTGCTTGATACTTATAATTTCCACAGAGTATTGTGGGAGTATTTCGGGCTGGCGAAAAAAAAAAAAAAACGGTCGCTCAATTAACCATGGTAAAGGTGACTAGAAAGCATATAATTTGTATCATTATTGATTCGGGTGTTATGCATTTATAAAATAATATTAGCAAAATACATTAAATCATAGATACAATTCCAAGCGTAACTTTTTTTTAAAGTAGTCAGACGATGGGATCTTAGTGGCACAGAAAGGTCGAACAAGCATTCACAGACAGTGACTAGATTCCACTCTTTGTGCTTTATTTAAGTGTTATTGAAAAATATGTGTTATTTTTAAATGAAGCGTTGACCACACACACTTGTCCAACATTTTCTACTATCAAACATATATACCTTACTGTAAATTGTACATTATTGGTGGTATAAATTCGAGACAAATATCTGTAAACTGGCTCTGATAGCCTATAACAGTTCTTGATACGGTAAATATGAAACAATAACAATAAATATGATACAAAAAACGAAGGTAACAAGATATATTTAGAACCATAATATTACAAGTTTTAAATAAACTTTACATTTGTTGAAAAATATCTAAACCTTAACCAGTTTTGAAACCTAACCCAAAACCAAACCAAACAAGTTTTAAACCAAAACCTAAAACTAAAACCAGTTTTTCTGTAACAACTGTGTTATCGGAATTATCACCAAATGACGTTGTTTTACTAGAGGATCATGGTATTATTTTTTCTACACAAAAACATGTTGCTATCCTGCGTCACTACAAGGTGTATACACTTTTAAGTTGCTGGGACAGTGAGTGAGTGGTCGTGTAGTAACGTCGGATTGTATTATTTAGGACTTGAAGGTGGTCTTGGTCTTGTTCCAACGTCTGACGGCCTGATGGGACCGTGTTGGGGTCCCTATCTTATGACTTGCTGGGACCGTGTTGGTGGTCCCTACCTTATGACTTACAGGGACCGTGTTGGTTGTCCCTATCTTATGAGGGCCTGATGGGGGTCTCATCACGATTCACGAGTTGATTTTTTGTCAATCACGATTCACAGAAAATAAATTTCCATGATCACGGATCACGAAAATATAAAAAGAGTATAAATCTGTAGAAAAACGGATCACGATAGCGAATATGCGCCGATCACGAAGAACGAAATTAACCCATCAGGCCCCTCATCTTATGACTTGCTGGGACCGTGTTGGTGGTTGGTCCCTATCTTATGACTTGCTGGGACCGTGTTAGTGGTCCCTATCTTATGACTTGCTGGGACTGTGTTGGTGGTTCCTGTCTTATGACTTGATGGGACCGTGTTGGTTGTCCCTATCTTATGACTTGTTGGGACCGTGTTGGTGGTTCCTATCTTATGACTTGCTGGGACCGTGTTGGTGGTTCCTATCTTATGACTTGCTGGGACCGTGTTGGTGGTTGGTCCCTATCTTATGACTTGCTGGGACCGTGTTGATGGTTCCTATCTTGTAAGTACAAACCCGGCGATAAGTCTAATATTCGGTAGGTCACATTCGAGAAAAAGAGTAACGGCAATTGGAACATGTTCGTCGTCATCTGTGAAACAGATATTCCATCGTGATTGCGTCCGTAAAATTTTCGAAGGAATGATTTCAACTTCACCAGCTGGAACTCTTGGTTCAATAGCTATCAATATATATAATACAAGAAATATGTCTTGATAAAAAAAAAAAAAAAAAAAAAAAACTATAACATACAATTAATTGATAACTATGGTTCTTTCAGATCTCTATAGAAAAGATCAGGTAGATAACTAAAACAAGGATAATCATGTTATCCTTTGGTTATAAGGTGATTGGAGTTGTCTCCCATGATATATTCCAGTTAAAATGTGACGCAGTTATCTCTCTTTTGATATCAAATGAAAAAATGTTTTCATAGAATAAGAATAAGAATACGTATTATTCCAATTAAGTTCGCATTACACCTGTTTCTTAGCCTCGTACAAATACAGCTGATATTTAAAGACACTAAACAGTTATTGTCTATATATCCCATACAACTTTTCTTTTATGGGGTATAAAAATTATACTAAATTATCTAACCTGTGCCAGTATCTGATCATAGACTTTGAAAGTGAAAGTTTACATAAGGTAATATGTGTATTTTTTCTTAAATAACCCGGAAATAAAAATATTCTAATGATACATTTTCATATAAATTTATTAAAGAGGTAATGAAATCCCCAAACGGCTGAACTAAACAGAAAAAGAAGTTTAAGTGTATCACCAATTACTCGGAGAATGTTTTATAAATTTGTTTTTGTTTTCAGTGACCGGAATTCTTTGTGTAATTTGTAATATGCTTGTAATAACGTTTTATGAAATTCACTCTGACCAAATGAAAAGATATAGATACATCTACAGTTATTCCTCAATATTTAAAATGTTGTGCAAAGTCTTTATTGATTGAGAAAAATATGTTTGATGTGTCTGTCTGCTTTGTTGAATACACGCACCTTAGTTTTACAAATTAGTATTAATTTTAATACACCAATGTTTATTAGAAGTATAAGTGGCTGCTGGCATCATTGGCCACTAAAAGTGGCTGTCAGCTTCAATGGGTCAAAACAAGACGAAAACGTGTTAATTTTGATATCAGCTGCTAAAGTAAGCGGTTTCATAATTAGGTTAAATTTTGAGAATTTCGAATGTTACATACTATTTTTTGTTTGTTGAATAAAGTGGAGGCTGGCTTGAATGGCTGCTAAAATTGGCTGTCAGCTTGAGTTTTGAGTTTGAATGGACTGGTCGTGAGTTTACAACTGGATCGGTATAATTCATATTTATTGCCACATATGCCCTGATTTCACTGTAAAATTATGTTGGTATTAGGACGAACCTGTCAAATAAAGGACATTGTGCTTAAATAATAAAGATCCTTATTGGAAATATTTCTAACGCCTACTAAAATTGGGGAGGGTTATGCCCCATGCGCTTGCATGCATCCTTGTGTTAAGAATATATGTGCGACTGGACGTTAAGAAAAACACAATCAATCTGTCATTAGTAAACGTGACAATGATCTCATGAAAGAAATTTGTATTGAAAACATAAGAAATCAGTTAAATCACTGGTGATGTTTGGTCGTTACAGATAATTTCGTACAGTATAGCGTAGACAGATAACTAAAACAAGATTTTTCACCCTTTGTTAAGGTGACAGTAGTTATTTCCCATGAAACATTTCAACTAAAATGGTGATTCAGTTATCTCTCTTTTGATATGAAATTAAATGAATATTTTCATAATTAAAAAATCTACTTAAATCGAAAATAAAAAGTTGAAACGAAAATATTTTTTAAATATTTTTCACATGTAACACAAAAAATGCATAAATTCAGCTTATGACAAACAGAATACAAAATACAAATTACCTAAACCATATAAACAACACATTTTACAACACTCAGTTCACCATGAGTTCCTAGTTCCTAGATTTGTTGACCGTTTTTAAAAGGAACCAAGCCTGTGTACCTGTTGAAAAATTATTGTATTGAGAATAAATTCCAACTTTTTAAAGAAAATTGCAATGCCTATGGTCCCTTTGTTAATATGGGAATGGTCGAATGTGACCTAACTTTAGACTGGTAGAATAGGGTTTATTTCTTAGTTGAAATGCGATTTTGAACTAGCTTTGCACTAGAGTTGAGTCTTCACAAGCATGTTTAACCTTAGTTTAAACAATATTTATTCAGATAAATCATCACAAAACGATATGATACAATTGAAATAAAATATTAAGGATTCAGAAATAGGGCAAATTTGCTTTTACAAATCTGTCTCCTATTACACAAATAATACACTTATTGAACAATACATAAATATTAATACTGGCATGCTCTGTAATAAATATATAAATATGAAAAGGTGGAAAATACAATAGAGAAAACAAATAAACATGAATTTTTGTAATGTATACAGTGTGAAATGCTTGGGTTCCTATTGAATGATGAAGCAGTAACATCAAGGGTTAAAACGTTTGCTTTTGATAATATATTTCTGCACCAAACTAAATAAATGACTATTTTGCTCACCTGAGAGTACCATTGATCCAAAAGCAAATTTTTTTTGTCAACTTGGACAGGAAGAACTGAAACAGAAGCTAATAGTTCATGTCTTAAATCGGTGTATATGGGACAAGATAACGGGAAGTGAAAATTTGTTTCTACATCACCACAATGACAGTTTGGGGAGTCTACTAAATTGCGAAGGAATAGGTGAGAGTTCAATGAACTTGAATCCATACTAAGCTAGCATGAAGAATTTGACCAAGACGATATCCTACATAATATTACATTGGGACCTTACTATTTTGGGTACGAATTTGTTTTTTGAATAATGGTAGAGATTCACATGTTCTTATGTTTAAGTTAAGAGTGTTCCATAGTCTTGTTGTTGCTGGGATAAAATATTCAGAATATAAACGGGTCCGTGTGTTGACTTGTGTAATATTATTTCTTTGTCTTATATAATTATCTTGTCTACTTCCTACTGAATCGGGCATTAAGTCTCTTAAATACTCTGGAGTTTTATTATTTAAAATTTTGTGATAAAGAATTAATCTATGATTGCGTCGTCTATCAGATAATTTTTCCCATCGAGTTTCCACAAATAAATTATTAATACTGGTAAGTTTAGTACCCCATGACGATACGCGCTGCGTCAAGCTGGATATTTTCAAGTTTAGTAATCAAATTCTGATTTAGAGAGTCCCAAACGACATCGGCATATTCGAGAATTGGGCGAACAAATGATATGTAAATTTTTTTAATGTTTAACCTTGACACAATTTATAATGCATGTCTCAAGCTGGAGTCTGTATTCGAGTAGTTGTTGTTGATTGCTGTCTGTCTTTAAAAATACAATAACAAAATAAGCGAACACCATGGCGAATTCAAAAAGGGGAATTCAATAAAAACTGACAATTCCAAACGCTCGACCAAATATATCAACTACCGACTGGTTAATTGATCTGGTATTTATCATCCTGCTAGTTGTTCTTTAACTAATGACTTATGATACGTTATAGGTTATGTTATTGTCAAAGTCCGTGCTGTTACCTTGTTCACATCTTTAACCTATGACTTACTATACGTTATAGGTTATGTTATTGTCAAAGTCCGTGCTGTGACCTTGTTCACATCTTTGACCTATGACTTACTATACGTTATAGGGTATGTTATTGTTAAAGTCCCTGCTGTGACCTGTAGTTGTTCACATCTTTGACTTATCACTTACTATACGTTATAGGGTATGTTATTGTTAAAGTCCCTGCTGTGACCTGTAGTTGTTCACATCTTTGACTTATAACTTACTATACGTTATAGGGTATGTTATTGTTAAAGTCCCTGTCCCTGCTGTGACCTGTAATTGTTCACATCTTTGACTTATAACTTACTATACGTTATAGGGTATGTTATTGTTAAAGTCCCTGCTGTGACCTGTAACTGTTCACATCTTTGACTTATCACTTACTATACGTTATAGGGTATGTTATTGTTAAAGTCCCTGCTGTGACCTGTAACTGTTCACATCTTTGTCTTATCACTTACTATACGTTATAGGGTATGTTATTGTTAAAGTCCGTGCTGTGACCTGTAGTGTTCACATCTTTGTCTTATCACTTACTATACGTTATAGGGTATGTTATTGTTAAAGTCCCTGCTGTGACCTGTAACTGTTCACATCTTTGACTTATCACTTACTATACGTTATAGGGTATGTTATTGTAAAAGTCCCTGCTGTGACCTGTAACTGTTCACATCTTTGACTTATAACTTACTATACGTTATAGGGTATGTTATTGTTAAAGTCCTTGCTGTGACCTGTAGTGTTCACATCTTTGACTTATGACTTATTATACGTTATAGGGTATGTTATTGTTAAAGTCCCTGCTGTGACCTGTAACTGTTCACATCTTTGACTTATAACTTACTATACGTTATAGGGTATGTTATTGTTAAAGTCCTTGCTGTGACCTGTAGTGTTCACATCTTTGACTTATGACTTATTATACGTTATAGGGTATGTTATTGTTAAAGTCCCTGCTGTGACCTGTAACTGTTCACATCTTTGACTTATAACTTACTATACGTTATAGGGTATGTTATTGTTAAAGTCCTTGCTGTGACCTGTAACTGTTCACATCTTTGACTTATAACTTACTATACGTTATAGGGTATGTTATTGTTAAAGTCCTTGCTGTGACCTGTAACTGTTCACATCTTTGACTTATAACTTACTATACGTTATAGGGTATGTTATTGTTAAAGTCCTTGCTGTGACCTGTAACTGTTCACATCTTTGACTTATAACTTACTATACGTTATAGGGTATGTTATTGTTAAAGTCCTTGCTGTGACCTGTAGTGTTCACATCTTTGACTTATGACTTATTATACGTTATAGGGTATGTTATTGTTAAAGTCCTTGCTGTGACCTGTAACTGTTCACATCTTTGACTTATAACTTACTATACGTTATAGGGTATGTTATTGTTAAAGTCCTTGCTGTGACCTGTAGTGTTCACATCTTTGACATATGACTTATTATACGTTATAGGGTATGTTATTGTTAAAGTCCTTGCTGTGACCTGTAGTGTTCACATCTTTGACTTATGACTTATTATACGTTATAGGGTATGTTATTGTTAAAGTCCTTGCTGTGACCTGTAGTGTTCACATCTTTGACTTATAACTTACTATACGTTATAGGGTATGTTATTGTTAAAGTCCTTGCTGTGACCTGTAACTGTTCACATCTTTGACTTATGACTTATTATACGTTATAGGGTATGTTATTGTTAAAGTCCGTGCTCTGTAATTGTTCACATCTTTGTCTTTAGGTCTTTGTGGATATCAATATTGATGTTAATCACATTTTGTTTTATAATGTAAGCATTCTGTATTGATAAAAAAAAAAAATGTCAAATGCGACTAATTTTGGTAATTACAAAGCCGAAAAGAGCGATTACCGTTAGATGTACATAAATCTCCGTCTATTAAAAGGGTCCTCAAAATGAGACGATAAACAGCTAGGGTTGTAGTACATTAATAGATAGAGAAATAACCAAAATATTACCAGTATAATACGTTTTATATTAAATCAATTTATCTGACAAAAATTTAATGTGGTGAAAAATAAAGAATCTTTATTGAAAATATTTGTGAAACAGAAAATAAAAAGGGGGTTCTCGGTAAAGTTTTGTGATTACTTTGTTTATTTAGAAATTTCTTAATAAAAAAGGGATGAGCAAAATGAAAATCTTATAACAAATGGTATAGCACATGTTACCAGTTTAGCATTGTAGTGAGTCTTTATCGGTACAATCTTTGCAAGCTTAGAGTTACGATCCGGTCCTCCTTCTCTTCACCATTAGCATATTAGAAGAGTAGGGACCGGATCGTAACCGTTTTAGCTAGCGAAATTGTATCGGTACTAACATTGATTTTATGTTTAACAGTTTTAACCCCTTTAAAATCGTTTGGCACACATTTGCGTTTTTTTCGCTTAAATGTTATTAACAAATTTTAATCAACCATATTTTCCTAAATATTTATGTAGACGTTTCAATTAAGATTGTTAATAAAAGCCACAAATCGCATATTTGATCGCGAGATCAGTAGAGAAATGTCACGCGACACGCTAAAAAATAACAGAAAATTGTAAAATTTCAATAAAAAAGTCATGATTTGAAGATATTTCATGTAAATGGTTTAAATAAAGTATGGCTTAACAACTATTTATTTGAAGAAAAAATAAAAAAAATGCATTTATAATTCCATCATTTGGTGTTTGTGTTCAAAATTCGATCTTTCTATCTGACAAAACTTTTAGGGGAACATCAACATAAAAAAATTATTTTTCACTCAAAAGACACAACTGAATAAAACACCCGAGTGAATGATTGGTTAACATGATAAAATAAGGAGTTTATTGCCAAAAAGACTATCCAACAACGTCCACGCGGATTTAAGGTCATAGTACAGCATTCAACAATGAGCAAAACTCATACCGTATAGTCAGCTATGAAAGGCTCGCAGTTAGTTAGCTATAAAACCAGGTTTAATCCACCATTTTCTACATAAAGAAATGCCCAAGTCAGGAATATGACAGTTGTTTTCCATTCGTTTGATGTGTTTGAGATTTTGATTTTGCCATTTGACAAGGGACTTTCCATTTTGAAATTTCATTGAAGTTCGGTATTTTTGTTATTTTACTTTTTACTGAAAGCTAGTTCAAAGCCAATGACAACTTATAGATAAAACATATTCTCCCAGACTTGTATCAATCAGTACATATCCATCGGATTAAGTGTAAAGACGTCATAAACAGTCTACGAAAAGCATGACCGAGTGCAATGCCAAAATAGAATAAGATTATTGACGGTTTATCAAACAAGAGGAAATTTATATCCTGAAATAAGTTTATTCAAAGGACCAATGAGTTTATATGGATAGTATCTATATTTACAGGTTTTATACCCAATATTACCGTACAAATTAGTACGTGATATCCCGTTTTTGACAAAAATTCTACAGCCAAACTTCAAAATCAAATCTTTGTACCTATGAAAGAATTTAGTAGTTTTAAGTAATTCATGGTAACGAAATCCTTGACTTATTAATAACCAGTTATACATATAGATTATCCTCATTGAAATTTAAACGTCACTACAGACAACGTACATAATGAACGAGTTGGGATATATACACATAGTACGAAGGGGCTAAAGGAACATCACCGTGAATAAAAGGAAAAATTAACACTATGGAACGAAAAAAAAAATTTTTCTTTTAAATGTCCGTTTTGATTTTCCCGTGTGAAACTGAAATATCCAAATCTAGAAAAGGACAATTATTGCTGTTAATTTTATATTTGTTTAAAGTCCGTTTCCTTGGCTAAATATCTGCAGTGTGATAAGCTATTTTCTTTTTAGAGCAAAAATACCATCAAGGTAGCAGTAAGTTTTATTACATTTATCAATCAAATAGAATTAAGACGAATCTTTAATGTTAGAGTTTGGCCATAACTTTGCTATTAAAGGGACACAACTGATACCTATAAAGATACCTTCTACCAGTTGATAAACATTTTTGCCGATATTTACAGATGTTGTGAACAGCTTTAAATAATATCATCACAATTCCAGTAAGTATATCTAGAATATTTATTTTTTTCATTACAAAATTAGATTTTATATGCGTTGCAAAATAACTAAATTTGAAAACATATTTTTCAAAGGGGCATTTAATTTTGTTCTATACGATTGTGCGGAAGTGTGGTGTAGAGAGTCGAAAAGTCAAAACCGCCAACCGAATTAAAAGGTCCATCAAAAGCACGTAATTTATCTACAACATCCAAAGAATTAATAAACTCCAGAAAAAAAATTATTCCATTATTTTCAGTCATATTCTAGTTTATTACAAAATATAATTATAAGTTCTTTAATAGTAGTTAGGGGCTAGTTAAAAGCATTAGAATATTTATTGTAGAACACTTGATTTAGGCCTAGATGAAATAGTATATGACGGGTTTATTGTGTAGTTTAGGTAGCCGATACATAGTAATGACCTACACATGTTCGGAGGAGGCATAAGCTAAAATGTGATAATGATATCACTGTTTACTATTTAACTCTATATTGAGCACATCGACCGGAATGTAGAGGAATTTATAGTTTTATTCTTAAGAACTCCCGTGTAGTATATACATCATACAACTACTACATTTTTTGCTGCTTTGTCGGTCGGTCGGGTACGAACGAAAATCGCTTTGCGAGTACCAGAAGTTTGTTTCTAATTCTAGAAATAGGTATATTCGTAAACATTTTATTATTCTTAATTTGTCTTTTGTTAGATGTTTTTTTGTTTTAGTTGGAATAAGATGGAATTTATGCACACTGCAAGAAGGGACCAAAAAAGAAACATCACAGTCCAAAGAACGGAAAATTAACTATAGGAAACAAAAAATCGTCACTTTTGTAGTATTTTTTTGTGTAATTTCCGTGTGAAGCCGATTATCTAAATGCCGGAAGGCCAGTTATTGCTGTTTAATTATATAAGATTTATTTTATAAGTTTGGATTCGATTTAGGATGGTCTATTGACTGATGTTACATGTCTATAGATGGATCCGTTTTTATGTATTATCTATAAACTAACTATCGACTTATTAATAGATAGAAAATGTACCTACTAAATACACAAATGAATAAGCAAGTGATCGAACTATCAACAGATAAAAAAAAAAAAAAAATGAACTAAGGTCATTGATTCAATCACTTGTTACGGAAATAAACAAACTGCGTACTAATCTCAGCAACATGTGTATTGGGATATCAATTCCAGGATAAAGGCAACGCGTGCACAATATAAATCGACGCATGACACTATAGAAATATTAAAATTAAAAAATCTTATATTTCAGTATAAACACTTGTCTGATTTGTAGACGGAGACAACAGATGTAGATTGATTCAAAAATCATTGTCTCCAAATAAATCAGCGTGAATGTTTAAATCACTTAAATAAATAGAGGAATTCATAGTACATATGGACTTTATACAAGTAAATATATGTAACCAGTTAGATATAAAAATGTTCGAAGCATTTATTTATTACCGAAAAGAATTTTGAGATTTTTTCAGCATCTTTCAGCATTTTTATGTACGGCGTATAACATAAGAACAACCTGTTAAAATTAATTGGAAAGGGCTTGATGCATCAGATAGGTAGTTAGCACATAACAAGTGACAAAACGAAAAGAAAAACCCAACATAAAACATAACAAAACGGCAAAAAAAAAAACCCCAACATAAAACATGACAAACATGCAAAAACACAAAGTACCGATATAATAGTACTTGCAGTTACCGAAATCAAGTTGACAGCCCAATTTCTATAAACCATGTTCGGTAAAATGTTTTAAACGGGCGTTTTTGAATGATATCGCAACTATCCGATTTCTACAAATAATGTATTATATCGGTACTTGATCTATCGGGGAAAATGTAAAATGTATTTTATTGTTGCTTTGGAATGACATGTGTGCTATATCTATTGAACGTACAAACGTATTTTATTATATGACTATATAATGCAGTTGCTCACTTTTATAAGTTGAAATATTCAATCCAATTTACTTTAAAAAAATTACACTGAAAACAAAAAGGAAAACGAGAGTGACGTCATAAACCTACGTCATTGATGTTGCCTTGGAATAACTAAATTTAGGTAAACGTTTGCTTTACCAAATCTTATATTAACCTCTCATGATTTTTTCCGCGGTGAATATTATACAATTATTGACTTTTGATTATATGATATTCACCGAAGCCAACTGTCAAGGGTGAATGTCTTATCTATGGGGTTGATAAATCATTTTATCATATATTTAGTACAAAATACAGCAATTTTGTATATCTAATAAAGGTTCTTTTTTCCAGTCTTTATCACTTACCCTGTATCGCATAGCTAAACCCGTATCGCATAGCAAAAACCCGTATCGCATACCTGGCGTGACGTCATAATTCGAATGACGTCAACGTTTGACCTATGACGTCCGGTTGCTGTATTTCCTGGCATAGGAAAAAAATGAGTTCCCACTAAAACAAATGTCCCATCATTTCAACAGAAATCGATATTTTTCAAAAAATTATTATCCAGTAACTTTACGAGCGATTTTTATATATAAAAAAAAGACACTATAAGATGTAGAAATATCTGAAGTTTTATTGTTTATTTGGTCATAATTTTCGTGAAGTTTGTTTTAATTACCTGATGGATTAAACACAAATGCAAATTTTTACGATTTTAATTTGGTTAGAATAGATAGCAAACTTTTCAAGACATATTTTTCTTGTTGTTCACCTCGTCAGAAAATTAAAATGATCATAAAATATTAAATAATATCATCGCCAAATAAACAATAAAACTTGGAACATTTATACATCTTATGATACTTATTTGATAAATACTGATTTTAGTTGAAATAATAGGACAGTATCGTTAGTGGATGCATTTTAATACATGGTCTTTAACGTATATTGAGAATGAAATAAGGTTATAGGGAACATTACGATGTGGATATAAAGCAAATAAGGAAATCTATAAAAAAAAAAAAAACAAGTCAGCTGGAAAAATACAGGAAAATCATAATGTTCTTTTCTAGCTTATAATTTCGGACGATTTAAAAAAAATAGATATCCCATGAATCTGATTCTATTAAATTAAATGATAAACAGAATAATACATGGCAAATCCGTATCGCATGCTGTATCACCACTCGACCAATATCAGCCCTCGGACTGATATTGGTTTCTCGTGGTGATACAGCATGCGATACGGATTTTGCCATGAATTATTCTATATGTATCAACTGATATCAAAAGACAACAATTGTTTTATTATATGACTTTTTATTCTTCTCCAATAACGTTTACTAAAAAAAATACACCGAAAACAAGAGGAAGAGAAAAAAAACGAGAATTTGCATGACGTCAAAAATAAACGTCATTGACGTTGCCTTGGAATATCTATATTTAGGTACGATTTATAAAAGTATAATATGGGAGTCAATGAAATGTATTTAGTGCTAATTTCTTTTTGTAACATATAACCATTCCATATAGGTATTGATTTAGTAGGTTTTTCTAAAAGAATTTTATTTTGAATAAAACAGCACAAAAAAAAAGTCACTTGGTCACTTCCGCTCGTGGTAAAATATTTGGCATAACGTCCAACCCGTGGTAAAATATTTGGCATCACGTCCAACCCGTGGTAAAATATTTGGCATAACGGCCAACCCGTGGTAAAATCAATATAAATTCCAACCCCATGCATTATTTCTTCAATGTAGTATGATGTTTTATATCATGATAGTCGTCGGGTGACACAAGAACGAAATTTCCGGATTATATATCTTCAGATGACACTGTAACTAAATTTATGGAATTAACCTTAAAGGTATATTATAGAGGTCTTGGAATGACATCGGAACTAAATTTATGGAAATTATGTAAAATGAAATGTATGGAAGTTTTGAGATGGTACCGGAACTAAATGTATGGAATAAATGTAAAATGGATTATGGAAGTTTTGAGATGACACCGGAACTAAATGTATGGAATTATGTAAAAAATCTAGTATATGGGAGTCTTGAGTTAACATCGGAATTAGATTGATAGGAATAATGTAAAATGTATTATATGGAAGTTTTGAGATGACATCAGAACAGAATGTATGGAAATAATGTAAATGGTATTATATGGAAGTTAACTTTTGAGATGACATCAGAATAAAATGTTTGGGAATAACGCAAATGTTTTATATGGAAGTTTTGAGATGACACCAGAACAAAATGTATGGAAATAATGTAAAATGTATTATAGAGAAGTCTTGAGATAACACCAGAACTAAATGTATAGGAATGATATAAAATGTTTTTTATAAACAAATATATAAAAGTAAAAATCACTTCAAATTTAAACACATAAGGGGTATGATATATACGTCATCCAGAGAAATTAGTAATACAGTATGTGCAGTGTATATAAAGTGCGAATCCAGTTAGTTCATTTTCACTGTTGTATGCGAGTATGTCTATTGTAGAATAAAGGATGATGGGAAAAACTGCGTTTGTTTACTTTTTGAAAATACAAAATAATAGATTTGAATGTATGTTTTAACAGAATTTCATTAGAATATAACTTTTTAATGTATAATAACAGGATTAAAGTCCAAAAAAAGTGTTATTTAAGCAGCAGAATCCATAATATTGATTATTGAATGCGATTCATTTTAACTATAGATAAGATGAGTTATCACTGTAAGTGCAATCATTTCTGATGTGGAAATTTTGGAAGTGCGATGAATTTTCATTGTCGTTTTATATGATTATTCAACATACAACAACTGAAAATAGTTTTTAAATGACTTTAATATTGATGATATTTACAATTTGAAATGCAAGCTAGTCGTAGATGCTTACTTGAATATACATGGGTATGACCACGTTCATATCATGAATATTCAAATATTGTTGGTGAGTTTGCTATTAGCTTGTGATGGATCCGAAAATTTACTGCAGCAGAACATCCATGAATATAACGTTTTTCTACGACGAATTTTCTTTGAAAAGTTTTATAACTCGCTTAAAAAAGCTTTGAACATTTGTCACGTCGTGTCATACATATTTCTACCGTATTGATAGGCTTTTGCACAACGAACAGTACAAGAATGTACAACGAACGGTTCTAAAGAAAGAAAACAAACTACAAAGAGAATGAATCGTACAGTGTCAAAATTCTGAGGTCAGTTTTTCAAGTAAATGTCTTCAAATAAAATTAAAACAACGGGTTTCTCATTCGTATTATGTATTTTAACAACAACAAAGCACAAAATACACGGTCACGTTAAATGAAAGAGCCAACCAACTATGCTCTATTTGTAGTTTAATCAAGTTTGAGTTACACATAGTGTTTGTTTCGCGATAATTACAAGTAATTCAGAGACCTGTCTATTTAAAATAGTCACATGGTGTTCATGTATTATAAATGATATACAATGCTGCCAGGAGCAGTATACTTTGTTTTCATGAACATTGAATACTTAACTGAATAGTTATATATAATTAGTCAATTAGTCTTTGGTGTAAATATAAGAACGGTACATCTACCAACATTGCTTCGCGATGTAGCGATTAACGTCCGGAATCAACTGTACGGCGGTTATAGAAATACCCTGTGGTATAGAACCATTTAAACATGTAAAAATAAACTGTTTTCAATATTTCTTTGTATTCTCACAATTGCGTATTGGCTTATTTGTAACACCGACTTATAAGAAATTCAAGCATATTCAAGGTGACTCGACTGTTGCTCGAACTTGTTTTACTGTATAAGATTTGAACACAATGACATGATAAATATCAATTATCCGGTCATCCAAGCGTCAATTGTTTGTGCAAGATGAAAACGTTTCCACTTAATCAATCGTGAAATGAAGATAGTTTTGTGAATGCTCTTTGTTATCTCAAATGCATCCATTAGAGCTATTTTCCTAACGCTTGTAGTTTAAAGGTTTGGTTGGCTTGCTTGCTTTGTTTGTATAAACATTTGCTCAATCTTAATTACAATGCTTAGGCAACATTTACACAATCAAGGCCAACCACACTTTTTAACTAATGACGTTTAATTTATTAGTATGCGATGTAGATTTAGACCGAAACAGAAACTTTGATTTTCCGGTTACGTGGATTGGCTTAACTGTCCAAGATATATGTATTTAATGATGACGTGTCATAGGAAATAATAAATTTTATCCTACATATAGATCAGGACAAATTATTTGAGAAAATAGAATTGAGACTTTATAATATAATGAAAATTAATTAATTTCCTTCTGTGAAAATGCATCGCATATACAATAGAAATGAATCGCCCTACAGTGAAAATGAAAGTCTAGTATCATTATTCGACAGTAAACATGAATCGCATAACGAAAACAGCATAGTGGAATTTGATTCAATATCAACAAGCTGAATAACAAAACCTGTTTTAAGTTAAACAACATTAATAATTATGTAAAAAGATACATTTTTCTGCAAATGAAACTTAACTGCTACTTTTAAATCTCTTGCACACTCTGTTCATGGTCTATTCTTAATATTTATCTATTTGTGTATCAATTTTACACCTGGATGGCTGTAGGCGCGATGAAAACGCGTCCGCATCTCATACCTATACCATTAATTTATAAAAACAGTACACATTTTATATTATTTCTTATTTTATTCAAAAATCTTGAATTTGTCGTCTGTTTATTTATCATTCTACATCAGAAATTCATCACGGATACAGTAAAAATGACATTTTAGGATTCGCACATTACATACAAAGATGTGTATGTAATAGATAAGGTAAATAACAGAAGAAAAAAAAATCAATTAACATACCTTATGTTTATTAACCATGATTTATTTAGTTTTCAAAGACAAACTAATTAGGTTAAAGTAGTTATGCTTTTGTGCAGGTGTTTTAATACCAAGCTTTATATTTTTCATCTGATTTTTTTTTATCAAGTCATAGAAAACTATGTATGACGGTTGTATGCTGGAGACACTTGACAACTGTTGAAACCTTCGATCGAGATGGAGGATGGAATAAAGCGCTGTTTCTTTTATAAGTTAGTTCCTAGTAAATCATGTAATATTGTGATATACAATCACCCTGTTCGATGTCTAGATTTCGTATCAAAGAATTTGTAAGGAAAATATGAACTTTCAAGTTTCGTTATTTTAAATTGAAATCATTTTATAGCTTATTATGTGGTATGGGTTTTCCTCATTGTTGAAGGCCGTACGGTGACATATTGTTGCTTACTTCTACGTCATTTGGTCTTTAGTGGAGAGTTGTCTCATTGGCATCATACCACCGCACATCCGTGTGATAAAATATGGTAGGATGTTATGTGGAGGCACCTCTCATCCGTGTAATAAAATATGGTAGGATGTTATGTGAAGGCATCCCACATCCGTGTGATAAAATATGGTAGGATGTTATGTGGAGGCACCCAACGTCCGTGTGATAAAATATGGTAGGATGTTATGTGGAGGCACCCCACATCCGTGTGATAAGATATGGTAGGATGTTATGTGGGGCAGCCCACATCCGTGTGATAAAATATGGTAGGATGTTATGTGGAGGCACCTCTCATCCGTGTGATAAAATATGGAAGGATGTTATGTGGAGGCACCTCTCATCCGTGTGATAAGACATGGTAGGATGTTATGTGGAGGCACCCACATCCGTGTGATAAGATATGGTAGGATGTTATGTGGAGGCAGCCCACATCCGTGTGATAAAACATGGTAGGATGTTATGTGGAGGCACCTCTCATCCGTGCAATAAAATATGGTAGGATGTTATGTGGAGACAGCCCACATCCGTGTGATAAAATATGGTATGATGTTATGTGGAGGCAGCCCACATCCGTGTAATAAAATATGGTAGGATGTTATGTGGAGGCACCTCTCATCCGTGTAATAAAATATGGTAGGATGTTATGTGGAGGCATCCCACATCCGTGTGATAAAATATGGTAGTATGTTATGTGGAGGCACCCCATGTCCGTGTGATAAAATATGGTAGGATGTTATGTGGAGGCAGCCCACGTCAATGTGATAAAATATGGTAGGATGTTATGTGGAGGCACTGAATACAATATGGTAGGATGTTATGTGGAGGCACCTCTCATCCGTGTGATAAAATATGGTAGGATGTTATGTGGAGGCAACTCTCATCCGTGTGATAAAATATTGTAGGATGTTATGTGGAGGCACCCCACATCCGTGTGATAAGATATGATAGGATGTTATGTGGAGGCAGCCCACATCCGTGTGATAAAACATGGTAGGATGTTATGTGGAGGCACCTCTCATCTGTGCAATGAAATATGGTAGGATGTTATGTGGAGACAGCCCACATCCGTGTGATAAAATATGGTATGATGTTATGTGGAGGCAGCCCACATCCGTGTAATTAAATATGGTCTGATGTTATGTGGAGGCAGCCCACATCCGTGTAATAAAATATGGTAGGATGTTATGTGGATGCAGCCCACGTCCGTGTAATAAAATATGGTAGGATGTTATGTGGAGACACCCCACATCCGTGTGATAAGATATGGTAGGATTTTATGTGGAGGCAGCCCACGTCCGTATGATAAAATATGGTAGGATGTTATGTGGAGGTAGCCCACATCCGTGTGATAAAATATGGTAGGATGTTATGTGGAGGCACCCCACGTCCGTGTGATAAAATATGGTAGGATGCTATGTGGAGGCAGCCCACGTCCGTGTGATAAGATATGGTAGGATGTTATGTGGAGGCAGCCCAAGTCCGTGTGATAAAATATGGTAGGGTGTTATGTGGAGGCAGCCCACATCCCTGTGATAAAATATGGTAGGATGTTATGTGGAGGCACCCCACATCCGTGTAATACAATATGGTAGGATGTTATGTGGAGGCACCTCTCATCCGTGAAATAAAATATGGTAGGATGTTATGTGGAGGCACCCCATATCCGTGTAATAAAATATGGTAGGTGTTATGTGGAGGTAGCCCACATCCGTGTGATAAGACATGGTAGGATGTTATGTGGAGGTAGCCCACGTCCGTGTGATAAGATATGGTAGGATGTTATGTGGAGGTAGCCAACGTCCGTGTGATAAGATATGGTAGGATGTTATGTGGAGGCAGCCCACATCCGTGTAATAAAATATGGTAGAATGTTATGTGGAGGCACCACACATCCGTGTAATTAAATATGGTAGGATGTTATGTGGAGGCACCCCACACTAGTTAGTGTGCCACATTTATGTCGAGGCACTCCACACTAGTTAGTGTACCACATTTCCCAATCGAATTCCCATGGAAATTAAGATCAGAGATGCGGGGTGTGTATCCGTCAATTTAAACAGCAACCTTAAAATTCAATGGCATCTACTGAGCAAAACATTTGGTTCTCAGTAATATGTCAAGCTTCACACTGTCACGCAATGAAACAGATTACTGTAGACACAAGGTTTTCATTATGTATTGGATTACTTAATATCAGAGAAAACTCCGTTTACACCTCATTTTATATCTGCATCCAGTAAATGTTCAACTAATTTTTATATAGTTCTGCTGTTCTTTCTAGTGCTCTTATAACCTTCAAGGAACAGTGTTCGTATAACCTTTAAGGAACTCTAAATCATGTATTGTAACAAAGCATAATGTTGAAAGCGATATTAACTTTTGATTTTGGTGTTAAAAACTGCTTGGAAGTTTACGATAAGCTACCGTCCTTTAAAGGATAAGTTTTCTCTGTTGACAGTTACGACTTCTCTACTCTGTGTACTACACTAGCAGATTATCTAGTTTCAGACAAATATTCATATTTAGTTAAAATATCTTTAAATAAATCTGGACGTAACCATATCTGTTGGGAGGTGTTTCAATGTCATTTTTAATGGAAAATCTTAAACAAAGTAACATCAAAACAAATGATTTAAGCCTTCAGTATTCTGCTTGATGATGTTTATATTCGGTTTTTTTATTGATAAAATGTATTGTTGAGTGGTTGGTATTCCTCTACACGAAATGTTCTCTGTAAACAATCTAGATTTTTAAAATATCCAAATGAAACCGATCTACCAATATTTTCAACAATGTATGTTGAAACTTGTAATAAAATAGAAATCTTACTAAGTATGCAACTGAAATGTAATGGAAAAAAACGGGGTGTATAACATTTCTGCAAATTTTCTACTGTTGCGGTTTTACTTTTCGGCACTACACCTCCACGAACAATATGTTTTACTTTTCCTTAATTTACTTGGTCAGTTGCTTTTAAATTACGTCAGGAAAATATATATATTATAAGTTACACAGTGTGCTAGTGACCTAATAAGATACAATTGCATATATGGATTCAGTAAATTCCGTATGGGACGAGGGCGAGCGAAGCACTAGTATTTCAGAGAGAGAATTTCACTAATTTGACTATTTGAGTACATGTACTATGCGTCAGGTTTACACGAATAACGGATGAGTAAAAAAATTGCGGAAACGAAACAAATGCTATTGATCGCTATTGAAAAAAAACGTAATTTAATATATGCGGAAACGTAAAACGCCGAAAGATGGGATATTGTGTATCAAATCATATCACAAAATCACTACGCGCACATGAAAAAAAAACTTAAAGTAAAGGAACAGCATTTCCATTTAATTGCATAGCACGGACTTTAACATGAGCAAAAACTAACTTCACTGCAAGTTCAAGACGGCCCCACCGCCAGTTTGATGGATGATGACCATGCTGTACCTTCATTGAAGACATTATATCAAAATTATAAATGATCGTTGTTTTTTTTCTGGGGTGATCCAGATAATAGTTTTTCTAATGAAACCATTCTCACAGTTGATTGATCTTTGATGGCGATGCCCTGATCCTCCTTATTGGGTTTATATCACAGTTGATCTGATCTTTGATGGCGATGTTCTGATGCTCCTTCTTATTAGGTTAATATTTTCACAGTTGATTTGATCTTCGATGGCGATGTTCTGGATGCTCCTTCTTGTTAGGTTTATATTTCACAGTTGATTCGATCTTTGCTGGCGATGTTCTGGATCCTCCTCCATTAAGTTTATATTTCACAGTTGATTCGATCTTTTGCTGCGATGTTCTGATGCTCCTCCTTATTAAGTTTATATTTTCACAGTTGATTCGATCTTTGATGGCGATGTTCTGATGCTCCTTCTTATTAGGTTTATATTTCTACAGTTGATCTTGATTTTGATGCGATGTTCTGGATGCTCTTCCTTATAAGTTTATATCGATGTTCTGGATGCTCCTTCTTATTAAGTTTATATTTCTCACAGTTGATTCGATCTTTGCTGGCGATGTTCTGGATCCTCCTCCTTATTAAGTTTATATTTCTCACAGTTGATTCGATCTTTGCTGGCGATGTTCTGGATCCTCCTCCTTATTAAGTTTATATTTCTCACAGTTGATTCGATCTTTGATGGCGATGTTCCTGATGCTCCTTCTTATTAGGTTTATATTTCTCACAGTTGATTCGATCTTTGATGGCGATGTTCTGGATGCTCCTCCTTATTAAGTTTATATTTCACAGTTGATTCGATCTTTGCTGGCAATGTTCTGGATGCTCCTTCTTATTAAGTTTATATTTCACAGTTGATTCGATCTTTGATGGCGATGTTCCTGATACTCCTCCTTATTAGGTTTATATTTCACAGTTGTTTTGATCTTTGATGGCGATGTTCTGGATGCTCCTTCTTATTAGGTTTATATTTCACAGTTGATTCGATCTTTGATGGCGATGTTCTGGATGCTCCTCCTTATTAGGTTTATATTTCTCACAGTTGATTCGATCTTTGATGGCGATGTTCTGGATGCTCCTTCTTATTAGGTTTATATTTTCACAGTTGATTCGATCTTTGATGGCGATGTTCTGGATGCTCCTTCTTATTAGGTTAATATTTCTCACAGTTGATTTGATCTTCGATGGCGATGTTCTGGATGCTCCTTCTTGTTAGGTTTATATTTTCACAGTTGATTCGATCTTTGCTGGCGATGTTCTGGATGCTCCTTCTTATTAAGTTTATATTTCTCACAGTTGTTTCGATCTTTGATGACGATGTTCCTGATGCTCCTTCTTATTAGGTTTATATTCTCACAGTTGATTCGATCTTTGATGCCGATGTTCTGGATGCTCCTTCTTATTAAGTTTATATTTCTCACAGTTGATTTGATCTTTGATGGCGATGTTCTGGATGCTCCTCCTAATTAAGTTTATATTTCTCACAGTTGATTCGATCTTTGATGGCGATGTTCCTGATGCTCCTTCTTGTTAGGTTTATATTTCACAGTTGTTTCGATCTTTGCTGGCAATGTTCTGGATGCTCCTTCTTATTAGGTTTATATTTCACAGTTGATTCGATCTTTGATGGCGATGTTCTGGATGCTCCTTCTTATTAAGTTTATATTTCTCACAGTTGTTTCGATCTTTGATGTCGATGTTCCTGATGTTCCTTTCTTATTAACTTTATATTTCTCACAGTTGTTTCGATCTTTGATGTCGATGTTCCTGATGCTCCTTCTTATTAAGTTTATATTTCTCACAGTTGATTCGATCTTTGCTGTCGATGTTCTGGATCCTCCTCCTTATTAAGTTTATATTTTCACAGTTGATTCGATCTTTGATGGCGATGTTCCTGATGCTCCTTCTTATTAGGTTTATATTTCACAGTTGATTCGATCTTTGATGGCGATGTTCTGGATGCTCCTCCTTATTAAGTTTATATTTCTCACAGTTGATTCGATCTTTGCTGGCAATGTTCTGGATGCTCCTTCTTATTAAGTTTATATTTCTCACAGTTGATTCGATCTTTGATGGCGATGTTCCTGATACTCCTCCTTATTAGGTTTATATTTCTCACAGTTGTTTTGATCTTTGATGGCGATGTTCTGGATGCTCCTTCGATGCTCCTTCTTATTAGGTTTATATTTCTCACAGTTGATTCGATCTTTGATGGCGATGTTCTGGATGCTCCTCCTTATTAGGTTTATATTTCTCACAGTTGATTCGATCTTTGATGGCGATGTTCTCGATGCTCCTTCTTATTAGGTTTATATTTTCACAGTTGATTCGATCTTTGATGGCGATGTTCTCGATGCTCCTTCTTATTAAGTTTATATTTCTCACAGTTGTTTCGATCTGTGCTGTCGATGTTCCTGATGCTCCTTCTTATTAGGTTTATATTTCTCACAGTTGATTCGATCTTTGATGGCGATGTTCTGGATGCTCCTTCTTATTAGGTTTATATTTCTCACAGTTGATTCGATCTGTGATGGCGATGTTCCTGATGCTCCTTCTTATTAGGTTTATATTTCTCACAGTTGATTCGATCTTTGATGGCGATGTTGTGGATGCTCCTTCTTATTAGGTTTATATTTCTCACAGTTGATTCGATCTTTGATGGCGATGTTCTGGATGCTCCTTCTTATTAGGTTTATATTTCTCACAGTTGATTCGATCTTTGATGGCGATGTTCTGGATGCTCCTTCTTATTAGGTTTATATTTCACAGTTGATTCGATCTGTGATGGCGATGTTCCTGATGCTCCTTCTTATTAGGTTTATATTTCACAGTTGATTCGATCTTTGATGGCGATGTTCTGGATGCTCCTCCTTATTAAGTTTATATTTCTCACAGTTGATTCGATCTTTGATGGCGATGTTCTGGATGCTCCTTCTTATTAGGTTTATATTTCTCACAGTTGATTCTATCTTTGCTGGCGATGTCCTGGATGCTCCTTCTTATTAAGTTTATATTTCTCACAGTTGTTTCGATCTTTGATGGCGATGTTCTGATGCTCCTTCTTATTAGGTTTATATTTCTCACAGTTGATTCGATCTTTGCTGGCGATGTTGTGGATGCTCCTTCTTATTAGGTTTATATTTCTCACAGTTGATTCGATCTTTGATGGCGATGTTCCTGATGTTCCTTCTTATTAGGTTTATATTTCTCACAGTTGATTCGATCTTTGATGGCGATGTTCTGGATGCTCCTCCTTATTAAGTTTATATTTCACAGTTGATTCGATCTTTGATGGCGATGTTCTGGATGCTCCTTCTTATTAGGTTTATATTTCTCACAGTTGATTCTATCTTTGCTGGCGATGTTCTGGATGCTCCTTCTTATTAAGTTTATATTTCTCACAGTTGTTTCGATCTTTGATGGCGATGTTCTGGATGCTCCTTCTTATTAGGTTTATATTTCTCACAGTTGATTCGATCTTTGCTGGCGATGTTCTGGATGCTCCTTCTTATTAGGTTGATAATTCTCACAGTTGATTCGATCTTTGATGGCGATGTTCTGGATGCTCCTTCTTATTAAGTTTATATTTCTCACAGTTGATTCGATCTTTGCTGGCGATGTTCTGGATCCTCCTCCTTATTAAGTTTATATTTCTCACAGTTGATTCGATCTTTGATGGCGATGTTCCTGATGCTCCTTCTTATTAGGTTTATATTTCTCACAGTTGATTCGATCTTTGATGGCGATGTTCTGGATGCTCCTCCTTATTAAGTTTATATTTCTCACAGTTGATTCGATCTTTGCTGGCAATGTTCTGGATGCTCCTTCTTATTAAGTTTATATTTCTCACAGTTGATTCGATCTTTGATGGCGATGTTCCTGATACTCCTCCTTATTAGGTTCATATTTCTCACAGTTGTTTTGATCTTTGATGGCGATGTTCTGGATGCTCCTTCTTATTAGGTTTATATTTCTCACAGTTGATTCGATCTTTGATGGCGATGTTCTGGATGCTCCTCCTTATTAGGTTTATATTTCTCACAGTTGATTCGATCTTTGATGGCGATGTTCTGGATGCTCCTTCTTATTAGGTTTATATTTCTCACAGTTGATTCGATCTTTGATGGCGATGTTCTGGATGCTCCTTCTTATTAGGTTAATATTTCTCACAGTTGATTTGATCTTCGATGGCGATGTTCTGGATGCTCCTTCTTGTTAGGTTTATATTTCTTACAGTTGATTCGATCTTTGCTGGCGATGTTCTGGATGCTCCTTCTTATTAAGTTTATATTTCTCACAGTTGTTTCGATCTTTGATGACGATGTTCCTGATGCTCCTTCTTATTAGGTTTATATTTCTCACAGTTGATTCGATCTTTGATGCCGATGTTCTGGATGCTCCTTCTTATTAAGTTTATATTTCTCACAGTTGATTCGATCTTTGATGGCGATGTTCTGGATGCTCCTCCTTATTAAGTTTATATTTCTCACAGTTGATTCGATCTTTGATGGCGATGTTCCTGATGCTCCTTCTTGTTAGGTTTATATTTCTCACAGTTGTTTCGATCTTTGCTGGCAATGTTCTTGATGCTCCTTCTTATTAGGTTTATATTTCTCACAGTTGATTCGATCTTTGATGGCGATGTTCTGGATGCTCCTTCTTATTAAGTTTATATTTCTCACAGTTGTTTCGATCTTTGATGTCGATGTTCCTGATGCTCCTTCTTATTAACTTTATATTTCTCACAGTTGTTTCGATCTTTGATGTCGATGTTCCTGATGCTCCTTCTTATTAAGTTTATATTTCTCACAGTTGATTCGATCTTTGCTGTCGATGTTCTGGATCCTCCTCCTTATTAAGTTTATATTTCTCACAGTTGATTCGATCTTTGATGGCGATGTTCCTGATGCTCCTTCTTATTAGGTTTATATTTCTCACAGTTGATTCGATCTTTGATGGCGATGTTCTGGATGCTCCTCCTTATTAAGTTTATATTTCTCACAGTTGATTCGATCTTTGCTGGCAATGTTCTGGATGCTCCTTCTTATTAAGTTTATATTTCTCACAGTTGATTCGATCTTTGATGGCGATGTTCCTGATACTCCTCCTTATTAGGTTTATATTTCTCACAGTTGTTTTGATCTTTGATGGCGATGTTCTGGATGCTCCTTCTTATTAGGTTTATATTTCTCACAGTTGATTCGATCTTTGATGGCGATGTTCTGGATGCTCCTCCTTATTAGGTTTATATTTCTCACAGTTGATTCGATCTTTGATGGCGATGTTCTGGATGCTCCTTCTTATTAGGTTTATATTTCTCACAGTTGATTCGATCTTTGATGGCGATGTTCTCGATGCTCCTTCTTATTAAGTTTATATTTCTCACAGTTGTTTCGATCTGTGCTGTCGATGTTCCTGATGCTCCTTCTTATTAGGTTTATATTTCTCACAGTTGATTCGATCTTTGATGGCGATGTTCTGGATGCTCCTTCTTATTAAGTTTATATTTCTCACAGTTGATTCGATCTTTGATGGCGATGTTCTGGATGCTCCTTCTTATTAGGTTTATATTTCTCACAGTTGATTCGATCTTTGATGGCGATGTTCTGATGCTCCTTCTTATTAGGTTTATATTTCTCACAGTTGATTCGATCTGTGATGGCGATGTTCTGATGCTCCTTCTTATTAGGTTTATATTTCTCACAGTTGATTCGATCTTTGATGGCGATGTTCGATGCTCCTTCTTTAGGTTTATATCACAGTTGATTCGATCTGTGATGGCGATGTTGTGGATGCTCCTTCTTATTAGGTTTATATTTCTCACAGTTGATTCGATCTTTGATGGCGATGTTCTGGATGCTCCTCCTTATTAAGTTTATATTTCTCACAGTTGATTCGATCTTTGATGGCGATGTTCTGGATGCTCCTTCTTATTAGGTTTATATTTCTCACAGTTGATTCTATCTTTGCTGGCGATGTCCTGGATGCTCCTTCTTATTAAGTTTATATTTCTCACAGTTGTTTCGATCTTTGATGGCGATGTTCTGGATGCTCCTTCTTATTAAGTTTATATTTCTCACAGTTGATTCGATCTTTGCTGGCGATGTTGTGGATGCTCCTTCTTATTAGGTTTATATTTCTCACAGTTGATTCGATCTTTGATGGCGATGTTCCTGATGTTCCTTCTTATTAGGTTTATATTTCTCACAGTTGATTCGATCTTTGATGGCGATGTTCTGGATGCTCCTCCTTATTAAGTTTATATTTCTCACAGTTGATTCGATCTTTGATGGCGATGTTCTGGATGCTCCTTCTTATTAGGTTTATATTTCTCACAGTTGATTCTGTCTTTGCTGGCGATGTTCTGGATGCTCCTTCTTATTAAGTTTATATTTCTCACAGTTGTTTCGATCTTTGATGGCGATGTTCTGGATGCTCCTTCTTATTAGGTTTATATTTCTCACAGTTGATTCGATCTTTGCTGGCGATGTTCTGGATGCTCCTTCTTATTAGGTTGATATTTCTCACAGTTGATTCGATCTTTGATGGCGATGTTCTGGATGCTCCTTCTTATTAGGTTTATATTTCTCACAGTTGATTCGATCTTTGATGGCGATGTTCCTGATGTTCCTTCTTATTAGGTTTATATTTCTCACAGTTGATTCGATCTTTGATGGCGATGTTCTGGATGCTCCTTCTTATTAGGTTTATATTTCTCACAGTTGATTCGATCTTTGATGGCGATGTTCTGGATGCTCCTTCTTAGTAGATTTATATTTCTCACAGTTGATTCGATCTTTGATGGCGATGTTCTGGATGCTCCTTCTTATTAGGTTTATATTTCTCACAGTTGTTTCGATCTTTGATGGCGATGTTCTGGATGCTCCTTCTTATTAAGTTTATATTTCTCACAGTTGATTCGATCTTTGATGGCGATGTTCCGGATGCTCTTTCTTATTAGGTTTATATTTCTCACATTCAAATAAGTTTGTGTTGCCCGGTCTACTTTTCTTTAAAGCTTTTTCAGAAGTCATTAAAACAACCTGATACTGTATTATATATTAGCTTTTTTTTCAATTTCCTGTCTTCATGTATTCACCATTCAACAAAATATACCTTCCAATGGCTTTGATGTGAACAAAAAAAAATTAGGATTTTGGTGTAACTTTTCTGAAACTTTGAGGCCGAAATAAAACCAAACGGGATTGTAGTTTTGCGTAATCACAGTTTCTACTCTATGAAATGAGAACTGTGTCGCACCTGCTACAGTTGTAATCCCGTTCTTCATTGCGTTTGAATAGACCGATTATCACCATATTGTGTCAAGTTTGGTTAAGCGACAGAAGTAGGGTTAAAGGACAGGAAAATTTGGATTTCGTTATAATAAGTATTCAGAGTTGAATTGAAATTATTTAAAAAATTTCTTTGCACAAATACATTTTATTACACTTGTTCGCAACTAATTTAAAATTCTAAGTAATTGTAGAAAAATTTAAATGAAGAAATGAAACGTTGCTTATGTTCAAAACTGTGTTCGTTGACGCATTAACCATGTAAAGCAAACGTTTGGAATATAATAAAATCCTACCAATTTTAATATCCGGTATTTGAGAGTCGTTTTAAAATTTGAAGTATTTAAGGGAAAGTTAACAAAAATATTCATTCCCCATAAATAATTAAATTAGATAAACTGAATTAAAATTACACCTGCGAAACAGAATCCGATACTCAAGGACGAAGTAGTTTGATGAAATCTGATGACTGTCCATACTAAACAGCTCATCATTGACACATTCTCAAAGGTGGATCTTCTAAATACACAAAAAGAGATAGACACCTGTTTTTTGCGTGTAAAAGTTAATTTGATTCTAAATACTTATACAATTAGGTGTTAAACACGGAAACATATTTTACGAAGGTTTGTAATGACTTGCAAATACCTTTTATGAAAACAATCTTCCAGCGGAAACATATACACTAATTATTAGTAGTTGACCGAAACTCCCAAGGTTTTTAAAAGAATAAGATAAGTATAATTCAAAAATGTTCCGACCTTTTTTCTGTATTTTTTTTCCGTACGTGTTTTTTCACCAGTGCCAGATCCATAATTTTAAAATAGCCGGCCGGGGGAGGGGGTTACTTTTTTATATCGATCAGTTTTGGTGGTTTTAAGATAAAACTTTTAATGAAATTGTGAACACTGATGAACAGTCATTATGTGAATCAATTATCAACAGTAACTGTTGTCTTTCTCCATAGAGTCTAATGTCGACTATGAACTGCATTTCGCACAGTCAATTGAACAGGAAATTTTAATATGACTGATGACCAACGAAGATTATCTTTACTTAGAAGTTCATAATTTCAATCCTTTCAGGCCAAAAAAATATTTGATATTTTGTTATGTCCAAATGCTTTATTTACATGGTTCCTGATTCTCATGGCGTATCAACGTATACAAGTTGTTTTCTCCTAGGCAATGACGTATGCCTCGATATTATGACAGCTTTATACAAAGACAATCAAATTTAAAGAAAATCTTCTATAGAACTATGGTACAGTGTAGGTGAGAAAAGATGCAATTTATCTGGTATTATTTTGTATTTCAACATCTCAATAGCATAAGGATACACGTATTAATAAGGAATATCACATGGCAGGGTTGATACCGTAAAAGATACGATCTCCCAATACAATATATACACGTAATCCTTATCCACTCGTTACTATCCACACACCGAGTAGTCCGATCTGAAATCCGCGGAGGGATACGAATCACGATGAGCAATTAATGAAAACTTTGTAACGGTGGGTAGGTACAATCGGATCCGATACTCACGGAGCATAATTCCTCCGTGGGTATCGGATCTGACAGGTTGTACGATCAAGATTGTACCTACCCACCGTTACAAACTTTTCATTAATTGCTCCTCGGGATTTGGATCCCTCCGCGGATTCGGATCGGGATTCCCGGTGTGGTCCAGTGAGAAAAGATACCCTTAACAGTTATAGTGGCCAATATTAAGTTGTATTTAATTAAGTTTTGTCGTATGTGATGCCGTATGTACTGCATCAAGTACTTCCTGGAATTTATTTCACTGTAATATTTGTATTTTTTAAATTGTTCGAAATAAAAGGAGAGAGTTCAATATTCACAAAACTAATCTAGCCCCGTCACATATTTTTATGAATGTCCTTTGTTAAAAACCAAGTCAATTCTCGTCGTTCCTTAATGTTTCTGTCAGTTTCGCAACTTGTTGTTCATGTCAAATATTTAATCCACAAACTGTCTAGACTTGGGGTTATTTAGAGCTTTCCATCTCAGTGGTATTTTATTTCATGAAAAAGTCAGGGGTGCTTTTTGGAAAGCAAATGGTTGTATAGTAACTACTGTTGGTAATAATAAAACCCCACCTGACGAGAGGTGCAATGGTTAGACGTGACTCTTCATCAGTTTAACTTATTACTTATGTATTTAAATACACTTGTCGCCAGAGATCAATAGAACACCTGCACAATTATATAATAAAACTGTTTCTGCAATTTACCGGAATAACCCGATTTATGTTTCCGAATATTAACAACCATTTGGAATCGGTCGTGATGAAACACATTTTAACGAATAAATAAGAGCGTTTTACTATCACACTCTAAACAAGAGGGATAATTTATTTAATGCTTGTGATTACATGTTTTAGAGTTCTTGTCTCTAAGATCAATTTAATTGTTTCTTAATATTCCATAAAAAAAACGTTTCATTTAGAAAATCTCGTGAAAAAATTCGAACAACCTGCTAGAGGTCAACATTTTAAATTTACATTTCTCAAGCAAACAAACACGAGAGCGCCTTTTAAATTTCTAATATTTTTTCAATGAGTGAAATAAAGATCATTATAAGTTGAAATTCAGCTATTTGAAATCACCTGTCTTTCGGTATAATAACTATCCACCTGCAAATGTACACCTGCTCTCGGCTTTCGGTCTTTTTGTTGAACAATAATACTCTAAAATTTTCCAGTACAATGAAATTGCAAATATTTTTAATTTAAATACAGAGGAACAAACAATAAGTTAAACTAAATTACTTTTTCAATTTTCAACATTTAAGAAGATTTATCCATTTTATGCTGTGAAAGTCTTCCCGCTTTAATACGCGGACTGCGAGGGCGGTTCAGTTAAGGCACGTGCTGTATTCACGCGGACTAATGCTCCTTTATTATTGTTAAAATTAACAAACTTAATTGTCCGCAATGTTTTCCTAAGTCGCACGATCGCATTTTATGAATTTCATCCATGAAACAGGTGCTGGAAAGATCGAAAGTCGTTTGAATTCATCTTAGTAAATATAGAGATTTTATCTTTATACCTGTTGTAACGATCAGAAGATAATAAGATTGAAATTTGAAAAAAATGAATCCTCTACTCTCCTTTCTTTCGTTATGAAATATAATATCTGTTAATTGTTACATGTAAGTTAATTGGTTCATAAATATTTGCAACTGGCTATTTACGCTCATCAAACAACATCCAACATTATCGTTGATTATATCTTTATACCATGCTTTGAAATTTACCTTTAATTGGTGTACTTGTGTAATATAAGATAATCTGTATAACTTTATTTTGTATTTTTATAATTTTGTAATTTGAAACAGTGTCATGGTGAAATATTTTTGTTTTTTTATTCGAATTGAATGGGAAGGTTGAAATTCACCTTTCAAAACGTGAACATTATTTTTGGTTCATCCTGAAATCATATTTTTTACATTCGTCCGTATAAGTATCTTTTTTGGAAGCCGTTATAACAGTGTTTCATGTTTTGGATTCATTGAAGGGTTCCAAACATTTTAAATCAGATTTCAAATAATCACTTTCCAGATTGAGGATTATCGGAAAAAAAACCATGGTTATTACTATTGGAACTGAGAAATACAAAAATTATAAAAAGTAAATAAATATTGAGCCATCTCAGGAATTGCAAACAGCAAAATATATTTATTGCTTAAGTTATCATTAAGTCACTCATCTTCATAGCACATTCCATAAATCAAACATCTCGAAACAAAATAGAGAAAAGTATGTTGTATTTCAATTCCCCAATAGAACAAGACGCATTGATTTAACAATACTCCCTTTAGATCATATTTTGAAAATTTCTCAGTTTTATAAGTACCATTTATACCTATCTTTTTCTTCTTCTGTAACAAATAGTGAGATGTTGTATGATTGCCAATAAATCAACTAACCACCCGGACCTAAATGAAGTGGATTTAAGCAACTATTGGTAATTGTTTGGGCTTCAAGAAGCTATAAAAGGCCCCGACATGACAAAATGAGAAATAATTCAAACCATGCAAAAACCAACGGCCTGATGTATGACAAAACAATTAACGAATAACAAATATGACAGACACCTACCAACCACTGATTAAAGTCTCTTGGTTTTGGAACAGTCACATATATAGAATTTGGCGGGATTAAGCTTCTGAAATATGCATAATATTGTTTTTATTGGTATAAATATTGATTTTGTTATCAGTAAATTAAAAGCAAACTAAATATTACTAGTATGTTATATACATATACACATTCATGGATCTACAATCTGTCGATACCTGTATCTTGGCGTTGCACAAGGTCATGTTTTTCTCTGACTGTTTATGACGTCTTTACACTAAATCCATTGGATGTTGGATGTGTACGGATTGATAATTTAGTCTTAGATGCATGATTTTTTTTATTAGTTGTTAGTGGCTTTGAACTAGCTGTCAGATAACTGCGAGTACTCTCAGATCTGTTCCTAATGTCTTTTTGTTGTTGGGATGTACAAGCACCCTGCCACGTCCACTTGTATTTTTGTCCATCTGATGAGTTAAGCCTTTTCAACTGATTTTTATAGTTCGTTCTTATGTTGTACTGTTATATCACTGTCCCAGGTTAGGGGAGGTTGGGATCCCGCTAACATGTTTAACCCCGCCACATTCTGTATGTATGTGCCTGTCCCAAGTCAGGAGCCTGTAATTCAGTGGTTGTCATTTGTTTATGTGTTACATATTTGTTTTTCGTTCATTTTTGTACATAAATAAGGCCGTTAGTTTTCTCGTTTGAATTGTTTTACATTGTCATTTCGGGGCCTTTTATAGCTGACTATGCGGTATGGGCTTTGCTCATTGTTGAAGGCCGTACGGTGACCTATAGTTGTTAATTTCTGTGTCATTTTGGTCTCTTGTGGACAGTTGTCTCATTGGCAATCATACCACATCTTCTTTTTTATATATGAATATGATTGATAATTTCATATGGGCATATCCAAGAAATTAAATCTAATGTGCCATACAAAGTGTGCACAAGAAATCTCGAAATGTTGAACGTACCAAAACAGAGTATCCACATAGAGCCTACTTGATGAACGCCGTCGTACGCATGAAAGTTAAAATCAGTGCCGTGCGTTATTACACGCTATAAATAGCAAAGTAACGTTATTGTCTTGATGGATCCTTATAGTATGTTATATAACACCCACAGTTTTTGGTGGGGTTCGTGTTGCTCAGTCTTTAGTTTTTTATGTTGTGTTTTGTGTACTGTTGTTTATCTGTTGGTCTTTTTCTCTTTTTAGCCATGGCGTTGTCAGTTTATTTTCGACTTGTGAGTTTGAATGTCCCTTTGGTATCTTTCGCTTCTCTTATATAGATTTCTTTTGTTTTTGTGCCCATCTCGTTGACGTACACCCCAAATCACATTTCATTCATATCATGTATCTAATCTATTTGCTCTGACTAATTAAGGAAACACAAAATTATGTTTTATTTTTTTAATTTTCATCAAATAAATAAATAACTTGTGTTCTATATATTAAACAAAAGAACAGCACTACGTCATGTTTCAAAATTTCTGAAAACCGGGACTATTTTTTTGGCACATGAATACTTTTCAATGTTGCATTAATGAACAACACCCATCTTCGTGTTTCAACAATAGAGACATTCGAGAAAATGTCTTACTACATGACTTACAGCTGTATTTCTTAATGTCCGAATGTGTTTGTAAATGTGCGCGCAGATTTGACCTGTCGGCGAACGCTCGACCACAATGGTCACATCTAAATGGTTTCTCTCCGTGTGAGTCCGAATGTGACCTTGAAGCAACCAAGGTCGGGAGAAAGCTTTTCCACAGAGCTTACATTTACATGGAAGTGTATGTGTTCTTATGTGCATTTTTAGGGCTCCTAGCGATACGTAAGTCTTGTCACAATATTTACAAGAAAATTCCTTTTTAACTTGACTAGTACAATGGAACTGTTTATGTTTTGATAAGCCACTGAAAGTTGAGTAACTTTTATTGCACCCATCACACTGGTACCGTGTTGGCTCTCCTTCCCTGTTCTTTCTCTTAAAGGACAGGTCCAACTCAATAGTTTTGCTTTCTAATGGAGATGTATATTTTGCGATGACCGGATCGAATGCTGAATCCATTAATTTCCCCGCAATACTTGAGTCTATGTCTTTATTTTCTGTTTTTAATAACTTTTCTCTGACAGACTGTAGAGGGAATGGTCCATTATGCATGAATGGTGTCCGCGGTATAAACCCATTCATCATCGGATTAAAAGATGAGACGGGATCCGGAAAAGACTTAAATGATAAGTTTTCCTGCATGTTATGAAACGGAAGTCCAGGTGGAAACCCATGGAATCTCAAACCTAGCGGTAGAAAGGGTGAATACTGTGGATGATATCCAGGGAATACTGCATTTTGCCATGGATACACTTCACTGATTTTCGAGGTATTTGACGGACTTCCATTCGGACTTCTGAGGAAGCCTCTATCTGATTCTTTGTAAACAGGAGCTACAACTTCTGAGGATCGTTGACACATATCGTCGACTGATCCATCTGTCTTCACATTTCCCCGTCTGCTTAAATTAATTGGAGTCTGTAGTACGGTCATACAATCTGAGAAAAAAAAATGCATTTTCTTCTATTATTAAAAAATTAACTATCAACTAAATCCATTCAGTCTGAAATATATGCAAGACTTGCCATCAATTTGCGAATAGTATGTTTATATATTTTTTTCCCACGATTGCTCTGACGTCTTACTGCCCAACAGCTCATGATAAGACCGTCAGATGTCAGTGCAATCTCGGCATATATATATATATATCAGACGACATTTGCGATACTAGTACAAGAATTTCTATCATATAATGAAAAATGTTAAATATACGAAGATGTTATCTAGCAATGGTATTGAAAAAGGTGTGGGAAAGCGACAACACATTAAAACAACATACAACCGCTCAAATTGAAGTTCTCTATGAAACATTGAAGCATTCAGCAATTATTCGTTTTGTTCTCGACAATGCTTCGATCAATGAGACAAACTTTAAAGTACAACTAATACTGAACAACCTGTTCCGAAACTTGTTAATAATATTTTTACGATCACAATCTCGCATATTATTTTTTTATTTAATATCAGTTGTCGATAATAGCCAATATTCCGTCTCATTTAACTCCCAGCATGAAATAAACGTCAGATTTAACCCGTTGTTTTAAGAGGAAATCCATTAGTTAGTATAGTTTTATTTTTGTTGCACCTGTCGCTATGAAAGTCAAATACATATTTTATATAAATCAGTTAAGGCTTAAATGTTCTTAACGCGGTAACAGTTTGTTTACAAAGCGTTGTTTAACAGGTAGCAAACATGTATAAATGGGGCTTATACTCATTGTATAGTTAGGTCAATATTCAGTCACTTTTTGATAACTGCTTAACGTCCAGTAGCAAATATGATATATTCAAGATTGATTGATTTTTGCTTGTTTAACGTTCAGTGGTAATTATAGTACTGGTATAAAAGGGTATGTACAAGTGAGAGGTTTAGCTAGCTATAAAACCAGCTTTAATCCACCATTTTATACATAAAGAAATGCCTGTACCAAGTCAGGAATATGACAGTTGTTTTCCATTCGTTCGATGTGTTTGAGCTTTTGATTTTGCCATTTGATAAGGGACTTTCCGTTTTGAATTTTCCTTGGAGTTCGGTATTTTTGTTATTTTACCTTTTGGATAGGGGAAGTAATCAAGTCTAGCAATAGGCAACCTACGGACTCCTCTGTGAGTCGTTGTTACAAGGTGTGGCAATCATCCTACACAAGGAATCGGATTTAATGTTCCTATTCCGACCGCAAGTGGTCGCGTATTTATATACCCTACACAGTTAAAGGGATATCCCACTTTAGCAAGGGGAGCAGTCCAGGGATGACCATATTTCTATTCCCCAGTAAACCCTTGGGTTATATGGTCAGGAAGTGTACATGCTAATATAAAATGAAGAAGTGGTATGATTGCCCATGAGACAACTCTCCACCAGCATCTATGAGTCTCCGTATGGTCTTCAACAATGAGCAAAACCAATATTGCACAGCAAGCTATGAAAGACACTTAATGACAAATGTATAACAATTCCAACGAGAAAATTAACGGCCCGATTTATGTACAATACAATTAACGAAAAACAAATATGATATACAGCAACAAACGACAACCATTGAATTGCAGGCTCCTGACTTGGGACAGGCACATACAGAATGTATGAATGGACATTGTTGACATATACCACGAATCGCCCTGTATTCATGTGATAAAACACATATAATATTATTGAGGCATTTGTTCTCAACAAATACGATGTTTTCAGTTCTCAACAAATACGATTTATTCAATTCTCAACAAATACGATGTATTCAGTTCTCAACAAATACGATGTATTCAGTTCTCAACAAATACGATGTATTCAGTTCTCAACAAATACGATGTATTCAGTTGATTCAGTTGTTTGTTACATTTGTATGAATCTTCTTTTCTTAGTAAATTAATTAGTCGTTTGTGGTTTGTTTAACGTCTAGTGGCAAATATTATCCAAATTCAGGACGACAGTGTAAGAGAGAGAGATGGCAGTTGCTGTCAAGTAACCTAAGAAAAACTATATTAAAATGGCTGTGGGTATAGATAATTAATTTTTATTTAATTGTTGGATTTTGATTCATGAATAACTTAAAACAGTTTGTTGGTCTTGCCTTTTTTGTAAAAAAAAAAATATTTCATTCTTCATAGAAGACTTTTATAACATACCGATCTCTAGAATGAAGATAGCTGTCGACTTAGTTCATCCCCCTATTCCTCCCCAAATAAATGCTGTTTTTTAAGCAAATATTTTATATAGAAATTTTTGGTAGTAAACATGAGCATTATCTTGATGGTGTTACTTGGTAATATGCTTATAAAGGATAACATTAATTACCTAGATTATTTGTCAGAACAACAAACCTCACCGAACACCAATACCCACCCGATTGTATTATATTTTATAACGTCTTGTAATAATCTAATTTACTTTTTTTTTTGATTAAAAATGTATCATTAAATAGATTTAAATATTAATTAACTCACCATCCTTGTAGAGTTGATTACAGTTGACGTCCAGCTCCACTTTCGTTTCCATCAGAATTCGGTTCCTATCAGCATCTTTTTCTAATTGCGAGGGCAAGTCCTTAAAATCAACAACTTGTCTTTTTGTGTCTCTTTCCACTTTAATATAAGATTGAAAATTCATTTCTGGTAGTGACGGATTTCCTACATCTAATTCTCTCTTTTTCACAAGGAAAGATCTCGGCATGATATTGTATATTTAAAAGTTTATCAGAAGTTCACAAACTGTCCCATTTAATGTCAAATCAAATAGTTTTTCACGGTTTTTAAAACGTTTTTAACACTTGTTTTAAAGTGCCTATAATTGGTTATATCTTTAATAGTAATATGATCGAAACAAGTTAATTTACAACTTCTGACCGGGTTTGAGACGATCAGCAGTTAAATAATTTTTTTAAATGTATGGAAAATCACGGCGTGAAATAAAGCTGCTTTCATAGTTAACCTATCACAAAAGAGAAATGATTATTAAGTTATAGCCTGCGGCCAATCACTAACGACGTTTTGACTTTCGACTCCGCCTACTTTAACCGATCTTCCTTTACAAATGAAGATAAAATTACTTGTAACAGGTGTTTCACCTTAAAAGAAAATATTTATTCTGCCTTGTTAGGAAAACACGCAAGTCTTTATCGATTAAAATCTTCTTCTATAAATTATATACTAACATTAACAAAATTTTTAACCATAAATTTTTATTCTATATTGAAAAATTATAAAATATTTAAAATAAAATTGTTTCAAATCAAATTACAGAGGCAATTAACCTTGCTAAATTATGATTTAGATGTGATTATAATTCCTTTCACAAAACATAATTTTGCGATTAACTCATTAGTAGTGATAAATATAATTAAGGTAAAAAAGTCCGTCCAGTATATTTGCTTGAAAATCCGTATTCATTTTAAATGCAAAAATATTTTAGATTTTTATTGAGAATATTAAATATTTTTTATATTGGACTATGACGTATATCGAGAAAACGTTCCCTTTGTTATACATCCGTGTATTTACTTGTGCATACGATAATATTTCTTTGTATATAAAATATCAAAAGAACAACAATTAATTGTAAAAGTAAATTAAAAGCGAAGGCTAAGAAAATTTGTAAATGGAAATTTGGGGTGGTATATTTTACGACTGTTTAGTAACAAGTACCATCTTAACCACAATTTTTTAAATATTAATGATTAAATTCGTTCTAGTAAACCGACAATATGAAAACAGTTCTCGAAGGTGCCAAGATAAACGATTATTCTACTCTCTCATATTTGTCAAGCCATCAGCCCCTTTACGGTGAGCCTGCTTAATATTCCAACATTTTAAAAAGTGTGAATTCTCATGTTTACACAAGTGTCATCCTCCTGTCAATTTGATCTCTCCCTGTTATTGATCCCCCATGACCTATCACCTCCCCCCGGACACTTCCGTTGTCACAGTAGAGCGATAACTAGAAGTGTACACAAACTGACATTATCTACATGTTTTATACACTTTATTTTGTTTACAGAACAAGTGTTTGTTAATAAGTAAGTATGTTGACACAGATTATATACCTACCCAGTTTTTGTAACACATTTTAAATCTTTATAAATCATTTTAATATCAGTCTTGTAATTAATCTCTGGTAATTAATCGAGGACTGTTAAGAAAGTCTGTGTGTACCCAATTCCATTGGACTATTGCACACAAACAAATTCATGTTTCTATATTGGAAACTATTTTGTTTTATTATTTTCACAAATACTTTTAAAATTATATGAATTGAACGACATTTTAAATTTTCATTTGAGAAAAATATGCCCATCATTTAGTTCTATCTCAGCTCCGGTGCGGGACGTTTGCGCTTTTCGATAGGACATTTGCGCTTTTCGATTGGACATTTGCGCTTTTTTTAATGGACATTTGCGCTTTTTTTAATGGACATTTGCTCTTTATCAACACAACATTTGAGTTATATTATGGTTAAAAGTTTAAAAGATCTTTTAATAGCAAAAGCACACAAACCATTTATATACAGCTAAAAGACTGAAGTTTTTATCATCATGTTTGTCAGACCAAGGAGGCTGATCTTATACAACTATTTGGTCAGATGAAAACGACAACACTTAAAGAGGGCGAATTGAATTAAATTCCTTAAAACAACGACGACTCTTTCTTAAAAACAACTTGAACAGCAGATGGTTTAAAAAAATCAAATTTCAGTCTTCACAAATTGAAACAAGCTTTAATATTAGATAAGCCATGATGGTACAGTTCCACGGAATATCCACGAAATAGAATATAGACTATTTTCCGAATTGTATCAAAATGCATGAGGAATTTAGGGCAAAATTTATATGTTCCATCCAAAAACTTCGTTTTCTCTATCGTTTATCCGAATAATTCTTTTCTGATTTTGTCCTTCGTTCAGAAGAATTTTCAAAGAATATGTGAACATCTTTCCATGACTTTGTTTAATTTGGTTAAGATTACAGGTAAACTATCATCGGTGAAAAGCGCAAATGTCCGGGCAATTAAGTTCAGGTGTATCATAATTTAAAGCGCAAATGTCCATAGTGTTTAGAGCCCAAATGTCCCCGCGTCCTAGGCTCTGCTACTGGTAATAAACCATGAAATGATGAAATATTTGTATTCGTACAAAAATATTAGTTTCTTCACCAATACATCAAAAGGGATTAAAAAAAAAAGGAAGTAAGAAAGAAAATATTATTTTGCATCCAGATTATTGTCAAAGTCACTTCGAATTATTATTAAAACAATCACGCTAGATCACTAACATAAATATACAATCGTTATCTGTCCATAATATAAAAGAACTTAATAAATTTCGAAAGTGTTTATGTATTGCCAAAAAATTCGTAATTGTTGAATGTGTATATTATGCATCAAGATTGTTAAACTATATTAATGCTCCTACATTTGTTTTAAATTGTATTAATGAATAACTATATTGTACTATGGGATGCCTACTATATATAATACTAATTGTACTTGATACCTATATAAGTTGTATTGCTTTCAGAATAAAGAATATTTATGTGATAGCCTCTTTATTTTGTGTATATTTAAATTGTAAAATAAAGATGTATGATTATGTAAATGTGAAATAAAACTATAGCGTTTTATATGAAGCCCAAAAGTCAGCTATTACATATATAATTCAGCTTTGTTCATTTTGAAACAAACATAGGAAAAAGACAGATGACGAAAGAGTAAAAAATGAAGAAAAAATAAAGAAATTAATAAATTCAATTATTTTAAATTACTTAACGCACTCGATGGTGATTTTGATGTGTACCAATGTATTGGGTGAAATCTATTTTGCTGTGTACCAATGTATTGGGTGAAATCTATTTAAATTATAAATTGTATAGTTTTAGTTTAAACCGTAATTATTAAAACTCTCACAATGGGTTTCCACTTCAAAATGAGGGCACGTTTTCAGTATCTAATACACAACATTTAGGAATTAAGAAACAAATATTTAATTAAGAAATATATGACTTATGTAAATATATCAGCCAACATCTCTTCTGAAAAAAGTACTCTTAAAAAGTTTGGTCTTAAGAAAACCTTTTCAAAAGTTACAATTTAATTGGGTATTTAAAATTTTGAACCACCAATTAGTAAATCTTAAAATAATTGTTTATATGTAACAGGTAGAAACAAGTGTAAAATACATAAAGTTAATTGCCCGATTAACGTTTGGTAAATACACATCACTTAATACTTGATAAGAACCGTTTGCAGGTATAGCCTTTGAACTGACTGTAATCTAAATAGGTATATTGTATTGAGTGTTTGTTAAGTGATTTCTCTTTAAACAGGTGGATTTTAGTGGAATTATGATTCCTAAGTTAGAGTTACTACAAATGCCTTTTTTGCTCTTCAGATTAATTTAAGATTTATATTATTGAAACCACTATTGATTACATTTTGATGAATTTAGGAGCTTTGAAATTGTTAATTTATGAGTGGCGGTGACATACCATGACTATAGTATTAAATAGAGGAACTTAAAAGAGCCTATTCTAACAGTGCTGACTCCAACACTGGCGTCGCAAAACACATTTTTTTGCCTGCGAGTAGATAATCACAATCGTATGAATAAAAAGACTATTGTACTGTTACGTGGTTTTATAGCAGGTTAAAAGGTCACGATTTATACAATTTAGTAGTTTTAACAATTACAGACGACCAGACAAACAGAAATCAACAAAAACACAACAGAAACCAACGATTAATTTAAACAGAGAAACAAAGCAAAATAAAAAGAAAATAAAAAAAAAAATAAAATAAAAAAGTTAATAAATTAGAACTCAAACAGTCAGGTTTCACAGACAGTTAAAGAAATATACAAGTGGGCGAATAGGGGGTTCGTCCCCTTGACCCCCCCCAAAAAAAAATATCATGTTTTTCACTATATATATGTTCCGGACCATATGAGTATTTGGACCGTACGCGTATGGTCATGACGCGTATGGTCATTTCGTTAGGTATACTCCTATGGTCCGACCATACGCGTATGGTCGGACCATATGAGTATATACTCGTTTGGTTATTAACGGACCGACCATATGAGTATTTAGACCATATAGGTATTTTTCGAATAAATTCAAACTTCCTTAACAGCACAGCTCGTTCTCTGAACCAAAATCGGCACAATTTATTAACTTAGATCCTTTATCTTTGTTACATATTGTCTGTCTGAATCTTGGTATACTTGTTGTCTTGCCTTCGCTATCTAGAGTCAATTTTAAGTACCTTTATCCTGTCGACAGTTTCGTCCGTACGTGAAACCAGAAGTATTTGGTAAGGAATCAGAGCTTTGCATGAGGGAGATACATTCCTTAATTTAAGATAATTTCCAACATCTTGTAACAGCAAATTTTAATAACACAAAATCCGTATTTTCATGCCAGGACCGAAGTACTGGCTACTGGGCTGGTGATACCCTCGGGGACTATCAGTTCACCAGAGGCATCGACCCAGTGGTAGTAATAACATAGTAATAACATAAACGGTACCAATTTTTCTGCACCAGATGCGCATTTCGACAATCAATGTCTCTTCAGTGATGCTCAAGGCCAAAATATATGAAAATCCAAAGCTTATTAAAATGATGATGAGCTACCAAATTATTATCTAAGTTAAAATTTCATTTTTAGAAACTTTTAATTTATGACACCTTGAAGGGTTATGCCTAAATCAATTACTGTTCAACGTTCATCGTGTTAATTACCCGGACCATACGCGTATGGTCGAATCATATGAGTATATACGCATATGGTCATGACCATACGCGTATGGTCTAAATACTCATATGGTCCGGAACATATACAAATTTTTAGTATAAAAAAACTTCCTTTGATTGCTAAACACAATATACTTCTGATTTTAGCTTACGGTTCTCACCAATCTCCCAACAACGAACACTAAGTGATGACAATGAAACAATGAACACTAAGTGATGACAATGAAACAATGAACACTAAGTGATGGCCACGAAACAACAAACACTTAGTGATGGCAATGAAACAATGAACACTAAGTGATGACAATGAAACAAAACACTAAGTGATGACAATGAAACAACGAACACTAAGTGATGACCAAGAAACAACGAACACTAAGTGATGACAATGAAACAAAACACTAAGTGATGACAATGAAACAACGAACACTAAGTGATGGCAATGAAACAATGAGCACTAAATGATGGCAATGAAACAATGAACACTAAGTGATGGTCAAGAAACAACGAACACTAAGTGATGACAATGAAACAAAACACTAAGTGATGACAATGAAACAACGAACACTAAGTGATGACCAAGAAACAACGAACACTAAGTGATGACAATGAAACAAAACACTAAGTGATGACAATGAAACAACGAACACTAAGTGATGGCAATGAAACAACGAACACTAAGTGATGACAATGAAACAAAACACTAAGTGATGACCAAGAAACAATGATCACTAAGTGATGACCATGAAACAACGAACACTAAGTGATGACAATGAAACAACGAACACTAAGTGATGACAATGAAACAACGAACACTAAGTGATGACAATGAAACAACGAACACTAAGTGATGACAATGAAACATTTAACACTAAGTGATGACAATGAAACAATTAACATTAAGTAATGAAAATGAAACAACGAACACTAAGTGATGACAATGAAACAACGAACACTAAGTAATGACAATGAAACATTGAACACTAAGTGATGACAATGAAACAACGAACACTACGTGATGGCAATGAAACAATGAACACTTAGTGATGGCAATGAAACCATGAACACTAAGTGATGGCAATGAAACAATGAACACTAAGTGATGACAATGAAACAATGAACACTAAGTGATGACAATGAAACAACGAACACTGATGGCCATGAAACAACAAGCACTAATTGATGGCTAAAAAACAACGAACACTAAGTGATGGTAATGAAACAACGAACACTAAGTGATGGTAATGAAACAACGAACACTAAGTGATGACAATGAAACAACGAACACTAATTGATGCATGGCTAAGAAACAACGAACACTAAGTGATGGCAAAGATACAACGAACTCTAAGTGATGGCAATTACTTTTAATGGCATTAGTAAAACAAACCAACAAAAACACAGCACACAATGAATTGAATCTAGAATAACTCTATATTCAGTTGAATGTAAGTATATAACCGATAAAGATTCGACAACGTAAGTAAACAAGAATTAGGCCTTATACATACTGCGTAAGTAAACAAGAATTAGGCCTTATGCATACTACGAACGTGTCAATTCAAAAAATCTCATTTATCACTTCCGTATACGCAATAATAAATCGACAGAGCTTTTATTTTCAAATTCGGTATACAAATATAAAGCAATGTGTTCGAGGGGAATTAAGTTAAGACATTGTCTTAATTATCCATGTCCTTCGTGTTAATCATTGTCTTAATTATCCATGTCCTTCGTGTTAATCAATGATTTGTTTCACGCTTCGATGTATTTTTTATTTTCTAAGAACGTGAAAGTCAGAAAGGGGATGGGATTCATGACATTCTTGTTTTTTCTTTGCTTTATTTTTGAAATCCCTCTTTAATCATATCCAAGGTTATCTACCTTCTTAACCTACAACGGAGGTCTCAACATTATAACTTAAATAGGCATGAAATCTCTATCAACTTATCTGATAATAAACAAATACTAAACAACTCTATGTATCAACGGGGAGGAGACCATTTACGGTGTCTGCAAACAAATTTAAGTCATTCAATCGCATGTTTTATGTCATATAATGAGTTTACCATGGCGGTATCACCGAGTCGTGCATTCAAGGGGCATCTAAGGGGCATAACAATTTGATTTTAACTCATCATTTTAAAAACTTGGAGTCCGTTTCTTGCACAGTATTTCCTTTGTTTACGTCCAGGTTGACCGTTTATGAGCCTTTATTCAATTTTAAGTCGCACATATGTTTTTTTTTATTTATTGATTCCGACTTATTTTAAAGAAAATTATAGTATTTCATGTTTAAATAAAATGTAAACAAGAGGCTGTCATTTGTCAAACGCAATCTTGACTTCCATTTTCTAAGGAGAAACAACATATTGATATATACAAAAGGAATTGATAAAAGTCATAAAGTTATCAGGTGCTATTTCCAAATCATTCAGGGATCTTAACATCGGAATGAAAAAAACTTGAACATCGTCAATATGGAACTTGACCTTAATTTTGTTATCGGTACATACAACATACAAAATGTATTAAAATTTGAAAAGAATAACACATTACAAAAAATGAAAACAAATAATAATAAAAATAATTATACACAGTGTCACTGTAAAAGTTATGTTTATATCGTAAACACAATCCTTAGCGCAAATTTGTCCCAATTTTTGAAACGGCAAAATCATCTATATTACGAAGGAATACTTTTAAGACGGCTTTGTTGGAGTATGGACAAACAAATTGTATTACATGTACGAACCTGATATCCAACTGTCAGTTTGCTGTTGAATTAAACTGATTCAATAACATTGGTATCGACATCAATATTTGGCAACAAGAACTCTTTTCCCTTTGTTTGATTTAAAAAAAAAGTTATTAGCAGCGCCACTTGTTGACGAGTCATTGGTAAAATTCTAAACACGATAGACATTACACGTTTATGATCTAAACACACTAGGCATAACATGTTTATAATCTAAACATGTAATGATCTAAAACACGTTTAGGATGTCATCCCTATAGAATTTAACACAATCATAAACATGTCACACTGACGTTTAAACTCTAAGCGTCATTTTTACAGTGTATATAAAAAAACCTCTGAAATGTTTGCAGAGAAATCAACGCAACCGCCAGCCACCGCCCACGCCCGCCGTAATATCTCAAAATAATTACCGGATTTTACCACCAGACCGTAGGTAAAGAAATTACACACTTAAATAGTGATAAATGACTACTGATGTTTCCAGTTTAACAAAGTTGTCTTCCTTCATTCATTCATTTGATTGATTGATTGATTGATTGATTGATTCATTCATTCATTCTTACTGCAAATACGACAAGTGATTTTACCGGTGACGCAGGAACGATTCATACTTCCGAACTATGCTGCAAGATTTGTAGTACCAAACATGAACTTATGGTGTTATTCCTTTCGTTTGTCACTATATGTGTTTTCTTCTTAAATGTCCAATCAGAAGTAGATGCATTAATAGATAAAAGAAAACTAAGAAACCATAAGAAATGAAGTCAGAACAAGACAAACCAAAATACATATATAGCTACGTAAGTTCTATTGCTTATGAACTCATTAAATTAAACGACAGGAAATATAACTCAGAATACTAAAAAGTAACTTCAAAAATAGAAATTCAAGTATCAAATGATGAACACCGAATACTGAAAAAACCTAACTGACATAGAAAAACCATAATACCCGGAGTAAGATATCAACCACTGAAAAACGGATAAACTTAAAAAAAAAAAAAAAAAAAAACAGGCAGGACACTGAAAGATAAATGATAGGGCAGGAAATCTGAAAACCATTAAATTATTTGGATAGGATAGGATCAGAAATAATAAAAAATCTGGACAGACGAAGCAATGATTTAATTCTAAAATTACATCCCACACGACGTCGCCCTGCTTGGAGTTCCCACACGACGTCGCCCTGATTGGAGTTCCCACACGACGTCGCCCTGATTGGAGTTTCCATACGACGTCGCCCTGATTGGAGTTCCCACACGACGTCGCCCTGCTTGGAGTTCCCACAGGACGTCGCCCTGCTTGAAGTTCATACCATTCACTCTAGTTGGGTGGATTCCGAATGGATTAAATAGTTTCTTTCTTTCTTTCTTTCTTTCTTTCTTTTTAGTAAATTCCTCCACTATCTGGAGCACCATAATAAATCAAATAGCCTCTCAATTCTTGATATTTTCTTTTTTATACTAAGTATCACTGATCAGATATTGTTTTATGGTTTGAAATAATTTGATAAATGTCTGAATGCCCTTTATTTAGAGACAAATGCACATCAAGTAAATCATAATGGACTTAACAAATAGACATTGTATAAATATTTGATAGAAGACTTTTGTTTCAGTTCTTGCAAAATTATTGCTTCTGGAAAAGAAGACATTCTGTTTTTGTTGGTTGTTCAATCTTTAGTTTTATTGAATGTTTTATTATTGTGTTGTTTGGTTTTTAATGTTTTTTTTAAGCCATCGCGTTTTCAGTTTTTATTGGACTTATGATATCGATTGTCCTGTTGGTATATTCTCTCTGTTTTTACAAACTTTATCACTACAGTTGCGCGTAATAATTTGCCATTCATAAAAAGATAGTAGTTATTATCTATCAACCTTTTTGGAACCTCATTTTCCGAATGAAACCTGTTCTCTAATACGATGTAGAAATAAAAGTATAATCTTCTAATTTTACGGTTATAAATCCATTGTTACTAACTTTGTTAGCAAGTGAAAATTAATGATGTTATTATTTAAGCCGACTAACCTGTTACTTAAAACATTTTAGTGACCTTGCATTTTACAAGATGTCTGCCGGTTGCCCGGGCAATACAATTGACAACCAAAAAAGGAAAAGAGACAACAAACCCATTAATAAGAAAATGACAGGTAAAATAAAAGGTGAATAATGATTAAACTCGTCTTTGTAAATCATAGCTATATCCCTTTCAATGATAGTCATGAACTTGTTTGGCATGATATACCTGTTTGTTTGTAAGCATGACATTGGTATTAAAAACGACACGATTGACATTGGAATTCTTGCACCAATTGCAGATGCATAAACTTTATAATCCTCGTATAGATTGTAGAAACACACGTGTTTTTGTTGTTTTATTTACCATATCTCCATAAAAAGGAGAACACGTTACGTTTCATGACTTGTTATTTTCTTTTTGTGATCCGACACAAAATATAAACAGATTGTTTATTTATTTTACATAATATTAAGAGATTAATTCAAGGTTATCACTCCTCATTTCGTTTGGTGTGACTAGTTTGCTTGACCTTGTGAAAAAAGCGGCTGAAGACACTAAAGGGACAATCAAATGTAAGAGTAGCATTCCGAGCTCAGAGATATTAAAATCCTCCTGATAGTTCTTGATGGTTAATCAAGTATTATGACTGAAAATAGAAGGAAAAAAAAAATTACGACCGGAAACAGAGCAACTAAAGCCTGAGTAAGTGGAGATCATACAACGAAAGAATTATTAAAGGGACCAATAGCAACAAGACTTTCTATTAGTAGATATAAGAAGATGTGGTATGAGTGCCAATGAGACAACTCTCCATCCAAGTCACAATTTGTAAAAGTAAACCATTATAGGTCAAAGTACGGCCTTCAACACCGAGCCTTGGCTCACACCGAACAGCAAGCTTTAAAGGGCCCCAAAAATGAACACTAAAGTCCAAGTAACAAAAACACACAAAAAAGAGCTACATAAGTTTGATTTATATTGATGTTTTTTGTTAAAATGGGGAATATTTTGGTTATTATAGTCACCTCTCTCTATTGCACCTATTTATATACAAATATGGATTTGTGGTATAATTGCCACTAATCACAAGATGCAAAATAATGTAGATGTATAAGCAGCTTTAGATCTACGTCAGCAAAACCCATACCGTATGGTAAGCAATAAAACTCCCCGACATGAACATTAAACAATTCAAACGAGAAAACCAATTTATGTACAAAAAAAAAAAAATAAACGAAAAAAAATATGATAGACATCGACCAAAGACAACCACTGAATTACAGGCACATGACAAGAACATACACAATTATCGGGGTTAAACATGTTTGCGAGCGCTCTACGCTAATATGAGACAGTGATGTAACTGCAAAACATGAGAACAAACTTAGAAAATATGTCGAAAAAGGCTTGATTCACAAATAGACACAACTCACAAAAGAAAACCAACTATCAAAAAGACTAAAGATACAAAGTACTGATCTATGAGTACTCGCAGTAACTGACAATTACAACTAAGAAATAAACCATATTTCCCTGTATGTTTATTATAAACGGGGTAAAATGTAATTTGTTCCTATAATAGAAACGAAAGGATATGGGGTATCCATCCATGACACAAAATCAGTACATGCACAGCCAAAAACACACAAAAAGCAAAGGAACAGCACTTTTATTGCTGTTCTTCATTTCAAAATTACAGTGAGATTTAATGTACTGTTTCTTAGTCAGGAATCTCTTTATAGTTGTTGAAGCTGTCTATTTTATTTATCTTTTTGATGTACGGATGTTTTTTCTCCCAAGATAACTTTATGAAAGTTTAAGGTTGCTTTCACTTTGTGTCAAATTATATTGTTCTGTTCAAAATTTGTTTTATTTTATAATCTCAGGGTTGTATTTTTCTGATTAAATATGAATAGAAGGACATTTTAGATATATATACGTCAATAAGACAACACATCCCTCCTGGGGGTCATGTTTCTTCCTAACTTATAAATGCATGAACAAGTATTATTATATTATAAGGAATCGTGTTGTTTCTTGTTTTCAATTTCCGCTCATTGTATAAGCATTGTTTATGCTTATATGGTTTAAACTTATTCGCCTCTTACGTCAAAGATACAATTGAAAAGGCATAGTTTTGGCCAATACTAAATTGTCTGTAACACAAGAATCCTAGATACCACAATCATAAGGACTTTCTATTCTTGAAAACGCTATCAAATCTAACTAAAAGGTGTATTGCATCAAAAGAAAATAAATATGAATGCAGAGGTAAAAAGCAACGGACGTTTCAGTACGTACTTAAGGTACGTAAAACGTATGTTGAGCACCACGGATGAAAAATGAACGATATCAAGCGAATGTTTGACGTATGGTTAACATCCGTAAAACACGTGTAAAACGTACATATCACAGAATAGACTTATGGATTGAGATATGATGGTACCAGTGTAAACTTTATAAGATGCATATTTTACAACTATAAAAAAAACATGTTTTTGTCCGTAAAATGCATACATAAAACGTAAGTTGAAAAAAGAGGCGGAAGACACTATAGGGAAAAATCAAACCGATAAGTCGAAGAGATATCGACAAACCATGTAAAAAAAGAAAAGACAAACATAAAAAAGACAAACATCAAAAAGACAAACATCAAAAAGACAAACAGCAAAAAGACAAACATCGAAAAGACAAACAACAGTCTACAAAACACTACACAAAAACTGAAGAGTGTAAAAATATTAAAACGTATGTAAAAAGTACGCTTTTCATGTCTGATTTTATATATTTGTTTTCCATGCGTGGTTCTTGACGTCTGTTTGACGGGATGTTTTGAACAAACGCCCGTAAAACGTACTGTAGCGTACTTGCTGTTCGGTGTGAGCCAAGCAGTGGCGGATCCAGAAATATTCATAAGTGGGGACCATTGACTGCCTAAGAGGCCCGCTCCAGTCATGCTTCAGTGATTCCTATATAATCAACCAAATTTTACCACAAAGGGGGGGCCCCTGAAAACCTCTAAATCCGCCTCTGCCAAGGCTCCGTGTTGAAGGCCGTACTTTGACCTATAATGGTTTACTTTTTACACATTGTGACTTGGATGGAGAGTTGGCATTGATACCACATCTTTTATATTTTCTTTGTAGCGTGTCCATTTAATAGGTTGTACTGGTGACTATGATATGATTGTTATTTGGTAGCACGTGAAGCCGCTTTAGCAAGTGAAAAGTCCTTATTTTCACACAGTTAAATTCTCTGGAAATTCAGTTCTGTACAAACATTTAATAACTCCAAAGTTTTTACATCTTTATTGTACAGTCTTCTGCTCTTCAAAAAAGCACAAATGGTTAAGCTCTTTCAATTACTAAAAATAGCATCATGTCCAATTCCATTGCACAGGTTTTTTTATTTTTATTTACTCTGAGGCGCATTAGGGATATTGACCCATTTGAGTCCCTTGGTTTTTATTTGTTACCTTTATTTGTCTCTTCCAAATCGATTTACGATATTTGAACATCGGTAAGCTACAACCGCCTGAAATTACTTCATTCTGCTGTCCAATTCCATTTTGCATTTGACTTTTGTAATGTCAAACATACTTTAAGATATTGTAGAACAGTTTTTAATAAATTAACTCTGATACGAAGCTAAACCTAAGATATATTAAAGGTCTTTAACATTTTGCGGAAGAGCCATCTTTGCAACAGTTTCAACTTTCTTTGGACCAGTTCGTACCCCTTTTTTAATTTTGGTTTTAAGTCTGTCCATAATTTTACAAAGGTTTGAAAGATATTTATCTTTTTATTTAACGCTTGATAATAGATTTATTACACTAAAGCTGTTAACAATAACTTTACTGCTACAGCTTTAACGGTAAGGTACCCTGATAATATTGATACAGTGTAACCTACCTAATCCGACACCTGAGTATTCCAACATCCTGCTTTAACCGACACATTTTCATGGTCCCAAAATATGCCTATCCTTGCAGAAAAAACCTGAGTATTCCTACACCCTGCTTAATCCGACATTTAATTCTGGTCCCCCAGTGTGTCGGATTACACAGGTTTCACTGTATCTATAAGAGCATGGTTTCATTTAGACAAGTATTCTTTTCTTCTATTTTATGTTAGAATAATACAATAAAATACAATGTACTACATGAAAGATATTTATCAAATGATTTCCCATAAACAATATTATCCTCAAGATATAACACTGCACCATGACACAGAAGTCCGCGAAATGCTTCTTCAATTATTCTCTGAAACGATGATGCAGCAATACATAGTCCAATCCATGGCATTGATGTATACTGATAAAGTTCACCATTTGGAGTTAAAAAACGCAGTCTTTTCTTTGTCACTAGGTTTGATGATAAAAAAGTAAAATAACAAAAATACCGAACTCCAAGGAAAATTCAAAAGGGAAAGTCCCTTGTCAACTGGCAAAATCAAAAGCTTGAACACAACAAACGAATGGAAAACAACTGTCATATTCCTAACTTGGTACAGACATTTCCTTATGTAGAATGTGGTGGTTTAAACCTGGTTTTATAGCTATATACAAGTTCAGTGACGGTCTCTCAGTAGACACTGAACGGTATCCTTATGTCGTTTTTCTTTTCATGCCCTGTCGTAGCGGAGGGGGCATTAAGGTGTACCCTTGTCCGTCCGTATACGTCTAACTTAAGTTTGCCTCATGTTATGAAACTTACGTTACTTTTACAATTATATAAAAATAATACTTAAAAACAAATTAAGTCTTTTTTGAAAGTAGAACACATTTTTTTTTATATTTATTTTCCATAAGAATAAGTGTTTTACATTGAATTATGACGGAACGTAGCTTGACTCACACTGATGTAAAATCAGTCAAAATCAAACATTTCTTACTCTGCATGGCCACTTAAATCTATTACCATGCTTCCCTTGTAAATAAAACTGATCAAGTGAGAGAGACACAATTCATGTATTGTAATTGTATCTGAGGCACACACTTGAATGAGATTTCTTACATCCAAGACAAAAATGTTTAGTTTCTTATTTCTTCAATGAATAATAAGCAAATGTTTAATATAACAGAACCTGTTTAATTTCATGAAATATTAAATGTGAACAGGAGTAAGTGTTGTCTATATTTCGGACCATCTTTTTAGCTGGTTTTTGTTGTTATATTAGTTTTCTGTGTTATGTATAGTGAACCGTTGTTTGACTATTTGTCCCTATTCTTTGATAACTTGTGTTGGTTTTGGTTCCCCTTTTGTATCTTCTAGGTACCCTTTTGTATCTTCTAGATCCCCTTTTGTATCTTCTAGATCCCCTTTTGTATCTTCTAGTACCCTTTTGTATCTTCTAGATCCCCTTTTGTATCTTCTAGGTACCCTTTTGTATCTTCTAGATACCCTTTTTGAAAGAAATTTGTCTCAGTTGATTAATATTTAGGTTCTATGTGGCACGTGTTGTTTCCGTTGTTTAAATAATGCTTTGCCTTTGTCCACCGTGTAGAACGTCAAATGCGGGGTGTTGGCTATGTTTGACACGGGGTGGCGGTTTTGAAGCGGAGAAAAAGCGATCAAGGTAAGTAAAAGTATCAAAATTTCTTTTTTGAGAATTGTTAGCACCAAATAATGTATTGCATAGAAGGAACCGAACCATAATCTATTTCCAGCAAGCAGAAGCAGACGTTTCCAGTGCTCCGTTTTCTCAAACACCTCTCCCCAGTTTTCCGTGTTGACGATTTTGAGACTTCATACGCAAGTTTCAGGATAAAAAACTTTTGGCGATTTTTTCCAGTATGATTTATATAGAAATGAATACCTATCACAGATTTTAACCAAATGCCAGCTTCTTAGGCAAAATTTTTGGTTTTAAAGTTAATTTATTATCGAAATGTAATTTGTAGCTCGGGGTGTCAGATTTTGCGTCTCAAGGGGGTGAGGCGTTTATTAAAAAAAAAGGATAGATTTGCCTATAATTCGGTCTTTATCTGATAGTTTGTAATTCAAACACATCTACTCTGTTATGATGACTCATTACAAACTTAATGTATTTCATTTGGCCGTATTTTACTTTTTAAGTAATGTGCATTTTTAATGTTAGAAATAGAGAAAAAGCCTAAAAGTATTTTTTTTTTTGTACCTGAACATGATTTACTTTCCTTTTCAGTTACTACCATGGTCAGGAAGAGTCACGGCTATAGAGCAGACCTCCGTATACGATTGCCCGAAACCACCAACACTAAACTTCACAAAATTTCTTCACCAGTTTCCTCTACAAAGCACAGGTGCACGCCGCAAAAAGGACTAACTCTGAAACGAATTCGCTTACTCACTCCACAGAAATACTCACCGCCATCTATATTTACAAATGACAATAAAGCTTCAAGAGCACCTTAAGATGATGACACATCAACTTTAAAAGATTTCAAAACAGCAATTTAAAATCTAGAACATAATCTGCTACTGATTTTCTTTCATTCATCCAAATGGCGATTGGTGGTAAATTATTTTTTCCCTCATAATAGGCATGATTTTTCATTGAATAAAATATTGTTTAAGCACTTGCGAATCACAGGAAGGTCTATTTATACAACACCAACAAAGCAGACATGTCGCTTCAAAACCGCCACCCCGTGTCAAACATAGCCAACATCCCGCATGTGGCGTTCTACACGGTGTTGTCTATAAGCTATACTGTAATTTTTTTTTTTCATTGACGAAGAAAAGAGATTTGGATGGAGTATAAGTCAAAGAGTACACGATATTTGTTTATCCGTGAAAGTATTATATTGACGTCAATATAGTACTCCATTGGTTTATCTTATCAAATATATGTTTCGGATCTGACTTTTCAACTTATTTTAAAACTTGACTAGTTATTTATAAGTCGAGCAAGTCATATTTTGTTTTCATTTTTTGTATTAATGACTTGAATTTGGGTGGTATAATAAACTAAAGGACAAGAACAGATTTACACCTGTAATCTATTGAATGAAAGGGAATCGCTTCAGCTTTACCCCCGCTAATTACAATTGATAAATTTATGGGTAATTTCCCCCTTATTCTTCAGATTAAATCGCCCGGAAAGTCAAATTTGGCTAAATCTTTAAATAAAGATGTTCAAAAAGGTGTTAGATATCATTAAGGCCATGTGTTAGAATACCTGTCATTAACTTTTCAAGGTTTTGAAAGGAGAGGGACAGTTAGTATGTTTTAATATTTAAAAATCCCAGAAAATTAGAACTATCATTTTGTCTAATTTGTCTCATATAAAATCAGAAGCGGAACGGACTGTACTGAAAATCAATTTTGGGATAAAATTGAAATACTTTGTATTCCAAACCCCCCCTCGGAACCCCATATTCATAAACATTCCATCAACCCAGATCACCTGTTGTTGATTTAATTACCTGCATCTTCCAGCACGCTTCATCCTTGTTATACACCTGTATGGGATGACAAACTGACAAAAGTTTAGAGGGTTTCAAATTGATGTTTAACCCAAATAACACCTGTTTTATCTAAACTGTATTCTAAAGAACGGATTCCCGCCTTCTTAAGATATTGCGTGAAATAGGTAGACGGTTCTGTTTCCGTTTTAATTTCAGTGTATGATGACCCCTGATCAGGGTCAAACATATAGTATACAGAAAGGTAACACATCTTTGTCTTACATGATATATAAGAGGAAATGTATATAGCTTGCATGACGTGTCACTCAAATCTACCCTGAAACATAGTAGTCGACACGAATAACAAAAATTAATGGGAGACAGATTAAAATAAGCAGTGTTGCTTGTTTCTGGAACCTATTTGTTATGATATATTATCTTAATAGGCATGATTTTTCTTTGATTAAAATATTGTTTAAGCACTTGCGAATCACAGGAAGGTCTATTTATACCACACCAACAAAGCAGACATGTCGTTGAAAAACTTTGCTAGGTGTTTTTATGTTTATTATAATTACACGTCCCTTTCAATATTGTAATGAACTGCTGTTTTTGTGTCAATTCAAGAGGTTTATACTTTAACAGTTCCACAAAGAACCCTTGCAAATAATGACAACATTTACACAAAAGAACTCTTGTAGATAATTACTCCTGGCGTGTTCTGACTATTTGAAATATTTAGTTTAATTTACAATATTTTTTTGCCGTTGAATTATATCGTATAAAAAGGTTATTGAATACATTTAATATTTGACTATCTACATTCATAGAAATAATAATTGTATCAGATAAAATTGAAATATTGTATACAGATTAACTGTCGACAACATATATGATTGGTTAATCCGAGATATATCTTATTTATGATTGGTTAAACCCTTAATGTCTCTCATTTGCATTTAAACCGAGTAAGATAAGAGTTATCGTGGTAAATATCTTTACGACTTGTCGTGTTTCGTGGGCACCATGTTGGAAAGTTATAAATCATAAAGATTGTAATAAGACAATACAAATAAAGTGATAATTCTATGGAGACTTGTGATAATGGAGTGTAATTAGTGGGGTAACAGCAATCTAATGTAACGACTCTTTAATACTCGTGGTTAACATTATGAATAACATTACAACGGGAAATAACGAGATTTTGATGCGCGTTTCTGTATAATAATGTCTATTTTTCAGCTGTTATTAAGATTTGGTGATATTAGATCATAACTTAGGAAACGTTAAAAAGAAGGCAGTCTAGTACACACATAAGAAAGTACATGAAGAAGAAAACATATTGTTTCTACACCATCAAACACAATGCTATTTTCCTTGTATCTAATAAGTTGTTAAGACAACTATTAATTGACCATTATGACACCAAATGAGAAAATCTCCGCACTTTTTTTTACAAAAGTGTTCACCATCTTTTTATATGTGTAAGGCATTTGTACATCAGTTAAGCAAAGGGAATATACAAACAATTCTATATTTTCATTTAGTTGATTTTTTAGTTAAAAAAATTTTGATAAATTAATGATCCGAAGACAGAATTTCAACCATCACCCCGCTATATAATTTTTTTCGGAGACTTATCCTAGCTCATATCTAGATGAATATTAGAACATTAAAAAAGAAAATTTAGAAACTTGTAACTACATAGTGACACATTAATACGATTTTAGATTTGAAACGCAATTCTTCATTTACGAAAAAGAAAAAAAAAAAAAAAAAAAACAACGAATAAAGAAAGACAAATACATGTATGCTATGCTCAAGGTTTTCCCGAATAATATTGTCCATAACAAACTATGGGAATTGTTTACAAAAAAGGTGGGATATCCTTGCTCATATGGTAAAATTTTCAAGCCGCAATTCATATCCACCATGTATATGCTGTTAAAATATGTTGATCACCATGCGTGTGGATAATTGCGTGTCATAGTCGGCCTGAGCTGTCATTACTATTTTTTTAATGAAAGTGTTCGGGTAAGGCAGTTATACAACCCATCAGACCTCCACTTCTATATATTAGAGCTAGTTGTTATAGTTGTGATTATGTCTCTTGGAACCAATGTCTGCATTTGGTGGGTAATACATTTGCACACACAAACAAACGTGGCTGTGTATTTATACATCCAGCAAGAAAAAAGTTGCAAGGGTTTTGTGCAACCAAGAGCTACTAGAAAAGTATTTATGTTTAATTCATTATCTTGCGAGGTTAAGTATATACTAATTCCACACAGACAAACGCTCTCTGTTGGCAAGAAAGTATGTTTAAGTTAACACTGCATTGTACGGAAACATAGTATTTTACATGAAGATTGAAGCTATATGTACATTAATGATGTCCTATTTGTATATAGTAAATTTTGAAGATGTGACAACATTATATCGATTTATGTTCTTTTTGTATATGTAAGATCTGAAAAACGTAGCGAAGAACTTTTTAAGATGTGTCTTGTCTATTATTTTTGTAAATATAAATAAATATTAAGACCTCTGTTTCTCTTTTTTTGTTGTTGTAAAAGTATCATAACCTGCGATTTTCTATATTCAAACTTAAATTATTCATTGCTAAATTGACAAATCCTGTCAAAAATGACATGCGTAATCTACATATGTTTTACGAAACATGTTGGCATATCTGCTTTTATAATTTAGACAAAGAATTATTTTGTAATCAACCGAAGTAATAAAGAACTAACTTTGCTGAATTCAGTTTACATATATTACTACAGACAATCTTCATTTAAACAAATAACATAGTAAAGAAGAATTTTTTATAAATAATGTATATCTTATTTATCCCAGTGATATAGAAATAAAGGACACTACAAAAATAAAAGATCGTGTTCAACCTGGCCTAAATTCATATATGTATACCCTTTTATGATCTGATCGATTTACTGTAAATTTGGGCTTTCCAAACTTTTGTTATCACTGCCAACGTTTTGATGGAAGTTCGTATAATATAAAGAAAGCAAGAAGATATCAAGGCGGCAATCAAACACAATAACTTTGATAAAAACAGACAAAACCATGTCCAAAACAGAAATAGGACGACTATAGACAAATAACAACACATTAAAAACACTACACAGAAAACTAAAAATAGAGCAACAGAAACCCAACAAATAAGGAGAAACTCTGGGAGGATTGTCTTCATCATGTGATTTCTGGGAGGATTGTGTTCATCACGTGATTTCTGGGAGGATTGTGTTCATCATGTGATTTCTGGGAGGATCGTGTTCATCATGTGATTTCTGGGAGGATCGTGTTCATCATGTGATTTCTGGAGGATTGTGTTCATCATGTGATTTCTGGGAGGATTGTGTTCATCATGTGATTTCTGGGAGGATTGTGTTCATCATGTGATTTCTGGGAGGATCGTGTTCATCATGTGATTTCTGGGAGGATTGTGTTCATCATGTGATTTCTGGAGGATTGTGTTCATCAGGTGATTTCTGGGAGGATTGTGTTCATCATGTGATTTCTGGAGGATTGTGTTCATCATGTCATTTCTGGGAGGATTGTGTTCATCATGTGATTTCTGGGAGGATCGTGTTCATCATGTGATTTCTGGGAGGATCGTGTTCATCATGTGATTTCTGGGAGGATTGTGTTCATCGTGTGATTTCTGGTTTTTTGCTACACAAACAAACCAACCCAAACACGAGACAGGTGTGACACCTGTCTTGTGTTTGGTTTGGTTTGTTCGTGTAGCGTCGCCTGGATTTAGATTTGTGATCCGCCAGATGGTTCAATAACTTAATATATTTTTTTTAATATCAGATACCTTTACACCATAAATGAAACTACTTAGTAAGCAAACGTTGGATATAGATAATACCAATAACCCATAAGTCTTACTGTTAAGAACCATTTCATACACACTTGCATGGATATTTAAGAAAAAAATATACATTTCCTTGATTAAGGTCGTTGAGGGTTTCTCGCCTTAAATGTTATATTACCCCCAGTTTTTGGTGGGGTTCGTGTTGCTCAGTCTTTAGTTTTCTATGTTGTGTTTTGTGTACTATTGTTTGTCTGTTTGTCTGTTTGTCTGTTTGTCTTTTTCTTTTTTAGCCATTGCGTTGTCAGTTTATTTTTGACTTATGAGTTTGAATGTCCTTTTCTTGTATGCTGTTTTGTCAGTTTTTTCATCTCTGAAAGTATATTACCTTTATAATTTTTCCAATTCTAATTAAACAAATCCCTTGTGTTTTAAACATTATGCCGGTTTAATTTTCAAGAGGGAACACTAATGACTAATGGTGTCAAAACCAAGTAAAAATAAAATTCTGTCAAAACAATGTATAAAATACTTTTTAAGTTATAACAAGGCATACATTGCACCATTGTCAAAAAGTATGAATATAAAAAGGTAAAGTAAAACACGGAAGTCGAAGAAGATATACTAATACTAGGACAAAAACACAACGGACAAAACACAACACAGAAAGATATACTAGGTTATGGACAAAAACACAACGGACAAAACACAACACAGAAAGATATACTAGGTCATGGACAAAAACACAACGGACAAAACACAACACAGAAAGATATACTAGGTCATGGACAAAAACACAACGGACAAAACACAACACAGAAAGATATACAAGGTCATGGACAAAAACACAACACAGAAAGATATACTAGGTCATGGACAAAAACACAACGGACAAAACACAACACAGAAAGATATACTAGGTCATGGACAAAAACACAACACAGAAAGATATACTAGGTCATGGACAAAAACACAACGGACAAAACACAACACAGAAAGATATACTAGGTCATGGACAAAAACACAACGGGCAAAAACACAACACAGAAAGATATACAAGGTCATGGACAAAAACACAACGGACAAAACACAACACAGAAAGATATACTAGGTCATGGACAAAAACACAACGGACAAAACACAACACAGAAAGATATACAAGGTCATGGACAAAACACAACACAAAAAGATATACTAGGTCATGGACAAAAACACAACGGGCAAAACACAACACAGGAAGATATACTAGGTCATTGACAAAACACAACGGACAAAACACAACACAGAAAGATATACAAGGTCATGGACAAAACACAACACAGAAAGATATACTAGGTCATGGACAAAACACAACGGACAAAACACAACACAGAAAGATATACAAGGTCATGGACAAAACACAACACAGAAAGATATACTAGGTCATGGACAAAACACAACGGACAAAACACAACACAGAAAGATATACTAGGTCATGGACAAAAACACAACGAGCAAAACCACAACACAGAAAGATATACAAGGTCATGGACAAAACACAACACAGAAAGATATACTAGGTCATGGACAAAACACAACGGGCAAAACACAACACTGAAAGATATACTAGGTCATGGACAAAAACAAAACGGGCAAAACACAACATAAAAGATATACTAGGTCATGGACAAAACACAACGGACAAAACACAACACAGAAAGATATACTAGGTCATGGACAAAAACACAACGGACAAAACACAACACAGAAAGATATACTAGGTCATGGACAAAACACAACGGACAAAACACAACACAGAAAGATATACTAGGTCATGGACAAAAACAAAACGGGCAAAACACAACACAGAAAGATATACAAGGTCATGGACAAAAACAAAACGGGCAAAAACACAACACAGAAAGATATACTAGGTCATGGACAAAACACAACGGGCAAAACACAACACAGAAAGATATACTAGGTCATGGACAAAAACAAAACGGACAAAACACAACACAGAAAGATATACTAGGTCATGGACAAAACACAACGGACAAAACACAACACAGAAAGATATACTAGGTCATGGACAAAAACACAACGGACAAAACACAACACAGAAAGATATACTAGGTCATGGACAAAAACAAAACGGGCAAAACACAACACAGAAAGATATACTAGGTCATGGACAAAACACAACGGACAAAACACAACACAGAAAGATATACTAGGTCATGGACAAAAACAAAGGGGAAAAATACAACACAGAAAGATATACAAGGTCATGGACAAAAACAAAACGGGCAAAACACAACACAGAAAGATATACTAGGTCATGGACAAAACACAACGGACAAAATACAACACAGAAAGATATACAAGGTCATGGACAAAAACAAAACGGGCAAAACACAACACAGAAAGATATACTAGGTCATGGACAAAACACAACACAGAAAGATATACTAATACTAGGTCATGGACAAAAACACAACGGACAAAACACAACACAGAAAGATATACTAGGTCATGGACAAAACACAACACAGAAAGATATACTAGGTCATGGACAAAACACAACGGACAAAACACAACACAGAAAGATATACAAGGTCATGGACAAAACACAATACAGAAAGATATACTAGGTCATGGACAAAATACAACGGACAAAACACAACACAGAAAGATATACAAGGTCATGGACAAAAACACAACGGACAAAACACAACACAGAAAGATATACAAGGTCATGGACAAAAACACAACGGGCAAAACACAACACAGAAAGATATACAAGGTCATGGACAAAAACAAAACGGGCAAAAACAACACAGAAAGATATACTAGGTTATGGACAAAACAAAACGGGAAAACACAACACAGAAAGATATACTAGGTCATGGACAAAAACACAACACAGAAAGATATACAAGGTCATGGACAAAAACACAACGGGCAAAACACAACACAGAAAGATATACTAGGTCATGGACAAAAACACAACGGGCAAAACACAACACAGAAAGATTGAGCAAAGCCAACCCCCCTCAAATTGATTGGCAGATTAGTGATTGTTTAAACTAAAGATAAAACTGCTTTTATTGACGAGAAAAGTGTCGATGGGCATTGATTTCAATTATTTCATGTTAGTAGAACATGTGCATGAATTTAGCTGTGATTTTATGTATGGTTGAACAATTCAACAAAGGAACATAATCAATGACGTTTGATGACATAAAATACAAGCAAATACTGTCAAATACTAGAGGTTAAAACATATTGTCACCTACACTTCATTCGTCTAGCAGTAAACCCATGCTGAGCAGGGACTTTTCGTTTGGCCGTGTGGAATCTATAAATACCCTACCACATCCTGTCTAAATGGGGACTTTAAATAAAATATATCATGTAGAAAGAAAGCATGGTATCTGCAATTTAAGGAATGCTTGCAACAACTCTTTGAAGACAATTTTTTTTTCCAGCACGAAAGTTATTCTTTTACCAATAGCCATCTTAATTTCCACCTGTAAGTCAGGTCGATAGTGTTTTGATAACTACCAATATAAATTGAATTTGTTCTCGTACTGAATATGCATAAGATATTTGCCACTAGTGGTTATGCATTAGATATTTGCCACTAGTGGTTATGCAGGAAATATTTGCCACTATTGGTTATGCAAGACAAAATCAATCAACAAAGATCATTAGACAATGATTAGAAGAAATTGACCAGTTAGCACAATATAAGTTTTTATCATTTGCATGAGATATAATGCAACATAAAACAGTCGTTGTAAACAAAATCAACTAAATTATGATAAATATATTTTACATTATATACAGGATTTATACAAAAGTTTGATATAATAGTATTATTATAATAAAGTATACCCCTACATTAAAATTTACAGACAGGGTTCTTTTCACATTTTTGGCTCCTCCGTTTAGGTTATATATATATAGATATAGGAAGATGTGGTGTGAGTGCCAATGAGACAACTCTCCATCCAAATAACAATTTATAAAAGTAAACCATTATAGGTCAATGTACGGCCTTCAACACGGAGCCTTGGCTCACACCGAACAACAAGCTATAAAGGGCCCCAAAATTACTAGTGTAAAACCATTCAAACGGGAAAACCAACGGTCTAGTCTATATAAAAAACGAGAAACGAGAAACACGTATAAATTACATAAAAAAACGACAACTACTGTACATCAGATTCCTGACTTAGGACAGGTGCAAACATTTGCAGCGGGATTAAACATTTTAATGGTACCAAAACCTTCTACCTTTTATATGTAAATGTGGTTTGATTGCCAATAAGACAAATATCTACCAGAGTCCAAATGAACTACGATTTCTAATCATTTTTTCATGAAATTCCAACCCGAATAATTCAGTCCCTCCCTGTTATCGATCTCTCCTTCTTACAATGTTATGTAAAATTGAGAATGGAAATGGGGAATATGTCATAGAGACAACAATCCGACCAAAGAGCAGACAACAGCCGAAGGCCACCAATGATTCTCCAACGCAGCGAGAAAATCCCGCACCCAGAGGTGGTCCTCAGCTGGCCCCTACATAAAATTGTGTACTAGTTCAGTGAAAATGGACTTCACACTAAACTCCAAAACATATAAATGAACTAAATTTAAAAACATACAAGACTAACAAAGGCCAGAGGCTCCTGACTTGGGACAGGCGCAAAAATGCGGCGGGGTTAAACATGTTTTGTGAGATCTCAACCCTCCCCCTATACCTCTAGTCAATGTAGAATAAAGAAACACATAGCAATACGCAAAAGAATGTAGCAATCGCAGCAGAATGTAACGACTGAATTATTCCGATTACATAAATGTTTATGTCATCAGCGATATTCTTGATTTAGATCAAATCTTTAATATAATTTTTGTATTCAGGCCATGTATTTCCTTTCTTTGTTTTGTAAACTTAAATTTTGAAATCTCTCATCCAGCTAGGTAGAATAAAATACAAAATTTAAAAAAAAAAAAAATGCCATATAAGTATGACGCTAGTTTTAACATCAAATTTATTCTTCTACAGTAATTTTATCTTGCAAACTAAAGATCATTATTGAATGTTTCATTTTGAACCAAATGGCGATTAAAGATGTCTAAAGTTCAAATGTTCCCATAAAAATCTAATTTATCTATTTCTAAAAGATTTTCGGAATGTCTGTTGTGTTTTTTTTTCTGACTCTTTTATCCCGGAACGTTTAACATAAAGCTACCAGCATGCTGATTCAAACCAAAGAAAAACATAAGTTTGGCCTTACACGGACCCGAATTTTCAGAAAGCTGATATAAAAGTCAATCTAACGGTTTCCTCAAGGTGAAGATTTATAGTGTGCGTCAAAGAATCGGTAACATCTTCCATTGATCCGGTGGATAAACGAACTACCGTCACAGGTGCTGATGTTATATTTATCCGATCATTGTCCAAACAAGAGATAAACGAGATACACAAATTGGAAAACCATTGATTTAACTTTCTTCAACAAATCAAAATTTTTATATAAAGAGGATCTCCTTGAAGATAAACCACAGCTATTCCATCTGCTGCTACTGATGAAAAATTCAACCTGTCGCCATCTTTTGTTGTCGTCAAGTGTCCAAACAACCGAAGACAGAGGCTGAATGTCATAAAATATAATGTCTTTATTGACTGTAGGAAATTATTTAATACTTCACTTGAATTAATCATACAAGTTATATTTCTTTATCATTTCTATGCACAAATAACTTGTATAGGTTAAATATTTTACAAATTACAAACATGCTGAGAATTGTTAGTGGAAACATCTTGTTTCATCATTTGCAGTGCAGCCTACTAGAACGTCCAATAGTCATGAACCAGACGACTTTATACGAAGATTTATATTTCATGAACATATGAAGAATAAATAACAGTTGTCAATTGTTAAATTAACTTAACTTTTCACAAATTTTTAACGGAATCTTCACTACCTGTCTTTTCATCTTTTTCAGTTTGGCTATGATATTATCATTTTTCTTCTATTAAAGGTTTTTGGTTGATCATTTTGGTATCTTGTGTCCCTTCTGTTTTACTGGAACCTCGATTTGAACTAATGTTACCCTTTGCTAACCTCTTTACGAATAAAATTAAAAGCAAGACAAAAAAGTACCATCTTAAGATCAACTATTGTGCCAATGGTGGGCAATCGGCTGTAGAAGTGTCTATGATCTGTTAATATCCAATGCACCATTATTTTAAATTGTTGATGTCTCACCACGAGTTTACTCGATGAAGTTCGATCTAGGAAAGCAGACATTATAATTACTTACAACCAAGACCTTTTGTTTCTGGTGGAAAGTTGTCTCATTGGCAATCATACCACATCTCCTTATTTTATATTAGGTAACAGATATTTACAGGCCTGGATGAATAAAGCTTATATTTAGTGGGAACCTATGTGAAAATGAAAATTTATCCCCAAGAGGTGTTATTTGTTAAACATACACTTTGGGGGCATATATCTGTTTAATACTTATACAAAAATCAAGCCTTCGTTTGTTTATAACCGCAATTACTTGGTTGATTGTAACGGGAATTATGCGTTACAAATGATCATAATTTATATGTTCCGTTTGTCGTAACTACAAACCCGACCTCCGCCGACTATCACGACCATATTTTTCCTATCATGATTAACTTGACCGGTTCAAATGGTTGAGTAGGAACTGATCACTCTTAAATGATTTTTCTTCACCTGAATTCACCCCCCTCCCCCACCGCCAGGTTTTCCCGGTGAAGGGTAGTATTTTGTGGACTGTTGTTTGTCTATTCCTATAGGCCGTTAGTTTTCTCGTTTGAATTGTTTCACATTTTTTCATATCAGGGTCTTTGATATTCAACTATACAGTATTTTTTCCCTCAATGTTGAAGGCCGTACGGTTCCCTATAATTGCTAACATCCACTTTATTTGTATCCTGGTGGATAATTGTCTCATAAGCTATCACACCACATCTCCTCATTTTTACATCGTTTATCTTTCGTTGATTTGATTTTGATTACCCATTAGTTTCCCTAGTTTGTATCACACGTAGTGATATAAGATAAAGTTTCCCTAGTTTGTATCACATGTAGTGATAAACGGTAAAGTTTCCCTAGTTTGTATCACATGTAGTGATATAAGGTTAAGTTTCCCTAGTTTGTATCACATATAGTGATATAAGATAAAGTTTCCCTAGTTTGTATTACATGTAGTGATATAAGGTAAAGTTTCCCTAGTTTGTATATCGTGTAGTGATATAAGGTAAAGTTTCCCTAGTTTGTATCACACGTAGTGATATAAGATAAAGTTTCCCTAGTTTGTATCACATGTAGTGATATAAGGTAGAGTTTCCCTAGTTTGTATCACATGTAGTGATATAAGGTAAAGTTTCCCTAGTTTGTATCACATGTAGTGATATAAGGTAAAGTTTCCCTAGTTTGTATCACATGTAGTGATATAAGGTAAAGTTTCCCTAGTTTGTATCACATGGATAAAGTTTCCTAGTTTGTATCACATGTAGTGATATAAGGTAAAGGTTCCCTAGTTTGTATCACATGTAGTGATATAAGGTAAAGTTTCCCTAGTTTGTATCACATGTAGTGATTAAAGGTTAAGTTTCCCTAGTTTGTATCACATGTAGTGATATAAGATAAAAGTTCCCTAGTTTGTATCACACGTAGTGAAATAAGATAAAGTTTCCCTAGTTTGTATCACATGAAGTGATATAAGGTAAAGTTTCCCTAGTTTGTATCGCGTGTAGTGCTATAAGATAAACTTTCCCTAGTTCGTATCACATGTAGTGATATAAGGTAAAGTTTCCCTAGTTTGTATCACATGTAGTGATATAAGGTAAAGTTTCCCTAGTTTGTATCACACGTAGTGATATAAGATAAAGTTTCCCTAGTTTGTATCACACGTAGTGATATAAGGTAAACTTTCCCTAGTTTGTATCACATATAGTGATATAAGGTAAAGTTTCCCTAGTTTGTATCACATATAGTGATATAAGATAAAGTTTCCCTAGTTTGTATCACATGTAGTGATATAAGATAAACTTTCCCTAGTTCGTATCACATGTAGTGATATAAGGTAAGATTTCCCTAGTTTGTATCACATGTAGTGATAAAAGGTAAAGTTTCCCTAGGTTGTATCACATGTAGTGATATAAGGTAAAGTTTCCCTAGTTCGTATCACATGTAGTGGTATAAGGTAAAGTATATAGATAGGAATGTTACTAATATGGATAATGTGAAAACGAAATAATTTACCCAAGAGTTAAATTTTATGAAAACGAAATTTTAAATTGAATTACTCTTAAACAAAATTTTCTTATGTTAATGAGCACTAGGTAATTCTTATGCACCCTTTTATCTCACCTTGCCCAATGGGCTAAGTGAGCTTTTCTCATCACTTGGCGTCCGTCGTCCGTCGTCGTCGTCGTCCGTCGTCGTCGTCGTCGCCGTCCGTTAACTTTTAAAAAAATCTTCTTCTCTGAAACTACTGGGCCAAATTTAACCAAACTTGACCACAATCATTACTGGGGTATCTATTTTTAAAAAAATGTGTCCGATGACCCCGCCGACCAACCAACATGGCCGCCATGGCTAAAAATAGTACATAGGGGTAAAATGCAAGTTTTGTCTACTATTTTGAAAACCGTTATAAATTGAGCAAATCTGACATAGGTAGAAATGTTCAAAATATTGAGCTCTATCAATTGTTCATATACTTCAAAACTGTCAGACGATTTCTTATAGGAGTTATTGCCCTTAAATGACAAATTTTACCTTTTTTTTCATTTTTGCCTTTTATCTTGAAAACTATAATAGATAGTGAGAAACTTTAAATTGCAAAAATGATCAGCAAGACAATTTCTACAAATAAGTTTGCATTGTCGAATTCATCAGTCGACGCCTTAATAAAGTTATTGCCCTTTGATGACGATTTTACCATTTTTTTGTGTTTTTGCCTTATATCTTAAAAATTATAATAGATAGATAAAATCTTAAATAGGCAAAAATGATCAGCAAGTCATGAACTACAATTAAGACATTATAGAGGAAATCGTCCAATGACTCCTTATTGGAGTTTTTGCCCATTAATGACTATTTTCACAATTTTTTTTTTTTGCATTTTGCCTTACATGATAAAAATTATAATAGATAAATATACACTTTAAATCACAAAAATGATCAGTTGTCAAGATCTACTAACAAGTTAAATTTTGCTGATATAGTTAGTAGACTGTCACTCTTTATAGGAGTGATTGCCCTTAAATGAGCATTTTTTTACCCTCTTTTGTGTTTTGAGCAAAACTAAAGAAGATAGAGAAAAACTAAACAGACTAAATGATCAGCAATACAAAATCAACAAAACAGAGATTTTTACGGAAGCGTATTAGTACGGAAGCGTATTTACGGAAGCGTATTAGCGCCACACATTTTTTTTTTTTATAATTTTCTTCCTATCTTTGCGTTTTAACGCAAACCTTTGCGTTATAACGCAAACCTTTGCGATATAACGCAAACCTTTGCGTTAAACGCAAACCTTTTGCGTTATAACGCAAACCTTTTGCGTTATAACGCAAACCTTTGCGTTACAACGCAAACCTTTGCGTTTTAACGCAAACTTTTGAGTTATAACGCAAATATTTGCGAAATAACGCAAACATCTTGATTTCAATTATTCATTAAGTTTTGTATATATGCCCGTCTGTCATTAAATTTCTGTTGTGATTTAGTTAGGAAAAGAACCATGAATACATGTACAAGGCAAAGTCATTATAATAAATATGCATAGGAATCAGAAAAGTATATAATTTAACAAGAAAATAGATATGTTATAGGCATATTTTATTTGAAAGGCCAACATTTTAGAATTTTGATTCAGTAAATAAGAGCAAAAATAATGTCATACAATTGTAAAACTGTCAAGGCAAATAGACAAAATGATCTTTATGCTGTAAAATGAACTATTAAGAAAGATTTTTTTTTAAATTTTGATGTAAGAAATCGTTTTTAAATCTCAGAATATGATAAAGATTCTTTGATAAAAGTCATGAAATTTTCAATCTAGAGTAGTAACTTGGTAGCAATTTAAATGGAGAGAACATAATTTTATTAATAAAACATCTTCATTTTATTCATTTATTGCAAAAGGGTAGTTAGCCAACTTTACACAATCCTCAAACGAGAGCTTACTTTGGAAGAATATTTATATTCGGCTATTGCTATATTAGCAGGGTTGGTTTTTTTTCTTCGGTATAACTTTAATTTACTCAATTTTCATTGTAATATATGTACACGTATTATCATGTATATCATTTTGGGGGCACTTTATAGCTTGATGTTCGGTGTGAGCCAATGCTCCGTGTTGAAGACCGTACTTTGAACTATAATGGTTTACTTTTACAAATTATGACTTAGATGGAGAGTTTTCTCATCGGCACTCATACCACATCTTCTTATATCTATTATCCTGCTCATTATTAGTTAAATAGTAAAGCATTTTACTTTGCAATGAGTACAAAGAAGATAAATTTTAATATATACAGCCTCCTCCATTAATAACTGCTGCTTCCTTTGAATCTTGAATAAGAAATAAGATGAAACAAATGTTTGCGTTATATCGCAAAGGTTTGCGTTGTTATTTCGCAAAGGTTTGCGTTATATCGCAAATGTTTGCGTTATAACGCAAAAGGTTTGCGTAATAACGCAAAGTTTTGCGTTATAATCGCAAATGTTTGCGTTGTAACGCAAAAGGTTTGCGTTATAACGCAAAGATAGGAAGAAAAATAAAAAAAAAATGTGTGGCGCTAATATTTTTGTCATGAATTCTATTCTCGTCTTTAATGTTGGAGAGTGTCCTTTGTTGGATGTGCACTTAGACCAAGGTGAGCGACACAGACTCTTTAGAGCCTCTCGTTTTCAATTGTTTTTTAATTTTAAAATGTGTCTTCTAGTTAATAGTTTTGTCTCAAAAATATAGAAGATGACCTTTGTAGAAGTGCATTACTAGAATGCCATGGTTTGGCTGTGAGAATGATGTAGGGATGATAATAGCAACAAACTGTCATGAACTTTTTCATAAATCATCATTTATACAGACAAATCTAACTTTAGGAAAGTTATATTTGGATGCTGTTGTGGCGTTCTATGGGACAATGCTTCAGTGACTTTATAAATATAAAGAAATTTCCACCTGTCGCGTCAATACACCTGTTTATTTTACACGCTTGTCGGTCACAATTATTCTGAATTAAAAGAGAGACACGTGTCTTGGTCATAAAGCTGCACGTTAAGGAAAACATTCAAAATTGTTTAAATAAATGCGTGATTAACATAAACGTCACCCCGAACTAAAGCACGTGCCGTGAAAACGACACTCCAATCTTGAGCACGCGTCATGAAAACGAAAAAATCAAAAGACATTTACATAATGAAAAGGTGCAATGAAATTTGATTTTCGGCAAGTTTACAACAATTTTTTAATCTTCAGGTCTAATTGCAGAAGATATTTGGAACAATAATAAATGTTCTTTTATTAAACACACTTAAATTATCAACTTATTATATTCAAAATATCAAATATATTTAAAAAAAAATCAAATTATTATAGCAAAAGATGTATTTTTTTCAGTGAATATTTCTCTTCGAGCTATTAAAAGAACACAACTACACGTTCAAATAGATAAATGAAATTTGTCAACCGAGGTCGGGTAAATTTACTTATCATAGATGCCATGCCTAAAATTTTGCAATCTAGACGCACGCTTCGCCTACAAAAGACTCATCAGTGACGCTCGAATCAAGAAAGTAAAAAAGGCATATTAAAGTACGAAGCTTAAGAGCACTGAGGACCCCAAAAATTCAGACAGGTCTTGCCAATTACATCTTATTTAGTCTATTCCTTCCTCAAGTCGAAAATCCTTAGTATTTAAAAAAATTCGAAGTTTTATAAACAGTAAATTTACATGAGAGACATCATTGAGGTTTGGTTGAACACTGTTATAACTGTATGTATCTTCCTCTTTTTTTTTTAGAATTAATCAAATGTATAGAATTGCATAATCACTTATGTAAAACTGATGTCCATAAATTTCTGTTATTGCGGAAATCCAATATGGTGGACGGAAAATAATTTAAAACAAAAATGAGGCAAAAGATACCAAGGGGGAAATTCAAATCTTAAGTTGGTTAGAAATAAAATTCATTCTCCGGGATTTTTGGTATTCATTACCGTATACCCATTTTCTATGATTCATTATGAATTAAACACTTTTGGTGGAACTTTATAGTAAATAAGGATACATCTACAAAATAAACACAGAATGGAAATTTTTGTCGGTTTCTGGGTACCCTCACGTTTAATTAAATTTACCAAAACTGCAAATAATATTGGTAAAAAAAGATATTCACGAAATCAAATATTTTAATAATTTTGCACATTTTTTAACTTGGACTTGTCAATTCTGAGGTTAGTCGAAAGGAGTCAACATTGAGTTTTGTGAAATATCTTTATAAATTAATTGAATATTTCTGAAAATCTGCTTTTTAAATTTTCTTTTCTTCTTGCTTACATTAATATTTGTCTTTCTATATTGGGAGTTAGACCCCCTCCAAATTTACCTTTAAGGTATTTGTCAATATGGAAAATAGTTCATCTAGTTTAAAAAATCATTTTAATGGCTATTATAAATAAAACACTATGCTATTTTTACGATGATTTCTAATTGTTAATGGTTTTTGCGCCGTCTGAGTGCTTTAACTATGGCAAGCCGTTCTCTTCAAAACTATGTTTAAACCATGTTTTCGAAAAAATTACACACTGAGAATTAAAAAAATCACACTGAGATTTAAGAACCTAAAATAATACGCTGAGAAATCGAAATTACACACTGAGATTTTAAAATTACACACTGAGATTTAAAAAAATGAAAAACACACACTGAGAATCTAAAATTACACACTGAGATTTTAAAAAGACACATTGAGATGAAATAAATTAAAAAACACACACTGAGAATTGTTAATTACACAATGAGATTTCAAAAATACACACTGAGATTAATATGCAATTTACTAATGAATATTCATGAGATGAATAATTCAACAGATTAATATCTTGGTCTCCCGAACGCTTGTCATTATAATGAAATGCGGCCTACAACCAACATTCGTAATAAATTTCAAGACTTAACAACTTTTTTTGCTAACTCATATTCATAAGTTTATTGCCTATAATTCAGATTATTTCTTACAGTATATCGGGATTTTTTGCTTAAAACTGTTTAAGCATGGTCCCTTTTCAAAAGTTTTTCAACTGTTACCCTGATTTCGCAAGGTAATCGTTTATATATTTTTTACGTATATATGCTATAATAGGCACTTAGGGAAAAAAATCACTGCATTGTTTGTATTTTTGCAGATCTTTCCAATGTTTTCTTATAATTTTAATAAAGTTTTTCACTATTTGGTTATATTTTGTAATGAGATTAAGTGGGTATTTTTCTTGTTCTATTGGTCTTTAATAACGTAGTTTTTCTATACGTTGTATTTTTAATGTTTTTTATAAAACATTTAGCACCAAATTGAAGGACTAACGAGTTCTGTCCCCTAGTTGTTTAAGCTTGTAATAGATTTAGATTTAGTATGCTAATTAGATATGTGCGCATCAAAAGTGCGCACAAATCTCAGTATGTAATTTTAAATTCTCAGTGTGTAATTTCAAATTCTTAGTGTGTGTTTTCAGTTTATTTCATCTCAGTGTGTCTTTTTGAAATCTCATTGTGTAATTTTCAATTCTCAGTGTGTAATTTTCAATTCTCAGTGTGTGTTTTTCATTTTTTGTAATCTCAGTGCGTTTTTATGAAATCTCAGTGTGTAATTTTTAATTCTCAGTGTGTGTTTTTAGGTTTTTTAATCTCAGTGTGTTTTTTTTTCAATTCTCAGTGTGTAAATTTTTCGAAAAATGGTTTAAACATAGTTTTGACGAGAACGGCTTGCCATATTTAACGGTTGATGTCTTCACTAAACGGAGACCTCTGCACGAGATACGTTCCACTGTGTATCCCTAACAAGATATATATACGTATAAAGGTAAACAAATTCGTATGAATAATTTCTCACGCTTGCGAATTAAAAGAAATTTTTATTCACTTATTTTCCATTTGCAATCTTTGGTAAAAACAGCAATAAATAAATAAAATAGATAAAAAGAAACAGATACAAAAACAATCAAACACATTCTAGCAAAAACCGTAAAAGCAACGTGTTATATTCAGTGGTGGATTCCTACAACACATGTATATTATAAGGTATCGGTGAGGATCACTTCTTCAATTTTTTTTTTATATATGTGGTTATTTTGACACTGTAACATGTTTTTATTTTGTTTTCTTTTCATTCAAACCAATCAGTGTTAATCAAAGATTTTACATGTGTTTGATATCTATTTATTTTGTTATGAATGATAACTTTGCTCAGCAATGGGCTCCATAATTGTCCTAATAAAATATCTATTAATTTAGTATCCATCGTTCGGTACAAATAAGGCATTGACAGTTTAATTTATTTATAGTACATTGTAACCGATGTTATCTAAAAGATGAACATCGCTGCTAATGATTTGGAGTCATATGTTTATTTTATGTTAACTATTAATTCATTCAAAATGATTTTTATGAATATTGAGTGATTAATCTTTAATTTATTGTTATTACCTACGTATAGTTCTATGGTCTTTGTATATCATTGGAGACTTTAAATTGATATTTAGTTGTCTATCCAAGCTTTGACGTATTTCCCGTCTTTCTTTCTTTTCTTATATTAGGTCAGATTATATAAAACGCTCGAACTGTAGGTGTTACGATTTTAATGTCTTAGAAAATTTTCCATGTTTTAACCACTTTAGTAATGGAAAAAAGTTGCATTTTATTAAACTATCAAAGGAAAAAATACTAAGAATTAACACACCCGTCCTAAATTCTGTATTAAATTCTATTGAAAATTAAGCTATCCATACCTGCTTTTATATAAAGATAGTAAACAAATGTACCTTTTCAAAGGTAATCCATCAGAATGCGTAAATATGATATTGCCAAGATCTATTCTCAAGTGTTTGTATGGCTGTTCCAAGATCTATCCTCATATTTGTATAACTGTTCCAAGATATATTCTCAGGTTTGTATGGTTTACCACGATCTATTCTCATGTTTGTATGTCTGTCCCACGATATATTCTCAGGTTTGTATGGCTGTCCCACGATCTATTCTTATGTTTGTATGGCTGTCCCAAGATCTATTCTGAGGTTTGTATGGCTGTTCCAAGATCTATTCTTATGTTTGTATGGCTGTTCCAAGATCTATTTTCAGGTTTGTATGGCTGTTCTTTCATACAGCAAAAACATTCAAAACATAACAAAGTACACAATAATTGTGCCTGTCTGTCTTCGAATCATGTTTTATTATTATCCCTTTAGTATTTTCCTTTTTTAAAGACACTCAAGTATAAAATGAGTAAACATGCATATAAATGTTAATAAATAACTCCCGTTGATAGATTAAAAATATAAAGGTTCCAACTCCATCACATAAATTTGACTTTAGTGGGTGATAAACAAGTCGGTTTCTTTATATTTCTATCATTTTCTTCTGATCGAATTGTTATCCTGGGGATGCTAATTTTGTATCAAGCAGAGTGTGCACTCTACTTCTCATACAACCTTCTTGGTAGGACTATGTCGTTATTTGTAGTGTGCTCTCCACTTATCATACAACCTCCTTGGTAGGACTGTGTGTCGTTGTGTGTAGTGTGCACTCTACTTCTCATACAACTTCCTTGGTAAGACTGTTTGTCGTTATGTGTAGTGTGCACTCTACTTCTCATACAACCTCCTTCGTAGGACTGTTTGTCGTTATGTGTAGTGTGCACTCTACTTCTCATACAACTTCCTTGATAGGACTGTGTGTCGTTATGTGTAATGTGCACTTTTCTTATCATACTACTTCCATGGTAGGACTGTGTGTCGTTATGTGTAGTGTGCACTCTACTTCTCATACAACCTCATGGGTAGAACTGTTTGTCGTTATGCGTAGTGTGCACTCTACTTATCATACAACTTCCTTGGTAGGACTGTGTGTCGTTATGTGTATTGTGCACTCTACTTCTCATACACTTCCTTGGTAGGACTGTTTGTCGTTATGTGAAGTGTGCAATCTCCTTCTCATACATCCTCCTTGGTAAGACTGTTTGTCGTCATGTAAAGTGTGCAATCTCCTTCTCATGCATCCTCCTTGGTAGGACTGTTTGTCGTCATGTAAAGTGTGCAATCTCCTTCTCATACATCCTCCTTGGTAGGACTGTGTGTCGTCATGTAAAGTGTGCAATCTCCTTCTCATACATCCTCCTTGGTAGGACCGTTTGTCGTCATGTAAAGTGTGCAATCTCCTTCTCATACATCCTCCTTGGTAGGACTGTTTGTCGTCATGTAAAGTTTGCAATCTCCTTCTCATGCATCCTCCTTGGTAGGACTGTGTGTCGTCATGTAAAGTGTACAATCTCCTTCTCATACATCCTCCTTGGTAGGACTGTTTGTCGTCATGTAAAGTGTGCAATCTCCTTCTCATACATCCTCCTTGGTAGGACTGTTTGTCGTCATGTAAAGTGTGCAATCTCCTTCTCATGCATCCTCCTTGGTAGGACTGTTTGTCATCATGTAAAGTGTGCAATCTCCTTCTCTAACAACATCCTTGGTAGGACTGTTTGTCGTCATGTGTAGTTTATCATACTACTAATTTGACGATATCTGTTAGATTCCGATTATATTCTGTTTGATCAAGGAGGTTGACTCAACCTTCTTGGTTAGATTAACAAAAAATAATTCCACGATGAAAGAGGGATTACAGAAATATTGTGATCTGTTTATTCTCGTAGTTACATTAACCATATTTGCAGGATTCTTAAGAACTCAATAGAACTTCTAGAAAATTTTAAATCTCGGTCATTCTCTGAAAAAAAATTCTATCAAAATCTTCGATTTTCACACCCTTTACACCACCATACCATGTGAAATATTTAATACCCGTCTTAAAGAATAAAATCCACAATGCTTTTCTCTATAAAACTGGTACCAAACGCTACAAATGTACTGTTGTGGGATATATTTTTGCATATTTTGTTAAAAATGAACCTGAAAATAAAACATGCTACACTGAAGAACAAGTGATCAGTATGCTGGATTTTCTCGTTGACAAAATATTTGTTAAATTTGTTAAATTTGGAGGTAGAACTTTCTCGGTTGTGACAATGTGGGTCCGTAGGGGTATGTGAGTTTCTTTGATTTTTTTTATTTAACAACCAACTGTTCATCTCTAATGGCCGAACTTTTCTTATTTTCCTGAACTAGAGATTGAAGAAACCACAGATACAGCTTCTTCTGCCTCATTTCTAGACATTTTCCTCGAATTTGACAACAGCGGTCATCTCAGTATCAGAATCTATGATGAACGAGACGATTCAGTTTTATCGTAGAAGTAATTTAACAACTTCACCCGCGTATGGAGTATACATGTCTCAACTCGTGCGATATTCAAGAGCTTGCAATTGGAAAATACCAATAAATTCATCATAGATACCAGGCTTGAAATTTTGTACACCAGAGGTTTCAAAAACTCATCAGTGACGCTCGAATCAATAAAGTTGAAAAGGCCAAATAAAAACGAAGTTGAAGATCATTTAGAACCCAAAATTCCGAAAGAACAGCTAAGGTAATCTATTCCTGGGGTAGAAATTCATTCGTTTTTAGAAAAATTCAAAGTTATCGGGTTTTTGACTTTGGGCGTTCCTGGTGCAGGTGGGTCCTGATGTGTGATTCGGACTCAAGAGGTTTTTTCAGTGTTGTTTCCATTTTGTTTACTCTTGTATTTATCAATATGGGACTTTCACATGCTTTTACCATTTTTTGGAGGTGTTATACCTTGTGAACACTACTCTTCTGTCAAAATTGACAAAAATTCTGTCCGCAGTGAAAGAGGGTCTTCAGAAATACTGTTTACTCGCGTAGTGGTATTAACCATATGTGGAATCTAAAAAACTCTAAAGAACTTATGAATAATTTTAAATCTCGATCTTTCTCTGAAATTAGTTCTATCAAAACTTTTGATTTTTCAAACCTGTATACCACCATTCCCCATGTGAAATTGAAAATCGTCTAAAAGAAATAATCCACAATGCTTTCAATATAAAAATGGTAGCATACGCTATAAATTCATTACTTTGGGATACCATACGGTATATTTTGTTAATAGTGAACAAAAAGGTAAAACATGCTACACGGAGAAACAAGTGATGAGTATGCTGGAGTTTCTTATTGACAACATATTTGTTGAATTTGGAGGTAGTCTTTTTCAACAGATTGTCGGAATTCCTAATGGAACGAAAAGTGAAATAACAAAAATACCAAACTCCAAGGAATATTCAAAACGGAAATTCCCTTATCAAATGGCAAAATCAAAAGCTCAAACACATCAAACGAATGGAAAACAACTGTCATATTCCTGACTTGGTACAGGCATTTTGAACTGATTGCCTCTCCTTGTCGACCTGTTCTTATTTTCATATGAGTCGGAGTTCCTTCAGACACTTGTCAAAAACAAGAAGATCAAAGAAGCCTGATAATTTAACTTCACATTCAGATATATGGATGATGTTCTTTCCATTAACAATCCAAACTTTTCTTATTGGGTTCCATAAATATATCCTCCAGAACTAGAAATTAAAGAAACAATAGACACGGCTTCCTCCGCCTCATTTTTAGACTTATACCTCGAATTTGACATAAGCGGTCATCTCAGTACCAGAATCTATGACAAACGAAACGATTTTAAATTTGAAATTATCAATTTCCCCCACCTTAGTAGCAATATACTAACTTCATCTGCATATAGGATATACATTTCCCAACTCATTTGGTATTCAAGAGCTTACAGCTGCTCCTCAGATTTTATAAAACGTCACCAGTGTCTGAGCAGAAAGTTGATGAATCAGGGTTATGTCAAAGAACGTCTCGTCCTTTTTCTAAAAAAGTTCATCGGAAGATACCAAGACCTTGTTGATAAATATTCCGTATCAACTTCACAAATAATGCATGATGGTCTTGAAGTATAGATTCTAGGTACTGACGTTGTTTATCATCTTAATTACGTATTATAGTGTTCTTTTATTTGTCTTTGTAAATTATTACCTTTACTGTTTAGTCCATTTTTGGTAATATCCCTTTGGCGTGGCTCGGTACATATACATCCCGTCATTGTGTTATTGTTCAATGGTAAATGTTTGTATTCTTGTCTTTCATTTTTGCTTATGTGCTTTGTCTATATGCCATTTTGTTTTTCTTTGTTGACATATTTGTTTGTTTTATAGTGATTAAGATTATAACATAATGTTGACTGCTGTACCCCTATTTTTTACATTTTTACCTATTATGTCTGCAACTCTGTTAACACATCAATTACCTCTCGGAAAAGTGTGTTTAATACTTATAATTTTGACGTTTTGACCAATTATGTCAGTTTGTTTTGTTCACACATTGTTGTCAATATAATGTAATTTTATGTGACTGTCATACAAGTGACAGGTTTAGCTAGCTATAAAACCAGGTTTAATCTACCATTTTCTACATAAAGAAATGCCTGTACCAAGTCAGAATATGACAGTTGTTTTCCATTCGTTTGATGTGTTTGATGTGTTTGAGCTTTTGATTTTGCCAGTTGATAAAGGACTTTCCTTTTTGAATTTTCCTTGGAGTTCAGTATTTTTGCTTGATTATTTTCCTTTAAACGACCTTGAAAGGCAGGAATAATCACTGTCAGACTCTATTGATTTATAGTTAATAATATACTTAAAACTGTCCCTATTGTCAGGTGAAGTAAATCCGTTTGAAATTTATTGATATTTTTTAATATTAAACATCATTTTCATTGCCGAAAACATCTTTTTTTCTCATGGAGTGTCTACATATTTACAATTTCATATTAGAAAATATCATACTTATGAAGTCTTCTCCATATTACAATATAAGTATATATACAATAATAACATTATGAGCCTGCATGTAAAGGGAACAAATTCGTTAGATATTATACAAGCTATAAATAAAAAGAAGAAAAGAAAAAGAAAAGAAAAGAAAAAGAAGCAAATCATATTTTTCTGTGATGATGACTTAGGTTTTGGTGACGATGATCGTGCGTGCCAGTAGCAATATAAGACTTTATGAATGTATTAAATCTGTTAGACCTTTTAATAAAATCTTGCACATGTTTGAAAATTAAGAGATTTTGTTCATTCGAAAGTTCAAAGTCTCCGCAAGTTAATAGTTTAGTATCTAAAACAAAGTTTTCAGTAAGCCAATTAAGATTGTTAGTAAAATTTCTCTACATGTAGTGTATTTTTTAGTGTATCCTCAATATCAAACCCACACTGACACGAAGGATCCAGTATAATGTTAGCTTTGAAAAGGTCAGAGTTTTAAAAATGGATGCGGAACATCGCAATTGAGTTAAAATAATATTCACTTTCTTCGGACCGTACATATAATACATAGCAACTCTTCTCTGGACACTTTCAATTCTCTCTTAAATTTAGATGTAGAGTCGAGGTTGCAAATTCTCGTGATGTGGATGGAATAAAGATTCAGTGGTAAGGAAAGTCTACAAAATGGAACACACATGGGGGTGGGGTGGGGTTGGACAAGATTACATAGGTACTCAGGTGCATGTTTTTTATTCATATTATAAAATGGTTCTGTTTATTATAATGTTAAGGAAATTATTGAACTAATGCAAGCATAAATTAGCATTTTTATCTATTGTCATTAAAATTAACAACATCCAATAAAATTAGTAGATTTGACAAACTAAGTCCTTATAATTGAATAAAGTAAAATTCATTTTCAGTGGAAATTGTTTTAAAGTTAATTTTGCTCCAAAAAAATTTTTTGTGCTAGAGCCAAGATTTAATTTTTTGAATATTTTATAATTATGGGGAGATAATCAAATATAGTTTTCGTATATAGTCTTTAAAAAGTTATTATGCTTCATGTAGGTTTCAATCATAATTTGTCACTAAAACATTCGACATAAATTTAATGTTTCTGGAAGAAAGTGGTTGTTATGGTGTTCTGTACATGTGTATGTGTGTGTGTGTGTGGTTACAAGGCATACATGCACATGTCTTCAGGGAATCAAGTCAAGCAAAGAAATCAGAACAATCTGTCTGCTTCATTTGAATTCGGACACTGTTATATACACAATATTAAAACAGATAAATGTATGCTTTTACCAGTAGCAGGATAAATGCTGTTAGAGATAATGGAATGCGGACAACAATTTAAAACAGTTTATTCCTGACGGACAAAATGAATACATATGTCAAATGAAACATGTGTAATACACATAAATAGTTTACATAAAATTAAAAGTAAACTGTATACTCAATATTGATTTAATTACTATACTACGGCATTAAGAATGAACAATCCCAACATTAGTTCGTGGCAGATGCACCAACCTTCCTTTATTTTCCATTTGATAACATTTTATTTACAAATATATACTTACAATAAAAAATGAATAGGACAAAACACATATTCACTTAAACATGATAAACATTGTTAATATCAGTTACTTATTTTTAAAATAGTAAAATTTATTTTCAGTATATTGATGCCGTAATTCAGTTCAAATATAACATGTATTCTTTTACAGGGAAAGCGGTAGTATTTATTCTTCCATAGGCGACAATACTAACATTTTCTAATTTTACCACTTTTATAATAAAAACCTGGACAAAACAGTTATGTGTGATATTAGTACTTTGTTATTCTGTTTTAGAAATTGAAGTCAAATAGTATCATGACTACCTTCGAACGGAGCTTGTTTATGGTATCTATGCCCACCGTCATTTTACATCTTTATGAAAATTTTTAAGCCTTTTCGAATAAATATCAAGAAAATATTTCATTGTGTTTCAAAATTTATATTGTAAATATACACGCTGCAGTTATGCATAAATAAATAAATAAAAAAATAAATTATACTCTTACATCCAATCACAGCGCTACTAAGTTGACTTTCTTCACCGGGAAAATGTGATACTACTTTTTTCCCTACACACACCAAAACTGAAAATCAAGAGTTACCCCTCTTATTATGACAACAAAATGCTCGGACTTGTTTTCTCTCAATCGATTTATGACTTTTGAACACCGGTATACTACTGTTGCCTTTATTCATCGGCATATGGTTAACGTTTCTATGACCTCTCAAAATAGTTTGTTAATTTGTGATCCATAATATTGTAATATAGGGTTTCTATATAAAACGTCATGATGTTCTAGTTCGCCAGACTTAAACGAATACAAATTATTTATACAATAAAACTCAACAAATGTATCAGAAATGAGCTCTCCTTGTGAGAGTAGCATACCTTTATTATCGAATGTATAAAACGTCTTAAAAATCAGTTCATTTTACTTTTCAAACACATTACTAAAGTATAAAAACAGTCATACATATACAAGCTCAATCACAGCCATCCAGTCAAAACATACAAATATATATCAATCTTCAAAACAAGAAATATAAAGTTAATATAAAGCATTATAAGTAACCATTACTTTCCACATAATAACAACATACTGTCTAGATGAAGGTGGGTTGGGATGGGGTCTTAATACAGGCAAGGAAGTTGTAAGGAGTATGCTACTCAGCGTAAGGCAGAGCTTCGAAATAATTACATAATAAATTACATTTAATTTATATGAAACGGCAAGCACGAGAAACACGAGCCCAATCATACGATACATAGAATACCTGTTTAATTCGGAAAATGATACCTGCAATGCGACAAATTTCATCCCATGCAAAACCATTGGAAACATTACAGGACCTCTAAACCACGTGTTGATGTAAACAAACACAAATGTTTTACCAAAACATATACATCTGTTTTCGCTATTAATAAATATATCTATCTTTTCTAATTTTGAGGGTAAGTTGTCCAATGAGACCATATCACATTCCAATGCGACGACGAGGGTTTATTTTAACGACATTGACTACCCATGAGGTTCTTCCACGATCGGTAATTCTGTAACGATACTAATATTTATAAGATTAAGAAAAACGTAAAATCACAAAAATACTGAACTCCGAGGAAAATTCAAAAAGGAAAGTCCCCAATCAAATGGCAAAAAAAAAAAAAAAAAAAACACATCAAACGAATGGATAACAACTGTCATATTCCTGACTTGGTACAGGCATTTTCTTATGTAGAAAATGGTGGATTGAACCTGGTTTTATAGCTAGCCAAACCTCTCTATATTGGTATATAATATTTCTAAAGGTTTCAAAACAAAACAATAAAATTACAAATGAATTATAAATACTGAGATCTATTAAATTTGTAAATTTTGTAATGATTTAAAATGAAATAAAATAATTATATGTAAAAGTGATATAATGAACATGTGCAAGGGAGACTCGTATAAACTCGTCGATTCGTAAGACTTGTTGGAATTGGAACATATTACAAACAATAGTTAACCGAAAAATTACAAAAGAAATACGATAATCTACATAAGAATCGGTTTTCTCGATTCGCACTTCCATAGACTGATTTTCGTCATGATACATTCTTTTTCCCTGCACAAATGTAATGTATTTTGACTGCTATCTTTTTAAACAGTCAGACATACAGAATGGAATGTATTGAATAAAATAAGTTTGATTAGTTTAATTTTGGTTCAAATTGGTCATGCGTTTGAGTCAGATTTGGAATCAAATTAAAAAGTACCTGTTTACTCTTCCACCATTGATCTTATAAAAAGTCATTATGACTGACGTGAAGTCAACACGTAAAGAATACCATAAATCTTTGTAAATCTCAGATTTCCGACAAAACGTGTTGTCATTTAATTGAATGTATTCATAGAAAAATCTATCAACCATCTTAATTTACAAAATCAGGTAGATGGAAGTGATTAGATAGTTGTTGTTCACCTTGTCACATGGTCACAGATGTTACCGCCATTTATATATCATGTGACCGACATTGTAAAGTGAACATAGATAAAAACGCTTTGATTTATTTATTAAGACATCCACGTTGAATAGAATTTTGCTGATAAAAGAGCAAAATATTGCTGAAACAGGTTGCCAAGGTTTATTTGTTGTACTTGTCGTAATGAAAAACTGACAATTTAAATGATTTCTTATCTGGAAGGTATAGAAAGGAAATGTTACGCATTTGAGTTTATCTAATAACGTTAACGGTACCATTTTTTCTGTACCAAATGCGCATTTTGACAATTTACATCTCCTCAGTAATGCTCGTGGCCAAAATAATTGGAAATCAAAACCCACTAGAAACATTGAAGAGCTGATAATTCTTATATGATTTCCTTATCTACAAATACTTGAATAAGTCCGTTAGAATTCCCCTTCGATGGGCCATGTTGTCGAACAATCACTGTGATCTGTTCATGATACACCTGCATGGGGTCCAGGATTTTCATGCAAATTGAGAAAGAAAAACAAATACATGTTACTGTTAATTCTATTTTAATGCATAACAAAAGGAAATTATGGATTGAAGCTTGGAAAATGTATAAAATTAAGATTAAAATTAAATAAAATTTCTCGAAATTCAATGAATGATCTTTACGCATTAACGTTATGGCAAAGCATGAAGTCTCAAACTTAAGATTATTCCGTTATTTTTACGCTTCAAATTCGGATAATATTTCATTAAAATGATGTTTTTGAGGTAGCTGTATTTCTTTTAGATTCTATTGCATTAATCGTAAATATGATTTCAGATGTGTCTTCTGGCTATTCCTACATTTTGAATTTTCGTAATCTGTCTATTCCTACACGAAAAGAACATTAGATGTTGTTATTGCAAAATATGTTGTTTTAGTCATTAGTATCTAGTTAAATAACAGGTAAACTTACCTGTTGAAAGTAAAGGAAAAATAATAATTCATATAAAACTAATGGATAAAAACTGACAAGTTAATTTTTTAGGGTAAACCCATTTAAATTTATGTTTAATTTATGGTTACTTGTAAATAAAACACAAACTATTTTTTTGTTCAAAACTACCAAAAATGAAAATTTATTATTTAAAAGGAGGGAATTCAATCATCTTATAGTAATACGACTGGTTGATTCAGCATCAAATAAAAAGGTTTATTAATTACAACATTCAACTACAACCGACAACCATGTTTCTCGACTACGAGACTGCCATCAGGAATGCAGCAACTTCAGCCTTCCCTAATTTTAACATCACAGGCTGTTTTTTTCACTACACGCAATGTATATGGAGGAACGCACATGGTTTGCAGACAGCATACACAGAAAACACCCATCTACTTGTTCGGAGAGCTGCTGTTCTACCAATTCTACCACCCAACACAGTTTGGTTTAATGCTCGAGAGGACATTGATGATGCAGATACTAATATACCAACACTTGCTTTCACATACTATATTACTAGCTACTGGGTGGAAGGCAACCAAAGCCCATGGAACCATTTCGCAACAGAAGGTCCTAGAGCAACAAATCATCTAGAAGGCTGGAATAGTACATTAAAGAAGTTGGTCAAGACATCCCACCCAAACATCTTTAGTATGATAAAGTAATTAAAACACGAAGAAGCCATTCACGCATGTACCCTTCTCCAATACAGAGCTGGTGGGAAACGTGTTTCCAAGAAAAGAAAACTTCAAAATGAAGAACTCACGCCAATTCAGTATGCTGACTCTGCTTCTCACCTCTTGCACATTGACTAAGACTTTGTGAACTCTCTATATGTTTAACAATTTAGAGCTACTGAAATATGTACTTTGTCATTATGAAAATGTTGTGCTACTATGTGTTCAATTTGTGCTAATACTAAGCACTATTTAAAAATATGCTATACAATTATCTAATATAATACGTTCAAATAAAATATTTAATTGAATTGAAAAATTTTAAAAAAGTTTTCATTCTCTTTTTTCCACAGTTTTTACCTGTACTTTACCTTGATTAATTAGTCTTGTGTTGTTATAACATAATCCAACGTAATCCGACATAATCTTTTTGTTAACAAAATAATTCTAGGAATTCCTACATGAATTTCTTAATATTTTACCTATAAAATTCAAAATGTAGGAATAGCCAGAATAAACCGATTTCAGAAAGTCAATATGGCGACTAAAAAGTAAAATAACAAAAATATCGAACTCCAAGGAAAATTCAAAACGGAAAGTTCTTTATATAATGGCAAAATCAAAAGCCCAAACACATCTAACGAATGGAAAACAACTGTCATATTCCTGACTTGGTACAGGCATTTCCTTATGTAGAAAATGGTGGATTAAACCTGGTTTTATAGCTAGCTAAACCTCTTACTTGTATGACAGTTGCATTGAATTCCATTTTATATGACAACAATGTGTGAGCAAAACAAACTGACATAATTGGTCAAAACGTCAAAATTTGGGGTACTAAGTCATTGCAAATGTTTGGTTAAGAATTATAAGTATTAAACACACTTTTCCGAGAGGTAATTGATGTGTTAACAGGGTTGCTGACTCACAAACATTAAATCCTTCGGACTTTTATTCAGTTTGTGAATTTATAAATTATGCAATATTCTTAAGCTAAACTTTCTCAAACAAAGTAGACTTTAGATTGTAAACGGTTTTCTGATTTGAACCTTACAGTATCCATACTCCTAGACATTGTTTGATCCGACCAAGCTGGGTCTCTGTTACCACTCCGGATTTTAAAATGGTCCTGCATTCTGAATTGAAGGCATATCGCTAAATCATATTTGTAATTCACTTGCAAAGGTATAAAGCACCAGTTTAATCATCTACTACCAACTTTGACACACTTATTTGCTCTTAAGGTTTAAAATGAGGTCAAACAACTGCTAAATTTTAAATATACACTTGCATATATACTTGTATTTCCTTTCTAAATCAAAATTTATAAAATATTACTTATTTAAATAAATAATGTGAAACGTTTAGATATCAAATTCAAGCAGTTGTAAATAATTATGAAAGTATTTTTATCAGTATCTAATGCTTGTGTAAATTAATGAATACAATACAGCTGCGTATTAATATCAAAACGGATTCCCACACTTTTTTTTCAAATACTATTGTTCAATTTCTTTCCTAAGGCATCAGCTTCACCAACGATGTAACTGTTTCAGCCATATATATGCGGGATTTTCTCGCTGCGTTGAAGACACATTTGTGGCCTTGGGCTGTTTTCTGCTCTTTGGTCTGGTTGTTATCTCTTTGACACATTCCCTGTTTCCGTTCTCTATTTTATTCCGAACCATAGTTTCAAATACTTCTAATGTCTATGCAATTCACACATATTTACAGTAAGTGTTCAATTATACAAATGGTGATCTTTAATTGGCTGAAAAGATGAACCATTTGATTCCGTCATATGCTTTCATTTCGTATTGAATTATTAGCTCAATCGCTTACATCCGGCGTTGATCAACACAATTTTTTTCGCCTTATTCGTTTACTTCGTGCAAACGATTATGCTTTAAAAATCGAGACAGTATATTTTGAAATATGGATAATTGATACAAATATATAACAATAAATTATTATCCTTCGATAAACAAACATGTACAATATTGAATGATTTTATAAATATTTTACGAGCTATCTAAGTTTACTTGAAATCTACATTTTCGATGTTTTGTTTATAAAATTTAAATTTCAGTTTCAAAATGTGGATAATAAATATTTTGTTAATTCGCAAATCTGTAAATATAAGAATTGAATGCTGTTTTTTGAAAATTTATACAAAATGTGATAGTCACTTGCCTTCATTTCAAATTTAATGGATTTAATGGATTTAAATCGTTATCAGACATTTATTGTACTAAAACTGTTTATTATCATCAAGTCAGTATTTCAGTACTAATTATAACATGTTCTTCTATAATTCCCCGTTAAGAGATAATGAAGAAATTAAGGTTCCAACTCCATTAGGCAAAGTTCAACTTTGATGAATTTGGCTATACTTTTTATGTCGGTTTTATTTACACAGCTCCTTACGTTGCTAAGTATCTATACATCACTGGTTTTCAAATATTTGGATTTGAATGATCCTTATGAAGATAAATCCAGAAAACACTTCGGATACATGAAATTTATAAGTGTTATTTTCATTTATTAGCAGGAGATCGAAATCACTGCTGATGGACTGTTAGTCCCCGAGGGTATCATTAGCTCAACAGTCAATGCTTATGTACTGACATGATATATCACATATTTTTTTGCAAAAATTCCCCATTAATAAATAAAGATATTCTGGAGAAAATAAGGTTCTAGCTCCCTCAGGCACAGTTGATCTTTGATGAATTTAGCTATTCTTTTCATTTCCCTTTTGGCCATATAGCTCTTAATGTTTCCACATATTTATACATCCTAGGTGTTCAAGTATTTGGGTTTGAGGGTTTCTGATGAAGGGGAATCCAGAAAAGCGCTTCGCACGCACGAAATTGAGAAAGTGTTATTTCAAATCCCTTTCAATAAATATAATATTGCTATTTTTCCTGTAATTTCGTGTATATGTAAATATTACAAAACTACAATTAACAGCTCAACGAGTATAGAAAAAATTCAACATTTACTGCAAACGCCATTGTTTGTTCAAAAATAGAGGCGAAAGATACCAAAGGACATTCAAACTCATCAGTCGAAAAAAAAACTGACAACGCCTTTGCAAAAAAAGAAAAGGACGAAAACACAAACAACAGTCTACAAAACAAAACATAGAAAACAAAAGACTGAGCAACAGGAACCCCACCAAAAACAGGGGGTGATCTCAGGTGCTCCGGAAGGGTAAGCATATCCTGGTTCACATGTGGCACCCGGCATGTTGCTCATGTAAGTACACATTCAGTGATAAGTCTTATTTGCAGTTTCAATGTTTTTACAGTCATAATATCTCGCGTAACGTCTTTATATTTGAGTTAATTTTAGTTGCATGAATAAAAGATGTCGATATAGAAATTCTTTGTGGTATATGGGAGATAATTCAAATAAGAACCAAGTTACAGCATCACATTTTACAAATGAGAACCAATTTCCGTTACCTTTTACAAATGAGAACTAAGTTCCATCACCTTTTACAAATGAGAACCAAGTTCCATTACCTTTTACAAATGAGAAATAAGATCCATCACCTTTTACAAATGAGAACTAAGATACATCACCTTTTACAAATGAGAACCAAGTTCCATTACGTTTTATGAATGAGAACCAAGTTCCATCACCTTTTACAAATGAGAGCCAACTTCCTTCACGTTTTACAAATGAGAATCAAGTTCCATCATTTTTTATAAATGAGAACCAAGTTCCATCACCTTTTACAAATGAGAACCAAGTTCCATCACCTTTTACAAATGAGAAACAAGTTCCACCACCTTTTACAAATGAGAACTAAGTTACATCGTCACCTTTTACAAATGAGAACTAAGTAACATCATCACCTTTTACAAATGAGAACCAAGTTCCATCACTTTTTACAAATGAGAACCAAGTTCCATCACCTTTTACAACTGATAACCAAGTTCCATCACCTTTTACAAATGAGAACCAAGTTCCATCACCTTCTATAAAGGAGAACTAAGCTATATCATCACCTTTTACAAATGTGTAATGGCCTGACCATTAAGTATAACCACGATTGGGCTCAAGCAATAAGACTATCAGGTGCTGACAATTTATTCTCAAACCAATCCAACAAATGGTAAAAAGCTGAAATACAAATAAAATACAATTTTACAATGTGTTGAATTAATGTTATGATAACGAAAAGTTATATATAATCGATAGCACAGTCCATTGAATCCGAGAAAATGTTGTACTTTCAAGAACGGTTAAATGTCAGTATTTCACGGAGAAAAGGTTCAAATATACGAAGAGTAATTTGAAGGCTTCAAATACAATGTTATGTAATTAACTTACTCTGTGGTTAGCCACAAATTGTGTCCAAGATGACGTCTCAACAAAATGTTCCTCGTGATCGTAATGACCTTGCAGTTTTCCTGTAACGGATACGTGTGAGAGAGGGAAAGGTAGCGATGATACGATGTTTTAACGTTCTTATAAAGTTAAAGATGAATAATCCTCCTAGACTGGAACACATAAACAGATTAAGAATATAATCAAACTAACTACATAAATTGAGGAACGGCGTAACAGAATAAAATGAGAACCGAGTTCCATCACCTTTTACAAATGAGAACCAAGTTCCATCACCTTTTTACAAATAAGAACCAAGTGCCATCACCTTTTACAATGAAAATCAAGTTCCATCATCTTTTACCAATGAGAACCAAGTTCCGTCACCTTTTACAAATGAGAACCAAGTTCCGTCACCTTTTACAAATGAGAACCAAGTTCCGTCACCTTTTGCCAATGAGAACCAAGTCCCATTACCTTTTACAAACGAGAACTAAGTTCCATAAAAGAAAAACGAAAGATCTAACAGTCAGTAATGTTTACTATAAATGAAGGTATAATGTTATAGTTAAATGTTCACAGCAAAAACTCCTGGTAAATTGGGATGCTTCATGATTGACATTCAGCTGTTAAGATAACGAGTATTAGACATTTTCATCCGCTTTATAGTATATCTATGGTGAATTTATCTATAATAAAACACGTTTTCTTATATATCATTATTTTCTTAGAAGATCTATAATAACGACGCGGTCTCACGATAAATCTGCAGTTTGTGTGTTGGAGGATTTGAGATTTCATTGCAAAGGAAACAACTGACACAATCAAACGTTATCAACCACCTGAACAAGTGAAAAAACGACTGTCATATTACTGACTTGGTACAGACATTTTCCGCAATGAATTATGGGTGAAAAGTTTCAAAAGTTGTGAAATTTTGTAACAGGCATCACTTTGGATTTCATCATGACCATTGTAGTAAAGTTTGTTCAGATGCATTTATATATGGTTGAATATGCAAGTCTGCATTTGTGTGTCAGATTACAATGAATGTAATGTTATCATTTCTACCAACTTAAAACATGGGCACATATATCATGCATTGACTTAAACTTAATTTTATCACAAATAAAGGGAAGGTTTAAAGTGATATCAGGCCAATAAATTCTTTTTTTTCTGCATAGCCAGGATCACAATATGTATTTTGTAATACTAGGATAAAAAATATATACAAAATTATCCAATTTTCCCTCCGCCAAAATAAAATGGCTCTCTCCTAATGAGACATTATGAACGACAAATGATTTGTAGCCATTATTACTGATTTGTATAGTTTGTTCTTATGTTGTGCTGTAACACCACTGTTCCAGGTTAGGGGAGGGTTAAGCGCCTACAAACATGTTTAACCCCATTCTTTATGTGCCTGTCCCAAGTCAGGAACCTGTAGTTCAGTGGTTGTCGTTGGTTCATGTCTGTCATATTTGTTTTTTCGTAAATTGTTTTGTTATAAATTAGGCCGTTAGTTTTCTCAATTGAATTGTTTCATATTTTTCATGTCGGGGCCTTTTTAAAGCCGACTATACGGTATATGGGTTTTTCTCATTGTTGAAAGCCATACGGTTGCCTATAATTGCTTACATCCACTTCATTTGAACTTTGGTAGATAGTTGTCTCATTGGCAATCATTCCTCATTTTCATAATAGTTTGATTCTTCATCAATTTTACTGTTTACGGTTTCTTTCTCTATTTAATTTTTAATATAATGTCCAAAGGAGTAGGGGCATTAAGGTCCTTATTTGGCCCAAATATTAATGCAAATGTAAAAGTTATCATACGCATCCTTTAATTTGTCCAAACTAGACTAAGGTACAAGATATTCAGAAAATTAAAAAAAAAAATCACATTGAACGAGTTACCATGGCAACACACCAGAACGAAATTTGCATATTTTGTAAAATTTCTTTATTTTCCTTGTTTTTCATCAAATTTTAAGTATATTTTAGATTGGTAAAGTATGTGCGCACCCAAGAAACAACTTTATATTTGGGGAGATTACGCCAATAGTTATAATAAAGCTTCTCTTAAATTATTTTGTTGTTTCTTGGCTGCGCTCAATGTTTCTACAATGGAAATAACGTTGCCAAACCACCTATATTCTGTATTTTTCATCGTTTTTATGAACACGGTACATATAATGACGTAATTGTGACGTCATCAGATAAAATTGTTTATGTTTTTCATTTAAATTTCTTGACCCCATGCATTTCCAAACATTATGAGCCAATGTCAAATAGTTGTCAAACAATTTGTTTTCATGGGCCAAAACTGGGCCTCAATGCTTTTCTGTGTATAGAAAAAGTAAAATATCAGCCGCTTGTCACAATGTGAAACTTTTTTGCCCGTAAGCTGTGCTCACTCGCTAAAAGATTCACAATGTAGCTCGCAGCTCATATTTTACGATATCAATGTATAGAAAACCCGATAGTATATACATTGTATCCAACTTTTGAAAGCATATGATTTTGATATGAGGTGAAGAAAACCAAATTAAAAAATTATAAGAAAACCACTATAAGTATATTATTTACTCTTGTCGGCCATGTCGATAAATATACTGGAGTATTATGATTCATCAACTAAAATATAGATACTTTATTCAGGGAAAACACGATTTATTGATAAGTTGGTATTGATATTGAACTAGATGTAGTAACTGCGAGTACTCTCAGATCGGTACGTTGTGTCTTTTGTCTTTATGTTCCTTGTTTTTTGTGCATCATGCCGATCTGATTAGTCATGCCATTTCCAACTGATTTTTGCAGTTTGTTCTTATGTTCTGCTGTAACACCACTGTCACAGGTAAGGGCAGGGTTGAGCGCTTACAAACATGTTTAACCCCGCTATTGAATATATACCTGTCATAAGACAGAAGCTTGTTATTCAGTGCTATCTTGGTGATATTTGAAATATAGTTTTCTGGAAAGTGTTGTAGGTTGCTAGGTAATACTACATATTCTGTTACAGTCAATCTCCATATGAAAGCCTGTCACTATTGCAGCTTAAAATGAACAAATCATCATGTTTCTGAAGTGTCAGTGCACATTGCTTTAAACACAAAGTCTGGATAGCTGAATAAATAGATTTATATTGGGATTATTTCTTAAATTTCTATATTTTATATAGATCAACTGGAGTATACGGAACAAATAATTCCCAGTAGCGCACTTTTAATGAGTTAATTGGCAATTATTGAATTATTAAATTTAATTTAAAAAGGTTTTATATAAGCGGGAGGTTTGGCTAGCCATACAACCAAGTTCAACCAACCATTTTTTCTTAAAATATCCTGTACCAAGTCAGGAATATGGCAGTTATTATCAGACAGTCCGTTTCTATGTATGTTGACGATTGCTTTTGTTGTAGTTCAGTGTTTCTGTTGTTCCGTTGTTTTCCTCTTATAGTTGATGTGTTTCCCTCGGTTTTAGTTTGTTACCCGGATTTGTTTTTGCTTAATCGAATTATGACTATTGAACAGCGGTATACTACTGTTGTCTGCTCTTTGGTCGGGTAGTTGTCTCTTTGACATATTTCCCATTTCCATTCTCAATTTTACTGTTGCCTATCGACAATTATCTTCGACGATTATTTTGTAAAATCAAATTGACACATTGACATATCGACACATCGACATATTGGCACATCGACTCATCGACAATCACGTCAATCTTTTATTATAACATCGACACATAGATCCAATCCTCTCAATCATAAGCTGGTTTTGTTAAGGTAGTTCAGGGGTATACCGCCATCTTGAATTGTACAATCACAGTACATAATCGGTCTAGTTCTTTGCCCAAATCTGCAAATTTGGAAACAGATTTGCAATTTATTGGTTACACTGATTATTTATATAAAGAAAACTTAGTGATTCATTGCATTATTGAAAATGTTTTAACAAATACCAAATATTTGTGTTTTTAGAATCAATTTTTCAAATGCGCCATTTAAGGGGAGATAACTCTTTTAGTACACAATTTATACTGGACATATAGGGAAATTTTCATTTTTTACTTGTCGCAAGAAAACAAGTTCGGTGACACCATTTTTTCTTTCTATTTTCTTAAAATATATTATAAAACCTATCTTCTCATATTTTATTTCAAAATTCTGTCTTATAGATTTCTTTTTATGCACAAAAATGTGTTTTTTCATGAACAATCTAAGCAAATTTTGGCAATTTTGAACGACTCGTACCTTGAAAAATTGCGCGGTGACCCATACTTTTATTATTTTTTAAAAAGCATAGTAAAATCTTCATTTTGGCAAAGTATAAGAATATTCTGTCATTTTTTTCTATACCCTGAACTACCTTAAATCATTTCCATAAAATGTTTAAAAAAAAATAAATCGCACTCAATAAATCTTATATAAGTTAATGTCGATTTTACTTATGAACATGATAAAATCAGTGAACGGCACATTTTCAGTCCCCAGAAAGATATTCTATCCATATCTATATAATACTATATAGAAATGCACCTCAATTTTCTCCGCAACAAATCAATAGTAATTTCTTATCTTTGTCGAAGTGTATGGACCATGAGTTTATTAGACCGTCAGATTCAGTAAGTAACATCTTACTGACCTTGCCATCATGTTGTATCACCATCATATTTTTAGAAACTCTCCCGACAACAAATACGTTCTGATCACCGTCAACTGATATTCCCCTGACATTGACGAGAGATTTGTTAGTGAATGTCCAGATGTTTTCACCTGTCATACTATTGCAGTATACCTTATTTTCGGTACAGTCGATACAATAAATTCCGTCTTTTGTTGCAGTTATATACAAAATACCGTCTTGGTTATTTCCAAGATCTATTGTACGTAATTGTTTTCCTGACATATCCAACTCCACTATTCCTTCATTTAGTACTAATATATATATTTCCCATTTTGATATGAGTCCCGAACAAGGTGATTTGAAAGTAACTTCTGCATGAACTTCTTTTTCTTTAATGTTCAATATTTCCATATAAGAATCATATAAAACTGCTATGCGATCACTGTCTATAAATGTCAAATCGAACGGTTAACCAGAGACTTGTATGTCACGGATGTGTCTTCAATCTTCACTATACTCCATTATCACACTGTCTCCATTGAAATCGACAATCAATAAATGACTGTTTGGTAAATTGCACATCAAGCCATTCGTTTCCCCTTTTGTTTTGAAGTTTTGTCGCAATTGTAGCCTTGTTCGATCAAAAGATTTAGTGGTTGGTGTATGTACTATTTGAGTTCGGACGAATTTAGCATCTTTGAACGGTAAACTAAAGTTGTTTTCTTGAAAGTTAACCTTTCCAAAATTATAGACACCTCCAAGTAATGAAATAATTCCTGGATGCATCTCAACCCCTGTTTTAAAATCCTGCATTGCGGTCGTAATTGATTCGACGGTTTGTACCTCGTCATGGATTAAATTGCTGATCTGGCAAATTTTGGATAACTCGTTTAACATGTTTTTCTCAAGTTCATCCAAATGATTGTTTACGTTTACTCGCATTTCATTGATTGAATTGCTGACGCTCTGTTCCTCTATTACCAGATTTTCCATGATAGCAACATTGCGATTGTTGATGAAATGTTTCATATTATTTAAAGTACCATTGATTGAATCTTCCAAGTCACGTAAGGCTGTCGACCCTTTGCTTTTTTGCTGCTGCTTCGTTAAGATAAATAACGGCATCAGAACACTGTTTGTGTTGTGAGGGAAAGCAGGCTACGCGTGCTTTGCAGTATAAATCAAACTTCTTCCTCTTCTCACATTTCAAGTTGACGGGAACAATTAAAATTTTACGATAATCGTCGGTTGATTTCAGATTGTGATCTCTTTTAACGTTCATGGATCTATGAACCTGTTCGTGTTCAGCACAAAAACCTTCTTCGCAATTGGTACACCATTTTTCTGCATCTGTACGTGTGTTGATATGGCTACAGGGTCAACAAAGAATGTTGGATGACATATTTTATTACCTAAAACATCCACTTCATTTGGACTTTGGTGGATAGATGTCTCATTGGCAATCATACCACATCTCCTTATTTTATTATTATTCGTATTAATACAAGTGTTATGTTTCTTTGGTTAGCTCTATCACTGTCGTATATGCGACATTAACTTTTAAATTTGATACCTAATTGAACCTGTATTATTATCTATTATTCATAAGATATATATCAATTCATATATTTAGAACATTGTTGTCTAACAATTATCATGAAAACAATAAGAGACAGGGTTAGGCCGTTAGTTTTCTCAATTGAATTGTTTCGTATTTTTCATGCCGGTGCCTTTTATAGCCGACTATACGATATGGGTTTTCTCTATACTGAAGGCCGTACTCTTGCCTATAATTGCTTACATCCACTCTATTCTAAATGTGGTAGATATTTGTTTCATTGGCAATCATACCAGATCTCCTTATTTTTATATATAGTAAGATATAACATTCATACTAACGAAAACAATGATGACTTGTGTAATATGATTATGTATCAGTTGAAATAACATTTTGTTTTTCTTCAGAATTGAAATTTTCTAACTAAAATTCAGGATGAAAATAGTATAAATCATATCAAAAGTATAATCAAGAAAAGTATTATTGTTTGTTACGGAGCAATTGAGATCAATCACGGTTTTCGGTGGTGTTTGCTGTTTTCAGTCTTCGGTTTTTATGTAGACTTTTGTAGAAGTATTGTTCTTTATTTGGTCGTTTTCATTTGTTTTGCCATAGTGAAGTTGTTTTCTCTTACTTTGCCAATAGAGGAATTGATGCAATCAACATCAGCAACGTTCTACATCACAAGGAGGTAACATCTAAAATTCCTATTTATTTTCAAAATCAGTCTGTTCCTATTGTATCCTACAATTACACCAAAACCATTGCACCCAAAATATTTAACTATAAACAAGCATTGCAGGACCTTGATTTAGAACAATACCTAAAAACCCTCTGACATGTGACTGTTCCCACTCACCTTACAATTACAGCCCTCCGGCCATGTTATTACTGGGGATCTAAACATAATTCAACATGAAAATCTCCGAAAGGTGATTTCTCATGGTCCTAAGTTTAGAGAACCCCAACACATCAATTGGAACCATAACTTCAAAATAATTATGGATTCCATTGAGGACTACGCCAGAGCATGGGCTAAACGAGAAGAAGTTCAACTGGACACTTTGTCAGAATGGGTCAAAACAATCAGGTCTCTGATAAAACGTCGCATTCATAAGTTAAAAAACTGTGTGAATGATCGACCAAAGTCCGTTTTCAGAGACAAAGAGGCAGTGAAATGTCTATCATCTCTTCAAGATAAGTATGTTGTTGTTCCTGCGGACAAAGCTTCAAATAATATTGTCTTTGTATGTAAATCGTATTACTACGAGTGTCTTGTCAAAGAATTAGGAATAAATGAGCACTCAGGTAATCCCACATACAAAAACATATCATTTGACAAGGATGAGATTTTTCAAAAGATTTAGTGGTTGGTGTATGTACTATTTGAGCTCGGACGAATTTAGCATCTTTGAACGGTAAACTAAAGTTGTTTTCTTGAAAGTTAACCTTTCCAAAATTATAGACACCTCAAGTAATGAAATAATTCCTGGATGCATCTCAACCCCTGTTTTAAAATCCTGCATTGCGGTCGTAATTGATTCGACGGTTTGTACCTCGTCATGGATTAAATTGCTGATCTGGCAAATTTTGGATAACTCGTTTAACATGTTTTTCTCAAGTTCATCCAAATGATTGTTTACGTTTACTCGCATTTCATTGATTGAATTGCTGACGCTCTGTTCCTCTATTACCAGATTTTCCATAGCAACATTGCGATTGTTGATGAAATGTTTCATATTATTTAAAGTACCATTGATTGAATCTTCCAAGTCACGTAAGGCTGTCGACCCCTTTGCTTTTTTTGCTGCTGCTTCGTTAAGATAAATAACGGCATCAGAACACTGTTTGTGTTGTGAGGGAAAGCAGGCTACGCGTGCTTTGCAGTATAAATCAAACTTCTTCCTCTTCTCACATTTCAAGTTGACGGGAACAATTAAAATTTTACGATAATCGTCGGTTGATTTCAGATTGTGATCTCTTTTAACGTTCATGGATCTATGAACCTGTTCGTGTTCAGCACAAAAACCTTCTTCGCAATTGGTACACCATTTTTCTGCATCTGTACGTGTGTTGATATGGCTACAGGGTCAACAAAGAATGTTGGATGACATATTTTATTACCTAAAACATCCACTTCATTTGGACTTTGGTGGATAGATGTCTCATTGGCAATCATACCACATCTCCTTATTTTATTATTATTCGTATTAATACAAGTGTTATGTTTCTTTGGTTAGCTCTATCACTGTCGTATATGCGACATTAACTTTTAAATTTGATACCTAATTGAACCTGTATTATTATCTATTATTCATAAGATATATATCAATTCATATATTTAGAACATTGTTGTCTAACAATTATCATGAAAACAATAAGAGACAGGGTTAGGCCATTAGTTTTCTCAATTGAATTGTTTCATATTTTTCATGTCGGGGCCTTTTATAGCCGACTATACGGTATGGGTTTTTCTCATTGTTGAAGGCCGTACGGTTGCCTATAATTGCTAACATCCACTTTATTAGAACTTTGGTGGATATTTGTTTCATTGGCAATCATACCACATCTCCTTATCTTTATATATAGTAAGATATAACATTCATACTAACGAAAACAATGATGACTTGTGTAATATGATTATGTATCAGTTGAAATAACATTTTGTTTTTCTTCAGAATTGAAATTTTTCTAACTAAAATTCAGGATGAAAATAGTATAAATCATATCAAAAAGTATAATCAAGAAAAGTATTATTGTTTGTTACGGAGCACCTGAGATCAATCACGGTTTTCGGTGGTGTTTGCTGTTTTCAGTCTTCGGTTTTTTATGTAGACTTTTGTAGAAGTATTGTTCTTTATTTGGTCGTTTTCATTTGTTTTGCCATAGTGAAGTTGTTTTCTCTTCGGCTCATCTGCATGTTCCACTAAAGAATTGTCCATTAGATTGACTAAAATTCTGTCCGCAGTGAAAGAGGGTCTTCAGAAATACTGTGAAACGGTTTACTCGCGTAGTGGTATTAACCATATGTGGATTCTTAAAACTCTAAAGAACTTCTGGATAATTTTAAATCTCGGTCTTTTCTGAAATTAGTTCTATCAAAACTTTTGATTTTTCTACCTTGTATACCACCATTCCCCATGTGAAATTGAAAACCGTCTAAAAGAAATAATCCACAATGCTTTTCATCATAAAATGGTAGCATACGCTATAAATTTATTACTTTGGGATACCATAAGGCATATTTTGTTAATAGCGAACAAAAGGGTAAAACATGCTACACAGAGGAACAAGTGATCAGTATGCTGGAGTTCCTTATTGACAACATATTTGTTGAATTTGAGGTAGACTTTTCAACAAATTGTCGGCATTCCTATGGGAACGAACTGTGCGCCTCTCCTTGCCGATCTCTTCTTATTTTCATATGAATCGGAGTTCCTTCAGACACTTGTCAAAAACAAGAGGATCAAAGAAGCCAGGTTATTTAATTTCACTTTCAGATATATTGATGATGTTCTTTCCATTAACAATCCGAACTTTTCTGATTGGGTTCCATTAATATATCCACCAGAACTAGAAATTAAAGAAACAACAGACACGGCTTCCTCCGCCTCATTTTTAGACTTATACCTCGAATTTGACATACACAGTCATCTCAGTACCAGAATCTATGACAAACGAGACGATTTTAATTTTGAAATTATCAATTTCTCCCACCTTAGTAGCAATATACCAACTTCACCTGCATATGGGATATACATTTCCCAACTTATTCGGTATTCAAGAGCTTGCAGCTCCTACTCAGACTTTGTAAAACGTCACCAGTGTCTGAGCAGAAAGTTGATGAACCAGGGTATGTCAAAGAACGTCTTGTCCTTTTCTAAAAAGTTCATCGGAAGGTACCAAGAACATGTTGATAAATATTCCGTATCAACTTCACAAATAATACACGATGGTCTTGAAGTATAGATTTTGCGTAGTGACGTTGTTTATCATCTTAATAACGTGTTATAGTATTCTTTTATTTGTCTTAATTAATACTACTTTTATTGTTAAGCTCAGTTTTTGATATATCCATTTGACGTGACTCTGTGCTTATGTATCCCGTCATACCTTGAACGACAAAATTATTTCATTTTTAATATTACTTTTACTGTTAAGTCTGTTTTTGTGATATACATTTGACATGACTCTGTACTATGTATCCGTCATAATTTGAACCACACTATTAGTGTATTTGTTGATATTGCTTTTGCTGTTGGGTCTGTTTTTGTGATGTCCATTTTGCGTGACTCTGTGCGTATGTATTCTGTCATACTTTGAACGACAAAATTGTTTTATTCATTGATATCACTTTTGCTGTTGAGTCTGTTTTTGTGATATACGTTTGACGTGACTCGGACTTATGTGTCCCGTCATGATTTTAACCACACTATTATTTTATTTGTTAATGTTGCTTTTGCTGCTGGGTCTTCGGTTTTGTGATGTCCATTTTGTAGAAGTATTGTTCTTTATTTGGTCGTTTTCATTTGTTTTGCCATGCTGAAGTCTGTTTTCTTCGTGATGTCCATTTTGCGTGACTCTGTTTTGTTAACTTAAAGCACTGCCAATTACAACTAAACTAGCAAAAGAACCGTCACATTAGCAGACCTTGAAGGGTATATTCAACAGTATGAAGATCTGACTGACAGTATTGTAATTTGTCATGTAGGAACAAATGATCTAAATATGTTGAAATCATTGAAAATCTCGAAAGACTCGGTGCAAGAATAATTATCTCATCACTTTTACCATGTAGGATAACTAGGCTTGCTAGGAATATTTGCCAGTTCAATGAAACATTGTACTCAAAATTAAGAGACAACAAAAATGTTACATGGTGTGACAACTCTAACTTTTCTTGATGACACATCATATAATGTCAAGTTGAATCTATATGACAAAGATGGTCTTCACATTAACATTAATGAGGGAACAAGAGTCTTGGCAGGAAATTTGAAAAGGCCTTAAGTTATGTGCTAAATGGAAAGTGGCCTTCATACAAAAAGAACAACAAATTACCAACAAATAATATAAACAGTGGCAAAACTACCTAAAACTATGGTTTCTATGATGGCTTCGCAAAAGATCAAATGAACAAGCACGACAGGAGAAATTATAATGTTAACCACAGATTTGTAGATAACAAGGATATGAAAATGATTGAAATGGTTGTAAACACTGTTGCAGCCCTTCAAATGTTCAAGAATTAACTAGTCTCACCATGTTTAAGTATACCAGACATACTTAATGGCTATACTGTTATTGTTTATTTTATCTAAGCTATGTTTTATTTTTATTTTTCTGTTTTGTTTTCATTATTATCTAGTCAATTGTTTTAAATTTTGCTAGTCATATCTTTTCTCAAAATTTAAAAGGATACACACTAAAAAAGATTAAAAAAAATCCTACATTTGAATAACTTTTCAACATGGTCAAGTTATAATTCTATAATATTTCAAAAATTTGGTTTTTCAACTCTGAAGGTTTCTGTTGAACCCTTATAATTCAAAGAATTTAAAAACAAATTAACAATTTGTTCTTGAAATGTTTATGGTTTGTTTTACAGGAAGATGGGACTAGATATTGCAAACTTAATGATCCTGATCTTGTGAAAATATAAATTTGATATTATATGCCTATTAGAAACAAAGGCTGATAAGGAAGATAATATATGTTAACAAGGTTATACCTTACTGAAAGGTCACTGCCCCAGGAAAGGTAAAGCTATTCATGGAGGCATTGCTATATGCCAGACCAAATGTTAAAGGAATTACATTAATGTTGCTTTGCTGCTGGGCAAAACTAAGTAAAACATTTTGTGATGTCCATTTGCGTGACTCTAAATCTCCAAAATGATTTATCCACACTAGAGAAGATAGAACAAGACATGAGTAAATTTTCAAATTTAGGGGAGACTATCATTATGGGGAACCTTAATGCCCATGTAAATGAAAATGATTTGGATTTTATTTCATCTGATCATGTTAAAAGTTTACAAGATATACTTCCTAATCCTAATTCATACATGGCAGATAATGTACAATATAGGAGATACTGTACTAAAAAGAATACTAAGACTGATGAATACAGAAAACGCCTATTAGAGCTTTGCAATCATCTAGAAGCAGAATTCTAAATGGACGAACTTTAGGTGATACATTAGGTAAACCCACTTCCCATCAATATGATGGTAGTGCTGTTGTTGATTATTGCATTGTTAGTTATAATATGCTAAAAAATGTATGTTTTTTTACTGTTAAGGATTTTACTGTCGACTCTGATCACTGTCCTATAGATGTATGTTTATCTTTAAATTATTTCCAAGTACAACAAAAAGTTTGGAGACCAATACCTAAGGGTTTATAATGGAACAATGCGTTCAAAAACTGTATGCAGACATGATGTTATCAAAGGAGGTTGAATCTAATGTACAACTATTCTTCGGTAAAGACAGAGTATTACAAAGAAATGGGGTTGATGAAGCCACTGATGATTTAACAGATATTTTTCGTAATATTATCAATAAGATAAGAAGTCATTTAAATCTTCCCAAGGGGAATAGGTTTAAAGCTAAAAATCGTAAACAAAAGAAATCAAGTTTAGGGTTTGACAGTGAGTGCGAGTCAATGCATCGTACTTTAATCCAGTCTTCTCGTTCACTCTCTAATTGTTCTGTAAATGAAGAAAAGTTGAAGAATTACTATAGACTAAAAAAGCAGTTCAAAAACCTAGTGCGAAAAAAAAAAAACAAACACGACAGTAATGGAATTAGAAGACAAAAATCCCAAGGCTTATTGGGATATTATTAATAAATTTAAATATTCTGACAAGGACATCAGTGATCAAAGTTTTAATATTCCCTCTGATGAATAGTATAATTATTTTGATAAACTTTTAAATGTATATTGTACTCATGAACAGGATGATTTTCCTTCAAGTTGTGATTTTACTAGGAATAATGTTTTACTTGATTATGATATAACTATGCAGGAAGTGCTTAAAGCTATAAAAGTTTAAATAATAACACAAGTGTAGGTTTTGAATGTACTTAAACATTCTAGTGTAAATATGTTGAATTGTATTTGCAAACTTTTCAATATCATTTTGAAATCAACTTTATTTCCTAGTTGTTGGACAGAAAGTATGATTAAACCACTTTTTAAAACAGGAGACGTTAGAGATCCAAGTAACTACAGAGGTATAGCAATCTCTAGTTGTCTAAGTAAGTTGTTTGTAAAGATCTTATGCAACAGATTATATTTATTTGTAACTGAGAACAACATACTATGTAAAAATCAAATAGGCTTTAGAAAAGCTAACAGAACAACTGAGCATGTTTATACGTTAAAATCTATTGTGGATAAGATGTTTAGGGCAAAAAAATATTGATATTGTTGTTATGTTGACTTTAGAAAAGCCTTTGACACAGTACGGAGGAATTTTGTCTTTTCTAAACTGTTTGAGCAAGGTATTAGTGGCAAGGTTTTCCATTAAATCAAAGATATGTATACATGTGTTAGATATTCAGTTAAACAAGATTCTGGACTAACTAATTCCATACTCTCAAATGTTGGTGTAAAACAAGGGTGTATACTGAGTCCCCTTCTTTTCAATTTATTTATGAATGACTTTCCAGGATATCTTGATGAGAAATGTGATCCAGTTGATATAGGGAATACAGCTTTAAATTGTTTAATGTATGCAGATGACATAATATTAATGTCTCAAACCAAAGAAGGGCTACAAAACTGTTTATCCTTATTGGAACTGTATTGTAAAAAATTGAAATTATCCTTGAATATAGAAAAAAACTCAAATAATAGTGTTTAATAAATCAGGTAAATTATTGAAAGACTGTAATTTTTATTTTGGTTAAAATCTCATCAAAAGTGTTCAAGAGTATAAATACTTAGGTATTGTAATGAGAGCATCAGGTTCTTTCAGTACTGCAGTTGAATATCTTAGTAAGAAAGCTCTTAAAGTAATTTTTATGATTAAACGTAAATTTCATTGCGTACTATTGCGTATAGTGGCTAAGATTTTGTACAATGGAATGAACGAAAATAACAGACGTCTTGCTAGTTTGATAATGTATTAAAAGCTAAAGGAAGTACGTCAACGATAGTGACGTTACAATCGAGCGGCGCGCTATACTGTACGTCTAATAAGCGGACTTCACAACATCCTGGGGCGCGCAACAGATAACATTCAAAATATTAAAACTACAATATTATGTGACACTTGAAAAATTACTGAAAAACTCTAAAGTCTATGAATTGAATTAACGTCTATGAAAACTAAATAAAATTGAATTTACAGTCTCTGAATTATGAATTATTTCCGTTTGTCCATTTCATGTCCATTTTGCGTGACTCTGTGTTTATGTATCTCTTTATACCTTGAACGACAAAATTATTTTATGTCTACCTGTACAATTTCAAACGCGCGATTTTACGCCAGTACTTAAAACCTTCCATCCTTATAGGTGGATTTTACATAGATAAATAAAATCGTATGATATAAGCATAATGAGGATGTTAAATTTGATGTATGCCCCTTTTTGTGCTTCTTCGTAACATTTGTTTGTTTTATAGTGATTAAGATGATAACACAATGTTGACTGCTGTAATCCTATTTTGACATTTTACCAATTGTGTCTGTTTGTTTTGTTCACGCATCGTTGTCAATATAATGGAATTTGATACGACTGTCATACAAGTGAGAGGTTTGGCTAGCCATAAAACCAGGTTCAATCCACCATTTTCTACATAAGAAAATGCCTGTACCAAGTCAGGAATATGACAGTTGTTATTTTCCTAGTTGATGTGCTTCTATGATGGCTTCAAAAGATCAAATGAACAAGCACGACAGGAGAAATTATAATGTTAACCACAGATTTGTAGATAACAAGGATATGAAAATGATTGAAATGGTTGTAAACACTGTTGCAGCCCTTCAAATGTTCAAGAATTAACTAGTCTCACCATGTTTAAGTATACCAGACATACTTAATGGCTATACTGTTATTGTTTATTTTATCTAAGCTATGTTTTATTTTTATTTTTCTGTTTTGTTTTCATTATTATCTAGTCAATTGTTTTAAATTTTGCTAGTCATATCTTTTCTCAAAATTTAAAAGGATACACACTAAAAGATTAAAAAAAATCCTACATTTGAATAACTTTTCAACATGGTCAAGTTATAATTCTATAATATTTCAAAATTTGGTTTTTCAACTCTGAAGGTTTCTGTTGAATCCCTTATAATTCAAAGAATTTAAAAAAAACAAATTAACAATTTGTTCTTGAAATGTTTATGGTTTGTTTTACAGGGAAGATGGGACTAGATATTGCAAACTTAATGATCCTGATCTTGTGAAAATATAAATTCTGATATTATATGCCTATTAGAAACAAAGGCTGATAAGGAAGATAATATATGTTAACAAGGTTATACCTTACTGAAAAAGGTCACTCGCCCCAGGAAAGGTAAAGCTATTCATGGAGGCATTGCTTTATATGCCAGACCAAATGTTAGTAAAGGAATTACATTAATGAAAAATAATTGCTATGATTTTTTGTGGGCAAAACTAAGTAAAACATTTTTTTTCATATTCATCTGCTACTCTAAATCTCTCCTAAAAATGATTTATCCACACTAGAGAAGATAGAACAAGACATGAGTAAATTTTCAAATTTAGGGGAGACTATCATTATGGGGGACCTTAATGCCCATGTAAATGAATATGATTTGGATTTTATTTCATCTGATCATGTTAAAAGTTTACAAGATATACTTCCTAATTCATATATGGCAGATAATGTACATTATAGGAGATACTGTACTAAAAAGAATACTAAGACTGATGAATACGGAAAACGCCTATTAGAGCTTTGCATATCATCTAGAAGCAGAATTCTAAATGGACGAACTTTAGGTGATACATTAGGTAAACCAACTTCCCATCAATATAATGGTAGTGCTGTTGTTGATTGTTGTATTGTTAGTAATAATATGCTAAAAATGTATGTTTTTTTTTACTGTTAAGGATTTTACTGTCCACTCTGATCACTGTCCTATAGATGTATGTTTATCTTTAAGTTATTCCCAAGTACAACAAAAAGTTGGGAGACCAATACCTAAGGGTCTACAATGGAACAATGCGGTTCAAAAATGTTATGCAGACATGATGTTATCAAAGGAAGTTGAATCTAATTTACAACAATTCTTAGGTAAAGACAGAGTATTACAAAGAAATGGGGTTGATGAAGCCACTGATGATTTAACAGATATTTTTCGTAATATTATCAATAAGATAAGAAGTCATTTAAATCTTCCCAAGGGGAATAGGTTTAAAGCTAAAAATCGTAAACAAAAGAAATCAAGTTTAGGGTTTGACAGTGAGTGCGAGTCAATGTATCGTACTTTAATCCAGTCTTCTCGTTCACTCTCTAATTGTTCTGTAAATGAAGAAAAGTTGAAGAATTACTATAGACTAAAAAGCAGTTCAAAACCTAGTGCGAAAAAAAAAAAAAAAAAAAAAACACGACAGTAATGGAATTAGAAGACAAAAATCCCAAGGCTTATTTGGATATTATTAATAAATTTAAATATTCTGACAAGGACATCAGTGATCAAAGTTTTAATATTCCCTCTGATGAATAGTATAATTATTTTGATAAACTTTTAAATGTATATTGTACTCATGAACAGGATGATTTTCCTTCAAGTTGTGATTTTACTAGGAATAATGTTTTACTTGATTATGATATAACTATGCAGGAAGTGCTTAAAGCTATAAAAAGTTTAAATAATAACACAAGTGTAGGTTTTGAATGTACTTAAACATTCTAGTGTAAATATGTTGAATTGTATTTGCAAACTTTTCAATATCATTTTGAAATCAACTTTATTTCCTAGTTGTTGGACAGAAAGTATGATTAAACCTCTTTTTAAAACAGGAGACGTTAGAGATCCAAGTAACTACAGAGGTATAGCAATCTCTAGTTGTCTAAGTAAGGTGTTTGTAAAGATCTTATGCAACAGATAAGATTTATTTGTAACTTAGAACAACATACTATGTAAAAATCAAATAGGCTTTAGAAAAGCTAACAGAACAACTGATGATCATGTTTATACGTTAAAATCTATTGTGGATAAGACGTTTAGGGCAAAAAATATTTATGTTGTTGATTTGTTGACTTTAGAAAAGCCTTTGACACAGTACGGAGGAATTTTCTCTTTTCTAAACTGTTTGAGCAATGTATTAGTGGCAAGGTTTTCCATTTAATCAAAGACATGTATACATGTGTTAGATATTCAGTTAAACTAGATTATGGACTAACTGATTCCATACTCTCAAATGTTGTAGTAAAACAAGGGTGTATACTGAGTCCCCTTCTTTTCAATTTATTTATGAATGACTTTCCATGATACCTTGATGAGAACTGTGATCCAGTAGATATAGGGAATACAGCTTTAAATTGTTTAATGTATGCAGATGACATAATATTAATGTCTCAAACCAAAGAAGGGCTACAAAACTGTCTATCCTCATTGGAACTTTATTGTAAAAAAATGGAAATTATCCTTGAATATAGAAAAAACTCAAATAATAGTGTTTAATAAATTAGGTAAATTATTGAAAGACTGTCATTTTTATTTTGGTCAAAATCTCATCAAAAGTGTTCAAGAGTATAAATACTTAGGTATTGTAATGAGAGCATCAGGTTCTTTCAGTACTGCAGTTGAAGATCTTAGTAAGAAAGCTCTTAAAGTAATTTTTATGATTAAACGTAAATTTCATTGCGTACTATTGCGTATAGTGGCTAAGATTTTGTACAATGGAATGAACGAAAATAACAGACGTCTTGCTAGTTTGATAATGTATTAAAAGCTAAAGGAAGTACGTCAACGATAGTGACGTTACAATCGAGCGGCGCGCTATACTGTACGTCTAATAAGCGGACTTCACAACATCCTGGGGGCGCGCAACAGATAACATTCAAAAATATTAAAACTACAATATTATGTGACACTTGAAAAATTACTGAAAAACTCTAAAGTCTATGAATTGAATTAACGTCTATGAAAAACTAAATAAAATTGAATTTACAGTCTCTGAATTATGAATTATTTCCGTTTGTCCATTTCTTAATGTTCTCCATGGCAACACTTTTAGCTTTACGGCTTAAGTTTCTAGAACTAGAGGGACAATTGATATCATAAGTATTGTCTATTATAAATTTTTTATTTGCTGACACTTCAATAGGATAAAGTTTTGTAATCGGACGCCAAGTGAGTCCATTTTTTGTCCGTATTACAGCAGATCTCGTTTTCCCATCACCTCCAATGTTTAATTGATCGATTACAGCTAGGTTCCACTTTGTCCTCGGTGATTCTTCGTACACTTGTACAACATCTCCAACGTTGATTGTTTGATTGTCCTTCCCGGTGTTTCGATGATATTCTCGAAGAGAGGTAAGATACTCGTGCTTCCATTTGTACCAAAACTGTTGAATAAGTTGAGATTTTAATCGAGACAGTTTATTCACAGATTCATGAGTCATCTCAAACGTCGAATGTTCAAAGTCTCTATTATCAGGGTATGGAAGTGTTGTGATCCGACGTTATGTTAGCGGTTCATCTAAAGGATCTGCCGAGACGTAAGTTAACGGACGGTCGTTCAGAATAGTTTCAACTTCAGTCACAATTGTCTTAAGAAGTTCTATATTGATAAGGGAACGTCCCAAAACCTTCTTGACACAGTCTTTTGTAATCCCTACCAATCTTTCCCAAAAGCCACCGTACCACGGTGCGCGTTTTGGTATAAATGTTCATGTTGTACCATAGTTGTTCAACTTTTCTGTAAGTGACGCTGATCGTGTGAGTTTCTCTATATGCTTAGCGGCTGCAATGTATGTAGTAGCATTGTCGGATATCATCGTTTTCGGTAACGATTTTCTACTTACGAATCTTCGAAATGCTAGGATAAATGTTTCCTCTGTTAAATTGTCCACCACTTCTAAATGCACAGCGCGAGTGCTGGCACATGTAAATAAACATATATAAGCTTTGCTAGTAGTTCCATCGTTGTTTTTCACTGTCAGAGCTCCCGTAAAATCAACTCCCGTTACTGTGAACGGCGGTGCTTCTCGTAGTCTGTCCTTCGGTAAGGGTGGCGAATCTGGAGCTGTATACGGTCGGCCATTAACTTTTTTACAGGTCACACATTTGCGTAAGATACTGTTCGCAACTTGCCGTATAGTCGGTATCCAATATGTTTGGCGGAGTAGTGTGACGGTATTTGACAGTCCTGAGTGTAAATGAGAAATGTGAGCATCCATTATGATGAGTTTAGTTAGTTTATCTTTTGCAGGTAACAGTATCGGAAATTTTGTAGATTCGTCCAATGGTGCGTTATGAATTCGTCCTTCACAACTAATCAATTTGTCCTTATCTAAATACAATTTCAGTTGTTTAACTAAGTTGTGTGTCTTGATCTCTCCTATTTGTAAGCTTAGCTTTACGTCACAAAAGTGTCTTTGCTGTACTTCTTGTATCAAAGTTAACGTTGCATTCTGTATTTCTTGTATATTAAGGTTTCCAGTTCGTTTTTCTCTTGATCTACAATTAGCTATAAATCTTTGAACGTAGGCTGTAACTCTCAAAACTTTCTTGAGAGAATTAAATCTGTCAATGTCAATTATCCTATTGATTTCCTGCGTTACACTGTGCGTACTCAGTATTTGTGTCGTATCAACTGTAACTTCTTGTTGAGCACATGCCGACATAATTTGCGTTTCATCTATTTTCCATTCAGGCCATTTTTTCTCGTTCGTTAACCAATCAGGGCCGTTCATCCATAACACGTTGTCTCTAAACTTTTGAGTTGTTATTCCTCTTGATAGTAAATCGGCGGGATTGGATTCACTTGGACAGTATTTCCATGTAAACTTATCTGTCAGTTCTTTGATCTCTTTCACTCTATTGGCGACAAATTGTTTTTAACGTCTTGTTCGAACTCAACCAGCTCAACACAATTTTGCTATCGCTCCATAATATTACACGATTAACATCAATATGAGTCAAAATATGAGATAAAAGTCTACTTCCAATCACTGCAGCCATTAGTTCTTGTCTTGGTATAGTAAGCTGTTTAAACGGTGCTACTCGATTCCTTGACATTAAGAGTGAACTTTTTCCTTCCGAAACGAGGTATGCACAAGCTCCGTAAGCTTTCATGCTAGCATCCATAAATATATGTATTACATTGTCTCTGTTGGAATCCGAACAATCTGTAAAGTAATGACGATGTATAACGGTATTTTTAGCTTCGTTAATATCTCGTCTGATGTCAATCCATTCTGTTCTCATATGATCAGGCAATGACTCGTCCCATTTCATATTTTCGCCCCAAAGTGTTTGCATAAACATTTTACCTCGAACGGTAACTGGACTGATGTTCCCGAGTGAATCATAAATTTTGGACGATTCTCTAAGTACTTCGCGTTTCGTGATGAGGTCTATTTCCGTGTCTAGAATATTTTCAGCATACTTTAGTGTATCGTTATCTGTATTCCAACGTAAGCCTAATACTTTGACTACCTGTGCTGTGTAGAGAACTTTTTCAGATTCTGCAAGTTGTTGTAATAGCTTGTTGTTTGATGCCCATGCGCGTAAATTGAATCTACCATCTGTAAATAATTTGCGAACAACATTGAAATATTGTGACAATTTATCTTCGGAATTTAAACTGGAAACAATATTGTCTACGTATAAATCTCTCATTAAATTGTCAGTAAATTCTGTCTGGTAGTTGTTGATGTGTTTTGATAAAACAGCATTTAATATAAATGCTGAACAGGTGGCTCCAAATAATACAGACTTAAACCTATAAGTCGTAATACAACTGCTTGGGTCTGTTGGATTGCTTAACCAGAAAAATCTGGTGACGTTCCGGTCTTCAATATCTAGTCCAACGTTGAGAAATGCCTTTTCAATATCTGTACACACGGCATATTTATTCATGCGAAATCTTAAAAGTATTGCGGTTACATCATTCAACTTCGGAGTTATGTTAAGTAAGCAATCATTTAAGCTCGCGGTGTCCGGTGTTTGTCTACAACTGCAGTCATACACGATCCTGATAGGTGTAGTTGCGGAATCTTTCTTCATTGCATGATGAGGAATATAATGTAACTTTGTATTTGATTTAACTAAATTTTTTTCGAATTTCTCTATAAACCCTCGCTTTTCTTGTTCTTCGATGATTTCTCCATACTTTTGTAACAATTGCGGTTCTTTACTAAGACGTCTTATTACATTTTCAGTCCTACGAAAGGCTACTGCTTTGTTTGTCGGTAATGGCGGATAGTCGGTTTTCCAAGGTAGCTTGGCGACATACTTGTTGTCAAGAAATGACACTGATGAGTTTTCATAAATTGTTTGAAATTCTTCTAGCTCTGTATTTGTGTTATTGCCTTCTATACCAATGGACTCGATTTCCCAAAACTTTGAAAGATTACATTGTTCTGTTTGATGAGACACAACAACTTTCAATATTGAACTTCTGTTTGATTCTCTAATACTTGTCGTTGGTCCAGAAAGTAAATATCCCAGTTTAGATTCGACGGCAGTCGGTCCATTACCTCTAATGATTTTATCACCAACTATACTCCAGTAATAATCTGCTCCAATAAGTAAATTTATATCAAACATGTCATCTTCGGTAATTGGGTGTGCTAATTTCAACCCATGCAAATATCTCATATTAACTACTGATTTCATGTGCGTTTGTAGCGGAAATGCTATTTCAGGTATGACAAGTACCTCGAGCGGTATATTTTCTACATCGTCAGTTTGTAAGTAAATCGTTGCCGATTGCATATGCCTAACTTGTCTGATTTTCTCTCCGAATCCAGAAAGATGAACTATTTCGGTCCCGTTTATACCTAAATCAAGTTTTTTGGCTAGTGATTCTGTGACGAATGACCTCTGTGCTCCTTCGTCTAGTAAAATATTAGCATCCGTTGACTGAGTTCCTGAGCTCACGATAGCGACAGCAGTTTTCAATATAACATTTGATGTTTTCTGTGGTGCGAGGGAGGAGTGTAATACGGTTTTACCATTTTCTTTGTTTACTTGTTCATGTGATTCGTTCACACTGTCGTTCTTGGTGCATATACTTGTATTATGACGTTTGTTGCATTTTTTACATGTGCTTGTAGATTAGCAGTCTGCTAATTTGTGACGACCGAGACAGTTAAAACATAGCCTCTCTCTCTTAAGTACAGCTGTACGTGAATCAACGGTTGTGATTTTTGTGCAATTAACGGCTATATGCCCATTCTCATGGCAAAAAATGCAAGACTTAATGTAAAGCTTTTTATGCAAAACTGACTTATCGGGTTTTCCGAATGTTGAGTTTGAACGTGACTTCATACTAGTTAAAAAAGTAGCGGTAGAGAGTGGTCTTTCTACTTTATCTGGTAATTTCCCGGCTTCCATAATATTTAGTTCGTCGAGAAGCGCTTTTCGTAAATCATGTAGTGTCCAGTTTGTGGATCTGTGTTCTCGTGCTAAATGTTGACGTATCTCAGCAGGTAATTTATTTAAAATAACAGGGACTAGTAGTGATCCATACGTATCGTCTGTCTGTCCGAGTGACTCGAGACCTCTTACATAAGTTTCTGTCTTATCATAGTAACTACGGAGGCTAGTAATTGTATGAATTGGAGCTTGTAAATCAAGTAAGGCCTGCATGTAGGTTTGGACGATTTTTATGAGTTTGCCCGTATCTTTCCTGGAGTAATGAAATTGCTTTGTCGTAATTTGTGTTCGTCATGGAAAAACCTGCTATAGTTTGTAACGCTTCGCTTTGCAGAAGAGACTTTAAGTAGTTGAATTTTTGTGCATCACTCTGTAGGATTTGTGTGGATCGCGGTTTCATAGGAGCCCCAAAATGATTGCCAGTCTAGTATATCTCCGGTAAATATAGGTAAGTTTAACTTCGGTAGCTTGTGATACTCGCTATTTGTGCTAGACGTTGAGCGTGAATTTGTGCTATGTGTATATTGTTGGTTTGCTGATGTTGAGGGTTGGCTAATAAATGTAGATGGAACTGAATGTGTATTCGGTATAAAACTATCGGCATGAGGGTTCAAATTCAATGAAATTGATTCATTTGCGGGTAACTCTGATTTTGAACTGACTTTGCTAATTTTGCAATTTGACGTTGTTTATATTCTAAATTGAACATGTACTCATCTGATTCCTGTATTTCCACTGCTACATCTTCATCCGAGGTTTGCTCCAAAATCTTCTCGTTGATATTCTCTAAAGTTCTTTTCTTCTGTGTGACAGCTTCTAATAACGTTGAAATTTCCTCGTAATCCGCTTCGGAACTCTGCTGAATTTCCTCAAATTTCCTCAGGTGTTTCGTAACTGCACTTTTGTGTCCCGCTCGGACGGCTTTCATCTTCGCTTCCATTATTTCATCTGGTCTCGGCACCAATATTGCGTATAGTGGCTAAGATTTTGTACAATGGCATGAACTAAAATAACAGACGTCTTGCTAGTTTGATAATGTATTGAAAGCTAAGGGAAGTACGTCAACGATAGTGACGTTACAATCGAGCGGCGCGCTATACTGTACGTCTAATAAGCGGACTTCACAACACGTACATAATAATACACCTTTGCTCTTAAAACATTTTGACTCCTGTGTTAAACCTGTACTTCTATATGGAAGTGGATTGTGGGGTCCGTACATTCTTAACCTGAACAAAAGATTAACACCAGGTATAAATGATGATTTAGAAAAGACTTTTTTAAATTTTGCACCTGAAAAGGTTCACATTCGATATTGTAAATTTGTACTTGGTGCCACTAATTATGCTTCTAATATTGCCAGCATGGCAGAACTTGGTCGCTACCTGATTTCTGTATTTGTTATTTTGCAGTCTCTTAAATACTGGCTATATTTGTATAAAGACCTTCTTTTGAATTTTTCAAAATTAGCATATAAGTCAATCGAAGATGTTGACTCTACCTTTCCATGTACCTTTAACAAACACATTTTTCATTTCTAAAATTCATTGGTTTTTACCATGTCTGGAATAATAAAGGAACACTGTCAGAAGGAAAACTCATATCTGCAGTGAAAAAAAGATTACAAGAAAGATGTGAAAAATATTTCTTCTCACGTTTATCAGACCAAAACAAATTACGTACATATTACAAGCTAAAAAAGGAATATAAACCTGAGACTGATGTTCTCAACATATTTCTTTTATATGTAGACAAATGTTTCATAATCAGAAATTCATCAGTGGGAATAATTGCATAATTGATGTGTGTGTTTTGTCTATTGTTTGTTATACGTCACAAAATTGCTGTCTCTTTTTTGTTTTATTTTTTCTATGTTTTCATGTATTTCAGCGATGATCCTTTTGTACTGGATTTTATGCTGAATAAAATTAGTTAGTTAGCTAGTTAGTTAGTTATTTGTAGATTTTAAACTCCCTGCTAATTGACTATTCTTATCAATTTTTTTTTATAATTCATATCCCAAAGAACAAAAAAATATATCTGTTATTTAGGAGTTGTCAAAAGCAAGATAATTATCTCTAGTTTAAATGTCATTCCATATTTGGTCTACGTATAATATATTGTATCTTAACTCCTTACAAATACGTCCAGAAATAAGATTTGTTTGATGGGCTATACAAGCGTCGTGGATATATACCAACAAATTAAACAAAACGCATCTTAGATAAGTACTTTGATAAACATTTCAGTTGCGTTATAACACAAACAATCAATTAATCTAGTTGAAGAACAAAGAACCCAAAAAAGTTCAGGAACGTTCGGAAATGTATCAACGACTGTCATCAAATGAATATATTACTGTTTTTGAAGTAAAAAAAACAAAAAACAACAAAGAAAAAACAAATACGACAAGAAATGTCCCTACGGTTGGTGTTAATCGACATATTACTTAAAAAAAAAAACAAAAAAAAAACAAATTGTTCCGGGAACGGTTTTAAAGCTAATAATAAAAATTACAGTACAGCTGTGAAGCAAGAAAAAAAAAACAACTAACAACCAAATAAGTCCACGAACGCATGAAAGATCTGTGTTGAGGAAAACATTACTAAAATAGGTCCAGGAACGCGTCTGACATTTTTGTTTCCGGATCATTACTGTAGTGTGATGTACAAAACAAACAAAACAGTTAAGTAACTGATCTTTCGATTATTGTTAGACTTTTAATAAAACTAAAAAAAAAAATGAGTATAGGAAACATCTTAGATTGTAAGTTGGGGACACCTTTCTATTGAAAAACACAACAGACAAATAAGTGAAAGAACAATATAAGATTTGTATAAAGGTATAACTAACTTTTGTAATAGCAACGAATAATTTAGGGAACGTATTCAAGATGAATGTTGAAGAATACATTACTTATAACATTAATGTTACAAATTTTTCTGAACCAGATGCGCATTTCAACAATTAATTTCTCTTCAGTTATTGTAGAGGCAAAAATATTTGAAAAGCCAAAACTTGTTACAAATAAGTCCAGAAACGCATGCAATATCAGTGTTGTGGGATATATTACAAATACAAAATTAAAAGAAAAGTCCAGAAACTCATCCTAGATTGGTGTTAGGTACAACATTGTTTTTGAACAAAAGAAAATATATAAGACAATATTAAAGTTTAAAAAATAGTTTCAGGAACGTATAAAACTTTGCTGTTAAGGGATTTAACACTTTTGTGGCAGAAAACCAACAAATACTTCACGAAGGATTTTATTACTAATGCAGTACCTAAAACATATATAGGTCAAGAACCGCATCTAAGATTGGTGTTACCGGTTCAACATGATGTTGAACAAGAGAAACACATGTCTGGTTTCGCATTTAAGATTGATGTTTAGAAAAACATAACTGTTAAAATACAAAGCAAAGAATTGACTCCAGGAACGCATTTAATGTCGCTGTTAATTGATCTTTGACTGTTTAAATAAATAAATAAAATATACCAAAATAAGTTCCGGAACGCATACCACATCGGTGTAAAAATAATGATACTAGGCTTATAATTTTGTTCGTCAGACGCTCGTTTCGATAACAAAAGACTCATCAATGACGCTCGAATCAAAAAAGTTAAAAGGCCAAAGAAAGTACGAATTTGAAGAGCATTGAGGACCCAAGATTCAGAAAGGTTAGGGATACACTGCTGTTGTGATGTCAAACAAACAAAAAAGTTCGGGAACGTCTCTAAGAATAGTGCTGAGGAATGTATATCTGTTGTAGAACGAAACAATGACAAAGGTTGAGGAACATATCTAGTATTGGTGTCAAGGGAATCCGTTAATGTTGTAGAAAACACTACTAAAACATGTCTAGGAACACGTGACGAAAATCATCAATCACTGTTGTAGTACAAAAAACCCAATTAATGCCAGAATCACACCTAATATTGGTATTAGGGATACAATAATGAGGTAAAACTACAAAAACAAATATAAAGAATAGGTGTTTAGTGGTTCATTGTTATTTATAACAAAACAAGCATAGTAGTCCAAGAATGCCTCTTATTTTTTGTTAATTGTTAAATTACTGTTGAAATACAAAACAAACAAATAATATAAAAATAAGGAGATGAAGTATGATTGCCAATGAAACAACTATCCACCAAAGTTCAAATAAAGTGGATGAAAGCAATTATAGGCAACCATACGGCCTTCAACAATGAGAAAAACCCATACCGTATAGTCGGCTATAAAAGGCCCCGATATGAAAAATATGAAACAATTCAATTGAGAAAACTAACGGCCTAATTTATAACAAAACAATTTACGAAAAACAAATATGACAGACATGAACCAACGACAACCACTGAACTACAGGCTCCTAACTTGGGACAGGTACATAAAGAATGTGGCGGGGTTAAACATGTTTGTGAGCGCTCAACTTTCCCCCTAACCTGGGACAGTGGTGTAACAGCACAACAAAAGAACAAACTATAAAAATCAGTTGAAAAAGGCTTAACTCATCAGATCGATACAGGGCAGAAAGACATCAAACATAAACATAGACTCGACGTGGCAGTGTATTTATCCATCCCTCATCCATAACAACAAAATGGACACTAAGTACAGATCTGAGAGTACTCGCAGTTACTGACAGCTAGTTCAAAGCCAATAACAACTAATAAAAAATCATGTATCTAAGACTAAAATATCAATCAGTACACATCCAACATCCAATGGATTTAGTGTCAAGACGTCATTAACAGTCAGAGAAAAACATGACCTTGTGCAATGCCAAAATGAAGGTATCAACAGATTGTAGTACCGTTAAAGTGCATATGTGTATAACAAAACTATTTAGTATGATTTAAACTTACTGATAACAAAATCAATATTTATACCAATAAATAGTTATCAAAGGTACCAGGCTTATAATTTGATACGCCAGACGCGCGTTTCGTCTACATAAGACTCATCAATATTCAAAGATCTAATTACAGTGTTGAATTGGTAACTTTTTAGAATAATTTTTTTTAAAGGATTGATAAATTTACCCAGATCGTATATAAATGACCGGGCTCGGTAAACAACATCACCTTTTTTAAAATTAAGGATTGGCTATTCCGTCTGAAATAAGTTTTTTTACAGGTACAGCCAAACTTGCAAACTAAATCGTTGTATCTATGGAAGAATTTAGTAAAGGTTTTTAAGTAATTGGTGGTAACGAAATCCCTGACTTGATAATTTACCAGAGTACATAGGTTACGCTCATTGAAATCCAAAACGTCACTTAAGACACGGGCATAACGAACGAGTTGGGATATATAAACACCGTAAGATGGTGCAAGAGGAACATCACCGTTCAAAAAAGGAAATTTAACAGTAAGGAAAGAAAAATCATCCCTTTTGTTGTAAACTTTTGTGTAGAGTTTCTGGTGTAAAACTGAAATGTCTAAATCTAGGAAAGGACTCTTTTTTATCAGGGACTGATCTGATATTAGTGCAAAATTATACATTACTGTTGAAATGAAAACCAAAAATAAGTCCAGGAATGCATTTTAGATTATGGTCATGGTCATCGTGATTATACATCACCTACTTTGCATGATGTCTCTATTAATGACTTGCTGCCATTTATACAAAAGCCGTTAGGTATTCATCACATTCGCACGAAACTTTATTCATTACCCCTTTCAAAACTTCATTCTCTGTTCAATTTATGTTTGGAAACCACTGTTACAAACCCTCATTCAAACCAATACAAACTTACAGCTATCATTTCGGATATTGCAAGTCACAGACTTTTCGAACCAGTTCGCATTGGAAAATATGAAAAAGAGAAAAGATCTTTTCTTAAACTTTCCTTTGCCAACAAAGGTCTCGATGGCGTCAACTTATGCAATATCCTTCATCATAAATTAGTTCAGTCGAAAATACCTCCTTATTTTAAAGATCAGTCTGTACCAATAATTTCTTATACCTATACCAAACTGCAACTAAAATTTTCAATTACAAAGACGTTTTGCAGGATCTCAACATTGACGACTTCAAGTCTAAACCTCCTGATTGCACCTGTGCTAGTTCCCAATTCACATATAATCCGGCTGGCCACGTTATTACCGAGGTCGAGCCTAAATCCATCAATTGGAAATACAACTTCAAAATACTGATGGATTCAGTCGAGGATTATGCCAGGCAATGGGCTAAACGTGAGAAAGAAGACGTAGATACTCTTTCCGAATGGATTAAGGCTGTGAGGTCGTTGATACAAATCCGAATTAAGAAACTAAATGGGTCTATCAATACCCACGCTACGTCAATTTTTAAAGACCCAAATGTTGCAAAACACTTGTCCTACCTCCATGACAAATATGTTGTTGTCCCCGCAGATAAAGCCCCAAACAACATCGTTTTTGTGTGTAAATATCATTACATAAACTGCTTGATAAATGAGTTAGGTATTGACAATTCACTTGGAAACTCAACATATACCCTCACGACACTTACCAAAGAGGAAATCCTGGATAATCATAGGTCTGTTCTATGTTCCTTTGGAATTTCAACCAAAGATGAAGAACTGTATCTTCCATCACTGTATTGGATACCTAAACTACATAAGTGTCCTTACAAACAACGGTATATTGCTGGGTCTTCCAAGTGCTCCACGAAACCTCTTTCTAAATTATTAACATCTATTTTATCAGCAATCAAAGCCGGGCTCCAAAGTTATTGTGAAACTGCCTATTCTAGAGGTGGCGTGGATCAGATGTGGATACTAAAAAATTCCAAAGATCTTTTAGAGTACATACAATCTAAGACTCTCTCATCTTGTAATAGTATTAAAACATTTGACTTTTCTACACTTTACACAAGTATTCCCAATTCCAAACCAAACTGAAAGAGTTGGTATTACTTTGTTTCATTAAAAAGAATGGCGAACCTAGATACAAGTATCTTGTCTTGGGGAGGGATAAATCCTACTTTGTAAAGAATCACTCTGATTCAAACAAAAAATTCTCTGAAACTGACATTATCAAGATGCTTGATTTCTTGATTGACAACATATTTGTTACGTTTGGAGGACGTGTTTTTCAACAGACTGTCCAATGGGAACTAATTATGCCCCTCTTCTTGCCGACTTGTTTCTTTATTATTATGAGGCTGACTTCATACAGGAACTTCTTAGGAAGAAAGATAAGAAGTCAGCAATATCCTTTAACTTTACGTTCTGCTATATAGATGATGTTCTCTCACTAAATAATACAAAATTTGGTGACTATGTTGAACGAATCTATCCCATCGAACTAGAGATAAAGTATACTACAGATACAGTTAAGTCTGCCTCATATCTTGACTTACATCTAGAAATTGACAATGAGGGTCGGTTGATAACAAAACTTTACGACAAAAGAGATGATGTCAGCTTCCCAATTGTGAACTTTCCATTTCTATGTAGCAACATTCCAGCAGCGCCTGCATACGGAGTATATATCTCCCAATTGATACGATATTCCCGGGCTTGTATTTCCTATCATGATTTCCTTGATAGAGGATTGCTGCTCACAAGGAAGCTATTAAACCAAGAGTTCCAAATGGTGAAGTTGAAATCATCGCTTCGTAAATTTTACGGACGCCATCACGAGTTGGTTGACCGTTATGGAATAACCGTTTCACAGATGATATCGGATATGTTCCTTATCTCGTAACTACAATACCCTTCCCTTTTCACGAATGTGACCTACCGAATTAGACTATTTACCGGATTTGTAATAACATAAGCAACACGACGGGTGCCACATGTGGAGCAGGATCTGCTTACCCTTCCGGAGCACCTGAGATCATCCCCAGTTTTTGGTGGGGTTCGTGTTGCTCAGTCTTTAGTTTTCTATGTTGTGTCATCTGTACTATTATTTGTCTGTTTGTCTTTTTATTTTTGGCCATGGCGTTGTCAGTTTGTTTTCGATCTATGAGTTTGACTGTCCCTCTGGTATCTTTCGTCCCTCTTTTAGATTAGTGTTGAGGGCTAAAGTAAAAAATAATAAAATGCTCCACAGAACGCAGCTTGATACGACCAAAGAGTTAGAACTCTGAACAGTTGGGGCAACTATGGACACAACATTCAAGGTTGATACAGCTCTGAATTGGGATTGTGATTAAATATTTACACAGCATAGGTATCTGACACAGAATGAATGTGGTCTAAGAATTTAAAAATTTGAAATTGGATATTTACATATTATGGTCCTATATTCAAAATCTAAATACATGGTAAGATTCAGAATATCAAAGAACCCCAAGAATTCAATTTTTGATGAAATCAAACAAAGTTTAATTTTGGACCCTTTAGACCTCAATGTGGACCAATTTGATAACAGGGCCCTAAATCCAAAATCTTAATACACGATTAGATTCTGCATATCAAAGAACCCCATGTATTCAATTGTTGTTGAAATCAAACAAAGTATAACTTTGGACCATAATTTGGTCCAACTTAAAAGCTGGGCCCAAAATCAAAAATTTAAATAAATGTTCAGATTCAGCATATCAAAGAACCACAAGAATTAAATTTTTTACAAAAATCAAACTAAGTTTAATTTTGGAACCTTTGGACCTTCATTTGGACCAATTTGAAAACTGGGCCAAAAATCAAGAATCTAAATACACGGTTAGATTCAACATTCCAAAGAACCCCAAAATTCATTTTATTAAAATCAAACAAAGTTTAACCACTTTTGGAAATGTCGACCAACGCGGTTAGATTCAGCATATTAAAGAACCCAAAGAATTCAAGTCTTTGAATTAAACCCAATTGAAATTGGTCAAGAAATCAGCAATTTATACAAAGTATAAGAAAAGTATTGTTTTGTCCTTTATTCCTAAACGGTTAGGGCCATAACCCCGAAATCAATTCCGACCTTCCTTTTTTTGGTATGGAACCTCGCGGTACAAATTGAAAGAGATCCATAGACCCATACTCAATGACCGGAAACCAGAAAATCATTGTTTTTTGCCCCTTTTTGCCCCTAATTCCTGAACAGTTTCGGCCATAACCCCAAAAATCAATCCCAACCTTCCTTTTGAGGTATGGAACCTTGTGGTACAATTTCATAGAGATCCATGCACTTATACACAAGTTGCTGTCCAGGAACCAGAAAATGCTTGTTTTTGGCCCTTTTTTTGGCCCCTTTTTCTAACACAGATGAGAAATAACCACCAAAATCAATCCCTAACCTTCCTTTTGTGGTATGGAACCTTGTGGTACAATTTCATAGAAATCCATAGATTTATACTAAAGTTATAGACCGGAAACCAGAAAATGCTTGTTTTTGACCCCTAATTCCTTAACAGTTTGGACAAAAACCCCCAATATTAATCCCAATCTTCCTTATGTGGTATGAAACCTTTTGATATAATTTCAATGATTGACCGGAAACCAGTAAATACTTGTTTTTCGCCCCTTTTTAGCCCTTAATTCCTAAACAGTTAGGACAATAACTTAACCTTCCTTTTTTTGGTATGGAACCTTGTGGTACAATTTCATAGAAATCCATAGCTTTATACTCAATTTATAGACCGGAAACCAGAAAATGCTTGTTTTTGACCCCTAATTCCTTAACAGTTAAGACAATTACCCCTAATATCAATCCCTGGCTTCCTTTTGTAGTATGAAACCTTGTGGTAAAATTTCATAGAGATCCATACATTTAAACTCAAGTGATTGTCTGGAAACAAAATGTCTTCTGAAGACGACGACGACGACGACAACGTCATACCGTTATACTGTCGCAAAATTTTTGCGGTCGTATAACAAAAGATTCAAGTCCACAAATATCTTAGATTTGTTTACCGGTACAACAGTGTTTTTAAACAAAAGTTACTTCTACAATAACTTGTTATTCGCACAAAAGTAAGATACTTTCCTGTACTTATATGTTTCTTTTATACTATACCAGTATTGTATTTCCAAACACCAGTTTCAAATACATGTACGTTATTCACTTGTCTTGTACAAAAACAGTAATATATTTCCTAGACGATAATATTAGATGCGTTTCTAAATTTATTGCATTGTTTTGAACTACAATAGTTAAATATCCTTCAACAGCAATTCTTAGATCCGCTCCTTGACTTATTTGGCTGTCTTGTACTTCAACAGTTTTGCACTAAGATTGCTGTTGAAGGATATATAGCTATTGTAGTACAGAACCACGTAAAACATTTAACATTTCAAGAAACACTTCATACCTACACAATATGATCTACAATGTATCCCAATCAAAACAAGGAATTGCAATGGGAAATAGAAAATGTTGTTAGAGTTTAGTTATTATCATACTTGTAAATATATATATATAAATAAAATGAAACATTGAATTCAGTTAGAAAATTATAAATAAGCAATAAATACCTGTAAATAGACAAATACTGTTTCAGGTATATATAATATGGCTTTCTGATGAAAAACTTCTCGTCATGTAACGGTTCAGTCAATACTATTATGTGATTTAAAGTTCAAAGTGTAGTAAGGTAGATAATTTTGTAAATGTGAAATAACATATAAATACAAACAGAAAATGATGCAATTTTTAAATAAAGGCAACAGTAGTATACCGCTGTTCAATAGTGATAAATCGATTAAGACTTGAACACCACACCTGGAAGACGTGGATAAAATCAGAAATCTGATTCAACATGTCAAATACTCTTTTGCCGTAGAAACTCTTTTTTTTAAAATAACCTTTTTGAAAGGGGTAGTGTGCGAAATTGCCATCAATTGGTGTCTTTCGAATATTAATTTTCACCTGTTATTTTACCCCGGCTCACCAATTTTATTTTCGATTAATGATTTTTAACACAATTATTTCCTACATTGTTTGGGAAAGAATTTTAATAACATATTGTCTTGCGCAAGATTCTTTATCTTTAGTTTTTACCAGGGCATAGAATTAATTTCTAGATATCATTCCCTTAGTAATAGAATAATCATCATCTTGAATACCAAAACTATATTCTTTTGTTCAAATACGTCCTTCAATGTTTATTATCATGGCTGACTCTTTTTTTTTTTAATTTCAATCGTTCATGTATAATCGTAATGTCGTCTAGAATAAAAGCTCCACTTGTTCGTTTACTATCTGTTATATTTGTCTCAAGCCTTCACCAATACAATTACTATTCAAACTTGACATTCATTTGGATAAAAAGACTAGATAGACAACAATCAAGTCCTAAAACCGGGGTCGATCTCATTATATAAAGAAGGGTTTAACGGTGTTTAATTCTGTCAGATGGAACAATAGTCTTTCTTTTTACTGACTGATACAAACCAAGTCTACCAAATAGACGAATACAATTATTTTCAAAGGCATTATCTACCAATTCAGTTAAGGCATAGTTCCAATTCACAGCAGTAACATACCCTCTGTCCCATCGTTTGGCATTTACGAATCTAATTTGAAATATTATGCGCGTGCATGTTCACACTATCCGGGCATCATTAACAGGGGTGTACTCCTAACACAAAAACTGCTCCAACAGAGTTATGAGAACGAAGTACTGAAATCGACACTTTATAAGTATGACTGTCACCATAACGAATACGTAAGCCAATGCACTGTCATTATCTCAACCCACTAGCAACATGTTTTCGCCGTTCTAGATCTTTAAATACCAGAATGGTCATTTGATCTGTAAATACACAAATTGTGTCTTTATTGGTTGGAACCTTTTGTCTGAGGGTGCATTCGCATGGCTGGTGATGCATGTATAGCAGGAGATGTTTACCCTTTCGATGCACCCACTCTCGCCACTTTTGAAATTGATTTGTATCTTCGTAAAATTGATATCGTGAATGTTATTACCACCACTGGGTCGATACCTCTGCTGGTTGACTGCTAGTTCCCGAGTGTATCACCAGCAGAGTAGCCAATACATCGGTACTGGCATGAAAAAAAAAATTGTTATTCAAATTTGCTGTTACAATTTTTTTGAAATAATTTAAAATTAAGGAAAACATGCCCCTCATGCAAAGCTCTGATTCCTTGTTCGATTTTGGATATACTTTTTTGTCCTTTTTGTTAATAAACTCTTCATCTTTTTAATTAGTTTTGGAATTTCAAATATTTTTGCCCCGAGCATCACTGAAGAGACATTTATTGTCGAAATGCGCATCTGGTGCAGAAAAATTGGTACCTTCAATGTTATTTTTCACGGATTTGTGAGAGATGAAATCGATAAACTACTGATGTTGTTGTTCTTTTTTAAGTAAAGAATTCTTAGATGGTATGTCACTTGCTTCGTACGAGGCTTTTCTAAACGATTTAACACTTGACATAAGGTCGAGAGACACAATGGTACAATGTACATCCAAAAAGCGATTCGGACGCAAGGCATTTATAAACTTTTGTTTTCTTGTGTTTTGCTACAAAACATTACATAGAAAAATAAAGACTAGGTTAAGCGAACTCCATCAGAAACCGGATGAGATTTCAAGTTCCCCGAAAGGGTAAGCATATCCTCCTGCTCCACATATGGCCAATGAAATATTCAACAATTTAAGACAAAGGAGGACATGAAACATCACAGTTAAAATAAAAAGACCAATACACAATCATCACTCTAAAAATTACTACAAAACAAAACTTAAACTGTTAGCAAAACAAACTCAAACAAAACCAGAAAGAACTTTTGTAAATAAGATCTCAAGATTAAAGGTTGTGTGGAGCTCGTGTTGCTTATATTTGTCGATGTGTTGTTCTACTTTAACTGTAGCTGCTTCTCAGAATTTGTAAAACGTTATTAGTTTCTGAGCAAAAAATTGATGAGCCAGGGTTTTTTCAAAGATCGTCTCGTCCTTTTTCTCAAACTGTTCATCGAAAAGTACCAAGGCACAATAGACAAATATTCAGTGTCACAAATAATACATACAAGATGGTGTTGCGTTCTAGATTCTTTTTTTTTTTTTTTTTTCATCTAAAAATATCTTTATTGCACTTTTCTTTGCAGTAACGACAAATGACTCGACCTACAGCAGTTGGCCGAGTATCCCTGTGAAATCGACCTACACCAGTTGGCCGAGTATCCCTGTGTAATCGACCTACACCAGTTGTCCGAGTATCCCTGTGAATTAGTCACTGAATAACCAGGGAAATTCCCCAGTGAATTCATATTAATATGTAGTTAGTTAGTTTTACAACTCATAGTTAATACGAACATTTTTGGAAAATATATGATCACATGATTACGAAAAATGTACAGTTTTGTCCGGTTTTGTTTCTAAGTATTAGAACTTTATGATCATTGACCTTAACTTTTTGTAAAGAACCGTTAATCAGTTGTCCTGATGAATTCATGCGTCTTATTGACTGTTCTCGCAAACAGCTTAACCTTTAATTAAATATTGGAAGTGGTAAGTCTTGGAGTCGTAAGTTAGTTTCAACATTCTGATTGAGCCGTCATGTGATAAATTATGCGCATATGAGTTTGGAGACAACTACTGTACTTTCATTTTCAGTAAGCATGCTGTTTTAATTTCATATCACGTGTTCAGATCTATTTAATGCATACATGATGAGATTTTACAAAAGTTTTCGTATATCTGAAAATAGTAGATTTGTAGCTATTCATGATCATATGTATCTTTTTTACATCATTTAAAAATTTGCTGTTTTTAGCATTAATGAATTTGTTAATTTCGTATGTGTTCAAAAATTTATTTCTGAAAACTGCATAAGCATCTATACTTTTTGTTTATAATTTGATATATGAGTACTTTTATGAATTGAATTGATTAAGATAGTTAAGAAAAGATTTATATCATGATACATAGGATCGTGTACTTTATAGCCCAAAACTAAAGTTTTTATATTAAATATATGTGACCCTATCTTTGTTTTGCTTACAAGCACATATACTTTGTTCCACAATTCATGAAAGTATTGACATTTAAGAAAAAAGTGTTCATAGTCTTCAGTCAAATTCCACAGGACACACATACTTGTATCTTCTATGTTCCATTGTTGTAGTAATTGTTTACATGGGAGGATGTAATGGAGCAATTTCCATCTTAACATTTTATATTTGTTATTTATTAAATAAGAAAAAGTATATTGTAGCATGTTACTTATTGGAGTGATTGATTCTAATTTGAAGATGTTTTTCCATTTAAAGAATCCTATAGGTCTCTCATCATTCTTGATATTTAAATGGTTGTATATTTCTTTTGATAACATATTTTCAATTAGTTTAGTTGTTCTGTTAACAGTCGCGTTCTAGATTCTAGATGCTAAAGTTGTGTATCTTTTCATTTTACTTCAGTTTCCCTGTTATTTGTCTTCGTTTTCTTGTTCTTTTTTGGTCGTATAACTTTTGACCTGACTCGATATTTATGCATCCCGCTATCGGGTTTTCGTCTTTTTAACTTTGGGCATTCTGGTTCAGGTAGGTCCGGAGGTGCAATACGGACATTAAGGTTTTTTACAGTGTTGTTTTTATTTTGTTTACCATTGTATTTATATTTACTTAATTTTCACAACGATCGACAAACTGTATTTTCTAAACGGTATGTACTATCAAAGACAAAATCTTTTGTTGACGTCACTGTCAAATTCACACCTTTTTAGTTGGCGTTTTTGCTAGATTAATTTGTACGTTTGTTTGAATTTTGTCGATTTGTGTTGTATGTCTGGGGTGTATGTTTACACAGTTTCGGCTGCTGGATCCCAATAATTGTCACATTAACCTATTATGTCTGTTTGGGTTGTTCTGCCAAATTTGTCAATATAACGGAACTATAAACAACTGCCATACTAGTGGGAGGTTTAGTACGCTATACAACCAGGTTTAATCCACTATTTTCTTCAGATAATACCTATAAAAAGTCAGGAATGTGACAGTTGTTTTTCCTTTGTTCCGTTGATCGATACCGTTTGATTTTGTCAGACTTCCTCTTTTTTGAGTTTGCATTAGAGTTCGGTATTTTGTTATAGTTTTTGTCGAGCCTGCGATTTCTTTCGCAAAAAGTGAGACATATGGATCGTAATCCGGCGGCGGCATTGGCGACGGCTGCTGCGTTAACTAACTACTTCTTTGTTTTATAAAAAAGAATGGCCAACGTAGATACAAGTATCATGTCTTAGGGAGGGATAAAAAATCACTCTGATTCAAACAAAAAATTCTCTGAAATTTATTACACATGTCTGTATTCCCTTATATAAAGTTTCCACCCATGATATAAATGATTCATTAAAAACTAAAATGTTTTAGAACGCTCAACATAAATTCCCATTCCGAAGAATCAAAAGCTTTAGTAAAATCAGCAAATATAATAGCCCCATCTATACCGTATGTTTCTGCATAGTCGAGTATATCTTGAATTTGCCTTAAATTGAACCCAATAAAAAGATTTTTTACATATCCAGTTTGATCTTCATTAATTAGTTTAGGAAGCAGTATTTAAGCCTTTGTGCCAAAACGTGCGAGACTTTTTTCAAATCTACGTTTAATAGTGATATAGGACGATAATTGGTTATTCTTTTAAAATAATAAAGACAGTACACTTGTTCGTTGTGTATATGATAAAAACTTTTCCTCGTGTCCCTTATTAAGAACTTTTACTAACATTAGATTTAATTTTTCCCAGAACGTCTTATAAAATTCCAAATTCAAACCGTCTAGACCTGGTGATTTATTTAGCTTCATCGTGTCAATGGCATAAGCGCATTCATCTATAGTAATCTCCCCATCACATTCTTTTAAGTCATAAATATTTATCCCTCTTTCCATAATAGTATCAGATACGTATGTATGTAGCAAATGTTTATCTGGGCATGTAGTCGTGTATTATAGTTCACAATAATTCTTTATCATTTCTAAAATTTCTTCCTGATTTGTTGTTACTTCGTTGTTTTCGTTTCTAAGCTTATTAATAGATTTTTTATCTTGTCGCTGCTTTTCTCATCCTAAAAAATAAGCGTTATTCTACCCATTTGTTTGATCTAATTTGAGCCCCCTTAGCTTTATATTCATAAATTGCTTCTTATTGCACCCAATTTTTTTATATTATTTGTCAGTTTTTCATCTTCCTTTAATTGTTCATCTCTTAATTTCGTAAATTGCTCTAATCAGTTTTCCAACTTTCTTGTTGTCTCCTTGAAAACTTCGATTTTCTTTTAAAGTAAAGTATAGATTCGTCCCTAACTTCGACTTTTAGATTGTCCCATAAGATATCACTTCTGTCACTATTGATTTTACGACATTTAAACTTATTAATCACGCTATTGATTGTATCTCAACGAGAGACTGAAAATTGTTTCCAATTAAAATATAATCTATCCTACTTGGTTGTGTCTTATCTTTTCTCTTCCATGTACACTGTTGTGTGCTTTCATGTAGAAAACGCCAAATATCTATAAGGTTATGATTTTTAATAAAAGATTTTTTAAACTATTGACAGGATCGGAAAATCTTGCATTTTTATTTAAACCTTTTCTATCAATATTTCTTAACGCTTCATTACAATTGCCGCCAACCAAAGTTATCCCAATCGAGTTTTCCTTTATAAAATTGTTGACCTTTTTAAAGAAAGAGTTCCTATCTGGTCTGTAATTTGATGCATACAGACAAACTAATGACAATATTAAATTGAACATTTTCACATTTAATAGAATGAGTCTCCCGTCTTTATAACAGAATTCACTAATTACCTAAATATCAGCGTAACTATTTATAGCGATCGCTACCGCCTACTTACTGTAGTGCTCTTACTGCAGTAAAAACTAAAAGTCAGTATCCATTTCAAGATTTACTTTTGTATCTTCATCAAAGTGCGTTTCTTGTAATAAGGAAATGGAGCATTTATTTCGTTTAACCCACTCTATACCTCTCAATCCTTTTTCTTTATTTTGTATACCATTAACATTAAGTGTACAATAATTAATATTTTTCATAATGATATCGATAGTTAGAAAAGTAATTTAATTTCTGTGATATATCTTTATGATCTACTGTAACGTTAAGATGTAAATTTTCAATCGACAATAGATAACAATGTGTGACCTTACTTAACCTCGTGTCAATTATTAACTCGTGAAGTACGGACGTACCCAGGTACAGTGTATTAAGCATTGGATAAATAAATCTACCGCTATCTATTAAGTAATATTGTGTTGTAGAATGGTATAAGAATAATGTTTGAATTGGACTTTTCTATAAAAGTGAATAATGTTTATCACAATTGCCATACATACTTATATAAGTGGTAAACATTGGGTTGGTTTGAATTCAAAAAGGATTTAATTACTAATGTAAAACTCAGACACAATTGCCTGTTTGTATTATTTTTTTACAATTTTTGAACGACTGTGTTCTGAAGAAGAGTACATTTACAATAAGGTTAGTAATTTGGATTTCTTCAAAACATTGCTTACACATTTTTGTTTATAATTTACTTTGTTACGATTTAAAACAAGTGATTTTTGTTTCGGTTATCAACTAACAATATGTAGCAAAAAGCATCGCTCCTATCAGATAGATCCAAGTGTCTTTGTTTAAATTGTTCACTTTAGGGTGAGCTTCATTTTTTATTAGAATGTCCACTATATGATATCAAAAGAGAAGGTTTTTATTCAATACGTTTCTAACATTTGTTATAATTTTAAAAACTTTTTTTTATCTCCCCTGTAATGGCGCTGCCTATGGAAAAATTTGACGAGTAGAAAAAAAGTTTATTTTCACCTAGAAAACATGTAAATAATAACAAAATTTTATACCGTTTATGCACACAGTATACAGAACATGATTTAATTCAAATTTCGTGCGGGTGATTTTATTGTGAGGGGATTTTGAACATTTACAAGGTATGAGACTTTCATCTCATCGAACAGAAAACTCAAAATTCATTCTTTTCTGACTATGGCGACCGTAGAGTCTATTTCTGAGCTGAAGCAGCTTATTATTGGTACAGAAGGAAAAGTAGGTACTTTATCCAACAAGCTAGACAATATAGAGGACCGTGGGAACAGAAATAAAAACTGAGGTAGAGGTAGTAAAAACTGATGTTATAAACACGAAAATTGAGCTTAAAATATTACGGGAGGACCATCTTGAGTTAGAAAAAGGTGTTGAACACATTAGAAATAAACAGGGTAGAAAATAAGAAGTTGGAGCTATTCAGACAAAATCTTGACAGTAAAATTGCAAATCTGCAGGAGCAACAGATTTTACTAGAAAAACACGAAAGAAAATACAACGCCCTATTTTATGGAATACCTGAACATGAAAATATATATAATGTGCTAAATACATTTTTCGTTCAAGACCTGAAAATTGATAAAGATAAGGCTTGCAGCTTTGCTATTGCCAGTACTCGTCGTATTCCGTCAAGGCAAACATCTGACCAAACTATAGATAATAGATTTACCTATGTACACATGTAATGGTATACGCAAACTTTCGCTTTATAACCTGACTTACTTATCCAATGTGAAGAATATTGATCAGTTCAAAATGACGGATACATAAACATTTACATTGTCCATTAAATTATGACTTCAGGTTTTGAATAGGACGCATTACCAAAAATTGCAGGTAGTAGTTTTAGTTTTTTTTTGTTATTGTTATCATTTATAAATTCTACTTCTAGGACTACGCACCAAAGATAACACAGTATAGACTGCTTCTTGAGTAATGAAATAGTTTTCTTTTGTTTTTAATATTAGAGCAAATGAGCTAAGCAATATATCAAAAAGGGAACCAAACTTAATGATACATGAAAAATACTGAAAAAAACCAGCAACATTGAAAAGAACTGAAAACAAAACTTAAAAGAACAAATTAAATGATTGACTAGAATTATATATCATAGATCATATACAAAGTATACAGAATTTTCTTCAATTTTTAATAATCGTAGATTCAACAAGAAATCTGAAATGAAACATGGACATATTTGCAAGGGTGTTGTTTTTGTTTGTTTTTTTGTTTTCAGAAATGTAGTCATATTTACAGGTATTTTTTATTGATTATATGCTCATAGTGAAGTTTAGATATTTATACCAAACATGATCATAAATATACAATGACATTTTTACAGTGAAACTTAAAAAATGAAAATGACTTGAAGCAACTTTCAACAGTATCAAGTCAAAAAACGATTCAAGATTTTAACACAATTTAACTTTTACCAATCAATTAATGAATGGCTATTATTTATTTTGAATTTATTGAACCATAAAATTAATTTTGACTCTTCACATTGAATAATCCGCGAAGCGGATTATGTAAAATGAAGAGTCAAAATTAATTTTATGGTTCAATAAATCAAAATAAATTATTGCCATTCGTTATAAATAAATTTCCATCAAAAATAAGGCTCAAAGAACTTTTATATTATTTATATTAACAATAACAACGTACACACACGTTGGCGTATGAATACACAACGTCAGAGTGGGCGTGTCGCCATAAAAATTGACAACATTGAAAATAAAAGTAATAATTTTAACCAATCAGAAGACAGTAAATACACCAAATTTATTTATAATGAAATAACTCAAAAAATATTCATTGCATTTGAAAAATTTTGAAACCAAAAAGTGCTATATTCAAACTATCAACAAATTGAAATTTTCAAAGAATTATGTGAAGATTGCAGCTAATTTACTCATAAATCTAGTTATATTTTCAATTCAAATACAATTCATAATGTTAACCTTTTATCAAAGTATCACTAATACCCCTCCAGCAGAGCATAAATGGTAATTTCAGCAAACTGGGTGACTATGCTTTTTGCAGGTATAGATCTTATATTTTTTAACTTACTCTTATTTATTATTTTATTTATTTTTACTCAAGTTTTTTTCATTTCTTTTCTTTTCCATGTTTTATTATTTTGTTTATTATTTTATTGGCAAATATAGGTATAGAAACTCATAGCAGAAAGATTACTAATAGTATCAAGTTTGAATCAGAGACCAGACCAATATATATTCTGTTAGCTATTCATTACTTATTGTCAGTTGTGTGGGACATTTTTCAGTCGTTTTATATTTAAAGAATGTTATTAAACTATATGTGTCATGTATACTTTAAATGAAAAATAATCTTATTCAGATTGTCTCATACAACTGCCAAGGACTTAATTCAATTGAAAAACGAAGAGATGTTTTAGATTATCTAAAAGCAAAAGATTGTAACTTATATTGTCTTCAAGATACACACTTTTCTGAAGTTTAGATATTTTTACCAAACATGATCATAAATATACAATGACATTTTACAGTGAAACTTAAAAATGAAAATGACTTGAAGCAACTTTCAACAGTATCAAGTCAAAAAACGATTCAAGATTTTAACACAATTTAACTTTTACCAATCAAAATGAAATAACTCAAAAAATATTCATTGCATTTGAAAAAATGTTGAAACCAAAAAAGTGCTATATTCAAACTATCAACAAATTGAAATTTTCAAAAAATTATGTGAAGATTGCAGCTAATTTACTCATAAATCTAGTTATATTTTCCATTCAAATACAATTCATAATGTTAACCTTTTATCAAAGTATCACTAATACCCCCTCCAGCAGAGCATAAATGGTAATTTCGGAAAACTGGGTGACTATGCTTTTTGCAGGAATAGATCTTATATTTTTTTAACTTACTCTTATTTATTATTTCTATTTATTTTTTTCTCTTTTTTTTCATTTCTTTTCCTCTCCATGTTTTATTATTTTGTTTATTATTTTGTTGGCAAATAAAGCATGTATAGGTATAGAAACTCATAGTAGTAAGATTACTAATAGTATCAAGTTTGAATCAGAGACCAGACCAATATATATTCTGTTAGCTATTCATTACTTATTGTCAGTTGTGTGGGACATTTTTCAGTCATTTTATATTTAAAGAATGTTATTAAACTATATGTGTCATGTATACTTTAAATGAAAAATAATCTTATTCAGATTGTCTCATACAACTGCCAAGGACTTAATTCAATTGAAAAACGAAGAGATGTTTTAGATTATCTAAAAGCAAAAGATTGTAACTTATATTGTCTTCAAGATACACTTTTCTGAAGTTTATATATTTTACCAAACATGATCATAAATATACAATGACATTTTACAGTGAAACTTAAAATGAAAATGACTTGAAGCAACTTTCAACAATATCAAGTCAAAAACGATTCAAGATTTTAACACAATTTAACTTTTACCAATTAAAATGAAATAACTAAAAAAATATTCATTGCATTTGAAAAAATTTTGAAACCAAAAAAGTGCTATATTCAAACTATCAACAAATTGAAAGGAGTAGGGGCATTAAGGGTCAAAATTGGCTCCACTTCAAAAGTAGATGTTTTTTTCTCAAAATATTCTATAGGTGTCTGCTTTCCAAAAATATATATATTTTGTATATATTACTTGAAATCACTTTATATGACGTCATCAAAGTGTACCCCTTTATTAATACCAAAAATGAATTTTTAATCAATTTTGAAACTAGTGTTGTTATTATTGCACGTATTTGAGTTAAAAACTTAAAAGAAAGATACCTTCTTATATACAAAATACACAAAAGGACGTTCTAAGAATCAATTTCAGAGTAATATTCTTTCTCTTTTGTGGTCTCTGATTATTTGTATTTACCATAGCAACTGTTACCATGGTTTCAAAAATATAAAGATATATGTCAAAATCTTACGTTTTTTTTATTTTTACGGTGTATGGAAATTTTGTTTCAGCCTAAATAATCAGAAGTCTATTTTTAATTGTTATTTCTGAAATAGCAGACAGTTTGAACAACACTTTTCAAAATGACATTATTTCATGTTTATTAAACCACAAATTATCCAATTGCCTAGAAACGTAAAGAAACTGAAGTTGATGTTTAATATTATTTCATCTATATTTGTAATTTTGTCTGTGTGTCCGGCTGTGTGTATGCATTTGTCATTTTGAACAAGAATAACTGCAAATAGTTTAATCAGAAACTGTTCAACAAAGTTAAAACACATGGTATTTCGTATTTCCATAGTAACCGCTACCTAGCAACAACATTAATATGTTGAAATTGTAATTCTAAGGAGTGAAAATACCTAAAATGCGTATCACAATTACTGATGTCTGGTGTAACTTATGTTTGTTGTGGTGAAAAGAATGTCTGTGTAAAACACTATTAAACTAATAAGTACAAATTAATTATTTAATAGAACTTTTGATTGAATGAAACCCTTTAAATGTGATTAAATTCTTAGTTACGTAAATTAATAGATGGTTTTACAGTAATACAGACATACTACAAATATACATTATATTATTTATGACTCTTACAGTAAAAACTTTAATTAAAATATCAAGATGTTAATAAAAGAGGGCGAAAGATACCAAAGGGACAGTCAAACTCATAGATAGAATAAAATGCACTAAAATAAGGCCCAATTCAACATATTTATCGAATATTTCTTCTATGTAAGATATCATACTCTTGAAATCGCGAAAGGGGTTAAACATGTGTAACGTTTTTGTTGTCATGACTCTCACCAAAGAAAGATTTAATATGATAGATTGCAAACATCATGAAATAAAATTATATATATTGTGTTGTCATTAATCTTATAAGGTTAACAACAAAAAGTTGACATGAGCTACGCAATCATTCTTCGATGCAGTTACTTTCATCACTTTCATCAATAATCTCGGGTTCTGGCATGTTACGTGCATCTGTTAGATATTTTGTCCAATCGTCACCAGAACAATAGGGTATGTCCAAACAGCGAGCATACTCTAAATACCAGATAACTGCTGAAACGTGTGCACACATACCAACTATTCTTGCTCCAGCACTACATTTACAGAACCAGCCAAGAACAGTCATTTCATCGTATTGAATCCATAACAAATGAACTTTAGATGAAACATGTCTACTTTGGATTTTTGCACATATCAAATTGTTTTCCTGTTTATGTACCAGTACTTCAAAGTCACTGTTTTCAGTAACATGTTCAGCTACGTATGACTTGGCCAATTTTATCTGGTAAACGCCTAAGGTAAGGTTTCTGAGATCTTCTTCAGTAATAGAAGGAAAATCAATAGATGCAGCATCAATCTTGCACCAAGTAGAAGAATTAGATCTAATGCGGTCAAGATTTTCCGACTCAATTTTTCTTTAAGGAGATTATTTTGCTTAGAAAGATAAATCATTTTACACCCAAGTAATTGGTCTTCCTCCGGATCACCAGAACTAAGTGGTTTGAAATACTTGTTGCATATTGAGCATACAATGCGTAGGTAATCTCCAGTATATGGTATTTGTGAGTTAGGCATCACATGGTTGAAGAACACCCATGTCTTAATTCTGCCATTTGCAGATTCAACTACCCAACGAATCTTTGCTATCAATCTTGAAGTATTGCTTTCTTCTGTAGTAAACTGTGACTGGCCTTTTTTTAAGAACGAAGGCATTTCTGTTTGTATTCCTAATTCCTCCAGAAGATCAATTGAATCACGAAATCCACGGTCAACAATGAAAACATCATCTTTCTGCAACCAACTTTTAATCTGCTCATTGTCTGAAGCAATTATATGCTTAAGTATGTTGGAGTCATTATTTTTGCTATCTGCCAGGTATGGACCCATAACGCTGACAAAATAACCTGTAGTGCTTACAAAAACCATGGTTTTGACAAGAGGCCGATGCTTGTGCATGCTGAATGTACGACGTTGAAACTGAAATTGACCGCTTTTCTGTATATATATATATGTTCCGTCAATTACAAGAATTGCAGGATTAAATTCATTGCCAAATAATGTCTGGGCAAGAGGTCTAGTATGGTTTTCAATTAATTTCTCTCTAGAAATATGATTGAATCCTAAGTGCTTTGGTACGAATGTCTGCATAAGATTTTTCGGACTGTTGCAACTGCTCGGCGGATCGAATCTTTTCCTACATTAAAAATAGTTGCCATAAGTTTGTTGGACATACCTGACCGCATTTTCGTCAAAAAAATGCCTAAGCATGTTCTGGAACTACGCACCTTCGTATCTCTAATAGACACAAGGTGTGTTGCTAAATCATTGAATGATGCTATATCAATGCCTGTTAAGCTGATGTTTATTCTGCATCACTTAATGTTGAGTCTTTATCAAAATTTAATCTTTTGTCATCATTTTTTAGGAGTAGCATTCTTATTTTTTGAAGTAGGTCCAAAATGTCACTTCGGTTAAAATCTGTCGTTTTTCTTAAGTCAGATAAACATTCAAGGGCTTGTTCACTGAAATTCTCATCAGAAATATGACCAGGGCAACATCTCGCTCCTGCAGGTATTATAATATTCTTTTGTACAAATGTATTTAGCCTTGTTGAGGAAGAAACAACAATTAGTTTAGGGCCTCGTTTCCTGCAAACGAAGCAGGTTGAGTGGCTTCCACCTATTGAAGATAAAGACAACGTAATAGTTTTAGGCGAAACAAGTGTCTGTTGTGATGTGTTTGCAGTTGGTAGTACATGTACGTCAGGTTTAGCATTGGCATTGGATTTGTCATCAGATTGTCAGTAATATTTACGTCTACATGTTCCACATATAACATCACAACTATCAACATTTAGGAAAAAATATTTGTACAAGTATTTGCGTAGTCCTTTGTTATTTTCTCCACCAAGAAACCGTCTATCATGATGTTTTGTCCTCTTAGTACAGAGAACACACGTAAATCGTGTAACTTTAGACATATCCTGAAAAATGAAATAGCATATTATTGAATTAACAAAGAAATTCAATTTCAATTACAAGTAAAACATTAGTATTTTTTTCTTTTTTTGAAACTGTGCGTGTACTGTATTTCTTCGTCTATTCAGCTTAGAATTAAACCCGACTAAATATGAAGAAATCGTGGAGTAGATGGCAACCTAACAACACACTTCAACTAAACAAGACAATGAATTACGAATTGTTTCATTGAAGTAATAAAAGAAAATGTGAATGTTAGTTTCCGTATTTAATCATATTTATTTTGTTTTATTTTGTTCTGTGATGTATGTACTTAAACTACTCATAGATCTCAAATCTATTTTATTATTTTTAATCGTTACTTTATGACGGTTTACGTTCTTTTTCCCAAAGCATTTGATAGCTAGAAAATTAGAAGAATGCGATTTAAAAAAAGTTAAAACGAAAAGAGAACCATAAACAATTATTATTATTTATATACTAGACGAATGCGAAGCTCTGTGAATTGTGCTATCCTTTGAGATGCACCATTGTATGTGCAACCAGTATGCACTGATTTACAATGTATAAAGCATGCACCAAGGATACACGTGGTATAATGAATCTTTGTATTGCAGTATTACTTTAGATATAGGCGTATTATCAGACATACCTTGTCTATTAATATTGGTAGATTAATACGTTTCTTCTATCTTCTTCATGCAAAAAAAAAATAAAGAGTCTGAAAAAAAAATTTAAAGTTTTTTTTTAAGTGTACTATAAAAACAATCTCATTTAAATAAGCTGTTAGTTTTCGCTCTGATACTTGCGTATGACAACATCGGATTTTATTAGAGATAGACTATAAAGAGTTCATCAAAGTGAAAATCATCGAGTTCGTAAAAAAACATTATCCTTAATTTGTTAGATTTAAAGTTGTCATGAAACATGTATTATAAAACTTGGCTTCTCTGAAAAGAAACAAAAAAACAAAAAAACAAAATTTCAAGATGTAGTGAGATTCGATCTTGGAACGATTCCGTCAAACGCTACGACCTAGCGGTCGCAGCTATGAAAACTAACATTTCAAATTACGGTAAATATTAGTATTTAGTTTTTACACTGGTATCGCGTTATAAACTTAACGTCTGCAAGCATATACATTTTTGATTAATATTGTTTAAACTACATTTCTGATTTTTATTATACATTTCTTTAGAATTATATTTGTTCAAAAATTATATCGTTTAACATTTATTGCAAAAACCTTCGTCTGTTACAAACGAAAAAAAAACACAAAGACCGACGAATTTTCTTTTTTCCAGTTTTTGCTAGTTATTTGTTTGTTCGTTCGCTTTGATTTTGTAAAGAGATAAATACTTGTGTGTTTCGAATGAAGTTTTACACTGGAATGTAAAAAATATATCTTTGTGTTCATATTGTTTCAAATTCATGTACGCTTCATTGATCGATTCTAGTGACTTCAACTCTTCAACTATTTCTAACAATAAAAAAAATAATATATTCCTCATATTTACCTGCAGTTAAGTCAAACAGCACCATATTCTTTATCTCTCTGTTTATAATAAACGTAAATACGCCGTATGTTTTGATTTCATTCATAACGATATTTCAGATTTACAGTATTTGAAAATGTCACCACTTTGCAGATCCGCATAATAATGATCGAACCACAAGTGCGGAAAGTTTAAACCGGAATTCCGAAACCACTAGACTTGAATGACTGTACTTTAGTACTACAAATTGTCATCAAGATTGATGCATTAACCCCCCAAAAAAAGATAAGTTTTTTTTTGCAAAATCGGCTGTTTATTTAAGCAATCCGGGCAAATCGTAGTCTACAATTTAGAAGTCGCCGTTTTTGACTCCATTACAAAATTCGCTGTTTTTCAGTAAGATTTATTATTTTTTCGTACTAAATAAATAATTTGAAGAAAATTCTTAATATTTACAGGCATGTTTTTAATTTTTTATAATTAAAAGTTAAGATTATTCAAGAAAGAGGAATGCACAAATCAGGTTTTGCTAGAAGAATCCACGAAGAATCTCACTGTAAAGTCAATATCCTATATAGGCAAGTATTGCACTGCTTGAAAATGAAAAAAGTTAAATTAAAGTATCGCACCAAGCTTGCACCAAAAAGAATTTTTAGGTGATGTTTATAAAGTACGCGCTTAACAACATATTAAAATTTTTCTTTGGTGCAAGCATGGTGCGTTGGTCAGAATAGAGAAAGAACATAGTATTTTTGTTATTTTTTTGTACATTTCTCTTATTTGACGTCATTAACACTCACTATTATGACGTCATCAACATGTTTTTTTTTATTGCAACAACACGTCTCAACTCTATGAATCATGTTCTAATTAATAATCGCAAAAAATCGGCAAAATATAACTTTTTATATTTTTGAAAATCTGGGGCCATTTTAGGCTATTATAGCCCTACTCCTTTTCAAAGAATTATGTGAAGATTGCAGCTAATTTACTCATAAATCTAGTTATATTTTCCATTCAATGTACATTTCATAATGTTAACCTTTTATCAAAGTATCACTAATACCCCTCCAGCAGAGCATAAATGGTAATTTCGGCAAACTGGGTGACTATGCTTTTGCAGGTATAGATCTTATATTTTTTTAACTTACTCTTATTTATTATTTTTATTTATTTTTACTCATTTTGTTTCATTTCTTTTCTTCTCCATGTTTTATTATTTTGTTTATTATTTTGTTGGCAAATAAAGCATGTATAGGTACAAAAACTCATAGTAGCAAGATTACTAATAGTATCAAGTTTGAATCAGAGACCAGACCAATATATATTCTGTTAGCTATTCATTACTTATTGTCAGTTGTGTGGGACATTTTTCAGTCATTTTATATTTAAAGAATGTTATCAAACTATATGTGTCATGTATACTTTAAATGAAAAATAATCTTATTCAGATTGTCTCATACAACTGCCAAGGACTTGAAAAACGAAGAGATGTTTTAGATTATCTAAAAGCAAAAGATTGTAACTTATATTGTCTTCAAGATACACACTTTTCTGAAAAAGACGAGCAATTTATGAAGAATCAATTGGGTGGAGAATGTGTCTTTAGTTCCTTTTCTTCAAACAAAGTGGCCATTTCATTTTATAATAATTTTGAATATATGATTTTACAAAGTAAAAAAGATCAAAATGGTAACTTCTTAGGATTGAATATTAAGATTGAAGATAACAATGTTACTTTAATTACATTATATGGTCCAAATAGTGATAACCCTGAATTTTATGACAAAATTGGTGAAATAATTGAGGAATTTGATAATTAGACTGTCATTGTAACAGGAGAGTATAATTTAGTGCAAAATCAAGACCTTGTTACTTTTAATTACAGAAATATTAATAATCCAAAAGCCAAAGAAACAGTTCTAGATATAAAGGAAATTTATAATTTAATTGATCCCTTTAGAGAATTATATCCAGAAAGTAAAAGGTATACTTAGAGGAAACCAAACCCTATTAAACAGGCCAGATTAGAGTTTTTTTTAGTTTCACAGAGCTTTTACCCAAATATACATGACATAAAGATACAAAATAGTTATTAATCAGACAACTCGCCTATTATTTTACAACTAAAACTTAATAACTTCAGTATTGGGAGGGATTTGTGGAAATTTAACAATTCTCCTCTGTATGATCTATATTTTGTCCATATTGTTAAAGAGGTTATAAGTAAAACTAAAGAGCAATATGCTTCTCTTGTATATAACAGAGAAACCCTAAATTTAGTAGATTCTAGTGATATAGAGTTCACAATTAGTGATCAGTTATTTTTAGAAACATTATTAACTGAAATAAGGGGGAAAGCAATATCATATGCTTCATTCAAAAAGAAAGAAACAAATAAATTAGAACATATACTAGATGAAGATATAAACAAATTGGAACAAATATCACAAACAGATGAAATTTTGGAACAGATTGAAAAAAGAAAACAGATCTAAAAATTCTCAGACAAAATAAATTGAAGGGTCAGTATATAAGGTCAAAGACACAATGGGTAGAAGAAGGAGAGAAACCGTCAAAATATTTTATGAATTGAGAGACAAAAAATTATGTTAATAAAACAATTCCTAAATTAATCGATGAATCAGGAAATATAATTGAAAACCAAAAACAAATTCTAACTGAGGCCAAAAGTATTACAAAAACTACATTCCAAAAACGAGACAATAAAATCTATTAATTTAAATAATGCTATACCCCATAATGATATACCAAAACTATTAGACAGTATGAGAGAGTCCTTAGAAGGGAAATAACATTTATAGAGTTGACTGATGCAATTAAAAGAATGAAAAATGAGAAAAGCCCTGGATCTGATGGATAAACAAATGAATTTCTAAAAATTTTGGATAGATATAGGTAAATTTGTTCATTGATCAATAAAATATGGTCATAATCAAGGTGAAATGTCTATTACCCCAAAACAAGGTATTATTACTTGCATCCCAAAAGGTGACAAACCAAAGCAATACATGCAAAATTGGCGTCCAATCAGTCTTTTAAATACTGTTTATAAATTAGCATCAAGTTGCATTGCAGAAAGAATAAAATCTGTTTTATCAATTTCAATTAATAATGACCAGACAGGATTTATACCTGGTAGATTTATTGGTGAAAATACCAGATTGATATATGATTTACTACACCACACTGAAGAAAATAATATCCAGGCATTCTCCTCCTCATTGATTTTGAAAAAGCTTTCGATTCTATCTCCTGGATTTTCATAGAACAGCAGCTCTTTTCACAAAAATCTTAAGAGTAAAATACTCGTAAGTCATACACATTTCAGTATAACTTACGATCAATTTTAATCGTAAGATTTTTGTGAAAAGAGTCGCAGGTTCTTGATTTTTCAACTTTGGAAATTCCACATAACACTGGGTTAAAATTTTTTATACAAATACCAAATCAGCAGCAACACAGAATAATTTTCTTTCAGATTTTTTTACAATTCAGAGAGGTGCAGACAAGGAGATCCTTTATCTCTTTACATTTTTTTGTTATGTGCTGAAATTTTAGGAATACTACTTAGAAAGAACGAAAATATTAAAGGTATTACTATTGAAGAATCAGAATTTTTGATATCACAATATGCTGATGACACCACACTTATTTTAGATGGTTCACCAGAATTCATAGGTGCATCTCTTTGTGTTTTAGAATTATATGCTGAATGGTCTGGTCTCAAGATGAATTTAGAAAAAACAAAGGTAGTATGGATTGGGAAAAAGAAATAAAGCCAAGATACAATGTTTGTAAAGTGGGGATTGGAGTGGGGTTCCTACAGATTTACGCTTCTGGGTATTAAATATTTGGTTGATTTACAAGAAATGGAAACACTAAACTATGGACCTAAACTTAAAGAGATAGAGAGAACAATAAATAGTTGGTCAAACAAATACTAATCTCCAATTCGAAAAATTACTATAATTAAAATTCTTATAATCTCAAAGCTTAATCACTAATTTTAAACATTACCAAATCCGAACAATGAGTTATTTAATCAATTTATTAATGACTTATTTTCTTTTATTTGGGATGGTAAACCTGACAAAATTAAAAGAGAAACAATTTATGAATTGGGTGGACTTAACATGTTAAACTTAAAACAATTTATAAAAGGATTAAAATTAGCTTGGATAAGAAAAATCATTAAACAGACTAATAATTATTGTAAGTTACTGACTTATTCGGAAAAAATAAAATGAACTGCTCTATGTAGGTCCAAGAACACATTTAAAAAATCCCTGTTGGTAGGAGGTTTTTAATGCTTGGGCTGAACTCCAAACTAAAGTAGATGTTAAGAACGAATATAATTTTATCACATATAATATTTGGAATAATAAACAAACTAAGATTGATAATCAAACCCCTCTGTACAAAAAAATGGACTGAAAAAGGAATCTGGTTTGTTAATGATTTAATTGATAATGATGGACATTTAATGAACTGGCAGGAATTTCAAAAAAACAATAATATTGATACCAACTTTCTTATATACCAGGGTGTGATTTCGGCAGTTAATTGTTATATGAAAAGTCTTGATATTAAATGTAAACAGATTTTTAAGCTTTATGGGCCACTTATACCAATTACTATTACAATATTTCTAAAATCTACAAAAAATCAAAAGACATGTATACTGTTTTAAAAGATAAAATAACAAATAGCACATCACAGGAAATGTGGTCCTTAATCCTAAATAGACATAATATTATCTTGAATAAAGTGTATAGAATACCATTTTACATAACTGAAAATTCAAAATTACAGTGGCTCCAATACAGGATCACTCACAGAATTTTGGGGACAAATTAATTTCTCTACAAAATTAAAGTTATACAAAACAATAAATGAACGTTCTGTATACGGACTCAATAGAAACTATTGAACACATATTCTGGACATGTCCAAAGTATTTGATGTATGGGAAGAACATAATAGATGGATATATACTAAAGTCCAAATTGAACTATCACTTAACTTAGACATAGTCTTATTTGGGATATTAGAAAAAACGGAAAAAACTACATAAGAAACCTCATAATATTATTAACTAAATACTATATATACAGAACAAAAATACAAAGTGGACAAGTAAATATTGTAGCTTTAAAGAATTATCTTAAAGAAAATTTGTTTATTGAAAAATAATATTTTGTAAAAGAAACTCACTTCGTAGATAATATGTCAATCCTAGAAAGAGGGTCAAATTATATAATGTAATGGTACAAGTAATTCGCGAGGTGTTGCAATTTGGCTAAAAAAATATCAGATTTAAAATTTATTGTCAGTTTTAAAGACGAAGAAGGTAGATTTTTACTTGTAAACATTGAAGTAAATGACAGCATATTAACCTTAGTAAATGTATATGCGCATAACAACCCATGTACTAGAAATAACTTTAAAAAAATGTAAAATCATTAATCGAAAAACATAGCATTGGTCAAATCATTATTGGAGGTGATTTCAACGACATATTAGCTCAAATAGATTCAAAAAATAGAATTAAACAACAACAAAAAATAAAACAACAGTTTGCAACCTTAACCATTAAAAGTTATAGATGTCTGGAGAGAGAAAAACACACATAAAATGCAGCTCACTTGGTGTAGAAAAGATAGATCTGAAGCAACAAGAATGGACTATTTTCTTATAGGACCTGAAACTGTACTTCATGCGATATAAGGCCAATAGTTCTGCAATATACTGATCATAATTGTGTTTCATTAAAAATAAATATTAATAGAGGTTCTAAGGGAAGAGGGTACTGTAAATTGAACAGTAGTATACTAGAAAATGAGGACTATGTGAAAAAAAATTCTAATTTGATACCTGATTATAAAAATAAAAGTACAAACTATCCTGATCTCGACATACTATGGGATAATTTTAAACCGAGGTAAGAGATATTTCAATTAACTATTGCAAATCTGAAGCTAGAGGGAAAAGAGAGAAAATAGATATTTTAGAAAAAGATTTACAAAGACTTAATATCCTAGCTCACACTATAAACAATGACATAACTAAACAAACATTATTACAAACAATAGCAAATACAGAAGAAGAATTAGGAAAGCTTTACTTTGAAAAAATAAAGGGTTACCAAATTAGATCTAGAGCACAATGGGTGGAAGAGGGTGAAAAAAACTCAGCTTATTTTCTAGGACTTGAGAAATCTAGGCAAAACAAAAAAAAACTAAAACATAATTATATGATGAAAAAGGGGAAATAACTAGAGATCAAGAACAAATATTAATCTTAGAAGTAAAATATTATAAAGATTTATACACCTCAAGAAATCCAAACCTAGAAGAAACACAAAAATATTCAAATGATATTAAAGAACATAAAAAATAAGTGAAAGTGAAAATGACACTTGTGAAGGAGAAATGACTGAAGACGAATGCATAAAAGCTATCTTTAAAATCTAAACAGTGCGCTAGGATTAGATGGTCCAAATGTAGAATTTTACAGAAAATTTTGGGAGGAATTAAAAACTTTAAAAGTGTCTACATTTAATTATTGTTATACTAGAGGACAATTGTCAAACACAAAAAAATAGGTGCTATATCCTTAATTTATAAAAAAAAATGACCCTTTGACACTTGACAACTATCGTCCTATAACACTTTTGAATTATGATGTAAAACTTTGCCATATGCCCTGGCACAAAGACTTAAACCTTTACTTCATGAACTTGAACACACTGATCAAAAAAGATATATAAAAAACAGGTACATTGGCTTCAATATTAGACAGATACAAGATGCTATTGACTACTCAAAAATTTTTAAAATAGATGGAGCTGTTTTATTTTTAGACTTTAGAAAAGCTTTTGACTCTCTTGAGTGGAACTTTATGTAAGAAACACTAAAAAAAACGGTTTTAAGGAAAGTTTTCTTAAATGAATTCAACTTATGTATTCAGACATTAAAGGATGTATAACTAATAATGGATGGGTCTCAAGTCGTTTTAAAGCATTTCGTGGAATAAAACAAGGCTGTCCATTATCTTCCGTACCCTTCGTTCTTGCTGTAGAAATAATGGCAATCAAAATTAGAGAGAAAATAAAAATATACAGGGATTAGAAATAAAGCTAAATAGCAGCACTCAAACCCTAAAAATATGTCAACTAGCAGATGATATCACTCTGTTCTTACTTTCTAAACAAGACATCACAGTAGCTTTAAATTCAATTGAAATATTTGGCAACTTTTCTGGTCTAAAACTCAATAGAACTAAAACTGAAGGAATATGGCCCGGCAAATTAAAACACTGTAATGAAAAATTTGAAAATATTAAATGGTGTAATAGTCCAATCAAAGGTTTTGGAATTTATATTTGGCATAATAAGTCTGATTGTCAAAGACTTAATATTGAAAAACAAATTCTAAAATGTGAAAAATAATAGCAAACTAGAGGAAAAGAAAACTAAGTTTATTAGGAAGAATAGTAGTAACTAAATCTTTAATTCTACCAAACTTAACACATATAGTATCAAACACTGTCATACCAAAAGATTTGCTACAAAAGTTCAAAATCCTCATATACAATTTCATATGGAATGGTAAAAGAGATAAAATTAAAAGATCAACACTTACAACAGATTACAAAAAAGGGGGCTAAGAATGATTGATATTGATATGTTTATCAAATCCATACACAGGTTGAAAAATAAAATTATTTGATAATAGAAAGGACAGTGAACCCAAGATTTTATTTAAATAGAAAGGGAAATAATTTGATAATTTTTAAAATGAATCTGAAAAATATAAATGACAATTTTCAAAAGTTTACCAGATTTTTACCAAGAATTAATTAAAACTTGGATTAGTTGTAAAGGAGGAGCATCAGCATATCCACAAGACTTTCATCAAATAAGAAAACAGTTTATATGGGGAAATAATTTTCAGACTAAATGAAAAATGTCTATTCTTTGAAGAATGGGTATCCTTTAACTTTACTTTCCGCTTTATAGATGATGTTCTCTCACTAAATAATTCGAAATTTGGTGACTATGTTGAACGCATCTATCCCATCGAACTTGAGATAAAGGATACAACAGATATAGTTAAGTCTGCCTCATATCTTGATTTACATGTAGAAATTGACAATGAGGGTCGGTTGAAAACAAAACTTTACGACAAAAGAGATGATTTCAGCTTCCCAATTGTGAACTTTCCATTTCTATGTAGCAACATTCCACCAGCGCCTGTATACGGAATATATATATATCTCCCAGTTGATACGATATTGCAGGGTGACTATGTTGAGCGCATCTATCCCATCGAACTTGAGATAAAGGATACAACAGATACAGTTAAGTCTGCCTCGTATCTTGACTTACATCTAGAAATTGACAATGAGGGTCGGTTGAAAACAAAACTTTTCGACAAAAGAGATGATTTCAGCTTCCCAATTGTGAACTTTCTATTTCTATGTAGCAACATTCCAGCAGCGCCTGCATACGGAGTATATATCTCCCAGTTGATACGATATACCAGGGCTTGTATTTCCTATCATAATTTCCTTGATAGAGGATTGCTGCTCAAAAGGAAGCTATTAAACCAAGAGTTCCAAATGGTGAAGATGAAATCATCTCTTCGTAAATTTTACGAACGCCATCACGAGTTGGTTGACCGTTATGGAATATCCGTTTCACAGATGATAGCGGATATGTTCCTAATGTCGTAACTACAATCCCGTTCCCTTTTCACGAATGTGACCTACCGAATTAGACTATTTACCGGGTTTGTGCTAACAAGAGCAACACGACGGGTGCAACATGTGGAGCAGGATCTGCTTACCCTTCCGGAGCACCTGAGATCACCCCAGTTTTTGGTGGGGTTCGTGTTGCTTAGTCTTTAGTTTTCTATGTTGTGTTTTGTGTACTATTGTTTGTCTGTTTGTCTTTTCTTTTTAGCCATGGCGTTGTCAGTTTATTTTCGATTTATGAGTTTGAATGTCCCTCTGGTATCTTTCGACCCTCTCTTTCGTAAGTTTTACGGACGCCATCACGAGTTGGTTGACCGTTATGGAATATCCGTGTCACAGATAATAGCCTAAATGTTCCTAATGTCGTAACTACAATCCCGTCCCCCCGTTTCCCGAATGTGACCTACCGAAGTAGACTTATTACCGGGTTTGTACCAACATGAGCAACACGACGGGTGCCACATGTGGAGCAGGATCTGCTTACTCTTCTGGAGCACCTGAGATCACTCCCAGTTTTTGATGGGGTTCTTGTTGCTCAGTCTTTAGTTTTCTATGTTTAGTTTTGTGTACTATTGTTTGTCTGTTGGTCTTTTTTTTCTTTTTTAGCCATGGCGTTGTCAGTTTATTTTCGACTTAAGAGTTTGAATGTCCCTCTGGTATCTTTCGCCTCTCCTTTAAAAAGCAACTTGTTTTTTTCTAAATGATATCACAGATGAAAGAGGTCAAATCGCAGAGACATTTATACTTTCTAGACTGAAAAATAAACAGGATTGGATTAAGCAGATATCTTCCATAAAAAAGCAATACCAAAACATTGGCTTACTACAATAAGTCAAGATAATTCAATTAAAACCAATGTCAATATTCATAAAACTATAAATAGTCAAAAAATCATGCTTAATAAAGAAATCGATTCTAAAATGAGTACAAAACAAATTAATAACATCATTACAAATGACAACAAACCAGATAAACCAATAAGAGTTATAATTTGGGAAAAATTGCTTGCCAAAAAATTGAATTTTAAACTAGAAAATTGTTTTCACTTTAATTTTAACTACCTACCTGAAAACAAACTGAAAATGTTTAAGTGGAAATTAATTCACTTCATTCTACCATGCAATGACTTACTAGCAAAATGGAAAATACTGTCAGATAAGAGATGTAATTATTGTTTTATAAAAGAAGACTATTTCATTGTGTGTTAATTTACGCTTTTTGATTGAGTTAAGCCTTCCAATTGATATCTTATAGTGTGTCTTTCTATGTTGTGATGTTATACTATTGTTTCAGAAAAAGGGAGAAGGTTTGGTACCATTAAAACGTTTAATCCCGCTGCAAATGTTTGCACCTGTCCTAAGTCAGGAAACTGATGTACAGTAGTTGTCTGTTTATGTAGTTCATAAGTGTTTCTCGTTTCTCGTTTTTATATAGATTAGACCGTTGGTTTTCCCGTTTGAATGGTTTTACACTAGTAATTTTTGGGGCCCTTTATAGCTTGCTGTTCGGTGTGAGCCAATGCTCCGTGTTGAAGGCCGTACCTTGACCTATAATGGTTTACTTTTATAAATTGTTACTTGGATGGAGAGTTGTCTCATTGGCACTCATACCACATCTTCCTATATCTATGAACACTTTTTTCTATCTTACAGCTACAATACTGATTGTATATCAAAAATATAAGACCTGCTTAATTTCTTAGGTTTCAGTAAAAACATTCTATATATGGAAAATCTTATAGTTGGATATAAAATAAATGATAAAGCATACCATCAAATTAACGACCTTCTGACAGTAATATTTTTCGATCTTCAAATCATATATCTCTGAATCAAAAAAAACAAACAAACAAACAAAAAAAAAATAGATATTTTTAAAATATTTAAAGCAGAAATAAAAATATTGTTGAAGTTAATAATGTTATTTAAAGAAAAAAATGCAAATTAATTACAAAACTCTCAACAACATAAACAATCATGAAAGTTTTAACTTTAAATATATACTGAAATAGATTTATGTATTACCCAAACAACAAGTATGTCCCATGACGCGAGCATGTCAGGTGACTTACATATATATATGTACCTTCACCAGACACTTGTAACTTTGTGTTATATTTTTTGATGTATGTATAATCATGTCTACCTGGGTATTTTGTATACTTAAACAGAACTTTACAACAAGATCTAATACCTCAAAGTCTAAAAAGCAGTAAGACAATTGTAGTGCAAACTTAAGCTTTTGCTACAAAAAAGAATAAGATTATAATTAACTTACCTGTTAATATACGACAATTTGTTTTATAGATATTCCGTAAACATTCACTGTAATCCAGAATATCAAATTGTAACTGATGATGGAAAACACGCTGGATACATTAACTAATATGAAAAACCATTTACGGATGGAAATGAACTACTCCGGTAAACATGAAATCATTAATATTGTAGTGTAATATATCAATTTACTTTATTAGATATTCTCCCAGGATACCTAATAACTAATATATCAGGGATACTTAGTGCAATGCTGTACACTAAGTAAATTGTTAACAGCAATACAGTGCAATAAAAATATATAAGTCTTAAAAAAAAAAAAAATGTGTTAGTTATAACAGAAAGTACCGGTACCTTATCTAGGTCTCGTTAAACATTAGTAGTCTATATTTAATAGTACTAGATAGTAGTTGTTAGTAATCTTAATTCTGAAATACACCTTTCTATATTAGAAAAAAATATTTTATAAAACTAAAGAATTGCAAAGAGCGTACTCCTGCTGGAACCCCTGGCTCTAACTAATAGAACAATTATACAAGTTAATTTTTAAGTAATAAAATATCTTCCCAAACCGACTGTCTAGGTTTTTTATCATTATTATTTATTTATAAGTTTGTCAAATGATTCAAAAAACCAACTGTTTTTATTTGTAATTTGCTGATGTACTATGAACTTATTACCGTAATTATACCATATACTATGACTATTTTTATACATGTTGTATATGTAGTTTTGCCAATAAACACATTACAAAAAAAAATAATTTTAAAACTTAAATAAATCTTCCAAATTTTATGACTCTTGACACAAGAAAATGTATCTCTTATGGAAAAAATGGGCTTTTATATTGGCGAGTGTTTTGAATTAAGGAGATCAGGTCTGAATATTGATACTAGTAAATAATTTGATAACGAATGCATATAATGTAATTTTATTATGTTATTGTGCATTCATAGTTTATATGGTTGATGTTTCTGATTCTTGACCGATGCTAATATACTAAATATACAAGTACACTGTGATGTTTATGGTTGTAATTATCAATTGTGTCAATCAATTGTAACTGATTTGTATGCCCTTTAAAGTTTATAAAACAACAATAATATATATAATATAAAACTCATATGGTTTATATTGAATGAATAACCATAATTACCTGCCAAATTTTCAATGCGATATAATAGCTGATAAGCTGTTTTTTGTATACCATATTTTGGTATCTAATATCATTACTTGACCTTTATGTTAAATGGCGTATTTGGAAATTAAACGGACCTACTTGTACACGATGGACTTATCTCTTACTACGCCATGAAGTATTTTAAAGTTTCGTGCACTGTGCTTTGATAAAAAAATAAAATAATAAAATTTTATAGGGATTATTTCAATATTTCACACATCTTACATTGATTTAAATACTATTACTAAATTAAATGTTTTAAAAAATGCAAATTGCACTCAATTAATTCAATAATGAAATTTATTTGTTATTGATTTTTCTCATGATCTAGATGAGAATTAGCAAATGGCACATTTTCAGTCCAAGTACGAATACTCTTTCAAAATCTATATAACTCTATATAGAAAGGCATTTGTATTTCCTCGATTACAAATCAACAGTAATTTTTTGTCTCTATTGTAGTGTACGGTACGTGGATTGATCAAACCGTCAGATTCGGTGAGTAATATCTTACTGACTTTCCCATCATGTTTTATCATCATCAGGTTGTTAGAAGATGCCCCCACAACAAACACGTTCTGATCGACGTCAGCTGTTATTCCCGCGGAATTGAGAAGAGATTGGTCAGTGAATGTCCAGATATCTTCACCCGTCAAACCACAACAATATACTAAGTTTTTCTCACAGTTGGTACAATATATTCTGTCACTTGTTGTAGTGATATGATCAATACAATCTTCAGCATATTTCCCACCTATTGTTCGCAATTGTTTCCCTGAAATATCCATCTTCACTATTCCTTCGTTAAGTACTAATATATAAATGCTCCCATTCTGGTATGAAATTCCATACAAGGCCATTTAAAATTTACTGTCGCATGAACATTATTGTCTTTAAAGTTCAGTATTTCCATACAATCATCATATGAAAATGCTATACACTTATTGTCTATGATGGCAATATCGAACGGTTTGCGAGAGACTGGTATGTCACGGATGTGTCTTCCATCGTCACTATACTCCATTATCACTTTGTCTTCATTGTAATCAGCAATCAATAAATGACTGTTTGGTAAAATTGCACAGCCTTGGACGTTCATTTTATTATTTTTCTGTTTGATTTTGAAATTTTGTCGCAATTGCAGCCTTGTTCGATCAAAAGATTGACCGGTTGGTGCATGTACTATTTGAGCTTGGTCGACCTTTGCATCTTTGAATGGTAGACTGATAGTGTTTTCTTCAATTTTAACCTTTCCGAAATGATCGACATTTTCTAGTAATGAAACGATTCCTTGGTGAATCTCAATCCCTATTTTGTAATCCTGCATTGCGCTGGTCATTGATTTGACGGATTGTACCTCGTCAAGAATTAATTTGTTGATCTGACGAGTTCCAAGGAATACCTGTAAGTCGGACCCGACACGCTTCAATTGTGATGTTTGTTCTTGTAGTAACTGGATTTCTTTTCTGATTTATTCAGATGCTTCTGGACTTTTCCATTTTTGATTTACAATTTCCGCACTGGTCGGACAACTCATCTAACATTTTTTTCTCAAGATCATCCAAATGTTTGTTTACATTTGTTCGCATCTCACTTATTGATTTCCTGACTCTCTGTTCTTCTAGTTCAAGATTTTTCATAGCAACGTTGCGATTGTTCATGAAATGTTTCATGTTTTCTAATGCGACTTTGATTGAATCCACCAAGTCATCTAAGGCTGTCGATCTCTTTGCATTGTTTGCCGCCTCGTCGAGGGAAATGACATCAGAACAATGTCTGTGTTGTGAAGGAAAGCAGGCTACGCAAATTGCCGTGTCGTGTGCTTTGCAGTATAAATCAAAGTTCTTTCCATGAATGTCACATTTCAGGTTGACGGGAACATTTTCGATTTTACGATAGTCGTCGGTTGAAATCAGTTTGTGATCTCTTGTAACCTTCATAGATCTATGAACTTGTTCGCAGTCAGCACAAAACCCTTCCTCGCAATTGGTACACCATGTCTGTGCAGTTTTACATGTGTTGATATGGCTACAGGGTCCACAAAGAATGTTGGATGACATACTTTACTTCCTTCAAAAAAGGTTATTTGTGAAAATATAAGTTTAAGTTTGAATTTCTATAAGGAGGAAACTTTATATAGAGCTTTACCTTAACCTTTACCCAACCCTAAACTGTATACAAAGTGCTTGACATATTTTAGACATTTGTTTTATGTTTTATATTAACATGTATATGTCTTTTGGTGTTGTGTCTCGTTTGGTAGCTATATCGCTAAAGTAGATCCGACATTAACTTTTAAAAAGTTGCTATTTATTTGAATCTGCACTATTATTTATTACTTATAAGATATATACCAAAAGATTACTCCTTATTTCAATATATACATAACATTACTGTCTAACCAATATTATGAAAACAACCAGTGACAGGGTATTAAAAAAAACAATGATGCCTTGTGTAATATGATTATACACCAATTAAAATTTAAAAGCATATTTACCTTGGACAGTGGTGTTATGGCACAACATAAGAACAAACTATAAACATCAGTTTAAAAAAGGCTTAACTCATCAGAACGATACGATGCAGAGAAAAAAAAAACATCTTACAAAAACACATACTAGACGTGGCAGGGAATTTAGACATCCTTCATCACAAAAGAGACACAAAGTACAGATCTGAGAGTACTCACAGTTACTGGCAGCTAGTTCAAAGCCAATAACAACCAATAAAAAATTATGTATGTAAGTCTAAAAAATCAATCATTACATATCCAACATCCAATGAATATAGTGTAAAGACGTCATTAACAGTCTGAGAAACAAATGACCTCGTGCAATGCGAAAATATCGGTATCGACAGACTGAAGAACCGTGAAGGTGCATATGTGTATAACAATGATATTTAGTATGGTTTTAATTTACTGATAACAAAATCAATATTTATACCAATAAAAACAATATTCAAAGATATAATTACAGTGTTGATTTGATAACCCTTTAAAATAAGTTTATTTAAAGGATTGATAAGTGTACCCGGATCGTATCTAAATTTCTGGACTCGGTAAACAACATCACCGGAAAAATATGGATGTGCTATTCCGTTTGAAATAAGTTTTCTACCAAAATGTCACTACAGACACGGGCATAGCGAACGAGATTGAATATATAAACACCGTAAGACGGTGCCAAAGGAACATCACATCATCGTCCATCAAAGGACAATTAACAATCGTTCCTTTTGTCATAAATATGTGTGTATAGTTTCTGGTGTAAAACTGAAATATCTTAATCTAGGAAAGGACAGATATTGCTGTTAATATTTGATTTATTTAAAGTAAGTTCCTTCGGGAAAATTTCGACAGTATATTTAGAGAATTCTTGATTATTTAACTAAAAAAGATCATCAAGATAACGGTGTTGTTGAATTTCACAATTAAATGGAATTTAGACGGGTTTTTACTGAGTTTGGTCATAAACTGTGATGCATAACAGTACAGGCATAAGTCTGCTATTAAAGGAGCACAATTGGTCCCCAAAGGAAAATCTACAACCTGTCGATAAACTTTATTGCCGAGAAAATTTACAGCTTTAATCATCTCATCACAAATCCAGTAAGTATATCTAGCATATTAAACTTTCTCATTAGAGAAAAAGGCTTGATATGAGTTGTAACAAATAAATTTTAAAACGACCATTCAAATAAATAGGTAAACTTGAAGGAAGTGTAGAATAAAGAGCAGAGAAGTCAAAACTGGACAAAAAAGCACGTAATTTATCTAAAACATCCAAAGAATTTTTTAAATATGTATATTATATGTATGCAATATGACAGTTGTTTCCATTCGTTTGATGTGTCTGAGCTTTCAATTTTGCCATTTGATAAGGGACTTTCCGTTTTGAATTTCTTTGGAGTTCGGTATTTTTGTTATTTTACTTTTTACAATCCAAAAAAACCTGATTCCACTGTTTTCATATATTTTATTACAAAAGTTAATGATAAGTTCTTTGTGTAATTAAGGTAACCTATACATAGTGGGGATCTTGATATATTCAGAGAAAGCATTAAGCTGAGCTGTGGTAGTGACATGATTATTTACCATTTGACTCTCTTTGGAGCGTACAGCCTTGAATGTAGTTGAATTTATAATTTCATTCTTTATGACTTCCGTGTAGTATTTACGTCACACCATCACCTCACTGTCGGCTGCTTTGTTTGCCGGTGCGAACACAAAACGCTATGCGAGTGCTTCAATTTTGATTTTTAGCCTAGAAATTGGCGTATTACTTACTCTTTTATTTATTCAAAATGTGATATGCGAATATCAACAATATTCAGAATTTAATTTAAATAGGAATCAAGCGACCTTTGTGTCAGATTCCTCCCGTTTAAACTAATTTTTACAATATGATGAAAAAGCATCTTGAATGACCTGACGACACTCTTTGCAATTTTCGACGGATGACGATATTTTGGTCCTTTTTTCAGAAAGTTTATAACTTTTCAGTCTTGAACAATGTCGAGATCCCCTGTACTTACATTGCCACAGGGATCATATTTAAACTTCGATGTTTCACAGTCTCATGCGGAGGGAGCCCTATTTTCTATTCTGATGTAACTGACGTATAAATAAAGGCAACAGTAGTATACCGGTGTTCAAAAGTCATAAATAGATTGAGAGAAAACAAATCCGGATTACAAACTAAAACCGAGGGAAACACATTAACTATAAGAGGAAAACTGAAGTGCAACAAAAACAAACACCAACATACATAGAAACGAACTATTTGATAACAACTATAATTAAAAAATAAATTTCTACTGTTTTTGTTATACGAATAAGAAATTATAGGTAGCTCTAGTTATGGAGGTATAAAGTTTTGAACGGTAGAGTCACTTAAAAACCAGACTAATTAATAAAATCAATACCTCTATTAATGTATTTATTTTTAGAAAATACCTTTTATGATCTTCAGGTTTGTCAATTCGAGGGAACAGTCTATGGTGACAAAAAGCTATAATGATACGTGTACAGTCACATTTTGGACTGCAAATTGATAGGAAGTCCGTAAAGTGTGAACAACATGCACGAGCGTAACGTATTATCTGAGATATGTCACTGCTGAGAAATATGAAGATGACAATTAGAAAGTTAAAAATTATCACGTTTGTCATAGATTCTAGTCTGAATTCGTCCATCTGTGTCAACATCGCGGAAAGGACAAAGAAATGAAGCAGACTTTCTACCATCGGTGGTATCTCTAATCCCAAATTCACTAGGATATATGAAACATTTGAAATATGGGTTATTGTAGACAACATATGACCTGACATCTAAACCTGGGACTACTTATATATATTATTGATGATGTTATGTCACTCAATCATGTAAACAACAAAGTATAATATACTGTATCTTTTTACAAATTCGTCCAAACGCAACACTGGTATGATGTTCTTCATAACCTTGTCGTATTGAACAAACAAATAAGAAATCAACCATATACGATTAGTGGTATGGGATACATTTAAATTGTGTTATAAAACAGACATGCAAATAACACAACACAATGTATGCATCCTCAATAAGTGTTTATGAAAACAAAAACCCAGCAAGGGTCAGAAACGCATCACAGATTTGTCGGCAAAGGCATATATTACTGTTGTAGTAAATTGGTACACATAAATTGTCCCAGGAATAGTTTCAAAGCAGTGGATTTATTCATTTTCGTGGGTAACAATTTTCCTGGATAGAATTGGATTTTCGTGGATATTGGATTTCGTGGTCTGCATACAAGTCTATAAAAAATTTGTATTTTGTTGAACATTTCAATTCGTGGTTTATCTGTTTCCACAAAGTCCACGAAAACTGGTATCTCACGAATAATAATAAATCCACTGTAACGCATACGGGATTGGTGTCAATAAACTCATCATAGATACAAGGATTAAAAGTGTGTACGTCAGACGCTTCTAATATAGGAATTCCATTAATGTTGCAGTAAAATGACATCAAAACAGTCTAGGAACTCGTCTATAATTGTCGTCACGAAAATCATCAATAACTTTTGTAGTACAAAACAATCGAAGGAGGCCAGGAACTCACAAAAGATTGGTGTAAGAGGATAGAGTATTGCAGTAGTACTTAACAAACAAATAAGGCCAGAAATGCACCCTGGATCGGTGTTAAGGATTATAATACTGAGGTAGAACAACAAAAGCATATATAAAAGAAAGGTGTTGAGGGATACAGTTCTATATACAGCAAAACAAACAAAGAAGTCAAGGAACGTATATATGAAAAAATAAGAAGATGTGGTATGATTGCCAATGAGACAACTCTCCACAAGAAACCAAATGACATACATTTAACAACTATAGGTCACCGTACGGCCTTCAACAATGAGACCCATACCGCATAGTCAGCTATAAAAGGCCCCGAAATGACAAATGTCAAACAATTGAAACGAGAAAACCAACGGCCTGATTTGTGTACAAAACAATGAATGAAAAACAAATATGATATACAGCAACAAACGACAATAACTAAGTTACAGGATCCTGACTTGGGACAGGCACATACAGAATGTAGCGGGTTTAAACATGTTTGCCGGCGCCCAACCCTCCCCCTAACCTGGGACAGTGCACAGCATATGAACAAACTATAAAAATCAGTTGAAAAGGGCTTAACTCATCAGATCGATATAAAGGAGAAAAACAAGTAACAAAAACACAGACCGGACATGACAGGGTATTTATACAGTCATCCCCACTAAAAAGACAGATCTGAGAATACTCGCATTTAAAACACAGATTGTGTCCAAGAGTGAAGCTGAAAAGTTGAATGGAAAAATATAATAGAGTCTATTAGGTCGGATAAGATCAGTTGTGAAATTAAAATTGAGAAAATGCAAACTGAGATTGATGAACAAAATAAAATAAAATGAATATGAAAATTCGTATCAGGAGAGACTTAAAGAGAAAGATGAAGAGATCAAAGATCTTAAGGATAGATATTAACTAATGAATCTAAAAAAATCATTTATCTAAGACTACAGTATCAATCAGTAGTCACATCTAACATCCAATGGATTTAGTGTAAAGACGTCATTAACAGTCTGAGAAACACATGTCAAATAGTTATGGAAAAAGTATCATAGAAATGTGTACTAGCTCCCAGGTACGTATTTCAAATGGACGTACTTTAGGAGACTCTATAGGAAAGTAACTTACCATAGTTACAATGGAACCTCAATAGATGATTATTGTATCTGTAGTTCAACATTCCTATCAAATATACTGAACAATACTATGTCAAAGACAAAATTACTTTTTCATTTCAAAAGAAATTAGAGGAGGAATTCATAAAATCCTGAATCAAGCTCTTTTGTGACTCTAATAAAGATAGTCATGGTAATAAACTAAGAACATATCGCAAAGTTAAAAATAATTTCGAATTAGAAAATATCTCCTACTGGACCTTAACAAAAGTGTTATTTCTAAAATGGTAAAATTAGAATTCGTAATAGCAAATTACTAATAGAAGTTGGTAGATATACTAGAACGCCTTTAGAACAGAGAATTTGTCCACTTTGCAAGGATGGAATTGAAGATGAATTCCATTTCCTCATTAAATGTAAAGCGTTAGAATTTAATAGAAGTATACTCTTTGTAATTTAAGTGATATAGTTCCATCTTTTGCTAATATGTCTGATCAAGATAAATTTAGTTTCATTTTAAAAGAAATGACACTTACATTTGTACTGTATGTGTAGCTGGAATAAGCGATATGTATGATTCGAACATTCATTTAAAGCAAACACAATGTTGTTAGAACTGTTGTGGTATTAAAGCTTATTGTAATAGCTTGAATTAATAATCTAGTATGAATAACACCTCCACGCAATGTAGATATAAAATATGTGTCTCTTATCATTGAGAAAACATGTCTCTGTATATTTGTGTTTGTTTATTTTTGTCTATTTTTATATTTGTATTTTGTAAATGTCAGCTGGTATCATTCCTGTATTGGAATTTACACCAATAAAATTATTTGATTTGATTTGATTTATGTATATATGCGAATAACAATAATATTTAGAATAATTTATTTAAAGGATCGATAAGTTTACCCGGATCGTATAAATTTCTGGGTTCGGAAAACAACATCTCCGTAAAAATTAGGAATTGCTTTCCCGTTTGAAATATGTTTTCTACAGGAACAGCCAAATTTCAAAACCAAATCTTTGTATCTATGGAAGAAATAAGTAAAGGTTTTAAGTAATTCGTGGTAACGAAATCCTGACTTTATAATTTCCCAGAATACATAGAAAACGTTCATTGAAATCTAACACGTCGCTACAGAAATGGGCATAGCGAACGATTTGTGATATATAAACACCGTAAGATGGTGCCAAAGGAACACCACCATTCACAAAAGGAAAATTAGTAATAGGGAAAGAAAAAATCTGCCCTTTTGTCGTAAAAGTTTCTGTGGAGTTTTCCGTGTAAAACTGAAATATCTAAATCTAGGGAAAAGTAAAATAACAAAAATACCGAACTCCAAGGAAAATTCAAAACGGAAAGTCCTTTGTCAAATGGCAAAATCAAAAGCGCAAACACATTAAACGAATGGAAAACAACAGTCATATTCCTGACTTGGTACAGGCATTCCCTTATGTAGAAAATGGTGGAAGGACAATTATAACCGTTTATATTTGATTTATTTAAAGTAAGTTCCTTGGGATAAATTTTGGTTATATACATGTAGTGTAAAGAGTTGAAAAGTCAAAACTATCCGCAGAATCGAATATTTGTATGAATTGATAACTTACTGTTAAAGTACAATACAAACAAACAGGTAAGTTCTGGAACGGATCTGATTTAAAATCATACATTACTGTGCTAATGAAAAAAATAAGTCCAGGAACGCATCCAAGACTAGTGTTGAGGGATATATTAGTCCGTTTCTACCAAGTCAGGAAAATGGCCATTGTTATATTATAGTTCGTTTCTGTGTGTGTTACATTTTAATGTTGTGTTTTTGTTGTGTCGTTGTTCTCCTCTTATATTTGATGCGTTTCCCTCAGTTTTAGTTTGTAACCCGGATTTGTTTTTATCTCTATCGATTTATGAGTTTCGAACAGCGGTATACTACTGTTACCTTTATCTATGTATGTTTGCGTTTGTTTTTGTAGCAGTTCAGTGTTTATGTTGTTCCGTTGTTTTCCTCTTATAGTTCATGTGTTTCCCTCAGTTTTGGTTTGTGACACGAATTTGTTTCAGTTAAATCGATTTATGCCTATTGAACAGCGTTATACTACTGTTGCCTTTATTTACTGTTGAAGTACAAAATAAAGTCGAAATTTGTATCTGGTACAGTAAAACTGGTAGCGCTAATGTTATAAGATTGGTAAAACGGGTACAAAAGTAACAAATGTTTTGGAGTCAAAGACGAATGATGTATAGAAATATATTAGAGGCAGCAGAAGTTTACTGATTTTTAAATTTCAATAATCCATTAAGATAATACAAATCGAAGTATAAAAACAAAACCGAGGGAATCGCATGAACTCTAAAAGGAACGAGACCGGAAACTTCGTAAGGAATAGCATCTCCAGCAAAACTGTTGATGTACAAAACAAACAAACAAACAGGTCAAGGAACACATATAATGTAATCCTAAAAAGAAATAAATCTAGGAACGTCTTAGATTGTTGGTTAAGAAAATATTACTATTGTAGTACTGAAAAATTAAACAAACCTAGGAACGCATATACGATTGGTGTTAGGAATACATAACTATTGTACTACTGATCAAAGAAATAAGACCAGGAACGCATATAAGTTTGGTGGTCAGGAATACATAACTATTGTAGTACTGAACGAAGAAATAAATCCTGGAACGCATCAAAGAGGATGCATACATATTGTAGTTTTGAACAAAGGTGTTTTGGAATATACAACTATTGTAGTACAGGAAAAAATTATATTAAGGTAACAGGTACGTAAATGGGTGAGCTCGACGAATTTTATGAAAATTACATTTCTTGAAATCCGGTCCTACGAATTTTCTTTAAAAATGATATGTTATTGCTACTGAAATTTCCGTTTCATTGATATAAAATTTATGGGGATCACCGAATCCGTTTTTTGAGTATGGATAGTTGAAAGTTCTGTACAGCGTGGAAAAAGCGCCGAAAAGGAAAAAATAATCGTGACATCGCGGCTAAAAATCTTTTTTTGCGATGTTTTTAGATGTTACAGAGACACTTGAATGATTTATGCAGAAAAAAAAAAAAAGAATTCGGTGACGGAAATTTTAGGGTCATTAACATATTAATTTTAAAGAAAATTCATAGGACACGTTTTTGAGAAAAGGCAATTTAAAGTCAAATTTTGTTTTTGATATTTACGTGTATCCTATACATTTGTTATTCTTTCTACAGAATATTTAATTTGCTATAAATCCGGAAGTATAAAAGTTACTTATATATTTATTTGGTAGTCATATGCAGTTCCATATGCTCAAATTGCTCGCAAAATGTCAAAAAAAATCCGCGATATTGCCCATTTACGTACCTATTACTTTAAGAAAAGCAATAAAGCAGTTCAAGAACAAATCTTGGAGAGGCAAAAAATACTAAAGGGACAATCAAACTCATAAATCGCAAACGAACTGACAATGTCATTGCAAAAAACGAAAAACCGCCTAAAGAGAAACAACAGTTTACAACAAACAACATAAACAACTAAAGATTGAATAACACGAATCTCACCAAAAACTGTCATCTTAGGTGTTCCGGGTGTAACGGAATGCATTACTTTTAAAGTACAAAATTAACAAATATGAGTAGTATTATAATGATGATAAGCAGCCACTGGTGCTGGTGCCGTTGGTACCCAAGTACATTTTTAGGTTGTTAACCACATATAAGCTTTCAAATATTCGGCTTTCAGCTTTCCTACTGCAGGTAAATCCAGAAAAGCGCTTCGGACGCATTAAATTTATAACGTGTTGTTTTCATTTTTTATAGGTGCGGATGGTGCCGACCACTTTTGTCTGGTGCTTGCTTAGCTAAATTGATATTTGACCAAGGTCAGTTAGTATGAGAGACAGTTGGTTAGTGACAAGAGTATGTTTGATGGTGATGTCCATTTTGTCTTCACGTCACAAAACCTATTTAGTTTTACAATGTAAACAAAACGCCACATCATGTGAAGCAAGTATGTTTCATCAAAATCCATAATGGAGTTGAGCGAAGAGTTGCTTACAAAGTATATGGACAGAACAAGTGGACATACAGGGTGATTCTTATATTCCTCCTTACTTGTTTTGATAGTGTAATATGGGACATATTGAAGAATACTTTGAGAATAGAGATTAAACAAAGATTAAAGAATATCAATAAATCTTAATATCAAAAACATGTATACATTATATATACAGTACATTCAATATAGAGCACCAATATATTGCAAAACTGATTGAGGATTTAAACAAGTAGTCAAAAATACCGTATAGCGGGTTTTTTTCGCGGGTGTAAAATTTCGCGATTGAGGGGCAACAAAGTATACGAAAAATTTTGGCGGTTTTTATTTTGGCGGATTTATAATTCCCAATAAAATATTTTGGCGGATACTGAAATGATTGCAGTTAAAAAAAAATGTAAAAATTGACAGGAAGAAAACATTTGAAACATATCTTTGTTGTACAATGTTGTAGTTCTGAATAAATACAAGAAATTAAGAGAAATGATGATTTTAATAGTAAAAATAAATACATTTGGTAAATGGAAACAATATTTTAGTTAAAACTCATGTGTTGAATTGTCAAATATTTACAGATACATCTTTAATTTACTTGTCTCGTGACATTTTTGATAGCGGAAGTTCGTCTTCAAGATAATCATCCAAGGCGCCACTAATACCTGTTTCACGGAATCCACTACGGACAATATCCGGATTGTTCTTTATGTGTTGGAACATCTGTACTAACCATTTTGCTGATAATGGTTTAAGTCTTGTTAGAGACAAATCAACCGGCACAATAGGTTCATTTTCGGAATCGACAATTTCTTTTCCATCCAACTGTTTAACGATTTCATTAGAATACCATTGTTCAAATGAGTTACGCATTTTATTTTTTACTGCTTTTTGTACACTAACATCTAGCGGTTGTAATCTGTCTGTGCAACATGGTGGGACAAACACGACTTTAATGTTTATTTCGTCCAAGAAAGCTAGAAAATCGTCTCCCATCTGAGCTCTAAAGACATCAAATATGCATAGTGCTTTTTGATCTTTATTAAGTTTTGCGGAACGTTTGATTTTTCGAATGTACGGTAAGATTATGTTTTTAACATACTCCATTTGTGTATCAGTATTTGCCCAATGGTTTTCCGAATGAGTAATGTCCCAGTCAGAAGGAAATTTATAAATAGGGTGGCATTTGTCAGTTTTTCCGCCATAGATTATCTGAGGAGGAAGGAATTCTCCTAAAAAAAAAAAAAAAATATAAGCGAGTTTCTTTATTGTTATTCAATCAAACAAGTGTCTATTCACTCTATTGTTATGGTTAAAAAAAATTTCTTACCTGAATGACCTCTTATTTATCAATTATTGATACAGTTAATCCTTAGAATACCGGTAACAAAGATCGATATTTGTCACAGGTGTTAAAACGTCTTGTAAATGTTACGGTTGATAAATTATGAAATTGATCGGACCTTTGATGTACTAATTAGGTTATAAAATTATCAACAGGAATTTACTTCTCTTATGTAATTTGACACTAATTGATAAGGGTGAAATACCTGACAAAGTACTGCACACTCTTATACTAGTTGACACTATTTAATATACCGGTAATAAGGGTATACATACCTGATAGACTGCCAGCAAAGACTCCTGTTATTTGACGTTTATCTCCCAAACCACTAATTTCTACCCTTTTAGAACCTTCCACAGCCATTGTCCAATTTGAAACAGGAACTACATTTAAACCAGCATGATCCCAGTTTATTACCAGATTCGATGGGATGTCAAAATCAACAACGGTTTTTTCAATACGTTCAAGATATTCTTTTTTAAGTTCATCGAAATTTTCAACTTTATCGTTTTTACAAGCAGTTGAACCTCTACGTTTTACAAAGTTCATTCTGTGCAGCAAAGATTTTGCCCAGTTTTTAGTTATTTCTATGGAACCTCCGTTTTCGACTAATAAAGTTTTATCAGTTCCTATGATTATTCCCTTTGCGGCTGCGATAACAATTTGGGTGTTAATTACAGCCCCGTTGTCACGCAACACATTAATGTATTTTTGCACTTTTGAATCTAGTTCCGTGCCAACAAGGAGAGGTCTGCCACGTTTTTTAGAATGAATTTCATCTACATCCCCTTCAAAATTCAATTTCCTTTTTTTTGAATTTAAATGTTCGTCGTATTTTCTTTTCATTCCGCGAACAGTACTTTCAGCTAAATTTGGAAACGCTCCTGAAAATTTTCTAACGGTAGCGGCAGGTCCATTTTGTGCGCAGTATTTACCAATATCGGCACGATCCTTTGGTGAAAAAGTTAAATAATTCCCTCGTTTTGCAGATCTAGGTGTTTTTGGTGAATTTTGAGTATTTGAAGGGCTCCCTATAATTTTGTCAACACGTTCATTAGCTTCTGTCAGTGCAGATCGTCCAATTACATCAGCAAGTTCAGAATTCTCAGCCGGTATTATTTTCTTAGGTTTAAAGAAATTTAAGATGCTCATCTTTGGACTTTAACAAAAAACTGATATTTTTACATGTGTGAAAAAGAAACTCAGTTTAATTAGAACTCACGACGTCATTTTATAAAATACATGTATGTACAATGATGCCCTTTGGCATTTATTATGTTAAACTAAAATATTCCGTTATTGACCTGCCGACCGGAAAAAATAGATCGTTCACGCTTTAGCTATTAGAAAGTACCGAACATATGCATAAATTTTCGCGGAATTTATTTTCGCGATTTTCATTTATCCGCCAAAATAAGCGAAAATAAACACCCCGCGAAAATAACCCGCTATACGGTATTATAAATATAATATGTGTAAAGTATATTAAAATACTTTTAGCAAAACCTTTATTTGAGCAAACAACCCTGAGTAAGTTTCTTATATAAAATTATCCAAAGTTTCATCAATAAAAAAAAAACAAATAGTAATACAAGTATGATTAACAAAAGGATTTCTAAAACGACACATATATAAAATGTATTTGAGAATACAACCGTATATAAAATAAATTTTCCAAAGCTTCTTCAATAAAAACAAATAGTTATATGATTTACAAAATGGATTTCTATAAGCAGACATGTAAAAGATTACTCACTGGTGCAGGTGGTGAAGGTGGTGAACGAGTACTTTTTGGATTGCTAACCTCTTATAGACTGGCGGAGTTGGTTATAGATAGAGGCTTGGTGACAAAGATATGCATAAAATTATCAGTAGATAGAGCAGCCATTTTATTGGTAAATACGTTGTATCATGCACATTTATTCCGCATCTCAGTATCTTCCATAAAATGAAAACCAGAAACAACTATGTAAAATTTATTTTTTTCATTTTCATCACCACCTGGTTGCTGACAATGATATGCAGATTGCAATTAAATAGTATTTAAGTGTTGAAATTCACCGAGTTCTTGTAGAGAGGAAAATGGCTGGTGTCATGACTATATTGATATTTGACTGAAGTCAGATAGGGTTTTTTGGTGGCAAGGGTATGCATGAAATTCATCAGTAGATAGAGCAGTCATTTTATTTGGTAATTCGTTGTATCATGCACATTTATTCCACATCCCAGTAATTTCCGTTAAAACCCTCCACTTCTCTTTATCTTTAAAGGATTACTATATTCCAAGCTTCTAGTCGTCCTCTATATGGAATTTTATTTTTTGCTGCTTTGTTGGATCGTTATTATTCCACATATTTTCTCTTTAATATAAAAGGATTATTATATATCAAGCTGCTAGGGGTTCTCTGTATGGGGTTTTGTAATTTGTAATTTTGTTGAAAATCGTTGTCTCATTAACAATTATTCCACCTCTCAGTATTTTCCATATGATGAAAACTAGAAATAACATATATAAATGTCATTATACATTTTCAGCAGAACCATGTCGGTAAAGTAACAGAGTATCAACAAGTGATATATAAAACAGATATCAGAATACTACAAAATGAAACCATGAAACACCACCTATTTTTGAAAACTTATATCTTGAGTTTATCACAGTATTGCATTTTTGAGCACGAAAAAAGCACCAAATTTTACAAAATTAAGTTTATCAGTAATAAAATATGTCAGTTTGTTCTAAAACACAATAAAATGTCACTAAACTTTTACAACCAATATCAATACATATATATTTCTCCTGAGTACCATAACAGTATAAAAGTTGGCAAATGTGAATGGATTTCCTTAAATACTGGAATGTTGAGGAAAGATTTGATCGAATTATTGACTAGACAAAAACAATCACATCCATACATATGCCTTTGAGTATCACGTCCAATAATTAAAAAAAAATAAAAATTTAAAATCATCTATCAACTACTATACATAAAAGTGCATTACAATAAAAGACACTTCTTCTGTATAAAGTATAAAATACTAACACAGTAAAATAAAAACACCCGAGTATTAACATAATTTCTCAAAAAGTATCACAGCCTAGTAAATCTAGGTTTATGGCACCATTAAAATGATGAGATGCTGTGAATTTCTCAACATGAAAGCAGATGTACTATCGAGGAAGTACTGTAAAAATGATATGATGGATTTTAAATGGATGTTATTAAAAGTTTAAATTCTAGAGCACCTGAGATGGAATATTGTTAATACAAGCAAATAAAACAAGAAGAATAAGTTCTTAATATGTACAGTTACAACAAAAACTATTTTCAAAATAAGAGTTTATTTTAACAACCATTGAAATACTATACCAGTAAATCTCTTAAGAGCGTGAATATAACGGTTTGTTTTAATCTCAATTGATTACAAGAGAAAAATCCTCTAGAAGAGTTTTTTAAACATATAAAAGCACTACATTTTGTCTAGTCATCTTTAGAATAACAACTACCTGTACATGTATAAACTACATACATTATGAATATTTTATAATACTAAAAACTTCGTTCAATTATTTCTCACTGTAAAAAAATCAAATAACTAAAATGAATCATAACAGATATATACATTCATTTAAACCAATCCTAAACGGACAAGATCTCTGCATCATAGCCCTTTTCTAACACTAGCATTCAACATATGGTCAAATCCACAAGACTTATGTTTGTATTCATAAATAAACAAAGTCTGAGTCATTGGAATTGCAATTAAGGTTCTTAACTTTATCAAAATTTGATGTAAAATCAGTATGATAGTAAAACGAAAGAGACAAATACAAACTATATGCATAATCTACACAAGCTTTATAATTTGATGTCCTCACTGAATGCCTAAGTATCTAAGATACGTTTTACATTATTTATAAAATTAATGTTCATATCAAATACATGTCAACTGGAAAATGTAATTCCTTATACCTGTTATATCTTAACCAAGTTTCAACACAAGTTAAATAAACTTCAAAACCACAGAGTACTGCTTTCATGCAATTCAAATAGTTTCAGCTTTATTTCTTACCACGATTAAGATTTAGTTTACAATTTATACTTTTGCTAATTAATCTCATTTCAACATGCAAATGATATATTCCAATCATTACTTGTATCAAGTCTCATATCACACCTAACAAGACTTTAAATACCATTTCTAATACTTAGTATATGTCATACATATCACTGTATAGTAATGTAATATTGTATTAATCAAAACTAATAAATCTCATCAAACTCCATTATTTCACAGGGTTTTGAATTATAATTTCCTCAACGTTTACCATTGTTCTATATTTCTTAAGATAATGACTATAAGTTACTGATATTCACTGAGGCCAGTTGGCATCAGTGAATATCAGTTTTTCAAAAGTCAATTAAACTATATATTTACTGAAACAAAAGACATCGTAATTGTTGTATTCCATATAAACATTTCTTGTATTACATCTAACAAAGTCTATCCAAATTATTGTTGCAAAGAATTCCGCTAAAAGTCGGTGTATAGGGACCGTCTTAAAGTTGTAGATGAGATGAGAGTTTTTTTTGCTCTGTGTTAAAGGACAACTGTAACTTTGAGATGAAGAACAGCAATAAATATAGCGATGTTCCTTTGCTTTTTGTGTGTTTTTTGCTGTGCATTTACTGATGTTGTGTCATGGGTGGATACCCCATATCCTTTGTTTTTTCTATAGTTATACATTTTATGATATACATATATCAGCGCCCCCTTCATAAACTTATATAAAGTCTCATTTGAATGAGGAGCGCGAGGTAACATGTGAGGAAATAATGTATATGCTGACATAATGTATGTTATAACCTATTAGGACTGAGGAGTAAAACAAGGTAGAGGAAGAAAACCGAACTGCTACGGAAATCAAGGGACAACATTAGCAATTCGCACATTTCAAATTGGTTATAGTGTTCAGTGTTGATTTGTCAATTGTTGACATTGTGTGTTTTTCTTGACCACAGGTTGTCTTTGTCCCCTTTTTTTTTACTTTGACTTCGTTTTTCTACCTTACGATCTTACGGTGTTTATATATCTCAACTTGTACGATTCGCTCGTGTATGTAACAATGTTTTAGATTTTAACGAGAGAAATTTATGTATTACTAAAAATTATTACACCAGGGTTTTCGATATTACAAACTAGTCAAAACATTTACTAAATTTTATCATCGGTATAAGGACATCATTCGTAAATATAGCTCAACATGCATACTTCTTATACGTTCAGGTATTTCACATCCAATTTTTTATGGAAATATTCTTTATAAAGCACAAAAATGTCAGTATTCACCTCAGAAGCTAACAAAACCTTTAAATAGACTTATTAAGAAGGGATATAGTTACGATACTGTTGTCAGGTCATTAAAGATTGCATATTTTGGCGTTAATATTGATTCACTTATAGGGTCTTTGCATCGGAACTAAACACATTTATTTAAAAACCAGTTGTTGGCATGACACGGGTTATGTTCTTCTCATATATGTTATGATGGTATGATACTAAACCCCTAACGGGAAGGATTGTGCCTGATATTCATATGATGAAGACATAATCTTTCAATCAGTTTAATTGAAGTCTGGAGCTGGCATGTCAGTTAACTGCTAGTAGTCTGTTGTTATTTATGTATTATTGTCGTTTTGTTTATTTTCTTTGGTTACATCTTCTGACATCAGACTCGGACTTCTCTTGAACTGAATTTTAATGTGCGTATTGTTATGCGTTTACTTTTCTACATTGGCTAGAGGTATAGGGGAGGTTGAGATCTTATAAGCATGTTTAACCCGCCGCATTTTTGCGCCTGTCCCAAGTCAGGAGCCTCTAGCCTTTGTTAGTCTTGTATTATTTTTAATTTTAGTTTCTTGTGTACAATTTGGAGTTTAGTATGGCGTTCATTATCACTGAACTAGTATATATATTTGTTTAGGGACCAGCTGAAGGACGCCTCCGGGTGCGGGAATTTCTCGCTGCATTGAAGACCTGTTGGTGACCTTCTGCTGTTGTCTGTTCTATGGTCGGGTTGTTGTCTCTTTGACACATTCCCCATTTCCATTCTCAATTTTATTACATACATTATGTCAGCATATACATTATTTCCTAACATATTACCTCGCGCTCCTCATTCAAATGAGACTTTATATAAGTTTATGAAGGGGGTTCTGACATATGTATATCATAAAATATATAACTATACAAAAAAAAAGGATATCGGGTATCCATCCATGACACAAGATCAGTACATGCACAGCAAAAACACAAAAAAAAGCAAAGAAACATCGCTTTTATTGCTGTTTTTCATCTCAAAGTCACAGTGAGGCCTTCAACACGGAGCAAAAAAAAACTCTCACCTCACTGCAACTTTAAGACGGCCCCTAGCACTGGCTTGAGCGGCATTTTCTGCCAAAATTATTTGGATAGACTTTGTAAGATGTAATACCACAAATGTTTTTAAGGAATAAAACAATTACGGTGTCTTTTGTTTCGGTAAATATGTGGTTTAATTGACTTTTGAAAAAATTAATATTCACTAAGGCCAACTGGCCTCAGTGAATATCAGTAACTTATAGTCATTACCTAACGAAATATAGAACAATGGTAAACTTTGAGGAAATTATAATTCAAAACCCTGTGAAATAATGGAGAATAATGAGATTTATTAGTTTTGATTAATACAATATTACATTACTATACAGTGATATGTATGACATATACTAAGTATTAGAAATGGTATTTAAAGTCTTGTGAGGTGTGATATGAGACCTGATGAAAGTAATGATTGGAATATATCATGTGCATGTTGAAATGAGATTAATTAGAACAAGTATTAATTGTAAACTAAATCTTATTCGTGGTAAGAAATAAATCTGAAATTTTTTTTAATTGCATGAAAGTAGTACTCTGTGGTTTTGAAATTTATTTAAATTGTTTTGAAACTTGGTTAAGATATAACAGGTAGAAGGAATTACGTTTTCCAGTTGACATGTATTTGATATAAACATTAACCTTATAAATAATGTAAAACGTATCTTAGATACTTAGGTATTCAGTGAGGACACCAAATTATAAAGCTTGTGTAGATTATGCATATAGTTTGTATCTGCCTCTTTCGTTTAACTATCATACTGATTTTATATCAAATGTTGATTAAGTTAAGAACCTTAATTGCAATTCCAATGACTCAGACTTTGTTTATTTATGAATACAAACATAGGTCTTGTGGACTTGACCATATGTTGGATGCTAGTGTTAGAAAAAGATTTTTGATGCAGAGATCTTGTCCGTTTAGGATTAGTTTAAATGAATGTATATATCTGTTATGATTCATGTTAGTTATTTGATTGGTTTTTGAAGTGAGAAATAATTGAATGAAGTTTTAAGTATTATACAATATTCATAATGTATGTAGTTTATACATGTACAGGTAGTTGTTATTATAAAGGTTAATAGAAAAATATGTAGTGCTTTTATATGTTTAAAATAACTCTTCTAGAGGATTTCTCTCTTGTTATCAAAAAGTAAAATAACAAAAATACCGAACTCTAAGTAAAATTCAAATCGGAAAGTCCCTTATTAAATGGCAAAATCAAGCTCAAACACATCAAACGAATGGAAAACAACTGTCATATTCCTGACTTGGTATAGGCATTTCCTTATGTAGAAAATGGTGGATTAAACCTGGTTTTATAGCTAGCTAAACCTCTCACTTGTATGACAGTCGCATAAAATTCCATTATATTGACAACAATGTGTGAACAAAACAAACAGACATAATAGGTCAAAATGTCAAAATTAGGGGTACAGCAGTCACCATTGTGTTATAATCTTGAACACTCTAAAGACAAACAAATATGTAAACAAAGAAAAACAAAATGGCATATAGACAAAGCACATAAAAAAAATGAAAGACAAGAATACAATGGTGGGATGCATAAGTACCGAGCCACGCCAAAAGGATATTATTAAAAATGGACTAAACAGTGAAGGTTAATCATTTACAAAGACAAATAAAAAAACACCATAACACGTAATTAAGATAATAAACAACGTCAGTACCTAGAATCTATACTTCAAGACTATCGTGTATTATTTGTGAAGGTGATACGGAATATTTATCAACAAGGTCTTGGTATCTTCCGATGAACTTTTATAGAAAAAGGACGAGACGTTCTTTGACATAACCCTGGTTCATTAACCTTCTGCTCAGACACTAGTGACGTTTTGAGATTAAAACAAACCTTTATATTCACGCTCTTAAAGGGGCATTAGCTGTCAAATTCATGTTTACCGATTTGACTCAAATTCTCATATTTGTTTTATAACATACTAAAACGTATATCCAAATTAATAAAAAGTCTAAAATAAACAATTTACAATGCATGGGCTCGATAATATGTATCAGCATTTCGTGTGTATTATAGTCTAGATGCCATCTAATTAACCATCGAGGTGAACTCCGAAGACTGCCGACGGTCATATAACCCGATATAAACATAAATGTAGATATAAATAGATAGCGTACTCGTGCAATTGGATTTTGCTAGGTCTGTTTGCTTTCATATTATAGGTTAAAAATATATGTTAATCGTCATTTTTACCTGTATAAGATTGAGTTTTTGCGGATCGAATCAGTCAATCAAATCGGTTTACCCTTGTTTCACTTTCAATGTTGACATTATTTTCCTTATAATAACTGAACAAGCCTAATTCATGCGTAACCCATCTCTATCTAAGGGGTTAAATTGAAGGTCACATGAATACGGATTTAATGAGGTCAAATTATTCTCTTGCAAGTGAATAATTCATCAGCGATGTTTCTTAGCTTTGACAAAATTGAACCAAACCAGCTGCTAAAAGCGAATTATTATTTCACTATTTCTTTTTCATTAATGATTGAACAAAAACAAATCCTATTTTATTTCTTTTATTTTTTTTTTTTTTTTTTATATATCTGGTAGCTAATGCCCTGTAAGAGATTTACTGGTAAAATATTTTAATGGTTGTTAAAATAACTCTTATTTTGAAAATAGTTTTTGTTGTAACTGTACATATTAAGAACTTATTCTTCTTGTTTTATTTGCTTGTATTAACAATATTCCATCTCAGGTGCTCTAGAATTTAAACTTTAAAAAAAATCCATTTGAAATCCAATATATGATTTTTACAGTACATCGATAGTACATCTGCTTTCATGTTGAGAAATTCACAGCATCTCATCATTTTAATGGTGTCACAAACCTAGATTTACTAGGCTGTGATACTTTTTGAGAAATTATCTTAATACTCGGGTGTTTTTTACTGTGTCAGTATTTTATACTTTATACAGTAGAAGTGTCTTTTATTGTAGTGCACTTTTATGTATAGTAGTTGATAGATGATTTAATTTTTAATTTTTTTTTTTTTCAATTATTGGACGTGATACTCAAAGGCATGTGTATGGATGTGATTGTCTTTGTCTAGTCAATAATTCGATCAAGTCTTTCTTCAACATTCCAGTATTTAAGGAAATCCATTCACATTTGCCAACTTTTATACTGTTATGGTACTCAGGAGAAATATATATGTATTGATATTGGTTGTAAAAGTTAAGGGACATTTTATTGTGTTTTAGAACAAACTGACATATTTTATTACTGATAAACTTAATTTTGTAAAATTTGGTGCTTTGTTTGTGCTCAAAAATGCAATACTGTGATAAACTCAAGATATAAGTTTTCAAAAATATGTGGTGTTTCATGGTTTAGGTGGACTTTTTGTAGTATTCTGATATCTATTTTATATATACTATATTACTTGTTGATACTCTGTTACTTTACCGACATGGTTCTGCTGAAAATGTATAATGACACTTATATATGTTATTTCTGGTTTTCATTATATGGAAAATACTGAGAGGTAGGATAATTGTCAATGAGACAACGATTTTCAACAAAACTACAAAATACAAAACCCCATACAGAGAACCCCTAGCAGCTTGATATATAATAATCCTTTTATATTAAAGAGAAAATATGTGGAATAATAACGATCCAACAAAGCAGCAAAAATAAAATTCCATATAGAGGACGACTAGAAGCTTGGAATATAGTCATCCTTTAATGATAAAGAGAAGTGGAGGGTTTTAATGGAAATTACTGGGGTGTGGAATAAATGTGCATGAGACAACGTATTATCAAATAAAATGACTGCTCTATCAACTGATGAATTTCATGCATACCCTTGCCACCAAAAATCCCTATGTCGTACTAACTGACTTCAGTAAAATACCAATATAGTCAAGACAGCAGCCATTTTTCCTCTCTACAAGAACTCGGTGAATTTCAACACTTAAATACTATTTAATTGCAATCTGCATATCATTGTCAGCAACCAGGTGGTGATGAAAATGAAAAAAATAAATTTAACATAGATGTTATTTCTGGTTTTTTCTTTTATGGAAGATACTGAGATGCGGAATAAATGTGCATGATACAACGTATTTACCAATAAAATGGCTGCTCTATCTACTGATAGTTTTATGCATATCTTTGTCACCAAGCCTCTATCTATAACCAACTCCGCCAGTCTATAAGAGGTTAGCAATCCAAAAAGTACTCGTTCACCACCTTCACCACCTGCACCAGTGAGTAATCTTTTACATGTCTGCTTATAGAAATCCATTTTGTAAATCATATAACTATTTGTTTTTATTGAAGAAGCTTTGGAAAAATTATTTTATATACGGTTGTATTCTCAAATACATTTTTATATATGTGTCGTTTTAGAAATCCTTTTGTTAATCATACGTGTATTACTATTTGTGTTTTTATGGAAGAAACTTTGGATAATTTTATATAAGAAACTTACTCAGGGTTGTTTGCTCATATACAGGTTTTGCTAAAAGTATTTTAATATACTTTACACATATATTATATTTATAATATTTTTGACTACTTGTTTAAATCCTCAATCAGTTTTGCAATATATTGGTGCTCTATATTGAATGTACTGTTTATATAATGTATATATGTTTGTGATATTAAAATTTATTGATATTCTTTAATCTTTATTTAATCTCTATTTCAAAGTATTCTTCAATATGTCCCATATTACACTATCAAAACAAGTAAGGAGGAATATAAGAATCACCCTGTATGTCTATTTGTTCAGTTCATATACTTTGTAAGCAACTCTTCGCTAAACTCCATTATGGATTTTGATGAAACATACTTGCTTCACATGATGTGGCGTTTTGTTTACATTGTAAAACTAAATAGGTTCTGTGACGTGGAGACAAAATGGACACCACCATCAAACATACCCTTGTCACCAACCAACTGTCTCTCGTACTAACTGACCTTGGTCAAATACCAATTTAGCTAAGCAAGCACCAGACAAAAGTGGTCGGCACTACCCGCACCTATAAGTGGTTAACAACCTTAAAATGTACTTGGGCACCTACTGCACCAGGCGCCAGTGGCTGCTTATCATCATTATAATACTACTAATATATCCAGGAAGGTTGATGTGATAATTGTTGAGGGGAGTGATACATCATTGTTGAAGTACAAAATAAAAATAACAAGTTCCGAAACACATCTTAGAGCTAGTGTTAATGGATACAACATTGCGGTAGAAGAAAACAAACAAATGTTCAGGACGCCATTTTATTTAGGGATACACTTTTATTGAAGTACACACCAAATCAAGGAAATGAACGTAATACATTACTGTATTGTACTACAGAACAAACAAATAATTTCAGAAACACTTCTGAAATTGGTCTTCCATCTCATTATTTCTCTTCCTTGTGGGCTCTCAAAACCTAGTTCTTTCTCTTGCCATTTACACTATGCCTAGTTTTTTTTAGAGTTGCGGTGCAAAACAAGTAAGTGTTGAATAAAAGCAAAATAAGTTTAATTTTCACAAAATAACGAAAAAGGGTTCACCCCTGTGTTCCAATTCTGTTATTGTTATATCTTTCTTGGCAATTCGGTCGAGAAAAAAATTCTTTTAAAAGTGCTTATTTGCCACAAAATATTGACTATCCTCCTAATTGATGACTGTGTCAATGCTTCCGATTGAGAATAAAAGACCAAAATGTTGCAATATGTTCAATTAGGAGAGTGAAAATACAAATAGCGGAATGAAAACTGCCTTACAATTGATTATTTTCTATTTTTTAGAAAATTGCATACCTACAAATTATGATTTTTGCAAACCAAAACAAGGAAGTAAAATGGTAAATAGAACCCGTTGTTAGGTTACAATTATATGCATATTTGTGATAAAAAACACAAAAATGCATTATAAGATTAAACATTGAATTCATTAAGACAATTATAGATTAGCAATAAATACCTGTATCTTGACAAATACTGTCATAGGCATATGTAAAATGGCATTCGGGTGAATTATTGTCATGCAACGATTCACTCAATACTGTCATGTGATTTAAAGTTCAAATAAAGCAAGGTAGATAATTTGGCAAATGTCAATGTAAACAAGAAATAAAACACATATCAGTATTAAGTCTAGGTTAGTCTATGAAAATGTATATACTATGAAATTTAGAGCGAGGGGCTCACAATTTCAAGACGACGTTGTACTCTAATCAAGGTATAAAGAACCATATTTGTTACTCTTTATTTAAACGAAAGAAACTTGCAATCGTCAAAAACATTTTTTAGATCCACAGATTTTAATAGCAGGATATTTAAAAATTAATGAGAAAATTAATTATAAACTATTTAAATTAATTTGGAACACATAATTTTATTTCAAAATAGCCAGTTGCAATTTTTGTTTTAATATCTTGATTACGATACAATGAAATCTTACCCTTGTGGTCATTCATGCGTAGTTACTAAGTACACGGAAAAAGTATGTACTATGAAAATTAGAACGCAAATTCAAGCAATTTGATTGGTCGAGAAGTTGTAAGTATGTGCTAATTATATATACTATTATTGCACCTTTGTTTACCATGTTGTTCTAATGTAAATATGTTCACACTTTTATTGTTTGTTAAAAAAAGTTGTACTAACATACCCCATGTGGGGGCTTTAGTGAAATAAAATGTCTTATGTCTTATGTCTTACAAATGATGCGAATCGTTAGACATTTACACCTTGCAGAAGTGGATAAAACCAGAAATCTGATTTCCAGATTTTTAGAAACATGGTCAATAGAATCATAACTTTCTTAAGTTTGATGCAGCACTCCAGCAGTCTATTGATTTTTTAAAAATTTTAAATCATCCTTTCAATTGAATTCAATTGTTCAGTTTTATCACCTTGTCAAACGAGATGAAAACCCTTTACTTTCCACATATATTGTATCACAAGGATTTAATTTGTTCATTACTTTAAATAAACATCTTTTTACTACTTGTCAGGTTTATTTTCTTCGGAAAATGCCTGTACCACGGATTTTCCCTATTTGAATTGCCTTGGAGTTCGATATTTTTGTTAAATTTTTATATTAGATGATATTGAAACCTTTATTTCTATTGAGACTTACTGTCACCCAAGACAAATTCGATAAATCAGCTCTCCATCAGAACAGATCAATCAGTTTAATCTTTTGCCATTCAAATCTGAATTATGTTTTATACGGAACAACCATTTTATTTTTGTTTGGTCTGTTGTTGATCTATAAGCATTTATTAACGGAAAGGGAGTGGTGTTATCTATCATTCGTCGACTTAAAGGTTTTAATTGCTGTTTCTCTAACGTTTTCATCCAAATGAATGTCAAGCTTAAATAGTTTTGTTTTGTTGAAGGTTTGAGCCAAAAATAGCTGATATTGTAACACCAAGCGGAAAAGTATGATCCAAATTTAGATTTCAGACGAAAATACGATAATGCATGACCGATAAAAATTAATATAAAGAGACAGGCATTATAAAAAAAAAACATTAAAGGACGTTAGTTGAATCAAGAATATAATTTTGGTGTTCTAGGCGATGATTATTTTATTTTACTAAGGGGATGGTCTTCAGAATTGAATTTGCTGGGCTGAATATGTTGAACAAGATTTTAAAAAAAATAATCCTGTGCCTCACAGGGTGTTATTGAACATTCTGACCAAAAAGATGCAGAAAAAAATTGTGTAAAAAATTATTCATTGGAAAAAATAAAACAGACGCCGTAGAAACAGGTGAAAATTTATATTCTGCAAATGTAAAGTCATTTGCCTCGCCCCCAGTTAAAGCTTATCATCAAATATACTATATTTATAACACTACGCTGACGAATGATCAAAACGAACCCTAAAACTACGGCGTCGATCTCGTGTGCTCAAAAAATGAATAAAGAAGGAATTTAAGCTGATCATATGAAACATTAGTCTTACTTATTCTGACTGATACAAACCCAATCAATCAAATAGGCGAATACAAGATATATTTAAGGAATTATTTGCCAATTTTATTTAAGGCATAATTCCATTTATCAGCAGTAACAAGCCCTCTGCCTAATATTATGGTGTTTACATATCTCAATGAATACGATACGCTCGTGACTGCATAACATATCATTGCCGATCTCCCATTAAATGAAATACTATCGCAATTGCGTGATTAAAATTATTTTTTTAAAGTTTCATTGCACAGTATTTTTGTTTAGGTTTGCCAAATCAATAGTTCACAATGCAAATCGCACTCAATAAATCCAATGAAAATCAAAGCGAAAATAGAAACAGAATGTTAATGGAATAAGTAAATTTAATTGTATTCATGATCCAGATAAAACAACAAATGGCACACATTTTCAGTCCTCGTAAGAATATTCTGTCTGTATCAATGTAACACTATATAAGAAGGCCTCTTTATTTGATTCATTACAACCTAAGAGTAATTTATTTTTTAATTGTAGTACTCAAAGACTGGATTGTTCAGACCTTTATATTCAGTAAGTACCGTCCTACTCATTTTCCCATCATATAGAATCAGTATTGTCAGGTTGTTTGAATTTCTCCCGACAACAAACACGTTTTGGTCACCATCAGCTAGCTGATATTTCCCTGGCATTAACAATTGACTGATCAGTGAAGGTCCAGGTTTCTTCTTTTGCGTCAAAGTAAGAAAAATATATTTTGTCTTTTGTTGTAGTTATTTGGTAAGAAACTGGAGCTCTAAATCTCTCCTCTCATCTCTCTATGAATTGTGTCTTCCATATTCACTATACTCCATTATTTCCTTGTCGCCACGGTAATCGGCAATCAACAAATGACTGTTTAATAGAAGTGCACACCAGAAAACAATCATTTCGTTATAATACGATCGGAAAAATCAACTTGTGATATATTCATTATTTGAGTTTCTTTGAATGTTAAATTGGTGATAGTTCTTATATGATTTGCATATCTTCAAATACTTAAATGGGATTGGTCCGTTTAAATTTTCCCCTGGTTTACACTTCGATAGACGATGTTACCGAAACTTCTTTCGAAACCTATTCATGTGCGATATACATGCATGGGATCCTGGGGTTCTAAGAACATTGAAATATTGAAAGTTAAACGCTATAGAACTGTTATTCCTTTTATAATGCATCACAAATAGAAATAATGTATCAGAGCTTTGAAAAATGTATAAAATTATAATATAATAAAATATCGCGAAATTTCATGAATGCTCTTGGCGCATTAACGTCATGGCTAAACATGACATTATACCAATGAAAGCTCTCAAGCTGAAAGACCATAAAAACGGAGTTTTTGAGGTAGGTGTTGTTTCATTTTCGATTTTATCGCATTGATTTACGAATTCCAGCCAGTCAATATGGCGGCACACTCCGTATTTCCGTGTGTATGTGGCTTTGGCGGTAAATAGATGCTAATGATAATAAAATGTTTATCAAAAGTTGCAAATGTTTGGGTTAAGAATTATAGGGATCAAACACATTCGGACTTTTATTCAGTTGTTGAGTTAATCGCCCCAGTTTACACATCAATAACCTCTTGAAACATTGTGCTGCTGATTGAATCAACCATATCATTCAGGGCTGTCTTTGTCCTTGCATTTTTTCCTGCTTCATCAAGTAAAATAACCGCCTCAGTGGTCTCGTGGTAGCGTGTTCCACTCGAGTGCGGGAGGTCGTGGGTTCGAACCCCTACCGGGTCAAACTAAAGACTTTAAAATTGGTATTTGCTGCCTCTCCGCTTAGCACACGGCAATAAGGAGTAAGAGCAAAGACTGGTCGGCTCGGAGTCAGAATATTGTGTCCGGGTAGGGTGACATGTCTTCCTGTGGACTGTTACCTTGTGAACTAGCACGTTAAATATCCGGCTCAGCGTGTAGGTCTAGTAAAAAACAGGGTTAATATTCATATTACATTAACATGTTCTCGTCCTGATTATGCATATTAATTTTCCACTGGACGTTAAGCAGCCATCTATCATCATCATCAAGTAGAATAACGACATCAGAACAATTGTTGTGTTGTAAAGGACAACATGCTTTGTAAATAGCTACGTCGTGCGTTTTGCAGTGTAGACCAAGCTTCTTGCCATGAATATTATATTTCAAGTTCACAGGAACATTTTCAATTTTATGATAATCGTCGGTTGATATCATTAATTGTTGATCTCTTATGACCTTCATGGATCTGTAAACCTGTTCGCAGTCAGCACAAAACCCTTCCACGACACTTAAACACCATTTATGTGCAATATTAGGTTTGTCGACACGATTACAGGATAGACAAAGAATGTTTGATGACAAATTTGTTTGTATCAAAACAGGTCAAAGTTGATATTTCAATAGACAAATAACTTCAAAAAAGATTGTATCATTATCCTAACCCTCGCCCCGATGGCAGATCTTCAAAATCTGTTAAATTTATTCACAACTTTTTTTAGATTCGATGCAATGTAGAGTTTAGCATATTTTACATATTATTGTTTATTGTTGAATGCCGCATCTTGAACTTACGATGTCGTTTGGTTTTTATTAATGATACTTTATAAGTGTGGTGCGTTTGAAGCGCTTTTCTGGATTTACGTTCCGCAAGAAAGCTCAGAACTAAATATTTGAGACCAAGGATGTATACATATTTGAGCAGTTATAAAACCTAAAGGCAACCCCTTTTAATGTCAACTTTGTTTTCAGGGAATTGGAAGCTTTTTTCGTTATAATTTTTACATATATAAACGGAAACTTTACCATCGAATATCAATGGCCGACCAGAAGGTATAATCGAAAATATTGTCAATGCTTTGAGCGTTCCAGATGATGGTAAATCAAGGAAAGCGACTCGGACGCATGACACATGTAAAGTGCTGGTTTGGTATTTTCTTTGTTAGTGTCTGTCTCATAAACAGTTATTTAATTAGACACTAATGACTACAACAACATATTTTGCAATAACAACATCTATTTTTCTTTCCATGTTGGAATAGAATGAATAGCCAGAAGACACCTTATAGCAAGATTCCCATTTGTAAATGCGTATAAGATATATACATATTGACTTCACCATATACCCTACTTACTTATATTAAATGTCATTTTAAATTTTAAAATTGTTTTAATCCCGAATTATTGACGTTATTGTTATATAAATAAATTTGGGGTATTTGCTGTCTTCTGATTGGTTAAAAGTATTACTTTTATTTTCAATGTTGTCAATTTTTATGGCGACACGCCTACTTTTACCGGAACTACTTTTTTATTTTTATACGCCAACATATATGTGTGTACGTTGTTATTGTTAATATAAATAATATAAAAAGTTCTTTGAGCCCTATTTTTATAGAAATTTATTTATAATGAATGGCAATAATTTATTTTGAATTTATTGAACCATAAAATTAATTTTGACTCTTCACATTTTACATAATCCGCTTCGCGGATTATTCAATGTGAAGAGTCAAAATTAATTTTATGGTTCAATAAATTCAAAATAAATAATAGCCATTCATTAAGTCAAATGTTTATGCCCTCTATGAACATTAAGGGGGGACGATAAACTTGCTATTGTTCAAATAGCCGGTAAATAAGTGTTTTATTATACAGATAGAAACTGGTATTTATCGAGACAATTTATAGTTATTCTCTTAGTATTGTTACTCTTACAACTCTTCCAAAAGAAATATTTTGGGTATTTCATCATTTTTTTAATTTGAAGCGCACAAAGTAAAAAATCCGCGAAATCATATTCTATATTGACGTCATAATGATTTGACTGCGCAAATAGCACAGTTGCAGTATAAACAATCATTCGGAAGTTTCGAGAGACGAGTCAATTCAAACGATACAGAAAATACGGGAAACTTTCCCGTAAAAATGCTATTAACCGGTTGATAGCTTTTGAAACTATTAACCGGTTAATACTCTTTTTCAGACAATTTCGTTAAAATAGTGAATTTATTCGTCTATAATCTTATAAAGAAAATAAAAACTGAGATATATTTAATATTATTTTTTTTTTTGTCTCAGTCTATAAATTGTACTTATTAAAGACAACGACAACACTTTTGTCTGCTTTGTGGTAAGGATTCTCTGAAAATATCAGACCAAAGGGCTCAAAACAGCAAAAACGCTCTGTCCACATTTGAAAGTTTATTCAAATTTTCAAAATTTCATACAATTTACCAATCTTTTTGTGCCTTTTTCAATGTTTTGTCATAGAGCTACATCTGAACATTACAAAAAGTATTCAAATATTTAGATACGTTCAAATAGATTTGTGCTAGTATCTTTTTAAGTGGCGTCCATGAAAAAATGTTCACTTCGCAACGACAACAAACAATTGGTGAAATTATAATCATTTTTTTATCTAAAGTGTAGTCTTTCCTTGTACTTGCCACTACTACAACTTCATTTAGTAAAATGACGGTCATCTATGGATGCTGATGATATAGTTCGTCTGTATTGATTCAATTTTACTTGTCACTTATGCAACATCTTTTTTTAAGAAATGTTGACCTCAAATCATAAAAAACGTGGAGTTTATGAAATCAAATGTATTATCTAAGACAATAATCATAAAACTGCGTGTAACAACAATGGCTGCTAACATGTAAAAACGTCCACTGCGCAACGGTCCACTACGCAACATTTCGTTGCGAAGTGGACACAATAGTTGCGTAGTGGACACAGATCGTTTCATAAGGGACATATATCGTACGCAGTGGACATTTGTGAATATTTTAAAAACGGCTTGTAATATTTTCTAGTAATCAAAATTGCAAATCAAATAGTTAAACCATATAAAATCATTTATTTTGTCAGATTCTTGAAGAAAAATACCTTTAAGTTCTATTTTTTTTTAGCATGGTAGAGCCTTAAAAAATCGTTGCGAAGGGGACATCTTGGTACAACATGTTCACTTTTACAGAGTTGTTGTCAAGCTTACCGTTCAGTTTAAGGTTGCATATTTTGTATTTAGTTTATACTGATGTTAAAGTATTGACCTGTACAATTAAATCACTTATTTCTCAACATTTTGTTTTTCATATTCCAGTTGTCAAAAATGGACATTTTTTGAAAAAGGCCCAAATACACCCATACATTTTGAGCTTTAACCTTTCAGGTAGGTTGTGTTAGTATATTCGATTTAAAAGGAAAGACTGGATTGACTTAGAAAACATGAATATCTAGTAGAATAGTCTCCCCTCCTCCTCCCCAAAAAAATAAAAACAATAACCAAAACAAACTTGAACGGTTTGACAAATGATTATGCACTTTTATGAACGTCACAATTATGAATTAGCCATATAAGAACCATCACAAGGAAGTAGATTTGACCTATTGACAAGGTAGACAACTGCATTTTGTTATACATGGTTAATAGATTACACAATAAGAAAACAAGATAAACAGAAAATCATTAATTATAAATACCTGCAACTTGAAGAATAATATCATAGCTATATATATATATATATAGAACAAGAACAAGAACATATTTTATTACCAATTAAGGGTCCACAAGGGTATATAGATCATACATGTATCAGGGGAAAAAAATATTGATTAGCATAGATACATAGAATTTAAATACACAATCACAATACAATTAGACTGTAATAAAGCCCTTGGTTTATAGTATATAATATAGTAACATGAAAACTAAATAGATCTAACTCAAATTTTCCATCAGCATTCAGTAGATATAAGATGATGTGGTATGAGTGCCAATGAGACAACTCTCCATCCAAGTAAAAATTTATAAAAGTAAACCATTATAGGTCAAAGTACGGTCTTCAACACGGAGCCTTGGCTCACACCGAACATCAAGCTATAAAGGGCCTCAAAAATTACTAGTGTAAAACCATTCAAACGGGAAAACCAACGGTCTAACCTATATAAAAAACGAGAAACGAGAAACACTTATGAACCACATCAACAAACGACAACTACTGAACATTAGATTCCTGACTTAGGACAGGTGCAAACAATTGCAGCGGGTTTAAACGTTTTAATGGTACCAAACCTTCACCCTTATCTGAAACAATAGTGTAACATCACAACATAGAAAGACATTAAGGACCTGATTGTCTTCACAGCTTTATAAATAAAGAATTTTTGGTGATTGTCCAGTATAGAAAAATTTGGAATTTTTTGGCAAACAAAGTCAAGGAGAGCATCTCTATCAGAGTTAAATTTTTCATATGAAGTTAAGGTGGTACATAACACTACAGGGAGGTAACTCTGTAAAAATCAGCTGAACGTTTTAATCACGTTCTATTGTTAAGGAAATTTAACTTTCTTAATGATCAAAATTATTGTTTGTCGAACTGCTATATATCCAATGAATTTTTTCCGATAAAGTGTGTGGTTCAAGTTTTTTAAAATTTTTATATTTTTGTCAAAGGGTCAAAGTAAATATTTTGTCAAAATTTTATGAACATTAAACTAGCCAAATTAGTTTTAGTCAAGGTGTTTGGTACCACCTTAAAAAAATGGATTTCATCTTCAACATAGCCAGAGGAGCATTTTTGGCAATTTCTTTCATTTCGTGGAATATTTGAAAAACGGCCAAATTCAGTTTGAAGCTTATGAGTAGATATACGTAATTTGCAAATAGCTCTTCTAAAATCAAAGTTCTTAACCAAAGAGATAAAATTTTCATAACCAAAATTTTGTTTAAATTTCAAATAATTGAACAATTTTCCATTAGAAGCATTTTTTTGCTAACATACCAATTGTTGATATATTTAGTGTGAATTAATTTGCTAGATATATTCAAAAATTTATATTGTCCTAAATGTTTTACTTCTTGTTTAATTTCAAAAATTTGTAATAATTTTTTACAAATTGGAACCAAGAAGTTATGTTAGATTTGTGAAGCTCTTAGCTGCATTTATAAGCATCTTTCAACAGACTGAATTCAGTCGGAAGATTTTCAAATCTATACCAGTATTTAACAATTGACTTTACAATATCATAATGTAGGGGGAACGCCCCGTTTTTGATAATACAGCAAAATTTACACTCCTTTTGTGTACACCAAGTATAAATTTAGAGAACTTGAGATGAAGTTTCTCACATTGAAGAGTTTATAAATATTCTCAAGATTAAATAAGGAGGATTGTAATTTATTACAAGAAACATTATAACCTCCCCATACCTCTGAAATATATAACAGAATGGGTTTAAGGGTATGATCAAAAATATGAACACAGGATTTTATTCCAGGAGACACATTTATAGAATCCTTTTTTAGTTTAGTACCAACTTTCATATTGATAAGCTTCAGTTTTAGACCTATATGAATTACACTGTCGCATGCTTTATGAAAGTCTACAAAACAAGTATATAATCTACTCTCTTTACTGTGACAGTATTTGTCTATCAGTGTTTTCAGTATAAATATATGATCTGAAGTTCTGGCATTTTTTGTAAAGCCAACCTGAGAATTATGAATTAAATTATTATGATACGACATCTCCTTTAATGTTACGCGCAAATGCGTACGATGTTGTAATGTATTTAAAGTAAATATAGAAAGGTAGATCATCCTTTTACAAAAGGCCAGTGTTGTAATGTATTTAAAGTAAATATAGAAAGGTAGATCATCCTTTTACAAAAGGCCAGTGTTGTAATGTATTTAAAGTAAATATAGAAAGGTAGATCATCCTTTTACAAAAGGCCAGTGTTGTAATGTATTTAAAGTAAATATAGAAAGGTAGATCATCCTTTACAAAAGGCCAGTGTTGTAATGTATTTAAAGTAAATATAGAAAGGTAGATCATCCTTTTACAAAAGGCCAGTGTTGTAATGTATTTAAAGTAAATATAGAAAGGTAGATCATCCTTTTACAAAAGGCCAGTGTTGTAATGTATTTAAAGTAAATATAGAAAGGTAGATCATCCTTTTACAAATGCGTACGATGTTGTAATGTATTTAAAGTAAATATAGAAAGGTAGATCATCCTTTTACAAAAGGCCAGTGTTCACTATCTAGTGGTTATGCAAATTTTACAAATTTTCCTAAACGTTTAAAACTTTTTATATCGCCGAGTGGTGGACATCCCCTTTTGAATTTGAATCTAAAGGGTATATTTCACAATATGGGCAACCCCATACATGTCATAGTCTTCGTCACAATGAGTTTCTTTATTTCATCATTATTGATGTAGTTTATATAAACGTAAATAGCAACAAATATTATAGTTCTCACGTAGTTTGATCAACGGTAACAATCAATAACTAAAAATAAATACTTCTGCTACCATACAGTAAAATTGTTTTCACTTGTACTTTTAACTGGTGCTTTTCAAGACATACAAAATTATATTGCACCATTCGATTTGAGTACTGAGGTATGACAACATATATGAGAGTATTAATTGGGAGGGTTCTTAATTTCTGTATCCTTTAAATTTTGGGCATTTTACTCTTAAAAATAACGCCTTTCTGTAAAATATTCATGAAAATGATTTTACTATTTTTCTGTAGTTATATGATTTCTTTATTCTGTACATCGTTATCTTTGTAATCAATATTGTATTAGCTAAATCCTATAATTCCTACAGTTATTCTTTATACTTTCATCCCATTATTCTCTATTCTTTATTTTTTTTTTTGCTCATTTTTCTTTATTCATTTTTTGGGGGCCATTATTCTCTATTCTGTAAACCCCATCCAGATCCTCATATATTTATATCTACAAAATCACTGATAGAATTAGTTGTATCCAGATATTTAAATGTAGCTGCACTTGTAGTACCATGCGAAAAATAATAAGTTGGTCTAACTATATGTGCCAACAAGACGTTACGTATTTGCAACATTTACATTTAAAGTATATAGGTGAACAGCTCCTTTAATGTTACGCCCAAACTAGTTCAATGTTGTAAATATAGAAAGGTACTCTATGGTCGGGTTAATGTCTCTTTGACACATTCCCCGTTTCCATTCTCAATTTTATTTGACATTGCACAAGGTCATGTTTTTCTCTTACTGATAATGACGTCTTTACACTATGTCCATTGAATTTTAGATGTGTAATGATTGATGGTTTAGTCTTAGATACATGTTTTTTTTATTAGTTGTTACTGGCTTTGAACTATCTCTCAGTGACTGCGAGTATTCTCATATCTGTACTTTGTGTTTTTTGTTTGTTTCGTATAGATCTGATGAGTTAAGCCCTTTTCAACTGATTTTGATAGTGTTCTTTATTGTTGTGCTGTAACACCACTGTCCCATGTTATGGGAGGGGTGGCCGCCCGCAAACATGTTTAAGCCGCCACAGTCTGTATGTGCCTATCCCAAGTTAGAAGACTGTAATTCAGTAGTTGTCGTTTGTTGCTGTATATCTTTTTTTGTTTTTCGTTTATTTTTTTGTACATCAATCAGGCTGTAAGTTTTCTCGTTTTAATTGTTTTAAATTTTTCATTTCGGGGACTTTCAAAGCTTGCTTTGCGGTATGGGTTTTGCTCATTCTTGAAGGCCATACGCTGACCTATAGTTGCTAACTTCTACTTCATTTGGTCTCTGGTGGAGAGTTTTTTCATTGGCAATCATACCACATCTTCTTAATATATAACCACCGATTTCTCAACCCCATTTTTAATCTCGGACAAACAAAGATCAACAAACGGTTCATAAAAGAACATCTATATTTAGCAACGATCAGCGGACAAACAAACGGTTGATAAAAGAACATCTATATTTAGCAACATCTATATTTAGCAACATCTATATTTAGCAACATCTATATTTAGCAAACAAGTATAAGTATTGTTTTCCACCTATTTTTGGCACGGTAGACTTATCAAGGTTATAATTATACTGGTGTCATGTCATGAATTATTTGGAATTAGTATCGATCTGCTTTAACAGTTTCAAACACGAATATTCTCTTTTCTGCAAAGAACTTAATATCAAAGTTTGAATTTGATATTACACAGGATTGTATTTTCTGCTCTTTTCGAGACGTTGCTATGTGGGTTTTGATCAGAGATGCAAAGGTCGACATAAGAGTGTAGGGTGGTGTGATTTCTTTGCCGGCATATTGTGTAGCTGTGACCGCGTACATTCTTCTGTGCCGTATTTTTTAATGTTTTGTTTGACCGCGGTTTTTATCGTCTGAAGTGTACTTGTTAAAGATCCAGATGCTTTCTGTATACTATTTGTTTGATTTCTATTCTATTGTGCCTTTTATTGTTCCTTTTGCTCCGTCATATTTGGAGACGGTTGATACATAAGTGACTAGTTTGTCCCGGCCTCGTTTTAATGTTCCTGGTCAAGGATGAAGGCATCATCGTTGGTTTACTTCATTCATATATTGAGGTTCTTTTCCTTTTTTAAAAGAAAGGGGTGTTGGTTGCGTGTCCTTTGTGATATGTGACTAATTCGGTAAGTGACTTGTCCAAACTTCGTCGCGTTTGACATACGATATGGACATTTGTTAACTGTTGAAGAGAATACATTGACCTCTAGATATGTTTTCTGATTTTTATTTGTGTTGTTGTTGTTCGTGGAGTACTGTTCCATTGACGCATATCCTACCTCCCCTTTCATTTATTCTTTTAAATAAAAAATGACAGACAATAACATGGCGAAAATAAAATTACCAAAAACCGGGAATGACTTTTTTTTAACGGACATGGTTTAACCTAGCTTAATCAGCATTTGAAGCGGTTACGCAAGGTGGCTTACTGCATCAATCAGAAGTCATAATCAAATATTTGTTTGTCAGAAATAACGCTAATGTCACATAATTTCAAAGTATTGACTATCCATCGATTTTATCTCTACTGGAATGATCCGATGTTCGTGACATGTGACCCAGTATTGACTATCCCCGAATTGGACCAGTACTTGATGTGACAAGTGACCCAGTATTGACTATCCGCGAATTGGACCGGTACTGGACGTGTGTGACATATGGCCAAGTATTGTCCATCCACGAATTAGACTTGTCCTGGGTGTTTGTGACAAGTGAGTTGAAGTGACCCAGTATTGACAATCGAAGCATTTGACTGGTCCTAGGTGTGTATGATATGTGACCCAGTGATGAATATCCATGTATTTGACCGATTATAGATGTGATATGTGATCAGTTATGACTAACCACGGATTGGACCGGTCCTGGGTGTAACATGCGACCCAGTATTGGCTTTACACGGATTTGCCTGGCCTGGGTGTGACATGTGACCCAGTATTAACTATCCACTGATTGGACCGGTCCTGGGTGTAACATGTGACCCAGTATTGGCTATACACGGATTTGCCTGGCCTGGGTGTGACATGTGACCCATTATTGACTATACACGGATTTCACCGGTCCTGGGTGTGACATGTGACTCGGTATTGACTATACACAGATCTGACCGGTTCTGGATGTGTCATGAGACCCAGTATTGACTATCCATGGAGTTAACCGATTTTGGATCCAGATGAACCTGACATAGTTTATAGGATTCTTTTCTGAGATGCCCCGTTGACAAATTAAGAAAAGGTTAAGAAACTAAGGTTCTAACTCCCTCAGGCAAAGTTGACCTTGAATGACTTTGAAAATTCTATTTAGGTCCCTTAAGGACTTATAGCTCCTAACATATCTACGTATTCATACATCCCTGGCTTTCAAATATTTAAGTTTGTTCGTTCCTGCTGAAGCTTAATCCAGAAAAGTGCTTCGGACAGACCAAATGTATAAAGTGTTATTTTTATTTCCTTTACGAACCAAATATATAAATGATAACGAGTGTCGAATGAACTAAACGTTGATAATGAAATAAAACTGCGTCAGTCTTTGATTATAATAGGTTCAATCGTCCTATAAATATTTGTAAATGTTATATTTATCTTTGTACAAATAAAGATTAACATGGAATGAGTGTACAAATCTATTACCTCTATGTATTAGTAACAGCTGATTGTTATCGCTACGTGGGCGAGACAAGATTTGCAGAAATCGTGCAGAAAACAGATTTCTATTGCAGCACAGGGTGATTGTCTGACATTATGTCATTTATATGGGCTCTATATCTGCCAGTGAACTCACGGAAGCAAAATGAATTTCCTGTAAAGTAAAGCATAGGTTGTATAGTACATGTTCCCCGATTTAAACCGCATTTTGCATCCTAAATTGACTTATACTTCAGTATTCTTTGGGTACACTTGAAACTAAACTATTGTGTAGATAACCTGCACACATTAAATTTTCTTTGTAATTTTCACGTTAATTTTATAAAATACCACGTTTCATTTCTTTATCTATCGCTTTGTAGATGTTAAACTAAAAGTAAAATGTGATATTTTATTGCTTTCAATGTTGCATTTCTGGAGTAACCTTTATTAGCAAGCAGGAAATTAGTATCACCGTGACATTCTTCAAGAAACTGATTCTCAAATGGTCGTTTCGGAAGCTCTTTGACATTATGCGGACATTTCGGAAGCTCTTTTACCTCTTGTTGACGACTCGGAGGCTCTTTTACCTCAAATGGACGTTTCGAAAGCTTGTAGTCTATTACACGTTTATTATCAACATTCCTGAAGTGACAATTCTATACATAAAACTGTTTGCATTAGTATAAACTTATTTGGAATTATCGTGAATAAATCTATGCAAGTTGAGTTGATTGCTTAAACTTTTGTTAATAATAAATTACGGATTATGTATTTCGAACGCGCATGCGAAGGGCTCCTTAAAACAAAATAACGCCGTAAAAAATAATGTATCAGACGGTTCGAAAAATCTATCAATTTGCCTTGCAAAACAATAAAGTTATTTAAGATGATTTTTCTACAGAATGTCCTTATTTTCAGCCATGTTACACTTGAATAACATTTTCTTAATTTCTTGTCCGTGTTTAACTTTTCATCATCTTTAGGGAGTAATACAAGGGTGTAAAGAATTTCACTCAAGCCGGTGCTAGGGGTTGTCTTAAACTTGCAGTGAGGTGAGAGTTTTTTTTTTGCTCCGTGTTGAAGACCTCACTGTGACTTTGAGATGAAGAACAGCATTAAAATTGCTGTTCCTTTGATTTTTGTGTGTTTTTCGTTGTGCATGTACTGATTTTGTGTCATGGATGGATACCCAATATCCTTTGTTTTTCTATTCTTACCCATCAGGATCTATTTTTGTAGGGATAATTTTTTGCCAGTAACCATAGAATCTACTTTGGTGTCTTGGTAGTACTCTTTTTAACCATTTGTTAAGAATTTAGTCTTTGATGACTTTGAAATTTGATGGAATCAGCGTATAAAAGTAAAAGAAATAATGCCGTCAGGTCATTACTGCTAACTCAGCTATTTTTCTTTAAAACGAAACGCCACAGCAGAAGAGAAAAAGCTAAAGATAATTTAATATAAAAAATACGAATGATAATGACAATGAAGTCTTGAACTTCAACAGCTGCTAGAAATATAATAGATGTGGGATAAAATGATTTAAACTCTTATATGACATCGCCATTCCTTCAAACAAACATTTAAATAGACAAATATCAGGTAGACCCTGCATTATCTTTAAGACATAGACATGCCTTATAAAGCATGCTGTGGTCAAATTCTAGGTCTATTTGAGAGAAATAGAGATTAATAAACAAATTGTTATTAATACAATAGATTCATCTAGAATTTTTTAGAATTGCGAAGTTTGAAGTTAACGAAGAGAAGATTCCAAGGGGTCCATTAAGTCGAAAAAGACAACAACGCCATAACCAAAAGAAATTAGTCGAAAAGATAAACAGCAGTCTACAACTAAATATTGAGTTTCTCAAACAAGACCAAAACCAGCGATGACCTCATGTGCTTCCATTGACCATTAATAAAAAGAAAAGCAAAACGGTTTTCGTTCAACCATTCTGAAACATCTTTTGTAAATCAACATTCAATACTCAATACGTCCATTATAATTACACTTGCATCAAATATTATAAATAATAGGCCAATGCCATTGGTAAAAGCGTGACATTTAGTAAGTGGGCAGACCACTATACATGCTTTAGTATTGATAATGTTGTTACTAACTAAACATTACATTTAATAAACAATATTTATAAGTATAGGTCAGATACATTATAAGAAATATAATGTCTCTTGCATCCTCTCCATAAAAAAAGTTGACGGATAATACAGTAGAAAATAATAGCTATGAATATTGATTACCACTAATATGTTTTTATTTAAATTTGATTTGTTACAATGGGTCTTTAGCGTGTAAAGATCGTGGCACAGAAATTGAATGTAACTCACTCGACTGGACGCGGTTGCGTATATATACGTCCTGCACAGTTAAATGAACACCCAAGAAAAGGTCTTACGGGCATACAAGAGAAGCCCTGGTAGTCGTATTTCCATAACTTTAAATATGAATTATATATGATAACTGTGGTTATATTTAAATAATTCCAAATACTTTTACTAGGTTCCAGTAAATTGTTACTAATATTACAATCATGTGAGGTGAATATTTAATATATCTCCTTCGAAAGTTTTCAATAAATGAGATAAATTTAAAACAAATTATAAAGTCCGAAGATTAAATGCTTGCTTTAGAACCATTTGCGTATGATGTAAAATATTCCGTATATAATCAAAGAACAGCCAAGATTAATTTCTGGCCCTACTTTCCTGTATAAGTTTAAGCATCCATTTGTCATGAACCATACAAACATATGTGATACAAATATACATAATAAGAGGTTTGTTAATGTATTTCATGACTGAAACAGTTATCAGTGGACTAAACAACACCTTAAGTAATGTTTGTATTTAACTTTTGGGTTGCACTATAAACCAATCAAGTGATCATATTGACCTCGGTAGATAATGTTCCATATAAAGGTCTGGTGATCATGCACTCACTTGGCACATTCTCTTTCTTCATAAAGACATCGACTTGTGCACATCATAATGAAATATTTAGTGCTCTTATTGGCTGTGGGACTGGCTACGGCTATTGATCTCAAAGGAGTTAAGAAGACAAGACATATATACAAACGTCAAGCAGGTCAGTCATCTATTCACAACTTTCCAATGTTTTTCAACGATAAGTGTTTAACGAATGGAAAGGTTAAGAAACAGTTATAGTATTCGAAAATTAATTCAGAAGCTTATTATATTGAACGTTTTAAAACGTATCTGCAGTAAATGCATAGAATGGTTTGAGGAGGCATCATCAAATATCTGGTCTCATTCTTTTCATTCAATATTTGCAATAACAGATGTTACTAGTGAAGAAAAAAATGCACCAAAATACATATTCATTTTTATTATTGGAGTTCGTGTTGATAACACTTAAGATTGTTTTAAAATTTTATGTTACGTAAAGCTGTAATTTTTGTACTTCTTTTTGGATCATTGTATTGTCTGATTCTTTGTACGGTTTATGGCTCCCTGGTATTTTTCGGACATTGTTAAGACTTATGTCAATCATAAAAGAAAGATTAATGTTCACACTGAAAAAAGGGTTGCAATTTCCCCAAATGGCTGAATTGGGTGAACGATCAATTATACGCACAGAAAATTTCATCGATAGCAACAATACTAAATATTTTACCATAATACTAATAGACGTAAAAGAAAACAGATCAAATAGACATTTTTAACTCATTAGTGGAAAAACTGATAATACGAGAACAATAGGATAGTAACACTTGAAGCGATTAATTATATTTTCATGCCGGTACCGAGGTACTGACAGTATTGGCACCTGGAAATATCACCTTGGCTAGTGATAGCTTCGGAGGCTAACATAACAGTCCACCATGAGAAGTATTGACCCAGTGGTAATAAGTATATCCGTATCATATATTGTCATTTTGCAATTACCCCGAAGCAAAGTCAACCTTACAGGGTTTTTACTATTCTGTATAAAGATATAAACAGCTGTGGTATGAGTGCCAATGAGACAACTCTCCATCCAAGTCACAATTTGTAAAAAGTAAACTATTATAGGTCAAAGTACGGCCTTCAACACGGAGCCTTGGCTCACACCGAACAGCAAGCTATAAAGGGCCCCAAAAATGACTAGTGTTAAATCATTCAAACAGGAAAACCAACGGTCTAATCTATATAAAAAACGAGAAACGAGAAACACTTATGAACCACGTCAACAAACGACAACCACTGAACAACAGGTATAAGTCCGTTTGGTTATAAAACTCTCCAATTATATTTGGCTTTCCAAAAAAGCGTATCTGATGAATGTTATCTCGAACACGTGTTGAATGCACGGATCACACCTTGCATTTATCATTTTCTACTTTAGATATCTAGAAAAAAACCGAAGTTTACAACATCCTTTTTCTTCCTCATGGAATACATGAAACTAAATGTCAAAGTTACAAGTTCTTATCTACCTTGCTATGGTCATTACCTTTGACCCCGTTTGAACTTTTATTTTAAATTATTAAAGTGAGTGTAGTCGGTGCTACATTCCATAAAATCAGTTTTCAAAAAAGTTATGTCTATGTAATAAAATACCCCGCCACATCTACCTTAAATTTGCTTATCCGAAATCAGGGACATCGTCAGAAGTAACACCTTGAAGTTTAATGTCCATTGACGAAGTTGTTGTAATTGACATATATCTGACTCGTCTTTGTTAGATTCCTAATCTTGTCTGGTCTCGGGACGATTTATAGTTTGAAAATAAGGCATTGATATAATGTATATCGTGAATCCGTATATTGACCGCTAGATGTCTATTTTTTTGATTTTTTATTATGACTAAGGCTTATATCTCATTGACGAATATCCTACTTCTGTAATTTAAATTTCAGTGTCCTTACAAAATTAAAAGAACAAAATAGAGTATAGAGTAAAATTATGTGTGAATGTTCATTTGTCGAGGATGTTAAAGAACATACACATGTATTTATAAAACAAGAAGATGTGGTATGATTGTTAAAGGGTACACCAGAGACCACATATCATAGGTGTTAGTAACTATAGGTCGCCGTACTGCCTTCAGCAATAAGCAAAATCAATACCGCATAGCAAGCTATAAAAGACACTAACATAACAAAATGTTAAACAATTCAAATGAGAAAAACAACGGCCTGCTTTATGTACAACAAAAAACAACGGCCTGCTTTATGTACAACAAAAAACAACGGCCTGCTTTATGTACAACAAAAAAACAACGGCCTGCTTTATGTACAAACAAAAAACAACGGCCTGCTTTATGTACAAACAAAAAACAACGGCCTGCTTTATGTACAAACAAAAAACAACGGCCTGCTTTATGTACAAACAAAAAACAACGGCCTGCTTTATGTACAAACAAAAACAACGGCCTGCTTTATGTACAACAAAAAACAAAACGGAAAATTATTATGATAAACAGTAACAAACAACAACCACTGAATTAAAATCTACAGACTTGGGACAGGCAGTGACCGATTATGGCAGGTGAAACGTTTTAGATGGCGTCCAATCCTCCCCGAACCTTGGACAGTGCTGTAACAACACAATATATGAACAAATTATAAAAATCAGTTGAAAGGTCTTTACTCCTCAGGTCGATACAAAAACACTAAAGACACAACTTACCGATATGAGAGTACTCGCAGTTACTGAAAGCTAGTTCCAAGCCAATAACATCTAATAAATAAATCATGTATCCAAGACAAAATTTAATCATCACTCATCCAATGAATTAAGTGTAAAAAGTGTCATGAACTGTCAGAGAAAAACATGACATTGTGCAACGGCAAAATATAGGTATAGATGGGATGTAGAACTGTTAGCGCTAATAATATAAGTATTGATGGGATGTAAAACTGTTAGCGCTAATAATATAGGTATTGATGGGATGTAGAACTGTTAGCGCTAATAATATAGGTATTGATGGGATGTAGAACTGTTAGCGCTAATAACTGTATAGCAATACATAGTTAGTTTTGTTTTAATTGAACGATTAGAAAAAACAATATTATTGCCGATGAAAACAATATTCAAAGATTGAATTACAACTTAAAGTTGATAACCTTTGGAGTATGTTTAGTCAAAGGATCGATAATCTTACATGGAACGTATCCAGATTTACGGACTCCATAAACAACATCAGCGTATCAGAATGTGATATCTCAATAGCTATAAGTCTTCTACATGTAGAACTAAAATTTCCGAACCAAATCTTGGTATCCACGTTTGACTTTCCTTGGAAAAAAATGGAGAAACAGTATATGAAACAAAATGTTACAAATTTTAACACAACCCCAGTAATCTGATAATAACTATAACTTTTACTTATTGCTGGTTTAAAAAATTTTAAAACTCTGATTAAATATGATATAATGTAATAGCACATGTAGTATCACGTAGTTCTAAGCTAAGACTACCTTTAGAAATACTCCTTATGTGTAATGCTACGTATATGCAAATGTTGGCATTTATCGAAGAACGCTCATGAAATTCTACATAGCACCTTCATCATAATCGCGTTTTCTCTGTTGTTAGCCGGTTAATATAAGCATAGATATTCCACGTTTCCATTTTCTATTCTATAGATGTATGCATCTATGATATAAGTGATGGATACGTATGAGTTTTTACTTTGTATCCGGATTTGAGTTTCTTTACACTTATCTGCATCATTCTGTTATTTTATATGATACTTTTTCGAAAGCAATACCACAGTACTTTTCCGTTTGATGTATATAATGAGTATCCACACTCTGGTTTTCTTCTTTCTAGGAGATTTAACAAGTCAAACTTACCAAATCACTGATCGACAGGCACAATTATTGATTGTTTATTGTTTTTATAATGTCTGTATCCCTGATTCATATCGAAAGGAAGGCTTTATGAAGGAAAGGCATATTAAAAGACACAGTCATGGACTGTTCATTCATTTTATAAATTCTGTATCCCTATTTCATTTTAGGAGGATGTCTTTATGAAGGGCAGACATATCAACAGGGACAATCATGGACTGTTCCTTGCAAATACAACTGTCAATGTACCGATGGATCAACAGGTCACTACACTTGCAAAGATGTGTAAGTGCATCACTTTTTTTATTAACATAAATCATATGTTGGCAAAGCTGTGTAAAAATCATCAAGATATATAAGATTTGTTATTTTGTACGCCAGACGCGTGTTTCGTCTACATAAGACTCATCAGTGGCGCTCGATTAAACAGTCAGTAGGCCAAATTAAATACAATTTGTAGAGCATCGAATACCAAAAATTCCGAAAAGTTGTGCCAAATACGGCTATGGCAATTTATATAAAATATATATATCTAGGTAAAATGTGTTAGTATCATTTAAACACATCGATAGTAAACAACTTTTAAAAACTTAGTTACATGCCTCTCACAAAAATAAATGATTGATTTATTTTTGTGACATTTTTTTCTAGAAATACAAAGGAAGAGGTACCAAGTTAGGCTTTCTTTTGGTCTCCTCCGATCAGTAGTACAGATTTTATTTTATGATGTGTATAATTTGTCTTTAGGTGCCCTTCATACGGAACCTTACCACAAGGTTGTCAATTAGTGAAAGAAGCAAACGGATGCTGTAGTAAACCACAATGTTCTTTTACGCCCTCTGGTGGAGGTAGGTACACTTCCAATTTTACCTAAATGAATACATTTTCTCTATTAAGTGTAGTACAGATTTCCGAGATACTTGTATACAATTTATAAATTGTTTCTCGTTAGTCATGTCCAAATATATTATCAATTGCAGTAGCCGTTGATAAGGTTTACTGCTTTAATAGTTAGAATTTAACCTCTTTACAAAGGGGGAAGATATCAAGGAGGCCCATAAAAACATAGTAAAACAAGACAGACAACTCCATGGCCATAAAAACATAGTTAAACAAGACAGACAACTCCATGCCAATAAAAACATAGTAAAACAAGACAGACAACTCCATGGCCATAAAAACAAAGTAAAACAAGACAGACAACTCCATGGCCATAAAAACATAGTAAAACAAGACAGACAACTCCATGGCCATGAAAACATAGTAAAACAAGACAGACAACTCCATGGCCATAAAAACATAGTTAAACAAGACAGACAACTCCATGCCAATAAAAACATAGTAAAACAAGACAGACAACTCCATGGCCATAAAAACATAGTAAAACAAGACAGACAACTCCATGGATGAAATCATAGTAAAACAAGACAGACAACTCCATGGCCATAAAACATAGTTATACAAGACAGATAACTCCATGGCCATAAAAACATAGTTAAACAAGACAGACAACTCCATGGCCATAAAAAATAGATGCACAGGCAGTCCACATAACACTACACAGACAGTCCAAATAACACTACATAGAAAAAATTTAAAGATGGGTAACTCGAATTCCAACAAAAACACGAGGATGAAGTTAGATGTTCCTGCTCTACTAATTACGTCCTACGTGTTGTTCATTTCAGGTATTATGTTTCGATCATGAAGTGCTTCTCTGATACTTGAGGTTGCCTATTCGCCCATCAGTCTGTCTGAATAAAATGAGATGTTAGGTATTAGGTATTAGTTAATAAGACAGCAACCAAACAGCACACACATTACTGATTGAAATAATCAAGAGACATCTAGAGCTAAATGTGCAGTCTTCAACAGTGTACAAATGTCTGTACACTATAGTCTTTCAACAGTGTACAAATGTCTGCACAATATAGTCTTCAACAGTGTACACATGTCTGTATAATATAGTCTTTAGCAGTGTACAACTGTTTGTACACTGTAGTCTTCAGCGGTGTACAAATGTCTCTACACTATGACAAGCTCTAAATCAACCCGAATCCAGAAAATACGTGAATTATCAAAGATTGTCGTCAAATAGAGAGGACAGCACAAAGAACGTTTTAGTTGAAATATAGTGGTTCCTGGTTTGAGATAGGTACATTGTACCTAAACTTGTGGTTTGGTCAAACTAGTTGTTTATTATCAATTTGCAAAAAAGTAATAACATAAAGATCCAACAAGGTAATCTGATAAACAGTTAACATTACATAGATATAAGAAGATGTGGTATGAGTGCCAATGAGACAACTCTCCATCCAAGTTATAGCCACGGTAAGCCCTAGCTCTACAATCTGAATTATACAAGTAAATCAGCTAATATAGGTGGTTATAAGTTTACTAGGTAAAAAAAAACTTGACATAAAATTAATGCTATGAATAAAAAGTGCAAATATCTCAATAGTTAAAGTCACTTTGTTAATAGTTGAATAGTGAAATAGTATTTACTAAATTTCTGGTAATTTAAAACGATATTGCTTTGTAGTAACCGGTGGCAGTGGCAGTGGCAGTGGCGGTGGCGATGGCGGTAAGTAAAATTTATTGATTTGAATTTATACAAATTTATCTTCCTAGCTTGTTTACTTTCGTAATTTACCGTTTTCAACTACTGAAAGCTACATTTAAACAAAACTTCATTCGAAGATTTATTGATTAAGATAAATCACAAATAGTATCACAGAAAACTTTCTTCTGATACTTCAATGGTGAATACAAAAATACAGCATCAAGTATTAAAAGATGGGAAACAAGCGTCCTTTTTCTATATAGTTCCCTTCTGGTAGTTCATTGGTATGTACAAATACCAGCATCAAATATTAAAAGATGGGGAAACAAGCGTCCTTTTTATATACAGTTCCCTTCTGATAGTTCATTGTTATGTACAAAAACCAGCATTTGCGTCCTTTTTATATACAATTCCCTTCTTGTAGTTCATTTGTATGTACAGAAACCAGCATCATATATTAAAAGATGGGTAACAAACGTCCTTTTGAGTAACATTTCTGTTATCAATAAACTATATGTAATGTATGTCTACTGTCATTACAACAAATAAATAAAATAAAAAACCTTTGAATTGTTTTATTTTTTTTTTAAATTTTGAAGAGTAATACCATTTACGTTTGAACACAGGTCAAAATGACTTAAACGTGCAGAAAATAAGAAAAAAAAATCAACGCATGAACTTGACATCCCATGATCACAATGTTATTTACTCAATCATTACAGGTTTCCATCTGGGATTTGGCACTGGCAGTCAAACTCCAGTCATGTCCGGTGGTTCAGGAGGTAAGCCCAATAAAAATAAGGTCAAAGTCTAATAGATAAATGTCTCATTGAATGATATCATACAAAAATGCCAGTAGAAATGAGACTATGATAATGGCCAATAGAAACCTAACTAAACAGAATGATGTAAAATGTATCGGTATGTAACATGAACAAAAAGTGTGCTACGATTTATTTTCAGTGTAAAATTAAAAGCTCATACATATCAAACGAATGGAAAACAATGTCATATTCCTGACTCGGTACAGGCATTTCCTTATGTACAAATTACTTCGAAGTATAGAAAGATTGTAATCGTTGGTGTTCTTGGAGTGACATTTTGAATGCTTTGTGGAATTTTCGTATTAATGAAACATTTTAATTTGTTTTTATCCATTTTCCTCTCGTTTTCAAATTATCACAAAACTTCTAAAAGAACAAATGTATTACACAGGTTGTGTGGACAAATTAAAGAATTGTAAGGACTATGGTGATGCTGTGTGTACAGACCCTACATACACCTCGTGGGTAACAGATAACTGTGCATTGTTCTGTGGAAAATGTGGTATGTTTTATCTAGAAAATGTTGTTTCTAGAAAAAGGTCTTTCGGAGAAGTCCATCACGTGGGCATTAATAACATAACTTTATATTGTTCTGAAGTGAAATATCCCGACTAATCAAGCAATTTCATTGGTTACCTTGACAGGGGATATGATCATATATGCTCGGTGAATGAAAACGAGAACCAGAATGGTTGTTAATGTTAAATTCATAATACTCCAGTAAAATATAATTGTTGCTTAGAATCTTCACAGTGGATTAGAGTTCAAATTCCCAGTCAGTTCCCTTTATCTCCTTGGCCGTCCAATCAACATCCATAGATAATGTGTTTCCTGTTAGAATCTTCAAAGTGGATTAGAGGTCAAATTTCCAGTCAGTACCCTTTATCTCCTTGGCCGTCCAATCAACATCCATAGATAATGTGTTCCTGTCAGAATCATCACAGTGGATAAAAAGTCAAATTCCCTGTCAGTTCCCTTTGTCTCCTTGGCCGTCCAATCAACATCCATAGATAATGTGTTTCCTGATAGAATCTTCATTGTGGATTAGAGGTCAACTTCCTTGTCAGTTCCCTTTATCTCCTTGGCCGTTCAATCAACATCCATAGATAATGTGTTTCCTGTTAGAATCTTCACAGTGGATTAGATGTAAAATTCCCAGTCAGTTCCCTTTATCTTCTTGGCCGTCCAATCAACATCCAAAGATAATGTGTTTCCTGATAGAATCTTCACAGTGTATTAGAGGTCAAATTCCCTGTGAGTTCCCTTTATCTCCTTGGCCGTCCAAACAACATCCATAGATAGTATGTTAGGTTCCCTGTCATTTCCCTTTATCTGCTTTGTTGTCCAATCAACATCCATAGATAGTGTGTTTCCTGCCTCTCAAGCTAACCTATAATTTAATACCTTCTGTACCTTAAAACATTTCATAAACTTTTTCGACAAAGCACAGTTCAAGTCCATACATTACTTGTTAATCAGACATTTCCCTTTATAGTCTATGTTAAATATTTTTCAAAACATAATAATTTTACCTACTTACCATCTCTACTATTATATTCCAAAACGCAGAAAACAAGTTAATATTTTTTGTCTTTAAGGTACATACTTGCATGGCAATTTCGTAATACACAGTTACTTTTTTGTAGCATTAATGCACTCTGCTATACGATTACGAAAAAACCCTGATATGTTAGAAGAAGAACTTCAAATGAATGTCATATATCTGAAAACATAAGTTCAATCAACCAATACTTTAAAATACTTTCCTCTATTTTTTCTTACAATAGGTGGTATGACCTCTGGAGGCGGAATGGTTTCTGGAGGAGGTGTCGTTTCCGGAGGCGGTGGGGTTTCCGGAGGCGGTGGGGTTTCGGGAGGTGGTGTGGTGTCAGGAGGTGGTATGGTTTCTGGAGGAAGTGGTGGTTAGTGTTAAAATTTAGTCAACATAATTGTTTTTCATATATTCCTTTTACAAATCATTTTTTAGAAATACATCAGACACAACAAACTCACCATTAAAGTAGAAATTCATGACTGTTCTTAAATAATGTGATAAATTAAGGCGTCAGTATTTTATCGATGTTAATTTCGTATTACTAAATGGATTAGGAAGAGACAAATCAAGGTATTAAACAGAAACTGAGAGAATCACATGAACTCCAAATGAAGCAAAACCGGTGTGTCGAAAGGTAAACATCTCCGTTAACCGATGTATTCATCTTTCCAAAGTTCAATTGAAGTATTCAATTCTTTAAGGAATATAAGAGGAATATATTAATAGTAAGTGAAAGTTCCCTACACTTTGATTAACAAAACCATAGAACTTTTTCATGGACTGTCAAACAAAAGACAAAATATCTTGCTTCACTTTTGTTGTTTTTCTAATAACTAAAACGTTGTTATGTACATGTTGTCATAGTTAAGTACTTTCAATTTAGAATTTAAAAGACAATGAATATAATAAATAAAATAGCACATAGCTTAAAGGGTGATAGAGCAGATTGGTACCCCTCGAAAACATTGGCAACCTTGGCTTTGATTCGGTTGACAATGTTTTTGCGGGGTTGCAATCTGCTCTATTACCATCTCAGCTATGTGTTATTTATATAGAGTCTTGATCTACATTGCGGGTCGCTTAACCTGTTGACGTTCCAAATCTCGAGGAATTTCAGAGTTAAATATGATTCCTATGATTAGTTTATCTTGGTTGGTATATCTCAGATAGATAGATGTCTTGAACATTGGGAGACTACTGTTGCTATTATAAAATTATTCATGTCGTTGTCTTACTATCTGACAAAGATTTTTTTAAGACTATTAGATTTTTGTTATCCATCATGACATTTTTTCAGTAACTTGTGTTGACAAACAGTCAAACTGTGCCGCTTATGCACAAGGTGGAACATGTACAGATCCTAAATATTCAGGATGGGTCAAGGACAATTGTGCAAGAACCTGTCTGTGTTGTAAGTATGAAGACTCAGACAAGTTCAAAATATATTACTATCTTAAATGATAGGACATAGGTTCAAGTTTGAAAATAACATATCTTATCTGTAAGTATTTAAGTCATGTTTGATTCTGAATTAGATAATTTTAGATTTTATCTAATGTGTAAGCATGAAAAACAAAGGACAAAACTAAATAAATATTAAAGTTGGATGTGTACTGATTGATATTTTAGTCTTAGATGCATGATTTTCATTATTAGTTGTTATTGGCTTTGAACAAACTGTCAGTAACTGCGAGTACTCTCAGATCTGTACTTTGTGTCTTTTTTGTTGTTAGGGATGTAAAAATACCCTGCCACGTCCGGTCTGTGTTTTTGTTAGATCTTTTTCTGGTTGTATCGATCTGACGAGTTAAGCTCTTTTCAACTGATTTTTATAGTTTATTCTTATGTTGTGCTGAAAACCACTGTCCCAGGTTAGGGGAGGGTTGAGCGCTCACAAACATGTTTAACTCCGCCACATTCTTTATGTGCCTGTCCCAAGTCAGCAGCCTGTGGTTCAGTGTTTGTCGTTGGTTCATGTCTGTCAATTTTGTTTTGTTATAAATTAGGTCGTTAGTTTTCTCGATTCAATGGTTTTATATTTTTCATGTCGGGGCCTTTTATTGTCGACTATACTGTATGGGTTTTTCTCCTTGTTGCAGGTCGTATGGTTGCCTTTAATTGTACATCCACTTCATTTGAACTTTGATGGATTGTTGTCTCATAGGCAATTTTACCACATCTTCTTATCTTTATAAAGGTATAATAATGACTCGATATCAATTCTAAAAATACAAGAAGCAGTGATTTCCATTACATAATAACGAAATATTTTAATGCAATTTGCAGTTCATCAAATTTTAAAAAGCACACAATAATGAGACAAAAAGCCCCAACAAAACAATACACAATTATCTGTTGTTCATTTATAGCCAACATGTCACATTCTAGCTAATCATGGTGATGAGTTATTCATCTTCAAAATGATAACTCGTCAATGAATAACATAAAAGTAATGAAATCTAGAGGGTTTTTTTTAAATCTCGATATCTGGAAATATATTAAAATATACCGTACTTTAATATGAAGTAAGACTGTAACAAACATAAACTTTTAGCTACCTCTTTACAAGCAGAACCAAATACAATGAAAGTCCCAACTATGTACTGGCTTCCGAAGCTACATAAAACACCTTACAAATATAGATTTATTTCGTCTTCAAGCCATTGTTCCACTACTAAATTGTCTATTCTTCTTACTAGTTCACTTGGTACAATCAAAAACCTGATAATAAATTGTTCAAATAAGGCCTTTGAAAATAGTGGAATTAATTACTTTTGGAGTGTCAAAACTCGTTGGAAGTACTTGATAAATTGCATGCTTATATTGGTGATTTTGAATCTGTTCAAAGTTTTGATTTTTCTACCCTGTATACCACATTGCCTCACATTCTCATTAAGAAAAAATTCACACACCTAATTAAATGGGCATTTAAAAAGTCAGAATGGGAATACATATGTTCTAACTCTTTTAGGTCATTTTTTAGTAGCAATAAACAAAAGAACTGTGTCAATTGGACATGCTTTGATACTATATCTGCCCTTGAATTTTTACTAGATAATATTTTTGTTCGCTTTGGAGATTCCGTCAGTTAACTGCTAGTAGTCTGTTGTTATTTATGTATTATTGTCATTTTGTTTATTTTCTTTTGTTACATCTTCTGACATCGGACTCGGACTTCTCTTTAACTTACTTTTAATGTGCGTATTGTTATGCGTTTACTTTTCTACATTGGCTAGAGGTATAGGTATAGATATAGGTCACCAATAGGTCTTCAATGCAGCGAGAAATTCCCGCACCCGGAGGCGTCCTTAAGCTGGCCCCTAAACAAATATATATACTAGTTCAGTGATAATGGACGTCATACTAAACTCCAAATTATACACAAGAAACTAAAAGTAAAAATAATACAAGACTAACAAAGGCCAGAGGCTCCTGACTTGGGACAGGCGCAAAAATGCGGCGGGGTTAAACATGTTTATGAGATCTCAACCTCCCCTATACCTCTAGCCAATGTAGAATAAACAAATAGTATTCTTGTCTGTACCCGCTTTTTACATGTCTTATATGGATTTTTTTTGTTATTCTTAATTACACGAATGTTATTTTTGTTATTCTTACTTCCATGGATGTTGTTTTTGTTATTCTTATTTACATGGAAGTTGTTTTTGTTATTCTTACTTACATGGATGTTGTTTTTGTTATTCTTACTTACACGAATGTTGTTTTTGTTATTCCTACTTCCACGGATGTTGTTTTTGTTATTCTTACTTCCACGGATGTTGTTTTTGTTATTCTTACTTCCATGGATGTTGTTTTTGTTATTCCTACTTCCATGGATGTTGTTTTTGTTATTCTTACTTCCATGGAAGTTGTTTTTGTTATTCCTACTTCCATGGATGTTTTTTTTGTTATTCTTACTTCCATGGAAGTTGTTTTGTTATTCCTACTTCCATGGATGTTGTTTTTGTTATTCCTACTTCCATGGATGTTGTTTTTGTTATTCTTACTTCCATGGATGTTGTTTTTGTTATTCTTATTTCCATGGATGTTGTTTTTGTTATTCTTACTTACATGGATGTTGCTTTTGTTTTCTTACTTACGTGGATGTTTTTGTTATTCTTACTTACGTGGATGTTTTTGTTTCTTACTTACGTGGATGTGTTTTGTTTTCTTACTTACGTGGATGTTTTTGTTATTCTTACTTACACGGATGTTGTTTTTGTTATTCTTACTTCCATGGATGTTGTTTTTTGTTTTCTTACTTAGGTGGATGTTTTTGTTATTCTTACTGACGTGGATGTTGTTTTTGTTATTCTTACTTACATGGATGTTGTTTTTGTTATTCTTACTTACGTGGATGTTGTTTTTGTTATTCTAACTTACTTGGATGTTGTTTTTGTTATTCCTTACTTACATGGATGTTGTTTTTGTTATTCTTACTTACATGGATGTTTTTGTTATTCTTACTTTCATGGATGTTGTTTTTATTTTCTTACCTACGTGGATGTTTTTGTTATTCTTACTTACGTGGATGTTGTTTTTGTTATTCTTACTTCCATGGATGTTGTTTTTGTTATTCTTACTTACATGGATGTTGTTTTTGTTATTCTTACTTACATGGATGTTTTTGTTATTCTTACTTCCATAGATGTTGTTTTTATTTTCTTACCTACGTGGATGTTTTTGTTATTCTTACTTCCATGGATGTTGTTTTTGTTATTCTTACTTCCATGGATGTTGTTTTTGTTATTCTTATTTACATGGATGTTGTTTTTGTTATTCTTACTTACGTGGATGTTTTATTATTCTTACTTACAAACTTGTGTTTGTATTATCTTTCATTTTTGCTGGTGTGGTGTGGCGTTGTCAGTTTGTTTTCGATCTATGAGTTTGACTGTCCTTCTGGTATATTTCGTCCCACTTTTGTATATGCGACTTTTTGTGTTTCTTTGGTTCTTATAACGTGACTCTGTACCTTAAAAGATCCCGTCATTATGTTATTGTTCTATTATATGTCATTATGTTATTGTTCTATTATAAATTTGAAAATACTTTGAACGACAAACGACAAATTTGTTTTACTCGCATAGTGGTATTAACCATATGTGGATTCTTAAAAATTCTAAAGAACTTCTGGACAATTTTAAATCTCGGTCTATTTCTGAAATTAATTCTTACATAACTTTTGATTTTTTAACCCTGTATACCAACATTCCCCATGTGAAATTATAAAATTGTTTTAAAATTTTTTTAGAATTAAACGACAAAATTTCTTCTTGTGTGACGTTTACATTTTCTGACGTCAGACACGCGAAGCAATTATGAATGTGGTTTTTGATTTGATAGATGCTTTTGTGCTTTTTTGTAAATGATTGTTTGTTTTGAGATTGTAACACAGTGATGACTGCTGTACCCATATTTTGACTATTTTATTTATTATGTCTGTTTTGTTCACGCATCGTTGTAAATATAACGGAATTTGATGAGACTGTCGTACAAGTGAGAGGTTTAGCGCTATAAAACCAGGTTTAATCCACCATTTTCTACATTTGAAAATGCCTGTTCCAAGTCAGGAATATGACAGTTGTTGTCCATTCGTTTGATGTGTTTTGTCATTTGATTTTGCCATGTGATTAGGGACTTTCCGATTGAATTTTCCTCGTAGTTCAGTATTTTTGTGATTTTACTTTTTACACGGATGTTGTTTTTGTTATTCTTACTTACATGGATGTTGTTTTTGTTATTCTTACTTACATGGATGTTGTTTTTGTTATTCTTACTTACGTGGATGTTGTTTTTGTTATTCTTACTTCCATGGATGTTGTTTTTGTTATTCTTACTTACATGGATGTTGTAAGTATTATTGAAGAATCGTTTATATATAACAGGAAAACTGATCACATTACATTTATAGAAAATTACTATTTATACATTTAAGCTGGCGGATCGTATTACACCGGAAGGTATGTTGGACAGAGTGGAACTGGAGGAACAGGTACTGGAATGGGAACAGGTACTGGAATGGGAACAGGAACCGGAATGGGAACAGGAACCGGACATGGAACAATAACCGGACCTGGAACTGGAACAATAACCGGACCTGGAACTGGAACAATAACTGGAACTGGAACTGGACCTGGAACAATAACCGGAACTGGGACTGGACCTGGAACTGGAGCTGGGACTGGAACTGGAACAATGACTGGAACCGGTACGGAAAGTTGCTTTTTTATTTCCTTTTTGGTGAAGAAGTTTATACTTTTAAATAAACATGTAAACCAATTAATTGATTGGACCAGATTTGGAAACTGCTAAATCATCAATTAAGCTGTGTATTAATGTAGTTTAAAAATAGAATATGTCATACGATCATGTAATTTCCTGAAGTGACCTGAAATGAATATATATATATCATACCTTGGTTTTTTTCTTGTTTGATTTGTTTTACATCTTGTCATGACGGGGCTTTTGATAACCGGTCTATTTATAGCTGATTTTATGGTATGGGTTTTATTAAAGGCCACAAAGTTACATATAGTTATTTACATCCATGTCATGTTGACTCTGATGGATAGATGTCTCACTGATAATCATACCACATCACCTTATTTTTATATTAATAATAACTTAAAACGCAACAATGATATACTATTTTTTGTTACAGATCAAACTAATGGAATAACAGTTAATACCCAATTAAACACAACAGACCACAGAAAAGCAAATCTATAAATTACTTTCCTCTTTACCATTAAATGCATTCAAGATGATTTCATGTTATGAATTGAAAATAAACACATTCATTTTTTTTTTCCTCACAGTAACTTAAAGGTTAGTTTTAGCTGTTGATTCTATTATATTCTATTATATTTCAGTAACTTGTGTTGACAAACAGCCAAACTGTGCCGCTTATGCACAAGGTGGAACATGTACAGATCCTAAATATTCAGGATGGGTCAAGGACAATTGTGCAAGAACATGTCTATGTTGTAAGTATGTGATATAGTAATGATCAGTAATATACCGATATTTGAATATTTAATATGTCAGATATGAAATAGACGAACATGGGAATGACGATAAAGGAAACCACTCAAAAAAGGGAACAGATTGAAATCAGATGCATCGAAAGGATAATTTTTTGTCGACAGGATAAATATTTTTCTGACTGGGTAATATATTGTGTAAGAACAATTTAATGTTTATGCTGCCCGGGTATACATGTTTATGCTGCCCGGGTATACATGTTTATGCTGCCCGGGTATACATGTTTATGCTGCCCGGGTATACATGAGTTTACACTGGTTTTAGTGGAGTTCGTGTTGCTCAATCTTTGATTTTATGTGGAATATTTTCAGGAACGTTGATTGTCTGTTCGTCTTTCCTCTTCTGGTTATGTATTTGTTTTCCGTTCTGTGAATAAAGATTTGGATTGCCTCCTTCGGCCGTCTTCCTTTTTTTGTTGTTAATTTCCATTATATTCATCATCTGACCTAAAGTGCATTTTCCTCATTTTCAAGTGAAACACGGGAAACTAAGAGATTCATCCGCACAATGTTTTAGTTAAAATTGCCTATCAAAAAAATAATTGAAAAATTAAAAATAAAAAAAACAACAGTAAATATAAAAAAGAAGATGTGGTATGATTGCCAATTAGACAACTCTCCACAAGAGACCAAATGACACAGAAATTAACAACTACATTAAAGTTCCTTCTAATTCAGAAGCGAAAACGAATGCGACGATATCACGATAGGTACCGTACATTGTTATCATAAACTGTTAATTGTCCACCGGCGACATTTTAATGTAAGGATATCATAATAGTCTTCATTTGTCCGTAAGACCATTACACTCTGTGACTATGTCTTTATGAGCTGTTCATTGCGTTGCTGTGTTAAATTTACACCAAAGTATAGCAGCTATTTTTAGATGCATGATCTAGTTTTTTCGAAAATGTCCATCATTGTTGTTTCTACCAAAATGTGAGTCACCACACTCAATAAACTCCAACAAAAACATATGTGATCGCATGCAATAATCCCACCTAACAAAAAATAGATATCTTGTTTTAAGATCGTATGCGCAAAGCAATCATTACCGTCACTCAGAAGACGGTGTTAAACAGGGACGAACGATACCAGAGGGATAGTCAAACTCATAGATTGAAAATAAACTGACAACGCCATGGCTAAAATTAAAAAGACAAACAGACAAATAATAGTACAGAAGACACAACATAGAAAACTAAAGACTTAGCAACACGAACCCCACCAAAAACTGGGGGTGATCTCAGGTGCTCTGGAAGGGTAAGCAGATACTGCTCCACATGTGGCACCCGTCGTGTTGCTTATGTTATTACAAATCCGGTAAATAGTCTAATTCGGTAGGTCACATTCGTGAAAAGGGAGGGGTATTGTAGTTACGACATAAGGAACATATCCGATATCATCAGTGAAACGGTTATTCCATAACGGTCAACCAACTCGTGATGGCGTCCGTAAAATTTACGAAGGGATGATTTCAACTTCACCGTTTGGAACTCTTGCATGGTTTGATAGCTTCCTTGTGAGCAGCAATCCTCTATCAAGGAAATCATGATAGGAAATACCAGCCCGGGAATATCGTATCAATTGGGAGATGTATACTCCGTATGCAGGCGCTGCTGGAATGTTGCTACATAGAAATGTAAGTGGACAAATAATACAAACACTATATCACAATGCTGACAAAGATAGAATAGGAAAAAAATAACGCAACCAGTCATTTCCTTTTTTCCCGAATGTGACCTACCGAATTAGATTTAGCACCGGGTTTGTACTGACATGAGCAACACGACGGGTGCCACATACGGAGCAGGATCTGCTTACCCTTCCGGAGCACCTGAAAACACCTCCAGTTTTTGGTGGGGTTCGTGCTGCTCAGTCTTTAGTTTTCTATATTGTGTTTTGTGTACTATTGTTTGTTTGTCTTTTTCTCTTTAGCCATGGCGTTGTCAATAGATGTAAGAAGATATGGTATGAGTGCCAATGAGACAACTCTCCATCCAAGTCACAATTTGTAAAAGTAAACCATTATAGGTCAAAGTACGGCCTTCAACACAGAGCCTTGGCTCACACCGAACAACAAGCTATAAAGGGCCCCAAAATGACTAGTGTAAAACCATTCAAACAGGAAAACCAACGGTCTAATCTATATAAAAAACGAGAAACGAGAAACACTTATGAACCACATCAACATACGACAACCACTGAACATCAGGTTCCTGACTTAGGACAGGTGAAAACAAATGCAGCGGGTTTCAGTTTGTTTAAAATTGTGAGTTTGAATGTCCCTTTTGTATCTTTTGCCTCTCTTGTAATGTAAAAGTACATTTGACCTCATCATATATACACTTCATTAACACATGCAAGTCATTCACATGTTATTGGAGTTCTGTTATTATGTAAATAAATAATGTGATTTATAAACGCTGGTTGAATGAGGTAAGTCCACAGATATTTCGTAAGTTTTTTGGTGAAATTTTCTAAATAATTCAAGACTTTTAAATTACATAAAGACAGCAGACATTTCATCTGATCTACTCTAGGGTTTACAATATTGTAATTTGGTATATATATTTGTGGCTTAATCTTGTAACATCGTCATTATGACATATCAATTGATAATGGAACTGAATACCAATACAATTATCATTACATCAGGTACAAAATAGTTGTTCTTTTGGAATATTGTATGAACGATCAGTTTCTATTGGTATTTTGATATTTGAGCATCTTAGTCTAGTTAACCATTTTCTCTGCTCCTTTTATTTTAGTAATATTTTGTTTTCAACAAAACTGGATTTAATTTACCCGATTAAAATTTTCGAAAATTAATGAAATTTTTTAAAGAAATAGAAAAAAAAACTCTTCAAGTCATATTTATCTAGAAGTAATATGTATTTTTCAGTGTAAAGCTTTATATTTTTTGTATTCCTTTGAATATCATTGTTTTTGAAACTTTGTGGGTAAAAATCATATTTTGTTGTTGACTAAAGCCCACAATGAAGTTGTTGATCTTAATCATAAGGTTTGTTAAAAAACCTACATGTGTATTCGTTGAAGGCAATTTGTTGGAAGCTTTACAATCTGAAACTTTTATCCTTTAATAAAAGGTTAATCACATATTCCGAGGTAGATAAAACGTACGTCTGGCGTACCAAATTATATGACTGGTAACTTTTGATGCGTTTTTAACTCTGAAATTGTTATGGAAGCGAGTTATCACACTTCCAGTGAATTAGTACTGGTTCTTTAATAGACTAATGCTGGTTCTTTACTGTACAGTGTGTAACAATAGACTAATGCTGGTTCTTAACTGTACAGGGTGTAACAATAGACTAATGCTGGTTCTTTACTGTACATGGTGTAACAATAGACTAATGCCGGTTCTTTACTGTACAGGGTGTAACAATAGACTAATTCTGGTTCTTTACTGTACAAGGTGTAACAATAGACTAATGCTGGTTCTTAACTGTACAGGGTGTAACAATAGACTAATGCTGGTTCTTTACTGTACATGGTATAACAATAGACTAATGCCGGTTCTTTACTGTACAGGGTGTAACAATAGACTAATTCTGGTTCTTTACTGTACAAGGTGTAACAATAGACTAATGCTGGTTCTTTACTGTACAGGGTGTAACAATAGACTAATGCTGGTTCTTTACTGTACAGGGTGTAACAATAGACTAATGCTGGTTCTTTACTGTACAGGGTGTAACAATAGACTAGTACTGGTTCTTTACTGTACAGGGTGTAACTGTACAGGGTGTAACAATAGACTAGTACTGGTTCTTTACTGTACAGAGTGTAACAATAGACTAATACTGGTTCTTTATTGTACAGGGTGTAACAATAGACTAGTACTGGTTCTTTACTTTAAAGGGTGTAACAATAGACTAGTACTGGTTCTTTACTGTACAGGGTGTAACAATAGCTAATACTGGTTCTTTACTGTACAGGGTGTAACAATAGACTAATACTAACAAGGACTTGCTTGGAATAGGCACATGACGGTATGCCATAGGCACATGACGGTATGCCATAGGCACATGACGGTATGCCAGTGTTAATCAAGCTTTTAACATTTAAACCCTTTCTGATTTAAAATTCCATGAGTGGAAAAGTAAGATGAATTATGAAAAACACACATAATCTGGACTGACCGTACAAAAAGTTACTAGATATTTCTGACTTATTTAGCAGGAGGAACAGTTTATACAGGACAGCCTATGATAGGAACAGGTACTGGTGGTACAATGACAGGAACCGGAACAGGCACAGGAACCGGAACAGGAATGACAGGAACTGGAACAGGAGGACCAGGTACGGGAACAGGAGGGCCAGGTACGGGAACAGGAGGGCCAGGTATGGGAACAGGTACTGGTACCATAACTGGAACAGGTACAGGTACTGGGACAGGAACAGGTACTGGAACAGGTACAGGAACAGGTATATAAACAAATTTACTGTTTATATTTTCCAGGTGTCATATCCTTCTATAATAACATGATTCAGATGATCTTTGAATAAACAAAATCTTATTCAATTTGAAGAAAGTTGAAAAATAAATATCATTGGAAGTTATCAAAAAATTAGGTAAACATAAGAAAACAAATTCTGAAAATGATAGGAATTTTACTTTTACAAATTTTTAGTTCACTTTGGAAATCTCTTTTCCGATTATTTATTTAATAACCTTTGGATTAGGATATGCCTATTTGTTATTTTATTCGCTGGGTTGGTGTCTCATTAACGTATACCCCTCATCTCCATTGATTATAAAAAAAACATTTACATTCTGTCATTCTAATTTATAATCCTGGTATCGTTGATGAAGACTTAGTTTAATAAAAACTAATGAAAACTATTTTGTTTAGCAAAAAGCCGTATAAACTTGATGCAATGGATCAGTAGAATTTATCATCATTTGAATGTAAGGTAATTCTTTTGGCTGACATAATTGTGCGTATTAACAGGAGGCACCATTATTTCTGGATCGTACACAGGTAAGTACACACAATTATTCCCTTTTGCTTCTGGGTACAGTAAGTAAAGCTTCATGTTGTTCGACATGGCTTATGGTATCATTTTTAGGTTAAATCACGTCTCATATATAATGGTAAATATAGGTGTATATAAAAGGATATTAACCATTGAAATATCTTGTTACCAGTATTCATGGCACATCCAATATATTTCGGTAATTTGTATTATAAAAAGTGACAAATGTCGTCTTTTTATGTTTCATATATTCATCTTTGATGAGTTTTGTTCCCTTTCTTTTATAAGTACTATTGTGTAATAATAACTGATTGATGTAAATCTGCTAAGGAACTATTGTATTTTAAAAATTATTGCCACCATCTAGGATATCTACTCAACGGTATAAATGATTATAGAAATTATCACATTTTGATATATAAGCAGCGATGCAACTTTGTTAAGTGTCTTATTTTATTGTATAGTAAATACGTTCTTAGAAATGCACAAGAACTTTTGATCTGTTAACAAATTAAAAAAACAATTAGATTCATGAGTGAAAACATGTTAGATGCTCTTATCATTGATTCTCTACTATAGATTTATCTTTTTTTTGTGAAAGAAAAAGAGTAATAAGACCCCCTCCCTTTTTTTCTTAAGATATTTGTTTTGTATCTTATTTCAAATTTCTATTATTGAGATTTCTTTTGTTCAAATCATTATGTTTTTCAAAATATATAGTCCGTTCAAAATGCGGGAAATTTTTGCAACATGTAGCTTGCAAACAAGTTCTGACATTTGCTTTTTACTGATTTAAGAAATATGTGATATGAATTACATTTTTCAAATAATAAAAAGGTAAAGAAAGCTGGACAATTCTGTTGACAAATGCAATGGAGCTTTTTATTGCTATTCTTAAAAGTAATCTGCTGGTTTTGATGTTTTAATAAAAGTTCGCTTTGCATCTGCAATTGTACCTTGATATAAAATACAAGGTTATAGAATGTTAGCTTTGGCTTTGCGTATCATATGTTTATTTAACTGGAAGCGTATCCTATGTTTATTTAACTGGAAGCGTATCATATGTTTATTTAACTGGAAGCGTATCATATGTTTATTTAACTGGAAGGTTTTATAAGTTATTTCAGAGGAAAAACAAATATAAAGTCACACACATAATAGTTGTCTATAAAAAACACAATATAGTCACACACATAATATTTGTCTATAAAAAACCCAATATAAGTATATTGCAGGAAAATATAAATGAAGCGAGTACAAATAAACTTTGTGTTTTCCGACAATGCCAGTATATTTGGTATTTTTATCCTTCAATTTTACAATGGCGTGTTTACAAGATTACTTTTGTAGTTTCAAACTCGTTGTCTTTGTTTTTTCATTCTTGGATAAGGATCTAAAAAAGAACAACAGAATGAACTCTTGATGTGAACAGTAGTTTTACAATTACCGTTTGGTCAAAGTAGAAGTAGGATAACTGGGGGATCTTTGTATACTGTACAGATACAGCAAAAACTATTTGGATGCCTGTTTTGTACAATAGTCATCTAATTGTAATATAAAATTGTTTTATATTTTGAACGTTTTGAAAATGCGGTCTCTCTAGCTTTACGGCAATTTGTTTGCATCTTACTGAAAAACGGAAAAAATGTGCATTGTCAACTATGAAACCCAGCGATTGCAACTGAATATATCGACAAATCAGGAACCTCACGCTAACCCCTAAATATAAAAACAAATGGAACAAAACAAGAAAATCATTTTTATACATTTACTTTTACCAAATGCATGCTGATCTTTTAATTTATGAAACATATAAACACGCCGGAATTTAGAGTGAAAACAAGATAAAACAATGGAAAGTTAGAGACCTAATATCACAGTCCCGAATATAAGTCGACCTCAAATATCTTAATGTCTTTGTCAAAGGTTGAATAAAGAATGAAATAATGTAGATTATATGAGACTTTATTTATGTAGATTACTTTTATTGGAAATTCAATGATTTTATATGAACTAATACTTTTGTACGGTGGTATATATTTATCAGGAAATTGTTTAATTGTAAAGTGCGTAATATTTGTCTTTCACATTATCATCTAATTGTAATGTGGTGCGTCATATTCGTCTTTCACAATATCATCTAATTGTAATGTGGTGCGTCATATGCGTCATTCACATTATTTTCCAATTACAGTGCTGTGTGTCGATCACGTGAAGAACTGTGCAGACTATGGACAACAAACCTGTAATGATCCAAAATACGCTGGTTGGGTAAAAGACAACTGTGCCAAAACATGCAACAAATGTGCATGTAAGTATTTTCTTACCCAAAGAATCATATCTTCAAATACACTTACATATTTCCTTTGTAACATTGTTGAATTATACACGTTAAGAACATTAATGATTTAATGGGGTTCGTAACATCATAGACAATTTGATCGCTCAACCGACCAGAATAATAACGTAGTCTCGTTATGGCATCGGTAAAACGAGCAGAACGAAAGTACAAAAGACTCTTCATAATATCTGTACATAGTGGATTAAGTCAAAACACTGCATTATTTATAGATTATAACACGGCCTTTTCCATATCGGCCATGGTATTATCCCGAGACTCCAATATCAGCCCAAGGCGCTAGCCGAGGGCTCATATTGGTCGAGAGATGTACCAGGGCCCATAAAGAAAAGGACATGTTATAATCTATTTATCACATATTATACAAATGCTTAAAAAAGTAGAAAACATTTTATCGTTCTGTCTGGCAAGATCATACAATGTTTGTCCGCCACTGAAATAACATCATTATTAAGAAGCTCCCAACGTTCAAAACTATAGTCCTTGAATATTATTATGTCAATGTCAGATTTTCTATTAGTATGTAGGTCCTTTATTTCTTTAACAAATTCCGCTGTCATTTTTATCGACTTTTCTCGTCTGTCATTGTTGTTATAGGAGGAACGTTATCACATATTTGTAACATTCTAGTCATATTCCTGCACGGGCCAAATAACCGGTTATTGTGCCTTGTTGTTCCTAACAACAATAACGTCTAAAAGGGCACAATAACTGTTCATTTGCCTCCGGGCAGGAATGTGAATAGGGCAAATCTGCGGTTATTGAAGACGCAAAATCCAATGTTTTCGTAACAAATATCTGATAATTAAGAATATTGCCTCGCAATGTGAGCAATGACCAATATTTACATGTTATGATAGTATACAACAATAATGAATCTCACTATCAGCTGTATAATATGGTCTGGTTACATTTAAATCATTTAAGATAATGGTAGCAGTCAATTACAACTTGTTTTTTATATATTACAGACTGACATGTGGAAATTAATACATGAAGAAAAATGTCATTGAGATATGTTTAAATAAAAAATGAAATAAACATTCTTAAACTGCATTGAAAAATTACACTTATTAATAATTAGTACGCTTTAATAGATTTAACAGGATCAAGTAACGGTGGCACCGGATTCATTCCGGTGTATACTCCAGACGGACACGGTTGGTTTTACAAGTTATTTTTTTGCTTCGCTTTATGCTTTTATGTAAGGTGCTTTACAGCTTTTAAAGGCAACAGAACGCGACATCTTTTAAATTCTACAGAAGGGCTGTGTTGACTACGATTGGTATAATTCAGTTATATAAGAATAAGCGACAAATAACCTTCTTAATTAAACATTAAAAACGCATATGCTACACGCGTTAGCCTTTGCCGAGGAAAATTATGCTTTAGCTTTAACCGCTCATCTTCAAAGAAAGCATGTCGAAGATAAGCATTATTTAAGAATTGAATGCTTCTTTGTGAATTTTTATTGGGGTTTAAAAGGGTTGACCAAAGCGCATTTTGTATGTAGCGCGGAAGTGATTCATACTGAAAATGTGCGCACGATCAACGCTTTTATAACTCCATAAATTTAAATAAAAAGAAGAACTAAATTCTAATAATATGAAAATGAGGAGATTTGGTATGATTATCAAATAAACAACTAACCACCACAGTTAAACACATATATGCTTCAACCTTGAAATAACCTGTTCGTTTGTTTTCATATGCATTGTTGTGACGTCGTTATGGGAGGCACGTGCAGTCTGAATGTTGCTATGCATTGTTGTGACGTCGTTATGGGAGGCACGTGCAGTCTGAATATTGCATTTTATTGAGAAATAAATTATATAAATTTTGAATGCCTCCGATTATTCCAGCCAGTCAAACGTACAGTTTTTATGAAACATTCATGGAATGTAAAAATGTTAAAATATGATTATTAATGTTAGATAATTTTGAGAAATCAAATTCTTAGCAAACTTTGGCGCAAATGAAAAGAATAGGAATTTGGTGTTTTAATACAGAATATATATATCCATTAGATTTAAAAAAATTTAAAATGGGAAGATCATGAGTAAAAAATTAATGAATATTTTGAAATGAAGCTGTTTGTTCCGTTATTTGATATTAGAAATTTCATGAAAAATTTGTATCTGCTGTATATATACATACCCCTTTTATTGTGACGATGATATTAAATTAACTTTTATCACTTTTGTAGTATACACTGGTAACAAATACACAAACACTGGAACCCACTATCCAGGTAATAACAGAAATAAAAGTCTTGCCACTTAATTAGTAGTATATTATATTCTAACAGTTTAAGAGTATGAATGAATTTAGAATAAGGTTCAACCTTCTCCGATGATGTTGATCTTAGATGATGGGCTGTTCTCTTTTTTGATCTTGTTGGTTTTGAAAATGTAATTTCCACCTTATATTTGGCGTTCGTTTGGTGTGGAGCATATCTGAAATAGATTTTTTCAGCAATACATGTTTGAATTTTGACATAGGATACAGTAATGCAGTTAAATTGTTTCAGTAATATTCATGAAGTATATCATATTGAAGGATGTGAATCCTGTGATAAAAATGAAAACAACACTTTGAATTTTATGAGTCCGAAGCGTTTCTCTAGATTAATCTTTATCAGGAACGTTTAAAACCACATATCTTGAAAGCCAAGGATGTATTACTTTCTTGCTGTAAATAAATGGTGGCATTTTCTTTACTGACATTAATGGACACTTGCACTTTACAGTTTATTATTTGCTGCCATATAACAAAGGATAAATGTTGATTTCTTTCAACATAATTAAATCTAATTGTTATAACGATACAGTAATGATAAGCTAAAATACATTTATATTTTAGGTGGAACCATGACAGGTAATTATAAATTACTCTTTTAATCTGCCTTAGTGCTAAATTGAAGTTTGTGTATGTTTTCTTAATTGCCCTTTATTGACGAATTTCCCTTTCATTATCTTGTTCTTGCAAATTGAGATTATGTGGATTGAGGGGACACTCAGCATTATGTTTATCTTCCTGTCCGAAGTCATAATCTTGTTAATTGTCGATGTGTTTTTCTTTGTAATATGATTGTATTATAAGAACTTCGTTAAGTCGTCTTTATAATTTTTTCATGATAATTTAGGCTACAGGTAATTCACAGCTAGCTACCGTGAATATTTTTTTTATCAGTTTAATAAGTAATGCAATCCCTTATATCGAGTATTTTTCTGTATTTATTGTTAGGTACTGGAGGACCAGGGACAGGAACATTTACAGGTATGTCTATATATAGATATATTTATTTGAAATCAGCTTGAGGGTCACTTGATAACGACACGTTTCGTCCTATACGTGTATTTTCCCCTGTACCAATGAGGGGTTTCCCACTGAATTTGGTCCTTGTTAATATCATTATTTTCTTTCTGTAAGAAAAAAAACCAACACTTTGTAAATTTCATGCGTCAGAAGCGCTTTTCTGGATTAACCTTCATGAGGAACGCTCAAAGCCGAATATCTGAAAGCCAAGGATGTATAAGAACCGAAACAGTTGAAGAGCTATATGACCAACAAGGACCTAGAAATAATAGCCAAATCCATCTTATGTCAACTTTGCCTGAAGTAGTTAATTTTAAACCTTAGTTTCTTGATAATTTATAGATTTATAAACTTACAATTTAAAAAGGTTTGTTATAAATCATGTGCCCTTTTCAAAATAACCTTTCAATCTTTGCCTAAATTCCAAGTATGTCAGCTTCATGAAATTAAATTATGAAATCCGAAAGAGGACTCAGTAGTGCAATGTGGTAGGTTTTGGCAAATTTTTGAGTAATTATCTTAAAAATGAATAAGTTCATTAGTTCATTTTTATCCAAATGAAATTATATTAGAAGCAAAGCTATGAACATTATTGCCATTTATCTGTCTTTTCTAGTCTATTAACGCTAAAATTGGCATCACACGTGTATATCAATGTAGGGTTTCAATCTCATTGACTTTAATGGCACATCTAGATCTCCATTTATCAGCCGCCATTTACTTTTTTAATGAGATCTTATCGCCTTTTGTTATTGCCTTTTGTGAGAGTATACAAGTTTGTCATCAGGCTTTCTTACTTATCGTTTCGTCGTCCCTTCAATCATCATATCTTTAGTTTCAACATTTGCTCCTGTATCTATTTGTCTTTGTGTTGTGTTCAACTACTCTTTACTCTGTTCTCGTCTTGACTATGACTGCTCTTGTGTCTTCTTGTTGTGAGTACAGCTACTGCCTTTTTTGTATTGTTATCTTGTTTAATACCTTGTTTTAGTATCGTTGTGTCCTTTACTCGTGTTTGACCTTGCTCCCGTCTGTATGTGTCCTCATGTTGTTTCCACCTTGCTCTTGTCTGTATGTATCCTCGTGTTGTATTCGACATTGCTCATGTGTGTGTGCGTCCTCTTGTTGTTTTCCACCTTGCTCCTGTCCGCATGTTTTTCTTGTTGTTTTCCATATTGCTCCTGTCTGTATGTGTATTCATGTTGTTTTCCATTTTGCCCATGTCTGTGTGTCGTCGTCTCGTGTCAAACCTTTCTCCTGTCTGTATGTCTCCTTGTGTTTGTTTTTCAACCTTGCTCCTGCATCTATGTGTCCTTTTGTTGTTTTCAACCTTGCTCCTGTCTCAATGTCTCCTTGCCTTGTTTTCCACTATGTTTTCGTCTCTCTGTGTCCTCGTATTGTGTTAGATGTTGTTGCCATTACATTGTTAGTATTCGCTTACAAATAAATATAAGTAAGATATGTTCGCAAAATCTTGAATCTTGCCTTACACTTAATACCAACTTTTTAACATTAATGTTTGAAGAAAATGTCATGTTGAATAAATTTTGAAAAATAATGAAAATAAAACTTTATACGAAAGTATCCGATGCACTTTTGCTATTTACTTTCATCATGAACTGTCATATCCAAAACAAATTCCTAGCCAGGGATGTATAATTCCCTAAACACTTAAAGAGCTATATGATCATAGCCAGGGATGTATAATTCCCTAAACATGTGCCAGGGATGTATAATTCATAGCCAGGGATGTATAATTCCTAGCCAGGGATGTATAATTCCCTAAACACGTAAAGAGCTATATGATCAAAAGGGGTATACAATAATGATTAAATCCATCTAAAGTCAACTTTCCCTGAGGGAATTGGTTTTTCAGTGATTTCTCAATTTATAAGCGGATAATTTAATTGAAAAAGTATGTTATAAATCATGTTATCGCTATTTTGTGTATTTTTCTTTTGATCTTTTTTTTTAACTTTTTTTTTTGCGGGATTTTCTCGCTGTGTTGAAAACCCATTGGTGGCCTTGGGCTGTTTTCTGCTCTTTGGTCGGGTTGTTGTCTCTTTGACGCATTCCCCGTTTCCATTCTCAATTTTATTTGAATAGGCACAGGAACGGGTACTGGAACGGGTACCGGAACGGGAACAGGTACTGGTGGTACCTTCACAGGAACAGGTACAGGAATGGGAACAGGTACTGGAATGGGAACAGGTACTGGTGGTACCTTCACAGGAATGGGTAAATATGTACGATTAATCTTAAGTGAGGCTATGTCTAACTCTTTTCTTACAGGAAAGAAAAGCAACAGTATTTGTTTTGAATGCAGCTAATTCTTTTAGCTTTTCGTGTTCTAAAAAAATAAAACGTTTACCAATCAACAATTACAACAATTTAGCAAGAAATTTGTTCTCAATAGTTATTTACTATCAGAAATACAGTAATGTTATTGTTTGTGATCATTCTAAAAGAAGTTGTAAAAAGTAAAATAACAAAAATACCGAACTCCAAGGAAAATTCAAAACGGAAGTCCTTTATAAAATTGCAAAATCAAAAGCTCAAACACATCTAACGAATGGAAAACAACTGTAATATTCCTGACTTGGTACAGGCATTTCCTTATGTAGAAAATGGTGGATTAAACCTGGTTTTATAGCTAGCGAAAGCTCTCACTTGTATGACAGTCGCATAGAATTCCATTATATTGACAACAATGTGTGAGCGAAACAAACAGACAAAATAGGTAAACATGTAATAAAAATTGAGGTACAGCAGTCAACATATTGTAATTGATGTTAAGTGCTTTTAACCTTTGCTTCGTGTGAATGCGTTTTGTAAATTAAAAATGATATTCATGAAGAAACCTAAAAAGTTCGTATATGAAATGATGATATTACTTGTTGCAAAGCTGACGGTGTTTTTTTAACTGTTTAATTTTTATTGTTGGTTTTCTTTGAGTTGTGTGGCTGTCTCATTTATATTTATTGTAAACTTGGTAATATTTCATAGCGTTCAAATTGATAATAATAAACAATATATATGATTATCAATTTATACGAAACTATCTATTTAATAAATGATGTGTGGAACTATTATCATACGATACGAAACTGTCTATATAATAAATGGCATTTGTGATTTCTATGTGCCTTCCAATGGATGCAACAATATCTCTATAATTTAGTGTTTATTATTAGGATCGTGTGTAGACAAACAAGGTGTGAACTGTGCTTCCTATGGAAAGACCGTATGTACTGATAGTAAATACACCGGATGGGTGCAAGACAATTGTTGTGCATATTGTGGTATGTATTAACCCACACTTTTTTGGCGTTTTATGCTGTCAAACTCTTTATATTTGTTGCATTCAAAGTTTTGGTCATAGGCAAATATGTAGACAAAGTATACACTAGTTACTGTAAATTCAGAAATTATTGCGATGTTTTTATTAATGCAAATAATGCGACTACTTGAATATCGCAATGATAAGAACTCGCATTCTGATATCAAAGACATACATCTGTATATAGCTTTTCCTAAAATCGCAATAATGAATGCACTCAATAATTTCTGAATTTACAGTACTGCCTGTTTATGGAAGGGAATATCCGCCATATTCATACATTTCTTAATTTGTAAAATACACTTTCTTAATTTGTGACATGCACTTTCTTAATTTGTAAAATGTAATTTCTTAATTTGTAACATGTATTTTTTTTTTCATCCGTTACATGAATTTCTACATTTCTTGATTTGTGACATGTGACTTCTAAATGTGTAAATGCAATCTCCTTATTTTTATATTAAATACAATAAAGTACAACTTTATTAATTGGTAATCTGATGCAATTTGTTTTCAAATCAGAAGTATCTAAAGTTAATCATTCGCCTTAGACAGCTCTATATTCCTGGAATTGTATTAGACAAATCTAGAACAGAGCGTACCAGCTCATCGTCAACAAATCATAACACGATCCCAAAAGGGTCTTACTCTAGTGATACCCCAACTAGCAAAAGACAGCAACTTGGGCCATCACCTCGTCCATCGAACGCAAATGCTCCACCGACTTCTGGCAGATAGCTTAAAGTTTTGTTTCTTAAATGTTTGTGGGCTGAAGAAAAGACTGCTGTCTCCGGACTCCGATAACATTTTTGCTTGGACATGATATCTGTATTTTTGTTGAAACGATGTTAACTGACTTAGATAATTTAAACCTACCAGACGATTATATCTATATTTTTTGGACTATGTTTAATTTCTGTGCTTACTTTATCGCCTCAAAAAGATTCGAAAGGCATTCATATATAAACTAATTAGAAAAAATCTTCTTTAACACAGATTCAACGCAAAAATCAGTAAAAAAAAGCACCATAGAATATGAAGGCCTTTCTAATCTTTTTGAAGCGATAAAGCCAGTACAGGAATTAAACATAGTCCAAACGTTTTTAAATATACAGTTATTTAGATACTATAACAGATACGATCATGATTACAAATGTAAGATCATACATTTCGCCCTTATTTTCCCTCAGGCTTGGTTTTTACTTTTGTGTTAAAAGTGCAGCATTTATTCCGAAATCTGTGTTTTATGAACCCTTCTATGTTTATTTTATTTTGTAGGTCCGAGCCTATTATCCACTAATCAGGCGCTAATCCAGCAATTTTTAAAAGGGTGTTCCAATACATGCACGTCAAATAAAAAGGGGGGTTTCCTACCATATGTCCCCATATAAAAGCATTAGTTGTCAAACATATAGGGGTATCAACCCCCGGACTCCCCATCCCAACCCGCCACTGACTAATGGTTACTGATTAGAATATTGTATGATTATAATTATTCAACATGTATATGAAATAAATCATCGTTCGTACAATTTCATTTATTAATCACTTACTTCTAAAGACGAATGATTAACTTTAGATATTTGTGATTTGAAAACAAATTGTCAGATTACCAATCAATAAAGTTGTACCGTATTGTATTTTGTATATTCTATAAAAGAACATAAAAACTTTAATGTGTATAAAAAGTACGAGTTGGTAGAAGTACGAGTTGGTAAATATTGAGTGCGTGTTGGCTAAGGTACGAGTTGATATGGATCCACAGCGACCTCGTGTGGAATATTGTGGAACTATTTCATTTTTGATTCGTAAAACTTCTTGATTTGTAGATCTTCTTGATTTGTAGAACTTCTTGATTTGTAGCTTGTAGTTTTTCTTGAGAAACGGAACTTCTCATTGGCTGGCAGCAGTAACAATTACACTGACACATTCTCCCAAAACGTGACTCAAACAAAGAATTACATTTCACAAATTAAGAAATGTAGAATTTCATGTAACGAACGAAGAAAATACGTTAACAAATTAAGAAATTGCGTTTACACATTAAGAGGTTACATTTCACAAATCAAGAAATGTAGAAATGCATGTAACGGATGGAAAAAATACATGTTACAAATTAAGAAATTACATTTTGTAAATTAAGAAATTGCATGTTACAAATTAAGAAATTGCATGTTACAAATTAAGAAATGTATAATTATGACGGATAGTCCCTTCCATACCTGTTATCTTCTCGTTGTTCACTCGGTTAAATGGCAGACATGTCGGGACCTTTTATAGCTGACTATATGCTATGTGTTTGCTCATTGTTGAACGCCGTAAGAGTACCTTCATGTGCTTACATCATTTTAACTCTGGTGGATGGTTGTCTTATTGGCAATTATACCACATCACCTTATTTAGCATTAATAATCATCGAGAACAATAAACAATACCTCAGTTATACGGGTTCTGCTAAAAGTGTGGTAGAAGATATCAAATTGATATTCAAAGTGAGGTAGAAGATATCAAATTGATATTCAAACTCATAAGTTGATGACAAACTAACAACGCCATGGCAAAAAACACGAAAGACGACTGAAAGACAGACAGTAGTGTTCCTAACACTACATAGAAAACTGAAGACTGAACAACACGAACTTCACTCAGTAAGTCAATCGGAATGAAGGTTGAAAACGTAGATTGACATCAAAAAGATTTCATTTGGGTAGAGAAAGAAAAATTTGACCATCTTGAAAAGTATGTGGTGATATTCCTTCATGGGACAGTTGATTTGACATGGCCATTCTAACTAGACTTTAATTACTGATACACTATTCCATTGAAGACTTGATGTAATTTATTATATTCCATCGAAGACTTGATGTAAATTATTATATTCCATTGAAGACTTGATGTCATTTATTATATTCCATTGAAGACTTGATGTCATTTATTATATTCCATTGAAGTACTTGATGTAATTTATTATATTCCATTGAAGACTTGATGTAATTTATTATATTCCATTGACGTACATGATGTAATTTATTATATTTCATTGACGTACATGATGTAATTTATTATATTCCATTGAAGACTTGGTGTAATTTATTATATTCCATTGAAGTACTTGATGTAATTTATTATATTCCATATTCCATTGAAGACTTGATGTAATTTATTATATTCCATATTCCATTGAAGTCTTGATGTGATTTATTATATTCCATTGAAGACTTGGTGTAATTTATTATATCCCATTGAAGTACTTGATGTAATTTATTATATTCCATTGAAGACTTGATGCAATTATTTTAGCAACCAGTGGAATGACAGGTGGTGGTACTATGGTAAACACTGGAACTGGAACTGGAACTGGAGCTGGTCATGTTGGTCAATCTACAGGTATGATAATAGTCAAACATTATAGGTACTTTTAGACAGTGACATCTCACTTATAGTAGACATGGTACAGACATTTGACACACACTTTGGTACATTATAAGTTAGTTAGAATATCAAGATGTTAAAAATTTGTTTTAAGTTTGTTTCTGAATTAAATGGTTTACCAAGCTGTTTATAATGTGGCCCAAGTTTAGATTTTTTTAATATCGTTTACCAAGTTGTATTTAATTATGGCACTCTCAACAGAGTTGGGGTGACATATTGTTATTCTACGTTTCTTTTTGTGCCCCCGCCGTAGCGGAGGGGGCATTAAGTTTTACCCTTGTCCGTCTGTGCATCTGTACCTCCCAAAATTGGTTTCCGTTCTCTAACTTTAGTTTGCCTCAACCAAATGTTATGAAACTGATACACAATACTTATTACCACAAAACACAGATCAAGTTTTGAAATTGGGTGGCGTCACTAATACCTTTCTAGAGTTATGCCCCTTTACAAATGGAAAAATGCTGAATTTTTCCGTTTCCGTTCTCTAACTTAAGTTTGCCTCAACCAAATGTTAAAATCTAAATCTTTTATTATAAGACCAACTGAATGAAACTTTATGGTATTATTAACTGGTATGCCTAGATTTAATGCTGCATTTTCCTAAAAAAATATTAGATCAAACCCAATAAAACTTTATGGATATGTAACATGGCATCTGCTTTTGGTATTTTGGAAATGGTCGCGGTTACCATGGAAACAGCAAACATGTCAAAAATTACAAAATCCTTCGAACTTAATGAAACTTTTCAAAAATGTTAAGTGGCATGTGCAGATGCGCTGTTTGAATTTGGAATTTTCAAAATGGCTGACGTTACCCTGGCAATAGGGGACGTGGTTACCATCCGCTCTTGCTCGCAATTGCAAATCTAGTTGGTGTTTTGTTTGGTTTTGATAATCTGGATAACAAATATATCAGTTATTTATTTTAGGTTGTGTATATAATAATCAAGTTTATCAGCAAGGTCAGACATGGAAAGATGGATGTAAATACAAGTGTACATGTACCAACGCATCAACAGGAATGTACAACTGTCAATCTTTGTAAGTTATTTTATGTGTTCAAATACCAAAAAGGACTATATAAATGCAAGTCGTTGTAATTTATTGGTTTATATAGTAGATGTAGGCTTCTCGTATCTGAGGGACGTCAGCCCAGAATATATGGAAAGACTAAATCTGATTTACATAGAAGTAATAAATAAATATGTCATATGTCCTCTTGTTTTTAAAGAGCAGTTAGTTTTGATAAAACAGGAATAGTGTCATTATCTCAAATTTTCCAGATGCTGTAACACTTTCAGAAGCTGTTTCATAGTTATGGATTTGGAATGACATCTTATTTGCGTCTATTTTCTGTCATCACATTGATACCTTATCTCTGCTGTTGTATGGCAAAATATTTCGATGTAATATCTTGTCTTTTCTGGTTTGATTGCCAAAACCTGAATTTTTTGCTGATATTTGATAACACTTCTTTGTAAATATTAATGTACATCTACAAATGCTTAAACGGGACAGCATGACTGACAATCACTGTTATTCATTGTAAACATAAGCGGGACAACATGAGTGACAATCACTGTTATTCATTGTAACAATAAACGGGATCGCATGACTGGCAATCTCTGTACTTCATTGTAACAATAAAGGGACAGCATGACTGACAATCACTGTTATTCATTGTAACAATAAACGGGATAGCATGACTGGCAACCACTGTAATTCATTGTAACAATAAAGGGACAGCATGACTGACAATCACTGTTATTCAGTGTACCAATAAACGTGACAACATGACTGACAATCACTGTTATTCATTGTAACAATAAACGGGATAGCATGACTGGCAATCACTGTAATTCATTGTAACAATTAAGGGACAGCATGACTGACAATCACTGTTATTCAGTGTAACAATAAGCGGGACAACGTGACTGGCAATCACTGTTATTCATTGTAACAATAAACTGGACAGCATGACTGACAATCACTGTTATTCTTTGTAACAATAAACGTGACAACATGACTGACAATCATTGTTATTCATTGAAACAATAAAGGGACAGCATGACTGACAATCACTGTTATTCATTGTAACAATAAGCGGGACAACATGACTGACAATCACTGTTATTCATTGTAACAATAAGCGGGACAACATGACTGACAATCACTGTTATTCATTGAAACAATAAAGGGACAGCATGACTGACAATCACTGTTATTCATTGTAACAATAAGCGGGACAACATGACTGACAATCACTGTTATTCATTGTAACAATAAGCGGGACAACATGACTGGCAATCACTGTTATTCATTGTAACAATAAACTGGACAGCATGACTGACAATCACTGTTATTCATTGTAACAATGATCGTGACAACATGACTGACAATCACTGTTATTCATTGTAACAATAAAGGGACAGCATGACTGTCAATGACTGTTATTCATTGTAACAATAAATTGGACAGCATGACTGACAATCACAATAAACGTGACAACATGACTGACAATCACTGTTATTCATTGTAACAATAAAGGGACAGCATGACTGACAATCACTGTTATTCATTGTAACAATAAGCGGGACAACATGACTGACAATCACTGTTATTCATTGCAACAATAAGTAGGACAACATGACTAGCAATCACTGTTATTCATTGTAACAATAAACTGGACGGCATGACTGACAATCACTGTTATTTATTGTAACAATAAACGTGACAACATGACTGACAAACACTGTTATTCATTGTAACAATAAAGGGACAGCATCACTGACAATCACTGTTATTCATCGTAGTTGTTATAGTCGTCGGTATGAAATAAACAGGGCTGAAAAGACTAAGGGTGCCTTTGAAAGTTCTAAGTCAAAGATAAACAGAAAACACAATTGCATGCTGGACATCAAATTTAATATTGGAAGTGCGAATCATGGATCATATATGGGAGGCCTCTTTCTCGTATTAGTACCAGCTCTACACATGGAGTCGACATTTCTGAGTTAATGACTGGAGCTGAGAAAAAAACATTTATTTGCTATAACCAAATTTTATTTTTTTTCATTCAGTGATAGTTGTGGAAGCATTTATTTGACCTAATGTTTTCTCTAAAATGGATGCTAAAATTCTTAAATTACAAAAAATATACTTGTCAGATCATATTCATTTTTTTTGTTCCAGAGGATATTATAGGCCTTTTAAAGCATTACATATAGCATCATGGATCATTGTTCAATACGCATTCCATTATTTTTGATGATTTTGATTTTGAAAATAGGAAGTAACTGTTGGACTCATGTGCATAATTCTCCGTGACTAGTAAACACTTTAAAAGTTTATTCATAAGATGATTATTCCCTAATTTGGAACATTAATAAATAATTGGTTCTGCAAAAAGTATCTGATTTTTAATTATGAACCAAGCATTATGATCTTTCTTAAAATTGCCTTCAGACTTGTTCAACTAAAATATATCAAGTAACACCATTGTTAAAAGAAGTAACCAGGATGGTCTGTTGTAAACTCCATTATGACTATTGTGTATATTTTCTTCAAATTTGAAAGGTGCTTATTATTGTCATTGTAGGTGTGTACAGTTTAACTTGCCTAGTGTATGTACAATGAACCAACCAGCAGCAGGAATGTGTTGTCAAACTCCCAATTGTCCCCAACCGTACAGATTCAGTATCCTCCTGGATATACCCCACAATAACAAGGACACATAATAGATCATTAAATGGTTGATTTTTTTATACTTACTTTTTATTCAAATAATAAAAAAAAGAAAACAAAGGATTTGATAAGACAGACGCCCGTTTCGTCCACATAAGAATTATCAGTGATGGTTAAATTAAAACATCATGAAGGCTAAATTAATTACACAGTTAAGCATTGAAAACAAACAAGTCAAAATAGTTCTACCAAATGTGGCCAAAGACATCTATGCCTATGGGTAGAAAAACCTTTTGAAATATTTTAATGTTCTCTTGACAATAAATTTACCATCAATGATGTTTCGTGTCAACACATGAGCACTGTCGGTACCATCAATCAAACTAGACAGCCAAAAAACTTAAATAGATCTAACAGCCTTTTTACATTTTGCTTGATGTACATAAAACAAATATCAAAAAGTAGTATATATAGCGGTTTGTGTAAACACTCTTATGTTTAAATCACATCTTTTCAATGAAATAGCACGATATAAATTTCGTACTGTTTCAATTTAATGCTCGTACAGACATTCTGTACTCTTGTGATATCATGCTAGCTTACTCGTTTTGAGTTCTCGAGGGCTTGAGTTTGATCGAACCAGAGAAAAATGGGTACTTCATCTACTCATATAGAAGTATATTAATGATAAGTAGTAGATATTGGGTCGTTGGAATAAATCAACAATGAACACAACACAAGATTACGAGAGCTTATTTCATATCTTCTTTGTTAATGCTCTTAATGTTGCTTATTAATACCTGTTTTATTTAAATGAAACGTGCGTATGGCGTGCCAACTTATACACCTGTTATCTTTGGTGAGTTTTTACATTCGCGACAAATATGCCGCAGACAAAGCCCTAAAAATGTCAGTTTATGTGTAACTATAGACACGGTACTTATTGTATAGCACCAGATGCGCATTTTGACAATCGTGTTTTGTGTACCCTTCTTTGTCTTTTTGTCGTTTTTCGTTTTGATTTTTTTTTCCATGGCATTGTCAGGTTTTTTCTTCGACATATGAGTTTGAATATCTCTTTGATATCTTTCGCCTGTCTATTCGGTGATGCTCGAGGCCAAAATATAGGAAACGCAAAATATTGTGCAAATTTTGAACAACTGATAAATCACGTGGCATAAATTGTATAAATCACATGGTATAAATTGTATAAATCACATAGTATCAATTGTTTGATAAAGAAACATTTGAAAATTATTTGGAAATCAGCATATTCCCCAATGACCTTACAATGATATGACTTTTAATCGACTATATCTTCTCATAAAACATTTTTTTCTATGAAAATAGGAATCGTAGATATGTCTTTCTTGTTTGAGGTCGCGAAAATTTTTACTTTGTGAAGAGCCACATCGATTACCACAACACATACTCTGAAAATAACGAAATATTGTTGAGTTTAGTATAATGATGTAAACATTTATTTGTGCACTCATATTTGCCGACTTGTTTTTTTTTTTTAAGTTTGGCTTTACATTTGGTTTTGTTTTATTCTGTTAGTTTATCTTTGTATTAGATATTGGACTTTCAAATATTTTGGACTCGATCAGCACTGACGAGACTTTTGTTGTCGAAATGCGCTTCTGCTGCAGTAAATTTGGTACCGTTTATGTTAATTTTTACTCATATGAAACTGAATTCATATAAAACCTTCTCGGAGACAATAGGAAAAAAAAACTTTGCCAAGTTTTTGGAGTAAACATTCAGAAACATTAATGAATAACCCACATTTCAGTTATTGCTTGAATCTCATATTTCTCAGTGATGGTGATATTAAGAATTCTACAAGTATTAGAAGATATGTTTCATATTTGGATCTTTTTCTTGTTATTTACACAATTAGACGACTTTAAACTACAATAAATAACGAACTTAACGGTTTCACCCTTACTATTGTCACAACTCAATTCCTCAGCAGTAAAATATCCTCTGTCCCATCGTGTAGCAGTTACATATCTCAAATAAAACGTTACAGTTGTGCATGTTCACATTATACGTGCTTTATCAACAGGTTTGTTTCTAACGAGAAAAGAAATGCACTTAGATGCACAACATCGTGAAGTCCGCACATGTATGTACAAAAATCGAGACGCACCTATTCTTAAAATTGTTGAAAAAAATTATAGAATCCATCAGCGGATTATTTTCTCTTAAAAAATATTTTACTCCTCTTTTTTAACTGAACAGAAATATCTTTCAAATATATATAGTCAAACAAAAACAATGTTTTTAATTTATATTGAAAGTTCCTGTAACAATGACCAAATCTGCGTCATCGAAACTTATTTGTGGATAATTGATATAATCCGGGATATTGTATCATGCTATGGATTATTGGAACGATCTGAAAATTGGTGTATTGAAAGAGCGTTAGATTTTGTATGTTTCAAATGTTTTTATCAGGAAGCAGCAAGGATATTTTTTTTTTAAATCTGTGTAGTTTGTATTGCAATTCTCTCGAAAAATAATGAAAACAAGAGAATATGCATTCTCGTGTAAATTTCAAGTTATATAATTTAACAGATATTATTATAACCATATGATACTTCAAATTAATAAAGTTGAATATGTTTTACATATTTGATTGGCTAAGTTTTACTATAAAATGCGTGTACATGAACTTTTAAAAGAAAATCCTTTTTATCATCTAAATCTTCTGAAATGTACTGCTTTTGAATTTTTGTTTTCTCGTACTTTAATAAGCCAATAGCTTTTCGTATGCAGTAAACTTAGCCACGAGACCTCTCGTTAATAGTTCGGCAACCACACAGCGCAAGTGCGAGGGAAAAACCATGATGACAGAAAAAGTAAACAAATGCGGAAGTTGGATGTTGTCATATGATTCTGAAAGAAATTTTTTATACACCTAATCATTTAATAACTATTATGACAAAGTTTAATTAACAAATAGAAACGCATGGAAAATATAAAAAAGTAACATCGGTATATATTGCACGTCAATCATTCACTTATTTTTGATTTTGGGTTGATTGTTTGTTACGTTCAGTAAACTTCGACAAACTTTATCATTTGAAGAATTACTGTTTCACCAAATTACAGACATACTGAAATCGACACTACACAAAAGTTACGGTCATCTCACGTTAACCGGTTCGGAGGAAACCTGTGTCTAAACTCAAAAGATAAACGTTTCAGTCTTAGATCTTTAGTTAACAGTGAAATCGTCTGATCTCTACATTTGTTTACTCTTTTCATATGGTGACATTTTCACTGATGCAATCATTCCTGGAGATACTTGCCATGTCGACGCACCCGGTCTCGCTCCGGACGTATTTTATTTTCCTCAAATTTTTTATTATTTTGATTCTGTAAATTCCCAATAAATTAACAACCAGGGTGGTATCAAGGAACTTCCCTAGTTTGTACCAACCTCTATTGTATCGGTAAAAAATGAAATATATAATTTGATGACAAGAAACATGTTATAATGTTTATGATTGCGCCGTCCTAACCTCGTTTCCTGAATCAGCACATGTTACAAATAACTTTAAATTGCTAGACCTTTCAAATGGTTTTTAGCAAAATTATTTTTAAACTTCTGAATCATTGATTCTGTAGTTTGTTTGTAAATCTTTTGTTCGTTTTATGTTACAATCATTAAACCTACTATTATTTCTGCCAGGCATAGATAACCTCAGCCAAAATTGACACATCTTTCTGCAATTTTTGGTTTTCGAAATGTTTTGAATCGATCGCTACAGATGTGACTAATGTAGACAGCGCCCGTCGAGCGTACTAAATTATAAGCCTCCGTTTCACTGCTGTTTTGATGTTTCGTCCCCGGGTTATTCACAATTCCAGTAGTCAGCACACCTTTGTTCACATTTAATATGATCGATGCGATCATTTATTTTAGATTTTCGGTTTATAAAAATATTATTTAGAGGCAACACTAATTTACCTCTGCAATTCAAGGTGAAAAACAAAAGAATCGCAAGCTATCCAAAAGGAGCGAGACAGTGCAGTTTTTATTCTAAATGGGTTTATGAGAATATAGTAGACAGACTACTGAAATTGCCTCTTATTTGTCGTGGGTTCTAGTTTGAATCTTTAATCTTTGTCAATATCAAGGAAATGATAATGAGGTAGACCTTCCATATAGTTAAATTCATTTGATTCACTTAAGTTTCTCTATCCTCTGGCATGAATAGCCTAAAATAAGCAACAGTAGTTTATCGAAGCTCAAAATTGAGGGGATTGCATGATTACCCTTAGCAAGATTTGGTACATTTTTTAGGAAAAGAGAGGCGAAGGGTACCAAAGGAAACATTCAAACTCATAGAAAGTTTGGTTTGTAATAACTTTACTTTCGTTATACATTTGTGTTTAGATTTAAGCGCGTTTGACGTACTAAATCATATGCCTTATATATCTTATCAGTTTATATAAGCAATGAAAACCGGTCTCCGGAACCACTTACTCTTGCTAGGAGAATTGCCAATCTGTTGTCTGAGTTCAAAGATATTTTAGTGTACATACAGTTTAAGTCCATGACAACATGCAATAGTTTTTTTAAAAAACGATCTGTAAGATTCTCTAGTAAAACCAACATATAATGCCATTGTTCAAATTATAACGAAAAGACAAACAACCATGTTCAAAACACTAGGCACTCACGACTTAGTAAAACAAACCCACCAAGTTTTTAAGTGGGGTTCGTTTTACTTCGTCTTGACTTTTCTATGAAGTGGATTGTTGTTTGTATATTCGTGTTTTTTTCTTTTGCTATGGTTCCAGTCTGTATTCTAGTTTTTAGTTTTACCTACCCGCAGCCTCACTTCCATCAAACTTAAACGTACTACCTCGCATCAAGGCAGCATTTTTTTCGATAAGAGATAAACAGTATCAATTCGTGTGAATAATGGATACAAGTGATCGCAGAGACAGTGCATTAATAAGACTTAACACATCATTGAAAGGCTTTAAGAGCCGAGATTTTAAAAGGCGTTATACAAGATGATAGTCAGCCAAGTGATTCGGGGGACGAATTTCAATATTTCTTTTAACCGAAAGAAAAGAGTGAAAAAAGTATTCTGTCATCATTAATGAAGACAAGAAACTCTACTTTTAGTTTTCTATGTTGTGTTTTGTAAACTGTTGTTTGTCTTTTCGTCTTTTTCCGTTTTTTGTCATGGCATTGTCAGTTTGTATTCGATTTATAAGTTTGAGTATCCCTTTGAAAACTTTCGCCTCTCTTTTAGAAAGGAACTCAATGTGCTGAAAGTAGAAAGAATGGAAATTAAAATACAAAAGGACATTTAAGAAGAAACAGATAATACTATTTAATAAAGAGTCAGTAGACAAATTGAAGAGAAAGCTCCTTTGCATGAGTCTTTTAAGGACGAAACGCGCGTCTGGCGTACAAAATTTTAATCCTGCTATCTATGATGAGTATACATATGGCCAGAACTCATACCTTAGTTTCAAACATTCACCTTGGCCGGGGATGTATAATTTTGAGTGGATAAGAAAAAGACCTTAAACAAATTATCCATGGAGGAATTGGATTACGCAAATATGCAGATTATTATGAATAATTAATAAAGCAGATATTTGCTAACTTAATATGCTAATTGCATCTACAAATCACGCATTTTTTTCAGATGGAATCTTAATATGTTTGGTACTACATTCTCTTGTGTGATTTTCAATGGAATACCTGAAGAAACAAAGTAAAAATAATTTCGAAAGGAGGACATACCGGCAAGATCTTAAGATACTTTCAGTCAACGTGACAATCATACTGCTCGTGCTATTAACGAAGACGGTGATTAATTAGCCAAAAAGTCAAAGAAATAGAAAGTCAGTCAATCGTTGTATAGGACCTTTCCTTCAAGATGGCCAGCAAATTTTGCTACCGCTCGAACTGTAAAAATGTGCTGTTCATACATCATATTTATTTTGAAGTTACAGGTCGCCGTAAACCAATCCAGTTTTGTCCGAAAAACGCACCATTGCACAAATTTAACGGATTAAGAATTGAAAAAGAATGTATTGTAACAAATACTGATTGTAATTGCGTTTTGAGGCATTGAATAGCTTGCTTCCGTGGGATATGAAAGACAAAGACGTTATTCATTATGGCATGCATTAAAACGTATTCTTTCGATAATTAACCAATGGCAGCGATGAATTCAATGAAAACAAATAAAAACATGTCGATGAACAATGATTTAATTGAAAAGATAAAAAAAACTTAACAATTGAAAAGAAATCACAGAAAATATAAATAAAAACATAATAAATATATAATGAGAAATAAATAAATAGTGAAAATAAAGTGCCAGGATTATTTCATGTACTGAGTATGAGGAAACTTCTAAGAAATTCACAAAAATAACGAGAGACCCTCTATTTTTTTTACTGAAAATGATACTTAGAAGCTACTAACAGATTGTATTTTCATACTAGTAATTAACTTGAATAAAAGAAGTATACGTCAATGAGACAGCAGCCCCACGACAAAACAATAAAAGATATCTACAGGGTAACATACAGTCTTCAAAACCATTGTTCTATACAGAATAAAACTGCACATGAATTTAGGGAACATTATAATTCCTACTTTGAAGTTTATCTTTTAGTTTGTCACTAGGAATAATCTAGTACTTATCCTTGAGTGATGTAAGTTTGTATATTAGCAAAGAAATAGTATCAGCTGGTCAATTTGTGACTACCAGTTAAGTCTGACATCATTTTTGCAATAAGGCAAAGCAATTATATTTTAATGAAAGAGATATGAGTTTTTTTTTCGAAAACTTTAAAGAGATTTCGGGTGAAGAAGTAGAGGGAAAATTCAAAATATTACAAATAGATAAAATATGTCTTTGTGTCCCAACTATTGATTACTTGTCCTTGAACCAGGTAACCCATGAAAACTCAAACATTGAATGTTGTCGTCATCAAGTTAAAGAATATGGAAGCTGATTACAATGTTGTCGTCATCAAGTTAAGGAATATGGAAGCTGATTACAATGTTGTCGTCATCAAGTTAAAGAATTTGGAAGCTGATTACAATGTTGTCGTTATCAAGTTAAAGAATATCGAAGCTGATTACAATGTTGTCGTCATCAAGTTAAAGAATATGGAAGCTGATTACAATGTTGTCGTCATCAAGTTAAAGAATATGGAAGCTGATTACAATGTTGTCGTCATCAGGTTAAAGAATATGGAAGCTGATTACAAAATGAGTATGGCTCTGTGTTTAATTATGAAATACAATTTTGGCGTAGGTGATGTGCGTTCATAAAATATTAATACATACAACTTGTTACTTTTAATTCTAATATACTATTGGTGTTTACAGAGCCGAAAAAATCTGAATCATTTACGAAAATAGTGTCCTGTCAAAAAATTTTCAATTTTGGGCGCCCATAACCTTCGATTGTCCTATCACAAAAATGTAGAGATGGGTAAATTTAATCTAAAGCAAAAAAGAAAGAAAGGATCATTTCTTTTAAGTTTTTTTCATTTTACACAAAAATAAGATGTAAAATCAAAATGTTCCATATTTATACTAAAGAAGTACGTTTTGTTAGAAAATTGAACATTATAGCTAAATCTATAAATACACAAATTACATCATCATAATTAGTCAAATACAATTGATCTCTGATACCGAAGTTTAATTGTTATATCCACTCTTTCATTCTTTCTTAAATATATTTCCATATCAGGTAAACATATAATTGCATGATTTTCTAAAAATCAACATCATCATCATATCCATGGTTTTGTTGTCCGACTCCGGTCATTTTGGTATGTTTTGCATCCTGTTCATTCTTAGATAGTAAATCCTTCGAGGATCCTTGTGGTGCGACGTTGACTTGATTTGGACTCTTATCGTCATTATCAAAGAAATCCTCATCGTCACCTTGGATCTCAATATCGTTGTCATTTGCTGCTTTCTTTTCGGGTAGTTCTAGGCCATATTCAGGATCAGAATCGGGATCGACTTTGCTTTTGCCACACGTTCTACCTTTACAACAAGGCCAGAAACAGCAACATGTGGTGCAACATAAGCCACAACATTTCTTACAGACTGTGAATACACAGACTAATGTCCAGATACCAACACAACCTCCTACAAAGGCGATACCTACCCCGACCATGCCTCCCATTCCAAGGGCAATAATACTTCCTATCAGTTCTTCAAAAACTGAAAAACAAATATATAACCTTTCAATTTAAAGTGCATTGTACAAAAATATAGAAAATTTTAACAGATCTTTACTTACCCGAGGAATCCACATGTGTGTACACTAAATGAAGACTTTGAAAGTTAAATTAAAAACAAACAATATTGGTACAAACAATATCGATCAACAAGATATATCATGACCAGAAATTATATCAACAATATCGATCAACAAGATATATCATGACCAGAAATTATATCAACAATATCGATCAACAAGATATATCATGACCAGAAATTATATCAACAATATCGATCAACAAGATATATCATGACCATAAATTATATCAACAATATCGATCAACAAGATATATCATGACCAGAAATTATATCAACAATATCGATCAACAAGATATATCAAGACCAGAAATTATATCAACAATATCGATCAACAAGATATATCAAGACCAGAAATTATATCAACAATATCGATCAACAAGATATATCATGACCAGAAATTATATCAACAATATCGATCAACAAGATATATCATGACCAGAAATTATATCAACCTGATGAGTATTCTTTTCATTCATATTTTTGTCGTTACAAACTAAAGCTCACAAACTGACTAAAACAGCAAATTATATGTATTTCTTTCACGATATTATTGAAAATTGATAAAGAATGAAATCAAATTAAACCCACATGGAAACAAAAATTTTGTACATATTTGAACCACGTTTTCGATATATCAAAATATATATAAAAAAACCCAATATTGTACAAATAAGGAGGTGGAGAAAACCATGAAGATATTTTAAGTGTAAAGTGCAATATTGTGTAAATAAGGAGCTGGAGATATTTTCAATGTAAAGTGCATAAGCCAAAATGATAAAAAAATTAATGAACTGAGGCCATACAAACTGTATGCTATTCAAATTTACAGAGGTTCCAGTAAAACCCACTGACAAAAATATAACTCCGTCCCATTATACTTTAATATATTCTTGACGCAAGACAACATCAATAACAAATAGATATATATGTAGCGTTTGATTAATGATACCCTGTTTTGTCATTATATAAGTAATATAACATACATGAGCAGTCACTTTCATCCAAGTCATCATTACAGTGTCTAGTACCATCACACTTCAACCTTTCATCAATACACACATCTTCTGTTGTACAATGGAACTCGTCATCTTGGCAAGGACCTGCAAATCATTACATTATATAAATAAATGGAAGTCATCATCATCTTGACAAGGACCTGCAAATTAAGACATTATTTATATAAATGGAACTCACTATCTTGTCAAGGACCTGAAAATTAAATGCCTTCTTTTACTTTTTGGGTTCTTATACTTTAGGATTATGGTTTATTTATGGTTAAATGGCTAGGTTGGGGATGTTCAAGGTTAGGGTTAGGTTTTAGGGTTAGGTATGGGATAGGGTAAGGTTTAGGGTTACTGATAGTTTTGTATAGCTGTATACGGATTGGAATCCCCTAAAGTAAAAGAAGCAAATTATTGCATCATATAAATAAATGGAACTCATCATCTTGGTAAAACGAGGTAATTTTCTTAGTTGTTGTTGTGCTTCATCCCAATCTGATGAATCAAATTAAATGTAATAATATCATATAGTTTTTAAGAAGGATTTTGGAAGATATACAAACAACTCACAAATAAAACTAAATTGAATACTAAAAATAAATTTAAACGTAAGAACGATGCAATTTTAAGCTTAATCACTTCACATATTTTTAGATCTGATGGTGTTCTTCATATATTGTGCCAAATTGGAACATTGCATTTTCCCTTGTTTATTGAACTATTAAAGCCATGTGAGATCAGGGCTTTCATTAATTTTATCAATATGTACATTTTGTTGTTTGATCATTATAGCTTAGATTTATATAACTTGAAATCCATGTATTTGGTATTATAAAAAAGAGGTCAAAATCGGTGACTGACCATTCCCCAATGATTTATTAGAAATTAAAACGATAATTTTTGGCTTAAGTAAGTTGGATCGTGTTATTATATCTTTAAATCATATCACATTTACTTTATTTCTGGATTAATATGAGATTAGTCTGATACGTATTTAAACCCTATAAATATAAATCAATTTGTTTTGTAATGTAGAAACCTCGGAAGTCACTTTTATAACCTCAGTAATCGCTGATCATGCTCTCTTATTAGAGGTTTCTCAACATCTTACGAACGGACGAAACTCAACGAACGTATAGTTATGGAGCAGTAATTTTGTTATAATAAGATCCATAATAAATTTCTACCGTTATTGCAGTGTGTTTAAAGACAACAGTTCACCATTTAATAATCCTCTTGCAACCTTGCATTTTATTGTTGTGGTTAAACAGCAGTGTTCCAATTTATTTTCTGTTGTTGAATGTGTCGTATTCTTACGTTTGTTAACATGTCGTATAAATGCGTTCGATTTATCTCCATTATCCATTTAAAACGTCGGTGTTAAAAAAAATCGGCGCATCTGGTTTGCATTTGATTGATTGATTGATTGTTGGATGAATAACGTTCAGTGGCAAGTATTCCATGCATTTCGCATTTCGCATTTCGCATTTCAAGATTGGTGTTTGGTAAAGGATTGAAAAGTGATTGAGATGACACAACTTTAATACATTTCATTTATTTTGGGTATAATATGCATCTCCTAGAATGAAACACCTAACAGGAAAGTCTAAATGTGCATCAGGTGCAATTGATCCGACTTGCTGATACGCATGAGCGTCATTTTCGTGTCCGAGAGTATCTAGGATAAATATGTCTTTAACCTGTAGCTATTTTTGTCGAGCCTGTGAGTTTTGTCGCAAAAGCGAGACATAGCGATTCTACATTAAGTTGTCGGCGGCGTCACAAATATTCTCTCTGTGGTTAAAGTTTTCTTAAAATATCCCGGATTTCTACCAAACTTAGACAAAAGATTGTTTATGATCATAAGATAGTATCCAGAAGTAAAGTTTTTAATTTCCCGTTTATCCGTATTTACTTATAAATGGACTTAGTTTTGTTGCCAGTTAACATTACATTCACTCTGTGGTTAAACATTTTAAAATATTTAATAACTTTCTTAAACTATCCTGGATTTGTACCAAACTTGGACAGAACTTGTTTATGATCAAAACCTAATTAACAAGAAGGAAATTTTGTTAAAATTTGTTTTCTGTTTTTTCGTAGATTACTTATAAATGGACTTGGTTTATGCCAGTTAATATTATATATAGTCTGCAGTTAAACATTTTAAAGCATTTATTAGATTCATAAACCATCCTGGATATTTACCAAACATGCCCAAAGTGAAAAGAGAAAAATGAGAAATATAAAAACAGAAGAAAACAATAAACAAGAAAAAGAAAATATATATACTTAATATGCCAGTTGTTGGCATGATACGGGTTATGTTCTTCTCATTTATTTTATGATTGTATGATACTAAACCCCTAACGGGATGGATTGTACTTGATTTTCATATGATGAAGACATACTCTTTCAATCAGTTTGATTGTGGTTTGGAGCTGGCATGTCAGTAACTGCTAGTAGTCCTTTGTTAATGTATGTATCATTGTCATTTTGCTTCGTTTCTTTTGTTACCTATTCTGACATCGGACTCAGACTTCTTTTAAACTGAGTTTTACTGTGCGTATTGCTATGTGTTTCTTTATTCCACATTGGCTAGAGGTATAGGGGGAGGGTTGAGACTCTCACAAAACATGTTTAACCCCGCCGCATTTTTGCTCTTGTCCAAAGTCAGGAGCCTCTGGCCTTTGTAAGTCTTGTATGTTTTTTTTAAATTTTAGTTCATTTATATGTTTTGGAGTTTAGTGTGACGTCCATTTTCACTGAACTAGTACACAACTTTATTAAGGGGCCAGCTGAGGACCACCTCCGGGTGCGGGATTTTCTCGCTGCGTTGGAGACCCATTGGTGGACTTCGGCTGTTGTCTGCTTTTTGGTCGGGTTGTTGTCTCTTTGACATATTCCCCATTTCCATTCTCAATTTTATTAAATTTGTAAGATAATAAAAACATACACACAAAGAATAAGAAAGGCCATAAAAACAAACAAACCAAAAAACACAATATATTACCAAACATCTATTTAAAGTTATAACTGTATTTTTCAAAATATTTATTTCAATATTTCCCTTTATTTATCTTCTTGAGTATACCAGTTTTTAGCAATATATATATATATCTAATAATCAAGAAAGAAGTGATCATTTGGATTTAAGAGGCTAGGGCAAAGAATGTATTCCGGATCCAAGGATGTTTTTTTTTTCAAATTAAAAACTAGAGGCGTTCACTTCTAGATTTCTTTTACCTCATGTCCGCGAAAGACTTTTTACCGTTGATCTGATACTAGGTAAGATTCAAAAAGATTCCTAACCTCTCCCATTTAAAAATTCTACATTTACCCCTTTTCACATATATATACATGTTTATCAAAATATCTTGTACGATTACTGTCCTTGGATCAAATATTTTATATTCTTCCCAAAACTTTATAATTAAATCAATTAGATTTTCAACTGTGTTGATTGAACCGTAAATTGTATATCATATATTATATAAATATCAAGTCAATATAAAATGTCTTCGACTCAAAATGGTTTTTAAAAAATCCAGCACGTATATTTTTACATGTAAAAGACATTTCAAAGTTACGAAGAGCACAGCCGATAGTCCAATATTATTAGATAAATTAATGCTCCCTCTTTTCTCGTTACGGCAAGTTACGTCAAGTTATGGCAATTTTCGTTCGTTCGTAAGATGTTGAGAAACCTCTAGTATGAACGAACAACTAAACAATTCTTTCAATTATTAGAAACTGTTTTCAAGTCTATTGATTTGTCTTACCGCTATTTAGAATGAGTTATCCTGAAAATGCTTATATTGTATATGGGCATTTATCCTTCCGGAGCACAAGAGTTCGTCCCCGGGGTTTATGTTACTTATTTGATTTATTTTCTACGTATTGTTACGTTGTGTGTGTTATGTGGACTGGTGTCTATCTTTTTTAGCTTTCTGTATGTCTTTTTCTTTAATTTATTTAGTTTTTTAATAGTTTATCTGGTTTTTTTTCGGGTGCGTTTCATCTGGGTTTTGTAATAATTTTTCACTTGATATCTTTATTCCCATTTTCATACGCGAGACGTTAAAATGGAATCTTTCTCAAATATTTCAAACATATTTACAACAGCAAACATTGAATCATAATGATACCTTTATATTAATTTGTTATACAGTGTTTTTTTTATTATACTTTAGTGGATTTTAAGCGTCCTTAACCTAAGCGTCAAACTCATTGAAGAAATTGAATTGACTTACTTGGTTCTGTTCGAGTTCCTCTAAATCTGAATCCATCTCCAGATCCTGACGAATCCGCGTGAAATTCTAAGGTTAAATAACGCTGTGTTGGAAACCTGACGGTTGGTGTTGTGCTTCCACAGAAAGTTCCTAGCAGGGTACCAGGAGCCATGCTAGCTATATCAGAATCGTAAATCTTTAAATAGTCTTTTGTGCAGTTTACTGAGTATTCCAAATCGAAATACTGCCAGTCTATCTTAAATCTGAAAATTAAATTACATTGTGTTGTTTAATATGAATAAAAGGAGATGTACATATGGGTAAACGTCAATCAGACAGAAACCAAACAACAAAAATAACCAAACGGAACATGTAGGTGTTCATACAATATGTCAAACTCTAATTGTCTATAGATACATCGTCGTGAATAAATCGTCTATAGATACAACGTCGTGAATAATTTGTCCATAGATACAACGTCGTGAATAATTTGTCTATAGATACAAAGTCGTGAATAAATGGTCTATAGATACAACGTTCCAACGTCGTGAATAAATCGTCTATAGATACAACGTCGTGAATAAATCGTCTATAGATACAACGTCGTGAATAAATCGTCTATAGATACAAAGTCGTGAATAAATCGTCTATAGATATAACGTCATGAATAAATCGTCTATAGATACAACATCGTGAATAAATCGTCTATAGATACAACGTCGTGAATAAATCGTCTATAGATACAAAGTCGTGAATAATTACAAAGTCGTGAATAAATCGTCTATAGATATAACGGTCGTGAATAAATCGTCTATAGATACAACGTCGTGAATAAATCGTCTATAGATACAAAGTCGTGAATAAATTGTCTAAAGAAACAAAGTCGTGAATAAGTTTTATCAGAAACAATCATGCATCTGTCATTATCAGTTCTACAAATATCAAAAACATTTATAACTAAATGTCTCCCCGTGCTTCAGGTTTATGCTCTTATAATATACTAGTTAATGGAGTGTGTGTCCGAGCGAGAACATCTCTATGTTCATTACTTTAGGAATATTTACTTAATCATTTATATGTTTTGGAGTTTAGTGTGCCGTCCATTTTCACTGAACTAGTACACAATTTTATTTAGGGGCCAGCTGAGGACCACCTCCGGGTGCGGGATTTTCTCGCTGCGTTGAAGACCCATTGGTGGCCTTCGGCTGTTGTCTGCTCTTTGGTCGGGTTGTTGTCTCTTTGACATATTCCCCATTTCCATTCTCAATTTTAAAAAGAGGTTTCTGACTTGGATGAACACATGAAAATGTGGCTGGATTAACCTATAGTCCTTTCAGATCTCAATATCACTCTTTTTTTTTTTCAATCTCGATTAGTAGATTTACGAAACGTACATAAAAGAACATACTATCAAAACTAAATATAAAAATCACATCATAGTTTATTTTAAATAGTAGATCAAGGACTTAAAAAAGTACTATTAAAATCCTTGAATGGATAACAAAAACGCAATATGAAAATATGAAAATACCGTAAAAAAGAATGCTCGCAGTTACTGTAAGTAAGCTCAAAGTACTTAGCATACTGATAGACATTGTCGTCCTACAATTTCATACACCGACTTCATGATCAGAACAAGAGTACACGAACAAGCCTCACAAAAAACTATACAGAAAAACAAAAGAAACATTTAGTATGGGTTCCGACTATAGATTAGCGAATTGATATCTATCCCCAAAAATATAAGGTGCATTAATTGAACAGTATCATTAATAAGTCTATACATCCAGGAGATAGATTTGAAGGACAACTCCAAAATTGGTTAGCCTTATATATTTAAACAATATAACTGTAAAAACCGAACGCGAAATAACGGCTTTCAATTAGTTCCTGAACGTGGAATCATAAACTGTCACAACTTGATCAATCTCTATATTTTTGATAACATGAACAATCAAGTTTTGGCCAATTTATGATATGTATTATATTAATGTTATAAAAGGTTTTTTAACTGTTCTCCGTTACAAACGATGCAACACCCAAATATACATAAATATTTGAATATGATGAGAAGTGACGTATACGGCAATGTGGCAGTCTGCCAAATGACATAATAAATAAAGAATACATGGCATTTCTGTTTTTTATAATGACTTTATCAGCAAGATATATCAAGCGAGTCCCTCAGCAAGAATATCTAGCGATGAAGTCAGTATCAAAAAATAAAATGCCATTATTATTTTTATCGGCAATTTGTCTTAACTGTATGATTTTTTGATTGAGAATATGAAGTAAAATGAAAAAGTTAATAAAACTACTTTTACGCATATAAAACGTTGGGATAGTTGGTCGGTTGTATGAATGAAGTCGCGTGCATTTCATTGATGACACGGATGGACTTGAGCACGTGACGTTGCTGCACTGAAACATGATGTCATTGCCTAATATTTTCGAGTATCAAGTCATGTCCATTATCTTGAAAATATTAGGCAGGAAGATCAAAGGGAAAATGTACAAATTACCGATAACTGAATAGACATTTTGATGTCAACTGGAGGTTAACCCTTTACTTACAATGCTCCTCCCATACTGCCGGCATCGAGAGTCATTACACAGTCCTTGTCCCCACCATAGTTGAACCATCTGAGAGGATTTATATGACTATTGATGTAGAGACTGGCATCCTCTACTACCTCATCACAAGAACCACCGAAAGCATCACTTGTATTAGGATTCATATAATCTGAAAAATAAAAGATAGATGATACAGCTTTCATCACAAGAACCACCGGAAGCATCACTTGTATTAAGATTGATATAATCTGAAAAATAAAAGATAGATGATACAGCTTTCATCACAAGAACCACCGAAAGCATCACTTGTATTAGGATTGATATAATCTGAAAAATAAAAGATAGATGATACAGCTTTCATCACAAGAACCACCGAAAGCATCACTTGTATTAGGATTGATATAATCTGAAAAATAAAAGATAGATGATACAGCTTTCATCACAAGAACCACCGAAAGCATCACTTGTATTAGGATTGATATAATCTGAAAATAAAAGATAGATGATACAGCTTTCATCACAAGAACCACCGAAAGCATCACTTGTATTAGGATTGATATAATCTGAAAAATAAAAGATAGATGAGACAGCTTTCATCACAAGAACCACCGGAAGCATCACTTGTATTAAGATTGATATAATCTGAAAAATAAAAGATAGATGAGACAGCTTTCATCACAAGAACCACCGAAAGCATCACTTGTATTAGGATTGATATAATCTGAAAAATAAAAGATAGATGATACAGCTTTCATCACAAGAACCACCGGAAGCATCACTTGTATTAGGATTGATATAATCTGAAAAATAAAAGATAGATGATACAGCTTTCATCACAAGAACCACCGGAGGCATCACTTGTATTAAGATTGATATAATCTGAAAAATAAAAGATAGATGATACAGCTTTCATCACAGGAACCACCGAAAGCATCACTTGTATTAGGATTCATATAATCTGAAAAATAAATGATAGATGATACAGCTTTCATCACAAGAACCACCGAAAGCATCACTTGTATTAGGATTCATATAATCTGAAAAATAAAAGATAGATGATACAGCTTTCGTCACAAGGACCACCGAAAGCATCACTTGTATTAGGATTCATATATTCTGAAAAATAAAAGATAGATGATACAGCTTTCGTCACAAGAACCACCGAAAGCATCACTTGTATTAGGATTCATATATTCTGAAAAATAAAAGATAGATGATACAGCTTTCATCACAAGAACCACCGAAAGCATCACTTGTATTAGGATTCATATATTCTGAAAAATAAAAGATAGATGATACAGCTTTCATCACAGGAACCACCGAAAGCATCACTTGTATTAGGATTCATATAATCTGAAAAATAAATGATAGATGATACAGCTTTCATCACAAGAACCACCGAAAGCATCACTTGTATTAGGATTGATATAATCTGAAAAATAAAAGATAGATGATACAGCTTTCATCACAGGAACCACCGAAAGCATCACTTGTATTAGGATTCATATATTCTGAAAAATAAAAGATAGATGATACAGCTTTCATCACAAGAACCACCGAAAGCATCACTTGTATTAGGATTCATATATTCTGAAAAATAAAAGATAGATGATACAGCTTTCATCACAAGAACCACCGAAAGCATCACTTGTATTAGGATTCATATATTCTGAAAATAAAAGATAGATGATACAGCTTTCATCACAAGAACCACCGGAAGCATCACTTGTATTAGGATTGATATAATCTGAAAAATAAAAGATAGATGATACAGCTTTCATCACAAGAACCACCGAAAGCATCACTTGTATTAGGATTGATATAATCAGAAAAAAAATGATATATGATACAGCTTTCATTACAAAAACTATTGAACGCATTACTTTTATCTAATAATTTTAATTTTGGAAGTAACACGTCTTCTGATTGGCTGAAAGTTTTTTGTCTATCAGGTCATAGACATAATTTTGTCATGTTTTTTTTTCATGATTTTCTTCTTAAATATGGAATTTAGAATTAAATTTTAAGGTCTGACTGTAATATTTTTTTTCTGTCTATTCGAAATAACCTAAAAAATGTGGTACACATTTTTAAATAAACCGCTCGGAGGGTTATTCAGTGTGCACAACATTTTTGATGTTATTTCTTCATAGACAGAAAAATTATTACAGTCATTCCTTAAAAAAATACATAAATATATATCGTATAGCCAAGGATTACGATACGATCCCCTCCTCTAAACTCTTGAGAGAGAAGGGGGTCGGATCGTAACCCTTGGCTAGCGAAGATGATCGATATAAGGAAAGTCTTGCAAGTATTGCCAATAAGCTACTTTCGTTCCCCTTTAATCAAAAATCCTCGAAACACATATCAGAACTCGGATTTGTTTGTGTTATTCGACATTTTCACTTTAAAGTGTGGTTCACCAACACTTTGACCATATTATTCTTTACTTTATAACCAAAACTGGAATTTCGTGAATAATTGTAGAATTTCATATGACAATTCCCTGTTGTTTTCCCCCCTATAAAATGCATTAAATCTCACGACTTTCAAACCAATTCATGAATAATTCAAAATTAAAAAAACACAAAAGTAAACTTTATATGAAGTAAATTAAAAAAATAACAAACTGCGTATTTGTAATTCATGTTATTTAAATGAGTATGAACAAAAATACCGAACTCCAAGGCAAATTCAATTAAGTATATAACAACTGACAAAACCAACGTTAGATATGTAAACCAAAGGAAAACAGCTTTCATATTCTCAACTTGATAGAAGAAATGGTTGGTTAATCCTTGTTACATAGCTAGCTAAACCTCTTGTATGACAATTGTTTATAATTCCGTTTTAAATGCACTAAAATTAATTCAAAACGACCGAAATAACTTCTTTTCGAACTGCTTAATACTAAATAATTTATAAATTTGATAATGTTAGAGCATTTCAATTTCAATATAAAAAGAAAGTCCCTAACTAAAATAAAGCGTTTTGGCAGCATGACTGTCCTGTTTCCCTAGTACACGATGTCTTCAGGCCAATAAAACACATATTTAGTCCAAAATTTTGAAAAACAAAAACCTATATACCTGGAACAACAGTTGGATAAAACAGATTTTATTTGTTATGAGATCTACAACAAATTCTCATTTATTAACGATTCAATTTTATATAGTTATGGAACGACAAATATTAAAATCATGAAGTTGGTTTTTGTCTTTATAACGTAAAACTTTTGTAAAGATCAAATAAAGCAAGCTGAATTATCATGAGATGTACATCGAATTTTAAATTGTATATTGTGGAAATTATGCAACTCTGAAACGACAAATCTAAAAATCGCAGAAATAAGTGAAATGATATTAAAATGATATGAATGTTGTGTTTGGCTCTGTAACTCTTTTGTTTAAAAAAAATCTGTAGCAAACCAGATTTTGAGTTTCACAATAATTAGTCAACATCAAGTTTATGTACAAAATCTCATTCTTTAATCTCACGAATAAGTTACTTGTAAGAAATGGGTTGTCTTGGCTGCACATCGGGTTTCGGTATTTTGAAGGTAGCCATTGTTGAACTAATGAGGGTAGCTAGTACGAAAGAAATTGATGTATTCTAATGTATGGCACACTCATGCTAATTTGATCTGTCACGTTCAGTGCCTATATTCCAATCTATCAATATGTCCTGAACGGTAAAATTGAAAATAGTCAATACCAAATTTATCTCCATTTTGTCTTCAGAAACAACATATCAAAAGTTGAAAAGCATTTTTCTAACGATTCAATAGTAATTACACGAAAACTGTTGGCAGTCGCACGCCCATCCACCACCCGCCCTTCGTACTTCAACATTGCAATAACTGGATTTTCCCTTTGCAAAACCCGGTTAAAATGTTTGTGTTTTTTTTTTGTTTTGTTTTGTTCCGTTTCTAGGCTCTGTTTCAATGTTTTATTGTAAGTTGACGATGTTTCATTGTTCACTGAACATAAATGCTTTAATAATTATGCTTCGGTTTAAAAAAAAATGTCTGAACATCATTATCAAAATGCTAGATTTCCTGATTAACAACATATTTGTTACATTTGGAGGACGTGGTTTTCAACAAACATTCGGCATTCCTATTTAAACCTAATGTCTTTCACTTCTTGTCGACTTGTTCCTTTACTTATAAGAGGCAGACTTCATACAGGTGATACTTCGGACGAATGAAAAGAAGCTAGCATTATCCTTTAGCTTCACGTTCCGCTATAAAGATAATATCCCTCTCACTAAATAATTCAAAGTTTGATGACTATGTTTAACGCATCTATCCTATCGAACTTAAAAAAGGGATACAACCGATACAGTTAAGTCTGCTTCATATCTTAACTTACATCGGGAAATTGGCAGTAAGGGTCGGTTAAGAACAAAACTTTACGACAAAAGAGATGATGCAGTATCCCAATTGTGAACTTTCCATTTCTATGTAGCAACATTCAAGCAGCGCCTGGATATGGATACGATATTCCAGAGCTTGTATTTACTATCATAATTTGTTTGACCGTTATGGAATATCTGTTTCACATTTTAATCATAAATAGGTATATATTTTATTTCTTAATATTTTGTAGGTTGTTCACAAATGAGTAAGCATCATAAGCTATTACATTCAGAAAATGTTAAATTCACACCAAATTTGTATATAGACTGAAGTATGTAAGATCATGTACTAACTACATATTATTCTAATTGGGAAATGTTCATCTAAATCGGAAAAGGGTGGATTCGAAATAAACATATCAAAAGATGTTTAAATCAATCTGAATAACTTGGGAAAATCTGCAATGATATTTTATATGCTAAACTATGGTCTGGTCTCAAATTGATTAAAAAAATTCGGATCAATTTAGCTAAGTATTTGTGTTATTTCTATGTTTTGAACGAGACATTGCTACTTACAGAAATTTTACAGTCTTTTTTTTCATTCAGTAAAGATCATGTTTTGAAATATCATGAATAAAAGATGTGATGTTAACGTCAGCAAGACACCAACATAACAGCCCAAGTCACTTAAAATTTAACGGGAATTTAAATGATTCTTAAATTTCAGGATTCGTGATGCGTATGGGTGCAAATGATTTAACTCATAAATGTGCTCTGTAGTTTTATACGGCATAAGATGCATTGCGTTAAGATAGATAATATAAACTCCTCTTTCAATTTTGATGTCGTACAAGATTTACACAGAGAAACAAATAGTTTTTTTCAGCATGCCCTTTTAGACATGTTTTATGACAAAGACAAGTGCAAAATGGAAAACTTTAGAGCCAACACAATTAATCAATGGATGAACGCTTTATACGAAAAAAAAAGTTCAACGTCTAAATCACTCAGAAAATGAACAAAAGAGTGTATGTCTTATCAAAAGTTCATTATTACGACTTAGTAATGGACTTCTGGTCTAACATGTATCCATCTAATGCAAATTATAGCTAACATAACACCGGAAGCAAGGACTACTGGCGGAAAATAAATACTCTCGCTGACTAAGAGTATTTTTATGCTGTTAGCCTGTATTAAAAACAGGGTTCATTTAATACATGAAACATTTAAACAGCAAAATGCAGCCAAATCATTACAATAAAAATAGTTAGATCTGAAGCTTTAAACAAAACGTTAAAAACTATGAACTGCTATTTTCAATTTCACAAATCAATCAGATATATAAGATGTTAGAACTCGAAGGCAGTTCATGTCTGTTTATTATTGTCTGGTTGTGTCTTATCGACATTACTTCACATCTTATTAAAAGTGTTCAATGCTCAAATATTTTGTTAAACACTTAAAAAAAGTATTTTGGCTACAAAAGAGACAACAAATATATTTTTAAGAATATAAAATAAAGTTAGGTATAATAGACCTTCTCAAAAGAAACATTAAAACATAGACGTGAAGAAAGAGATGAAAGAGTAAATACTTACAATCAGCAATTAAATAAAATCCAAATACTGTTGTTATAGAGATAAGGAGTATACATATTTGTAAATTTCTAGCTTTTACTTCCATTGTGGCCCTGTTTTGTTACGCTCGCCTGCGATTGATGTAACAATTACACTGCTCCTTCCGCCTTCGTCTCGGGGTAACTTTACGATTGTACTCGGAATGAAAATTCTTCACTTAGACTCTGTTAGTATAATCCCTTTAAAGGGATCACTGATCACACAAAATTATTTTAATATTATTAATATTATTTTATATTATTCTTAATCATAATTTGAAATGTTAAGCTATTTAAATAATGACCTAAATCTATAGAATTTTTGTTCTAATATTGTTGTACTATTGCCTTCTGTTAAAACAAATATAAGACGATTATAATTTGCAGTGTCCTAACTGGGTATGCTAAGTTTAATAGATCACGGTTAGTCATGGTAAATTTCATAACAAACAAACTGTGTATGTAATTCCAAATTTTATTTATTTATTGTAACTGATACCTATAATTTCATTGCCATTTACGGTATTCGGCTTATTTAAAAATTCCTCATCTGAATTTTATCAAATGTTTAAAAAGGCTCGATTTAAATTTATTCATTTGGTCTATCAGAATTCTCGTGTAGTTTCGAAGGATTCAAAGATGGTATCCTGCAAGGCAAAAGGTCTACCCTGTGCAATATATACTCTTTGTTTTTCTTTTGGATGTCCAAATTTACCGACCTTCATCCCGGTCCACTTTGTGTCCCAGTCTACCCTCTTTGCAGAACACACCTATTGTATTTATTGTTAATCTAATGTGTTCTCGTCCTGAATATACATGAAATATTTGCCACCGTTAATGAACCACAAATCAATCATCTATCTGAATCTAAGTCTATTCTAATCATAGTTTATTTCACACAGTCGCACTTCACACACATTTTTGGGAGCAAAAAAAAAATCCCCTCAATTATCACTCCACTGAAATAAAGATATTTAAAAGAATACTATACATATAGAATAACGATTAAAAAGAGGAAATATTTTTGACGAAGACTTATATGAATAAATAATAATGAAATAAATGACAAAAATAAAACAATAGCAATAAAGAATTGAATTCTGCGTAATGCGCGGCGAATGTTTTCATGTGATTTTGGTAACTAATAAATAAATTTTCATTCTCCCTTAGTCGCCGTTTCATTAGAAAATTCCGTTTAAATTGTGTAAAACTCGATTTTAACATACAACGATTAAACCGAAAAGTTCAAATACACAATATACCACATATTCCTATCTGTAAATCTAATATAACGGAAACAGACTACCGACTTGTTTCCCAGCAATTGTTCACGGAGATACTTTTGCAATATTTATATATTGCATTCTTAATATGTATATGTATGCAAGTATATTGCAATCTTTACATAATTCTTGTTTTTTTTTAGTTTAAACTTGTCTTCCCATTATTATATACACTTGTAATTTATGTTGTGTATGTGGTTAATAACGAAAAACGATTCTTGAATCTTAATACATTTCATTTTGATAATGAAGTAGAAACCATTCAAGTGAACAAATGGAGAAACACTTGTTTATATAACAGTTTGATTCAATTCTCATACAATTGTCACTGTATATGAGATATTTTATATCCAGACCGTATTTCTATTCAGCTGGAATGTACTTTCAGCTTATTTGACCACATCGATGTTTATCCGGTCATCATCCAATTTTCTTTTGAAAATATTTTAAAGTGTAATATTTGCAACTGGAAATGATATAATCAATCATTTATTTAAGTAAGTTTTTTTTAACTAAAGCTTTGACTAATATATATGTTAGTGTAATAGTCCAAGACTAAATTAAAGGATTTTTACAACAAAAGTTAAAGATAATTTAACTCTTCGATCCAAGTGTTTTGATTGCCCATTATCTTCAGACTCTTTTATATGTATAATTTTAAAAGCATTTTTAGCGATGATTTGAGAAAAGGTGTGTTTATTCAGTTAAAGAGAAATAATTTAGGCAAACGAATTTTGAGCAGAGGGGTTTGATAGGAGAACATAAGGGGACTTGTCTTTAAGTAGTCATCACTTTATGTAAGACTATTACTCTCGCATTCTTGATATAAAGAAAATACATGTGTGCATAAAAAGAGGGTTTTCAATATCCTCAGAATTGCTTTTTTTAAAACTTATCACCCAACCAGTCGGTATTCTACTGAATCGTTTATTTACTAAAATAGATATCAATTTTGGAAATAAAATTTTGATCGATATGCTACCAAAAGGATTCTCCCCAAACCTAGGGTGTGCACGATTCAGTCCTGCGGTCCCGAATGCAAACATTCTAAAAGTTGCATTTTAGGTAGTGTTTTCTCTGAATGTCAGAAAAAGATTTTCAATCTGATTTGAAGGGATTTGAAGTTATAGTATATGGTCCTCCATTTTTATACATCTTGTCTTTAGGAATCTTGAACCTTATAATTATTATATACACTGTTGGTACATTTTCAATGTTCTATTTGGGGTTAATAATAATGTCATCGTAAGGTCTATATATGTATACATATGGGGTCTTCTGAATCTCAGACCATCTTGGAGAAGAAAAAGAGAGGCGAAAGATATAAAAGGGAAATTCAAACTCATAAGTCGAAAATAACTGACAACTCCTTGACAAAAAAAGAAAAGGAGGTCATTATATGGTTCTCGTCTCAAGGAATATTGAGGTCAATGTTATGGTCTTCAGTCTCAGTTCATCTTGAGGTCATTATATGGCTCCAATCAATGGGCATTTTGAGGTCAATACATAGTGTTCAATATCATGGCACCTCGAGGTCACTAGTCTATGCTGGTAAAATCATCATCATCCATCGGTAAAAGTGTCTTTGTAGGAACTGAGGTGGGACAGAACTGTATGACTCAGGTGGGAAAACGCTTCACCATTCAGCTGAAGATTTATCAGATAGTTTTAAAGAAATTTTTGAAAGAAAATAATCTTTTGTTTATTTGAATTTTGATTGCTTTTTGTTTTTAAGTGACATTTTTAGGGGTGAAGTGTGGGACAGACGGCCTTCATTTACTTTACATTTTTTGTTTAAATTTTGTCATTTAATGTTTATTCCTTTATCTATAAATTATTAAGCTGTTCTTGTCCTTATCCATATTACAATGGCAGTAGTTATGCACCCTCTATTCTTATTTTAAACTGAACAGAAGGAGGGTATAGGATGTTCATGACAGATCCTTGTAAAATCACTTCTAGATTAAAAAAAAAAAATCAGAGCCGTTTCTCCTGTTAGTTTACATCTGTAGTTTTCCATAAATTATGAAATAGGTAAAAACTGAGACTACTATAACACAGTGTAGTCTCAGGTAAAAAATTGAATTTTCCGGAAAAGGCAAACTCGACTCTAAATTTAGTATTTCAAGAAAACTTCCTTTTCTGAAAGCAAAGTGAAACCAAAGTCTAAAGAAAAAGTTTGAAGTGTTGGACACCAATATCAAAACAAATGTTTGCAAAGTTGGTAAGTTTTAAAGACAGCTAAACTTAGAATACCATCAAAGCAAGTATTTATGTAGTGATCTGATTTTATATGATCAGATATTACAGTCTAATTGTATTGTGATTGTGTATTTAAATTCTATGTATCTATGCTAATCAATGTTCTTTTTTCCTTATACATGTATTCTCTATATGCCCTTTGGGTCTTTAAATCTCCCATGACCTATTTTATGATGGCGCACCACCATTGTTGAAATATCTTCCGCCATTGTCAAATGATCTCCGCCATCATTAAATTATCCTCCGCCATCATCAAAAAATCCCCGCCATTGTCAAAATTTGTTTTCATTTCGCTAGCTGCCACCATTTTTGTTAGCAATTATAATCAATTGCATAACCCTTATTGTATCATAATTCAAAGGGACTCCTATTATTACAGTTTTAAAGCCCTGAGGGATACCCGGCTAAAGATCGCTAATCACTTGCACAGGTAGATCGACACACCTGACAGGAGAACACTTGATCAAGATAGACGATTGATTGCATTATTTTATTAGTTTCAGCAAATGACAAATATTATCGATGTCACAGTGCCATCTTATGCCCCAGGTGATCACTATCCCATTAGCTGCACTGTAAACAGATTTACTAAGCTTATCAAAGATAAATCTGGTTCACATTTAGAGATCCAATACAGAAACTTCAAAACATTTAATAAAGAATTGTTCTTAAATGATTTGTCTAAACAACCATTTAATGTTATAGATATAGGAAGATGTGGTGTGAGTGCCAATGAGACAACTCTCCATCCAAATAACAATTTATAAAAGTAAACCATTATAGGTCAATGTACGGCCTTCAACACGGAGCCTTGGCTCACACCGAACAACAAGCTATAAAGGGCCCCAAAAGTACTAGTGTAAAACCATTCAAACGGTAAAACATGAAATAAGTGACCCAAATGAAGCAATTGATATGTGGTATTATCTTATTGTTAATGTTTTAGATAAACATGCCCCTGTTGTAACCAAACGGATAAAAAATAAATATCAACCAGAGTGGTATACAGATGAAACATGCAAATCAGCTTACCAGAGAGATTATTATCATAAAAAGAAAGATACGGATAATTATAAGAAATATCGGAACCTAACAAATAAACTGATTCGTTCTTCAAAATCTAAGTATTTTATGGATGCCATCAATAATGATAAAAACTGTAAAACTCTATGGAGACATTTAAAAGATCTTAACTCTAAAACGAATCATGATATTGATATGATAACATACGAAGATAAGAATCTGACGGATAAAATTGACATTGTAAACTGCTTAAATGATCACTTTAGTTGAGTGGGAGAAAAACTTATTCCACATCGCCATTCTAACTTTGAATCAGAGAAAATAAACAATTATGTGAAATCCAAAATTAATGATAACACGTTGTTTTCACTGTATACTGTCACACATGGTGATGTCTTTGAATATCTCACAAATCTAGATATTAATAAATCAACAGGGACCGATGGAGTTGGCCCAAGAATATTAAAAGTATCAAAATCAATAATTGTAGATTCTCTTACTCATATTATAAACCTTAGTTTATGTACATGTATATTTCCTGATATTCTAAAGTATGCAAAAGTAACTCCAATTTTCAAAGCCGGTAATAAGGATGATCCTAACAATTATCGTCCTATCTCAATTTTACCTACAGTGTCCCAAGATTTTTGAGAGGACTGTGTTTAAACAATTGTATTCATTTTTAACTAAATACAAACTATTAGTACAACAACAATCTGGATTTAGAGAAAAACACTCTTGCCACACAGCACTTATCAAAATAATTGACAAATGGTTAGAAGAATTTGACAAAGGCAATTTCACTGCTGTTTTATATCTAGATTTAAAAAAAGCATTTGATACTGTTAACCATAACATCTTATTATCGAAACTTAATTTATATAAATGTGATGATCACTCTGTTAAGTGGTTTTCGTCCTACCTTTCAAATAGATTGCAAAAGGTTAAAATTGGAACAACTGAATCAGGATACAATAATGTAACATTCGGGGTCCCACAAGGTTCCATATTAGGACCTTTGTTATTCTTAATCTATATAAATGATCTCTCGTTTACAATAAAACACACAGAGTCTGAATTATATGCTGATGACACAACTTTGCATATATTGTCCAAATCTATTTCAAACTTAAACTCTTGTTTAAATAAAGACTTTGAAAACGTAATTGAATGGTGTGCTGAAAACAGTATGATAATAAATAACAAGAAGTCCAAATGTATGCTTATGGGATCTGAGAGAAAACTTGAGAATTGTAATGATGTCTTGTGTGTATTATCGCAAAATCAGACTTCATTTGACAATGTGGAAGTAGAAAACTTCTTGGTATCCATATTGATAAAATCTATCATGGTCAATTCACATAGATAAAGTATGTGAGATTTTTTCAAGCAGATTGTACCTGCTAAATATATTAAAACGATACTTGCCTCGCAAAGGTCTTATCCTTTTTTACAACAGTTATATATTACCAATAACTGATTATTGTTGCACCATATGGGGTTTTACCGCAAACTGCAACATTGAGCGAATTCATAAGCTGCAAAAGTGCACAGCAAGATTAATTTTTAATAAACCTTTTGATTATCCATCAATATCAATGTTTAAAGAACTTAATTGGATGACCATTTTTACATGGATAAAATATTTTCAAGCCATTTTAATGTTTAAATGTATGAATGGACTAGCGCCAGATTATCTTACTAGTAAATTTACTGCGTGTAGTGATCTATATAGTTATTCTCTTAGGTCAACAACATCTGGACATCTTCATTTACCAAGGCCAAAGTCTGAATACTCAAAAAGACTTTTCAATATGCTGGTCTAATTATTTGGAATAGTTTGCCAAATGATATAAAGGATTCAAGTCATATAGAAAGCTTTAAGGAGGCTCGCGGGTCTAAATCCATTTTTTTTCTTAATATAGGATTTCGCTATATTTTTCTATAAATGAACTTTATCTTATACTTAATAGAAAAATAAAATGAAAAAATGGGGTCACCGTTCATTTACGCTCACAATCTGCCTTGAAGAAGCATACATTTTGTAAAGGTACTTTATTTCTGTTGAACTAATAGGAGAAATAGAGGTAAGATCGAAATAAAAAGAACTAAATTACAGAAATCGCTCAAATTTTACAATAGTTTAGTTTAAGTATAGCTTATTTGAAAATAATAATAAAAAATATAGGTCACCTATGAGTTAAACAAGATATTTCAATTTTAATGCCAAAAAATGGCATTTTTGCACCAAAGGAAATAATTTGGAGCTTTTCAATGATATATACATTTTAAAAGTCATCTGGGGTAAAAAGAATTGATTTTTTGGAATGATTTTTGTTCCATATGATAAAGTAACAACTAATAAAGTAATAAATAAAATTTGTAATGAAAAAAAAAAATGTTTAATTTTTTTCAGAAATTTTTATATCCTCGAGCCTCCTTAAGGTGAAATGTGCTTATCTTTTTTTCACAAAAAATGAGTAGACAAACTTTTTTTTTTCTTAGGACATTCTTGCCATGCTAGTTCTACAGTCTGTTTTCATGCTTGTGTATATAGATTTGTAATTGTGGACATCTCTATTGATTATTGTGTTATATGCATTGATTGTTATATGTATTAATTGTTCATTCTAATGTGTGAAGGCCTCGTGTGAGATTAACAATTGTATGTTAAATGAGTTACCTTCGTTAAATAAAGAATTTATTATTATTATTATTATAAAGTATTAGTTATTCTATAATAAAATAAATATAATAAGCCATATATCAGTCTGTTCACTCGATCACGCCATGCCGTAGACGCAGGGTTTTGTCATGGTGAAAGTTCCTCCATCGTTAAATTTTCATCCATGGAGATCCCTGCTTGTTCTTGTTCTTATATGTTAATTTTATGTGAATTTTAATTTAATATCCATTTATAATATGTAAAATCTGTTACAAGAGGACAAAACTATACTACACTTCCTGATCTCATGTAATGCACTTGAAACCTGAAAGAGTAAATCTTTTGAACATTATTGAACTTGATACGAGACAAAGGTCAGTCAGGGTTAAATCTAAATACATGTAAAAATAATGTGAATGTCTAAAGGATATAACTCTACTTCTAACACAGTTTAACTGTACAAGTAAATAAAGACAATATTTAATATTAACTTAGATGTAGACTTAATCCATGTGATAATTATCCCATACCGGTTTGTGAAATACAGTCATGACAGTGATAGCACTCCAACAAGTGACCTTAATGTACCTAGCTTTATTAACTCTTATGTAGAGCCTGCTTGTAGAACACTTATATATAAATATACATGTAAACTGCTTGTGCAGGGGTACAAGCTCTTAAAAATAGGACTGAAAAACTTGAGAAAAACAAATTTAACCAAGTAATGTTCATGATGGTTGTGTGTGGACTGTTGAACTGTCATTATTTAGAAGTTGTTTTAGATTTTATAAGTAAGACTTTATATGTGTGATACATATACATGATATATGTATTATGTATATTGACATATTTGTAGGATTTAATAATGTCCCCCATGAAATAATGTCCACCAGACATTTTTTCATAGTAAATACTGTCCATGGACAATATTTACTTATTTTAAAGTGTCCTGGACACAATTTACCTATGAAAAAATGTCCTAAGCTGTGAAAAAGTGTCCATGTTATCATTGGACACTTTTTACCATTAAATTTGGTCCTTGAACAGTTAATGTGATACACCTTTCTTAATTAATCAAAATTCAAATGTAATAAAACATTTTGATGACCTTTGTATTACTTCCCTTGGAGGACATAATTTAATAACAACTGATATGAAGTATTGTCCTGTGGGAGGACACTATTTCATAAATGTTGCTGTTAAATTCTGTCCACTTAAGAGACAAAATAATATTTTGATGCAATTTTGGAAACTGTCTTATTGACACCAATATGACAGCCACTTTTATCATGACACATAAACAATACAGTGTCCAGCTTATCACAATGAACCATAAGCATGTCTATTCTTTCTTTGGCCTCTTTGACGGTATAAATATAATATACCCTCTCCAATTTGATTTTATAATTTTGACATTTTCTTGAAGTGTTAGCCTTACATTTTCATTGAACTTTTCTGGGTATTCAATTTTCTTTGAACTATAGTTGTAAATTTGTCGGTATTCACTGCCATCCATTTTTTATGTTTAAATTTATCTATTTCTGAACACCTTTCTTAGTTAATTAAAACTCAAGTATGATAAAACATTTTGACGACCTTCCTTTAGAGGACATAATTTAATAACAAGTGCTATGAAATATTGTCCTGTGGAAGTGAACTATTTCATAATAGTTGCTGTAAAATTCTGTCCACTTAAGAGACAAAATTTCATGGCAATGGACATTATTTAATACTTAAATTCTGTGAAAAACAGTCCAGGACTCCAGGCGGACACTTTTTCACAGGACATATTATGTCTTACATATGCAGTCTTGATTTGTAAGTTTTCACACCTTGCTTGATATCTCATGCTGAAATACAATGAAAATAACAAACATCTGAGTTACATAATTGAATATAATCAAGTTGTGCTTCTGGTGCATTGTATCTTTAATGGTGTGCTATCTAAGATAAACTTTGCATTGGTGTTGTATTTACATATATCTTAACATGCTTAACACAAGGGTATTCTTAAGATTACACTTATTTTGTGACACCAAAGTCAACAGACATGTACATCAGAAACACAGAGACTTGTTGAATAAGGACAGTTTTATTGTGAAAATAAATACACCATTTTTTTCTTCATTTTTTCAGCTTTCCTTTGTGGTTGGAATTTATGTAGGAATTTATATGGACCAGCATTATCAGGTAATACTTATTATTAATACATAGGTTGCAATGAAATACCATGATTTAAATATATAGACTGCATATAATTACTGCTGTGTGAGCATAAAAATTATATACAGGATTAGTAAAATAAATCCAACAATTATTTCACTCCTCTAATATCATACACCAATGGGTGTTGTCAAGACATTGATGATGACGTTACTTCAAAACAATTTGACAATGTGTAGAAAAAAGATATAGTTCCTGTATTTTCTACATTTTTTCATAAAAAGTTCATAGTTAATGCAATAAAAAAAGAACAACTTATTCAAAATTCAAACAACTGTGACCAACCAATGCTGATAATTAACTCATGCACTATTCCTATTTGTGAATTAATATGTTGTTCGGTCACTTGCTAAATATTTTTCCACATTTGAATTTGTTGGATTAGTTATTCTATAGACATGATGAATATTAAGATATGCAGATACTATATAAATAACACATAGCTGAGAGGGTGATAGAGCAGATTGTTATCCCAAGAAAACATTGTCAACTGAGGCGTAGCCAAGGTTGACGATGTCTTTTCGAGGGGTAACAATCTGCTCTCATCACCCTCTCAGATATGTGTTATTTAATTTATTATACTGAATGTTCTGTTATTACTGTCTATCAAATTTCAAATTCAAAGTAATAAACTATGACGTCTTTTACATAACAATCATTCGTATTTATTAAAGCACACACTTGAGCAAGCGTCTCCGTGAAGGGTAATAGAGTGTTTGCCATGGGATAGAGTAAATTGTCTCCCTCCTATCAACCAATAAAATTCTGGCATTTTGACATAAAGTATAATAAGTACATGTGTAGTATGTTTCAATTTCCAATGAAACAGTCATGACATTCAACCACCAAAGTTTGTTGGGAGAGAATATTAACATCTAATGGTCACAGATTCACTTGTGCATGTATAACCTTTGACAATAACACATATAACTCCCAAAAATTGATGTGAAACAATTCATAAGATTTAACAAATAGATTAGTGCTTATCTACAGTCAGAAATCTGGTCAGTGTTTGTGTGTAAGTATGATTGAGAGGGGGTGGAAAAAGTATATGTAGGAAATGAGTTACATTGAATAAGTAAATCTTTAATAATTTCTATTGAATAAAATCTACAACTTGTCTAGACTACAGATAAATGAAAGCTTAAGGATGTTCACTTCTCTTGTTTTTGACTTTTTGTCAGATATTTGGATTCCTCTAGTTTTATCCATATAAAGTGCCAATAAAATAATTTGTCTGCTAACCCAGTGGCGGATCCAGAGGGGGGGTTCCGGGGGTCGGAAACCCCCCTTTTTTCTTGACGATCAATGCATTTGAATGGGGACATATAGTTGGAACCCCCCCTTTATCCTGGGTTGGGAACCCCCTTTTAAAAATGGCTGGATCCGCCCCTGTAACCCCTTCTTTTCTTTTCATAATTTTATTACACAATAGTGTAAAAAGCCAGTTTTGAAAATCTTATAAAATCCTTATTATTTTTTCCATAGTTTTTGAAAGAAAAAAGTGTCAATGATAAATGTATGAAAAATCAATAGAAAATCATTTCCCACCAAAGTTTCAGTTGATTATATCTCAAAAGCAAGGACACGGACCTTTCTTTTTTCCTGCCTTTTAAGTTCCGTTATTTATGTACTATTAATTTATACAAGTCTTTGAAAAACCTTGTTATTTTGAAACAGAGGAGCGAACATCCTTAACGTGGTATGAAGAGTTGTCTCATTGGCACTCATACCACATCTTCTTAAATCTATTGTCTTATCATTGTCACAAATTATCAGGATTGCTGTTTCTTTTTGCCTCCTTTTATTCATAATTTAAGAAAAATCTAATATAATTAGAAATTAATACATTGTTATATGAAAACAAAGACCAGCACTGGATTAGATTTTTGTCTTGCTTGGAACAGGTACACGATATATTGTTACAAGATTAATCTCTCAAACTTTTTCTAACTTGGGACAGTGAAATATCAACAAAACAACAATTATAATTTGCAGTGTTTTTTGCACACATAAAAAATAAATTACTTGGACAAATCAATCATATATGTACATTCTCATGCCAGGAAAAAAGCAAGAAATTATCAGCATATCATTATACACAACAGCTACAATTGATAGTACAGTGACTGTGTACATTATGTATTTAAAGACTTTGTTATCAGTAAAAGCACTTCCAAAGATATTTAAAGAAATACAGTGTTATTAGTTAAAGCAATTCAAATGAGTATTAAAGAAAGACTTTGTTATCAGTTAAAGCACTTTCAAAGAGATTTAAACCATTGTCGTGACGTCAGCCTATTCATTTACCGTGGATTCTTTTTCTAGAATCAACGCTTCCTAAATCTGTCGCTTAAATGGACTCACCAAATTATATTGAATTGTTTCCTTTGTGTGACTAATTTCATTAAGTTTGAATTGGTTTATTTACTGATTTCTGTTCACTAATGGAATTAATTTAAAAACTTACCTTCAATTTCTGCAATTTTTATATACCCTTCACTGGGAATCGAACCCCTCCTTGAAATCTGCTATGTGTGACTGACATCAACACATCGACGAAACCTCTCAGCTACCTATGGGTTGCAATTTAAATGTCTAGTTTATATATATATAGATGAACATATGATACACATCGGTACAATGGACACACAGGGCTTGTACCTTTATGTATACATAATAGACAATCGTACAGTATAAGCTGGTAGCCAAGAGGTTAACAAGGTTAATACCAATGACTTAAACAGTCAAGTTAAAGGTAGAGACTTGTTAGTATAGGTTCGAATCCCTGTATTCTCTTTGTTGTCCCTATTCTCTAGTTGTTTGCGTTTTTCTTATTTTGTATGTTACTGTGGATATTTTTTGTAATATTAGCGTGTTTTCCCCTTTTTTTTTTTGATTATTATTGGCTATTTTACATAATTGAAAAGAAAATGATTACATTCAATTTGTCCATTTTTGTTTTATAAATATAGTTTACTTTCATATGTTTTACTACATATATTTACAAATGTTTTTCACAAATCCTGTAAATCGTGATGTGTAAATCGTGATGTGTCTAGAATAAGGCTTTATTATATGTACTTATTATATGTACTTAGAAATAAGATCGAATATCCTCCGGGCTCATGGTTTCTTTTTCAAGAATCAACGCTTATTCATTGTATCTTTATTACTTATTCTTTTTCTTTGCCAAGTTTCAATGGATGTTTATTTTCAATGTTAGTTTTTGTGCGTGTATAAAATGTGCCATGGACAATACTTTTACAATTCAATAAAATTACAATTAATTCAATTCCTGAGAAATTGTGGTTATTGTAAAAAATGTTTTTTTATTTTGATAGATACCAAAGATAGATGATCCTAGTTCTGTATGGACACAGGTCAGGGAATATGCCAAGCAATTTGAAAAAGACAAGAAGGACAATTGACCTTGTAGTTTATCCATTGACCAGATGTGACATGACATTCCATGAGTTCATTCTAACTTGCTATTTACAGTCTGCCTTTCATTCCTACAATCATGACGATCAAGACAATTACAGTTATCAAATATGAGTGATTTGTAATGTTAGTTGTCATACAAAAATTCATTTTTTACAAAATGGTTGATCATTTGTATGTTTGTTAGTTCTATAACCATGATAACTGATAATTTAAGATGACTGGGCATTGAATATAAATTATGTATATTGTTAATTGTTGTTGACATCAAAATTATAATTAAAATGTCCATATTTTGTTTTCTTACCTCAGTAATTATGTTACACACTGGAGAATTAGGTGGCTGATCGTTGATAGTTTCTGCTGAATTAATTTACAGCATTTATAGACCTGGGGCCATATAGAGCTTGAAATATTGTATGATTGTTGAAGACTCTATGTTGCCCTCTAGATGTCATTTTGGTGAATATTGTGGTTGGGTTGCTGTCTCATTGATATATACCCTACAAGTCAATTTATTTATACTAGATGGCCATCATGGAAATTTTGGTTTGCTGTAAATGCCAAAAGACAAAGAAGTCCTTACGAAAGTCCGAAGCTACAGTTCAAGGTTAATTTCTTGATTTGACCTTTCCCCGGACGTTGATCCTCCGATACTTTGGGTAAATGGAAGCTACAGTTCAAGGTTAATTTCTTTATTTGACCTTCCCGGATGTTGATCCTCTGATACTTTGGGTAAATGGAAGCTACAGTTCAAGGTTAATTTCTTGATTTGAACTTGGTGGATGTTGATCCTCTGATACTCTGGGTAAATGGAAGCTACAGTTCAAGGTTAATTTCTTGATTTGACCTTGGTGGATGTTGATTCTCTGATACTTGGGTAATGGAAGCTACAGTTCAAGGTTAATTTCTTGATTTGACCTTCCCCGATGTTGATCCTCTGATACTCTGGGTAAATGGAAGCAAAACAGCTTGACCTAAAAATTGTATGATGCTGAATTTTAACTAGATTTTGAGATTGCCAAAAAATTTCAGTTGGATAATTAGTCTGTCTCTAATCATGCTAATAGAAAAGAAGGAATATGATGCATTAATTCATGACACAAAATCCCTACATGGACAAGACAAAACCCAATGCAAAAGAATAACTTTTTTGGTTGTTCCTCATCTATTTGTCTATCTGAATAAACTTTTAACAGAATGCTATCTTGATTTTTATACGACCGCAAAAAAATTTTGTGGTCGTATATTGGTATGACGTTGGCGTCGTCGTCCGGCGTCGTCGTCGTCCGAAGACGCATTGGTTTTCGCACTCTAACTTTAGTTTAAGTGAATGGATCTCTATGAAATTTTACCATAAGGTTCAATATCACAAAAGGAAGGTTGGGATTGATTTTGGGGTTATAGTACCAACAGTTAAGGAATTAGAGGCCAAAAGGGGCCAAAATAAGCATTTTGTAACTTCCAGACATAACTTGTGTGTTAGTGTATGGATCTCTGACATTGTACCACAAGGTTCCATATCACAAAGGGAATGCTAGGATTGATTTTTGGGGTAATTACCTCGAAATTTTAGGAATTAGGGGCCAAAAAGGGCAAAAACAAGCATTTTCTAGTTTCATGACAATAACTTGTGTGTAAGTGTATGGATCTTTCTGAAATTGTACTACAAGGTTCCATATTACAAAGGAAACCTGGAATTGAATTTGGGGTAATTGCCTGAAACGTTTAGGAATTAGGGGCCAAAAGGGCCAAAATAAGCATTTTCTAGTTTCCAGACAATAACTTGTGTTCAAGTGTATGGATCTCTCTGAAATTGTACTGCAAGGTACCATACCTCAAAGGGAAGGCTTGGATTGAGTTTATGGTAATGAATCATAAGGGGTTCAAAAATTTGGGGGATTTTTTTTCCCTTTTTTCCTTTTTTCTTTAAAATTTTCCATTTTAAGTTGGTTATTTCTGATTTATATTTAAAAGCAAATAATAATGATATGGCAGGAGATACACACCAAACAGGATGTGTAAATTATTATATAATAAGTATTGTGCAATAGCAAGAAATTTTCAATTGCACAGTATTGCGCAATAGCAAGAAATATCCAATAGCACAATATTGCGCAATAGCAAGAAATTGTCAAGTGTACAGTATTGCTAATAGCAAGAAAAATTCAATTGCACAGTATTGCGCAATTGCAAGAAATATTCAATTGCACAGTATTGTGCAAAAGAAGATACTTTGTATAAATTGCTTATTTCTTGACCAATTTCAATGGGGTTTTATTCTTGAACTCTTGGGTTCTTTAATATGCTGAATCTAACCATGTATTAAGTTTTGGATTTTGGGCCCCGTTTTAAATTGGTCCACATTGAGGTCCAAAGGGTCTAAAATTAAACTTTGTTTGATTTCATTAAAATTGAATTAATGGGGTTCTTTGATATGCCGAATCTAACCGTGTATTTAGATTCTTAATTTTTGGTCCCGTTTTCAAATTGGTCTACATTAAGGTCCAAAGGGTCCAAAATTAAACTTAGTTTAATTTTAACAAAATTGAATTTTAGGGTTCTTTGATATGCTGAATCTAAACATGTATTTAGATTTTGATTATGGGCCCAGTTTTCAAGTTGGTCCAAATCGGGTAGTGAATGGATCTCTATGAAATTTTACCATAAGGTTCAATATCAAAAAGGAAGGTTGGGATTGATTTTGGGGTTATAGTACCAACAGTTAAGGAATTAGAGGCCAAAAGGGGCCAAAATAAGCATTTTGTAACTTCCAGACATAACTTGTGTGTTAGTGTATGGATCTCTGACATTGTACCACAAGGTTCCATATCACAAGGGAATGCTAGGATTGATTTTGGGGTAATTACCTCAAATTTTAGGAATTAGGGGCCAAAAGGGGCAAAAAACAAGCATTTTCTAGTTTCATGACAATAACTTGTGTGTAAGTGTATGGATCTTTCTGAAATTGTACTACAAGGTTCCATATTACAAAGGAAACCTGGAATTGAATTTGGGGTAATTGCCTGAAACGTTTAGGAATTAGGGGCCAAAAGGGGCCAAAATAAGCATTTTCTAGTTTCAGACAATAACTTGTGTTCAAGTGTATGGATCTCTCTGAAATTGTACTGCAAGGTACCATACCTCAAAGGAAGGCTTGGATTGAGTTTGGGGTAATGAATCATAAGGGGTTCAAAAATTTGGGGGAGTTTTTTTTCCCTTTTTCCTTTTTCTTTAAAATTTTCCATTTTAAGTTGGTTATTTCTGATTTATATTTAAAGCAAATAATAATGATATGGCAGGAGATACACACCAAACAGGATGTGTAAATTATTATATAATAAGTATTGTGCAATAGCAAGAAATTTTCAATTGCACAGTATTGCGCAATAGCAAGAAATATCCAATAGCACAATATTGCGCAATAGCAAGAAATTGTCAAGTGTACAGTATTGCATAATAGCAAGAAAAATTCAATTGCACAGTATTGCGCAATTGCAAGAATATTCAATTGCACAGTATTGTGCAAAAGAAGATACTTTGTATAAATTGCTTATTTCTTGACCAATTTCAATGGGGTTTTATTCTTGAACTCTTGGGTTCTTTAATATGCTGAATCTAACCATGTATTAAGTTTTTGGATTTTGGGCCCGTTTTAAATTGGTCACATTGAGGTCCAAAGGGTCTAAAATTAAACTTTGTTTGATTTCATTAAAATTGAATTAATGGGGTTCTTTGATATGCGAATCTAACCGTGTATTTAGATTCTTAATTTTGGTCCGTTTTCAAATTGGTCTACATTAAGGTCCAAAGGGTCCAAAATTAAACTTAGTTTAATTTTAACAAAATTGAATTTTAGGGTTCTTTGATATGCTGAATCTAAACATGTATTTAGATTTTTGATTATGGGCCCAGTTTTCAAGTTGGTCCAAATCGGGTCCAAAATTAAACTTTGTTTGATTTCAACAAAAATTGAATATATGGGGTTCTTTGATATGCTGAATCTAACCATGTATTTAGATTTTTGATTTTGGGCCCCTTATCAACTTTGTCCACATTGAGGTCAAAAGGGTCCAAAATTAAACTTTGTTTGATTTCATCAAAATTGAACTCTTGGGGTTTATTTAAAGATTTTATAACTTTACTTGAAATGTTGTTTAATTTTTACAGTTGCTGCATTCTATAATTATGCCCATTGCAATATTTCAAAAATTATGAATAAAGCTTTAGTTGACTTTGGAGTGAAACTGGAAATGCTTTTAGAAAATAACACATTTTCCGTGGAGAAGAGTCATATAATCATGCAAATTTACTATCTACATTGAAATACAGGTCAAGTTCAATTTTCACTGTTACTACAATTACAATTCTAGGTTCACACCAACGGAGTTGTCTCAAAAGGATAAAAATTATGGATTCTTCAGAACTTTGCCTTGGAATCGGAACATTTTACTTTGAGCATTACTACTTACTTGGAAATACAAATCAAGTTCTATTTTCAACATGTTCATTGTTTCCACAATCACTGTTCTAGAGTTATTTCCCTGGAATTGTCTTAAAATGAAAAAAAAAATCCTTTCTGGATGATACCAATATTTTTCATTGGAGTAGAACATTATTGGAATAGAACATTATAACTAGCTTACTAGTATTTAGCTCTGCAGAGTTTTGGTCCTTTAGTAGTCTCTTTCAGTTTGTATTTCAGGAAACATCTATAGTGACTGTGCCACAACTATTCACTTGTTTCAATGACTATCCTTCTTTGTTGATAGCTGGAGTGCTTACATGAAGCTGCATGGATGAAAACATGACTATGCAAAACATTAAACACTCCTCTTTGCTGTCATTTATTTGGTAACATTGACATGTATCTGTCTATACATATACTTTAAGCTTGGGTTGTAAGGTTGCTGTCAGTTATTTGGTAACATTGACATGTATCTATCTATACATATACTTTCATCTTGGGTTGTAGGGTTGCTGTCAGTTATTTGGTAACATTGACATGTATCTATCTATACATATACTTTAAGCTTGGGTTGTAGTGTTGCTGTCAGTTATTTGGTAACATTGACATGTATCTATCATTTCTATCTATACATATACTTTCACCTTGGGTTGTAGGGTTGCTGTCAGTTATTTGGTAACATTGACATGTATCCATCTATACATATACTTTCACCTTGGGTTGTAGGGTTGCTGTCAGTTATTTGGTAACATTGACATGTATCTATCTATACATATACTTTCAGCTTGGGTTATAATGTTGCTGTCAGTTATTTGGTAACATTGACATGTATCTGTCTATACATATACTTTAAGCTTGGGTTGTAAGGTTACTGTCACATTGATGTTTCCCTCTTCATTCGTATGACTTGTTACTGAAACATTTTCCAGGATGACATATCAAAGACAGTAGTAATAATAAAACAATGATAAAATTAGTATAATATATAATAATGTAGGGCCAATGTTAAATTAGATATATATATTAAACTAGTGGTGTATCTGAAATGTTATATTTTATCCAGAAAATTACACATACCATCTCCAAAGGAGCTCTGTGTTAATGATATCACCTCCAAAGGAGCTCTGTGTTAATGATATCACCTCCAAAGGAGCTCTGTGTTAATGATCCACCTCCAAAGGAGCTCTGTGTTAATGATACCACTTACAAGGGAGCTCTGTGTTAATGATACCACCTCCAAAGGAGCTCTGTGTTAATGATACCACCTCCAAATGAGCTCTGTGTTAATGATACCACCTCCAAAGGAGCTCTGTGTTAATAATACTACTTACAAGGGAGCTCTGTGTTAATGATACCACCTCGAAAGGAGCTGTGTTAATGATACCACTTACAAAGGAGCTCTGTGTTAATGATACCACCTTCAAAGGAGTTCTGTGTTAATGATACCACCTCCTAAGGAGCTCTGTGTTAATGATACCACCTTCAAAGGAGTTCTGTGTTAATGATACCACCTCCTAAGGAGCTCTGTGTTAATGATACCACGTACAATGGAGCTCTGTGTTAAAGATAGCACATACAAGGGAGTTCTGTGTTAATGATACCACTTACAAGGGAGCTCTGTGTTAATGATACCACTTACAATGGAGCTCTGTGTTAATGATACCACTTCCAAAGGAGCTCTGTGTTAATGATACCACATCAAAAGGAGATCTGTGTTAATGATACCACTTACAAGGGAGCTCTGTGTTAATGATACCACATCAAAAGGAGCTCTATGTTAATGATACCACTTACAAGGGAGCTCTGTGTTAATGATACTACTTACAAGGGAGCTCTGTGTTAATGATACCACTTTCAAAGGAGTTCTGTGTTAATGATACCACCTCCAAAAGAGCTCTGGGTTAATGATACCAACTCCGAAGGAGCTCTGCGTTTATGATACCACCTCCAAAGGAGCTCTGGGTTAATGATACCACCTCCAAAGGAGCTCTGTGTTTATGATACCACCTCCAAAGGAGCTCTGGGTTAATGATACCAACTCTGAGGGAGCTCTGTGTTATTGATACCACTTACAAGGGAGCTCTGTGTTAATGAAACCACTTACAAGGGAGCTCTGTGTTTATGATACCACCTCCAAAGGAGCTGTGTGTAAATGATACAACCTACCAAGGAGCTCTGTGTTAATGATACCACCTTCAAAGGAACTCTGTGTTAATGATACCACTTACAAGGGAGCTCTGTGTTAATGATACCACCTCCAAAGGAGTTTTGTTAATGATACCACCTCTAAAGGAGCTCTGTGTTAATGATACCACCTCCAAAGGAGTTCTGTGTTAATGATACCACCTCCTAAGGAGCTCTGTGTTAATGATACCACTTACAAGGAGCTGTGTGTTAATGATACCACCTCCAAAGGAGCTCTTGTGTTAATGATACCACCTCCAAAGGAGCTCTGTGTTTATGTTACCACCTCCAAAGGAGTTCTGTGTTGATGAAGCCACCTCCTAAGGAGCTCTGTGTTAATGATACTACTTACATAGGATCTGTGTTAATGATAACACCTCCAAAGGAGCTCTGTGTTAATGATACCACTTACAAGGGAGTTCTGTGTTAATGATACCACGTACAAGGGAGCTCTGTGTTAATGATACCACCTCCAAAGGAGCTGTGTTAATGGTACCACCTCCAAAGGAGCTCATTGTTAATGATACCACTTACAAGGGAGCTCTGTGTTAATGATACCACCTCCTAAGGAGCTCTGTGTTAATGATACTACTTACAAGGAGCTCTGTGTTAATGATACCACCTCCAAAGGAGCTCTGTGTTAATGATACCACTTACAAGGGAGTTCTGTGTTAATGATACCACATCAAAGGAGCTATGTGTTAATGATACCACCTACAAAGGAGCTCTGTGTTAATGATACCATATACAATGGAGCTCTGTGTTAATGATAGCACATACAATGGGAGCTCTGTGTTAATGATACCACCTCCAAAGGAGCTCTGGGTTAATGATACCACGTACAATGGAGCTCTGTGTTAATGATACCACTTACAAAGGAGCTCTGTGTTAATGATACCACCTCCAAAGGAGCTCTGTTAATGATACCACCTCCAAAGGAGCTCTGTGTTAATGATACCACTTACAAGGAGCTCTGTGTTAATTTTGTAATGAATTACTTACTTATTGGTAGACAACAAATTCATTTGGCTATGTAAATTAGTATGACCGGACAGCAAAAACTAGGTCACTGATATATATGTAGCCTTATCTGTTTTGTTACCGGATGAAGATATTTGAATGTTAACAGAGCTGTTTAATGTCCTGTACATTTCCAATGTCACAATGCTTATGTATTACATCACAATAAAAGGTTCAATGGTGTCAATCAAAATGAACCTAAAATTGGTCTATTTGACTGGGAAATCATGGTACTAGTATTTTATTGCAACCAGTATAATAACCTTTAATTTTCATGTCAAGATTTTCTATATTTTAGTCTTAGATACATGATTTCTTTTATTAGTTGTTATTGGCTTTGAACTAGCTGTCAGTAACTACGTAGTACTCTCAGATCTATACTTTGTGACTGTGTCTTTTTGTTGTTAGGATGTATAAATACCCTGCCACATCCGGTCAGTGTTTTGTTAGATTTTTTCTTTGTATCAATCTGATGAGTTAGGCCATTGTATAATCTGTTCTTATGCTGTGATAACACTACTGTCTTAGGTTATGGGAGGGGAGCTCTGTGTTTAATGATACCACCTGTCCCAAGGAGCCTGTAGTTCAGTGGTTGTTGTTGGTTCATGTCTGTCATATTTGATACGTAAATTGTTCCGTTATAAATTAGGTCGTTAGCTCTGAATTGTTCATATTTTCATGTCAGGGCCTAGCCAAAGGATTGTTCTGTGTTAATGATATCCACTTTACAACTTGGGTGGAGCTCTGCAATCATGCATACCTCATCTCCTTATTTTTACATTGGGCATTATTTTCTATTAACCAGCTTCAAACTGTGTTAATGATATCACCTCCAAAGGAGCTCTGTGTTAATGATACCACCTCCAAAGGAGTTCTGTGTTAATGATACCACCTCCAAAAGAGCTCTGGGTTAATGATACCAACTCCGAAGGAGCTCTGTGTTAATGATACCACTTACAAGGGAGCTCTGTGTTAATGATACCACCTCCAAAGTAGCTCTGTGTAAATGATACAACCTCCGAAGGAGCTCTGTGTTAATGATACCACCTCCAAAGGAGCTCTGTGTTAATGATAGCACTTACAAGGGAACTCTGTGTTTATGATACCACATCAAGAGGAGCTATGTGTTAATGATACCACTTACAAAGGAGCTCTGTGTTAATGATAACACCTCCAAAGGAGTTGTGTTAATGATACCACCTCCAAAGGAGCTCTATGTTAATGATACCATCTCCAAAGGAGTTCTGTGTTAATGATACCACCTCCTAAGGAGCTCTGTGTTAATGATACCACTTACAAGGGAGGTCTGTGTTAATGATACCACCACCAAAGGAGCTGTGTTAATGCTACCACCTCCATAGGAGCTCTGTGTTATTGATACCACTTACAAGGGATTTCTGTGTTAATGATATCACCTCCAAAGGAGCTCTGTGTTAATGATACCACCTCCAAAGGAGCTGTGTTAATGATACCACCTCCAAAGGAGCTCTGTGTTAATGATACCACCTCCTATGGAGCTCTGTGTTAATGATACCACTTACAAGGGAGCTCTGTGTTAATGATACCACTTCCAAAGGAGCTCTGTGTTAATGATACAACTTACAAGGGAGCTCTACGTTAATTTTGATAATAAATTAAATACTTATTGGTAGACAACAAATTCATTTGGCTATGCCTAAATAAGTAGGACTGGACAGCAAAAAGTAGGTCACTGATATCTACAAATATGTACCCTTATTTCTACCCGACTGAAGATAGGATCTGAATGTTAACAGAACTGTTTAATGTCCTGTACATTTCCAATGTCACAATGCTTATCATCACAATAAAAGGCTTTTGTTTAATGGTGTCAATCAAAATGAACCTAAAATTGGTCTATTTGACTGGGAAATCATGGTATTTTATTGCAACCAGTATAATAACAAACTTTAATTTTCATGTCAAAATTTTCTATATATTAGTCTTTGATACGTGATTTCTTTTATTAGTTGTTATTGTCTTTGAACTAGTTGTCAGTAACTGCGAGTACTCTCAGATCTATACTTTTTGTCTTTTTTGTTGTTAGGATGTATAAATGCCCTGTCACATCTGGTCAGTGTTTTTGTTAGATTTTTTTCTGCTTTGTATCAATCTGATGAGTTAGGCCATTGTATAGTTTTTTCTTATGTTGTGCTGTAACACTATTGTCTTAGGTTAGGGGAGGGTTGAGCGCTCACAAAAATGTTTAACCCGCCGCATTCTTTATGTGCCTGTCCCAAGTCAGGAGCCTGTAGTTCAGTGGTTGTTGTTGGTTCATGTCTGTCATATTTGTTTTTCGTAAATTGTTTCGTTATAAATTAGGCCGTTAGTTTTCTCAATTGAATTGTTTCATATTTTCATGTCAGGGCCTTTAATAGCCAACTATATGGTATGGGTTTTTCTCATCGTTGAAGGCCGTACGGTTACATATAATTGCTTGCATCCACTTTATTTGAACTTGTGTGGATAGTTGTCTCGTTGGCAATCATGCATACCTCATCTCCTTATTTTCACATTGGGCATTATTTTTCTATTAACCAGCTTCAAAACAATAAATAGATATATTACTTTTATTTTCTGATTTCTTGGACAATATTCAACAATTTTTTCATCATAAATTCATTTCATCAATAGTACAAAATGATGTAATATACATTTTAAAAATATTGCACAATTTATTCATCACAAAAAAATCACATCACAATCATATTTTATGATTAATATTAAAAAACAAATTTTGTACAAATACCATAAATTTGTCAATTTTCAGACACCACAGAAATATTTTTTCATGTATACTTCTATTTTACCATACGATAGGTAACATATACAGGTAGGGGTACACCCTCCCCTAAAAAGAGAACAAATTTGTAAATTTATAGGTAAAATTACAGCCAATATGATCCTACTCCTAATTCTCAGGAGCCCCCTCCCCCCTTCCCATCCCTTCCTCCTTTTACATCAAATCCTACATTCCCTCATAATGCCTGAAATAAGTATTTAGATCAGTATGCTAATGTACGTTACTATATGAATATATGGGGTATATGTCAATGAGACAGCAACCTAACTACACAAACAACCCTAATTCATCTAGAAGTCAAAATTCAGTCTTAAAAAATAGATTGGTGTTTATGTAATATATATGTTAAACTTTCAATCATCCAGTGTCTATTAAATTCAACAAAAATTATCAAAAGATCTGCCATCTGCCTATCTCTAAATAAAAATGTTACAATATAACATTTATACATCACACCTTCTTGCTTTGGTTATATACACACAGATACAGGTTCTTAATTGTACGCTACATAAAAAATTTTGTATAATGTCTTGCTATCAACTGTTATCAACTGAGAATAAATTGATTCGCTGTGCGCAGCTGGATACGACTGCAGATGTCCAACCCTGAAAAGTTGCGGCCAAAATGGACACATTATTCGTTCTTGATACAGGTCTGAATTTGGATTGTAATTAAATATTTGACACATAATAGGTTTCTGACACAGAATAAGTGTAGTCAAAGAACTTAAAATTGGTTATATGATTTGAATTTATATTCAATTTTTTGCTTTTGTGCAATACACTATGCTGTTGTGAATTGCCCTCCCCCCCCAAAAAAAAAAAATTTACCCTTTTTTTTTGCTTTTGTGCAATACACTATGCTGTTGAATATTACCCGCCCCAAAAAAAAATATTTGAAGAAATTTTACTTTCTGAAAATCTGAAATGAGAAAAATTGTAGCCCCCTCCAATTCTTATTTACATCCCCCCACAAATTTTTTCAACTCCCCCTTTCCCTTATTCCAAAAATAATCTCAATTCAAATTTCTAATGGAGTTTGCAACCATAACTACTCATTTAAATACATCATAAAATATTAAAATATAAAATGACATACAGTGATGGTTAAAATTAATATTAATAATTAATAGTAACTTCTAAAATAAATTTACAGCTAATCATCTCAAGACAATCATCATTTCTAAATACATAATTTACAAGCAGTGTAAGGGAGGTAATCAAACATATACACAACAGTATTCTTTAAATAGATTGGATTACCTCCCTTACACTGCTTTTAAATTGTCTAAATTGTTCTTTAACCATAAAAACCCTTGTTTTTCCCCCTTTTTTGCCCCTAATTGCTAAATGGTTTGAGCCGTAACCCCCATAACCATCCCTTTGTTGTATGGAAACTTGTGGTATAATTTCAGAGAGATTCATACACTTAAACACAAGTTATTGTCTGGAAACTGCAAAAATGCTTATTTGGGACCCTTTTTTGGACCCTAATTCCTAAAACCTCTAAAATCAATCCCAACCTTCCTTTTGTGGTTATAAACCTTGTGTTAAAATTTTATTGATTTCTATTTACTTATACTAAAGCTATTATCCGGAAACCATCTGTCTTCGGACGACGATGACGACGACAACGTGATACCAATATACGACCAAAAATTTTTAATTTTGCGGTCGTATAAAAATACCTCGAGTTACCCACCAACCTTTAGTGAATAAAGATCTCTATTCCCATGTTCAAATGCACAATAACAGAAGAATGCAATGGTTATGACATGCAGAAAAGGACCTATACAAAAATATAGACGACAAAAAGTAACTATGGCCTTTCAACATGTCTCAAACTTTTTTCATACAGACATAAAGTGATCTATACATAAAGACAAAAAACAACTAACTAGACCTGTTTCACAAGTCTCATATTTCACTTTCTGTTTAATCTTGATTTTTTTGTTAATTTATTAGCGATTATTGATATAAGTTTTAACTGAAACATATATCCTATAAAAGAGAAGGCACTTATATAATGTATTCTTTAAAAAAATCCAATATTTTGGTGAAAGAGGTATTATCAACCCTGATAACTAAATATGGACATGGTTGGTTCTTATTCAAATCAATAATGAATGTCATATATAGCACATACAGGGTTAGAATATATCTAAATGCTAAGTGAGAATAAAAAATACAATATCAATTTTTTATAGATTTGAACAACCTGTTATTTTCTTAGTAATCTAGCCTCATATTATTACATATCATTCAAATAAAACATTTGTCATAAGTCATAAATAAAATGACATTTTCTTAATATTATATATATATTATAACATGTGCTTAATATTGTATAAATGACATGAGCTTATAACATTTGTTGTTAAAGAGATTCAAAGAATATTGAAATGTTCTAATGATTAAAATTTCAAACTGTTTAAACAGACAAGTAATGGTGGTAATTTATGAACAACCTTGGGTAAAACCTGAACCAAAACACCTTCTGATTTTCATTGAAAGATGTTTGCTTATAGCATAAATAACAACCAATTTTCGTTGTTAATTATAAATATGTTGGATAGTATGCACTGTATACAGCAGAATAACGGGAGACAACTCTCTCAATTTCAGGCAATTCATTGATAAATATATGATTATTTTTGTGAAAAAAATTGATAGGATAAAAAAGTAATAATTACAAATTGTTTAGCACCATCACTATAAACAAAATTTATCTACTGTAATACCATCACAATTTTTAATGATGTGGCATAACAGAGCCATCAATCATTCAATTTGTTTATATTGTAAAGTGAATCTTGTAATTTTTTTGTGTGTGGAAAAATAAATGATTTATCCATTGCACATTTGTATATATATCTATCCATAATTAAGAAGTTCTCTCATTTGCATTTTACATTTTTCATTGGAAATCTGTTAAATGAACTAAGCATTTAGATAGAACTTTGAATTGAGAATTTTCTAAACTTTAGACACATCATATGCAGATCTGAAAATTATTTTTTAGGATATTCAACAATGTTTAAAACTTTGCAAATAGCAAGAAAAACAGCACCTATTACAAGGATCCTATCAATAGATTTGGACTGGAATACATTAAAACACAGAAATCTTCATACAGATCCATTTCCATTGCTTCATACTTTCCTTTCTGTATAGTAAGGAAAAGAAATAATTTATAACCCTTCAAAATATTTATTTGTTTCCCATCTAACTATATGGGCTCAATTAAATAAATTAAGCGATTCAGTGATCACTATTAATATAAAGAAATGAAGATTTCAAGAGAATGTGACAATTGCAAGAAAAAAAATTATTTCATTTTCTGCCTAAAAATGTTATGTTAAGATAATTAAAGGGGAAACAAGTAACTTTTAAAATATTGGTTATACCAACGAAATATTTTAAGACAACAATTGTATTTTTAACATTAAATATGAACCTCATTTTCGGCTATATATATATAGAAATAATGACAGAATGTGAAAGATACTAAAAATGTGAATTGACTAGAACTAGTATAATGTTACAGTTTGTTCCCTTTTATTCACAACCATTACACTCATGCTGCCCTTGAATGGACTGACAAATTCTAAGGCAGGTTATTCAGTATTTTTGGAGATTCGTAAAGCCTCACTAGCATTTTAATTCATTGAATTTGTTAATATTCATTTTAGATATAAATGTTTTAATATTAAATTGTAAGCATTCAGTAACAACAATTTGTATTGGATTTCTAACCTGTGACTGCTGTTGTCATAATGTTGACTGCCAAAAAATTAAATCCATTTATCAGTTACTGTGAAAGTACTTTTATTTGTGGGCACCAATTTTCGTGGTTTGAGCAAAAGTTACATGTTTGTGGGTTCTTAAATACATGGATTTTAGTTTTCTGAAGATAAAAAATGAAGTGAAGAATATGAAGCCATCAGAAACGAAGGTTCTTAAAAATAATCAACTGTTGTTTTATATTGATTTGTGGGACATTGCAAAATAAGGTGTTCATTTTTACTTACTTGTTCGTCTTTCATTATTAAATAACAACATTCATTAAATTTTAATAAAACAATTGCTTTTGGATATAAGCTATGCTTACACATTGTCTCGATTAAAGGATATTGCAAAGTAAACATTTTAATTGTTTCACAGGTGAAATCAGAAGTGATGACACTAATTAACCTGAAATCAACAGATTAATGTACAGCAAAGGTGTCAATTGGGCCGTAAACATGTCACCTTAAGAAAAACGGTTACATAAAAAAATGCTACAAATATACTTTGAATTGTAGAATTTAATTCTTTTGAAATAAAAAAAGCAAGCCCAATATGATTTTTTTTTCGTATGAGAATTATGAGGAGATAAAACGATCACTTTATCATCCAGCATGTCATCACCGGAAATCTGACTCTCAACGATCAAAACTATTATTTTTATTAGAATTAAAAGGTTAAAAGTCGTACAGTTTAGGTTTTTTCAAGGATTAAATTGGTAAACTCCTGTCTGAAGTTGTAAATATAGTCCATAGTGTGTTTGCTTATATTCGATGTATTTTCTAGATTAAATCAACAATGCCCATATCCATGTACTAAAACCTACATGGGGATCTTTCCTTCTATGTCTTGATTTACACAACAATTTTTATATTTCTTTGGACACTTAAATTTGTGGATCAAGCCATCCACGAAAACCACCAAAAATTGGTACCCCACAAATATAAGTACTTTCACAGTAAATAAAAATAAATGGAGAATGTGTCCCCATGGACACAGATGATGCCCCCGCTTGCATACAACATTTTAAAGGGACATAACTCAAGAGCGATAAAAGTGACGCTACCCAAATTTGTACTTGATCTGAGTTTTATGGTAATAAGTATTATGTACAGGTATCATAATGTTTGGTTGGGACAAACTTAAGTTACAGAACGGAAACTAAAAATTTTGCAATTTTTCGATTTTTAAAGGGGCATATCTTGATAATGATTAAAGTGACGCCACCAAAATTCAAATTGATCTGTATTTCGTGGTAAAAAGCATTGTGTATAAGTTTCATAACATTTGATTGAGGCAACTTGAGTTAGAGAACGGAAACTAAAAATTTTGCATTGTTTTCCATTTATAAAGGGGAATAACTCATGAATGGTTAAAGTGACCCCACCAAAATTCAAACTTGATCTGTGTTTATTGGTAATAAGCATTGTGTATAAGTTTCATAACATTTGGTTGAGGCAAACTTAAGTTAGAGAATGGAAACTACAAATTTTGCAATTTTTCCATTTATAAAGGGGCATAACTCTAGAACGGTTAAAGTGAAGCCACCAAAATTCAAACTTGATCTGTGTTTTGTGGTAATAAGCATTGTGTATAAGTTTCATAACATTTGGTTGAGGCAAACTTCAGTAAGAGAACGGAAACTAAAAATTTTGCAATTTTTCCATTTATAAAGGGGCATAACTCTAGAATGGTTAAAGCGATGCCACCAAAATTCAAAATTGATCTGTGTTTTGAGGTAATAAGCATTGTGTATAACATTTGGTTGCGGCAAACTCAAGTTAGAGAACAGAAACCAATTTTGGGACGTACGTACAGACGGACAAGGGAAAACTTAATGCCCCCTCCGCTACGGCGGGGGCATAAAAAAAATATAAAAAACTTTGCTCAGGTTGCTATCTCTTGAATTTGAAGAAGCTACTGTCCCCAATTTGTAAAATTTCATGTAGGTTTGACAAGGTTATTTTTAAAGTTTTGAAATCTTTAACCACATACTACCTAAATAATAGTAAAATACTGCAAAAGGATAAAAAAAATCAAATTAATACTCTTGATTATGAAGAAGATTTTGTAAATTTTTCCTGAAATTCCAAGGTTTGAAAACGTTATTAATACTTCAAAACTTTTACCCTCACTTGTATACAAATTTGAACTTGAAAAACTGTTAGTTTATTTAATGGTGAAAAATGGAAAAAACTATTTTAGTGCCAATTCTTCATCAAGAAGAAGCTTTCAAAGTTTCCTAAAATTCCATGAATGTTTGACAAAAAAAATTAATGTTTAAAAATAACTTTTAAACACAAGCTGTACCTCAATATTGACAAGATGACAAGATAATCTAGGATCACTATGTCTTGCCTTCTCAACATTTGCAAGTGGGACAAAATGGTTAAAATCTTCCCAAAAGTTAATATTTTGCAAATTTAAATATAAATATAAAAACTAAGGCCCACTTTGATAGCAAGTTGAAAATATTATTTAAAGTATGGTTCAGTTTAGAGGGCCTCTAATTGTTACCTGTCTGGGCCTTTTTGCCCTAATTTTGAATAAGTGTAACGAAACTTTATCAATTCCTAAATTCTTATCTAGTTTTCAATTTGGGCAGGTTTGTTAGCTTTTTATTATTTTCACTGCTTGTGACATAAAACAGGACAGACCATGATTCTTTTATAAGCACCTTGAAAACATAAAATAAAAAATCTGAATAAATAATTGCTATATTTTGTTGGCAACGAGAATCTAGAAATAAATTGATCTTGCCTTACGAAGTTAGCTTAAAGCAAAATAATATACATTGTATGTTTTGAAATCAATGTAAATGTGGAGGTTTATAAATGCAGTTTCACCAAAAAAAAAGCTTGAAATTGGTGTTAATAAAAGCTCTGATTAATTGCTGACCCTATGGTATACAAATGGCACAATCTGATTAATGACAACATACAATATTTATATAAAAATAAGTTTTTGATAATAAAAAGCTTGTCATACATCTGAGAATTATGTTTACAAAGCAAAGATTTGAGCAAAATAAAGTCTGGTAAAAGATGAATGAATGCACATATACTCTACATAGTACACAGAAATATATATAAAATAATAAGAAGTGGTATGATTGTCAATGTGACAACTATCTACCATATGTCAACATTTACCTAAACACTTAATAAATACAAAGGTGAGTGAAAATATATTTGTAATGTAAAAATAGTAAGAAAATTTTAAAGTTTGGGGTCTTAGACCTCTTTCTCTAAATTCTAGAACCATTAAGTGAAGAGTATATTGTCCTTTGTTTATATATTGTGTTTCCTAAGTATGTATTATACTTCTATAATTATGGAATCAGTTTGGAGATACATAAAATAAAACATTTCTTATTATCCCTGACCAACACATTTTTGTCAATTGCCTTAAATGTGTATTAATAAATAAACTTGACAAATAAATCACATTAACATATAACATATATCATACATAAAATAAAAGCACTAATGTATTGTTCAACAACATGTTAACATAGTCTTAAGTCATGAACAAAAAGAAAATGATGACGACAATTTAGTAATCTTCTCAAAATGTTGCAGTTTTGTTTTAGAATAGGTATGACTATATTTTTCTTTTGGTCATAGTGATTCAATTTCTTTGACCAATGGCTGTTAATTGACCCTTTGGTATACTCTTAAGTACTATTTTACTAAGAAACTGACATAAGCACAAAACTAGAGGTTGATCAACAGGTTTAAAGTTAAGGTCAGGTGATCCCTGTCAGACAGACATGTACACCTTATGAATTGAAATCAGTATCATACACCTATTTATAGAACAAATAAAGTTGACCTATGACTCATCAAAACTGATAAACTGATCAAAGCAAAAATGCTTAATGGTGATCACTGAACCATGAAAATGAGATCAAAGGTTAGATTCCCAATCTCAAATGTACACCTTATATATTTTTTTATATAATTACAATTCTATAGATCAAATTGACATTTGACCTTGACCATACTAACAAGAAAATATACACAAATTGTATCTTTAGCACTAGATCTTAGCTTGGTTTAAAGAGAGCCAAAGTCTTTGACTTCTGGCATTGAAAATGTTTACCTCGACAATGAGAGCATAGCTACTAATAAACCTCTGGTTTACCCTTGCCTTATATCAAAAAATGTAACTTTAGCTTATGACCTTGAGCTAATACACAAGGAAGTTATGATAACACATCCTTTGCTTCTAATATGAGAATATCACTTTGTTAATTAGATCCTCATTAATAATTTGATATATTTTGGTTAACACTATGTAAATATTAAAACAAATCTCCATTAGCCAACACTAATTTAATTCAGCAAAAACAATAATCACAACCAAGTTGTGACACTGTCAAGCTCAGCTCAAAACATAACCCTTCACAAAACATGGCAGAAACTGTCAAGCTCAGCTCAAAACATCACCCTTCACAAAACATGGCAGAAACTGTCAACCTCAGCTCAAAACATCACCCTTCACAAAACATGGCAGAAACTGTCAACCTCAGCTCAAAACATCACCCTCCACAAAACATGGCAGAAACTGTCAACCTCGGCTCAAAACATCACCCTCCACAAAACATGGCAGAAACTGTCAACCTTACCTCAAAACATCACCCTCCACAAAACATGGCAGAAACTGTCAACCTCAGCTCAAAACATCACCCTTCACAAAACATGGCAGTGATTGTATCAATTATGATAGATTACAGATATAAGAAGATGTGGTATGAGTGCCAATGAGACAACTCTCCATCCAAGTCAAAATTTATAAATGTAAACCATTATAGGTCAAAGTACGGTCTTCAACACGGAGCCTAGGCTCACACCGAACAGTAAGCTATAAAGGGCCCCAAAAATTACTAGTGTAAAACCATTCAAACGGGAAAAAGTTTTGTAATAAAAATCTGACAAATTGTTTCTTGTTTTTAAATACATAAAGACAATGGACAAAGTAATAGTGAACATTCTTTGGTAATTAGCACCATATGTAAGAGGTAAACTTTCACCTCATATAGAAGCAATCCTTAAATAAAGATTTTCTCTTTCATCACCTTAATAATCAATAAATTTCTTAAAATATTTTCTACCGTCAATACTTCCTGTTAAATTCACTTTTGACTATTAAACTTAATCAACACAAGACAGATGATATTTTCCTGTATCCTTCTTTACCAGTTTAGCTCATCCCAACTTATTTTTCAACAATCTAGGTAAGGAGTTTTCCAGACATAAATAATGGGAGGATCAAAACTCCCTTATATTTTTTTCAAGCTACTAGATGATATTTTACCAGTTTTTCTGATTTTCATGCATTATAGAAAACAATTTAAATTTTGTGGGTACTTTCACAAAATAAAAATGGAGTTCCAACCCTGAAATGGTGAATTGATGAATTAGTCAATCTGTTCACAATTACTATAATGCATATTGTTCGAATGACTGCTTTTATACTATAGAGGTTTAAGAATATTTCATTGCATTAATGCCCATCTTTTTTTATGTATGGGGGCATTTACAATTTACTGACAAGGTTTTCTTGGCCTTATACAAAGTTTTTTTAAACTGATAATGTCACCTGGAGACATTTGAATATTTTCAGATTTTACTATTTTTCTTATCAAAATATTATACTTCTATCAAATTCATTAACTTCAATTTTTGTTGATTTCAACTTAATCTGTCTTGAAGTTACAGAGGCGAAGGATATAAAATGATTAAATCTGTGAATTTTGATGTCAAATTACCAGTTTATGAACTTGCATAGTTCAACTGCATCCTATGCTACAAGGAACTGCTGAAAAACTAATGTATGTGTAATTAAGTAAATGCCCTGACTAATTAATAAAAGTCTTTAAGGTTACTGAATATGCATGTGACCTTCAGACTAATTATGCATGTGACATCTGACTAATTGAGAAGTACTATGCACTACCGGGAATATGTTAAAAATCTATGCAAAAATGTACAATATCACAAAGATTTCAAAAATATAAATAAATGTTCACATAATCTCATGACAATATTTTAAACAGACGAGATAAAGAGATTCTATTTATCAGCTGATGATTTGTATCGTCAGATCACTGTTTCTAGAGTCGTCTCCCCTACCCTCAGGTTTATCCTGATTATTTGTCTCTCTCTCAGTCAATGGCACTAAAGTGTTTGATGTAACAGTCTGATTATTGAGCAAATCAAATGAAAAGCTACGTCTAAATGAAGACCTTGTTGATGACTGCCGTCGTAACAATGGAGGCTTCCCTAAAACTGATTCATGGCTTCTTGCAAGAATTTGTAAAGCTGTGTCATAATTTGGAGGTGGTGTCATTGGTGGCTGGTCCTCTGATGGTGGTCTTAATGATCGATCCTTAAAAAAATATGCAGACAAATCTTTAAATATTATTTTAATAATTATAATATTAATGCTGATTCTTTCCATCTATAACTTAATGAAGGTATTACTTCCATAAATATGATCAATATATTGTCCTGCAATCTATCAGAATCATTTTACCAAAAAGTTGTCAAAAAATTTATTAGTATAAAAATAAGGAGACAAAAATGACATGGATGTAAGCAACTGTAGGGCACCATACGGCCTTCAACAATGAGCAAAGCCAATGCTGTAGAGCAAACTATATAAGATCCTGGAATGTATATATGTAACAAGTACATGAAAATAAACCATTCTGTCATAAAGGTCTTCAACATATAAATACAGCAAAACTTTTAACATATAGCTGCATTGCAGACCCATTGGTGGCCTTGGGCTGTTTTCTGCTCTTTGGTCGGGTTGTTATCTCTTTGACACATTCCCCGTTTTCATTCTCAATTCTATTAAGGGGTTTTTCCTTAAATTTTGAAGGCCTGTGGTGTGAAGTCTGTATTGTGGAAAACTTTATAACTAGAAACACATAAATATAGGATGCTTTTAGAATCTTAAATGTATATCAGGACAATCCAAATCTACTTTATTAACTTAACTCACTCTAAGCATCTGTGGTGTCGGTGGGTACAACCTAGTGTCTATGGCCTCATCATAGGCTGGAGGAGGCTCAAACAAAGACGATCTCTCTGGTTCCATATCATTATCTATTGAGGCTACAAATATAAATATAGCTTAACATGGTGGTGAAAAAGATGATAAGTAAAAAGACATTCCTTTCAACATATTCTATAAAACTGAAATATTTAACTAAGTAAATGAGGCGAATGAAACACAAATCTCAGGAAGGATACCAGTATGTAACATTCTAAATAAATATCTTAAATAATGTGTCACAGACTCATTATATTTTCTTAACTTTGCCTGTGTTTCACAGATAAACATCTATCATGTCTATTGTATGTTGCACAGAATAAATACATGTATAAATGCCATAAAAAATAACAGACAGAATCCCTAGATATAACAGACTTATATCAGGGTCAAGACAGAGTCCCGAGATATAACAGACTTATATGAGGGTCAAGACAGAATCCCTAGATATAAAAGACTTATATGAGGGTCAAGACAGAGTCCCGAGATATAACAGACTTATATGAGGGTCAAGACAGAAACCCTAGATTTTGTAGTTGAAAAAAGTAACTAACTTTTAGAAGATTTACTTTTACACAAGAATAAAGGATATTGGTTTGGCACCCACTTATATAGTTTTTACCTGGAAATTTGGTTCAGTCCATAATTCTTAAACTTAGATTTTTTCCTCAAGTTGCATAATCTCCATTATAAGTCAGTGCCCATTTCTGGATTATTAATTTGACTTCAAAATTTTAAACTAATTTGTGACAATCAAAGGTACATTACTATAGGACTTACTCTGATTTCTTAACCTTGACCTTGAAGCATTTCTCTGTCTTTGTTGAAAGCAGTATAAGACAATAAGGAAAATCACCACAGCTATTCCCACTACTATCATAATTAGTATCGTGTTCTGATTCATCAACTGTTCCTCAGCTGAAATTACAAGAAATTTACAACAAAAATCATACTGGTGTTCACTTATTTTGAGCTTTTAATAGAGCTATTTAAGTATTTATTAGGTAATGAAATCATTACACATAAAAACATTCTGGTCAGACCTCAAAACTAGGGTCAGTCAGAAACCCTAAACACATCAAATAACACTGTATTCCTTGTTTCCATCTCATTTATGCCTTAATGTCATAAAGACGATCATGATAATCTTGTTATAATTTGCAAGAAAAAGATCATCTGACCAGTCTTTTGAAATGAAAGGGTTATTGCACAAACAATGGACAATAAATTGTGGAGCAGAATAATATAAAGTTTAATTTAATTTATACCTGGAGCTATTTATTAGGTCCTAAAATCATTATTGCTCAGTTAAGACAGCTTACTGAAATTCTGGTTGGATTTCAAAATTAGGGTCAGTCAGGAAACTCTAATCACACATTACACTATATCTGTTTTTTTTGCCATTTCATTTATGCCTAAATGTACCTTTGTAATATGATGCTCATGATAATCTCATTATCATTTTGTCAGAAAAAAAAACCTATTTGACAGTCACAGACAATATATATAGCTTTACGATGAATGTCAATCTAAGAAAAACTTACGACACAGATCAATTTTTGAAATACATCTCCCATCATTACAAGTTTTCTCCCCTGAAAGCTCACACGAGCTGTACTCAGGTTCTTTGGGCACAGTTATGGTGGTCATGTTTCTAAATCTAATATGTTTTCCTAACCTGAAAAAATAACATTAATTTGAATCATGATAAACAGTTTATTTGTCAATAGATCTGACAGTGTACATAGTTAAATCTAGAGATCTGACAGTGTAAATAATTATACCTAGAGATCTGATAGTGTACATAGTTAAATCTAGAGATCTGACAGTGTAAATAATCAAATCTAGAGATCTGACAGTGGAAATAAATAAATCTAGAGATCTGACAGTGTACATAGTTAAATCCAGAGATCTGACAGTGTACATAGTTAAATCTAGAGATCTGACAGTGTACATAATTAAATCTAGAGATCTGACAGTGTAAATAATTAAGTCTAGAGATCTGACAGTGGAAATAATTAAGTCTAGAGATCTGACAGTGGAAAAATTAAGTCTAGAGATCTGACAGTGTACATAGTTAAATCTAGAGATCTGAAAGTGTACATGGCTTAATCTCTTATTATGAATTCACTTCTTAGTTCAATTTAAAATTGGGGGCCTCGGTGGTAGAGTGGTCTAAGTAGTTCAACTACTACACTAGCACTAGCCTGTCAACACTGAGGTAGTGAGTTCGTACCTTGCATGTGACAGGTGTGTTCAATTCCAATCTTAATTGACTAGGATTGTCAGTTTTCCTGCAAAAGTTCAGTGGTTTTCTCCAGCTTCCTCCAACAATAAAAACTGACAACATCAAAATAGCAAATAGTGCTGAAAGTGGTGTTAAACACCATCAATCAATCAAATTAAAATTGAACGTCATGAATTGATGTTGGGAACACTTTTATTTTTTTCATGTTGATGATGACTTTCACGAGATGTAAAGGACTGTCTAAAAAAGAATTTCTCACAAGTTAACTATATAAGAATTAATATTATTATTGTAGTCAACATGGTCAAAGGAAATCAAAATAAAACAGTGGTAATGATTACAGACAACTGAATAATAAGTCTTGCTTACCCTTGCACTGACTGATGATCAGGAAAGATCAACTAACAGTGAAGCAATCCACATATAGGAACCTGATCCACAGTAATATATCTCATTCTTTCTTGACTTTTTTTGTCTGTTTTATTTTTATTTCATTTCCTTTTTTTGTAAAAGCTATGTATTACAGCTCAAATCAAGAGCAAATTTTCTATTATTTTAATAGTAATACACAGTGAAAATGTTTTTGAGCTTTGCTTTCTATTTTTCTAACGGATTTCAACTTCAATATGTTCAAGGTTTAACAATGAGATCTTCATGATCTTGTTTGCAGTTTTCATATTTGTTAAATATAAAGGGTTTATTACACATTTCTCTCCTTATCTCCTGTAAGCCCTGTTGTAGCCTACTTACGTAAGCCCTGGTGTAGCTTACTTATTTAAGCCCTGGTGTAGCCTACTTATGTAAGCCCTGGTGTAGCCTACTTATGTAAGCCCTGTTGTAGCCTACTTACGTAAGCCCTGGTGTAGCTTACTTATTTAAGCCCTGGTGTAACCTACTTATGTAAGCCCTGGTGTAGCCTACTTATGTAAGCCCTGGTGTAGCCTACTTATGTAAGCCCTGATGTAGCCTACTTATGTAAGCCCTGGTGTAGCCTACTTATGTAAGCCCTGGTGTAGCCTACTTACGTAAGCCCTGGTGTAGCTTACTTATTTAAGCCCTGGTGTAGCCTACTTATGTAAGCCCTGGTGTAGCCTACTTATGCAAGCCCTGGTTGTAGCCTACTTACATAAGCCCTAGTGTAGCTTACTTATGTAAGCCCTGGTGTAGCCTACTTATGTAAGCCCTGGTGTAGCCTACTTATGCAAGCCCTGGTTGTAGCCTACTTACATAAGCCCTAGTGTAGCTTACTTATGTAAGCCCTGGTGTAGCCTACTTATGTAAGCCCTGGTGTAGCCTACTTATGTAAGCCCTGATGTAGCCTACTTATGCAAGCTCTGGTTGTAGCCTACTTACATAAACCCTAGTGTAGCTTACTTATGTAAGCCCTGGTGTAGCCTACTTACGTAAGCCCTGGTGTAGCCTACTTATGTAAGCCCTGGTGTAGCCTACTTATGCAAGCCCTGGTTGTAGCCTACTTACATAAGCCCTAGTGTAGCTTACTTATGTAAGCCCTGGTGTAGCCTATTTATGTAAGCCCTGGTGAAGCCTACTTTTGTAAGCCCTGGTGTAGCCTACTTTTGTAAGCTCTGGCATAGCCTACTTTTGTAAGCCCTGGTGTAGCCTACTTTTGTAAGCCCTGACGTAGCCTTCTTATGTAAGCCCAGGTGGCATAGCCTACTTTTGTAAGCCCTGGAGTAGCCTACTTTTGTAAGCCCTGGCATAGCCTACTTTTGTAAGCCCTGGCGTAGCCTACTTATGTAAGCCCTGGTGTAGTAGATTTATTGTTTAAATATACTTTAAAAATGTTAGTTAATGTTCAAAAGGGAAAATTTATATGCTCACAAAGGGAGTATTTATAAATGGTAGAAGACTCAATTTGGGTTGTACTACTTACATCATGAAAGACCTTCAACAGAATGGTGATCAATAAAACCCTTTCCAGTTTTAAATCCCTTTTAGGATTTTTTTGTGAAACATCTTAAATGAGCATACAATGTCCAACACATTTTGTATCTGAGGAGCATACATTTCCTGATAATTTGTATTCAATGTTTTTGATTACTAAAAAGTATGATAAATTAAGACAAACATGCACCAATAACCTTTTGGAGCTCACCAGGTAGCACTTGTCTCATATTCTAAATTTGTAATGATACACACAAGTTTTATAATTTGATTGTTCAGCTCAGAAAAAGGGTAATATATTTTTTTTTAGAGTTATAATGTACGATAAAATATGAATACTAAGTATTGAACTCAAAAATTTTGATAGGGGGATATAAAAATTGTTACCATGTAAACTTGAAGACAGCATTGATTGTCCTTCATTGTCCTTTGGTAGATAGTCATGATGGCCAAAATACCAAATCTCCTTAGTCATGTTCATTGTCCTTTGGTAGATAGTCATGATGGTCAAAATACCAAATCTCCTTAGTCATGTTCATTGTCCTTTGGTAGATAGTCATGATGGCCAAAATACCAAATCTCCTTAGTCATGTTCATTGTCCTTTGGTAGATAGTCATGATGGCCAAAATAACAAATCTCCTTAGTCATGTTCATTGTCCTTTGGTAGAAAGTCATGATGGCCAAAATACCAAATCTCCTTAATCATGTTCATTGTCCTTTGGTAAATATTTATGATGGCCAAAATACCCAATTTCCTTAATCATGTTCATTGTCCTTTGGTAGATAGTCATGATGGCCAAAATACCAAATCTTCTTAGTCATGTTAGTTTCACTTTGATATCAGATCAAAGGAATCCAAATGTTGAAAATTGCCATGATGGCCAAAATACAAAATCTCCTTAGTCATGTTAGTTTCACTTTGATATCAGATCAAAGGAATCCAAATGTTGAAAATTGTCATGATGGCCAAAATACCAAATCTCCTTAGTCATGTTAGTTTCACTTTGATATCAGATCAAAGGAGTCCAAATGTTGAAAATTGTCATGATGGCCAAAATACCAAATCTCCTTAGTCATGTTAGTTTCACTTTGATATCAGATCAAAGGAGTCCAAATGTTGAAAATTTTCATGATGGCCAAAATACCAAATCTCCTTACTCATGTTAGTTTCACTTTGATATCAAATCAAAGGAGTCCAAATGTTGAAAATTGTCATGATGGCCAAAATACCAAATCTCCTTAGTCATGTTAGTTTCACTTTGATATCAGATCAAAGGAGTCCAAATGTTGAAAATTGTCATGATGGCCAAAATACCAAATCTCCTTAGTCATGTTAGTAAATGTACATTTGATATTTGAACAATAAAATATTTTGAATTGAATTGAAATTTAAATATATGGCGAGGCTGCTGTTTTCCAAATTATTGCAAACGACATTTCTGGTTACTTTTATGCTGCAAAGTTGGCACTTCAATAAGACTGCTCAAACAGCTTGTATTGTTACAAGAATTTCACTACCCAATAGATATAAGAAGATGTGGTATGAGTGCCAATGAGACAACTCTCCATCCAGGTCAAAATTTATAAGAGTAAACCATTATAGGTCAAAGTACGGTCTTCAACACGGAGCCTTGGCTCACACCGAACAGCAAGCTATAAATTAAAGGGTTCCAAAAATTACTAGTGTACGTGTAAAACCATTCAAACGGGAAAACCAACGGTCTAATCTATATATAAAACGAGAAACGAGAAACACTTATGAACCACATCAACAAACTACTGAACATCAGATTCCTGACTTAGGACAGGTGCAAATAATTGCAGTGGGTTTAAGCGTTTTAATGGTACCAAACCTTCACCCTTATCTAAAACAATAGTGTAACATCACAACATAGAAAGACACACTATGTATGTTTGTATCCGCTTGAACTCATCATGGGTGCTTTTGTTTTTAGAGTGATCTCGTTTTGTGTTTCCTTTGCAATTTCTTGACAAAAGCATAATTAATTAGTGTTCATCAAAGAAACGATAATAAGCAATTATCAATCTTCTTAAATTTTAAGATTTATCATTATCTGATTACTTAGTTTTATATTTCAAAACTAAACTTATTGTTTTAGTTATGTTCTCCCATTTTGGATACAGATTTTTATTTGTTTTATTTTTCAGTTTGTTTTATGCAAGATATTAAAATCCATTTAGAAAATACATTTTACATGTAATATAGATATTTTATTAGATGAAGCACATTTATATAAATATACATAATGCGTATTCCAAGTGTATAACATATAAAAACATGACAAATAATGTAAATTTAGCATAATTAAATCAATGCATGAATAAATTGTCAGTCATGAAAGGGATTTTATTTTTGCAGCTTGAATCCTTTGAATTCAAGCAATACAACATAAATATTAAAAATTTTCGACACACTATAACATACTCTTCAATTAATATTTTAGACCATCATACAACATGTACAACAAGACAACAAAATAAAGTAAGAATAATGGTGAACTAATGCAAGGGGGACAGGTATTGGGCAAACAGGTATATTAGCATGATTAGGGCCAGTAGGTACTAGGGTCAAAATGTATTACCGCGAAAAGGTACTAGGGTTAAAATGTATAGTATAATGGCGAATGGACCCATATTCATTTGAAAACTTACTTCAGTGAAGTTGGTCATACTTTAACACATAATCTTTGATTCCTACAAATATTTCTATTTGGACTTTATTCAAACATGGATGATATATCTATCAACACTCCTCTCCTTTTTCAAAGTCATTTGAAAACAAATGAACTACGTGGGTGGACAAAATTTTGATTAAAACTGATTGACACTTACATTTATTACGTTAATACATATCAGTATTATGGTATCGTAACTTCAAAGTATTTTCTAGACTAGTTTTAGGCCATACTGACGTCTAAGTTGTTCATATAAGTTCCTTTTTGAACGCTCTCTTCAACTCTTGTTGTTTTTTCTTTCAGTCAAAGTAAATATCCGAAGCAATTTCGGTCCATTTTCTCCGGAATCATTACTTTTGGAAATGTTATCATTATTCTATTTTGGTTGTTGAAATTAACAATAAAGATCTGTTGTCTTAGCTCATTTACATATATCAAATCTGCCTTTGAATGTCACAGTTCGAAATAGCTTAGAAAAAAAATAACACTAGAACAACCGAACTTGTTTAATTTATTACAATCACAACACGATTTCCGGTTTTGAAAAATTATTTCTCTGATCCTTTATACATAATTTTATTTTAAATACTGAAAAGGTATCTTTGTGTTATGCAGGTAATCATAAAATGTTGTTGCTGTTTTATTGACATAGACCCAAATATTTTTTGTTTAAATAAAAATATGTTTAAAAAGCACTAAAGTCTAAACTGCTAAACTTTATTTCAGCTACATAATGTGACAGTTGCTGAACAGTTTGTTTTAAATCACAAGAGAAATAGACTTTTTGTTGTACTGTTACACCACTGTCCCAGGTTAGGTGGAGAGTTGGCGCCTTTAAACTTTTTAACCCCTCCATATTCTGTATGTGCCTGTCCCAAGTCCGAGCCTGTAATTCAGTGGTTGTCGTTTGTTGCTGTATATCATATTTGTTTTTATTCATTATTTTGTTCATTGATTAGGCCGTTAGTTTTCTTGTTTGAATTGTTTTACATTTGTCATTTCATGCATTTTGGGGCCTTTTAAAGCTGACTATGCGGTATGAGCTTTGCTCATTATTGAAGGCTGTATAGTGACATTTAGTTTGTTAATTTCTGTGTCCTTTGGTCTCTTGTGGAAAATTGTCTCATTGGCAATCATACCACATCTTTTTATATTTTTAACTATGAAGCTATATGATTGGACAAGAAAGACTTTTTAAACCAATAGTAAACTTTTAATATTACGAGTGCTGTACATTGTGTTTTCTTATAGGTGGTGGGTAAATGTGTATAAAACTATGATGCTGTACAGCTGTGTAGTGTGAAGACGTAAACCATGTAAACTTAGGCCCGCACATGCAGAAGAAGTTTTAAACATGTATATATATATATATATTTTAAATCTGTTGCTCTGAGTACACAGATATCCTGTGGTGCTCCAGATAGTGGAGGGATTTACTGAAAAGAAAGAAAATATGGCCGAATTTATACCGCAAATTTTACTGAGTACAGACAAACCTGTGCACTTGGATAAGTTTAAAGGCATAGCAGGAACTAGATGATTCAATTTTAAATGCATTTTATGTTTCAGAAAATTATAAACTTTTCTGGATTTTGAGATTCCTTTTTTTTCGTTCCCACAGAAGGTGCCAAAATAAACTAAGTTTGGAAAAATGTTTGAGATGTTCCCCTATGTGAATAATTGTAGTGAATTGTATTGAATAGATATATGCACAACAATAGGTGATTTAAACTGTGTAAATGAATGAAACTCAGGTGTTTATTTTATGACCTCCTGCAGGCTTAAAAAAAGGAATCTCAAGTTCCAGGTTAGTGTTTAATTTCTGAAACATAAAATGCATTCAAATTTTATTTATGTTGTTCCTGCCATGCCTTAAAACTTTTTCAGGTGCACAGGTTTGTCTGTACTCAAAGTAAATTTTGTGGTGTAGACACTGCCATATTTTCTATTCCTTCTGATGAACCATAACAAAATATTTGTATATTAGATACAGTTAATGGACCTGTAGTGAAACAATGTAAGATTAATGAGATTAATCTGTACACATTCAGATCCATTCACATTTTCAAGAGTCACATAATTAAAAACTATTAATGATTAAAAAAAAAATTTAGATATGGATAATGATAGGCCTAACTGCAATTGACAGATAAAAAAAAATTAATTTGCTTTTTTTAAAAAATTTTATTTTTCATTTTGTTTTGTTTTATTTCCTTTTAAAGAGAATAATACCCGATACTGATTAGGTTTAAAAGGGAGAACAGTGATTAAATGTCGTCTGCTACGGTTAAATAAGAAATAAGAGTTTTGTTCTCTTAGAAAAAGTGTCACATCTTGTTTTTTTATGTTACACAGATGATGGGCTAATAAGTCCTTTTCTTTTTTTATTTGCATGATTCTTGCACTTATATTATTGTGTAGAAAAGATGAACATGTAGCTAGAATACAAGGAAATATTTACTTGTGTAGGAATACATCAAAGTCATTGTTGACTTTTCCAATTTAAAAATATGGATAATTCCAAAGAAGGGACATTTATATCTGATTCCTTGTGAAAAATTAAAAAAAATAGTACATTGTACTTTAATTGACTTGAAAATTTTTTATAACAAGAATGACAACACTGTATAATCTGTCTATAAGCTACTATTTATTATGTTTATGGTAACACTGCATCTTTGAATTTTGTCAATCAGCCATGCTTTTCTTCTTAAGTTTTGTTAGAACCTTCTTATAGATGAAAATTCATCTGCCATGATCAAGATTTTTACAATTCTGACATACTATAAAGTTCCAAAAGTTAGAATTTTTGCATGTTTGCAATGCACAATATCATGAGAAACAACGATTTTTATTGGCTTATTAACGTAATCATGATTGGCTGATCATGATTGTCTCCCTTGGGATAAGTTCAAAATCGTGAACATTAATTTTTTTCATGTAGAATTTCTCAAAAGCGTGTTTTAGAGCTGTATTCATGATCACGAGGTAATCATGACAAGGGGTCAAAACATGTAGTTCACTCTTTAATTGTGAAAGCTAGCAGGTATGCTTTTGGTATTCATTGTCATTGTTCAGAGCTCTGACATAAACAAGTCAGAATTTTCTGACTATTTGAAGTCAGAATATTTGGTGTCATGAGTTACCTCCCATCATTTTTAAACAAAAACAGACTTCTACATGTCAGATGAGATATAATGCCAATTTATCGTCTTAACAAAGATATTAAAAATTTTGACTTAATATATCCTAAAATGAGCCAAGCACCCATATTTAAAACTTAAGCATCTATGTGACAATGTTAAAAGTGCCATCCTCAAACACTTGTTTATCAATAAAAAATATGAGTGAGACTCTTAAAAAAATAGATCTATGTGTAATTAACAGTTTTATTTAAGTATTTATTTGTGATAAATTTGGAAAAATGTTACATATGATTAGTAGATTTACTTGAAAAACAGCATGTAAAGATATATTTTGATATTGTAAAGCATCATACTTTCATATTTTCATATTTTGTTTCATATTTTTCATGTCGGGGCCTTTTATAGCCGACTATACGGTATGGGTTTTCTCATTGTTGAAGGCCGTACGGTTGCCTATAATTGCTTACATCTACTTTATTTGAACTTTGGATAGTTGACTTGTCTCATTGGCAATCATACCTCATCTCCTTATTTTTATAGACATATATTCATGGTTATTTACTGAGTAGGTTGGCTACAAATCTTAAAATACTGAAAATTTTACAATCAACTGAACAGATCTAAACTAAATAAGTCTGGCACATTCTGACTTTATTAAGTCTTAAAGTGCTATCATTCCTTTGTTAAAATGCATAATCTGACTTGCATGAGTCTTTAAAGATTCTGACTTGTTTATGTCAGTGCTCTAACTGGTAATCAGAATATATACAAATTTGCTGGAAATTGTTAGTCCAAATATTTAGGCGTTTTGAAAGGCTATTTTAAGTTTTTCTGTGATGCCTTCTTACGAAGTCATACTGCCAAAGCCATATTTTCCTGTTAGATTCTGAGAGAGACTTTGCCATGAAATCCTCACTGATGGCTAGACATTTTTGCACATTTAATTCTTACCTTTTGTGTGCTTTTTGGTGCAAAATATTTCCAGAAATATCCAAAAGTAATGATAAAATAAGTTACACTTCCATCCGAGGTATCAATGACCTACTGCTTTTTTTTTAAATGGTTTCCCAGATTTCCGAAGGTCCTTCACTTCAAGAGAGTAATATAAATTTTGGCACGAATTCCGTAAAAATTTGATGGACAAGAATTTCAGGAACGTTTGGTATTTACTATCCGGAAATTCTCAGGTCTGTCAAAATTGACAGATTTCGGTGCAAAAATTTATTTTCTACTCTTTGGAAGTGGCAAATTGTGAGATGAATTCTCTCTCAAAGTCCAACCGGAAAAAGGGCGCTATGATGTTGTAGGAAGGCATCACAAGGGCGCTATGATGTTGAAGGAAGGCATTACAGTAAATAATCATGATAATTGAAAATACCCTTTCCAGATAATATAATTCATAATTATTTGGACTAGGAAATTGTATGCTCCTTTTGGATTTTTGGAGTAATCCATTTCAAATTTGAGGAAGTGTGCTGCTTTATGATCATGATGATGTTTAAAAAAATTCAAGAAAAAAACAACGAACTGGAATGGAGGTGAAAGCTAATTTCATGATAGTGCTACCACTGTAGACCAAAATCAACCCTAATCTACCATTTATATGGATAATGATGTCACCAACACACTTTCAAAAAACAATCCAATGCTAATGAAAGTGCAGAGTTTTTTTTCGTCTCTAAAACTAATATCAAATTATCAGAACTAAAATAAGTCAGCAGGACTTTTCTGGTATGGTCACATTTAGCTTAAACAAACTGATTTATTTTGACCTATGAACATGATGAAGTTACAGATCAAGTATGAGTTTTGTTCCAGTTGAGTGATTTTCACAGAAGTTGAGGCCCTATTACATTGAAAATTGTTTGGTAATATTAGTTTGCTGACAAGAGTACTTTGAATCCTCAGGAGCTTGGGTTGGGGTGGCAGTTGTTGAAAATATTAACAAGTTTTTTTAATCTTTTTATTTGATTAATGATCAGATAGAAACTTTAACTATATCAGTTACAACCCATTTCCATATATAAACTGAAAATTCACCAGGCCTCCTTCTCAAGTTAATGCTTATCCCCCAAAGGTCCCATATACATGAAAGTGTTAAAATATCTAATGTTCATGCACGTAAACAACCTCGTAAAGTGACAATGTATTGCATGTGCAATGTCCTAATAATGTGTTTTTTTTACAGATATGACTGAAGTACCAAAGGCATTAGAATTAATGTCTGATTTGAGAAGTAAGACACAAGATGTCATTAACCATACAGACAATATTCTAAAGAAGGCCAAGGAAGGAAAGTATGATACATCAAAGGTAACTGGAATTAAACACAAGATTTCATTAATCATACAGACAATATACATCAAAGGTAACTGGAATTAAACACAAGATTTCATTAATCATACAGACAATATACATCAAAGGTAACTGGAATTAAACACAAGATGTCATTAATCATACAGACAATATACATCAAAGGTAACTGAGTTAAACACAAGATGTCATTAATCATACAGACAATATACATCAAAGGTAATTGGAGTTAAACACAAGATGTCATTAATCATGCAGACAATATACATCAAAGGTAACTGGAATTAAACACAAGATTTCATTAATCATACAGACAATATACATCAAAGGTAACTGGAATTAAACACAAGATTTCATTAATCATACAGACAATATACATCAAAGGTAACTGGAATTAAACACAAGATTTCATTAATCATACAGACAATATACATCAAAGGTAACTGGAATTAAACACAAGATTTCATTAATCATACAGACAATATACATCAAAGGTAACTGGAATTAAACACAAGATTTCATTAATCATACAGACAATATACATCAAAGGTAACTGGAATTAAACACAAGATTTCATTAATCATACAGACAATATACATCAAAGGTAACTGGAATTAAACACAAGATTTCATTAATCATACAGACAATATACATCAAAGGTAACTGGAATTAAACACAAGATTTCATTAATCATACAGACAATATACATCAAAGGTAACTGGAATTAAACACAAGATTTCATTAATCATACAGACAATATACATCAAAGGTAACTGGAATTAAACACAAGATTTCATTAATCATACAGACAATATACATCAAAGGTAATTGGAGTTAAACACAAGATTTCATTAATCATACAGACAATGAAGGCTCTGATGTCACAGCTTAATTAGCTTCCTTGAATTACACAAACATTAACTTCTCTGGAGTTAAACACAAGATTTCATTAATCATACAGACAATATCTTAATGATGTCACAGCTTAATTAACTCCCCTTGAATTACACAAACATTAACCTCTCTGTCCATGATCAAATGATTTTGTAATGCGGGTGTATCTTTTTAAACTATGAAAATAAAAATAAGGAGATGAGGTATGATTGCCAATGAGACAACTATCCACCAAAGTTCAAATGAAGTGGATGTAAGGAATGGTTTATGAGTTAATGCAATCATACATTCATCATAGTCATGGCATTGTCAGTTTATCTTCAAGTTATGACAAAATGTATGAGTTTGAATGTCCCTTTTGAAGAAAATAATAATTAATGGTCATTTTTGGGAAGTTTGCTATAGCAATACTTTCCTTAGGCGTCGGCCTCAAACTTCCGGTGACAGACTATCGCAAATGTTCTGCTCCAAGATAATGTAGTACTAGTGTTTGAATACTGATTGTAAGAAGATTCTTTTGAAATTTTGAGTCCTTTTGAAAAGATTACAGCTTGAATAAAAAAGGAATGAATGTTCATCGACAGTTCAGATGAATTTAACTTCATTTTGAAAATAACTATCACAAACACTACTTCGTGGATCTTCCATGCGCTGAAGAGAAAATCAAAGAAATCTACGCGAGACAGCTTTTAATTCATTCATGAATATTTCATGAATGAACATTTTCCCGCGCTTTTTTTACTATGTACGATAATTACAAATGTTTATTATTAAATAAGTAAAAGTCCAAGTGTATCGAAAGAATCCCGTATGGCTGACATTACTGATATGTTTTGACCAAGCCTTCGGATAATTGACAAGTGATAAAAGTTTGATTGAACAATTATACACAGGTGACAGAAATACTCGATAATCATATGGCTTATGTCACACGCCATCGATGAGTAAAGGTAAATACCGGCTATGATAGAAAGGTGCATGTTTTGTTAAAACATCGATTAGAATGTTTTGATGCCAGAAACATTTGAAAACTTTAAATTCCGCTATTTCAATACTAGCTATTTCACATTCCAATGTGGATTTAAGGACCTTCACTCGTCCAGCATGCTCAGTCACGTGGGTCAAACTGACAGCTGAAAACATTGACTGAACGACAGTTCGTACATATCGCAGCCTCCTCAGCGTTACGATTAACAATTACATTTGTACACAAATCGTTACAAGGATATATAAGGCAGACAAGTCAGCTTCTACTTAGAATAACTCAGTGTATCAAGACAAGTGCTGTAGCAATTATTTACATGATTAAATAAAATCTGTCCATGTAATAGGAAAATGACTTTCTTTTTCTTAGTGCTAGTCCAAATAATTATGACAAACCAAAATCTCAAATGTTATTGTCTCAATGCTAAATTTCACAGCATCAACTATAAAATGTGTTACAGCCGGGTTACTAGCACCTCTATGAATCTAGTGTATATAAACTTTTATTCATGTCGTCATACTGCTATTGTTATGTCTCCACCGTATTAAGTTTTACCCTTTTTCTTCTGTAAGTATTTACGTCCCTTACTTGTATGTACGTCCGTACATCCCATCTGTTCTCTAACTTTAGTTTTCCTAAACCAAATTGTATGAAACTTATACGCAATGCTTATTTCCACAAAACACAGGTCAAGTTGAATTTTGGTGGCGTCGATTTTACAATTCTAGAGTTATGCTCCTTAACAAATGAAAAGTTGCTTGAATTTTTGTTTACGATCTCTAATTTTAGTTTGTCTCAACCAAATGTTATGAAACTTATACACAATGCTCATTATCACAAAACACTGATTAAATTTGAGTTTTAGTGGCGTCAGTTTTACTGTTCTAGAGTTATGCCCCTTTACAGTTATGCCCCTTTACAAATTTAAAAACTGATTGTTGTCGAGCCTTTGACTTTTGTCGAAAAAGCGAGACATAGCGATCCTACATTTCAGCGACGGCGGCGGAGGCATCCACAAATATTCACTCTGTGGTTAAAGTTTTTGAAATTTTAATAACTTTCTTAAACTATCCTGGATTTCTACCAAACTTGGACAGAAGCTTGTTTATGATCATACAATAGTACCCAGAAGTAAATTTAAAAAAAAAAAAATCCTTTTTTTTCAGTATATTACTTATAAATGGACTTGGTTTTTCTGCCAGGAAACATTACATTCACTCTGTGGCTAATGTTTTTAAAATTTGAATAACTTTCTTAAACTATCCTGGATTTGTATCAAACTTGGACAAAAGCTTGTTTATGATCAAAAGCTAGTATCTAGAAGGAAATTTAGTTAAAATTTTGTTCTTGTTTTTCCGTATTTTACTTAATGGACTTAGCTTTTCTTCCAGTTAACATTACATACAGTCTGCAGTTATTTTTTAAAACATTTATTAGATTCATAAACTATCCTGGATTTTTACCAAACTTGGACAGAAGCTACTTACAATCAAAAGATAGTATAGAGAGAAATATTTTTATTAATTTTCCTCATTTTGTTGAGCCTCGATTAACAGCAAAAGTAGGCGAAACACGGGTTCCATGGAACACTTACGATTTTTTCAATTCTGTGCTCTAACTTTAGTGTGCCTCAACCAAATGTTACGAAACTTATACAAAATACTTTTAACCACAACACCAAGATCAAGTTTGAATTTCGGTGCCGTCATTTTACTGTTGTTGTTAGGGTTATGCCCAGTTACGAATGGAAAAAAAATACTATAAAATCACAGGCCCTAGATATGGCATGGGCACATAAAGAAATTAACAGAGCTTATTGTATATTTGATTATTTTAGAACAACAGTTCAAGGTTGCAATAGAAAATATCAAAATTTTATATGACAAACTTTTATGAAAAAAAGAAAATGGTTTAGTTAAAAATATCAAAGCTGTGATTGAATACATATTTAAAATAATACACATCTATAACCTATTTGAAAAAATACACATCTACAGTTGCAAACTTCCCAGAGGTGCTATCCAGCACTTTGATTGTTTTAATATTTACAAATTTTATAAAGATGTCAGCCAATTAGATGTTCATTTATTCTGTTTTAGGGAATTAGTTTTCTTGAAACTAAGTACCAGCTGTTGCTAAGTTATTTGATTAACTCAACATACCTATTCCATAAGAAGACCAGCAGCCAGTCGATCAGTGGTGATCCTTCAATAGAAAGACTTGTAGAGATTCGTACTGTAAGTTATATCAGTGTAGCCACTGGACAGTAAGTAAGGGTCAATCAATCAGTGGTGATCCTTCTATAGAACGACTTGTAGAGATTCGTACTGTAAGTTAAATCAATGTAGCCACTGGACATTAAGTTAGGGACAGTTGATCAGTGGTGATCCTTCTATAGAACAAATTGTAGAGATTCGTACCGCAAGCTAAATCAATGTAGCCACTGGACATTAAGCTAGCACAAATCAATCAAACATCTTAATCAATGAAGCATATGCTTTGAGACAATATATTTAAGTAGAAAGGAGATATACATTATTTTTATTGATATCATGTTATGCAAAGGACGTGCCCACTCTTCAAGGAAAATGGACAAGATGTGAATGCATTTTTACAAAGAAAATAAAAAGATTAAACAACATTCTCATATGTGAATCTTATGGAAGTTGGGATAAAGAGCGTTTGAACTTGTAAAAAAATATAACACTTATTTCTGATCAATTTCTGCATTAAAGTGTGGTTTCCAAATTTTTATGGCGTGGAGGGGGCATTAAATGTTACCCTTGTCAGTTTGTCCATACGTACATTCGTCCCAAAATTGGTTTCCGTTCTCTTACTTTAGTTTGCCTCAACCAAATGTTATGAAACTTTTACACAATGCGTATTACCACAAAACACAGATCAAATTCGAATTTGGGTTGTGTCACTTTTGCCGTTCTTGAGTTACAGCCCTTTATTTCGTTATATGCAAGCAAGGACATCATCAGTGTCCCATGGACACATTCTCCATTTATTTTAAATTACTACATGTATGAATAATATACAGGTAACAGGTTAAATATGAAAAACTGACTGCTGTTCTGTAAGCTGTTAATATACATGTTTTTCTCTTTTATTTAGAGTTTATTTTGCTTACCCATCAATTCATGATATTCACATACAATTTTGTAATTAACATAGATTATAAACGGTTGAAAAGCCAGGTTGTCATTTTATTATTACTACTGGTTTTTTATATATTGAATTTAAGTCAGTTTTAGTATTCTTGTTCATAATGATATAAATAGAAATAAGTGTCTTAGATATTTTGTGTTTCTCTACAATGAGAAAGGAATTGAAATTTCTCATCAGTAATGATATTACTGCAAAATTGGATGGCCTAAAATCAATTTTTTGGAGACTTGGACTGTTGTTTGTCTGTTGGTATTTTTCTTTTTTTAGCCATGGCATTGTCAGTTTATTTTCAAATATGTGTTTGAATGTCTCTTTGGTATCTTTCGCTTCTCTTGGACCTGGCATATTAGAATGTGACAGGGTTTAAACAGTTTTTTCATGCCCCCGCCATAGGCAACGGGGGCATTAAGTATTACCCTTGACTGTCTGTCCTTCCATTTTTCCATCCTTCCGTCTTTCCATCCGTCTGACCCAATTTTGTCTCGCCTTGACAGAGTCAAAAAGTGAGACATAGGTAAGCTGTTTCTGGCGTTGGCGTCGGCAGCGGCGTCATCGTCAACAATGTATTAGTTTGTGATAAGGTCACTTTATGGTGAACCACATGTGGTAGGTCAATCATATTTGGTATGCAGTTGTATTAGCATTGGCACATCTCATTTCCATGGAGATTATTTGGCCCTGCCCCCTCAGTCATGGTCTACTGACTGAAACTTTTGCTTATTTTACATGTATTAGTTTGTGATTAGGTCAGTTTATGGGGAACCACTAGTGGTAGGTCAATGATATTTGGTATGCAGTTGTATAAGCATTGGCATATCTCATTTCCATGGAGATTATTTGACTCCGCCCCTTAGTCATGGTCTATTGACTTTGAAAATTTTGCTAAGTTAACATGTATTAATTTGTGATTAGGTCAGTTCAAGGGGAACCATTTAGGGTAGGCAAATGTTAATTGGTATTCAGTTGTATTAGATAAGCACATCTCATTACCATGGAAAATATTTGACCCTGCCCCCTCAGTCATGGTCTATCAACTTAGTTTACATGTAATAGTTTGTGATTAGATCAGTTTAAGGTGAACTGCTAATGTCAGTCAATATTTGGTATGCAAATTTATTGGCATTTGCAAGTATCGTTTCCATGGAGATTATATAGCCCCACTCCCTCTTCATGGTTCATTGACTTTGAAACTTTTACATAGTTAAAAAGTTAATGTTTGTGTTTAGGTTTGTTTAAAGGAACGACTTTTAATAAGTCAATGGTATTTGGTATGCAGTTGTATTAGCTTTGGCACATCTTATTTACATGGAGATTGTTTAGCCATGTACCTCAGTCATGGTTCATTGACTTTTAATATTTGTATAACTTATGAAACATGTTGAAGTATTGCTATTTTAATTTCAACATTTGCATAATCAAAATTACAAAATGGCGAGACATATCTCTGTGATAACAGTTTATTGTATGTTTCAAGCTTGAGCGGGGGCATTGGTGTCCTCAGACATATCTTTGTGATAACAGTTTATTGTATGTTTCAAGCTTGAGCGGCGGCATTGGTGTCCTCAGACATATCTTTGTGATAACAGTTTATTGTATGTTTCAAGCTTGAGCGGGGGCATTGGTGTCCTCAGACATATCTTTGTGATAACAGTTTATTGTATGTTTCAAGCTTGAGCGGGGGCATTCGTGTCCTCAGACATATCTCTGTGATAACAGTTTATTGTATGTTTCAAGCTTGAGCAGGGTCATTGGTGTCCTCAGACACATTCTTCTTTTATTTTTAGATCCAAATTCACCATTTTATTTTGTGTATATTACCTTTGAATATCAAGGTTTTAACTTTTAAAATAACAATCATACTTATGAAGTTTATGATGACTTTCGTACAGAATGCTGATACATTTATTCAAAACTTGAATTAGTTTGTTTATTCTTAATGTTTAAGGTATTGGAGAAGATGAGACCTATAGATCAGAAACTCAAGTATCAGATAGATAAAGTGATTAAAACAGCTACCACTGGAGGAACAGGTTTGTAAAAAGCTTCCACTGGAGTGATAATTTTGAAATTTTGTTTCTTATGGAAATTTATCAAATATTAATATTCTGCTGTTAGGTACTTCCCAAAATGATTCACACATCCAGACTGACCATGTCCATACAAGATATTTTCTTTTTTTCTTCTCTGTACTGTATCTTATAGATCTACATAGCTCAGCATATATCTTTGGTTATTTGCAGGGGCTGATTCACGATGTACATTGTTGTACATTGTGCCATTAAAGATGAACTTAAATCAATTATTGTTTTATTTTCAGATGAAGCAGATCCGCTAAGATTTAAAGCCAATCCTAATAATTTCACTAACAAGGTAATCTTTATTCTGATATAATTTTTTTAAAACACTTATTTCCTTTTTTTGTTGTCAAAACCACATCTGATATGTTATAAAAATAAGGAGATGTGGTATGATTGCCAATGAGACAACTATCCACCATAGTTCAGAAGAAATGGATATAAGCAATTATAGGTAACTGTGAGAAAAAAACTCATACCTTTTTGAAAGCTCATTGGAATTATTGTCTTTGTAATGCATTAAAATATGGAAAGCAGGACTGTATTTGAAGAGTTGATACTGTTGATTGATTATTTGACTGTGGCAGCTTTCTTCAAATACATGACTGATATTTCCAAATTATTACTCTGTATGTACATGTATAATGTAAACTTATGATTCCTATCTCAGTCAAGATATGACACATTTGATTAAATATTGTCTGCAGTTGTCTGGATAAATGGTCTGTAGTTGTCTGGATAACTGGTTACAAATACATGGTCTGTAGTTGTCTGGATAACTGGTTACAAATACATGGTCTATAGTTGTCTGGATAACTGGTTACAAATACATGGTCTGTAGTTGTCTGGATAACTGGTTACAAATACATGGTCTGTAGTTGTCTGGATAACTGGTTACAAATACATGGTTTGTAGTTGTCTGGATAACTGGTTACAAATACATGGTCTGTAGTTGTCTGGATAACTGGTTACAAATACATGGTCTGTAGTTGTCTGGATAACTGGTTACAAATACATTGTCTGTAGTTGTCTGGATAACTGGTTACAAATACATTGTTTGTAGTTGTCTGGATAACTGGTTACAAATACATTGTCTGTAGTTGTCTGGATAACTGGTTACAAATACATTGCCTGTAGTTGTCTGGATAACTGGTCTGTAGTTGTCTGGATAACTGGTTACAAATACATGGTCTGTAGTTGTCTGGATAACTTGTTACAAATACATGGTCTGTAGTTGTCTGGATAACTGGTTACAAATACATGGTCTGTAGTTGTCTGGATAACTGGTTACAAATACATTGTCTGTAGTTGTCTGGATAACTGGTCTGTAGTTGTCTGGATAACTGGTTACAAATACATTGTCTGTAGTTGTCTGGATAACTGGTTACAAATACATTGTCTGTAGTTGTCTGGATAACTGGTTACAAATACATTGTCTGTTGTTGTCTGGATAACTGGTCTGTAGTTGTCTGGATAACTGGTTACAAATACATGGTCTGTAGTTGTCTGGATAACTGGTTACAAATACATGGTCTGTAGTTGTCTGGATAACTGGTTACACATTTTACATTATTAATCACATTATTGAGCAGATTATTAAAATTATGTGGCAAAATAACACCAAACATTTACTGCTTCAAAAACTGAAGGACTGTTAGTTATTTTAACATGTTTTATGTTTTACTCCAAAAAAATATTTAAAAAAAATGTAATTTGGTTAAATAAGAGAAAAAGATAAGTCGAGTAAACATAAATGGGACAGTAACCCAACAACACAAGTTTGCAAGACTAGTTGTGCATCATTAGTTTTTCATTTAATTTTAAAGATTTCTATTCACTCACATTATTTAATTGTACTCTAGCTAATTTACTTAGGAATGTAATTGGTTTGAACATTTCTTTATATATATATTTATGGTAGGATATGAACATTTAGAAAGTAAGATTATATAGTTTGTATCTATAAAGTGACATACAGAAGTTTAGAGTGATAACATTGATTTAATTTACATATTCACAAAATGTGTCATGTTTGGTTTCTGTTATAATACACATAAGTTAAATGAAACCCGCTATTACATGGTTGCTAAGGACTTCCACACTATCAGATGGTTGCTATGGAAATCCCCTATCAGATATTTGCTGTGGATTTCTTACACTATCACATGGTTGATATAGACATCCCACACTATCAATGGTTGCTAAGGATTTCTCACACTATCACATGGTTGATATAGACTTTTCACACTATCAGTGGTTGCTAAGGATTTCTCACACTATCACATGGTTGATATGGACTTTTCACACTATCACATGGTTAGAATGAAAATTCACTATCAGTGGTTGCTATGGATATCTCACACTATCAATGGTTGCTAAGATTTCTCACACTATCACATGGTGGCTAGTAACAGATATTTTAGTGATTTTGTATATTTACTTTGTATGATGTGTTTGATATTTTAAAATGTCAACAAGCTGTAATGGACAAATAATTGATGGCCTAAAATTTGCAAATAAAAATAGCTTTATTCAGCACTGGCTATGATGATAGATAATTATTTTGTAGTTAGATGATGAAGATGAAGATGAATCAGGAACAGATGAGGACAATGATACAAAGTCTACCAAAAAATCAAAAGTTTACGTTCCACCAAAACTTACACCAGTACATTATGGTAGGTCTACAAACAAATAATCAAAGTTTATGTTCCACCAAAACTAACACCATTACATTATGGTAAATCTACAAATAAATCAAAGTTTACGTTCCACCAAAACTTCCACCTGTACATTATGGTAGGTCTACAAATAAATCAAAGTTTATGTTTCACCAAAACTTACACCTGTCAATATGGTAGGTCTACCAGCAAATCAAAGTTTACGTTCCACCAAAACTTACACCTGTACATTATTGTAGGTCTACCAGCAAATCAAAAGTTTATGTTCCACCAAAACTAACACCATTACATTATGGTAAATCTACAAATAAATCAAAGTTTACGTTCCACCAAAACTTACACCTGTACATTATGGTAGGTCTACAAATAAATCAAAGTTTATGTTCCACCAAAACTTACACCTGTACATTATGGTAGGTCTCTAGCAAATCAAAAGCTTATGTTTCACCAAACTTACACCAGTACATTATGGTAGGTCTACAAACAAATTAAGTACCCTTTTAGCTCACATGGTCCAAAGGGCTTTTTCTCATCACTTGGCTTCCATTGTCTATAGTCTGTTATCCTTGTCTGTGGTCATCTATTAACTTTTACAAAATCTTCTCTGAAACCAAACTAAACTCTTCATGTACTGATTTTGTGTCATGGATAGATACCCCATATCCTTTGTTTTTCTATTAAACAACAATTATCCTTGGGGTATGTAGTTTAAAAAATGTGTCCAATGATCATGTCTGCGAACCAACATGGTTGCCAAGACTAAAAATAGAACATGATGGTAACACACGAGTATTGTCATTATCTTTTAAATTGTTATAGAAAATGAACATCTGACAAGTCAGAAATGTTCAGAATGTCAAGATCTATTTACACATTGCTTTGTCCAAGACTTTCGCACACATTTTTTTTAGAGTTATTTTACTAAAATGATGATTTTTTTACCAATTTTCATTATTTTGCAAGTGTAACTGTATATTGGAAAAAGGATCAGCAGGACAAGATCTACAAAAAAGACATCATGGTAGAAATTGTTAGTCAACTTCTTGCAGAATAATGTTCCTTGAAAGACGAGTTTTACACATTTTAGCTCACCTGTTCTAAAGGCCATGCATGCTTTTGCCATCACTTGGCATCCGCTGTTGTCTGCCTGTCTGTCTGCCATGCATACCTTGTCATTAACTTTTTAAAAATCTTTACCTCTGAAACTACAGGGCAAAGTTAATGTCCTGAATGATCCTTAGGAATTAAGTTATATAATTTGTAAACTTAACAAACATAACCAATGTTGCAAAAGAGCAAAACTGACATGGTGAAAATGACCAGTGGGTCAAGTTCTTTCTCCTATTGAATTTTTGGAAAATGAAATTATTGCCCTTGAAATAGTGTTAACCAATTTTGAATATTTTGCACAAACCAAAAGAGAAACTGTAATCAGCAAAAATGTTCAACACAATCATATCTACAAATATGGCTGAAAATTGTCAACCAACTCCTTACAACAGTTATCTCACCTATATAATAATTGTTACCATTTTTTTTTTTTTTTGCCATAAACTATGTTAGATAGAAAAGATCAGCAAAATAAGATCTGCAAGTAATACAAAAATAAGGAGATGTGGTATCATTGCCAATGAGCCAACTATCCACCAAAGTTCAAATGAAGTGAATGCCTTTAACAATTAAAAGGCCCTGACATGAAAAATGTGAAAAATTCAACTGAGAAAAACTAACAGCCTAATATATAACAAAACAATTAACAAAAACAAATATGACACACATGAACCAACGACAACCACTGAAATACAGGCTCCTGACTTGGGACAGGCACATAACGAAAGTGGCAGGTTTAAACATGTTTGAGGCACCAGTCCTCCCTTAACCTAGGACAGTGGTGTAACGGCACAACAGAGGAACAAATTTTACAAAACAACAAACATTATACAAATATGATATACAGCAATAAACAACAACCACTCAATTACAGGCTTCTGACTTGGGACTTCCAAATATAGAATGTGGCAGGGGTTGAACATGTTTGCAGGCATCAAATCCTCCCCTAACCTGGGACTATGGTGTAATAGTACAACACAAGAACAACTATAAAAATCAGTTGAAAAGGGCTTATCTCATCAGATAGATACAAAGCAGAAAAACATCTACACAAGACAACTTCCATATAAGATTTATTACCCTTTATGACAATGTTTTACTAATTTTCATAATTTTGATAATTATTTCAAAAACTTTAGTATATAGGTATCAACTGTAAATATGATCATCAATACCAGATCTACAAAAAATCCAATAAATAGGATTTACAATAAACAAACATAACTGATTGCAATAAAGGTAAACATAAATATCAGAATGGAATATTTTTACTTGGTGAGCAATTCGGCTCTTTTATTTGTGGGAACTTTATTAGATAGACTTAAACTGTTAACAGCAAATAAGATCTTCAAGACAAGATCTACAAATAAGTAAACATTTCAACTCCTTATAAGAGCTTTTTCTCTTGAAAGGCAATTTTAACACCTTTTGTGCTTTTTGACCCTTTGTGTTTATTTATTTTAACAGACTTGGATGAAACAGTAAAAGATAAAGAAACTAAGGCAATGGAGAGAGCGAAAAAGAGAGCTTTAAGTAGTAGTATACTGAAAGAACTGAGAGATGAATATTATGAAGGACCAGAAGAAGTCAAGGTTAAAATGATTTACTTGTGTTTTAAGAGTTTTCCCATAATTCCTTTATTATTAAAATGGATGTACAATGAAAGCTGAAAGAAATCGTAGACATGTTAAAATATGAATTTGATTTTACTGCTAAAATTGTAAGTCACTAAGTGTTACTGAATATATAAAATATGAAGATATGGTATGATTGCCAATGAGACAACTCTCCACCATAGACCAAACGACTTAGAAGTTTACAACTATAGGTCACCATGTGTCTTGGTAGTATGCTAAAACTATGTTAAACAGTTTATCAATTAACTTTAACAAGCTTTTTAAATATTTTACAACTAAATTGATGACCATCCAGTTTAAGATTTAAAGGAGAGGGGATGCTCCTTTTAGCAAGCTAAAATCTATCATTGTCATAGAAAATATGGACCTCCATGCTATTTTGAATGCTTTTCATGTATTTTACAATTATACTTTTATTTATTTTTATTTTTGTTTTGGCTTAACTAGCTTTTTGTCATTTTTTCTCTTTTGTTTAGAATTGCTCCGTTATGAAATTTAAGTATGATAAGAAAAGAGATGTGGGTTTATACCAACAGCAAAGCAATAGCACAATAAACAGAAATAAAACATCTAAGAGCCTAGAATCTACACATCTGAATGACATAAATACCAAATATTTACCTACTTTGAAAGGATAGAAAATGTCAAGATATAAACAAGGAATATCACTGACTTGGTGTATTAACATGTGGCTAATACTGTGGATTCATTGTTATTCGTGGTATACCAATTTTCGTGGGTTTCGTAGGTCACAGCAAACCACAATTCAAGAATTCAATGAAGAATAATCTCGAGAGATATGTATTTTTAATTTGGATGTTTGTTTCGGTTATGTTGTGCAATTCTAGTATAGTGTTGACTTGCGATAACATGGTAACGTTTTTGAAATAAGATAGAAAAGTATTTTGATTAAATAAATAATCTTATTCTTAAGAATACCAGTGAGAATCCACTTTTTAAAATGATTAAAATTGTTCATTGGAAATAACTGTAAGTTCTTAATTACCGTGTCATAATTTGGTTTATTGGTGACTAAAAATTAATAGGATTAAGTATGGGACTTTGCCTGTAGGTAATATATTGTTTTTGACAGGAACATTAAATTTCACACCTTTGACTTTAAAAATTTATTGAGAAACTTAATGAGGTAGCTAAGGTAAGACACTAATAGCTTTTCAAATTAAATTTTGATAAATTGCTGTTCAAACATTTTGTTTTAATTATTTCTGGAAAAAATAACATTTTTTGTACCGTAGAAAGGCTTGTATAGTCCGCGGTTTTATTCTCCAAAATCAGACCTTCCAGACGGGGTGCGGACTATAGAGTACAATAAGCAAGAAATAAGAGGAAAATTTCAATTTCGCGGGCGAGATGGTTTGTTTACGTTCCGCCATCTTTGTTATTGATATTGTAGAGGCGCTCTTATCATTTTCGAACTAATAATTTTAACTCATCCATATTAATAAGTTATTTCTATTCAGTATCAAATTAATACTGATAAATATAAAACTAAACCTTTCATTACAAATTTCTCGTTTCTTTTCAATGCATTGGTTGAAATAAACTGGTATCTTATTGATTGAAATGATACAAACATAGTGAAAAGACAACCGTAAACCAGCTTAGAATTTGTAAACTACAAACGTAATCGGTTATTGTTCGTTCCGTTTTCGTGTTTCATACTGACTAATATGGTTTGTATTAGCTAAGACCCTTCAAACATTAATGTGATAGATATATTAAAGACTGTTTTACAAAAGGATGGAACTGTTTTACTTTCAAAGTCGTATTATAGTGATATCTGTTATGTAATGGATTTTGACTCTCACCGGTTAATTTCTTCTTATACACATGCTTTTAAACTTCCTGTTTAAACATACACAAGTTTCTAAATTGTTTTTAAGGAATTAAACTTATTTTAACAATCATGAAGCGTTCTAGAATCATTTACAAGCAGTTTCAGCTTCTGTTTGATGATGGAAAACAGGTTTTCCAAGAAAATACCATAAACGACCGCACAGGATTTGAAATTACGGAGTTTCATTAGACCTTTTCTAACAGTTAAAAAGTTTTTACCTAAAATTTCGTGTGGAGAAGGGGTGCGGACTATGTACCAGTGCGAACTATACAAGCCTTTCTACGGTAATACAATTTTAAAGGGAGAATGGAGGACACAAATTGCATTTCAAATAATATTCTGATAAATAGTCATTAAAGCGGCACATATTTTTGTTTATTCTGGACATAAACAACATTTTTTTGGTCATAAAATTTTATTCAACAAAATGTTAAAACAAGCAGCTGGGAGAATACAAAATTGAGATGAATCAATTTTATAATTGTTTTATGGCTTGGGTTCCAACTTGGGGTGCAATCATCGCCAGCGTGTTTCTGACTTTTATCATTTTCTAATGACTGTTTATTATGTTGTGTTTGGGAAAATAACCTTAAATCAATTGTACATCAAAGGACTTTGAAAACCTTTTAAAATTCCGACAAGTAATTATAAATTGTACACTAAACACACTATTAGTTGCCTTTGTCTCGTTTGTAAATGAAGTTTTAAAATGAACACTTTAACCTTGAATGACCAAACGAGGATTTTGACAATTCAAAACTTTTTCAATGAAATGCTATCTTTTTTTATTATTATTCAAACAGAAATCCACAAATTTAGGTCTCTGAAATATTTATTTTTCTAATTTTGAAACAGCAATCCACAAATTTACCTATCCCACGAAATGTCTATCCACAAAACTGATACCCACGAAAATAAACGAATCCACAGTAGAACAAGTTCTTTACATTTACGTCATTTGGTCTGGTCTCTGGACAATAGTTGTCTCTTTGGCAATCATACCACATCTTCTTATTTTTATATATACATTGTGTGGTATGTAAGAGTGACCTATTTCTTTCATTATCTTTAATGTTAAACCCTGTATTAACACACTCTCTAATGTTGTTTATATTTATAGGAAAGTATTGACTTACACAGATTTAAAGCTAACAAGAAAGCTAAAGAAAGGACAGAGTATGTATTTAATTGAATTGGAAATTAGTATGCTAATCCTTTTAATTCAAACAAGTTTATACCAGAAGAATATGTTTTCATGAAAACTCATAGGAAATGTTTTTATTTATTAATTTCATTCAGTAAAGATAATATGACATTATAAATTCCAAAATCAAGAATTTAAAATGATGGGATTAGGAAAATATTATTATTATTTTGTCAAGAATATAGTCAAAAACATATCGTTTAATTTCTGTTTTTGCATAAAAAATGTTTCCAAAAATGAATGCATTGTTTGCACAGTAAAACCAATGGTCCATGCAAATTTTGATTATTTTTGGATTTTGAGAGACAATATTTTATGCTTCTAACATTGATTTCAGGTACGAAGAAGAGAGAATGATGAGAATGTCTATATCAAAGAAAGATAAGGCAAGATTATCTTACATATAAACACATTTATCTTATTGTGAAGTTATAAACAAATGAAATCTTGATATAGTGTATGGTTTGTACAACTTTGTAGTATAAAAAAAGGCCATCATAAAATATGGGGAAAAAAATAATTACTGCATATTATTACATGCAATCATCATATGCTCTTATATTTATTTTATAGATATAAGAAGATTTGGTATGAGTGCCAATGAGACAACTCTACATCCAAGTCACAATTTATGCCTGATAGAAAGAAATCAGTATACCCAATAGTGCTGAAAGTGGTGTTAAACACAAGCAGTCAATCAATACAACAGACCACACTAACCACCAATGTAATGTAGTTTCTAATTATATATTATTAATAAATGTTTCTATTTATAGAATGCTATGAGAAAATTAGGAACTTTATCATCTTTAAATAACCTGACCCAGTTTGATGATATCAGTATTTTAGATGACGAAAGACAAGGAGAATTTGTATGTATTGAGTGTACTGTAGATATATTTTATGTCTTTCTGTTTATTTGTACACCTCACATTGTCTATACCTAATTAGGACCATGTCAAAATAAGTGCTTAAGATAAACCATTTCTATATGATGTGAACATGCATCTCTACTGCATTCATTATGACAGTTTTCTACTGCATTCAGTTTGACAGTTTCACCCCTTCTATGATGCCCTATTTGAATTTGAAGATTTTGTTCATATAAGATATGGAAAAGTGCAGATGTTAAGATTTTTATCAAAGAAAAACATTACTTTCACCATAATCATGGATATTATAAAAGTTTTATGCCAATAATTAGTTAAAAAAACCAACAAAGACAGGTTTTCACAATTTTTGAAAAATTTGAGTTCTTCCCACTTTGCTGATTTCTTCCAAATTGACAGTAGAAAATATGAAGAAAAAAAAATTCTTTTTCTTTAGAGGTGTACTTTAGGTTAAGGGTTAGGTAAGCAGTAAAGATTATGTATAGGTTAGGGTTAGGTTTTGAGTTATGATCAATTAAGTATACCTCTATAAGGTTTGGGACCCTTAAAGTAAAAGAAGGCAGAAAAAAAACCTTTTAAAAATATGTCTCAAAAGTTGTTTTCAAGAAAAATTGGATTAGAAAAATTAACATTTCTTTTCTTTTGAAGATTTTGAAAGTATGACACAAAGAGTTAAATATTAATGTCCCAATTACATATGCAATATCTTGTAACAAATCATTGTCAATGTCAAACATGGGAAAAAACAACAAAAATAGTATAGTATTTATTATCTCCCCTAGTGTTATTTGTATAACAATTAATATTCCAAATGGTAAATATGAATTTTATATGCTATTTTACAAAAGTATGTGCATTTTAAACACAAAAGTTTAATGAAATGTCAGTTGTTTTTCTTTCTTTTTGTAGTCTATGGAAAAGGGAAGAAAAGAAAATTTAACAGCAAGGTAAGAAGCATATTTCTGTAATCATGGTAAGAAAATTCACTCAAATAATCAGTTTTACGACCTTTTTTGTTATGCTTGAACATGTTGAAGATATTGACTTGATATTTGTTATAGAGTTTACACCATGACAAGTTATAGATCAAGTACAATGGATTTTTAACCAGTAGGGGACTATGTATTGCCATGCAATACTCTCAGAATGCTTGATTTTATGCATTAGTAAGTTTGATATTTTACCAATAGAAAGCACCATTAAAATCTTACTGTTTTATTGTTTATGGTACTTATTGACAAGAAATGAAGTCATTGTTATTAGTACATCTGCAAATTTGTGAAAAAAAAATTTAGAATGATAATAAATTGTAAAAGATTTGGTGAGATATTTATAGATTATCGTTGGTCATCTCAACGAGTGATTTTCTCGCTTGAGCCGGTAAGGCGAATTTGAGAAAAGCAATCAAGCTGAGGTGACCAATGATAATCTGTTTATCGCTATTTTACCAATGACGACGTTGTTAATTTCATTGACAACAGCACATGCGCCTTAGTTTCTAGCGATAATTTTCATATCACTCTACTGTACTGAGAAAGGAAATTATCAGTCAGTTAGATCAAAGGAAAATTTCGTAAAATAGCGATAATGTCCCTTACTTGACTGTAAACATCCCATTCACAAATGTGCAAATGTTTTCAGCAAAGATAATGATTGTTTACTTTCATTCTAGTGTCCACTTTAATATGTGTGATCAGAATGTCATTTATTTTAATTTTAAATATATTTTGTAATTAAATACAATATTTCTTTTTATCAGGGCAAGAAAGGAAAGAAAGGTAAAATTATATCTTAAAAAGTCAAACTTTCTAAGAAACATATTTCAATATAATAATATATTCCATTTGATACTTACAGGACATTCAAAAATAATTTGTTAGAAATCAGCCAAAATACTTTATCAAAAGATGAATTTTACATTATATTCAAACTTTCAGTATACAATTTTTTTATCCATTTGAAATGGGAAAACCCATACCATACTGTGTAGTAACTATAAAAGGCCCCAACATGACAAAATGAGAAACAATTCAAACAAATTAAACCATTGACCTAATTTATTACAAAACAATAGGCCCAAAACAAATATAATAGACAACGGCAACCACTGAATTACAGGTTCCTGACTTGGGACAGACACATATAGAATGCAACAGGATTAAACATGTTTCTGAGTGCTCAATGCTCCCTTTAATCTAGGACAGTGGTGTCAAAGCACAATATAAGAAAAACTGTAAAACCAGTTGGCTTGACTAATCCGATTGGCAAAAGCACAAAATCAAATCATGTAGAAAAGAACAACACAAAGTACAGATCTAAGAGAACTTACAATTACTGAAAGGTACTCACTACTACGAAATGAATCATGTTCTCCCAGACTAAATAATATTTCAAATATGAAGTAGGTTTATTTTATGTACACTGTTCTGGAGTAGGGGAGATAACTTCATACAATTGTCTCCCATCAGCAATGTATTTATTATATCGGACAAATATAATTCTTTGGATGATATCCTTATTGTGTTGATTTTGCAGCGTTTCTTTTTTTCTATTGCAGGATTTAAGAAGAAAAGGAGATGATTTATACAATAAAATTATGAAAAGAAATTTAAATTTAATGTATTTAAAACAAAGACTAAAAACCAAATACAAGAAAGAAAAGCTTATTGATTTGAATATTTGTGCCATCAAAATATATATCTTATACATGACAATGTACTTTATAGGTAAAATGAACATTCTTATGAAATTCATTTATGAGTTGAAATATCAGTGACAGGATTCTCTTATGAAGGCACATTCAAAATAAAGATACCTTTTTATAAAGTTTTGAAGTGTTTTTATTTTCCATGGGAGAATATGATTGCCACTTTGTTCTTCAATCTGCCTTTTGTCCATAACTAGTGGTTTCCAGATGATTACTTGTGTTCCTTTGACAAATATCAATCAACTTTGACATGGGTACTAGTGATAAGAAATATACAGTCAGAATTGAATTTTTATCAGCTCTCTTCAACAATTCATGAGTTGTTCCCCTTACAATTAAATTACGAAAAGTAGTATTTACACGTTGTTGACTATAATTATCTTGGAATACAAGCCTTGATGGTTCATGGCCAATTTTAAAATCAAATGGTCACTTCAGGTTGATTTTCTTTGAGAGAGAATTTGGACCAAAAGAAAACTGTTTCATTAATTTATACATTCAATTTGCCAAACTATAACATGAAGATAAAAAAACAGCATTCATTGCACTGTTAAATTGAGATGGACTTTGTTAAGCATGTGTAGGAATTTAGTGTCATGTATTAAAAGAACATTTCCTTCTTTTCTATTTGCAACCATCTTAGTAAGTTTCAGAATCTGGCATTTTTTATGCCCATGCCGTAGCAGAGGGGCATTAAGTTTTACCCTTGTCCGTCTGTACGTCTGTCCGTATGTCCGTCCATACAGCCCAAAATTGGTTTCTGTTCTCTACTTTAGTTTGCCTCAACCAAATATTATGAAACTTATACACAATGCTTATAACCACAAAACACAGATCAAGTTTGAATTTTAGTGGCGTCACTTTTACCATTCTAGAGTTATGCCCTTTACAAATGGAAAAATTGCTGAATTTTCGTTTCCATTCTCTAACTTTATTACCTTATATGACTACTTATTTGCATTGAGTAGTTTAAGAATAAAAAGGAAAACTAGAAGTTGACTTTGTTGAATCACATTATTGTTAATTGCATAAACTCGAAATGAAATTTAGAATAGAAACGGAATGTGTCAAAGAGAACAATCCGACCAAAGAGCAGAAAACAACACCAGGCCACCAATGGATCTTCAAAACAGCGAGAAAATCCTGCACCTGGAGGCAGGCTTCAGCTGACCCTAAACAAAAAGTGTACTAGTTTATAAAAAGGGTGGTCACATTAAACTCCAAAACATATAAATGAACCGAAATTTAAAAACATACAAGACTAACCATGGACATACAATTACTAGGGACTGTATAGTATTCAATCGCTTGCAGCTAAAAATTAAATAAGTTAAAGAATACATTTTTTCTAAAGAGAGGTGAAAAATAGCAAAGGGACATTCAAATTCACAATTAGATATAGACATTTTAAACATTGGCTCATTTTCTCTGACATTTTCATCAGATGTCATTTGAAGGAAACAAATGTACTGATGAAACTGTATGAGGAATATTAAATAAAGTTACTGAGAACAGACCACACATATAATTGGTGGGTTGCTTGATAGTATGGAGAGAATTATAGTGAACCACATTGTACGAAGATCACACAAAACAAGCAGCCATCTTGATTTGTCAATCCACCAGACATATATTATGTCTGTTGTCTACACAGACATAGGTAGAAGCTGCATTTGTTATGTTCATCCTTGAAATGCCCTTCATACTCAGCTCCATAAATGTTGGTATGGTCTGTCATTGGTTCCTTCTAAGGTTAAAATGTTTGGACTCTCTGGTTGAGATACAGGGCATACAGCAGACCTGATGTTATCATACCAGTATCCTTCAATCCATGGTTTCTTGTAAGGTTAAAATGTTTGGACTCTCTGGTAGAGATAAAGGGCATACAGCAGACCTGATGTTATCATACCAGTATCCTTCAGTCCATGGTTCCTTGTAAGGTTACACTGTTCGGACTCTCTGGTTGAGATACAGGGCATACATCAGACCTGATGTTATCATACCAGTATCCTGCAGTCCATGGTTCCTTGTAAGGTTAAAATATTTAGATTTTCTGGTAGAGGTACAGGGCTTCAAAGTTGAAACAGATCTGTTGTAATCATACCATGGTTCCTTGTATGCTTGCATTGTTTGGATTCTCTGGTAGAGATACAGGGCATACAGCAGACCTGATGTTATCATACCAGTATCCTGCAGTCCATGGTTCCTTGTAAGGTTACAATGTTTGGACTCTGGTAGAGATACAGGGCATACAGCAGACCTGATGTTATCATACCAGTATCCTTCAGTCCATGGTTCCTTGTAAGGTAACAATGTTTGGACTCTCTGGTTGAGATACAGGGCATACAGCAGACCTGATGTTATCATACCAGTATCCTGCTGTACATGGTTCCTTGTAAGGTTACAATGTTTGGACTCTCTGGTTGAGATACAGGGCATACATCAGACCTGATGTTATCATACCAGTATCCTTCAGTCCATGGTTCCTTGTAAGGTTACAATATTTAGATTTTCTGGTAGAGGTACAGGGCTTCAAAGTTGAAACAGATCTTTTCCTTTTATGCTTACATTCTTTGGATCCTCTGGTAGACATACAGGGCTTCAAAATGAAACATACCTGTTGTGATCATACCATGGTACCTTGTATGCTTACATTGTTTGGATTCTCTGGTAGACATACAGGGCTTCAAAAATGAAACATACCTGTTGTGATCTTACCATGGTTCCTTGTATGCTTACATAGTTTGGGTCCTTTAGAGAGATACAGGGCTTCAAATATGAAACAGACCTGTTGTGATCATACCATGGTTCCTTGTATGCTTACATTGTTTGGATTATCTGGTAGATACAGGGCATACAGCAGACCTGATGTTATCATACCATGGTTCGTTGTAAGCTTACATTGTTTGGATTTTCTGGTAGAGATACAGGGCTTCAAATTGGAAAGACCTGTTGTGATCATACCATAGTTCCTTGTATGCTTACGTTGTTTGAATTATCTGGTAGACATACAGGGCTTCAGAGTTGAAACAGATCTGTTGTAATCATACCATGGTTCCGTGTATGCTTGCATTGTTTGGATTCTCTGGTAGAGATACAGGGCATACAGCAGACCTGATGTTATCATACCAGTATCCTGCAGTCCATGGTTCCTTGTAAGGTTACAATGTTTGGATTCTCTGGTAGAGATACTGGCATACAGCAGAACTGATGTTATCATACCAGTATCCTTCAATCCATTATTCCTTGTAAGGTTACAATGTTTGGACTCTCTGGTAGAGATACAGGGCATACAGCAGACCTGATGTTATCATACCAGTATCCTTCAGTCCATGGTTCCTTGTAAGGTTACAATGTTTGGACTCTCTGGTAGAGATACAGGGCATACAGCAGACCTGATGTTATCATACCAGTATCCTGCAGTCCATGGTTCCTTGTAAGGTTACAATGTTTGGACTCTCTGGTAGAGATACAGGGCATACAGCAGACCTGATGTTATCATACCAGTATCCTTCAGTCCATGGTTCCTTGTAAGGTTACAATGTTTTGACTCTCTGGTTGAGATACAGGGCATACAGCAGACCTGATGTTATCATACCAGTATCCTGTAGTCTATGGTTCCTTGTAAGGTTACACCGTTTGGACTCTCTGGTAGAGATACAGGGCATACAGCAGACCTGATGTTATCATACCAGTATCCTGCAGTCCATGGTTCCTTGTAAGGTTACTATATTTAGATTTTCTGGTAGAGGTACAGGGCTTCAAAGTTGAAACAGATCTGTTCCTTTTATGCTTACATTCTTTGGATCCTCTGGTAGACATACAGGGCTTCAAAATGAAACATACCTGTTGTGATCATACTATGGTACCTTGTATGCTTACATTATTTGGATTCTCTGGTAGACATACAGTGCTTCAAAGTTGAAACAGAAATGTTGTGATCATATTATGGTTCCTTTTATGCTTACATTGTTTGGATCCTTTGGTAGAGATACAGAACTTCAAAGTTGAAACATACCTGTTGTGATCTTACCATGGTTCCTTGTATGCTTACATAGTTTGGGTCTTTTAGAGAGATACAGGGCTTCAAAATGAAACAGACCTGTTGTGATCATACCATGGTTCCTTGTATGCTTACATTGTTTCGAATATCTGGTAGATACAGGGCATACAGCAGACCTGATGTTATCATACCATGGTTCGTTGTAAGCTTACATTGTTTGGATTTTCTGGTAGAGATACAGGGCTTCAAATTGAAAGACCTGTTATGATCATACCATAGTTCCTTGTATGCTTACGTTGTTTGAATTATCTGGTAGACATACAGAGCTTCAGAGTTGAAACAGATCTGTTGTAATCATACCATAGTTCCTTGTATGCTTGCATTGTTTGGATTCTCTGGTAGAGATACAGGGCATACAGCAGAACTGATGTTATCATACCAGTATCCTTCAGTCCATGGTTCCTTGTAAGGTTACAATGTTTGGACTCTCTGGTTGAGATACAGGGCATACAGCAGACCTGATGTTATCATACCAGTATCCTGCAGTCCATGGTTCCTTGTAAGGTTACAATGTTTGGACTCTCTGGTAGAGATACAGGGCATACAGCAGACCTGATGTTATCATACCAGTATCCTTCAGTCCATGGTTCCTTGTAAGGTTACAATGTTTGGACTCTCTGGTTGAGATACAGGGCATACAGCAGACCTGATGTTATCATACCAGTATCCTGCTGTACATGGTTCCTTGTAAGGTTACAATGTTTGGACTCTCTGGCAGAGATACAGGGCATACAGCAGACCTGATGTTATCATACCAGTATCCTTCAGTCCATGGTTGCTTGTAAGGTTACAATGTTTGGACTCTCTGGTTGAGATACAGGGCATGCATCAGACCTGATGTTATCATACCAGTATCCTTCAGTCCATGGTTCCTTGTAAGGTTACAATGTTTGGACTCTCTGGTTGAGATACTTTAGGAGAGATACAGGGCTTCAAAATAAACAGACCTGTTGTGATCATACCATGGTTCCTTGTATGCTTACATTGTTTCGATTATCTGGTAGATACAGGGCATACAGCAGACCTGATGTTATCATACCGTGGTTCGTTGTATGCTTAGATTGTTTGGATTTTCTGGTAGAGATACAGGGCTTCAAATTGGAAAGACCTGTTGTGACCATACCATAGTTCCTTGTATGCTTACGTTGTTTGAATTTTCTGGTAGACAAGCATACGTTGTTTGAATTATCTGGTAGACATACAGGGCTTCAGAGTTGAAACTGATATGTTGTAATCATACCATGGTTCCTTGTATGCTTGCATTGTTTGGATTATCTGGTAGGCATACAGAACTTCAACGTTATAACAGAAATGTTGTAAACTTACCATGGTTCCTGTATGCTTACATATAATGGATTTTCTGGTAGAGATACAGGGCTTCAAATTGAAACAGACCTGTTGTGATCATACAATTATTCTGTGTATGGTAACAGTGTTTGGATCTTCTGGTAGAGATTCAGGGCTTCAAATTTGAAACAGACATGTTGTGATCATACCATTATTCCGTGTATGGTAACAGTGTTTGGATCCTCTGGTAGAGATACAGGGCTTCAAATTTGAAACAGACGTGTTGTGATCATACCATTATTCCATGTATGGCAACAGTGTTTGGATCCTCTGGTAGAGATACAGGGCTTCAAATTTGAAACAGACGTGTTGTGATCATACCATTATTCCGTGTATGGTAACAGTGTTTGGATTATCTGGTAAAGATACAGGGCTTCAAATTTGAAACAGACGTGTTGTGATCATACCATTATTCCGTGTAGGGTAACAGTGTTTGGATCATCTGGTAGAGATACAGGGCTTCAAATTTGAATAAGACGTGTTGTGATCATACCATTATTTCGTATATGGTTATAATGTTTAGATTCTCTGGTAGACATACAGGGCTTGCAACAGATCCTCTATGATCATACCAGGCTCATACAGACCATATCAATCTTTGATTTTGACCTGATCTGACCTTGATGCAAAAGAGAAAAGATACAAAGCAATGAAAATCCAATAAAACCGACATCATAACCAAAAGAACAAATTGTTGTCACAGAGATATGTCTCGCCTGTATTTGATTTTGATAGTATAATGCAAACGTTTAAATGTTACATGCAAACTATGCAAAGCATTAAAATCGACGTCAATGAAGTGTTTAAATGTTACATGCAAACTATGCAAAGCATTAAAAAATCGACGTCAATGAAGCGATATTGATGGTGCAGAGCCAAATAACCATTGTGGAAATGAGAAACGCCAATGCTAATACAACTGCATACTATAACACCATTGACTTCTAAAGAGAGACGAAAGTTACAAAAGGGACATTCAAATTCATAAGTCGATAAGAAACTAAGAATGCCATGCGAAATACGAAAAACGGTGAAAAGACTAGACAACAGTACTGTATACAAAACACAACATAAAAGACTGAGCAACACGAAGCAAAACACTGGGAGTGATTTCAGGTGCTCAGGAAAGGTAAGCAGATCCTGCTACACATGTTTTACCTGTCCTGTTGCTCGTGTACGAAACCAGTGATAAGTCTAATTAGGTTGGTCACATTCGAGGAAAAGAGGTGGTTTTGGTTATAGCAATTAAGCATATCCGTCATCATTTGTGATATTCCATAACGGTCATCAAACATGTGATAGTGTCCGTAAAATTTCGAAGGAATGATTTCAACTTTACCAATTGGACCTCTTGGTTTTGATAGCTTCCTTGTGAATATACACATCTGATTCACGCCATCCCTAGAGTAGTATTTCACAAAATTGTTTCCCTTTAAATTGACCTAAACACAAACTTTAACATGACGAATAATATGCAAAAGTTTCAAAGTCAACGAACCATGACTGAGGGGTCAAATAATATAATCACCATGGAAATGTGACGTGCAAATCCTAAAATAACTGCATACCAAATTTACTGACTTACCATTAGTGGTTTATCGTAAACTGACCATATCACAAACGTTAACATATAATAGTTTTAGTCAATAGATCATGACAAAGGAGGCAATATCACTGAATCTGCATGGTATTGAGATGTGCAATGCTGATACAACTAGATACCAAGTATCAAATTTACCATAAGTGGTACCTCTGCTTTACCGGACCTAACGTGAACTTCAACAAATTGTCTCCGGCAACATCAAGCCTTAGACTCGCCTTTGCGACTCAAACCAATCAAGGTTGAGCAGTCATCCACTATTTTCACCTGTATAACCCTTTTCTAGGAAAAAATAGATGATAAATCGCTCTTGGTAATGTTTGTTGATAATTGAAGTAAAGAGGACGGAATTGTGTTAATAGCAGTTGGAACATCTTCATCTTGATCTTGATTGTATACGATGTCACATCTTTGGACGTTACTGCATCGCGCGTGTGTCTATGTTAATAACTTATTGACAAGTTGGGAACCCGAGGGACCCCTTTGTCGAATTAGACTGATCACCAGGTGTGTACTTACATGAGCACACGACGGGTGTTGAATGTGGAGCAGGATATTTACCCTTCCGGAGCTCCTGAGAGCTCTTACAATTTCTATGAACAACTTAGCTGGTTCTTCTGCGAATTGCGTCTTGGTGATACCATCCGGGGTAGAAGATTCTAATCTTAATTGTATAGGCAGAAAGCTGAATTAAAAAAAATAAAATCTGTCTGTGTTGTCCACGCCTATCTTTCAATGGTTCTAGTTTGATATGGTTTAGGATTAAAGTCATACTACCTGGTTTGTTACTGAAGTTAGATGTTACGAATGTCGCTGCTATTTTCTTGGCCCGAGAACACAGTTATTTCGTAGTGCATTTCTTTTAGACAATAAATTCAAATTAAAAAATCACACCTGCTCTATCTCAAAAGATTTTTACAGTGTAGTGTACTACTATTGGGACAAATAATATCAAAATTATAGAAAAGTCTACCAGCTCTAACTCAAAATATTGACAATTCTATGTTAAGGGGTCTAAAATTCAGTTTGACAGCTTCAGACATACTAGTTTTGACCTTTTGAACTGGACCAAATCACTACTTAACATAAAGATTCAGCACCCAAATTTTTGAACATGTAATTTCATCCCTTTACTTAATATTTCATGCATAAAATATAAAGAAATAAATTTGGAAAGTGTATGAACAAAATTTGCAAGTTATACACTGTCCACACTAGGGACTATATTTGTAGACAACGAAAATCTAAGGACGATAACTGTGTCCTCGGACCTCTTGACGTTTTCTAGTTTGTCTTGTAAATATATTTGATGTCTAATTAGTCCCTTGTACACCTGTAGCTTTAGGGCATAATGCCAGATTACGTTTAACAACTCCACTGTTCTATCAGATTTGTTGCATATATCCTTGAAGTGTTTTACCCATGTAAATCGCTATTGATGCTCACTCACAGTTATTTTATTGTTTTTAAAATTTCCAGTTCTATGCCTTTCAATGTGTACTTTTAAAATACTGTGGTCTTCTTTTGCGAATAACGATATCTTAGATAGAGTATTCCATAACAGTCAACCGACTCATGCAAGGTGCGAGCTTTGAGTCTCAATGTTAAAATAGGATAATAGTGTGGGAAAGGGACCTATCTGGAAAGATATTGGGTTGTATTCAGAATAACAAAAACACTACATTTGTTTTGTTGCAAAGTGGGAGTGGACCACTCCTGTACCTGAAGATATGTACTTCTGAGATGCATGTCGCATGTATACCCAAATAATATGCTTTTATTTGCCATATATACGAATAAAGTGTTGACACAGATATATTTCTCGGCTGTGTGTAATTGTTATAGCTAACTGCAAATGTTGAGACTAAAACGGAAATACAATGTACTTTAATTCTTCAAATTGTATTGAAGATATATATGCTTACGTTAATACAACTGCATTCCAAATATCATTTACTTGTTAAAAGTGGTTCTCGTTAAGCTGACCTAATGGCAAATGTTAACATGTAAACTATGCAAAAGTTTCAAAGTAAATAGACAATGACTGACGGGCATGACCGATATTGCCTTAACATCCGTGGTTCCCTTAAACTGACGTAATCACAATCTTCAATATTTAAACTATGAAATTTTCAAAGTCAAAGACCATGAATCAGAGTGTTTGGCAAACAATCTCCATCTATGTGATATGTGCCAATGCAATGCAACTGCATACCAAATTTCATTGACTTACCATTAGTGAACTTATCACAAACTTATTAATGAACTTACCACAAACTTATTAATGAACTTATCGCACACTTAAACATTTTTAAAACTATGCACATTCAATCAGTATGGCTGTTTAGATATTTGTTTCATACTAATGCATGAAAATATGCAATGTCTAACCAGGAAAATATAAATACATTCATGCATAATATTCATTCTACATTTCGCTATATGCTAGAATGTTTGTTATATTAGCCCTGAAACTATTAGTATATATAGTCAAACAAGCTATAAAAAACATAGTTAAAACCCGTGAAACATTTTGAACAATCAAGTGTCAAAGTTTTTTACAGACGTAGTATTGGAAAACACCGTCCCATTTAGCGTCTCCTCCAATACACTGCAACACTTCAAGTCCTTCGTCCATCAGTAAGTCGGCAGACGACACTAAAACAGGAGTATGTCCAAAAATTATAAGATGCCCACCTTTCTTCAAAACACGGACAAGAGGGTGAACCATTAAACGTGCATCGGAAGCTTTCATCACTTCGGAATTAATAAATCTTACAAATACTACATCAGCGATATCGTCTGCAATTTTCGGTTCGGCTGCGTTACCATGGTGAACTTCATCTACTCGTTTTCCTGCAAACAGTGTCATCTGGTAGCTAAGGTCTTGTCCAGCTGTATAACTATTTGGGAATGCATCTTTCATGGTTTCCAAAAACTGACCAGTTGAACAGGCAGGGTCATACAAGAACAAGTCTTCTTTTCCCAAAGTTTTTAAAAATTGAATTGAAAAATCTCTAAGATAGACTTCACCTTCACCTAGCTGAAGAGCTAATGTTTCATCTATTTCCCATCCCTCATCCGGGCAATGAATTTCAGTTTTATATTCCGTCTGCAAGGCTGGGAAAGGAAAAACCAATTCCATTTCCTGTAAATGTTTGTGAACAATGTCGTGCATGATAGTTTTCTTCTCAGATGCAGTTAATTGTCGATATAATACAACAACACCATCGTCTTGTATTCTAAGATCTACAAAAACTCCAAGGAGCATGCTACCACGAATATGACTACAGTGTAATTCCCGGATTTTGTTTGCAATCCATTGGTGAGAAAGAATTCGTCTTCCTACTAAAACACGAAGAGATCCATCTTCCATTTTCCAAGATTTCAAAAGAAAAATACTTTGAGGTAGTTCATCCCATCGTTCGAAATATCTCGTAGGCCTGCGCTCACATACGGTTTTCCAATTCACAGCTTCGTTGCGTTCAACGGAAGCATCTATATGTCTTTCTTGGTACAAATCGATTTCTTTCAGAATCATTTGTAAATTTCTATTATCATGTTTGTCCGTCACTTCTGATATCAAAACTTTTAACGCATCCTTTGCATTTTGCCACTTTCCTTCAGAAACTAATTTTTGTGCTGCGTACAGACGATCTCTGGTCTGCTTGTTATTGACGTCACGGAAAACACCGTCAAAATTAAACGTGTCATGGCCATCCGTTGCCGTGGGCAGGGAACCACTTCGTTTCATGTCACTCATTTTGCTCGCTGCTTCTCCAAATCCTTTTCCTAATAAGTTATCTATAGATACAAACGTGTCATTAAGTAAAAATATTACACGTACATCCCTAAAATTTTGGGTAACCAGTCCAGATTGTACTTACTGTAAGAAGAGATTAGATAATTTTGTCAAAGGTTTTTGTTATCATCTGACATGTCCAAAATATCGTTCCAAAGGTCATCATTAACTGTACAAGTTACTTTCTTTAAAAAAGAAAAGCAAAACGTGAACCCAAGACCGCTGGTCACCAAAAATTGTTGCTGAATTTTGTTTGCTTTTGAATTGAAATAATTGACTGCGAATAGATTAAGATAATGATAATGTTAAAACACCTTTATTAAAAATATGTAATTGTGTGCAGATTCTTGCACAAGTCAATTGAAAGCAATGTTGGGTAGTTGTGAATAGAAAAGTGTATATATACAGCTACTATTTGAATATACATTTTAAGGCTCGACTTTTTTTATTTATTACTTGGGGGTGTACATCATTTTTTTTCATAACCTGTTTGCAAATCCCAGTTTCTACAAACCTGATGTCTAATGCAAATTGCACAAACCAATCGCAATATAAATTTAAGCACTCAGTTTGCTTTATAATTCGGATGCATTTATTTTATCTATCATATCTTCTTTTGTTTCCTGGATGCCTTCAATTATTCTCAACTCGTTATTGAAGCTGTCTGTGCTCATGGTAGATATTGTATAGATATTTCCATGTGAAGTGAAACCCTGTGGCATTCAACTTTTAAGAAGGTTTCGTATATTTTTCTTGAGAGTAACACACCAGCTTCATTGGGATCTCTTATATAGAGACTTATTTTGGTCTCATAAAACATCTCAAATTTTAAGGATTTCCTGATTTTACTTATATCATTCCAAATATTCTACAGGAAAACCATCTCTGCTAGCCAAGGGTTATGGGACAGGATCGTAACCCTTGGCTAGCGAAGATGCAGGAAAACTTTGTTTTGAAGAATATCTTATTTTCAGAAGTTTTATGAATACAATACCTGAACATACTCTCAAAAGAATTAATTTATATAATAAGATAGGTAGATATAAAAAGATACCAGGATTAAAATGTTGTACGCCAGACGCGAGTTAAGTCTCCAAAGAATCATCAGTGACGCTCGAATAAAAAAGTTAAATAGGCCAAATAAAGTACGAAGTTAAGTAATATATTTCTTGGGTAGAAAATCCTTAGCATTTCGAAAATGTCAAAGTTTATAATAGGACAGTGACTCAAAAAGAAAACAAAGAGAAACAGCTAGAGGTCAGAATACCGTAAGTAATGATGACCGTGCTTGAAAGTCACATGCCAAGCTCTTACTGCCGTGTCCTGAATTTAGATAAGAAAAGCGAAAATTCGCATTCACGAGTGAAATTAATATTTATGCATGCACGTGGTATTTTTGCGCAAGAAATAGTAAATAGAAAGCATACGCACTGATACTCTGAATAAGAATACGCATTTGCGTCATCACATATATTAATCTAATAGTTGAATTCGGCTGTCAAACTACCTACCTCAAGTGTTTTGACTCCGGATTCATTGACATTTTATGCGGAATTTTTGTGAACGCAAACCGATAGTGTGCGTGTGAACAGGGTGATGTATAATGTGAATGAATCAAGATGTGTAGGATAGCTGGTCAACATAATGAATACAATTTTCAAAATCGTACCATAGTACAAATATTTAGATGCTATAAGGTTGAACTATTAAAACAAACAAACAAACATTTGAAATTTTATAATTAACATACATTCCTGTTAGTGATTTTTTCCGAAAATTTAGAATATAATATCAATAAACACAAACGTCAGGTATTTACGGATGGACATTTTATTTATCAAATCAATCTCTTTTAAAGTCTAACATTCCATTATATGTATATATTACTGTACAAAATATAAGCAGAGACTTATAAATCAATATTAAAACAGTATAAAATAATTAACATTATGATAGCAATTAAATTTTGTTATGATTATTGTAAAATATTAATTACGTTTTTGTGAGATGCAAGTATTTAAAATCCTTGTGCATTGAAACCATGCAAGTATTTTTTCATTCACGAATGTTTAAAATTTAGATATTTAGCTAACTTTTGGTACGGATCCCTGCTCATTGGTGCTCTTACGTTGCATTTAATTTTCATAAATGTAATGACTGTTCAAACCTGCATAATGCACGTATATATGACAATTTTAATTATATTCTATTAAGAATAAATTCAGTGTCAGTTTAAAATAATGAATATTCTCTTGGTCTGGTAGTATCTGTTAATGAAATTAGATATTTATGACAGAAAATCCTTTCGTTTGATTATCTTTCTGCTTAATCCGACCACTGTGTTTCCGACCTAAGATAAATATTTTTAACAGAAATATCGTTTTCTTAATTTGCTTCATGCTTATACAAAATATCAAATGATAAACGTTCAGAAATAATCAGTTTATTCTGGAACATTATATATCAATAAACTATTCCCAGGTTTATTGTCACAATGCACAACAACACGCTGTATTGTATACTTCACACACAACGCGTACAGGGACCGTCTCAAAGCATGAATCATATAATTGCGTTATCATTATACTTGATATTTAATAAACATTCACATTATTAAAAACATATATTTGATTCAATTTTGATTTTGGTGTTTTAACGCCACTTTAAGCACCGCTTTTGGGCTATTTCGTGGCGGCCAGTTTTATTGGTGGAGGAATCCGGGTGCCCGGAGAAACCACCGACCTTCGATAGGAAAACTGACAATCCTAGTCAATTAAGATTGAGTCGAGTGCACCCGCACGAGCGGGGTTCGAACTCACAACCTCAGTGTTGACTGGCTAGTGATTACAGTAGTAACTACTTAGACCACTCGGCCACCGAGGCCCTAAAACATATATGTTTTGTCAAAAGGCAAATAGGTTCTAACATATAAATGATTTTTGACTGCATCCTAGTCTTTATTGTTTTACTTTCCAATACACAAATGAACTTTGATTGTTGAAACATACACTGTCACGTATCCATAGAGGGACCGTATCAAAGACATAGATAACTACCTGTATAAATGATCGAAAATATTCGAGACTTCCGAAAATCTTGATTCCGAGGATATCGAATGGCCCATAGACACTTCCAAAACTCACCAATATATAAGCGTGAACCCCTCAGGGGTTCACGCAAAAGTTTGATAGTTGTCTTTAAATATACTGTTATTGCTCCAGGTATGTAGTATACCTAAGTAACTATGCCTAGTTATACAGTGGGGACTAAAGTTTGATAGTTGTCTCTATAAATACTGTTACTGTTCCAGGTATGTACTATACCTGAGTAACTATGCCTAGTAATACAGTGGGGACTAGAGTTTAGACTCTTAAAAATATAGGTTATATCAACGCCCCAAAAGACAAAATCCTGACTTTTTAGAGCATTTTGTATTTTAATTTTCTCTTGTTAATGTTATCAAGATGAAAAATAATACACACGAACTATTCTTGTCTGCTAATTTCGTTGCTTAAGGTGTTTACTATATAGTTTGTTTTTTGTTCATTTGCTTGTTGTTTAAGGCCGCACTATGACCCAAGGTTACTTAAGAGAGAGGCGGAAGACACCAAAGGGATATTCAAATTCATTAGTCGAAAACAATCCGACAAAACCATGACATAACACGAAAATGACGAAAAGACAAACAACAGAATACAAAACACAACATAAAAACTCAAAGACTGAGCAACACGAACTTCCACGTCATTAGGTAACATGCAGGTGGATGGTTGTATCATTAGCAATCATACCACATCTTCTGGTTTTGACAGCGGATGACCTTGAGAGGTCATTCCGGTGTTATGCTGGCGCTGAAATTCTGCACACGGACCTTGCGTTTTAAGCACCCATCAATTCGTGTAAATCGTATAAATACGCGGACATTATCGAGTGCAAAATAGCATTCCTTATCGCTTGTTATATATTAATTTCATCACAAAATATTCATGAACATAATTTTAAGAACATACTAAATCGATAAATGATATGAAAATGTTTTGTCGTGAGAAATATATATATCAGTAACAAATCATGAATACCGAAACATTTGTGCTAACGCATGCGGAAGAATATCTCGAGAGATGATATGCTATATATATATAACTGTTATACAAATATTAATATAATATATAAAAACAAACCAGATTATACTGATAACAAATGATTATATCACTTCAATATAATAATTATTACGGTGAGGTTGAATTCCTGTCATTTACTCATCAGCCACACATGAACTTGTCTCAGAAAAAATATATCTATGTATCTTAAACTAACTTCAGGTATAGAGATATGTTTTTTTCTGAGACAAGTTCCTGTGACCATCCACCAGAACTTGCGGTCATCCGATGTTCCGTACTTCAGTACATTGATTATTAAGGTAGGTAACTTTTTTATTTTACTCAATTTTAACCTTGAGTATATGGGGTTAACCTGCAGTTTTGCCCCTATGGTTGTAGTTCAGTAATTTTGAACTTTATTAGAGAATTATATAAACAAATAGTATATTGATGAATATAGATTTAACTGACTGAAATTATTTTAGAAAACTGTAAATTAGACGTTTTCAAATAATGAGATAACTTAAAACATACCCTCAATGAATTAATGTTTCAGCTTAAAGCGTCCTCTATGTAAGTGGGTTCAGCAAAATATAGACAAAAAAAAAAAAAAAAAAAAAAAAAAAACATGTTCATAAGGCGTAACATTTTTTCCCGCGTGCGTGCAATCATAATAAATACCAGCTGACACGTTCGTTTGTGCAGTTACGTGTATTGTGTATTTGAACTGTCGTCAGTTTCATGCAGTCAAACGTCATAATGAGTATGATGAAACAAGAAGTGAAATGAATGAACTGAATGAACTGATGAATGACAAATCAAACATTTTAAATATATATATATATAAGAACACGAATTGGATAGTAAATAACCGGACAATTTAATGATTGTCTTACCTTGGAATAGATTGCCTTAGCCAGATTTGGAAATTAATTTTGATATCGGGATTTTGCCAACTTACTGTTTTGTTTATACCGCTCATATGTCTACCTCAATCATTTTGATGAGTTTTATTTTACATACATCATATACGCATTAATACATGATACATTTCTGATATAGATGACGAATTCATAAAGTGTAACTACTATATTTTCATCACCTAAGTGATGATGTATTTATAATTACTGAAATGGGAATATGTCAACGAGACAACAACCCGACCAAAGAGTAGACAACAGCCGAAGGCGGCCACCAATGGGTCTCCAACGCAGCGAGAAAATCCCGCACCCGGAGTGGTCCTCAGCTGGCCCTAAATAAAATTGTGTACTAATTCAGTGAAAATGGACGTCACACTAAACTCCAAAACATGTAAATGAACTAAAATTGAAAACATACAAGACTAACAAAGGTCAGAGGCTCCTGACTTGGGACAGGCGCAAAATGCGGCGGGCCGGTTAAACATGTTTGTGAGATCTCAACCTCCCCTATACCTCTAGCCAATGTAGAATAAAGAAACACATAGCAATATACGCACAGTAAAACTCAGTTTAAAAGAAGTCCGAGTCCGATGTCAGAATAGGTAACAAAAGAAACTAAGCAAAATGACAATGATACACACATTAACAAAGGACTACTAGCAGTTACTGACATGCCAGCTCCAGACCACAATTTAACTGATTGAAAGATTATGTCTTCATCATATGAAAATCAAGTACAATCCCTCCCGTTAGGGTTTAGTATCATACTATATCCTTTCCGAATAAGTCTGTTTAAAGGTTTGGTTAGCTTTTGAGGTGAATACCGACATTTTGTGCTTTGTGAAGAATATTACCATAAAATATTGGTTGTGAAATACCTGAACTATTCATCTCAAGATAGCGTTCAATCTTTTCTTACAGATTTTGAGGAAAAGAACATTTGTGAAAATATTTGAATGGAACGAAAAAACCATTAAATATTCTGACAGTTATGTAAAATATCCATACAACCATGCAATCAACATGAGGTTTGTTTGCATAAAAGACCTTCGACACATTACTACAGATTCAGAGTTGTTTCTCATTGACTACTTCAGCATAACGACTTATTCTGAACTTTCAACAGCCAACATGAATTTCACCTGTTTGAAGCCACCATGTAAGGCATTGTTTCAACAATGAATGAGGAAAATATACATCTGGTTGTTCTGTCAACATGCTTGCAAAGATGTTGCTCTGTAGTTTCAGAATGGAAAGTTAAATTAGCCTGTCACAATTATGAATTATTTCTAGTAGCCAAATAAAAAGTGGGCCTTCCTGATGCGGACTAAGTTAGACAATATACAAAGCAACAGTTACCACCCCTCTCGAGTACTATCATATGTCCCGATAGAAACGAGTTCCAGGACCATTGTACAAGTGGTATATTATAGCTGGTGACTCAAGAACAAAAGAGAGGTTATTAATTTTGTTTTAAGTTAAAATGACAAATACTTTGTTTTCTTCGAAAACTCTATTGATTTGACTTCTTAACACCCAGTGGCAAACATTACATGTAAATAATATATGAATATACCCTACTTTTCTAAACCGAACTTGAACACCGAGTCGGATATTAACATACTAGCCGTAACAAGGTTCACGTGATGCCATATCGCCTTACTCAGGCACACTGTTCCGATTCCGAGCTGATCAGTATTTGCATATTTACTCCTAAATTATGTTATGCTTTGCAAAACAAAAACAAAAACAACAAAAAAAAAAACAAACAAACAAACAAACAGCATGTTGATAGTTTGTGCCGTTTGGTTGGCGTATCATTAATCCACGTATATATATCACATCTCCTTGTATTCAAATTTATACTATTTTCTTTTAAAACAAGTTATTGTAGATCGTTTCGGCTATCCAACATACATATATGGTATTTTCTGCTTAAACTCGAAAATTTTAACTTTTCATATTTCAAAATTTTAATAGAACTTAAATTTCGAGTTAAAACGGGCGAAATTTTGAGATTAAAATATCAAAATGTTACGATTTAACCAGTCCAAATTTCGGGTTTTGAAAAGTCGACATTTCACTGAGAATTTTAGTTAAAAGTCAAACTTTCAAGATTTTGAAATAATTAAAATTTGGATTAAAATCGAAATTTTATATATAATTTAAAAAAATTGACTTGTTAAAAACAGTTAAATTACAGTTTATATTTTCCTTGTCCCTAATACGCTTCCGTATATAATTGTAAGTAGATCAATTAGGTGAATAGAATTACAAAAAATGAAACAGACTATAAAACATTGACTATTAAAAGGCGATATAAACAAATTATTAAATGTATTGGCAACGAAACAGAAGTGGTCAATAATTCATTTGAATTTAAATACAATCATTAAGTACACTGTTTGGGTCGATATTTAAACTTTGGTATTGTCCGAGTTAATACTTTTTATTTAAATTGATTTCACTGAATGTCTGTCTGCACTATATATACCGGTGTATGACTGCAAGCCGTCTTATGCATATCTGACCGTCCGTTAGCTTTTATTAGATTTAATAATATGACAGTTGGTACATTTGTATAAGCATCTCATTGATACGGTATAATTTACTATATTGCCACTCCGCTATATGTTACCTAGTAACTTGTCAGTTATTTGGTGCCCAGTGTTATATAAATGTATGGGCGTATGTGTTTTATAGTTAAGTCGTGAGAGTTGTGTCCCATTGTACGATGATGAATATTTATTATTCCAATCAAGGGCCCTTGATGGGCAGCATAACATGTACACATAAAACAATACATCATGATTTGTAACAGAAAAACATTTTATATATTAAATGAAACATTAAACAGTTCAGACAGATGTTATTATCTTCATTCTATAAAATCACATACATTTAATTCCAGGCAGGATCAGAACTATAAAATCATTACAATTATCATTGTTATTACATATATTAATTAACATTTCGTCTAACATCTAGACATGTAATAATATAGCTCCCTAAATATTTAAGTATAGACAAATTTTCATCAGTAAATAACCAAACAAATTTTGCCTCATTTGAAAGATATATAAAATTGGGACAGATACAGTTTATCTCCTTGAAAATATCTCCTATCATTTTTGTATGCTGGACAACTAGTAATAAAATGTTGTTCATCTTCAACCAGATTTAGAGTACATTTCTTACAAAGCCTTTGGTCTCTTTCTATATATAAAGTATTATATCTGTCTCTTTCTATTTTGAGATCATGTGCTCGATTCTGATTTTACATATGGCACTTCTCAATTGAAAATTGTTTAAAGATAGATACATTTCTTTCGAAAACAAGTTTTAAGTTTGTAATAAGTATCTAATTTACTACTCTTTGTATCTCTTCTTTTGTGTTCCAAAATTTTACAAAACTATTACAAAGTTTTTGCTTAACTGACTTGATAAAAAGTTGAGCTTTACCTCCAAATTATGAATATTCAGCTTTTAAAAATGTAATGTATAGATGAATACCAGCAATCAATATTATTATTAAACATGTTTTTGTTACACAAAACAAGTTGATGCATATTTGTGATGGGATGTTATCTGTCTCTTCTGGATAAACGTGACATGGCAATAGATGTGTTTTAATCGCTCTCAAGCAAATATAAGTTTAGCGGCATGGGAGGCAAGTATATGTTCCCCATGTACGTAATACCAGTGTGGTACAACACACACACTGATTTGCCTAGCTGTTATTTGGTGCCCAGTGTGGTCTAACACACATAGTGATGTGCCTGTTATTTGGTGCCCAGTGTGGTCCAGCACACACATAGTAATGTGCCTGTTATTTGGTGTACTATATGCCTATATATATGTAGAGATACCTCTGACGCAAAGAACTTATGTTTAATGTACACTTCGGACGCATGTTTATCAAGTGTTGTTTTCATTGTTACAGCACTGGGTCGATACCGCTGCTGGTTGAGTATCTGTCTCCGAGGGTATCATCAGCCAAGAATTTGTACAGTAAGGCTATACAAATCCTTGCATCAGCTCAGTAGTCAGTACTACGATGTGGTACTGATATGACTAACAACAAACCTTTCTTAAGTTAACATCAGTTTATGAATTAAGAAATTATTAAGAAACTAAGGTTTCAACTCCCTAAGACAAAGTTGACTTTAGTGGATTTGGCTATTATTATTTGGTCATATAGCTCTTGAACTGTTTCGGTTCTTGAACATCCTTAAGTGGCTTTCAAATTTTTGGCTTTGAGCGTTCCTGATGATGGTAAATCAAGAAAAGCTCTTCGGACGAATGAAATTTATAAAGTGTTGTTTTCATTTGTTACAGCATGTGTCATATTTTCCATACAAAGTCAGCATGTTTAAACTTTTTCCTAAAATATAAAAAATAGACATATCATTTAACAGACTAAAATTTAAAATAATGCACCTTAGAAAAGTATACAATTCAAATTTTCCTTCTTACTCCGATATTAAGCCTCCCCCTTTACTCCCCAGTTTTTCAAGACTAAAATCATATGCCTAGAGCAGCTGAGATCCCCCTCGGTTTGAAGTGGGATTCGTGTTGTTTGGTTTTCAGTTTTCTGTGTAGTGCTTTAGGCTGTTGTTTTTCTTTTCGTCGTTTTTCCTGATAATGCATGACATCATTGACACTGGACGATAAGCAAGCAACAGTCTGTCAATCGACTATGATTTCCATCAAACTTTGTCATTTACTTGTTTTTTTCTATTTAGCTGCACTTTTGTAATCAAATTAATCACACATTTTAATGCACTTCTACTTGAATGCATGACATAATTGTCACTGGACGATAAGCGACATATCAATCATTTAACAAATTGTATTGTCCCCTTGGTCTCCTCTGTCCTTTTTTGTAGTCGATGGTAGAAATGGCTCAACTTCTGTTTAAAGCTCATTGTTTAGCATTTCGGGTTAGCATAGAATATCACGCCTTTCCTGTTTCGCCCAAATTTTCAGTTTTGCTAGGTCATCTTGTAAACAATTTTCAGTGCTTGCAAAGTTTGGCGGTCGTTTGGAGACTTAATTTGTCGAGAAAAGTAGTTGCTTTGTAGACATTTTCAAAAAATTAACTTCAAGAATTTAAAATAGAATATGTTTTGTGTCAATAAATTTTAACAGATAGTTTTACCGTTAAATTTTGTAGAGAAATATTGTTTTCGATATTTGTAGTCAGTGCATACATATAACTGGCCCAGGTTAGGGAGGGTTTGGCGCCAGCAAAATTTTAACCCTGCCGTTTCTGTATGTGCCTGTCCCAGGTCAGGAGCTGTAGTTCAGTGGTTGAAGTTGGTTCTTGTCTTGTTTCTTCTTCGTAAATTGTTTTGTTATAAATTAGGCCGTTAGTTTTCTCAACTGAATTGTTTCGCATTCCTCATGTCGATGATGGTGGGAGTTATTAACGACCTTGACTGGCTATAAAGCCCTCGCACGGTCGGCAAAAGTCGAGTCTCCTTTAGCCGACTAATATACGATATTGGGTGTTCTTATTGTTGAAGGCCTGATGGTTGCCTTTCGCTTATATCCACTCATTTGAACTTTGGTGGAAATTTGTCTCATTGGCCATATTACATCCATTCATACAAATTTAGTTAGAAACTAAGATTCCAACTCCTTAGTCAAAGTTGAACTAGATTGATTATACAAATCCTTCATTCGACTGTCCTTTTCGGTCCATTTGGACGTGATTTATAAGTATTTATCATCTCTTGTTTTCATTGGGGATCTAAAAAGCATCCGACCAGCACGGTTTTAAAAGCTCTTCAGAGCTTATGTTTATGCTTGCAATATTTATATCGACTCTAAATAAAGCTTTATGTCTTATGTCTTTATGTCACGAAAGAAAGTGTGATTTCCATTTGTTATTGAATATGCTACTGATTAATCATACTAAAATTTAAATCGACAAAGTTAACAATAACATCATCACTGACACTATCAATCGATCCTTAACAATGCTGATTGTTTTCGGTTCAATGAACAGAATTAATCGGATTCTGGGTACTTAGAAACGGACTATAACATTTTACCTGTGTGTGGGAATTCAATATCCAGTTAGCAGTCCCGTAAACATTTAACTGTTAGTGGATTTACATGTGTTCTTAAAAAATGAATTAAATTCCTGAATTCAAAATGGAAATAAATATTTAGCATTAAAAAGGAGGAAAGAAATGCCAGATGAAGCGTGAGTAAAGTTTTGGTTACAGATACCTGTTATTTTGGTGCACTCTATTATCTATATTATGGGTCTATTATATTATTTGACTTTTGCTTGTTTCTAATGTCTTTTTGTGTGTGCAAAAGTGAAGAAGATAAATTGTATTGAAAATGGCAATTGAATTACCGGAGACTTCGAAAAATTCGAAGAGGAGTAACTCTGTCAATGAGCAGCCTTGGTTTTCCCTAGAAAAAAGTTGCTTCCCAATTACAAGTTATCTTTCTTAGAAATAGCAGATGAAGCACTTGTAATATGTCTGATTAGTTGTGTTTAGCAGAGACATATAAATACAGTATACATGTCTCTGTGTTTAGTTGGACTAGGACTGATACACATTTGTCCTCATTTTGAAAGCTTTAAAACTCCGTTTCATTGTCATGTATTTTATCCCAATTGTTAATTAAAGAGATTATAATAAAGGGGGATGCAGCCAGGCACCGGAACAAGACAACATTTTTCAATAAATGAACATGTTGTTCGTGTGAGCCAAGGCTCCGTGTTGAAGGCCGTACATTGACCTATAATGGTTTACTTTTATAAATTGTTATTTGGATGGAGAGTTGTCTCATTGGCACTCACACCACATCTTCCTATATCTATGTATATATTTACTGAATACACAAGTCTAAATTGAAAACAATGTTCAAACCTATGATTGCATTGGATAAAACCGCAATTTTTATACATGTGCATGCAAAACAAATTTCTTGGTTGAGGGATCTAAATACAGCACAAACAACATTTTCAAAAAGTGAAAAAGTATATTTTAACAAAACACATTTGACTAGCAGGTCGAACAACGGATGTTCTTAAACCCTGCTGAATTGGCGATTTCCAAATAAACGGATCACCAGATGTAACAAAATGGATCTTAATTCAAAACAGATCTTTTCTTGTATCTGTGGATGCAGATGAGATGTCTGTCAACGTATATTTGTTCCGCCTAACAGAAGTTATTTGTTATAAACAATGTCATAATATCTGTTCCTGTTGGAACAAATATTCTATACCATTTATTCCGTTAGGAACATTTACTGTAATATTTATTCCAGTGGAAATAATATTCCAGAATATTGTTTCCATTTGGAACTTATATTATGAAGGAACTTCTATTCCGTGACAATATTTTTTTTGTAAATTTTTCGTTATAAATTAGGCTGTTTCTCAATTCAATTATTTCATATTTTTCATGTCGGTGCTTTTATAACTGACAATACAGTATAGGTTTTTCTCATTGTTGAAATCAGTACTATTGCCTCTAATTGCTTACATCCACTTTATTTGAACTTTGGTGGATAGTTGTCTCATTGGCAATCATACCACATCTCCTTATAAAACAACATGATGTCAAGCTTCAAAGCACACTGAATTTCTTGATGTCTTTTGTTGTTTGTGTCATTGGTGCATGAGTTGCTGTCTCATTGACATCCGCAGGGACAAAACAAGATTAAAAAAATCAGCACTGAAATTATGAATATGAGTTTTATTATTAACTATCCTCATGATCCTTGCATTGACAAAAGTCAAGATTGACTCAAGAATCATGCTACCAAAAGATCATCATCAATTTCACAGTTCATCTAAGCTTTAATAAATTTATATACAAGGTAGGTGAAGACATGCAATGTATTCTGGTAAACATTAAATGATAAATGATAAAGGTAATTGGTATTATGGTGCGCTATTGTTTTTAAGATACATGTAACTGCTCAAGTTTTGCTTAAATTTTCTTTGCAGTGCTGAGTCATCTTTCGCTTCAATAATTTAGTTTTACGATAAAAATACATTATGATATTATTGTTTCCTTAATGTCCACTATGTCCACACAAAGTAGGTGTAGGACATTTTACCAAAGATAGAAAGACACATTAGAATCGCCTCATTTTTAAATGTTTTGTCTTTGTTAGTCATGTTAGAATTGATAAAATTTTGTAACAAACTCATGAATATGATCAATTTTTGATTGTACATGAATTTAAAAAAAATCAACATTTAGCCCTCTTAAAAGGGATAGTGCTCAGTGGCGGATTCAGAAATTTTTAAAAGGGGAAAGGGCCCACTGACTGCCTAAGAGGGCCCGCCCAGTGATTCCCTAAATAATCAACCAAATTTTTCTCACAAAGGGCCCCTACCCTAAATCCACCTCTGTTGCTTCATACATGTCATATGAGGATATTCATGATCTTATAGATTAATTCCCAACTTCAGTAATACAATAGAATGACACTGATAGATCATTGTAGATTGTGTCATAAAATTCAGGAAACTTTATAATTTGATGAAAATCTATACCATGATTTCAATATTTGAACTCCAATTTTCCAATCCACCTGAATAGATCTGCAGATATTTTGTGAGATTGAGCTGTGAAATCTTTATTTTGTGTAATGTGTGGTGGAGGTTTTATTTGTCTCTTATTACACTCTTGGTATCTAATAAACAGTAAAAAGTTAATGTATGATCCTAGGATGACAATTTTTCATGCCTTATTTGTAACTTTTGATAGTCAGGGTTTTATTGTCTCCCCTGCGACTAAAGTCAAAGAATACGAGACCTAGAGATAACAATACAGCAACAGTAAACTAAATTTGTATAAAGCCTTGTATTTCAGAAGGAAGAAGACCGGATGTGTCATACGTTGTATGCAGATAACTTATGTTATGAACTTTCAGTCTGTCATATGTCCATTATCCTTGACCTCATTTTCATGGTTCAGTGTCCTCTTGCAAAAAAAATACAGTTTTTTTATCAAGTAAAATACTCACGTATTATTAGTAATAGGATAACTATATTTGGTATATGGGTTACTTGCAAGGTCTATATATCAGTCAGGGAGGGTTCATCTGACCTCGACCTCATTTCATGGATCAATTATCAGGGTTAAAGTTAATTATGTAGTCAATAGATATAAGAAGATGTGGTATGAGTGCCAATGAGACTCTCCATCCAAGTCAAAATTTATAAATGTAAACCATTGTAGGACGGTCTTCAACACGGAGCCTAGGCTCACACCAAACAGTAAGCTAAAGGGCCCCAAAATTACTAGTAGTAAAACCATTCAAGTCTGTATCTCAGAATCTATAAGCAATAGGTCAACTATATTTGGTGTATGAAATGAATGTACCCGGTAAGGTGTACATGTCCAACTGGCAGGTTTCATCTGACCTTAACCTATTTCATGGTTCATTGGATAATTTAAAGTTTTTGTGGTTTGTCTATTCCTCAGATACTATAAGCAATAGGTCAATTATATTTGGTTTTTTGAATGATTGTAAGGTGTACATGTCTGTCTGGAAGAGTTCATATTACCTTGACCTCATTTTCATGGTTCATTGGTCTATGTTAAGATTTTTGTGGTTAGGACTGTTTCTAAGGTACTACAAGTGATAGGACCACTATATTTGGAATGATTGTAAGGTGTACATGTCTGTCTGGTATGACCTGAGACATTTTCATACAACATTATTAATGTTAAGTTAAATATATGATACTTGTAGCAAAACCTCCATATTACCAACTTTCAACAAAAATTCAATCAAATATAAAGCAGGGGAGACATTTCAGTATATATGTGCACTCTTGTGAATGAAAAGATGTGTTCATATCCTAGATAAAGAAAAAAAATTGTTTTCTGAGCTGCAACTTTTTTTTTATAAATTTTGAATTTTTGATATTTCCCTCAGTGTTAATATTTCAAAATTTTATATTTATATCATCATTCAATGAATCACACATTCACTGACATATAAAACAAATGAACAAAACTTTGTGAAACATTAAAAATTGAGGTTACTAAGTTTGTTTTAGAAAATAGCTGATATTCTGAATATAAATATTATCTTATACCATGTACTTTATCCTAGAAAGGTACAGCAAATAGTGTGACACTCTCTAACATTTTTTGATATGATATTTTACTCTTAGAACTGTTAATACATTGGGACAGAAAATTTTATTGTCATACCCCAGGAAAGTGTCAAAAATACATATAGTGCTAATTATTATCTCCCCTTAAATGTTAAACCTGTTAATATCTATCTATTGCATAATGGCATTAAACTATTACAGTGATAATTCTACATTTGTACTTAAATTATAAAATCTCAGGCGGCTTAGGCTAACAACAGACCTTACAAATTTACCTGATGATATATACAATATACATGTAGCCCATGTCATTGCCTGTATTATATCTATTTGGACATGCTCAAAACTTGCCTTTCCATAAAAACTTGAAGACAAATTGTAAAGGGAACAAGCTTTTTTAAAATTGAAATATCTGAAATAAACAGTTACTGTTTAGAAAAAAGACAAAAATCTTACCATTCAAAGTGAGAAATCAGAGGCTGAGTGTTCTTGTTTACACAGAAGTTTCTCGAACATCTTGTTATTTGTCTTAGCTCCTCACTAAGATCATTTTATTGTTACTATGCTTTTGTTGGTGTAGATAGTGCCAAAACTACCATCATTGAAGACAATCCCTTTTATATAACTTCTCCATCTCTCACCTTTCTTTAAAGAAATTTTGCACCACTGACAAATCTTGAAAACAGTAGGTATGAAACACAATTCTGTCATTTTATTCTTGCATAACAAACAAAATTCATGCATGTCCAAGCTGTTAAAATCCATGTAGGATTTGCCTGCAGACCTTACTGTATTATGAAATACTCCTGATTTCCATTTGTCTTCATCAAGTCAGGTCCAATAAGTCCTCAGCTGACCATAATAATTCTGTAAATGAAAGTGTTCAAAATAGTATATAAGAAATTAACCTTTATATTTATAACCATGATAACCACAGTGGAATCTAAAGCAACATACTTATACCATGTGGTGTGACTCTCTCCTTAGATTGTATGATACTAGCTACTAGACTAAGTGTCATGGTTGGCAGGGATGATGGATTACTTATTGCCAAAAGCAGATTTTATCATATTGTTTGGTTAATATTTAACAAAAATATCTTTTGGGATTTGGTAACTAACAGCACTTATGTAAACAATTTCATTTCTGTGACAACAAAAGTTAAAACATCTCTGATTGGTCTGTCCTTTTAGAATGGAAATGATGAAGAAGGTCATTGTTTAGGGCACTAAGATACTGATTATATTTGATTTCGTAATAAAGGACCAGGAAATTTTTTTTGAGACAAATCTTAAAAATTTTATTTCAATAAAACAATAATTTTAAAGATTCTGAAAGATAACATATTCTAAGGATGATTTGTATACTATTATATATTAATTTAATCCTTGTTAGACCCCATGTAACAAAAGATAATGAGTTATCTCCCCTGCTAGACAAAAATATTTTCACAATCAAGAATAATTTAGTTTTTTGGATCATTATAATGTTTAGAGAAGAATCTTATTGGAATTGGAAAGAAAGGTTTGTATTGTTATTATCATTGTATTCTTTTTGTTTCATGCATATTATAAATGATTTACGAAAATCATATATGCAGATAGAAGGTATGACCATGATGACCACATGCTTTCGTGTATGCATCTTTATTTTTTTTTTCAGTTCAGAATTTGGATATATGATTTGCTGTTCATTCCTAATCTCCTTTTATTCATTTGACAATTGTTTTTGTCTGTATAAAGATTTGCTGTATGGTACCATGGTGCTATATTGTTTACCATACAGTAGCTCTATATCTGAATAGAGTTTATAATAGAATATATCATAATTAATGTTGTGCTATAATTCTAGGGAAGCAGTGCTTTTGAAAATCCCATGGTGCTATTTGAAAATACTGGGGAGACCACTATTTTTTTTTATTAAAAATTAATATGAAATCTGCCAATTTAGTTTTCTAGACATTTATATGAAGACTTGAAATACTTCAAACCTCTTTAATTATTACAGTTCATTAAATACTCTGTTGCTGACATATATGTGTGTTTTATTTTTCAGTGTCAAAGTGGCCGTCAGGGTCCGTCCCTTTAATCAAAGGTAAGTTCACTAGCAAATGAATATTGTATTTAAAGAACACTTGTCAGTTTTTTTTTTTCAAATTGCTATATGTATAGGCAACAGAAGTTAACTGATGTACAAAAATCGTATATCAGAAGTTTACTGATGTACAAAAATCGTATATCAGAAGTTTACTGATGTACAAAAATCGTATATCAGAAGTTTACTGATGTACAAAAATCGTATATCAGAAGTTTACTGATGTACAAAAATCGTATATCATTAAATTAAGGTAACAAACATAAACTCCAAAAGGAGCCAGAGTGGTTCTCCATTGACAGAAAACTCCAAAAGGAGCCAGAGTGGTTCTCCATTGACAGAAAACTCCAAAAGGAGCCAGAGTGGTTCCATTGACAGAAAACTCCAAAAGGAGCCAGAGTGGTTCTCCATTGACAGAAATCCAAAAGGAGCCAGAGTGGTTCTCCATTGACAGAAAACTCCAAAAGGAGCCAGAGTGGTTCTCCATTGACAGAAAACTCCAAAAGGAGCCAGAGTGGTTCTCCATTGACAGAAAACTCCAAAAGGAGACAGAGTGGTTCTCCATTGACAGAAAACTCCAAAAGGAGCCAGAGTGGTTCTCCATTGACAGAAAACTCCAAAAGGAGCCAGAATGGTTCTCCATTGACAGAAAACTCCAAAAGGAGCCAGAGTGGTTCTCCATTGACAGGATAACTCCAAAAGGAGCCAGAATGGTTCTCCATTGACAGAAAACTCCAAAAGGAGCCAGAATGGTTCTCCATTGACAGAAAACTCCAAAAGGAGCCAGAGTGGTTCTCCATTGACAGGATAACTCCAAAAGGAGCCAGAATGGTTCTCCATTGACAGAAAACTCCAAAAGGAGCCAGAGTGGTTCCATTGACAGAAAACTCCAAAAGGAGCCAGAGTGGTTCTCCATTGACAGAAAACTCCAAAAGGAGCCAGAGTGGTTCCATTGACAGAAAAATCCAAAAGGAGCCAGAGTGGTTCTCCATTGACAGAAAACTCAAAAGGAGCCAGAGTGGTTCTCCATTGACAGAAAACTCCAAAAGGAGCCAGAGTGGTTCTCCAATGACAGAAAACTCCAAAAGGAGCCAGAGTGGTTCTCCATTGACAGGATAACTCCAAAAGGAGCCAGACTGGTTCTCCATTGACAGAAAACTCAAAAGGAGCCAGAATGGTTCTCCATTGACAGAAAACTCCAAAAGGAGCCAGAGTGGTTCTCCATTGACAGGATAACTCCAAAAGGAGCCAGAATGGTTCTCCATTGACAGAAAACTCCAAAAGGAGCCAGAGTGGTTCCATTGACAGAAAACTCCAAAAGGAGCCAGAGTGGTTCTCCATTGACAGAAAACTCCAAAAGGAGCCAGAGTGGTTCCTTTGACAGAAAACTCAAAAAGGAGCCAGAGTGGTTCTCCATTGACAGAAAACTCGAAAAGGAGCCAGAGTGGTTCCATTGACAGAAAACTCCAAAAGGAGCCAGAGTGGTTCCATTGACAGGATAAGCATCAACCACAATGTGAATCAGCACTCAGTCAAAATGTCGAAGAAAGATGACATATTTCGTTCAAAGTCTCTATAAACCTAAATGGCTTTAAAGCATTTTTTAGTAGCAACAATTAGATGATGCCAGATTTTATAGCGTTTTACTTCTTCATGCAGAATATTACATTCTATGTTATATCATATATATATCTTAGAAGAAGATACGGCATATACACTAAATACACCAGTATAACCAAAGGCCAACATGACATGAAACAGAATATCTACAGGTCACTCACTGAATGGTATTCAACAATGAACAAAGAGTCATAAGAAAATAATAATAGATCATAGAAAAAGAAATTTGAGTAAACTAATGAGCTAAATAACTTAAGTGGAGCATTATGAGACAATAAAGAAATACAATTAGAAGACAATGACAAGCTCTGGACCCCTAATCAAAGTTAGAAAGCAAGTTCCTCCAGTGACACAATGTAAAATGTTATCTATTTTAATGATAAATATAATTGATGACCCTGTTAATTTTCTTTAAGGGAGAAGGACCGGACATCGAAGCTTATCATTAAGATGCAGGACCAGATGACCACAATAGTCAACCCTGAAACTCCAAGTAAGTTGTAATATTTATGTCAGATCTATTTATAGTTTCTTTGCAAAATAAATTTTTGAATTTTTGCCATACCACTTTTTGTCAATAAATTCTTAGTTTATTAATTTGTGTAAAAACTAAGGATACAGTTTCTTTACTATCTGGCAAAGTTTACTTATAAAGTTTAGGCTTTGTTATTTTATGGCTTCAGTAATACAAGTAGATTAAAGACCTCTACATGTCTTATTGTTTTTGTGTAGTTTTGTTGCTGTTTCTTTGACCTGCCAGTCTAGTAAATGTTATTGTCCTGAATATCCATGTAATGTTTGCAGCTAGTTGTTAATAAACCTGCTATCAATCAATCATTGACATATTCTCTACATCTCCTTTTATTCTTCTTTGTAGAGATTATGTTAATTTTGTCAGTTTATTTCATATTCTTTCATGTACCACAACAAACCTGATTTCAATTATTTTTCAATGATTTCAAAATGTACACTTCTCCAGAAACTTTATGGGTGCCCTTCTCTAGAAACTTTATGGGTGCCCTACTCTAGAAACTTTATGGGTGCCCCGCGCTAGAAACTTATGGGTACCATCCATATGTTTGGTAGTTGTCAGGTTAGATATCATTGACTATGGACTTCATGACGTTTTTTACTTATTCCTTTAATTTTTCCAATTATTTGAAAACTTTAATAGATACCAATATTAACTGTAAACAGTTCAAATGAACATCAATAGGAGATCTCAAAAAATATCACTAAATAAGATTTACAAGTATTATGAATTAGCAAACATAATTGATTGCAGAACAGGTATAAATAAATATCAAAATGGCATATTTTTACCAGATGAGCCATTTAGGCTCTTGGGAGCCTCTTGTTTGGAGTTGCTGATGTCGTGGCTCCTTCACCACGACCTTCAGATGTCAGAACAAACTCAGGCTAAATTGCCATCTACCATTTTGTGGTCAAATAATGTTGCAATGTGCATATTTGTCGTATAAATTCTATTGAAAAATTAACAACAGTTACACCTCTAATAATGGTTTTATTTTTTTTTTCAGATGAAGAACCAAAAAAGGTATGATCTCATATAAATTGATGACCATTTAATTTACTTAGTTAACACTTATCATGAAAAGCACTTCAGACACAACAAATTTATCAAGTGTCAATTTTTATACTACCGCAAAAATTTTTGCAGTCATATATTGGTATCACGTCATCGTCATCGTTGTCGTCGTCGTCATCATCATTGTCGTTAGCGTCTTCCGAAGACATTTGGTTTCCGGACAATAACCTTAGTAAATGTAAATAGAAATCTATGAAATTTAAACACAAGGTTTATAACCACAAAAGGAAGGTTGGGATTGATTTTTGGGGGTTATAGTCCTAACAGTTTAGGAATTAGGGGCCAAAAAGGGGCCCAAATAAGCATTTTTCTAGTTTCCAGACAATAACTTGTGGAACGGTGTATGGATCTCTCTGAAATTATACCACAAGTTTCCATACCACAAAGGGATGGTTAGGATTGGCTTTGGGGTTTTAGCTCAAACCGTTTAGGAATTATGGGCAAAAAAAGGGGAAAAATAAGGGTTTCCTGGTTAATGGACAATTAATAAAAAAAGTACAATGTTATGTTTGGATTACCTCCCTTACACTGCTTTTAAATTATGTATAAAGAAATGTTGTATTGTCTTGAGGTGATTAGCTGTCAATTTGTTTTTATGCGACAGCAAAAAAATTTTGCGGTCGTATATTGGTATGACGTTGGCGTCGTCGTCGTCGTCCAAAGACGCATTGGTTTTCGCACTCTAGCATTAGTTTAAGTGAATGGATTTCTATGAAATTTTACTATAAGGTTCAATACCACAAAAGGAAGGTGGGGATTGATTTTGGGGGTTATGGTACCAACAGTTAAGGAATTAGGGGCCAAAAATAAGCATTTTTGTAACTTCCAGACATAACTTGTGTGTTAGTGTATGGATCTCTCTGACATTGTACCACAAGCTTCCATATCACAAAGGGAATGCTGGGGTTGATTTTGGGGGTAATTGCCTCAAAATTTTAGGAGTTAGGGGCCAGAAAAAGGGCAAAAAACAAGCATTTTTCTAGTTTCATGACAATGACTTGTGTGTAAGTGTATGGATCTTTCTGAAATTGTACTACAAGGTTCCATATCACAAAGGGAAAGCTGGATTTGAGTTTGGGGGTAATTGCCTGAAACGTTTAGGAATTAGGGGCCAAAAGGGCCAAAATAAGCATTTTTCTTGTTTCCAGACAATAACTTGTGTTCAAGTGTATGGATCTCTCTGAAATTGTACTGCAAGGTACCATATCTCAAAGGAAGGCTGGGATTGAGTTTGGGGATGATGAATCATAAGGGGTTCAAAAATTGGGGGATTTTTTTTTTTTTTTTAAAATTTTCCATTTTAAGTTGGTTATTTCTGATTTATATTTAAAAGCAGATAATAATGATATGGCAGGAGATGCACACCAAACAGGATGTGTAAATTATTATATAATAAGTATTGTGCAATAGCAAGAAAGTTTCAATTGCACAGTATTGCGCAATAGCAAGAAATCTTCAATTGCACAGTATTGCGCAATAGCAAGAAATATCCAATAGCACAATATTGCGCAATAGCAAGAAATTGTCAATTGTACAGTATTGCACAATAGCAAGAAATATTCAATTGCACAGTATTGCGCAATTGCAAGAAATATTCAATTGCACAGTATTGTGCAAAAGAAGATACTTTGTATAAATTGCTTATTTCTTGACCAATTTCAATGGGGTTTTATTCTTGAACTCTTGGGGTTCTTTAATATGCTGAATCTAACCGTGTATTAAGTTTTTTGATTTTGGGCCCTGTTTTTAAATTGGTCCACATTGAGGTCCAAAGGGTCCAAAATTAAACTTTGTTTGATTTCATAAAAAATTGAATTATTGGGGTTCTTTGATATGCCGAATCTAACCGTGTATTTAGATTCTTAATTTTTGGTCCCGTTTTCAAATTGGTCTACATTAAGGTCCAAAGGTCCAAAATTAAACTTAGTTTGATTTTAACAAAAATTGAATTCTTAGGGTTCTTTGATATGCTGAATCTAAACATGTATTTAGATTTTTGATTATGGGCCCAGTTTTCAAGTTGGTCCAAATCGGGGTCCTAAATTAAACTTTGTTTGATTTCAACAAAAATTGAATATATGGGGTTCTTTGATATGCTGAATCTAACCATGTATTTAGATTTTTGATTTTTTGGGCCCCGTTATCAACTTTGTCCACATCGAGGTCAAAAGGGTCCATAATTAAACTTTGTTTGATTTCATCAAAAATTGAACTCTTGGGGATCTTTGATATGCTGAATCTAACCATGTATTTAGATTTTGGATATTGGACCATAATAGGTGAATGTCCAATTTAAAATTTTTAAGTTCTTAGACCACATTCATTCTGTGTCAGAAACCTATGCTGTGTCAAATATTTAATCACTATCCAAATTCAGAGCTGTATCAAGCTTGAATGTTGTGTCCATACTTGCCCCAACTGTTCAGGGTTCGACCTCTGCGGTCGTATCAAGCTGCGCCCTGCGGAGCATTTTATTAGAAGTTACTATTTAAAAATGCTGATTAAGGAAAATTAATTTTAGCCATGAATATGTATGTCATTTTCTAGATTCTAAGGGGGGGACAATTTTTTCTCATTTCAGATTTCAGAAATTAAAAAGAAAATTTCTTGGGGTAAAATAAAATTTTGTTGTTTTGGGGTCAATTCGCAACAGCATAGTAGTGTATTGCACAAAAGTAAAAAAAGGGAGGTAAATATTTTTTTTTTTTGGGGGGGGGTCAATTCGCAACAGCATAGTGAATTGCACTAAAGCAAAAAATTCTAAGTTCTTTGACTACAGTTATTCTGTGTCAGAAACCTATTATGTGTCAAATATTTAATTACAATCCAAATTCAGACCTGTATCAAGTGCGAATATTGTGTACATTTTTGCCCCAGCTGTTCAGGGTTGGACCTCTGCGGTCGTATCCAGCTGTGCTCGGCAAAGCAATTTATTTTAATATCATGGGTGTCAACTCTCCAGATTTTGGTTGGATCCTCCATTTTAGAAAATGGCAGGTTACAATTTTGTTTTAAGGTAGTTTTCCATGAAGATGTGGCCACATTAACAGTGTAAAATATATGTCATATAAGGGTTTTATGTTATTTGGTCGATCTCTGGCATGTCTGTTGGAGAGTTGTCTCATTCACCAGGCAATCAGACTGCATCTTTTTTTTTATATCAAATTATATATAATGAATATAGTTATAGTTTGTATCAAATGTTGTATCATGACTACTTATATCAAACTGTCTCAGATTAATTTAACATTTAAATAAACTTTTATACAGGTCAGCAACTTTCAAGATGAAGAACACTTTAATATTACTTTTCTTTTTATGGCTATTTCTCAGTTTGTTATGAGAACAATTAAGAAGCTTGTCCATATACAATATTATGGGATAAAATGTTATTTTATTCAACAATGGGAAAATTTATCATGTTAATTCAACTTAGGTTGTACTTTTTCATTTTTTTTTATTTTGTCCATTTCAGTTTTCCTTTGATTACTCATATTGGTAAGTACAAACATTTTCTTTTTTGAATTTAACAAAACTATTAGATGACAAGGGCAAAAGTTATGTTTGAAATGTATTTTGAAAGCTCAATTCCTGGCTTTACTCTTTCCAAAACTTATTCTGTAACAATATAAGACATCATTTATATTATGTCGATATAAGACTTAGTGTCATGATCAGAGAATCAATTTCATGCTGTGTTATGATTACAAAGAAATTGATATTCTTCAATTTCAAAAGAAATATTCCTAATCCTACATTGTTACATTCATTAAGTTCATGTAGTTCTAGATTAGTTTGAATCCATTAACATCATTAAGAATTGTAACAATTTTTGAGCGTTTGATGAGAAATATCCAGTATTTTATTTAATGCATTATATCATAATATTTTTCAAAGTCTGAAGCATGAACATGTATAACCTCTTTGGGAAATTATTGCAATAAGTGGGGTTACTCACTTTGAAACAAAAAAATTACAAAATAATTACAGAACACTTTCAACATTTGGGTTGTAAAAATTATTTGGTTTCTAAAAACATGCAAGGTGCTCAGTCCAAACCTTCTCTCTTCTTTTGAAGTTATATTTAATAATAACACTGATCAATTACATAAAGTGTTTGTAGTTATAATTGACTTAGAGGCCTTTAATGTTTAATTGGAAAATATTGCTATCAATGGTGTGTCAATATTTGTAGCCTACATACATGACATAGAGTGTGTGTACAAACTTGTTTTCTTGGTGGAGATCATATTATAATCATGTTGACCTATATGTTGACATGAAAGTTAATAATTGATTAATTGGTGGCTGTTCAATGTCCAGGGACAAATATTACAAATATTACATGTATATTATGGACACTCTGAATCAGATTTGTAATATAGTACCTTGTAAGGTAATATGCCACAGGAAGACACATCACCTTTCTCAAATATAGTACCTTGTAAGGTAATATGCCACAGGAAGACACATCAAGTTTCTCAAATATAGTACCTTGTAAGGTAATATGCCACAGGAAGACACATCACCTTTCTCAAATATAGTACCTTGTAGGGTAATATGCCACAGGACGACACATCACGTTTCTCAAATATAGTACCTTGTAAGGTAATATGCCACAGGAAGACACATCACGTTTCTCAAATATAGTACCTTGTAAGGTAATATGCCACAGGAAGACACATCACCTTTCTCAAATATAGTACCTTGTAAGGTAATATGCCACAGGAAGACACATCACGTTTCTCAAATATAGTACCTTGTAAGGTAATATGCCACAGGAAGACACATCACGTTTCTCAAATATAGTACCTTGTAAGGTAATATGCCACAGGAAGACACATCACGTTTCTCAAATATAGTACCTTGTAAGGTAATATGCCACAGGAAGACACATCACGTTTCTCAAACATATTCTTCTAACTCCTAGCCAATCAGATTTTCCTCCTATATTTTACATCCTCGGCAGAAAGTAACAAATACCAATCTTAAAGTCTTTAGTTAGACCCTGCCTAGGATAGAAAGCACATCTTCTATCACTCAAGACCACAAGACTATCAATGGTTTGAACAGGATAAGTTAGGACTAATGTGAAAATTGTTTTGTTATGAGATGTCCTCAAAACTATGATGATCTATGATGCAGCAGTTTTGACAATCTTTTATTATGGAAAGAAACTTAAAAGTAATATATATGTTTAACTTGAAACTTCTATATTAAGGTATGACAGGAAATTTGTTGATGGGGATAGAATTATTCAACTTGAATATAAAGAAATTTGGGGTATAGGTCAATTAATTATACTTCATGTGAAAATGCGGGATTTTGATTGTAAATACAAGGGAGACAATGTACTCTATCCCATGGCAAATACTCTATTACCCTTCACGGAGACGCTTGATCATTTGTGTGCTTTACTAAATAGGGAGGACTGTTATGTATAAGACATCATAGTATTACTTTGAATTGGAAATTTAACAGACAGTAACAGAACAGTCAGTGTAATAAAGTAAATAACATATAACTGAGAGGGTGTTAAGCAGATTGTTACCCCTCTAAAACACATCGTCAACTTTGGCTTCGCCACGGTTAACAATGTTTTCTCGGGGTAACAATCTGCTCTATCACCCTCTTAGCTATGTGTTATTTATATAGTGACAGTAAACCAGCAACACAAAAATTCCAAGTATATTAAGCAGTTAACTGTCTAATATTTTCCCTTATTTCAACAGCTTCAGGATAATAACTACCGGTAAATAAGATAGAATTGTGAGATTTAAATTAAAGTTTTGTACATCAAAAAAATTATTCAAATCCATTTGATTATATATACAGATAACAGGAATTTAAATTATAAAATGTTATACTTTTAAAAGGTTTATAAATGTAAATTAAGATTTAAATAAAAATCTGTTAGTTTCAGTTTTCCATATAAATTTTCCATAAGAAAACACTTGTAACTGTTTGCCTAAATATATTGAAGTTAGGTCAGGACAGGCTTACATGACTATAATTCTCTGTAAACAAACAATAGTTATGCAAATCTATAATATTACGGAAGTTTACAGATATAATTAAAATTTTATGTAAACAGTAAAGATTAAAATTAAGATATTGTCCACAGAGAAAACAGGCTTTATTGTCCACCTGAGATTATATTAGTTGATTGTTTGTATATTGATAGCCCTACTTCAGTGTTGAATTTCATTGTAAAATACAATTGAATATTGTGATTAGGTTTTCACATTATGTGCCGTAGGATAATGTTACTGTTTATTGTTCGATTAATACAAATAATTCTACTGTTTTTATTTAATATAACTTGAGTTTTTGTTGCAGTATAACATTTAACAGATTTAATTGTTCCTGTGTCCTCATATAATTATTTACACCTGCTTCATTTGGATTCTGTTGGTTATCATAACACATACCTTTTTTATGCCCCCAGTGTAGAAGATGTGGCATTAATAGAAAAACAAAGGATATGGGGTATCGATCTATGACACAAAATCAGTACTTGCACAGTTTTACACTTGTCCATCTGTACATCCATCGGTATGTCCCAAAATTAGTTTCCGTTCTGTAACTTTAGTTTCCCTCAACCAAAATGTTATGAAACTTATACACAATGCTTAAAGCTTATTACCACCAAACACAGATCAAGTTTGAATATAGGTGGCATCACTTTTGCTGTTCTCCATTTATGTCCCTTTATAAATGGAAAAATCGCTAAATTTGCTGTTTCTGCATTTAACTTTATTTTGCCTAAACTTATGCACAATGTTTATTACCACATAACACATTTTTTTGGAATAGGGGTGGTGTCATTTTCACCGTCCTTGAGTTATGTCTTTAATAATGGAAAAATTGGAAAATTTCTAGTTTACGCACACTTACTTTAGATTGCTTGAACCAAATGTTTTTAAACTTATACACAATGCTTATTATCACCAAACACAGATCAAGTTTGAATTTGGGTGATGTGACATTCACTGTTCTTGAATTATATGTCCCATTAAAATAGAAAATTGTTAAATTTGCTGTATATTGACAAAAGGGGTTGGTGGATCTGTATCTTCTATTATTTATATTGAGTTACTGATCATGCAGTATAACATTTAACATCTTTAGGTTTGATTGTTACTGAATCCTAATATAGTATTTATATTCTCTTCCTTTGGATTTTGTTGACAATCATACCACATTTTCTTTATTTTATAATGAGTTACTCATCACGCAATATAACTTTTAATGTCTTCAGTTTTCCCTGTTCTTATGTCCATAATCTAATTGTCCTTCACACATGTCTAGCTTTTCATTTATTCTGTTTATGTGTCGTGTTTTGTCAATAGGTCAATTATATTTGGTGTATTGAATAATTGTAAAGTCTACATGTCTGTCTGGCATGATTCAACTGTGACCTCATTTTCATGGATCATTGAAAATGTTTAAGGTTATGTGATACTTGGAGTAAAACCTTCATATTACAGTCTTCCAATATCAATTCAATCATAAGTAAAGCAGGCGAGTAAATTTCAGCATGTGCACTGTTGTGTCAATTATCTATACAGTTTTGACAGCTACCCATGCATTGTGTTAGTCAAATTTCGATAAAGTTTTATGAATTGTCCATTTTTGGTTGATGAAATTTCTATACAATTTTGACCAGTTGACCTTACAATTTTGCCTTCTATCCCTAATATTCAGTCCATATCTGTATCCTTGCTATCTTTATTATTACTATCATAAATTTAACACCAGTAGGATTACAATATCAAGTCAGCCCTTTTGTATATCAGATTTTCAGTATTTGTACAAAAGGCTGGAAAGTTTTTGGTAATTTATGGAAGCAGATATACATTTTAATGTTTGGTATATTAACTACAGATAACGTTTTCTTACATTTTTTGTTGATTACAGGTAGAAACATTTTTTCATACTGTAAAGTGTTTTATTCTTTGCAGAGTAAACTGATTTTTCAGTTTCTAGGTTCAAACCTGTTTTGAGAGGTATCTTTCACATTTCTCTTCCCCATGATTCTGATCTCCCTCAAAGAGCCCCTGACTCTGATTTCCCTTAAAGAGACCCTGACTGAGATTGATCTCCATTAAAGGGACCCTGGCTCTGATCTCCCTTAAAGAGACCCTGACTGAGACTGATCTCCCTTAAAGGTACCTGATTCTTGTCTCCCTTAAACATGTTAAAGAGACCCTGACTGAGACTGATCTCCCTTAAAGAGCCCCTGATTCTGGTCTCCCTTAACAAGACCCTGACTGATCTCCCTTAAAGATCAAATTGACAGGAGGGAATATTTTCACAATTTTATCTTAATTAGTGGAAATAAACCCCTCATGAAAATTTACCATTTTTCAGTAGCGATTTCCCTTGTGATAGTAAAATCTGATTGTAGAATATAATATAAGGGGTTAGTGGAAGGCCTTCCTTTTTTTGAAGTTTGTCAATTCTGATTAATTAGGATGAAAAATGGTAAATTTAAAGATAATATTTTCCCCAGGTCTGTCAATTCCTAACCTGCAAATGGTGTTAATTCCTCCTTTCTTTGCTACTTTTTTTTATTAAATGTACGGAAGAAAAGACACATCAACCCAACAACATAAGTAAATCCCCTCCCTCCCCCAAAAAAAGGTAAAAAAATCAAGAAATAGAAATGTAGAGGTAAACATATGGTTTATAATGATAGATGTTTATACCACAAGTTGCTGTACAGATTTATTTTTGTACTCCAATTGTATACAGTAATTGTTGCTAGAAAACAAATAATGTGGATATATGATTTAACATTAAACAGAAACAAAGCAATAGTCTATCAAGGAAGATAACATACAATTTAAACCTTATATTTCAAGGAAACATAACAATAGTATCCTGAAATATTATTTATTTAAACAAATAATTAAGTATTGATCTACAGTTATAGATAGTCTGTGTGATTATTATACTTTGTTAACATTTAAACAATGCTTGTTATTAAGTATTTGGAGTAGCAAACTGTACTTGGTGGTATCATGGTAGCATGCTCGCCTAGAGTGTCCAGGGAGGTCATGGGTTCTAAAAACCAATATGGTTCCACTGGTGATCATAGGTTTACATATATAGGTCTTACAAATCATATTCTCTGAAACAATCTAATCCACTGTGTTAAAAGGGAATCTGTCACTAAGGTATATCTATATCAAATTATCTCATAATATTAGACCTTACATTGGAGATTATTGTTTTTATATTACTGGTCAGGGAACCAGGGTCTGTGGGTACCAGATGTACTGAGGCTCCTCATGTCAGTCTTTAGTTATGATACAACCATTTACAAGACTTTTAAATAATTTGCTATAGGTAGTGGCATGTTCATCTATGGTACATGTATACTTAACCAAAATATAATAATTTATGTTGGCAATTGTGCTATCTATATGTAATTGACATATTTTGAGAATATTGCAATTTGATACCGTGATAATTGAAAATTATAAATCATTAACAAACGATTATGAAATTTATTATTCCTCATTTTGGAAACTTTTTCACCAGAGGGCAATTAAAATAATTGGGAATAAATTATAAAGTAGGACTTTTTTCGTAGGAACAGACCCTCTATAAGAGCTGAATATGACTCTTTATTTATACTTTAATAAAGTTTCAAAAAGATTTTTATTCGTTCGAAATTTTAAATGACTTTTGAGTGTTTACTTTAATACTTTAGGGCTTTCTCATGTCTTCATTTATTATAGTATAAGTAATTTTGTGTAATTTGGGTCAATATAATCCACATAAGATATTTACTTAATGTTTAAACAGGCCATATTATTAAACAAACTTTATTGATTTAAGACTTTTGAACATGGCATGATGCTGTATTTATTTATTGATGACTTTTAAGCATTGTTGTGTCAGGTTAAACATGTAGTAAAGTGATATAAAACTTTCGCTCAGATCATCATCTCATTTTGAAATTTCTCTTTTATCTAGTAAACACCTAATAAAGTTTTCACTTAGAGTTGAGGTGAGATAAGTTATACATGAACATGTCCCTTTAGATCATGCATTAGAAAATGGATTAAATACTTGATCATTTTAATACTATGATAAGAGTGCAACATTGCTCTGTCTGAAAAAAAGAATGATGTTGCTAGATTCTCCTTTACTCCATCTGTACAGTAATTATCATATGAGCTGATTTCTTGTAACCAATGCCTTTTATGTTGCTGATGGTTCAAACTAAATGCTTTAAAACTTTTCATGTGATATATACTTGCTCTTCTTGTGCATACTATAATAATAATAATAATAATAAATTCTTTATTTAAAGAGGGTAAACACAGTTAGTTACAATTACTAATCTTCCCTGAGGCCCTCATATGCAATACAAGTAAAAAAAAAAAAAAAATAATAATAATAAGAGAAAAAAGCAAACATACAACATATAAACACAATCGTATAGACATAATAGTAAATACTATTAAATACTCACCCACACTCAGTTTATATACTCACACACATCAACATACTCTCAAACTTTTTCACAAAAAGCATAGTTTAGCTATCAAATAATGTCTCAGTTATCTATTTTTTTATCATTTTAACCAATTTTTTTCCATCTTCAGTAAATCTTGATTCTTAACAATAAAATACATCATTCTTTGAAATCAGTCTTTCAACCATGCAGTCATAAAGTTTGGTCCATCTATCTGGACATGGATGGCTGAAATAAAAGCCCTATTTGTTTGCTTTTGTTTTTTTATGCACCTGTAGTGATTTTGTCTCATAAATTGAAAATCGTATCTTTTCTTTATCATGCATTCTCCTCAATAAGAATGATATATTGAGAAATAAATGAAATAATTGTAGCTATTTGCATTATATAGCTGAAGTTTGAAGTGCACTATGACAGATAAATACTAAAATCAATGTTATAAATTACAAGTTATCAACCACTGACAAAAGTTGTTTTGGTTTGTTGTGATGTCTGTTTCTATTTGTAATGTAACACAGTTTGCTTCACTAAATCTTGAATAAGGCAAAGGCAATTATATATTAGGTTAACATAAAAAAAAACTTTTTTTTTAATTTACAAAGCAAAAAAATGGCTTACACTATGACTATTATAAAAACATCCCCCAGTCTGAACTAATTGCTTATATGTAAGGCCAAAGCAATTTATGTATTAAGTTGCATTAGGACATGGACACAAATTCACTGCATAAAGCCAAAGCAATATTTTGTGTTATGTTCTACGAACCTTTTCAAAAGAAATATGAAATGTTAAGTTATATTATTATATATATCACTAAATAGTAATTCACTGTTTAAGGCCAAAGTAATAAATATGTGCCAGTTGGTGATAGTATTATAACACATATTTTTATTCAGTGCCTAAGGCAATATTAGGTATTGGGTTATATTATTTCACCACTTAATAATTTTAATTCACTGTCTTAAAGGACAAAGCAATATATATGTATTGAAAGACTAAAGGCTGCATAACATCTAAACTGCTGTTAAAAATTTCAGAAATAACAAGATTAGGAAATGATTACCAAATTTAAAGGTAAAAAATCAAAAAGAAAAACAACAAATAATAAGTCTGCAAATCACTACACAGATAATTAAAGATTGAACAAGAATCAATATAGTCAGAATACACAAACAATTTACATGACATACATAAGTAGGAGACAGGTGTACATACAACACAAGACAAGACATATATACTTATTGTGAAGACTAAAATCTACAAAACACAAAAAAAAAAAATAAATCATTATTAAATGATCTGGAAGGGTATGTACATACTGCTTCTTATAAAACTCCCCTTAAAACTTGGATTGGCATTGACCAATGGTCTTTAAGGGCAAAGGATTGCCATTGACCAGTGGCACTTAAGGGCAAAGGATTGGCATTGACCAGTGGTCCTTAAGGGCAAAAGATTGACATTGACCAGTGGTCATTAAGGGCAAAGAATTGCCATTGACCATGGCCCTTAAGGGCAAAGGATGGCAAATATTTTACTTCTAAAAGTTAGTGTATCCCGCTTTGCAAATGACTTTGGTAGCTATATTCTTGGCAATAAAACTTTATTTGATGTTTATCATTTTATTTGACTATCCTCTTCACACTTGTTATTCTGTTATAAATTTTAGGTCCCATGATGGCTTTACGGAAGATTCTGCGGGTATACTGGTTGATAAACCTGGTTCTAATTATGCTAGTCAACGTCGTGTGTTTGAAGATCTTGGACAAGGAGTATTAGACAATGCTTTTGAAGGTAAGAGAGAAAGATTATCTTATCCAAAAATCTGAAGCTCTTACTAATTAACACTTGCCATGAAGTATTGCAGTATATGGTTCTACAGACTGATTACTATAGATAATACAAAGATATATAAAGCTTTACTATGGCTGCTTCATTTAACCAACTATTGAAAAAGTTTATCAGCTTCTTTTCCTTTATGTTAGGGACATTGTCATAATCCATCATGGATTTGTATCTTGTCTGTGTGTGTGTGTTATTCTCTATTTTATTTTTTATATTCTGTAGAATATGGATATATATATATATATATATATATATATATATATATATATATTTTCTATCTTGAATCTTCTCAATAATTTTAGACTTAGGGCAATTTACAGTCTAGAATAATCTTATAACTTTAATTTGCAAACTTTTCTACCGTAGTTGAGGTTTACTCTATACTTTAATTGTCATCATAAGGAAGAGTTTAACATTTCTTTGATACATCGTGTCCATAGTTTTTTCATATTTTCTTATTTTCTAACTCTTCTTTTTTTGTTGATATTTCCATCAGGTTTACTCCCCACCTCACTTTAGTGTCATTGTATTAGGTAGTGTTTTTTGTTGATATTTCCATCAGGTTTACTCCCCACCTCACTTTAGTGTCATTGTATTAGGTAGTGTTTTTTTTGTTGATATTTCCATCAGGTTTACTCCCCACCTCACTTTAGTGTCATTGTATTAGGTAGTGTTTTTGTTGATATTTCCATCAGGTTTACTCCCCACCTCACTTTAGTGTCATTGTATTAGGTTGTGTTTTTTTTGTTGATATTTCCATCAGGTTTACTCCCCACCTCACTTTAGTGTCATTGTATTAGGTAGTGTTTTTTTTGTTGATATTTCCATCAGGTTTACTCCCACCTCACTTTAGTGTCATTGTATTAGGTTGTGTTTTTGTTGATATTTCCATCAGGTTTACTCCCACCTCACTTTAGTGTCATTGTATTAGGTTGTGTTTTTTGTTGATATTTCCATCAGGTTTACTCCCACCTCACTTTAGTGTCATTGTATTAGGTTGTGTTTTTTTGTTGATATTTCCATCAGGTTTACTCCCCACCTCACTTTAGTGTCATTGTATTAGGTTGTGTTTTTTGTTGATATTTCCATCAGGTTTACTCCCACCTCACTTTAGTGTCATTGTATTAGGTAGTGTTTTTTTGTTGATATTTCCATCAGGTTTACTCCCACCTCACTTTAGTGTCATTGTATTAGGTAGTGTTTTTGTTGATATTTCCATCAGGTTTACTCCCACCTCACTTTAGTGTCATTGTATTAAGTAGTGTTTTTGTTGTTGATATTTCCATCAGGTTTACTCCCCACCTCACTTTAGTGTCATTGTATTAGGTAGTGTTTTTTTTGTTGATATTTCCATCAGGTTTACTCCCCACCTCACTTTAGTGTCATTGTATTAGGTAGTGTTTTTTTTGTTGATATTTCCATCAGGTTTACTCCCCACCTCACTTTAGTGTCATTGTATTAGGTAGTGTTTTTTGTTGATATTTCCATCAGGTTTACTCCCACCTCACTTTAGTGTCATTGTATTAGGTAGTGTTTTTTTGTTGATATTTCCATCAGGTTTACTCCCCACCTCACTTTAGTGTCATTGTATTAGGTTGTGTTTTTTGTTGATATTTCCATCAGGTTTACTCCCCACCTCACTTTAGTGTCATTGTATTAGGTAGTGTTTTTTTTGTTGATATTTCCATCAGGTTTACTCCCCACCTCACTTTAGTGTCATTGTATTAGGTAGTGTTTTACTGTTATATGGAAAAGTTTTATAGTATTTTGATTCAAAAGAATTATATCTTCCTTAGTAATACTAATAAATATTGTTAATTATTAATTTATATTCATTTATTAGTGTGAAAAACCAATCAATATCTAAATCCTTAATAAAAATCTATAACTGCGACCTCAGCTGATATTACAGCAGGACAGGTTTTTCACATTAAAATATTGGCTTTAAATAATCATGGAATTCATTTCTCATTGATTTCATTATATTGAAATATATTTTTGTTGTCTGAAACAGCATTGATTTTTAAACTGAACAACTTAGTTACACAATAGAAAGTTTGTAAGAGAAAGCTCTTTCATTATCTTTTCAAGCCAAGTTGTATATTGTTGTTGTAACGATGGCAGTTTTATCTCACTTGAAATGTTAGTAGCATTGAATATCGAATTTGAAACTTTTAATGATACAAAACAAAGAAATTCTGTTATCAATCAAATCTGTTCACATTTCTTGATTTTATTTATAAATGGTATAGATTCTATAGGTAGCAAATTAGACCCGAATCTGTAATGTTACTTTTGTTTCATAAACTAAATAAGTTTATATAAGGACTGTTTTTTACTACACAACAATAAAATACAAGTTATGTATACAAGCAAGATGTTTTTACCTTTTTGATTTATTTTACATGAATGTTCTGAGCTTCAGTGAGGAGCTTCTGATATATCAGTGCCATTGATGTAGAAGCTCATTACTTGAGTACTAAATATTACTGAATGATGACATTTAGTGGGATATTCCCTTTGGATGTTAGCAATTGACATGTGGACAGTTGTTTAAAAATAGAATGTCTGCTGTTGGCATTTGCTTTTGTTATTAAATGTCTATGGTTGTTATATTGACAGGTGTTTGTGATTGAATATCTGTTGTTTGCATGTGGACAGGTCCGACAGGTGTTTGTGATTGAATATCTGTTGTTTACATGTGGACAGGTCCGACAGGTGTTTGTGATTGAATATCTGTTGTTTGCATGTGGACAGGTCCGACAGGTGTTTGTGATTGAATATCTGTTGTTTGCATGTGGACAGGTCCGACAGGTGTTTGTGATTGAATATCTGTTGTTTGCATGTGGACAGGTCCGACAGGTGTTTGTGATTGAATATCTGTTGTTTACATGTGGATAGGTCCGACAGGTGTTTGTGATTGAATATCTGTTGTTTACATGTGGACAGGTCCGACAGGTGTTTGTGATTGAATATCTGTTGTTTGCATGTGGACAGGTCCGACAGGTGTTTGTGATTGAATATCTGTTGTTTGCATGTGGACAGGTCTGACAGGTGTTTGTGATTGAATATCTGTTGTTTACATGTAGACTGGTGTTTGTAATTGAGTATCTGTTGTTTACATGTAGACTGGTGTTTGTAATTGAATATCTGCTGTTTACATGTTGACTAGTGTTTGTAATTGAATATCTGCTGTTTACATGTAGACTGGTGTTTGTAATTGAATATCTGTTGTTTACAAGTTGACAGGTGTTTGTAATTGAATATCTGCTGTTAACAAGTAGACTGGTGTTTGTGATTGAATATCTTCTGTTTACAAGTAGAATGGTGTTTGTAATTGAATATCTTCTGTTTACAAATAGAATGGTGTTTGTAATTGAATATCTGCTGTTAACAAGTAGACTGGTGTTTGTGATTGAATATCTTCTGTTTACAAGTAGAATGGTGTTTGTAATTGAATATCTGCTGTTAACAAGTAGACTGGTGTTTGTGATTGAATATTTGCTGTTTACATGTTGACAGTTGTTTGTAATTGAATATTTGTTTTTGACATGTTGACAGTTGTTTGTGATTGAATATCTGCTTTTGACACGTTGAAAGTTGTTTGTAATTGAATATCTGTTTTTGACATGTTGACAGTTGTTTGTGATTGAATATCTGCTTTTGACACGTTGAAAGTTGTTGGTAATTGAATATCTATTTTTGACATGTTGACAGTTGTTTGTGATTGAATATCTGCTTTTGACACCTTGAAAGTTGTTTGTAATTGAATATCTGTTTTTGACATGTTGACAGTTATGTTTGTGATTGAATATCTGCTTTTGACACGTTGAAAGTTGTTTGTAATTGAATATTTTCTGTTGACATGTTGACATGTTGACAGTTGTTTTAGATTGAATATTTTCTGTTGACATGTTGACATGTTGACAGTTGTTTTAGATTGAATATCTGCTATTGACTAGTTGACGGTTGTTTGTGATTGATAGCTGCTGTTGACATGTTGACAGTTATTTGTAATTGAATTTCTGCTATTGATATGTTGACAGTTGTTTGTGATTGATATCTGCTGTTGACATATTGACAGTTTTTTGTATTTGAATTTCTGCTATTGACATGTCGACAGTTGTTTGTGATTGATATCTGCTGTTGACACATTGGCAGTTATTTGTAATTGAATATCTGCTGTTGACATTTTGAAAGTTGTTTGTGATTGAATGTTAGCTATTGACAGTTGTTTATAATTGAATATCTGCTGTTAACACGATGACAGTTGTTTGTGATTGGATATCTGCTGACGACAAGTTTACAGTTGTTTGTAATTGAATATCTGCTGTTGACATGTTGACTGCTGTATGTGATTGAAAATCTGCTTTTGACATGTTGAAAGTTGTTTGTAATTGAATTTCTGCTGTTGACATGTTGACAGTTGTTTGTGATTGAATGTCAGCTGTTGACATGTTGACAGTTGTTTGTGATTTAATATCTGCTGTTGACAGTTGTTTGTGATTTAATGTCTGCTGTTGACACATTGTTAGTTGCTTGTGATTGAATGTCTGCTGTTGACATGTTGATAGTTACTTGTAATTGCATTTCTGCTGTTGACATGTTGACCGTTGTTTGTGATTGAATGTCTGCTGATGACTCCTTGACAGTTGTTTGTTATTGAATATTTGCTTTTGGCATGTTGACAGTTGTTTGTGATTGAAAATCTGCTGTTGACACATTGACATTTGTTTGTGATTGAAAAACTGCTGTTGAAAGATTGACAGTTGTTTATAATTGAATATCTGCTGGTGACAAGTTGACAGTTGTCTATGATTGAATATCTGCTGTTGACATATTGACAGTTGTTTATGATTGAATATTTGCTGTTGACATGTTGACAGTTATTGATGATTGAATATCTGCTGTTGACATGTTGACTGTTGTTTGTGATTGAATGTTGGTTGTTGACACTTTGACAATTGTTCGTGATTGAAAATCTGCTGTTGAAACATTGACAGTTGTTTATTATTGAATATCTGCTGTTGACATGTTGACAGTTTTTATGCCCCTGCCGTAGCGGAGGGGGCATTAAGTTTTACCCTTGTCCCTCTTTATGTTCTGTTTTCTAACTTTAGTTTGCCTCAACCAAATGTTATGAAACTTATACACCACAAAACACAGATCAAGTTTGAATTTTGGTGGCGTCACTTTAACCGTTCTAGAGTTATGCCCCTTTACAAATGGAAAAATAGCTGAATTTTTCATTTCCGTTCTCTAACTTAAGTTAGCCTCAACCAAATGTTTTGAAACTTATACACAATGCTTATTACCACAAAATACAGATCAATTTTGAATTTTGGTGGCGTCATTTTAACTGTTCTAGAGTTATGCCCCTTTACAAATGGAAAAATTGCTGAATTTTTCCTTCCGTTCTCTAACTTTAGTTTGCCTTAATCAAATGCTACTGAACTTTTACACAATGCTTATTACCACAAAACACAGATCAAGTCAGAATTTTCGAGGTGTCACTTGTACCGTTCTAGAGTTATGCTCCTTTACAAATGGAAAAATTGCTGAATTTTTCGTTTCCGTTTCTAACTTAAGTTAGCCTCAACCAAATGTTATGAATTTTATACACAATGCTTATTACCACAAAATACAGATCAAGTTTGAATTTTGGGGGTGTCACTTTTATTGTTCTAGAGTTATGCCCCTTTACAAATGGAAAAATTGCTGAATTTATCGTTTCCCTTCTCTAGCTTAATTTTGCCTCAAACCAAATTTTATGAAACTTATACACAATACTTAATAACACAAAACTCAGATCAAGTACAAATTTGGGTAGTGTCACTTTTACCGTTCTTCAGTTATGTCCCTTTATAACTTAATATGATATGCTAGCAGGGGCATCATCAGTGTCCCATGTATACATTCCCCATTTATTTGTTATTGATTGTCTGCTGTTGACAGATGTCTATAATTGAATATCTGCTGTTGACACGTTAACATTTGTTTATAATTGAATATCAGCTGTTGACATGTTGATAGTTGCTTGTTATTGAATGTCTGCTGTTGACATGTTGACAGTTCTTTGTTATTGAATATCTGCTGTTGACAGATGTTTGTAATTGAATATCTGCTGTTGACACATTGACAGTTGTTATTGATTGAATATCTGCTGTTGACATGTTGACAGTTGTTTATGATTGAATGTCTGCTGTTGACATGTTGTTAGTTGCTTGTGGTTGAATTTCTGCTGTTGACATGTTGACCATTGTTTGTGATTGACTGTGTGCTTATGACACATTGACAGTTGTTTATAATTTCATGTCTGCTGTTGACAGTTGTTTGTTATTGAATTTTTGCTGTTGACATGTTGACAGTTGTTTGTGATTGAAAATCTGCTGTTGACACATTGACTTTTGTTTGGAAACATTGACAGTTGTTTGTAATTGAATATCTGCTGTTGACAGTTGTTTGTGATTGAAAATCTGCTTTTGACACGTTGACAGTTGTTTGGAATTGAATGTCTGCTGTTGACATGTTTACAGTTTTTATGCCCCCGCTGTAGCGGAGGGGGCATTAAGTTTTACCCTTGTCCTTCTGTAGGTACGTATGTCCCAAAATTGGTTTCTGTTCTCTAACTTGAGTTTGCCTCAACCAAATGTTATGAAACTTATGCACAGTGCTTATTACCACCAAATACAGATCAAGTTTGAATTTTGGTAGAGTCACTCTAACCGTTCTAGAGTTATACCCCTTTATAAATTACAAAATTACAATTTTTTTAGTTTTCGTTCTCTAACTTAAGTTTGCCTCAACCAAATGTTATGAAACTTATACACAATGCTTATTACCACAAAACACAGATCAAGTTTGAATTTTGGTGGCGTCACTCTAACCATTCTAGAGTTATGCCCCTTTATAAATGGAAAAATTTCAAAATTTTTAGTTTCCGTTCTCTAACTTAAGTTTGCCTCAACCAAATGTTATGAAACTTATACACAATGCTTATTACCACCAAATACAGAGCTAGTTTGAATTTTAGTAGCATCACTCTAACCGTTCTAGAGTTATGTCTCTTTATAAATGGAAAAATTACAAAATTTTTAGTTTCTGTTATCTAACTTAAGTTTGCCTCAACCAAATGTTATGAAACTTATAGACAATGCTTATTACCACAAAACACAGATCCAGTTTGAATTTTGGTGTCGTCACTTAAACCGTTCTAGAGTTATGCCACCTTATAAATGGAATAAATTGCTTCGCCAAGCGCAGCTGGATACGACCACAGAGGTCCAACCCTGAACAGTTGGGGCAAAAATGGACACAATATTCACGCTTGATACAGGTCTGAATTTGGATTGTAATTAAATAATTGACACATAATAGGTTTCTGAAGAGAATAACTGTAGTCAAAGAACTTAGAATTGGTAATAATATTCAATTTTTTTGCTTTTGTGCAATACACTATGCTGCTACAACATATATACAGTTATCTTTAATACAGATTCTAAATGGCAATGTAAACAGTCTCTGATGGTCTGCATCATACTCATAGGTACAAATGTACATAGTATGATTCCCTTCTGGCTCATTTGTACAACTATTCTTACACTGTCTTCTGTTGGACTCGATATAACTTCTGATTCACTTTATCCAACAGAAATTTCATTTTATTTATTTACATGAACACCAATTGTAAATAAAGGAGACACTGTCCTAGGTATCTTTATTTGTCCATTTTTAGTTTAAAGTTTTAATTCTTGCTGCATTAATTATATCAGTAAATCTCCTTTGCCCATCATTGCCATGTCATACACTGAAAGTTCTACTTTTCTTTCACACTTCATACTGTATTTCTCTAATGTTACCTTCTGTATGACTTGATTCCAAAAAGTTCCTGTGAATGCTGATTTTTCATCACACTTTATGAATTTACTAATATTACTCATCTTAGTTTCATTAATTTGAAGAAGTTGAAAATCTGGAATTTGATAAACAGATCCAAAATGAAAACTGATTGGTTGATTTGAAGGTTTTCCTGGTATGAATTTTCTTTGTTTAAGGTCTACATGTCTAACACTTTTATCTGCCATTGATTTGTCTATAGAATTGCTAGTAGCAAATATTTCAGAAGCAGATGGGAAACACAGTGATTTGTCCAGCTGACTCTTCCTCTTTTCCAGTCCATCTCTTCTTTGTCTCACAGAAGTAATTTCCTTCCTAATTTCCTCCTCCGTTGGTTTCCATTGTTTATCCAGATCTGATAAAAGGCCATCAGCATATTTTATAATGTTTTCTTTAGTTTCTAAAGTTTTTTCTATAATTTTCCCTCTGTTTTCTATATTTTTATAATTGTTTATTTCCTTCAGACAGGATCATTGCAAATTCTCTTCTTTCTCCTGGAAGTGAGGGATTCAGGATTGAATTGTGTGTTTCATGTCCCTTATAATTTTCAGTTTCTGAATTATCATAAATTTGATCCAGTTTACAGAAATCATGAAATTTATGATCTAGAACTAAACAATCAGAACACACTGGCCTTTTACATTCCTTGCAATACAATACAAACTTCTGATCACTGTGCATTGTACAAGGCTGTTTGGTTAAGTCTACTTTACGAGTGGTCTCTTTTGATTCAAGCGTCACTGATGAGTCTTTTGTAGACGAAACTAGCGTCTTGTGCAAATACAAAATTTCAATCCTGGTCTATGATGAGTTTATTTTCTACCGCATCTTCACTGCCACAGTCTTTTCCAGTTTAATAGCTATATGGTCATTTAATAGTGCAATATTTGAATGAATTCGAGAATTACAACGTTTACACAGAAACAAATCACAGTTAATACACTTCCATCTGATTTCAGAAGATTCTTTACAAAATTGAAATACAGAAATAGTCTGTGCTTCTTCTGCAGATACATCGGCCATGATATGAAGATGAGTGTTTTAGTTGATGTTGATGTTGATTTTATACTTTTGTAGTCAAATAAAAACATTGTTGATAATATATATTTGATTAATAACATTTTGATATAGATAATTTAAGGCAATACTAGTTTTATTATTTTTGTTCTTTGACTCTTTTACTGCCATTTTGTCCTATTTGTAATTAAAAATGTATTGAAATTCTAGCATCTTGAGATGAAATATGCCAAATATTCTATTGCATTCTCCTGAAAATATCTGATACACATGATACCAGGATCCTAAATCTTGCCTCTCTTTCAAATTCTAGAATTATGATGATATGGCCTTACATGACTAGTATAAAGTTGTACAGATAGGATAATATTTATCTAAATGATGTTTAACCATATCTGTCCCAGTTTAAGAACCTTGTCAGGAGTTGTATTTTATTCAGTAGTGTTTTTCCAAAATATTTTTTTCTTCTGGCTGATTTTACTGAGTATCCAACCTCAATGCAGTAAACACTCCTGTTATTGGTATAAAGTACAGACTGGTTGCAATTATGAACATTTCCAATCAAAGGGTTTTCATAACCAAGTACCTCCAAAGATGAAGAAATATGTATTTTTTTAAAAGTAGAATTGGCTACTAAAGGGTTGGATGCTATCAACAGTAGCAATATTTTCCACAAAAAAATTCTAATATAAACATTTATTTTCATATAAACATAAAGTTATTTGTGAGAAAGAATAATAAAACAAATTGGAACAAGGGAATAACCTTTCCATTGTAATAAATAAACAATTGAGACAATTTCAATATTCCATAATTGATAATATCCTTCAACAGCCCAGAGTCATAAATGAATGTCTGTAGAATGAGATGTTGCAATATAGCCTTTTTGTCCAGACTTGCTAAGCAATGGCAATTAATTCATTCTGTTAATTTTCTTAAATCTTAAAAATCTGCTGTCATGTAACTTTGTGTTACTTAATAAGAATGTGTTTGGGAGAATTTAACAGGCTCTCCCCCCCCCCCCCCCATCCTATAAAAAAGGCCAGGAAGACCTACAGTGTCTGCTGTATACAATTGTTTAGTTTAAGATGCTTGTCAGAGTTCAATTTAGTACATTTTGAATGATCAAAAACATACAATTTGTAGTAATAAATCATCTGGGGTAGTATCACAGACTCCAACCAAAAGGTGGTCACTTTGACCTACATTTTATTTACATGAAGAATAATTTCAGTTTTCCTGATCAGAACTATTTTATAGTACATGTATGTCAGTTCAATATACTCTCACTTGGGTACTAGAAATGAAGTCTAAAATAATTAGCATTTATTGTTTATACATTTGATACATAAGTTTTGTTTGTTGTTTTGTAGGTTACAACTGTTCATTGTTTGCCTATGGACAGACTGGATCAGGGAAGTCTTACTCCATGGTGGGGTATGGACCTAACAGGTAAATTTTACATGGAATTTTAACATAGTAGCTTAAAGACCTAACATTTCTATATTAGAATATACTCACCCCTTCTCGTCCAATGGAAAATCAGTTTTTCCCCTTCTGATTTCTGATAGTACATGGCTTTCCATGCCCTATAAAATGCTATACATGAACAGGCATGGGGTAATTGTAATCAGTAATTGTAATCAGCTGTAATCAATTACATTTTGCAATGTAATCACATGTAATCAGTAATCATGCAATTTCTGATTACAAGTAATCGTAATTTAATTGATTACAATGTAAAAATCAGGTGTAATCATCATTACTTTTTGATTACTTTAAGATTACATTCATATGATTACTTGCTGAATACAAATTTTGTATATGAAAAGAGTTTTTGATATACAATATAAAAATAAGAAGATGTTAAGTATGAATGAAAAAAATTATCACACTAGTATTCACTATGATTAATTGTAGTTCAATATGATTGATAATATCTTCCATATAACAAATTTAGTATAACCAAGTTGGGCATATATAGTGGAAATGTGTGATTTATTTTGTAAACAGTTCACTAAAGGAATTTACCTTTCCAAATGTATCATTGTGAGATTGAGTCCTTGTGATAAAAGAATATGCTTTGAAAGCATTATATGTTCCCTGATGGAATACTTCTGATATTAACTCCGATTTTAGTTTACACAATGTTTTGTTATAACTACAGGAAAATTCTATAGCATAGAACATTAAGGGAATTTAGTTCCAAATTTGACTTTGATGATCAACATAAATGAGCCCACTTAATTATTAATGGAAATTTTATTCTTTTACAATTTGTATAAATTTTGTTTTCCATAAATAATTTAATATGTGCTTTCTAACTTTAATTATTTCAAACAGTTATATACATTATGAAAATAAACTACTTATAACTTTATTGATATTGCAATTAAGACAATTTATTTTTAAAACCCAAGGTCACCTATTGTTTGTCAAAAATATTGAAGTAGTGATTAATACCTGTAAAAACATATGTCTGTGTCAATTATATCCCCACAGACAATAAAACTACTTAATCAGATTTCATTATTTGTTCAGGTTTTTTTGTTAATTGGAAATTTGCAGTTGTCTAAAAATTTTATATAAACAGTGTTGTTTCTTTTACAGAGAAAGGACACTTGTCTATGTTTTCAAAATTTACACATGTTACACAGTTCTTAGTCTAAATTATTAATAGTATGAATAAATAAAAGATATAAAAACACAAATTTTCTCAAAATAAGCTTTTTGTGAGGATAAAAGTTTATAAGAAATTCTTTAATATTACAATATACAATGTAATCATAAGTAATCATGATTACTTTAAAGAAAAGTAATCTAATGTAATTGATTACATTTGAATTTAGGTGTAATTGTAATGTAATAGATTACATTAAATTAGCGAAGTAATTGTAATTTAATCAATTGCATTTTAAAGTAATCGACCCCATCCCTGTACATGAATGACTTTTCATTGCAGATTAATTATGAAAGTGAACTCTTTAATAACTACACAAATGAAGTGTACAATCCCTGAGGCAATTTCAATAGGAACAGCCTACTCACTCACTCGGATTAAAAATGAAAGAGGATAGAATTATAAAAAACATTTTGAAATATTGCCAACGTTTATAATGGTACATATATGAAAGAAAACAAACTAATTGAAATGGGGGCAAAGGTGTTGGTAATTTTTATACCAGACCTTAAGAGTCAATGTTTTTTTTGAAAGAAAACAATGACTGCTGATATATAAAGCAAAGGAACTTAGACTACTTATATGATGAGATAATTGAAACCAATCATATGAATTATTACTTTTGGAACATTTTCATAGTGAAATTTGGACCCAATACAAAATTGTCCTCTGCACAGTTGCCACAGGGAACAGGGATATTGTAATAGTCTCCATCCCTACATCAACTCTCAGAGACCATTTGACAAAAAGTTTTCGTACTTGGTAGAATTATGTGTCTTCAAATTTTCATGCTGTATCATTAGTTTGATTTGACAATTTCTATGAGAGTTATGGGACTTTGACCATTTTTTAAAGTCTTGTAACAATTACATCTTGTAAACACAACTCCTCTGAATCTGTTTTACAGAAAGCTCTCATACTTCAGGTAAGATTCAGTTGCCATCATGTTTTAAGTTGCCCATATTATACCGTCATTATGATCTGACCATTTTTATGAGAGTTACCTGACTTTGACTATTTTAGAGTATTAGTGATTACAAATTCCTCTGAGAGCATTTGAAAGAATGCCTTCATACTTGGTAGGATTTTTTGCCATCATGTGCAGTTGACCACATTGTATGCATAAAATTTATAACGTGTTGTTTTCATTTTTTACAGCACTGGGTCAATACCTCTGCTGGTGGACTATCAGTCCTGAGGGTATCATCAGCTGAGTAGTCAGTACTTTGGTACTGACATGATTTTTTAAACAAACCTTTCTAAAATTGTCCCTTAATAAATTTTGAAATTATTAGAAAATAAGGTTTCAACTCCATCAGGCAAAGTTGACCTTAGATGGATTTGGCTATTTTTTAAGGTCTTTTTTGATAATATAGCTCTTCAACTGTTTAGGTTTTTATACATCATTGGCTTTCAAATATTCGGCTTTGAGCGTTCCTGATGAAGGTAAATCCAGAAAAGCTCTTTGAAAACTTTACACACTTCTTAGTTATATTAATCTCAAGATCTGTATACTTTTGGTGATGATTCAAAATTTTATTTAAGAGTTATTGAGATTTTTGTTAAAAAGGTGTGTTTTCACATGTCACGCTGTATCTCAGAAACTATTTATGATTATTGCATAAACGACGGGCGTATCATGCGCTCATGGCACAGCTGTTTATTCCGTTTCTAACTTTAGTTTGCCTAATGTTATGAAACTTATACACAATGCTTATTACTACATAATACAGATTAAGTACGAAATTTGGTGGCGACACTTTTACCATTCTTGAGTTATGTCCCTTTATAAACATGAAAATTGCTGAATTTTTCGTTTCCGTTCTCTAACTTTAGTTTGTCTCAACCAAATGTTATAAAACTTATACACAACCATTCTAGAGTTATGAGTGTTTACAAATAGAAAAATTGCTGAATTTTTATACGACCGCAAAAATTTTGCTGTCCTATATTGGTATGATGTTGGCGTCGTCTTCGTCCGAAGACACATTGGTTTTCGCACTCTAACTTAAGTTTAAGTGAATGGATCTCTATGAAATTTTACCATAAGGTTCAATACCACAAAAGGAAGGTTGGGATTGATTTTGGGGTTGGTTATAGTACCAACTATTAAGGAATTAGGGGCCAAAAGGGCCAGAAATAAGCATTTTGTAATTTCCAGACATAACTTGTGTGTTAGTGTATGGATCTCTCTGACATTGTACCATAAGGATCCATATCACAAAGGGAATGCTGGGATTGATTTTGGGGTAATTTTTCTAGTTTCATGACAATAACTTGTGTGTAAGTGTATGGATCTTTCTGAAATTGTACTACAAGGTTCCATATCACAAAGGAAAGATTGAATTGAGTTTGGGGTAATTGCCCAAAATGTTTAGGAAAACGGGGCGAAAATAAGCATTTTCTAGTTTCCAGACAATAACTTGTGTTCAAGTGTATGGATCTCTCTGAAATTGTACTGCAAGGTACCATACCACAAAGGGAAGGCTGGGATTGATTTTGGGGGTAATTGCCTCAAAATTTTAGGAATTAGGGGTAAAAAGGGGCACAAAAACAAGCATTTTCTAGTTTCAGGACAATAACGTGTGTGTAAGTGTATGGATCTTTATGAAATTGTACTACAAGGTTCCATATCACAAAGGAAAGCTGGGTTTGAGTTTGGGGTAATTGCCCAAAACGTTTAGGAATTTAGGGCCAAAAGGCGCCAAAAACAAGCATTTTCCAAACAATAACTTGTGTTCAAGTGTATGGATCTCTCTGAAATTGTACTGCAAGGTACCATACCACAAAGGGAAGGCTGGGATTGATTTTGGGGTGATGAATCATAAGGATTCAAAAATTTGAGGGTTGTGGGGGATTTTTTTCCCTTTTTTCCTTTTTTCTTTAAAATTTTCCATTTTAAATTGGTTATTTCTGATTTATATATAAAAGCAAATAATAATGATATGGTTTGAATAGGTAAATTAAGAATTTTTAAGTTCTTAGACCACATTCATTCTGTGTCAGAAACCTATGTTGTGTCAAATATTTAATCACAATCCAAATTCAGTGCTGTATCAAGCTTGTATGTTGTGTCCATACTTGCCCCAACTGTTCAGGGTTCGACCTCTGCATTCGTATCAAGCTGTGCCTAGCGAAGCATTTTATTAGTTTCTGTTCTCTACTTAAGTTAGCCTCAACCAAATGTTATGAGACTTACACACAATGCTTATTACCACAAAACTCAGATCAAGTTCAAATTTGGGTAGCGTCATTTTTACCGTTCTTCAGTTATGTCCCTTTATAAGTATATGATATGCAAGCGGGGCATCATCTGTGTCCACATGTGGACACTATCCACATTTATTTTGTTTTTTTTGTCCTTGTATATTTGTAACCTTTACTGTTTAGTCCATTTTTGATTATATACTTATGTCGTGGCTCTGTACTTATACATCCTGCCATTGTGTTATTGTGCTATGGTCAATTTTGAATTCTTGTCTTTCATTTTGCTTATGTACTTTGTCTATATGCCGTTTAGTATTTCTATGTCAAAACAGTTATTTGTTTTATAGTGATTAAGAATATATTACAATGTTGACTGCTGTACCCCAATTTTGAAGTTTTACCTTTTATGTCTGTTTGTTTTGCTCACATATTGTTGTCAATATAATGGAATTCAATGGGACTCTCATACAAGCGAGAGGTTTAGCTAGCTATAAAATCAGGTTTAATCCACCATTTTCTACATAAGGAAATGCCTGTACCAAGTCAGGAATATGACAGTTGTTTTCCATTTGTTAGGTGTGTTTGAGCTTTTGATTGTGTCATTTTTGAAAGACTTTCGGTTTTGAAGTTTCCTTGGAGTTCGGTATTTTGTTTGTTTTACTTTTTAATGGAAGCTTTTACCATATTTTGACTATTGTACCACAATGACGCATTTTGACAAACAATTTTATTCCTCATTGATACAGTGAGTGAGACATTTTGCTACAGCATTGCAATCTTGTTAGCCCATTTATATACTGGATACCATAGGGACAAGCAAAACTCATAACAGACCTTCAAAACTTGTCAAAAAATAAACGACAAAATCAGTCTGTAAATAGAAAACTAACGACTATAAGCAACACAAACCCAACTGAAAACCAGAGGTGATCTGAAGTTCTCAATGAAAGGCAAGCAGGTCCTGCTGCACATGTTGCACCCTTGGTTTTAATCATGATAAATACAAGTATGGTAATTAATCTCATTCTGTGATCGTTACACTTGAGGAAATATAACAGTTAATGTCAATAATTCCATCAAGTTTTCAACAGCCAATTTATAAAACTATTACCATTTTGTAGAGATTTAAAAAAAAATTGCAAAAATATCAAGAAAAAGTTGCCCTAAGAGATATACTATAAATTATAAAATCCATTAAAATGCTTCTACTGCAAACGTTTTGTAATTTTAGCTATTATATATAGCTATTGTTCATGTTAAATATTGACTGAATAATTAATGTTAAACTAACTGAGGACTATAATTGTCTATAGAGACAATGTTACATAGTGTTTACTCTATTCAATGGTAACTTACAATCTTACATTAGGAAAATGTTGGTTTAAAATGCTGACGTCATGTAATATTTGTGTACATTTATCAATAATTACATTGATGTTAATATTATGTTGATTATAACATCTATTATCTATACCTGTGTCATCTAGAAAGATCTGTGTAAACTATCATATATATATATATTACATCATGTCTACCATTAGAGAATATAAAAAACTCCCATCAAATTTTGATGTCATAAAGTATAATGTTCAATATCACAAGGTTACATTAATGGATTGTTTGAGATGTCTCAAAATCTGGATTTATAAAGAAAGATATGAAATATACCAAAGACTAAAACTCATACTTATAGAAAGATATGGAATATACCAAAGACTAAAAACTCATACATAAAGAAAGATATGGAATATACCAAAGACTAAAACTCATAATTATAGAAAAATATGGAATATACCAAAGAATAAAAACTCATAATTATAGAAAGATATGGAATATACCAAAGAATAAAAACTCATAATTATAGAAAGATATGGAATATACCAAAGAATAAAAACTCATAGAAAGATATGGAATATACCAAAGAATAAAACTCATACTTATAGAAAGATATGGAATATACCAAAGAATAAAACTCATAGAAAGATATGGAATATACCAAAGAATAAAAACTCATAGAAAGATATGGAATATACCAAAGAATAAAAACTCATAGAAAGATATGGAATATACCAAAGAATAAAACTCATACTTATAGAAAGATATGGAATATACCAAAGAATAAAAACTCATAATTATAGAAAATATGGAATATACCAAAGAATAAAACTCATAATTATAGAAAGATATGGAATATACCAAAGACTAAAACTCATAATTATAGAAAGATATGGAATATACCAAAGAATAAAAACTCATAATTATAGAAAGATATGGAATATACCAAAGACTAAAAACTCATAATTATAGAAAGATATGGAATATACCAAAGAATAAAACTCATAATTATAGAAAGATGTGGAATATACCAAAGAATAAAAACTCATACTTATAGAAAGATACGGAATATACCAAAGAATAAAACTCATACTTATAGAAAGATACGGAATATACCAAAGAATAAAAACTCATAGAAAGATATGGAATATACCAAAGAATAAAAACTCATAGAAAGATATGGAATATACCAAAGAATAAAAACTCATACTTATAGAAAGATATGGAATATACCAAAGAATAAAACTCATACTTATAGAAAAATATGGAATATACCAAAGAATAAAAACTCATAATTATAGAAAGATATGGAATATACCAAAGACTAAAAACTCATAATTATAGAAAGATACGGAATATACCAAAGAATAAAACTCATAATTATAGAAAGATATGGAATATACCAAAGAATAAAAACTCATACTTATAGAAAGATACGGAATATACCAAAGAATAAAACTCATACTTATAGAAAGATACGGAATATACCAAAGAATAAAAACTCATAATTATAGAAAGATACGGAATATACCAAAGACTAAAAACTCATACTTATAGAAAGATACGGAATATACCAAGAATAAAAACTCATACTTATAGAAAATATGGAATATACCAAAGAATAAAACTCTTACTTATAGAAAGATATAGAATATACCAAAGAATAAAACTCATACTTATAGAAAGATACGGAATATACCAAAGAATAAAAACTCATAATTATAGAAAGATATGGAATATACCAAAGAATAAAACTCATAATTATAGAAAGATATGGAATATACCAAAGACTAAAAACTCATAATTATAGAAAGATATGGAATATACCAAAGAATAAAACTCATAGAAAGATATGGAATATACCAAAGAATAAAAACTCATACTTATAGAAAGATATGGAATATACCAAAGAATAAAACTCTTAATAAGAAGAAAGCACAAACAAGTCTACAAAATAGTGCATGAAAAAAGTAAACATTGTAAACTCCATCAAAAATAAGGGATAAAATCAGGACTGATCCTGAAAGGGTTCCAGATCCTACACCACATGTGACACCCGTTGTGTTGCCTATTAAATCAGGACTGCTCCGGAAAGGGTTGCAGATCCTACACCACATGTGACACCTGTTGTGTTGCCTATTAAATCAGGACTGCTCGGAAAGGGTTCCAGATCCTACACCACATGTGACACCTGTTGTGTTGCTTATTAGAATAAGCTGACCAGTTATACCAAGTGATTAGGAATCGCACAACAGCAGAATGATTAATCACTCTTATCTAACCCTCGGACATTACCTAATTAATAAACCATCAGTTATCTAAATTTTCTTACCCAAATATGTGAAATTTTGAAACTGAAACAAAGTTTTTCAGGACAAAGGATAGATGAGACTGTTACTGATAAACTCAAAACAGACCTCGAAAAATATTAAAATCACAAAGTAAAAACATTGAAAACTAAGATAAAAATGGTGACCTACAGTTGTAAACTTCTATGTCATTTGGTCTCTGGTAGATAGTTGTCTCATTGGCAATCATACCACATCTGCTTATTTTGATAAAATCTACCTTTGATTGATTTATATTTCTGTTGGTTTTTCTCATAAAGAAAATATTCCCATCTAATACCTGCCTAAATTTTGAAGTTGAAAAAACCTTTCCTCTCCATTGAGTGAGGGAGATTATGCATAACGACCTTTTTCAATCAATTTTGTTATAGGATATATTTACGTATTTTAATATTTAAAAGCATACACAGAGGATAAAATGTACTTATCTATTAATACATGAATTTAATTAGTAATAAAGAAAGAAAGACAAAAGATACCAAAGGGATATTCAAAATCAGAAATTGAAGACAAACTGACAACGCCATGGCAACAAAAAAAAAAGCCTTGAAAAGACAAACAGCAGTTTTTAAAACACAACATAGAAAACTAAAGACTGAGCAACACTAACCCCACCAAAAACTGGGGGTGATAACATTCTTGATTAAATGGGGTCTGATTTTACTTTACAAATAAAAATTGTTTTTGCAATTCAGATAAAATTAGTCACTGAAAAACAACTCAAATAATGAAAAGGGGTTAATGTCTGTAGATTATATGTGAAAGAGGGAGTTTAAACTCCCTCGCAAGTGACGGATCCAAATGGGGAGATTTTAATATGTTTTATGGTAAAAGTGTGAGTCTCAGTCATAGAACTGGTGTGTTGGCATTTAGACATAGGATTTAAAGGTCATATTTAGAAATTTTAATGAAATTGACATAGCAAGCCAACAAACAACATGAGACACTCAATACACCTTGAACAACCCGATGCTGTATTTTATTTCTAGCAAAGTCTCTTTTGTTTGAATTAGATCACATAATTTTAATTTTGAATAAGTGAATTTAAACAAATCTAATGTTTAATAAAATATTTATATTGTCTTATATTGAATATCAATTAAATCTGTTTACTTTTCAAACCACCTAAATAAAGAATCTTTTTGTATATTCTCTGTAAAACATGAATCAGTTTAGTTTTGAAACACATATCCAGTAATTACACAGATATTTCACAAGATTTAAAAAGTATAGCTACAAAAGGCAGATATTCAACTTGGTTTAAACAAAACTTTGTCCAAATACCAGAAAGGCTAATAAAAACTCAGTTCGAAAATGGTGTGCTCAAAAACTAATGCAAACACCTGTCCTAAGTCAGGAGCCTGTTGTTCAGTGGTTGTCGTTTGTTGATGTTGGTCATAAGTGTTTCTCGTTTCTAGTTTTTTTATTATAGATTTTATCATTGTTAAATTATGACAGCACCAAATATTCGGGACATAGTTTTCGTAGAGGGGGAGCCTCCTTTGCCTTAGAATGTGGGATACCAGCTGATCATATTCAGTCTCAGGGTGATTGGAAATCAGATGCATATAAGTTATACTTGGATCCTTCCTTTGCTCATCGACAGAAAGTCATGAATAAATTTACTGCGGCCCTTAGGAAATGATACACTAAACTTACCTACCCCTACTGGTTCCACTTTACATGTTTGGGAAGTTTGGAATACCACAGATTGTTCATTAATTAATTTGTGTATTGTTTGAAAACTGTACTGTTGTTTGTGGTTTTATTAATATGAAAACTAAGCACATTAAACTGTGGTTCTTTTACCAAACATGTGTTTTGTTTTACTAGTTACCAACTGGATTCACTGGTTTCTAGACTGCATTCCGAGCAGAGTAGGTCAGATGCTATTCTGCATCCGTTCTGAATCTGGTCTAGATTCCAACACATTACACTGTCAGTTTAAGGGATTTAAGGGGGTCTTATTTCTGAATGCTGTAGATTAATATAGATTAGATCGTTGGTTTTCCTGTTTGAATTGTTTTACACTAGTCATTTTTGGGGCCCTTTATAGCTTGCTGTTCTGTGTGAGCCAAGGCTCCATGTTGAAGGCTGTACTTTGACTTATAATGGTTTCTTTTTGCACATTGTGACTTGGATGGATAGTTGTCTCATTGGCACTCATACCCCATCTTCTTATTTATATTCACTTTGATGAGCTGTATTAAAATTACTTTCGGTATATGTTTCATCAGCAAAACCTTCTTTTTCCTTTAATATTATTGATCTGTTTATCTACAGAACTGTTGGGTTATACACTAAGATTTACAATTAGATTATATAAAACAAGGCTTACAAAAATAGAAATAAATCCTTAAATAGTAAATCTTATCTTATAAAAGCCAGTAAATATTCTGTTTGATATACTAATTGATTGCTACAACATAATCATGATGCTTTAAGTAATACAATTAAATTTCATTAACATTTTATATTTCAGGGAATTGTACCAATCACTTGTGATGAATTATTTCAAACAGTAGAAAACAACAGTGATACAAATAGGGTTTGTATAATTTATATTCTGAAGAAGAAAAATTCTCACTAAAATCAATATTCTTTTAAATACATTGTTTAAAAAGGAAATAAATAATAAATGTACATGTCATGACAATAGTTGCCAAAAAACACATTCCTTTGGAGAATATGGGAATTAGCATAGATTGGCCTGAGACAATAAAGAAAAATGAATTATTCATTATTGGGAAATAACAAATTTATCATAACAGTGCTTTTGTTGTTGTGCTTCATCTTGACTGTTACTGGAAGGTGTATACAACAATGAGTAACCTTACACAAGAAATTGTAAAAATAAAATGAACAATCCCTAACATTTCACTTGTAGTCCTTGATGACCCAAACCCGAAATGCCTGTACCAAATCAGGAATCTGACAGTTGATTTCCATTCGTTTGATGTGTTTGAGCTTTTGATTTTGTTATTTGATTAAGGACTTTCTGTTTTGAATTTTCCTTGAGTTCGGTATTTTTGATATTTTACTTTTTCTGAAGATATAACTGGAGGTTGTTGCATTAAAATGGTCTTTCTATAAGTAGTTAATATCATCCACACTATAGAAACAAAAGGAGATGTGAACATATGTCAATGATACAGTACCCAACAACAACACAAACACAAACAAATCAAAATCAAAAGACCTTCATAGATGAGCATAAGGTCTCCAACAGACTGAGTCTGTACAATTTTAAGGTCTTGCCCCAAAGTCAAGAAAAGTAGGAATAAGACCTAAGAATTCAACACTTAATAATAAGAGCAAAGACTAGTCAGACCTGAGTAAGAATAACTTGTCCATAAATGAAATTTTGTTATGATCTGCAGATAAGGGCATGTCAACTTTATCTTCAACTTATTTTCTTTTTCAGAGATTTGAAGTAACATTTTCTATGTTAGAAATATATAATGAACAAGTTAGAGATCTCCTGTCAAAGGATAACCCCAAAGGTGGCCTCCAAGTCAGACAGAATCCTAAACTGGGATATTTTTATGTAGAAAATTTAAAAAAGGTCCCTGTGGGGAGTTACAAGGAAATTGAAAAAAGAATGGAACAAGGTAATTGAGTAAAAGGTTACTGGTGCAGTCAGGTTGGAACAGTTAATGTTATTATGATTTTTAGCATTCTTAATTTATTATGAATGTAAAATAAGGTGATGTGATATGATTGCCAATGAATCAACTATAAAACAATATCAACTTGGTGTGGATTCAAACAGATATAGGTCACCAATAGGCCTTTGATATGAGCAAAACCCATACAGTATAGTCCATACTCTCAACCACACATTTAAAAATGGTAAAAACTATTATGACTCTATAATGAGACAGAAATGCATTAAAATGTAGAAATCTGTTACAATTAAAGTTTATAGTCCTGCTAAAGTTACAATATCAGGATCTTTGGCATCAACAAATGTAAAAGTCTCAATCTAGTAATATGATATATTTATTAGATGGTTAATGCCAGTCTAGCAGTCTGAATATATAAATAAAGACTACTATAGCTGTCACTGTGGTTACTATTATTTTTAGGCACTGCCAGTTAGAATGTGGTATCGACAAAAATGAATGCAACTAACTGTAGTGCCCACATTGTAAGATTATAGTATATGAAAAACTGCCACTAAGAATGTCACATCAACATTTATGAATTTAATTAGTAGTTTTGACCCCATTGAAGTAACACTATATATATTAATTCTTTTCTAGGCACTGCTAGTAGGACTGTGGCATCTACCAATATGAATGCCACCAGCAGTAGAGCTCATACTGTAGTAACAATAACCTTTGACCAGATCATTAAAGATTCAGATTCAGGATCAGAAACAAAGAAAAGCAGTGTGATGAACCTGGTTGATTTAGCAGGTACGGCCTAACAAGAAATATTGTGTAGACATCAGTGAAATAGCAACTAAACAATACAAAAAAAACAAAGAGCCAAACTTATCTTATACGAACAACAAATTTAAAAAAAAAAGATAACCACCGACATTATCCAATGTCATAACTTGTTATTGTTTGTCAATACTGAAGGATCTTGTTTTGTTTCAATTAGCTTAAAGTATCAGTAACAATAAAAAATCTTACAGTTTGATAAGAAGTGAAACTGGTTACACTGAATTGTGATGAAGGCGTTTGGTTAATAAGATCTTTTCTTCACAGAAACAGTCGTTACTATAAGTGTTTCTCGTTTTTCGTTTTTTTGTATAGATTAGACCGTTGGTTTTCCTGTTTGAATTGTTTTACACTAGTCATTTTGGGGCCCTTTTCTAGCTTGCTGTTCGGTGTGAGCCAAGGCTCTGTGTTGAAGGCCGTACTTTGACTTATAATTGTTTATTTTTTATACATTGTGACTTGGATCTTATAGAAAAATATGGAATATACCAAAGAATAAAAACTCATAATTATAGAAAGATATGGAATATACCAAAGACTAAAAACTCATAATTATAGAAAGATACGGAATATACCAAAGAATAAAACTCATAATTATAGAAAGATATGGAATATACCAAAGAATAAAACTCATACTTATAGAAAGATACGGAATATACCAAAGAATAAAACTCATACTTATAGAAAGATACGGAATATACCAAAGAATAAAACTCATAATTATAGAAAGATACGGAATATACCAAAGACTAAAAACTCATACTTATAGAAAGATACGGAATATACCAAGAATAAAAACTCATACTTATAGAAAATATGGAATATACCAAAGAATAAAACTCTTACTTATAGAAAGATATAGAATATACCAAAGAATAAAACTCATACTTATAGAAAGATACGGAATATACCAAAGAATAAAAACTCATAATTATAGAAAGATATGGAATATACCAAAGAATAAAACTCATAATTATAGAAAGATATGGAATATACCAAAGACTAAAAACTCATAATTATAGAAAGATATGGAATATACCAAAGAATAAAACTCATAGAAAGATATGGAATATACCAAAGAATAAAACTCATACTTATAGAAAGATATGGAATATACCAAAGAATAAAACTCTTAATAAGAAGAAAGCACAAACAAGTCGACAAAACAGTACATGAAAAAGTAAACATTGTAAACTCCATCAAAATCAGGGATAAAATCAGGACTGCTCCGGAAAGGGTTGCAGATCCTACACCACATGTGACACCCGTTGTGTTGCCTATTAAATCAGGACTGCTCGAAAGGGTTGCAGATCCTACACCACATGTGACACCTGTTGTGTTGCCTATTAAATCAGGACTGCTCCGGAAAGGGTTTTAGATCCTACACCACATGTGACACCTGTTGTGTTGCCTATTAGAATAAGCTGACCAGTGATTAGGAATGACACAATAGCAGAATGGTTAATCACTCTTATCTAACCCTAGGACATTAACAAATTCATAAACCATCAGTTATCTAAATTTCTTGCCCAAATGTGAAATTTTGAAGCTGAAACAAAGTTTTCAGGACAAAGGATAGATGAGACTGTAACTGATAAACTCAAAACAGACATCAAAAATATTAAAATCACAAAGTAAAAACACTGAAAACTTAAGATAAAAATGGTGACCTACAGTTGTAAACTTCTATGTCATTTGGTCTCTGGTAGATAGTTGTCTCATTGGCAATCATACCACATCTGCTTATTTTGATAAAATCTACCTTTGATTGATTTATATTTCTGTTGGTTTTTCTCATAAAGAAAATATTCCCATCTAATACCTGCCTAAATTTTGAAGTTGAAAAAACCTTTCCTCTCCATTGAGTGAGGGAGATTATGCATAACGACCTTTTTCAATCAATTTTGTTATAGGATATATTTACGTATTTTAATATTTAAAAGCATACACAGAGGATAAAATGTACTTATCTATTAATACATGAATTTAATTAGTAATAAAGAAAGAAGGACAAAAGATACCAAAGGGATATTCAAAATCAGAAATTGAAGACAAACTGACAACACCATGGCAACAAAAAAAAGCCTTGAAAAGACAAACAACAGTTTTTAAAACACAACATAGAAAACTAAAGACTCATAACACTAACCCCACCAAAAACTGGGGGTGATAACATTCTTGATTAAATGGGGTCTGATTTTACTTTACAAATAAAAATTGTTTTTGCATACAGATAAAATTAGTCACTGAAAAACAACTCAAATGATGAAAAGGGATTAATGTCTGTAGATTATATGTGAAAGAGGGAGTTTAACCTCCCTCGCAAGTGACGGATCCTAATGGGGAGATTTTAATATGTTTTATGGTAAAAGTGTGAGTCTCAGTCATAGAACTGGTGTGTTGGCATTTAGACATAGGATTTAAAGGTCATATTTAGAAATTTTAATGAAATTGACATAGCAAGCCAATAAACAACATGAGACACTCAATACACCTTGAACAACCAGATGCTGTATTTTATTTCTAGCAAAGTCTCTTTTGTTTGAATTAGATCACATAATTTTAATTTTGAATAAGTGAATTTAAACAAATCTAATGTTTAATAAAATATTTATATTGTCTTATATTGAATATCAATTAAATCTGTTTACTTTTCAAACCACCTAAATAAAGAATCTTTTGTATATTCTCTGTAAAACATGAATCAGTTTAGTTTTGAAACACATATCCAGTAATTACACAGATATTTCACAAGATTTAAAAGTATAGCTACAAAAGGCAGATATTCAACTTGGTTTAAACAAAACTTTGTCCAAATACCAGAAAAGCTAATAAAACTCAGTTCGAAAATGGTGTGCTCAAAACTAATGCAACACCTGTCCTAAGTCAGGAGCCTGTTGTTCAGTGGTTGTCGTTTGTTGATGTTGGTCATAAGTGTTTCTTGTTTCTCGTTTTATATTATAGATTTTATCATTGTTAAATTATGACAGCACCAAATATTCGGGACATAGTTTTCGTAGAGGGAGCCTCCTTTGCCTTAGAATGTGGGATACCAGCTGATCATATTCAGTCTCAGGGTGATTGGAAATCAGATGCATATAAGTTATACTTGGATCCTTCCTTTGCTCATCGACAGAAAGTCATGAATAAATTTGCTGCCCTTAGGAAATGATACACTAAACTTACCTACCCCTACTGGTTCCACTTTACATGTTTGGAAAGTTTGGAATACCACAGATTGTTCATTAATTAATTTGTGTATTGTTTGAAAACTGTACTGTTGTTTGTGGTTTTATTAATATGAAAAACTAAGCACATTAAACTGTGGTTCTTTTACCAAACATGTGTTTTGTTTTACTAGTTACCAACTGGATTCACTGGTTTCTAGACTGCATTCCGAGCAGAGTAGGTCAGATGCTATTCTGCATCCGTTCTGAATCTGGTCTAGATTCCAACACATTACACTGTCAGTTTAAGGGGATTTAAGGGGGGGGGTCTTATTTCTGAATGCTGTAGATTAATATAGATTAGATCGTTGGTTTTCCTGTTTGAATTGTTTTACACTAGTCATTTTTGGGGCCCTTTATAGCTTGCTGTTCTGTGTGAGCCAAGGCTCCATGTTGAAGGCCGTACTTTGACTTATAATGGTTTCTTTTTGCACATTGTGACTTGGATGGATAGTTGTCTCATTGGCACTCATACCCCATCTTCTTATTTATATTCACTTTGATGAGCTGTATTAAAATTACTTTCGGTATATGTTTCATCAGCAAAACCTTCTTTCCTTTAATATTATTGATCTGTTTATCTACAGAACTGTTGGGTTACACTAAGATTTACAATTAGATTATATAAAACAAGGCTTACAAAAATAAAAATAAATCCTTAAATAGTAAATCTTATCTTATAAAAGCCAGTAAATATTCTGTTTGATATACTAATTGATTGCTTCAACATAATCATGATGCTTTAAGTAATACAATTAAATTTCATTAACATTTTATATTTCAGGGGAATTGTACCAATCACTTGTGATGAATTATTTCAAACAGTAGAAAACAACAGTGATACAAATAGGGTTTGTATAATTTATATTCTGAAGAAGAAAAAATTCTCACTAAAATCAATATTCTTTTAAATACATTGTTTAAAAAAGGAAATAAATAATAAATGTACATGTCATGACAATAGTTGCCAAAAAACACATTCCTTTGGAGAATATGGGAATTAGCATAGATTGGCCTGAGACAATAAAGAAAAAATGAATTATTCATTATTGGGAAATAACAAATTTATCATAACAGTGCTTTTGTTGTTGTGCTTCATCTTGACTGTTACTGGAAGGTGTACAACAATGAGTAAACCTTACACAAGAAATTGTAAAAAATAAAAATGAACAATCCCTAACATTTCACTTGTAGTCCTTGATGACCCAAACCCGAAATGCCTGTACCAAATCAGGAATCTGACAGTTGATTTCCATTCGTTTGATGTGTTTGAGCTTTTGATTTTGTTATTTGATTAAGGACTTTCTGTTTTGAATTTTCCTTGGAGTTCGGTATTTTTGATATTTTACTTTTTTCTGAAGATATATAACTGGAGGTTGTTGAATTAAAAATGGTCTTTCTATAAGTAGTTAATATCATCCACACTATAGAAACAAAAGGAGATGTGAACATATATGTCAATGATACAGTACCCAACAACAACACAAACACAAACAAATCAAAATCAAAAAGACCTTCATAGATGAGCATAAGGTCTCCAACAGACTGGAGTCTGTACAATTTTTAAGGTCTTGCCCCAAAGTCAAGAAAAGTAGGAATAAGACCTAAGAATTCAACACTTAATAATAAGAGCAAAGACTAGTCAGACCTGAGTAAGAATAACTTGTCCATAAATGAAATTTTGTTATGATCTGCAGATAAGGGCATGTCAACTTTATCTTCAACTTATTTTCTTTTTCAGAGATTTGAAGTAACATTTTCTATGTTAGAAATATATAATGAACAAGTTAGAGATCTCCTGTCAAAGGATAACCCCAAAGGTGGCCTCCAAGTCAGACAGAATCCTAAACTGGGATATTTTATGTAGAAAATTTAAAAAGGTCCCTGTGGGGAGTTACAAGGAAATTGAAAAAGAATGGAACAAGGTAATTGAGTAAAGGTTACTGGTGCAGTCAGGTTGGAACAGTTAATGTTATTATGATTTTTAGCATTCTTAATTTATTATGAATGTAAAATAAGGTGATGTGATATGATTGCCAATGAATCAACTATAAAACAATATCAACTTGGTGTGGATTCAAACAGATATAGGTCACCAATAGGCCTTTGATATGAGCAAAACCCATACAGTATAGTCCATACTCTCAACCACACATTTAAAAATGGTAAAAACTATTATGACTCTATAATGAGACAGAAATGCATTAAAATGTAGAAATCTGTTACAATTAAAGTTTATAGTCCTGCTAAAGTTACAATATCAGGATCTTTGGCATCAACAAATGTAAAAGTCTCAATCTAGTAATATGATATATTTATTAGATGGTTAATGCCAGTCTAGCAGTCTGAATATATAAATAAAGACTACTATAGCTGTCACTGTGGTTACTATTATTTTTAGGCACTGCCAGTTAGAATGTGGTATCGACAAAAATGAATGCAACTAACTGTAGTGCCCACATTGTAAGATTATAGTATATGAAAAACTGCCACTAAGAATGTCACATCAACATTTATGAATTTAATTAGTAGTTTTGACCCCATTGAAGTAACACTATATATATATTAATTCTTTTCTAGGCACTGCTAGTAGGACTGTGGCATCTACCAATATGAATGCCACCAGCAGTAGAGCTCATACTGTAGTAACAATAACCTTTGACCAGATCATTAAAGATTCAGATTCAGGATCAGAAACAAAGAAAAGCAGTGTGATGAACCTAGTTGATTTAGCAGGTAAGGCCTAACAAGAAATATTGTGTGAGCGTCAGTGAAATAGCAACTAAATAATACAAAAACAAAGAGCCAAACTTATCTTATACGAACAACAAATTTAAAAAAAGAGATACCACCGACATTATCCAATGTCATAACTTGTTATTGTTTGTCAATACTGAAGGATCTTGTTTTGTTTCAATTAGCTTAAAGTATCAGTAACAATAAAAATCTTACAGTTTGATAAGAAGTGAAACTGGTTACACTGAATTGTGATGAAGGCGTTTGGTTAATAAGATCTTTTCTTCACAGAAACAGTCGTTACTATAAGTGTTTCTTGTTTTTCGTTTTTTGTATAGATTAGATGGAGAGTTGTCTCATTGGCACTCATACCACATCTTATTTATAATTACTACCATTGTTAGAACAGTATTTGCTTGTCTAAAAAAGATCTTTTTATACAAAACTTTTGTAACAAAAAATCTTTAAAAATCTTGTTATATTTTAGGATCTGAGAGAGCTGACAGTACTGGTGCCGTGGGCGACAGACTGAAGGAGGGTGCTAATATCAACAAATCACTTTCAGCACTGGGAAATGTTATTTCTGTATGTTAAATAGTTTCCAGTATAATTGAAATATTTTAAACAACATTATGATAAGCAATACAGCAATCTAACAACCCAAATAATGACAAAATTTTGAAATGATCAATTTCCCACCTCGATAAAAATAACACGACTGTAATACAGAATAAACGTGATTATCTTACTGAAGGCGAATCCCAATTAAATGACGGTATTCACTATACTAAAATAATAAATATTGACATAGAAAACACCAGAAAAATAGTCAATAAAATGGTATACCGATGAAAGAAAATGATGAAATAGACGAAATGTCTTTCAAATTTACGAGAAGAAGGTAAAACATGTAAACTCAAAAGCCTACTTCCTTCCTAAGATTCACAAACTTAGTAATGGAAACATTAGAAATGTACCAAAATAAATGTATGAATAAAGAAAAGTACATGTACCAGGTCGACCGATTATTAGCCAATGCTCGACCACTACTAAACATTGGAAAATACCTAGATTATTTTCTTCTTCCATTGGTGAAGACACAAGATACATATCTATCAGATACTAGCGATTTTATCAGATACATAGAAAATACTCACACCGAACAGAGTGATTTACTTGTTTCCTATGATATAACATCGTTGCAAGCAATATACAAACTTCACCTGCATATTAGCAGCAATATACAAACTTCACCTGCATATGGGATATACATTTCCCAACTCTTTGGTATTTAAGAGCTTGCAGCTGCTTCTCATTTCAATAGATCACGATCTGAGATAACCGACGGTTTCTTATATGTCCATGTTTCTACCCGGCAGGGTACCTACACATATTTCTTCAAATGCTAAACATGGAGACTTTTGTATATTATCATATAGATGATAAAACAAACACGCCAGTGTACCCTGAATTCAACAATATGACATTGATAAATACTATCTCTACTATATCCCGTGTAGACATATGTTGAAGTAATTAGTGATAAAAATAAAGACAATAAGTCTCTTCATTAATTAAACAAAAGTGCTGATCAACTTGGTCGGTTTCTTCAGTCTGTAAAAGACTAGCTACAACGTAGACCTATATGCACGTGTAGTTAATAAATTAAAAACTGTTATGAAACAGACACACATCTATCTATGATACTAGATACGAAATAAATACGAAATAAATACCTAAAGGTCGGCCTCTGATGAGGGTTTACCTGGGAATACTCCGAAAGAACCCGAAACATTGCATATTAAATTCTAAAGACTTTATAAAACGTCACCAGTGTTTGAGCAGAAAGTTGATGATCCAGGGTTATGTGATACCGAATCATATCTGACTAAAACATGGAAGTTATACTATAATACTAGCAAACAACCTTATGTCATCACTATAACATAGTCCTTAAACATACTTGAACTATTTGCAACTGGACGTTAATCAACCAACAATCAATAATTCATCACTATGTCAAACCTAAGAATCATAGAGCGTCTCGTCCTTTTCTCAAAAGTTCATTGGAAGATACCAAGACCTTGTTGATAAATATTCTGTATCAACTTCACAAATAATACATAATGGTCTTGAAGTATGTTGTTTATCATCTTAATTACATGTTATAGTGTTCTTTTTATTCGTCTTTGTATATTTTTAACCTTTACTGTTGAGTCCGTTTTTAGTAATATCCTTTTGACGTGGTTTGTATTCTTGACTTTCATTTTTGCTTATGTGCTTTTTCTATAGAGTGTCTATATGCAATTTTGTTTTTCTTTGTTGACATAGTTGCTTGTTTTGATAGTGATTGAGATTATAACACAATGTTGACTGCTGTACCCCAATTTTTGACATTTTTACCTATTATATCTGTTTGTTTTGTTCACACATTGTTGTCAATATAATGGAATTTTATGCGACTGTCATACAAGTGGGAGGTTTAGCTAGCTATAAAACCAGGTTTAATCCACCATTTTCTCCCTAAGGAAATGTCTGTACCAAGTCAGGCTTATGACAGTTGTTTTCCATTCGTTTGATGTGTTTGAGCTTTTTATTTTGTGATTTGATAAGGGACTTTCCTCTTTGTTTGCTGTGTTTGAGCTTTTTATTTTGTGATTTGATAAGGGACTTTCCTCTTTGTTTGCTGTGTTTGAGCTTTTTATTTTGTGATTTGATAAGGGACTTTCCTCTTTGTTTGCTGTGTTTGAGCTTTTTATTTTGTGATTTGATAAGGGACTTTCCTCTTTGTTTGATGTGTTTGAGCTTTTTATTCTGCGATTTGATAAGGGACTTTCCTCTTTGTTTGATGTGTTTGAGCTTTTTATTCTGCGATTTGATAAGGACTTTCCTCTTTGTTTGCTGTGTTTGAGCTTTTTATTTTGCGATTTGATAAGGGACTTTCCTCTTTGTTTGCTGTGTTTGAGCTTTTTATTTTGTGATTTGATAAGGGACTTTCCTCTTTGTTTGATGTGTTTGAGCTTTTTATTTTGCGATTTGATAAGGGACTTTCCTCTTTGAATTTTCCTTAGAGGTTTTGTTATTTTACTTTTTATATCAATTTTGTATGAATTAATCTTTAATGTAAGGGTAGGTGTACAGATACAAAAAAAGAAGTAGAAACATTATATTGTTGCAAGATTACAAGCTTAAAAAATGGAAGTATTGTGATAAAATCATATTCACTGTTACATGTAAAAAACTCTGTTAACCTTGACTGGCATAAACTAATATGGAATTACATTTTGTACACAAATACTACATAAATTGTTATCCAGTGGAATACAATATGTAGTCATTTCTTGTGCATTTCACTATTAAAAGCAAAATAATTTATTGTATTCTGTGATTTACCGGTATTTGGATTTTATTTGCTATTAAATCTCCTCTTTTGTAAAACTATATTGTTGGTCAATTTTTTATTCAAATGTGTGTTGAATTTATTTCAGGCTTTAGCAGACTTATCAATGGGGACAAAGAAGAAAATAGTAGTTCCTTATAGAGATTCAGTATTAACCAAACTTTTACAGAATGCCTTAGGTGGTAATAGGTAAGGGAAGATAATTCACTATCTTTAATTTTTTTTTAGTAAAAGGGAGATAATTATACCCCTGCTTTAAAAAAGTGGGGGTATACTGTTTTACCTCTGTCTGACAGTCAGTCTGTCCGTCCGTCCCATGAATATTTTTCGTCGCATCTTTCTCAGGATCTACAATACAAGGATTTCTTAAATTTGGTTTCAGGGTTTATATTAGTCAGCTATACCGTGTGATGCGTTTTCAGATTCATCATTTTACACATGACATCCAAGTTGAAAATTTTTTCATCACATTTTTCTGAGGAACTACATTACAAGGATTTCTGAAATTTGGTTTCAGGGTTTATATAAGTCAGCTATACCGTGTGATGCGTTTTCAGATTCATCACTCAACAACTTCCTGTTTACCGAACACTTACATTGGGCGGCGGGGGTATCATCAGTGAGCAGTAGCTCACAGTTTCTTTTGTTTTCACTCTTTTTAACTTGAAAAACATACAAAATGTTATACCATACAGTAAGCAATAAAAGGCTCCTGGAATAACAAAATGTTGGACCATATAGTAAGTAATAAAAGGCTCCTGGAATAACAAAATGTTGGACCATATAGTAAACAATAAAAGGCTCCTGGAATAACAAAATGTTGGACCATATAGTAAACAATAAAAGGCTCCCGGAATAACTAAATGTTGGACAATATAGTTAGCAATAAAAAGCTCCTGGAATAACAAAATGTTGGACCTTATAGTAAGCAATAAAAGGCTCCTGGAATACCAAATGTTAGAGCATATAGTAAGCAATAAAAGGCTCCTGGAATAACAAAATGTTGGACCATATAGTAAGCAATAAAAGGCTCCTGGAATAACAAAATGCTGGGCCTTATAGTAAGCAATAAAAGGCTCTTGGAATACCAAATGTTATACCATATAGTAAGCAATATAAGGCTCCTGGAATAACAAAATTGTCGGACCATATAGTAAGCAATAAAAGGCTCCTGGAATAACAAAATGCTGGGCCTTATAGTAAGCAATAAAAGGCTCTTGGAATACCAAATGTTATACCATATAGTAAGCAATAAAAGGCTCCTGGAATAACAAAATTGTCGGACCATATAGTAAGCAATAAAAGGCTCCTGGAATAACAAAATGTTATACCATATAGTAAGCTATAAAAGGCTCCCAGAATAACAAAATGCTATACCATATAGTAAGCAATAAAAGGCTCCTGGAATTACAAAATGTTATACCATATAGTAAGCTATAAAAGGCTCCTGGAATAACAAAATGTTGGACCATATAGTAAGCAATAAAAGGCTCCCGGAATAACAAAATGTTATGCCATATAGTAAGCTATAAAAGGCTCCTGGAATAACAAAATGTTGGACCATATAGTAAGCAATAAAAGGCTCCGGGAATAACAAAAGGTTATACCATATAGTAAGCAATAAAAGGCTCCTGGGATAACAAAATGTTGGACCATATAGTAAGCAATAAAAGGCTCCCGGAATTACAAAATGTTATACCATATAGTAAGCTATAAAAGGCTTTTGGGATAACAAAATGTTGGACCATATAGTAAGTAATAAAAGGCTTCTGGAATAAAAAAATGTTGGACCATAAAGTAAGCAATAAAAGGCTCCTGGAATAACAAAATGTTGGACCTTATAGTAAGCAATAAAAGGCTCTTGGAATACCAAATGTTAGAGCATATAGTAAGCAATAAAAGGCTCCTGCAATAACAAAATGTTGGACCATATAGTGAGCAACAAAAGGCTCCTGGAATAACAAAATTGTCGGACTATATAGTAAGCAATAAAAGGCTCCTGGAATAACAAAATGTTGTATCATATAGTAAGCTATTAAAGGCTCCCGGAATAACAAAATGTTATACCATATAGTAAGCAATAAAAGGCTCCTGGGATAACAAAATGTTGGACCATATAGTAAGCAATAAAAGGCTCCTGGAATAACAAAATGTTATACCATATAGTAAGCAATAAAAGGCTCCTGGGATAACAAAATGTTAAACCATATAGTAAGCAATAAAAGGCTCCTGGAATAACAAAATGTTATACCATATAGTAAGCAATAAAAGGCTCCTGGAATAACAAAATGTTGGACCTTATAGAAAGCAATAAAAGCTTCCTAGAATAAAAAAATGTAAGAAAAGAAAAAAAAAAAACTGCACTAAGCTCAAAAACAACTTAACACTTGCCAACAAAAACACCAAGTACTAATCCCTGATCCATTTTCAACTATAAATAGACCATGTTTTCCCAGACAAAATATCAGTTGGTACACCTATGTATCTAGTATAAGTCCTAACAAACAGTTTCAGAATGCACGATCTTTTACAATGTCAAAATACAAGTATTATTAGTGTGCAGGACCGATAACTTGATAGCAATATAGGTCCAGTTATAAACTATTATTTTATATTTCAGTAAAACAATAATGATTGCTGCTTTATCACCTGCTGATATTAATTATGATGAAACACTTTCTACGTTACGTTATGCTGACCGAGCTAAAAAGATTAAGAACAAAGCTGTTATAAATGAAAATCCCATGGATAAACTCATCAGGGAACTTAAGGTAAATTTTATATTCCCTGAGGTCCAGTAGAGAGCTTTGATTAATTTTATTAATATTAGACACAATTATATATTTTTTTTGTGATAGCCTTTATTATAAGGCCTGGGTTTGTTATTTTGAGACTTTTTTTCTTTGCTGTGGTAAATTGTAATTACCTGTGTCCCCAACTGCGAAAGCCGGTTTATTAACGCCTCGACTTTGTATTTCATTTCGTCCATCCCAAAGACTGTTTCTTGGCCTCTATGGAGGCGAATGAATTTAAATTTGGTGTGCAGCTTGATAATGTTGAGTTGAAGCATGTAAGCAATTTGAACAACCGCTGAGCTGTTCACTGAGCTGTTCACTGAGCTGTTCACTGATAGTTTGAATTTTACAACACATAGTACAAAGAAAATTTTCTACAAACTTTTCTTAAAGGAATAATCAGTTATGCTTCTGTATACTTGTTACTTCAATCAACTGCATGCAACAACGCAGGTCCATACACGGTATTTGTCTTGCTTATGTTATTAAGGAAATTAAATGTGTTTCTGTTCATACTATTTCCATAATAGAAAATGGGTTTATAACTTGTGAATTATTGCATACACATAAAAAGCTGTGTAGCACTGTTTTATAGTAAAACAAAAGGGGTGTAAGGATACAATAATTAGATAAAAAAAAATATTTGCAGGAAGAAAATGAGAGATTGAAAAAGTCTATGGATGGTGGTGGACTTATTGGACATGATATGGGAATGACACCGGAGGGTAAGAAAAGCAACATGACTTCTTAATTTCATTCTATGTGTTCTTAGGTAACTGTATTAATGATGAATATTACACATGCAAAGTGAACTTTGTGTGGAAAAGGTAGCAATTTAATTTGATGAAGATTTTTTTTAAAATTCCTAATGTGACACAATTTAAGGTGTACAAATACATATAGACTTACATTTTTATTAGAGATTTTTAATTGAAAGCAACTACCAGAGAACTATTCATTGATCTCCAGCACCTTTTTATGTACCACTAGCATTCAAATTGTTATGTCAAACGTGTGTACATTATGTTTTGTTGAAATTAGAACATGGTTCTGTATACATGGAGATAAAAAAAACCATCATATTAGAATCTTTATTTAACAGAAGTTGAAAAAATGAGAAAACAAATGGAAGAAGAAATCCGAGCACAGTTATTTGCTAACCAGGAAATGTTGGCACAGAATACACAGAGCTGGGAAGAACAGGTTAGTACTTCACATATTCACTAAAAAGGAGGGTGGGGGGAGAAATCCGGGCACAGTTATTTGCTAACCAGGAAATGTTGGCACAGAATACACAAAGCTGGGAAAAACAGGTTAGTACATCACATATTCACTAAAAAGGGGGGAGAAAATACCAAGGTGACATTCAAAAACCATAAGTTGAGGAAAAAACAAAAAGAAATCAATTAAAAGACAACAATGCACAAAACACTACACAGAAAACTAAAGATTGAGCAATACAAAGCCCACCATATAAAACATACTCCAGTAGATTAGGCAGTTCCTACTCCTCAAGTGGCAACTGTGGCATTGCTCAGGGAAATTTAACATTCAGTGATAAGGCATATTCACTACATATGTGTCCTTTTGTCCTTATATACAGCCTAGCTTTTGGAAATATGTACAAATGTTCTTCATGGGAACAGTAAGCTGTGGAACCGTGGTTTCTCAGCTAGGGAACAATTAGCAATTGACTGTCATAGTCCTAGTTCTGGCATTTTCTAATGTTTCACAATTATAATCCTTATGATATTTGAACTACTACAAATTATTATTGCTATAATTACAGTTAGCAGCTGCGAGAACAGAAACAGAGAATATCACAGACAATACAGCTGCTAGGAAGGCTAAGGAACCTCATCTGATCAATCTAAACGAGGATCCTATGTTATCTGGGGTCATATGTCATTTCCTGTCTCAGAAAGAGACAACAGTTGGACGAAAAGATGCTAAACCTGTACCTAGTATATGTCTCAGTGGATTAAGGTAAGTGTCAAAGGCTATAGGTTATTTTCCCTTTATTAAGCCTGTACCTAGTATATGTCTCATTGGATTAAGGTAAGTGTCAAAGGCTATAGATTATTTTCCCTTTATTAAGCCTGTACCCAGTATATGTCTCAGTGGATTAAGGTAAGTGTCAAAGGCTATAGGTTATTTTCCCTTTATTAAGTCTGTACCAAGTATATGTCTCAGTGGATTAAGGTAAGTGTCAAAGGCTATAGGTTATTTTCCCTTTATTAAGCCTGTTCCCAGTATATGTCTTAGCAGATTAAGGTAAGTGTCAAAGGCTATAGGTTTAATTTTCCCTTTATTAAGCCTGTACCTAGTATATGTCTTAGCAGATTAAGGTAAGTGTCAAAGGCTATAGGTTATTTTCCCTTTATTAAGCCTGTTCCTAGTATATGTCTCAGTGGATTAAGGTAAGTGTCGAAGGCTATAGGTTATTTTCCCTTTATTAAGCCTGTTCCTAGTATATGTCTTTGTGGATTAAGGTAAGTGTCAAAGGCTATAGGTTATTTTCCCTTTATTAAGCCTGTACCAAGTATATGTCTTAGTGGATTAAGGTCAGTGTCGAAGGCTATAGGTTATTTTCCCTTTATTAAGCCTGTACCTAGTATATGTCTTAGCAGATTAAGGTAAGTGTCAAAGGCTATAGGTTATTTTCCCTTTATTAAGCCTGTTCCTAGTATATGTCTCAGTGGATTAAGGTCAGTGTCAAAGGCTATAGGTTATTTTCCCTTTATTAAGCCTGTTCCTAGTATATGTCTCAGTGGATTAAGGTCAGTGTCAAAGGCTATAGGTTATTTTCCCTTTATTAAGCCTGTTCCTAGTATATGTCTCAGTGGATTAAGGTCAGTGTCAAAGGCTATAGGTTATTTTCCCTTTATTAAGCCTGTACCAAGTATATGTCTTAGTGGATTAAGGTCAGTGTCGAAGGCTATAGGTTATTTTCCCTTTATTAAGCCTGTTCCTAGTATATGTCTCAGTGGATTAAGGTCAGTGTCAAAGGCTATAGATTATTTTCCCTTTATTAAGCCTGTACCCAGTATATGTCTTAGTGGATTAAGGTCAGTGTCGAAGGCTATAGGTTATTTTCCCTTTATAAAGCCTGTTCCTAGTATATGTCTCAGTGGATTAAGGTAAGTGTCAAAGGCTATAGGTTATTTTCCTTTATTAAGCCTGTACCTAGTATATGTCTCAGTGGATTAAGGTCAGTGTCGAAAGCTATAGGTTATTTTCCTTTATTAAGCCTGTACCTAGTATAAGTATATGTCTTAGCAGATTAAGGTAAGTGTCAAAGGCTATAGGTTATTTTCCCTTTATTAAGCCTGTACCCAGTATATGTCTTAGTGGATTAAGGTCAGTGTCGAAGGCTATAGGTTATTTTCCCTTTATTAAGCCTGTTCCTAGTATATATCTTTGTGGATTAAGGTCAGTGTCAAATATCATAGGTTACTTTTTGTCGCACTGACTTTTCCCAATATATGTCTTGGTTATTTCCTATTATTTCAAGGCTAAAGATAAAGGTCCTGAAGTTGTATTGTGTGTGTTGTGTAAACAAAGGATTATTATTATCTATTAGTCGCAGGGAATTTTAGTCAGAGTTTGTCACATACCTCAGGACATCATAACGATTGAGAGTGAAGATTATTATTTTTCTGTATTTTCTTTTTTTTTGTTTGCCTAATGTCCAGTGGCAAATATGTCATCCATATTCAGGATTGTCATAAACCATGAGAAGTTTTTTATATACTTACTAGCGTAAAATTGTTTTTATTTATTTTACAACTTACTATGATTTGAACTTATATCACAAACATATATCTGGTCAATGTTGCTGCATGTATGAGTTTAACTTTTTTAAAGATAGCAATCAGTTGATACCTTTACTAACAAAATAATTGATTTTTATTCCAGTATTCAAAAGCAGCATTCTGTGATATATAACAGTAATGGAACTGTGGAAGTAGAATCAGTGGCTGGTACAGGCTCAAAAACAAAGGTCAATGGTATACCACTACAGGGCAAAAAAGTTTTATGTCATAAAGACAGAGTTCTGTTTGGTAAGTACACAACATACAAAACTGAGGTCAGCCACAAAGACAAGAAACATCTATGTTGTAAAGACATCCATCTGGTTGCTAGTGCTTTTGAACTTGATTTCCAACATAAATAAAGTTTTGCTATAAAGCTAACAGTTTATGAAGTATGTTATATACTTCAACTACATCTTCCTTAGGCAAATTACCTGATTCATGTAAGCATTGAATGTGTTTCATCCTTGATTGCTTCAGACCAAAGACTTTAAACCAGTATTGCTGATTCTCTGTTCAACAAGAACATACGAGTAGGAGCCAGTTGTTTGACTCAGAGAAAGAACATTCCAGATGGATGACTGTTTTTCTTGTTGACTAATTTCTTGTGAGTTATTCTCATATGAAAAAATTCAACTGTGCATGTTGGTCTTGTAAAAAGCAGGATATCTTCACATTACACTAATATGGGATCCTCCTTAGTATGGGTGCTCCAGATTTAGGGGAGTTTATAGTTTCAGGGGAGATAGTGGTTGGCATGACAATAAACCAGTTTTGGTGAGGATACCAGAATCTGGTCATAGGAATATAAAACTGAAAATATTATATTGCATAAAATTACAGGATGTCGTTATTGCATGAATTCTAATGAATATCCTGAGTTTCTACTTAAACAAAAACATCGCAAAAAATCTTAATTAACATTATGTTAATTAAAAGAAATTGATATTTTATGACAGGTTCTAATCATATGTATGTGTTCATCAATCCAATGAAGAAGAGTGAAGCTGGAGATGATCTGCCAGCAGAAATCACTTGGGAGTTTGCTCAGAAGGAAATTGCTCAGGTTAAAGGCTTTGCTACTGGGTCAGCTGGACTGACCAAAGGTTGGTATATTTATTAATTAGGAATTTGCTCAGAATTAGGAAATTGCTTATAAGGTTTAGTCAGCAGTATATGGAATATAGTCAGGAATATGCTCAGATAAAAATTGTGCAGGTCAAGAGCTGTTATTTAAACAGGTGTGACTTAGTTTTCTTTAAATACTTTTATTGTCTGAGGAATAATTTGTTAGTTTAACCATTTTATGTTACATTTTCCTTTCACAGTCCCGTATTCATGACATGCAGAACAGAGCCTATTCCCTGTAAGATCACTTTTTGTATCATATTACTAATGATAATTGAACTGAAACCAAAATAAAAATATCAAATAATTTAGAAAAATAATAAATATTTCTGGGGTTAGGGTTAGGGTAAGGGCTGAAAAAAACCCTGTTTTTTTCTCTAAAAGTAAAATAAAAAACACAAAAGTTGACATTAATTTATGATGCTGCGAAAAAGGTTGAACTTGTTAGCACTTATAGTGCTTTGATTTTTTTTTCTACAGATCAGCAAATTGCCCAAGAACAAGTATTAGAAATTCTACCTATGGTATCAGAAGTAAATGCTGTGTCAGAGGAATTAGATAAACATAAATCATTTGAAGTGGTGTTGATCGCCACAGCAGCTACTGATGGATCAGATCTATCTAACAACCAAGGCACAAAGTAAGTACAACATCAGACAGTCATGTAATGAAACTTTCTACTTAAAAGACCAATAATTTTAATCTTTCATTTACTCAATTGAATGCTTTTTACCTTTTTGTCATATCATTTCATTATGTTTCACATTAAGAACCCAAAAATTTATTATTGTATTGGAATGCCTTCACTTTAAATATCTCTCTCTTCTACTTAATAAAATGAAGTTATTTCTAGAAAGGAAACATATTTAGTGACTGAAATAGAATCTGCTTACTCTCAGGTCATTCTGCATAAACAGAAATAAAATTAAAATGATCATTGATATGCTCCTTTAGTTTTTATACCACTATTTATACCAACATTGTACATAATTTAAAAATTAAACTAAAACTTTTTTTATATATTAAAACCAAAGGAATGCAGATCAAAATGTCAGGTATATAACTGTATAGAAATTGTTTGCAGCTTAGCCAATGTGCTTTTCATATTATAGAAGTGTTTTACAATGATTATATTTGGTCAAATTATATATGTAGTTGAACATGTTAGGAAGCAGTAAAGACCCTTGTACTCATATAACCCTATTTTATCATGGTTCCATGACTTCCATAGAAGTCCATACTTTTTCAGAGGAGTGTTTGTTTGACAGCATGGGTTATATGAATACACTGCCACATCTAATTAGGAACATTGACTCCCAGCATCCTTAAATTCATTGGGAACCAGAATGACTGTCATGTTACTGGGAAATTTGTCACACTGTAAAACCTGCATGGTTCAGCCAATCATTATCATTCAAAGTATCTCTACATAGTCATGAACATGACTGTCAAGTGTTCTGAAAAGGGCATTTGAACGATTTCATCAAAGTAGCCATTAAATATTTTATATGGACAATTTTCTGAAAATGTCTGTCTGTCCCCTTGGTACATAGGTCCAAAAACAATTTGTTTGTGGATGAAATCTTGAGTTTCTCTTGTCTGATTCAAACAAAACTTAAACCAATAGAATATATAGGGAAGGGGAAGAAGCATATTGATCTTAGGCTAAATAGGTCAAAGTTCAAGGTCACTATTACCAACAAAAAAAATGTTTTTAACAAATGCTTCTGAGATGAATTATTGAGTTTCCTAGCTTAGTAAACTAGTGTATACAAATGTGAATCAGTGTGTCCCTGTATAACATACCCTTAGTTCATTTCACATCACATAAACCTTTTCTTGTATAGTATAGTGTGGTAAAACTCATTTTGTATAATCCATCTATTTAGTGCTTACATGTTGTTAAACATTTTTTTGTGTGTTTCAATGTATTTAATTATTTGTTAGCACAATTTTTTTCAGTATTTTTTATATTACATTAAGTCCGTTTGATATATTTAGAACTAGTGTTTTATTTTGTTTAATTTGCTAAGTTATTTATGTTGTGCTGATTTTGTGTTGTTATCATTGTTTTCTTTAAGCACACCACAAATAGTTAAGATGTTCTTCCCTTTTCTAAACCTTGGATATATGAATTAAATATTCTGTGACAATGTTCGAAAGGCTTGTCCATCCAAATACATAAATATAGAAAGAAGATGCTATAATAATTTGAAATCTTTTCTATAGTAGAGTACTGAATACTCTTTACTCTAAGTCAAAATTCACATGAGAATGGTCTCTATATTAGGTATGCTCTTTTAAAATATCCTTGCAATTAGTACAGATATACTATAGAAAGGGAGGGGCATTATGTTTCCTGGTCTGTCCATTTATCCATCTGTCCAGATTAAAAGTCTTTTCTTAAGTTATTTTTGATGACCCCACACCTTGAAACTTAGTACAAATCTTTATTATGATGTTACCTATTAACATTTTATACCAACTTATAGTTTTGACCACGTTTTCATGGTTCACTGAACATAGAAATGTGATAGTATGAAATTAGTACATTCTCAGCAGGTTAAAATTTTTGGTCAAGGTATGACATTGTGGTGACATCAACTTGACACTTTATACACATGTTCATTGTGACATACACTTTTTGAATTATACACCAAATTACGAATTTGAATCCTCAGATTTCAAGATTCTATGAAATGGCGTCCTATGGGCAAATATTCTTTTTTATATGACCGCAAACAATTTTTTTCGTTCGTATCATGGTATCATGTCGTCGTCCAAAGACATATTTTTTTTCATAATTTTTTGGTTTTTTTTCTAAAAATTTTCCATTTTACATTGATTATTCTGATTTATAAATAAAAGCAACAAATCCTGATATGGCTGGAGATACACACCAAATGTTTGGTGTGTAAATTATTATACATATAGATTAACAGTATTGTGCAATAACAAGAAATCTTCAATTGCACAGTATTGCGCAATAGCAAGACATCTTCAGTTGCACAGTATTGTGCAATAGCAAGACATCTTCAATTGCACAGTATTGCACAATAGCAAGAAATCTTCAATTGCACAGTATTACGCAATAGCAAGAAATCTTGAATTGCACAGTATTGTGCAATAGCAAGAAATCTTCAATTGCACAGTATTACGCAATAGCAAGAAATCTTCAATTGCAAAGTATTGCACAATAGCAAGAAACATTCAATTGCACAGTATTGTGCAGTAGCACAGTATTGCACAATAGCACATTATTGGGCAATAGCACAGTATTGCGCAATAGCAAGAAATCTTCAATTGCACAGTATTGTGCAATAGCAAGAAATCTTGATATTGCGCAATAGTAAGAAATCTTCAATTGAAAATAAATACAAATCTTTTTACCAATTTCAATGGGATTAATTTAAAGTCTTTAATTTTGGGGGGTTCTAACCTTGTATTACTATTTTGGGTGTTGGGCCCCATTTTTGAATTGGTCTACATTGAGGTCCAAAGGGTCCATGTTTGATTTCATCAAAAACTGAATTATTGGGGCTCTATGATATGCTGAATCTTATTGTGCATTTAGATTTTTAACCGGATTTTCGAAGGAAATATCGGTTATTAAAATGGTGATGTACGACGGCTGGGCGGCCCTATGGGCAGCTGCCAAATAGTGTCAACACAATAACATGAAAATGCTTTAACAAATTTTTTTCAAATTTAAATATGTTATTTCCTGGGACTTAATGAAGGTCTAGTTCAATTTTCAAGGTATTAGTATATCTCCTTTGTGAGTTATCGCCATTTTTAATATCCAAAAGTGAAATTTTAAATATTTTACTCTTGTTATCTTTTTTATGACTAAGCATAATGTGTTATCTCACAATAAAAATTGGAGTGACAGATTTATTTGAAAATTATCTATTTTCTAAGTGGTAATGATTATAAGCTTTATTATAAGACATTTTGAAGTTAATTACATTATTAATTATTAATTAGATCTGGGTTATATCTTAGCATATAATATCATTTGAGTGACAGATTTATTTGAAAATTTTCTGTTTCCTGATAAGATCTGGAGGACTGTATATATAAAGTTTGAAATTTACTAGTAGGACTGTATAAATGAAATTTGAAATTTACTGTTCATTATTAGACATTTTGTAGATAATTAAGTCTCCCTAAACCATATATATTCTTACCCCCACCCCCTTTCAATTTGAGAATGTGCTTTTATCTTGTAAACGGTTGAGATCCCCACCCCTAAACCATATATATTCTTGTATGGGACAATAAAACAAATCAAATGAAATATTTGGGGAGACCCCGGGTTCACCCCCACCCCCCTACTTTTTGAAAACTTGTAAACGGTCAAGATCCCAACCCTGAAACCATATATATTCTTGTATGTGACAACAAAACAAATCAAATGAAATAAAAGGCGAGTCCCCTGGGGTCACCCCCACCCCCTCCTGTTTGAGAACTTGTAAAAGGTCGAGATCCCGTCCCCTAAACCATATATATTCTTTTAAGGGACAATAACACAAATCAAATGAAATATAGGCGAAGTCCATGGGGGTCACCCCCACCCCCCTTCTTTTTGAAAACTTGTAAACGGTCAAGATCCCCACCCCGAAACCATATATATTGTTGTATGGGACAATAAAACAAATTTTATGAAATAAAAGGCGAGTCCCCTGGGGTCACCCCACCCCATCCTGTTTAAGAACTTGTAAACCATCGAGATCCCCACCCCTAAACCATATATATTCTTGAATGGGACAATAAAACAAATCAAATGATATATAGGGGAAGTCCATGGGGGTCACCCCCACCCCCCTTCTTTTTGATAACTTGTAAACAGTCGAGATCCCCACCCCTAAACCATATATATTCTTGAATGGGACAATAAAACAAATCAAATGAAATTGAGGGGGAGTCCCCTGGGGTCACCCCAACCCCCTTTTTTTTGAAAACTTGTAAACGGTCAAAATCTCCACCCCGAAACCATATATATTCTTGTATGGGACAATAAAACAAATCAGTTGAAATACAAGGCGAGTCCCCTGGGGTCACCCCCACCCCCTCCTGTTTAAGAACTTGTAAACGGTCGAGATCCCAACCCTTAAACCATATATATTTTTGTATGGGACAATGACACAAATCAAATGAAATATAGGGGAAGTCCATGGGGGTCACCCCCACCCCCTTTCGTTTTGAAAACTTGTAAACGGTCAAGATTCACACCCTGAAACTATATATATTTTGTATGGGACAATAAAACAAATCAAATAAAAATAAAAGGCTAGTCCCCTGGGGTCACCCCCACCCCCTCCTGTACGAGAACTTGTAAACGGTCGAGATCCCCACCCCTAAACCATATATATTCTTGTATGCAATAAAACAAATCAAATGAAATATAGGGGAAGTCCATGGGGATCACCTCCACCCCCCTTCTTTTTGATAACTTGTAAACGGTCTAGATCACCGGCCCTAAACCATATATATTCTTGAATGGGACAATAAAACAAATCAAATGAAATTATGGAAATCCCTGGGTAACCCCACTCCCTTCTTTTGAAAACTTGTAAATGGTCAAGATCCCCATGGGGAAACCATATATATTCTTGTATGGGACCATAAAACAAATCAAATGAAATATACGGCGAGTCCCCTGGGTGTCACTCCCACCCCCTCCTGTTTAAGAACTTGTAAACGGTCAAGATCCCCACCCCTAAACCATATATATTCTTGTACAGGACAAAAAAAACAAATCATTTGAAATAAAGGGAGAGTCCCCTGGGGATCACCCTTTTGAGAACTTGTAAACGGTCGAGATCTCCACCCCTTAACCATATAAATTCCTGTTCGTAATTTCAAGAAGATTTGAATGACATACAGGGTCAATCCATAGGTGTCACTTATGCATATCATAAACCAATTTGTGCTGGACATTGCCCAATGTCAAGCGACAATGGGAATGACGAATTATTGGAGCTTTGTTTGGGAGACTTCGTAACAGCATTCTGTTACAATTATTTCTTGTTACTGATAAGTTTTATAGATTTTGAAATGACATTGTATTATTGATAAATAAAATTTTGGATTTTTTTCTTCTTTTCTTTGGTAAATTGTTTGTAGAATTTTGTGGCACGTTTGTTTGTTATTTTGTAAAAACTATATATATATTTTTTTGTGATGAAGTAAACTCCTTTAAAAACTAAGCTTATATTGTCTATTAATAAACATATATTTAGATTTCTGATTTTGGGCCCAGTTTTCAAGTTGGTCCAAATTGGGGTCCAAAATTAAACTGTGTTTGATTTCAACATAAATTGAATATATATAGGGTTCTTTGAAATGCTTACTCTAAACCTGTATTTCTTTTCATTATTAATAAGATAATACCACATTGAAGTCCAAAGGTCCTAAATTACACTTTTGATTAATTTCATCAAAAATTGAATTCTTTGGTTCTTTGATATGCTGATTCTAGTAACGTTTGAGTGTTAAATCATATCTAATTTTAGAGAACTTAGTCATCACTGGTTGTTGTTATTATATTATTGATTATAATTTGAAAAATTGCATCATATCTTATTTTAGAGAACTATTTATCCAGTTTGAGTTATTTCCCTTTGCACAGAAAATATTATGGATAAAATTAACCTGTGTTTCATTTCAACATAAATTAAATATATATAGGGTTCTTTCAAATGCTGAATCTAAACCTGTATTTAAATATTAGATTTTTGGGTTCAGTTTTCAAGTTGGTCCAAATCAGGGTCCAAAATTAAACACTGTTTGATTCAACAAAAAAATTATTTATGGGGTTCTTTGAAATGCTGAATCTAACCATGTATTGAGAGATTTTGGATTGTGGGCTCCTTTATCAAATTGGTCCACATTAAGGTCCAAAGGGTCTTAAATTAAACTTTTGTCTGATTTCATCAAAAATTGAATTCTTGGGGTTCTGTGATATGCTGATTCTAATATGTACTTAGATTTTTTATATTGGACCATAATAGGTATTAAATTGTCTCAATTTCAAGTATTTCAGTTCTTAAACCACATTCATTTTGTGTCACAAACCTATGCTGTGTCAAATATTCAATCACAATCCAAATTCAGAGCTGTTTTAAGCTTAAATGTAGTGTCCATACTTGCTCAACTGTTCAGGGTTCGACCTCTGCAGGAAAATCCGGTTTGCTGTCACTCTGACAGCCTCTTGTTTATTTTAGGCCCTGTTTTCACATTAGTCCATATTAAGGTTTGGAGGGTCTAAAATTAAACTGTGTTTGATTTCATCTAAAAATAAAATTTTGGTGTTTTTTTATGTGCTGAATATAACCATGTTGTTAGATTTTGGATATCAGACCATACTAGGTAAATTAAATGTCCCATTTCAAATATTTAAGATCTTTTACCACATTTATTTTGTGTCAGAAACCCATATTATGTCAAAAATTTGATCACAATCCAAATTCAGACAGTATCAAGCTTGAATATTGTGTCCAAACTTGCCCCAGCTGTTCAGGGTTTGATCTCTGCGGTCGTATCAGGCTGCGCTCTGCGAAGCATTTTATTTAGCTTTAGTTTCTTTAACATTGTGTGGAGGTTATAAAAAAATTAAATTACTTCTAAATGAAAACTTTACCTATATCAACATTTTTTGTTACTGTGTGAATCTGATGGTTTTGTTTCATGCCCTCTTACTTAGTTCACAGAAAGATTTGAATGTTTAAAAAAATAAGCATGTCTTTTGCAAAAATATTGGATGTTTTGTACACTTTTTGTATACTAGAAATGCATTTATTATTGTTTGTAATATATATATCAAGTACAGGAATGTGAATGATGCTTGAATGTTTAACTTCCACATAATATATGATACATTGTATATGTTTTTGTCATCATCAGGAATGAACCTTATTTTACTTAATTTTGTTAAAATAAATTTTGAATAAATTGCAATGATGGAAGAAAGTTCATTTTTATCTGGAACTAGAGCTTAACATAAAAAACCTTTCAATTAAAAGTGTGAGATTTAACAATTTTCACAATGTATATTGGGTATATAAATGTGCAGAGAAAACAGAAAAACAATAACAGTAATGACTAATGGTGGGACAGGGTTGTAAATATATCTGGGTTTGTGTCATACTGGTGCTACAATATAATTATTCTTGGGGAATATAAATGAATCCATATTTGGGTTTAGATCATGAGACAGCAAGCCAACATCACAAATTACATAAAAGACATGTATGTTGAAGGCCGTACAGTGACCTATAGTTGTTAATTTCTGTGTCATTTGGTCTCTTGTGGAGAGTTGTCTCATTGGCAATCATACCACATCTTCTTATTTTTATATCTATTGGTATACAGTCTTTAACAATAGACAACTATATGATAATCAATTTATAAAAGTCTGTATGCTCTTCTTGCTTTCAGGGCTTTTATCTAATAGGGATAACATCTTCAAATATGTGAACAAAATATTTTTTTTGCAATTATGTACAGAATCAATGTATGTCTTTATTTCAAAATTAAATACAATCATTGAATGTGTAAGTTAAATGTTTATTTGTTTTTAAGAGTGATGGTGAAAATGAAGAATTTATTGAATGGTAACACATGGTTGTGGGAACGTGGTAAATTTATGAACAGAAGATATTTAATACAGGTGAGAAAAACATATGTTTCTAAATTTAGTGTGACGTCCATTTTCATTGAACTAGTACACATTTTTGTTTAGGGGCCAGCTGAAGCTCGCCTCAGGGTGTGGGATTTTCTCGCTATGTTGAAGACCCATTGGTGACCTTGGGCTGTTTTCTGCTCTTTGGTCGGGTTGTTGTGTCTTTGACACATTCCCATTCATTTCTCAATTTTATGGTCATAGGTACTACATTGAACTACATTATATTCAACCCTATTGCTATCAATTCAGTTGCCACAAGGTTTTTGACACCTGGTAGTTGTTATAGATGTAAAATTCAATTTTGAAATTGATGGGGTATTATTGCCACATAACAAAGGCTACAAAACAAAGTAAACAACTGTTTGCTGTAGAAATTAGAGTGAAAAACTTAACAGCTGAATGTATTCGTGCTCAGAATGTTTAATATTTCACATACTTTACAATATTTCATCAAAATAAGATGTAAACTTATTTTTGTATGTTTTAACATTAACAGGAATTATATCAGCGATTCTTAGATGGAGAAGATGTATCTAAAGTACCCAAAGAAGAGGATCCATTCTGGGAGCCAACAGAAGACGTACTGATAGGGACCGCTAATGTATTCTTACAATCACTATGTTATGCTTTAGATTTTGACGATAAAGTGTTGATAACAGACTATAAAGGTCAAGAAGAAGGTTATTTATATGTTCATGTGACCCCCTGTGCAGCCAATGGGAAGCCTTTAGATGAAGAATCATTTGTAGAAGATCCAAAAGATCTGCTGAGTAAACCGTACAATTTTAAGGTAATTATAAATGAAAGGACATTCAGAGTATACTTCAATGAGATAGCAACCCAATCAATACAAACATAAAGACATCTCATGGGAAAGATACTGTCTTCAACTATAACATCAATGAGACAGCAACCCAATCAATACAAACATAAATACATATCATGGGAAAGATACTGTCTTCAACTATAACATCAATAAGACAGCAACCCAATCAATACAAACTAAAAGACATCTCATGGGAAAGATACTGTCTTTAACTATAACATCAATGAGACAGCAACCTAATCAATACAAACATAAAGACTTCTCATGGGAAAGATACTGTCTTCAACTATAACATCGATGAGACAGCAACCCAATCAATACAAACATAAAGACATCTCATGGGAAAGATACTGTCTTCAACTATAACATCAATGAGACAGCAACCCAATCAAACAAACATAAAGACATCTCATGGGAAAGATACTGTCTTCAACTATAACATCAATGAGACAGCAACCCAATCAATACAAACATAAAGACATCTCATGGGAAAGATACTGTCTTCAACTATAACATCAATCAATGAGACAGCAACCCAATCAATACAAACATAAGACATCTCATGGGAAAGATACTGTCTTCAACTATAACATCAATGAGACAGCAACCTAATCAATACAAACTAAAAGACATCTCATGAGAAAGATACTGTCTTCAAATATAACATCAATGAGACAGCAACCCAATCAATACAAACATAAAGACATCTCATGGGAAAGATACTGTCTTCAACTATAACACCAATGAGACAGCAACCCAATCAATACAAACATAAAGACATCTCATGGGAAAGATACTGTCTTCAACTATAACATCAATGAGACAGCAACCCAATCAATACAAACATAAAGACATCTCATGGGAAAGATACTGTCTTCAACTATAACATCAATGAGACAGCAACCCAATCAATACAAACATAAAGACATCTCATGGGAAAGATACTGTCTTCAACTAAAACATCAATGAGACAGCAACCCAATCAATACAAACTAAAAGACATCTCATGGGAAAGATACTGTCTTCAACTATAACATCAATGAGACAGCAGTCCAATAGAAATGGTACAGTTCCTGTTCTAGTAACTTAAAATTATGATATAAATGTCAGGGCAAATGGAATGTTTTTCTGGAATAAGTTTAATGCCTTGTGCTCAACACAAATTTTTTTAAAAGCCAAAGACACAACTTGCCTACACACATGTTGATATAAAACTTTCCTGAATTTACAATGTAAAAATATGTACATGTTTTTATGTTTGTAGGTGACAGTTAACAAGGCAGAGATCAATAAAGTTCGGTTTTCTAAAGGAATCAATGTAAAATATTCTGTCAAGGTGGAAGGCAAGGGAGACAGTGTAGAGACACCAACAATTAAAAATACATTAACACCAGAGTTCAAACATTTCAAAGTCATTCAGATATCTAAGTTAAAGAAGAAACATTTAGAATTTTTTGAGAGTAAATCAATATGTTTTCATGTTTATGGAACACAAGAAGACACAGTTCCTGACCCCAAACTTCTCAAGCTCACCACCAGGGTAAGTGTATTATAGAAGATTTCTAAATTATATAATATTTTTACATTTACAGAATTAAACATTGTATACTGATATATATATATATAAATATACATATCACATACAAAGCAACAGTTTTTGTTTTGTTTTAATACATAAAAATAATTCTTATTGTAACAAGGCCACTTCAACTAAATTACTTTTTTTTTTTTATGTATACTTCAAAAAATGAAGGGAAGGAAACAAACCTCAACAAAAAGTCAAGCAGAAAATTATTTTTTTATGCCCCCTCCGCTACTATTAAGTTTAACCCTTGTCTGTCTGTACGTCTGTCCGTACGTCCCGAAATTGGTTTCCGTTCTCTAACTTTAGTTTGCCTCAACCAAATGTTATGAAACTTATACACAATGCTTATTACCACAAAACACAGATCAAGATTGATTTTTGGTGGCGTCACTTATACTGTTTTAGATATATGGCCCTTTACAAATGGAAAAATTGCTGAATTTTACACTTCCGTTCTCTTACTTAAGTTTACCTCAACTAAATGTTATGAAACTTATACACAATGCTTATTACCACAAAACACAGATCAAGTTTGAATTTTGGTGGCGTCACTTTCACCATTCTAGAGTTATGCTCCTTTACAAATGGAAAAATTGCTGAATTTTTGTTTCCGTTCTCTAACTTAAGTTTGCCTCAACCAAATGTTATGAAACTTATACACAATGCTTATTACCACAAAACACAGATCAAGTTTGAATTTGGTGGCGTCACTTTTACCTTTCTAGAGTTATGCACCTTTACAAATGGAAAAATTGCTGAATTTTTGTTTCCGTTCTCTAATTCAAGTTTGCATCAACCAAATGTTATGAAACTTAAACATAATGCTTATTACCACAAAACTCTGATCAAGTTCGAATTTTGGTAGCGTCACTTTTATTTTAATCTGATATTGTGATTTTGGACAACTGCATCTAATGAAATATTATGAAAAAGAGAGGCGAAAGATACCAAAGGGACATTCAAACTCTCATGAAGTTGGGAACAAATCATATTGTCAGTGTTGACATGTGTGACATAAATCTTGAATTTTTGGTTTCTCTATGAACCATGAAATGCATGAAAGTAGGTACTAAAACCAAATTTTTGTCCAGGGATGGACAGAAATCAGAAAAAAAACTTTGAAATAGATAATCTGTGAAATGAATGCATATAGAAATCAAAGGGAGATAATTTATTAAAGAGAAATCTGACATGAATGTTACAGGACCTGAATCATATACATAAGGAAAATCCTTCCCAGTTAAAATATGAGGTAAAAGGTCACTGGGTGCTATGGTTACAGTGTGTGTGGTTATATAACAATGGAGTGGTGGCATACAAATATAAATATGTGAAAGAAATGAAAATTTGGATTTCTGTTTCATAAGTTAATTAAATGTGATTTCTTTAAAATTGTAAATCACTGCCTGCTGGTTTATATAGTGTGTGTGGTAATATAACAATGGAGTGGTGCATTTGAATATAAATTTGAAATTTAAAGAAAACATTGAAAAAATTAGGATTTCAGTTTCCAAAAAGTTAAACAAATATTTTCTTTAAGATTGAGAATCTTATTTTTCATAGAGAAAATTTATTTGAAAAAGTGAACAAACAGTGAATTTACATAATAAATATGAAAGTAAAAACTAGATATCAAAACTAAGGACATTGTGATAATAATGTAGGTATACAAATCTTTTGAATCATGAATGAATGATAAAATATATAAATTTTTCACTTGTGTATGTTTTCAGGAAATGAGACAATTGGCAAGCTTTTTTTAGTAGTTTGTGTGTACACAGTGTCGTGCATTAAACATTTATCTATATATTGCTTCACTGAATGCTTCAACCAAAGTTTACAGCTAGTTGATCAGGAAGGATTACATTGTCTGTCTGCTTTCATAGAAATCACAAACATTATTTTCCTCTGCCATTTTCTTCTCCCTATACATAAAAAAGAGTAAATAATATTACTTCTCTGAATGAGTGAACAACTTAGGGTTGCCATATTTTGAATTTGAATTTTATGATATCTGTCTTGCTTGTTTTGGAATTAACAGACACAGATCCTAGATTATCTCCCTTATTTCCTTGATCTTATTGAAGGTATAAGAATCTGGAAAAAAAACCTGACTATATGGTATGGGTTTGCTCTTTTTTGAAAGTTGTATAGTGAACTATATTTCCTTACATGCACATCAATTGAACTCTGGCGGATAGATGTCTCTTGGGCAGTCATACCCCATCATCTTATTTTGTAAAGAAAGAGAGATCTCTGTTATGGATGGGATTGATACTCAGGTTTTACAATATCTGTTTCATCTGTGACACCAAGTTTTCACTGAAATGAAATTGACAAGAGCCCATTATATTTTTTTTTGTTATTATATAAAAGTTGGCTTGGTCATTCTATTGTGTTCAGATTTTGCACTTTAATATCTTTTTTCTTAATTCACAGACATTATATTGCATCACCAGTGTATGTAATCTTTTTGTTAGATAACTCCCTCTGTGTTTCACGTAAAATATTTCCAAAATGTTTTATTCCTGTACAATACAACAATTTGATGTATAATGTATAATGTCTAATTGAATCAATTTTTTATAAAACATTTCTACATCACACAAGATTAATATAATGTATTTTAGAAAATATTCAAACATTGAAATGTCTGAATTACAACATGATACTGGTAAAAGAGGCTCCCTTGGCTTCCTGTTATGGAATAATTAATTTACTATTAAAGTAGATTTCTTTATATATTCAAGTATGTCAATTAGACAGTAACCAGCAACAAAAGAAAGATGTTTTCACCCCATCTTTACCTTTAAAATCGTCCTTGGTTGATACCAGTTGTGAATAACTAACAGGAAATACCAAAAACTTACCAAAACCGCTGCATTTAATGAGTGGATTTGTGAAAATAATAATCCTTGGTGTGTATTGAGACTGTGTGTATAGTGATCATATAAAGATGAACAAAATGCATTGATTACTTATAATTTAAACTTGTAACTGCTGATTTGACATTCAGTTTTCTTGCATGTTAACCATCATTCTGACATTAACCATTGTGTTAAAAAAAAGTAATAAAATCTTTATACATTAAATGAAGTCTGATGTAATGAATTTTCATAATAATTGCATACAGTGTTAGGAGTATGAAAATTTATTGCACACATAGGAAAGAGTAATTTGTTTTTATTGCACACGAAATAGGGAGTTTGGATTTTTTTTTCAAACATTGTAGGGAGTTATTTTTTGTGTGTTATATTACACACAATGTAGAAATTTGAATAATTATAGCACACAATGTAGAAATTTGAATAATGATTGCACTCAGAGCAAGGAGTTTGAAAATTATTACACAAAATGTAGGGAATTTGAACTCCTCGTTATTTTTGCGGTCGATATTGGTATGACGATTGGTGTCGTCGTCATCCGAAGACACATTGGTTTTCGCACAATAACTTTAGTTTAAGTGAATGGATCTCTATGAAATTTTACCATAAGGTTCACAAAAGGAAGGTTGGGATTGATTTTGGGGTTATGGTACAAACAGTTAAGGAATTAGAGGCCAAAAGGGCCAAAATAAGCATTTTGTAACTTCCAGACAATAACTTGTGTGTTAGTATATGGATCTCTCTGACATTGTACCACAAGGTTCCATATCACAAAGGGAATGCTGGGATTGATTTTGGGGTAATTGACTCAAAACTTTAGGTATTAGGGGCCAAAAAGGGCAAAAACAAGCATTTTTCTAGTTTCATGACAATAACTTGTGTTCAAGTGTATGGATCTCTGAAATTGTACTGCAAAGTACCATACCACAAAGGAATGCTGGGATTGATTTTGGGGTAATTGCCTCAAAACTTTAGGTATTAGGGACCAAAAAGGGCAAAAACAAGCATTTTTCTAGTTTCATGACAATAACTTGTAGGTAAGTGTATGGATCTTTCTAAATTGTACTACAAGGTTCCATATCACAAAGGAAAAGCTGGAATTGAGTTTGGGGTAATTGCTCAAAACGTTTAGGAATAAGGGGTCAAAAGTGGCCAAAATAAGCATTTTCTAGTTTCCAGACAATAACTTGTGTTCAAGTGTATGGATCTCTGAAATTGTACTGCAAGGTATCATACCACAAAGGAAGGCTGTGATTTATTTTGGGGTAATTGCCTCAAAATTTTAGGAATTATTGCCTCAAAATTTTAGGAATTACGGGCCAAAAAAAGGGGCAAAACAAGCATTTTCTAGTTTCATGACAATAACTTGTGTGTAAGTGTATGGATCTTTCTGAAATTGTACTACAAGGTTCCATATCACAAAGGGAAAGCTGGGTTTCGAGTTTAGGATAATTGCCCAAAACGTTTAGGAATTTGGGGCCAAAAACAAGCATTTTCTAGTTTCAGACAATAACTTGTGTTCAAGTGTATGGATCTCTCTGAAATTGTACTGCAAAGTATCATACCACAAAGGGAAGGCTGGGATTGAGTTTGGGGTGATGAATCATAAGGGGTTCAAAAATTTGGGGGATTTTTTTTCCTTTTTTTTTCTTTAAAATTTTCCATTTTAAGTTGGTTATTTCTGATTTATATATAAAAGCAAATAAAATCTTCAATTGCACAGTATTGCGCATTAGATTTGTAAGATCTTTGACCACATTTATTTTGTGTCAGAAACCTATATTATGTCAAAAATTTGATCACAATCCAAATTCAGATAGTATCAAGCTTGAATATTGTGTCCAAATTTGCCCCAACTGTTCAGGGTTTGACCACTGTGGTCATATCAGGCTGCGCTCAGCAAAGCATTTTATTGATATTGCAGATATTTTAATGTATCCTTCTAGAGTTATCAAGAAATGACAATTCTAGCTGCATCAAAAATACCTCAAGTTTGCTTTTATTGCTTTTCATAATATATACTTTTTACACAAATTACACATACAAAATACATTCACGGATTGGGCCCTAGCAATGCAAGCAGTAGAAAAATTATGTTACACCTGGATGCTTTCTATCTTCTAAGTAATGTTATTCTAGTTAAAATTCAAAATTATGTGTTCAAAATGGTGAACATTTCTTACATCACTACAGAAACTAGTAATAAGAATTATTTTTGTCTTTAGGAATTACGACAGATGGACTCAATGGAGCATGGTAATCCACAGAACTCTGTACGGAGGAATACTATATTTAGTGCGGAGACCATGTCTGATCAGTCTCATCTGAAAACAGAAGTGGTACTTCTACAACGGAAATATGAACGACTTCAACAGAAAGAAAGAAGAATGCAGGTATTAATAAAAAAGGTTGAGAGATTGACCTGAATGTTTTTGTTTAAGGGTCATCCATAATTGTCAACCATTTTCCAAAGTGTACAAAACATACACTTTTCAGACCCCCACCCTCCCTCAAAAGTGTACATCAACCATTTTCAGATTTCAAGACAAGAATCAACCATTCTTAATAAAAGAAGATCCTGTCTACTATAGTTTAGTTTAATATAGAAATTTGCATTGAAAATAAACTGAAACATATCTGACTGTTATATTGGATGACATCTATCTGTGATGCTTGTGTTTGGTCAGAATAAAGAGTATAAAGATACCATTTTGTTGTTTTGTTGGTTTTAATGAATGGGATAGATGCATTTACACGCAGATTATATACCAAGAAATTACACTGAAAGCAAGCAATCAAGAATTCCTGAAATAAAAAAAAAGCGTACGGTAAAAATGTTGATTTTTTAACCCTCCCCAAGTGTACGTTTTGTACACTTTGGAAAATGGTTGACAATTATGGATGACCCTAAGTACAAACAAGTTTTTCACACATTTTGTATTGTGTATAGTCTTACTAACACAATCTATGAATAAAAGGAGGTGTGGGGCATATGTTATTCAAGTACATTTTAAATTTTGTTCTCATGAATATTCATATTAAAGCTAATGAAGTAAGATATGAAAAAGTTAAGTAACAGAAATATATCTTGACCCAAAAATTTCTTAATGATGATTTGTTTACTTTGAAAGTTTTTCTATGAGTGAAAATTTGAGAATATAAAAAAATTATGCGTAAGCTATCATATAGATAATCAGTGTATAAACAATGCACCAATTGTTTTAATATTGGACAAATTTTATATTGCAAACATTTTGTGTTCTTAGCAAATATGTGAAGACTGGAAAAACAAGCCAGAGGAAGAGAAACAATTTGAGCCATTTTACCGATCTGTATCAGCAGTAGCATACAGTACTGGTACCAGACTAAGAACCAGAGTACAGCTTCTGAACTCGGTAATTATAACCCTTATCTTCCCATCAAACAGTAGTACAAATTTTGATTGATAAGTTATCTCCCCTTTCCACACCTTCATTTTAAAATTATTTTGTTTTAAATTTTATGAACTACCGTTTTCAAAATCTGGCTCAACTTGTCAGTCTAGTACAAAAAGACTTCATACTTATATGTTACCTCCTAATATTTTCTGCTGGATGTTAAACATGAATTCATCAATCTAAGGTATACAGGGTCTTTTTTTGTAATTTTTCTTATGAAAGAGTTATCTCTCTTTGTTTAGATATTCTTATATAATGTTGATTCATCTTTATTTGATGGAAACAAATTTGTAAGTAAACCTCAAATTTAAATGTTCAACAAAGTACAAATTGTTTACAGGCTTGTGTAGTGACAAAATTACCCATCAAAATACAATTTTCCTCAATCCAGGAAAATGTGTATCCACGTGTACAAATGAATGTACAGTAACTGCTAAGTAAATTTTCACAATTTGTTATTTCAAATGAATGCAAAGTTTTTAAGAATTCAGCTGTAGTACACCTTTTCTTTTCAATGTCTAAGTAATCAATCATTTGTAGGGGAGAGAAAAAATTGAAAAATATGCCATTCAGTACATAATGCATAGGTGTAATATGCTTGAAACAAATATAATTCCTAATGATAAAACAAGGGAAAACAGGGTGTAGAGTATTTAAAATATGTCCATGTAGACATCAGTCTAGTTGTTTTACAGGTTCTACGATTACAACAATCATCAAAAGACAAAATATCTAATCATCCAAATGTAAGATTGGTTTGAGGCTTTATGGCATCAGTTTAACATGAAGAGGGTTTGTCAGGGATTTATCAATTACCCATACAACATCAGTTGGATATATTTATTTGCTCAATATAATATAATTTCATAGTATTTTTTTATTTTGAAGAAGTAAGAGAAAGAAGACAGTTTTGTGATGTTTGTTTTGAATTTTATTTTCATTTCATAATTTAATTGTCTCGCCTTGACGGAGTCAAAAGCGAGACATAGGTATGTTGTTTCCGCGTCAAGGTCGGCAAGGCCAACAATGTATTAGTTTGTGATTAGGTCTAGTTCATGGTGAACCACTAGTGGTAGGTCAATGATATTTGGTATGCAGTTGTATTAGCATTGGCACATCTCATTACCATGGAGATTATTTGGCCCCGCCCCCTCAGTCAAGGTCTATTGACTTTGAAACTTTTCATAGTTTACATGTATTAGTTTGTGATTAGGTCAATTTATGGGGAACCACTAGTGGTAGGTCAATGATATTTGGTATGCAGTTGTATAAGCATTGGCATATCTCATTTCCATGGAGATTTTTGGCTCCACCCCTTAGTCATGGTCTATAGACTTTGAAAATTTTGCTAAGTTAACATGTATTAATTTGTGATTAGGTCAGTTCAAGGGAACCATTAGTGGTAGGCCAATGTTAATTGGTGTTCAGTTGTATAAGCATTAGCACATCTCATTTCCATGGAGAATATTTGACCCTGCCCCATCAGTCATGGTCTATTTACTTTGAAACTTTTGCATAGTATACATGTATTAGTTTGTGATTAGATCAGTTTAAGATGAACTGCTAATGTTAAGTCAATGATATTTGGTGTGCAAATTTATTGGCATTTGCAAATATCGTTTCCATGGAGATAATATAGCCCCACCCTGATCATGGTTCATTGACTTTGAAACATAGTTTACAAGTTAATGTTTGTGTTTAGGTTTGTTTAAAGGAACGACTTATAATAAGTCAACGGTATTTGGTATGCAGTTGTATTAGCATTGGCACATCTCATTTCCATGGAGAATGTTTAGCCATGTACCTTCAGTCATGGTTCATCCACTTTGAATATTTGCATTACTTACATGTTAAAGTATTGCTATTTTAATTTCAACATTTGCATTATCAAAATTACAAAAAGGCGAGACATATCTCTGTGATAACAGTTTATTATTATAGTTTTCAACCTCATGTAAAATTAGCATATTTTCCCAATCCATTATTATGCTCTTAACCAAAAGAGCAGATTATTCCATAAGTTTTAATGTTACTAAGAACAAGCATGGATCTTCCCATACATAATGACCTTTTTTTTCCCATACGTACATTATGTCAGTAAATAGAGCATAGTTTGTAATACATTATAAAGAAGGCAGATAATAAATATAAAATTTTCAACACTTTTTCCTTTGTATTTCTTATATACTATAGTACTGCCTTATGATAGAGCATATTTTCCCCATGCATTCCATCACCCTTTTGCTGCTTATTGACAAATTATAGTGTTCCCATCTTTGTTAATTCTGACAGAACATTGTATTGAAGCCTTCTTTATTTGAACTATCCCTGATAGACCCTAGATATCTTTGTGGTCATTAATCTGTAAGGTTTTGTTTGTAATCTAACACTGCTGATTAATTGTTTTGACATGCACACTTGTATACTGGTATCCTAAAATAAAATTGAATTTTACAGAAAATATTTATTCTTACATATTTAATATAAATGCATGATGTAGTTAGAAAATACAGTCGAACCTCGTTGTGTCAAACTCTGTTGTGTCGAAAACTCGGATGAGTCGAAGTAATTTCTTGGTCCCGGTAAAATTCCTGTTTGATCAATGCATAATTACCTCTGATGAGTCGAACTTGGTTGATTCGAATACTCGGTTAAGTCGAGTAAATTTTTTAGTCCCGTCAATATAAAGTTAATGTAAATTGACTGCGATGTCTCGAAGTTCGAAAGTAAGAATTTTCAAAAGATGCAGTCCTATATATAATGATAAAATTAAAAATCGAATTTATTTCTTATGTAACCTTATCATTTTCAAAAGAGATTAAAGCTGAGTAAACATACTTGATTGTATAACAGTTAAAATGACATGTTTATGGTGGCCGGTAATTAACACCTTTGTTGATCTTCAAGCGGAACGTTAGTGTGTTGAACATATTTCACATGAGATAAAGCTGAAACGAATTTAAATGACCCAAGCCCAGATTAAATGAATCATGAATCGTTAGAATTAAAACTCATTTCTTACAATAAATAAAAGGATTAAGACAATTATGATATATTCATGATTATTTAATGTTAAGCAGACGAGCTCATCAGAGACCGTTTTTTCAGAACTTATTTCGTTCCGCGAGTGATTTCATAATTTATACTGACTGACCTTTGTAAATATTTGTGTAGACTTGATTATATTTGTGCATGATTTGTATCTGTACTTGTGTGTTTAATTATTATGAAGGACCAAAAATAGAGATTGAATACACAATCATTAAGTGTCATATTGAAAAAAGGCACACTGTTCAAAGTATCTAGTTTATGCAAATTCATACCGTATTTCATGCATTCCGTATTAATGACGACACACTCGACCTAGGATGAGTCGAACCTCAGATAAGTTGAATACTTTGGTCCTGTCCCTTCGACACAACAAGGTTTGACTGTACATATATAGGCCTAGAGGGGGTAGTTTTATGGAAGGTCACAGTGTTATTTTGTTAATTTGTCATATTCCTTGTGCAAAAATATTTATGATCCTGGGGAATAAGAGTTTTGATCCATAAGTTAATGGGCCTGTCAATGTTTGTTGTTTATGATCCTGGGGAATAAGAGTTTTGATCCATAAGTTAATGGGCCTGTCAATGTTTGTTGTTTATGATCCTGGGGAATAAGAGTTTTGATCCATAAGTTAATGGGCCTGTCAATGTTTGTTGTTTATGATCCTGGGGAATAAGAGTTTTGATCCATAAGTTAATGGGCCTGTCAATGTTTGTTGTTTATGATCCTGGGGAATAAGAGTTTTGATCCATATGTTAATGGGCCTGTCAATGTTTGTTGTTTATGATCCTGGGGAATAAGAGTTTTGATCCATATGTTAATGGGCCTGTCAATGTTTGTTGTTTATGATCCTGGGGAATAAGAGTTTTGATCCATATGTTAATGGGCCTGTCAATGTTTGTTGTTTATGATCCTGGGGAATAAGAGTTTTGATCCATATGTTAATGGGTCTGTCAATGTTTGTTGTTTATGATCCTGGGGAGTAAATGGGCCTATCAAGGTTTGTTGTTTATGATCCTGGGGAATAAGGGTTTTGATCCATATGTTAATGGGCCTGTCAATGTTTGTTAGTTATGATCCTGGGGAATAAGGGGTTTGATCCATAAGTTAATGGGCCTGTCAATGTTTGTTGTTTATGATCCTGGGGAATAAGAGTTTTGATCCATATGTTAATGGGCCTATCAATGTTTGTTGTTTATGATCCTGGGGAATAAGAGTTTTGATCCATAAGTTAATGGGCCTGTCAATGTTTGTTGTTTATGATCCTGGGGAATAAGGGTTTTGATCCATAAGTTAATGGGCCTGTCAATGTTTGTTGTTTATGATCCTGGGGAATAAGAGTTTTGATCCATAAGTTAATGGGCCTGTCAATGTTTGTTGTTTATGATCCTGGGGAATAAGAGTTTTGATCCATATGTTAATGGGCCTATCAATGTTTGTTGTTTATGATCCTGGGGAATAAGAGTGTTGATCCATAAGTTAATGGGCCTGTCAATGTTTGTTGTTTATGATCCTGGGGAATAAGAGTTTTGATCCATATGTTAATGGGCCTATCAATGTTTGTTGTTTATGATCCTGGGGAATAAGAGTTTTGATCCATAAGTTAATGGGCCTGTCAATGTTTGTTTTTGCCTTTAAAGTGCCTTCATTCCCAGTTATATCCAAATTACATTTAATTTAAGGTTATAATCACAATTTTTTTATGAGATTGGTTATTGGAAAATGAGAAAAATATTGTGAAATTTTTGTCTGTGTCTCTTGAAATATCACTTTCATATCCAATTAGATTTCTTACTGATTGTAATGACAGCTTACTGTTGTCTAAATCGTTTTAGGAGGGGGTCACTATTTAAAATATCACAACCCATCTTGGTATTCATCATCTTGATTTCCAAAGTACTAATTTCTATGCTCATGAAATAATTGGTTTTTGCACCATATCTGATACTGTTAACCAACTTATTTTTATTGATTCTTTTTTAACCCTTTTTTAGCCAGTTCAGCAGCAATCTATTTTCCGATTTTTCTAACTTTTTATGTGTTTTAAATGAGATTTTAAAAATATGTTATTAGACAGTTCAAGTTATTTTTCAACAATGATATCCTTCAAACTTATGTAGAATAATTTTGTAAATAATGTTTACGTAGTTGCAAGATATATACATTTTATGACAGTTTTTTTTAATAGTCTATTAGTACTAAGTATATTTATATTTTGTTTTTCCTTGAATGTTAATTGAGACTTTTCATTTCTGATTAATTTTTGTTGAAATTTTATTTTTAGGAAAAATTATGCATTGTATATTCATATGATGCTGTGGATTCATGTATTTTTAAAGGGTACTAATTTAACATGGATATGTAAAATACATGAATATGTAAAATACATGAATATGTATAATACATCAATATGTAAAATACATGAATATGTAAAATACATGAATATGTAAAAACATCAATATGTAAAATACACCAATATGTAAAATACATCAATATGTAAAATACATCAAAATATGTAAAATACATGAATATGTAAAATTTGTATTTTTTTTTATACTGAAATTTGTGGGTAATTAAGTTTACACACAAAATCCATGAAAATTAGAACCTTAAGAAATGATAATGAGTACACAGTAGTTTTTGCAGTATAAATTTTTATTATTATTTGATTTTTAGATGTTGCATTCATCAAAAACTAGTCCACAGCTGCAACAACAGGAGAAATTAGCAAGACAGACTACTGATTTATCACATTTAGTATGTCTTAGTGTGTTTATACAACTGTTCTCCTGTGCATACTAACGGCAGCTAAATCAATATCACAAACCATTGGTTTCTTTTGCTTGCTTCACCTCTGAGCTCCTAGGAATGATTTTTAGATACTGATAAGAAAAAAGATTTATAAATTTTCAATGATTATCTCCCTTTGATAAAGGTATGAATTCTTATAATCTTACTTATCCTGGTTCAGCGTGGACACAGATTGGATTTTTTGTCCTGGTTTAACTAAGTGTACAGACTGATTTATTTGTCTTGGTTTAGCTTAGACCACAGATCTAATTTCTATCTTAATATTTGAGGTAAACTTCAATGGTTTGTGATAAGAACTAGTAACAGTGTGTTTGTAGTTGTTGTGATTGGGTAATGATATATACAGATGACTTTTACACAGTTCCTTTATTAGCCTCTGTTTGAGAAAGTTGTACTTTAACATTTCTATTAAATATTAAAAAAAACCCATTTTGCCTGATATACAGAAGAACAGATTATATTGTTTTAACACTAATGTTGTTTTTTTTAATGTTGTAAAATTAATTCCTTTAATCACACTTGGTAAACTGTGTCCACGAAATGTGTTGTATGCTTTGTTGTGCTGTTTCGGTAAACAAAGTCTTCTGTTTATTGTGTCTATAAGGTACCTTTATACTTTACTTTATGCTAAGGCTGAAGGTTTGGGTGTAGTATCGGGGTCACTTTATGTGATTTAATTTAGCCAATGCTCATATTCCTTTTATGAATATTTGTGTTATTTGGTTGTTGTCTAATGAGCATAATACAACACATCTCTTTTTAGGCCCCACCTACGATAGTCTGTGCGTCTGTCCGTTCATTTGTCTGTTCGTTCGTTCATCCGTCCGTTCGTCTGTCCCCCTTCAGGTTAAAGTTTTTGGTCAAGGTAGTTTTTGATGAAGTTGAAGTCCAATCAACTTGAAACTTAGTATACATGTTCCCTATGGTATGATCTTTCTAATTTTAATGCCAAATTAGAGTTTTGACCCCAATTTCACGGTCCACTGAACATAGAAAATGATAGTGCGAGTGGGGCATACGTGTACTATGGACACATTCTTGTTGTATATATGATATTATTATTTAATGTTTAATGAATTGAGTATGTGCTAGAATAAATGTTTCATATTCTGTATTAAAAAAAAACACATCAGAGATACTAGGTTTATAATTTAGAATGCCAAACATGCATTTCCGAGGGGCTTACCGGTAAATCATCCGAGATACCAGGTTTATAGTATGCCAAACAGGCATTTCAGAGGGGCTTACTGGTAAATCATCCGAGATACCAGGTTTATAGTATGCCAAACAGGCATTTCAGAGGGGCTTACCGGTAAGTCATCCGAGATACCAGGTTTATAGTATGCCAAACAGGCATTTCAGAAGGGCTTAGGGGGCCTCGGTGGCCGAGTGGTCTAAGTAGTTACTACTGTAATCACTAGCCAGTCAACACTGAGGTTGTGAGTTCGAACCCCGCTCCTGCGGGTGCACTCGACTCCAATCTTAATTGACTAGGATTGTCAGTTTTCCTATCGAAGGTCAGTGGTTTTCTCCGGGCACTCCGGCTTCCTCCACCAATAAAAACTGGCCGCCACGAAATAGCCCAAAAGCGGTGCTTAAAAGTGGCGTTAAAACACCAAAAATCAAATCAGAAGGGCTTACCGGTAAATCATCCGAGATACCAGGTTTATAGTATGCCAAACAGGCATTTCAGAGGGCTTACCGGTAAATCATCAAAGATACCAGGTTTATAGTATGCCAAACAGGCATTTCAGAGGGCTTACCGGTAAATCATCCGAGATACCAGGTTTATAGTATGCCAAACGCATTTCAGAGGGCTTACCGGTAAATCATCCGAGATACCAGGTTTATAGTATGCCAAACATGCATTTCCGAGGGGCTTACCGGTAAATCAAAACAGTTGGAAGTTTGGGAGCACCTGAGATCACCCCAGGTTTTTGGTGACCAGTTCATGTTGTTCAGTCTTTAGTTTTCTATGTTGTGTTTTGTATACTGTTGTTTGTCTTGTGGTCTTTTCTTTTTTTTACCATGGCATTGTCAGTTTATTTTTGACTTGTGAGTTTCAATGTCCCTTTGGTATCTTTTGCCTCTCTTTTACAGTCAGACATAATAGAGGGTTTGCTATCAGCAAATATAGCTTATGCTATAATAGATTTTGGATGTGCTTAATTATTAGATAGGGTCCTTTAAAAATTCTCAATTTATCTGGGACATTTTTTACTCAGTGTGATCTATCTTTATCAGTATAACAAATATTGTTTTACTTTTTTAATAAAATGAAATGCTTTTAATATAATAGTAAGTACACTTTCTCAACAGAATTGGTTTTAATCATATATTGCTTTATTATATTAGATATCACAATTTTTGTCTTTGTATTAATCTCTCAGTCTAACTTTCCAATTTTCAGGTTTTGCAGGGTCAAAAATTTGTGCGAGATGTGCAAAATGGAGTAAGAAACAATATTACTAATGTCTTTATTAACATATTTCATCTTTCTCAGCCTTGCATTAATCAGTCTTATCATTTATTTGTTTTATCTTTACATATTTGATAACTTTTGTATGACTTTTGCACGTTAGTTCATGTTAGACTTTCATACCCCTTTGATTTTTTATTATTTGAGTATTTTTTTAAGAACTGACAACTCTCTCTGATTCATTATCCCAGTGTTGTAAATTCTATAATTAAATCTATTGTGCCCTTTTCTCTCTACTTAGACAAAAGATTGTACTGTCATTTAAGTAAAAAAAAAATAAATCAATCTGAATGATGCATCCTGAACCTGGTGTAGATCAGTTTATTGTTGCCCCCATCACAGTAATCAATTTCAGTTTTTCAAGTTGAAATATTTCCTGAAGATGTCAAGATAGAATACTGTGGATTCATAATAATTTGTGGGATACCAATTATCGTGGATTTCATAGGGACAGTTGAACCACAAATTAACATGTTTTACGAATTCCAAATGTTCTATTGGGTTTTACGAGATTTTGCCAAAATGACAAAATTAAATTTCCTGAAAATGCAAGATTTCATCAATTCACGAAAATTGATACCCACGAAAATAAATGAATCCACAGTAGGAAGAATATCCTGGTGGATTCTTGGGGTAGGAAAAAGGGGGAAAAAAAGATATAAGTATCAGGAGGAATTTTTGGGCTAGGAAAAAGGGGAAAAAGTGGTAAGAAACAGATAAGGCTGGTTAATGGCATGTCATTATTTTGTAATGATTGAAAGTGCATATATAAATTGAAATGATGTGGAAACAGAATAAGCCCCTTTCACAGTTAAATGTGCAAAAAGAAACCTATAGGAATAAAAAAAAAATTAGAAGCTGAATTGAAAAAAATGAATTTTTAATTAAAAATGTTTATAATACATGATATCTTATAGAAGAGTATTTATTTAGTAAAACTCCAACTGAAAGTGTCTTTTAAATTTCTCACTTCTTAGTCAATTCTTAATCCCATAGAAAAATTTAACAGAATTGTTGTTTCTTTAGAATGTTTTGTGTGTAGAAGAAAGTAGTTTAATGTTTTTTATCTGCTCATAATTAGTAACGTTTGCCTTTGATTAAATAAAATAATAATTTTAAAAGAAATATTTTGCATGAAAGAAATTACAAAAATTGTTTTTATATATACTTGTCTATACTTTTAGCAATTTAGAGTCTAATATATTAGACATCTTTTGTATTAGTGAAGACAGTATGTTGACCTTGATGTCATTTTGGTTGTTAGTGTTGTTGTGTTGCTGTCTTATTGACATATACGCATCTCCTTTTATTCTTATTTAATAATTGAGCTGCCAAGTTTTGATGACAATTTACTACACCAATATAGTTAAAAAAACTGAGAAATAGATTGCTTTTCACTAAAATTAAAAGATTTCTGGAGATTATTAATGGTTTTATGTTCCAACTAGGAGTTTGATATATGTACTTTCCATCATTTCAAATATAAAAAAAACATATATACTCATAAACATATTATTAGAACTAGTATATCCCACAACATAACAATGATTTATAGCATGTGACCTTATATAACATCATGTGACCTGATATAGCATCATGTCACCCACTAAAACCATCATCCTACACATCATTTTATTCCAGGGAAAGAAACATAACTCTCACAATGAAGATGATCTAGTCAGCTTGTATATATTTGGCGAGGATGAGCCAGTTTTAGCTGCCGAGGCTGATAAAAATAATGGCGTTGTTTCTTATCATATGGTTGCTAATCACCACTACAAGGATTTACCCCTTTCTAATGGACATCAGAATCATCAAGTAAGGCAATTAGGTTGTGTCTGCTTTGTTTGTTATCTTGATTTTGATTGGTTGTTTTAAACTTAAGTTTCTTCCTGTTCTGATTCTTTTGAATGTTTGTGTGGCCACATGAAGTGAAGTTGCATGAAAGTTTGTAAACGAATGTGATGTATAATATCACATGTAGTTTGTTGTAATTTTGTAAAATGGAAATAAATTGTTGCCTACAAAGGTACATAAAAGTTAGACACATATGTCACTGTTATACAGGTTTGTTTCTTTTTTTCTTTTTTTTTGTTTCATTTTTGTTTCATTTTTGTTTCATTTTTGTTTTGTTTTATCTGTCATATTTTTACGATACATGAATTTGCAACAGAAACACAGAATGCAAAGATTACAAATTACATTTCCTTATTTTGTCCCCCATTTCCGTGATGAGTTGTACAATCATAAGTGATTCATTTTATTTTTGAATGCAGCCGGATTCTGATCAGTACGGTGATGCTGATTCCTTGGCCTCTGTTGACCTTGCACCATTCATGGGGTTAAATAAATCTGCTCTAAACAAAGGAAGAAATGATAATCACAGACGATACAAATCCTCAGAGAGTGTTGTGAGTTCTTACTTTCCAAAATGGTAGCTATTCATTTTGTCTGCACTCCCTTATGTCAGATTTTATTTTCCACACAGAATATTTTAATTAAGTAGATTTTTTTCATGTAGCTTGTTCAGTGTCCCTCCATTTTGGTAATAAGAATAGTTACACCTTTTGTCTGCACATACCATGATTTTGAAATTTGTATTTTTTTTTTACAAAACATTTTGTTTTAGTAAGTTATTTGTATTTCCAGTTTTGTTTTTCCTCCATTTATTTTCGATACAGGTTGTTATTTTTTTTTGTGACCAAGCAACGTGGTATATTGCTTTTTCACAAGTCCCTTAATTTTTGATATTTTGTATATTATGTTAGATGATGAACTTGTTTAGTATTATTTTGCTGACACGGTAGAAAATTGCCTCAAATGCACTGAAATTTAGATTAGATTATTTCAAAATTTTGTCCAAATTTTAATGACTTGTGGATACAATTGTGTCATATTTTGGGAGATAAACATGATAAACGCCCCTAAATTGATATGTATAAGTATAATTGACCTAGTAATTTGAGTAACTATTTAATTTTATCATCAAAGATGGACAGGCGAATGGTCCGCATATAGACAGCTTCCAGCCAAGTAATAGGTACAGTAATAAAAAGTATTCAATCAAGTGTTATAAACTGTACATACTGAGATGAACCAAAGCACATTTCAACACAGTAACCTAGTATACACAGTTTAATTTGAATACAAGAGCAAATTAAGATTTCAGATGACAAAAAATACAAATAATAAAGATACGTTAATTTTATGCATTTAAAGGAAAATATCTGAAAGCAGATAATCCTGTGATATTTAAAAGAATAAAAAACAGATATGGGAATCTTAAGGTAAGGTGTTAAAGGCATAGTTGTATAATATCATAGATAAAGGTCTAAGCCCATATCAATTTGTTTTATCAGTCACCTTAAGTAATGTTAAGCAAATTCTTTTAACATATTTTAAGCTTCAGTCGTCAATGTCAGTGTAATTTTTGGGGTTAAATGCTTGGAAACTACCAACCATATTTATTCAAGTTGTCTTTCTATAATTGCATCAATAAAATTACATTCCAAATAACCAAAAATGACCTGCATTGTTGTGATTGAACTGCGAAATCCTGGCCTTGACATTCCATACAAGGTTTTTCAGTTGTAAATTTGTGGTCTCGGTTTCTATGTGAATTCTATGAAATTACACAACATTTGTTGCTCTCCAGCAAATGTATAAATGTTTGCTCAAGCATTGCTATTAAGATTGACATCTGCAATCAATAGATAGGCCGGGCTTCAGCTTGTATACATTATACTTAAATGTTAAATTGGATGTTAAGTACATTGTATAATGCAGAGTATAATGTATACAAGCTGAAGCCCGACCTATCTTTTGATTGCAGATGTCAATCTTAATTACAAAGCTTGAGCAAACATTTATACAAACAAAGCAACTCTGTCCATGGATTTTTGTGCCCCACCTAGGGGCATTATATTTTTTGGTCTGTGTGTCCGTTCGTTTGTCTGTTTGTTTGTTTGTCTGTCCGTCTGTCCCACTTCAGGTTAAAGTTTTTGGTCAAAGTAGTTTTTTATGAAGTTTAAGTCCAATCAACTTGAAACTTGGTACACATGTTCCCTATGATATGATCTTTCTAATTTTAATGCCAAATTAGAGTTTTGACCCTAATTTCACTGTCCACTGAACATAGAAAATGATAGTGCGAGTGGGGAATCCGTGTACTATGGACACATTCTTGTTTTCAATATCTTTTTCCATGCTTACATCAGTTTCTTCACCAGTAACTGATGGAGACAGAATTTTACCAATCCATCAAAAATATTTCTACTGTACAGGACATGTGATAGTGATTTTTTGGTGTTTCACATGCCAAAACATTGACGTGGCAATTTCTGTGTATTTTGTTTTGAGATGGCAGGAGATGCAAATCTTGCTTGAAAGACTTACACAATTTTTCAACTCCAGAAACCTACCAAACTATATTTGTTATTCAGCCTTGAAGACATAAAGTCTACACCCTAGTGGAATTACAGGGCAATCAGTTTAACCAGCCAGCAGGGTAATACACCATAATGGCGGAAAGACAGCGACCAACCAATTCAAGTGTGAAACTGGGATTGAAATACTTTCCTTTTGTAGTAGTGGTCTTTTTTTTTTAATGAAATTTATTAAAATGGAAAATGCATAAGATTACCCAAATAATCTTAAAATAAAGTTGCTACAGCATTTTGAGTTTAGCTCCAGTGATTATATACTGTACATTGCTTCACATTAAAAGAGAAACAATGTTATCCACAGATACAGGTACATGAAGAAGTTAGTTGTATGATATTACTGATCTATCAACAATCTTTCAACAATTGTCATTTAATTATACAATTTCTGCACTTTTTGTTCTTCCTAGTTTACTAATGCATGCTTTAGTGTATTTTTCTTCTTGTTTTGCATGTATTTTATGTCTAGGTCAGAAACAATAATCATTTGTTATAATTCAATTATTTACATGCAGTAGTAGAATGCCTTAGGAGTTTTTAATATGAGGATTCAATTTGTTTTTTTCTATTGATAAAAGTGATTATATTTTATGTATTAGTTGTGAACTTTATTGGTAATATTAAATGACTACTTTCATTAGATTAAATAAATTAGAGTAATTTCATACTTTAGAACAATACACCAGATTAACAAAACGTCAAAACTTAACAATCTTTTTTTTTTTTTTTAAATGTTTACTAAATTGCTCAGTTGATTTTCTTCTTTTAAATGAAAATTCATTCAATGGTTAAAGTGGTACCGGCTTATGTATATATGTAAATACTAATAAAAAATGTTTTCTTATTATAGAGCACCAATGGAAATAAAGGAAAACAGAAAAGAAGGATCAATTCTGCAGATGGAAAACCAAAGGACGGAAGTTCTGCATGTACTTTACAATAACAGTTGATCTTTACAATGGCAACTAAAGATCAAGAAAATAATTCTCATTTTCTGATTATAGATAAATTATTTGCTGAAAATGACTTGATATGATGCTGAGTTATAAATAGTTGCATACATGTATTACACTTCATACTGATAGACCAGATAATGATTTAAGTTTTATATATTTTATTTATTTTTATTTTTTTTTGTATTTTCTATGGTAGAGGAAGCTTTATAACTGTCGCTTCAATTATCTTATTTCTTACAAAATATGGCCTTTATTCACAATTTCAACAAATTCCAATTCTGAATTAAAAGAGATGAGGTTATACCTATTAACACTAAAAACAAAAGACTTTAGAGGTAAGCCTACAGTCTTCAATTACAGACAACAAATGAGCTGCGTCGGATAGAAACTTGACCTTATGCAAATAAATATCAATACATCTGTTAACCATTTTTCTGGTTGAAAAAATCTGTATGCCAAGTCTGTAACTGTTTGAAAATTGAGTTGATATAAGAACCCAACAAAACAGACCAAAATTCATCTTTTATTTCATATTTGAAAGTTCCAAAATCAGTCAAAGTCTTACACATGTACATGTATATGTGATTTCTATCCGACGCAGTTCAAATAAGGTTAAATATGTAATTCTGAGTAAAAATATTCTGTAATGTGAAAGACAAACTACCTATATATGTAATTCTATTGTTCAAGTTTTCCTGAAACTAACCTATATTATTCTTCAACTATTAATCCTAACTGATGATTTTTTGATTTGAGGCTTTATAGATTTTTCGGCTCATTCATAATACATTTTGAATATTCAGTTTATGAATCAACATATCTATAGACAATTTCATATGGAGGAAGATTCAGATAAAACAGGACTTTCAATTACAAAATAATATTTATATGTCTTGAAAATTACTGAGTTTTCAAAATAACACAATGCTGCAAATTTAATAGGGTTTTAGTGGTGTATACAACAAATCAAGCATTATATTCAGTTTGCAATATACTTATTTTGTAATCAAAATTATTCTCTTAAGGCTTGTTTATGCTTTTGTAGTCTTGTTTCAAAATCAATAAAAAAATACTTTTAATTTAAAAAAAAATTTAAGTCAAATTTCTACCAATTCTTACTTTCTATGTAATTATATTGTCACTTTAGAACAGTAACTTACATAAAGATCTCTGTATCAAAGCTGTTTTTGTGAAATTATTATATTTAAAACATATTTCGTGAAGAAAATATTGTCTTGGCCAACATTTCAAAAAAAAAACAATCTATTTGTCATTTAGTTATTTCATTTTTTATAAAATGAAGCAGAGATACCAAGAACAAAACAACAATGGATTACAAAAAATTGAAACTAAACAAAATAGTTTTGTAAGGAACAGATAAAAAAAAATTGTTAGTCAGTGAAGAGTGTTAGAAAGTCAAGTAACTGCAAAAGCATAAATATGTGCCATTGTATAATGTGTGCAATCTTCTTTGTTTTTCTATGTGGTGCTTTTTGCCCATATAAATCAGATATTGTTTACTAATATTTACCTCTTATTTTGCAATTTGTAATTGTTATTGTTTCTTGCTTGTTTAAATTTGTATTAAATCTCATAAATGTACACACACACACATCACACACTTGAAATATTTGTTGTAGCTTTGTTTCACTTATTTTGTTATTGTAAAAAAGTGCATAAAATTTTATGAACTTTTTTTTACAACCATTGAGAAAAAAAAAATGGTAAAAAAATATTAAAACAGTTAGAAGGTATAGTTGTAGCCACACCACAAAGTAACACACCAGGAAAAATTCCATGTATTCATTGGAGATTTATACATATTTTAATAACTGTATTTACTGTTTTACGATCAAGATCAAATTATTTGTCTTGAGAAAAGTATTGAAATAAATTGGAACTTTATCTTAATAACATAAATTCATCCGTAGTTTCTTGTAAAGACAGAAATAATATTTGCAGTAGAATAAAAATACCTTAGATATTCCATCCAATGTGTTAACATATTTTGTTACTGTTTGTTAAATTAATATACATGATCCGTCCACAGAATTTGGAAAGCCATCATGTACTTTACAATAACAGTTGATCTTTACAATGGCAACTAAAGATCAAGAAAATAATTCTCATTTTCTGATTATAGATAAATTATTTGCTGAAAATGACTTGATATGATGCTGAGTTATAAATAGTTGCATACATGTATTACACTTCATACTGATAGACCAGATAATGATTTAAGTTTTATATATTTTTATTTATTTATTTTTTTTTGTATTTTCTATGGTAGAGGGAAGCTTTATAACTGTCGCTTCAATTATCTTATTTCTTACAAAATATGGCCTTTTATTCACAATTTCAACAAATTCCAATTCTGAATTAAAAGAGATGAGGTTATACCTATTAACACTAAAAAACAAAAGACTTTAGAGGTAAGCCTACAGTCTTCAATTACAGACAACAAATGAACTGTGTCCGATAGAAATTGACCATATGCAAATGAATATCAATACATCTGTTAACCATTTTTCTGGTTGAAAAAATCTGTATGCCAAGTCTGTAACTGTTTGAAAATTGAGTTGATATAAGAACCCAACAAAACAGACCAAAATTCATCTTTTATTTCATATTTGAAAGTTCCAAAATCAGTCCAAGTCTTACACATGCACATGTATATGTGATTTCTATCCGACGCAGTTCAAATGTTGATTAAATATGTAATTCTGAGTAAAGATATTCTGTAATGTGAAAGATCAACTACCTATATATGTAATTCTATTGTTCAAGTTTTCCTGGAAACTAACCTCTAGTATTCTTCAAATATTAACCCTAACTGATGATCTTTTGATTTGAGGCTTTATAGATTTTTTGGCTCATTCATAATACATTTTGAATGTTCAGTTTATGAATCAACATATCTATAGACAATTTCATATGGAGGAAGATTCAGATAAAACAGGACTTTCAATTACAAAAATAATATTTATATGTCTTGAAAATTACTGAGTTTTCAAAATAACACAATGTTGCAAATTTAATAGGGTTTTAGTGGTGTATACAACAAATCAAGCATTATATTCAGTTTGCAATATACTTATTTTGTAATCAAAATTATTCTCTTAAGGCTTGTTTATGCTTTTGTAGTCTTATTTCAAAATCAATAAAAAAATACTTTTAATTTAAAAAAAAATTTAAGTCAAATTTCTACCAATTCTTACTTTCTATGTAATTATATTGTCACTTTAGAACGGTAACTTACATTAAGATCTCTGTATCAAAGCTGGTTTTTTGTGAAATTATTATATTTAAAACATATTTGAGAAGAAAATCTTGTCTTGGCCAACATTTCAAAAAAAAGAAAAACAATCTATTTGTCATTTAGTTATTTCATTTTTTATAAAATGAAGCAGAGATACCAAGGACAAAACATCAATGGATTACAAAAAAATGAAACTAAACAAAATAGTTTTGCAAGGAACAGATAGAAAAAAATTGTTAGTTGGTGAACAGTGTTAGAAAGTCAAGTAACTGCAAAAGCATAAATATATGCCATTGTATAATGTGTGCAATCTTCTTTGTTTTTCTATGTGGTGCTTTTTGCCCATATAAATCAGATATTGTTTACTAATATTTACCTCCTATTTTGCAATTTGTAATTGTTATTGTTTCTTGCTTGTTTAAATTTGTATTAAATCTCACAAATGTACACACACACACACATCACACACTTGAAATATTTGTTGTAGCTTTGTTTCACTTATTTTGTTAATGTAAAAAGTGCATAAATTTTATGAACTTTTTTACAACCATTGAGAAAAAAATGGTAAAAAATATTAAAACAGTTAGAAGGTATAGTTGTAGCCACACCACAAAGTAACACACCAGGAAAAATTCCATGTATTCATTGGAGATTTATACATATTTTAATAACTGTATTTACTGTTTTACGATCAAGATCAAATTATTTGTCTTGAGAAAAGTATTGGAAATAAATCGGAACTTTATCTTAATAACATAAATTCATCCCTAGTTTCTTGTAAAGACAGAAATAATATTTGCAGTCGAATAAAAATTACCTTAGATATTCCATCCAATGTGTTAACATATTTTGTTACTGTTTGTTAAATTAATATACATGATCCGTCCACAGAATTTGGAAAGCCATGTATTAATGTATGAAACCAATTTGTTGATATAAAGATCTGTGATATTATAAATGATGTTTATTCAGACATTTATTTTCTTGTATACTATTTTCATACAATAAAATGTTACAATTCTTACGGTCAGTCTTGTATGTAAATGGAGAAAGAAATATGTGGGATGTATTTCTGTGTTGGATGTCTTGATGGGATGTAAACTGAGTGCGAATAAAAATGCACTGATCATTCAGGTATATTCTGAAAATCAATATCCATATATCTGCATATAAACACATAAGTTTCAGACGGAAATAACTTCAAATTATCATTTTGACTTGGTAGTGTTGAATGGGTTTTAAAAATGCTAAATATTGATTATATATTACAGGGTCAACTGTCCAACAATTTTGTTATACATCTAAAAGTTCAATAAAGAAATACTTGAGTGTTAAAAAAAAGTAAAATAAATGTTTAATATAAAGAAGAAAAAAGAGACCATTGTGCCCAATCATCCAACACAACCAAATGTACATGGCTATTAAATATACATCGTCAACGTGCCCCATCAGATACACCCAACTCAGCTAAATGTACATGGCTATTAAATATACATCGTCAACGTGCCCCATCAGATACACCCAACCCAGCTAAATGTACATGGCTATTAAATATACAACGTCAACGTGCCCCATCAGATACACCCAACTCAGCTAAATGTACATGGCTATTAAATATACATCGTCAACGTGCCCCATCAGATACACCCAACCCAGCTAAATGTACATGGCTATTAAATATACATCGTCAACGTGCCCCATCAGATACACCCAACCAAGCTAAATGTGCGTTGTCTCATTGGCACTCATACCACATCTTCTTATATCTATGGCTATTAAATATACATCGTCAACGTGCACCATCAGATACATCCAACCCAGCTAAATGTACATGGCTATTAAAAAAGAGGTGGAAGACGCAAAAGAGATACTTAGACTCATAAGTCGAAAATGAACTGACAATGCCATGGCAATAACCTAAAAACTACTAAAAGACAATCACTAGTCTACAAAACACAACATAAAAAAAGACGGAGCAACACAAACCCCACCAAAAATCAGGGTGATCTCAGGTGGCGTTCACAATTTTTATCCTGGTATCTATGATTAGTTTATTGTCAGTTTGTTTCGACTTATGAGTTTGAATATCCATTTGGTATCTTTAGCCACTCTTTTATCTAACCCTAAGACGAGACATCACCATCACAAATTGGTTGACCGATACAAGGTGTCTGAGTCTAAACTCACAAGAGACATGTTTTCGTTGTCTTATTTTGGCTAATTTTGCATTTAGATTAAGGTCTAATCAACAACAAATGCCGAGGAATAGCTTTCGTGTAGCAATAATAACTTTCGATGGGATGAGGATGCTAGGTATTACAAATACAGATCCTAGTGTGTTTGAGTCTTAGATATATGTTTGTTCTAGTAATTCGGGTGTTTTACATTTATTTTAGGTCTGAAAAACTGCTGCAGACAAGTATGCATTAAAAACCAAATAAATATGAACACACTACACACAGTGAACATAACTAAAATAACTAAAGGAAATGGAAAAAATATATCAAATTCATTTCTGATTGGTCTTCATAGAAGGGCTGATTTGTAGCTCAATATTTATCTTTCAGTCTACTTGCAGCAAAAGCTTATTTTTTTGTAAAAAAGGTGGAATAAATAATTTGGAAAAAGGTCAAAAGGAACTTATATATAATTGTTGGTAAAAAGGGAAGACGATAAATACAAATTGGTAACCATAAACCATAGATGTAAAAAAAAAACCCAGACAATGCTATGGTAACAAATCGACGAAGAGACAACAGCTCACAAAACACTCCATCTAAAGACTGAGCAGCATGAATCACACCAAAAATCGTGGAAGATCTCAGGTGCTCCGGAAGGGTAAGCAGATTCTGCTTCACATGTGGCACCCGTCGTGTTGCTCATGTAAGTACAAACCCGTTGATAAATCTAATTCTGTAGGTCACATACGAGGAAAAGTAAAATCGAGATGGAGTCCACGATAAGAAAAAACATATATGTGGTCATATGTGATATTCAATAACGATCTAACAAATCATGATGGCGTCCGTAAAACTTTCGTAGGTATGTCTTCAATTTTACTGACTAAAGACTAGATCTTGAAAGGACAAAATAGTGGTAAAAGATACATTAAATGCATTGCCAACATGTAATGACGAATATCTATGAATATTTGCCTCAGGACATAGATTTCGACTTATGACGTATACACTCAATTACTGAAGACTATGTTTTGAATTCAATATTCTGGTTTTTTTTAATTGGGTAGTTGGATTAATTACTGTCTCATAGTCTTTCGATCTCCGTTTCCGCTTGTTCATATTTTTAATTGTACAGTTTTGGAGAATAACAATAATGGCGCACATACCGTTTGAGCTCGGCTAAAGGGAACACAGATATTTTTACCTATTATGTCCGTTTGTTTTATTCACGCATCGTTGTCAATATAATGGAATTTGATGCGACTGTCATACAAGTGAGAGGTTTAGCTAGCTATAAAACCAGGTTCAATCCACCATTTTCTACATAAGAAAATGCCTGTACCAAGTCAGGAATATGACAGTTGTTATCCATTCGTTTGATGTGTTTGAGCTTTTGATTTTGCCATTTGATTAGGGACTTTCTTTTTTGAATTTCCCTCGGAGTTCAGTATTTTTGTGATTTTACTTTTTGATATCCTTCGCATCTCTTGTATAATAATTTGTATAATAATTTGCGGAATATGCACGTTTTGAATTATCAACCTAGACATTGTATATTGAATAGACAACTACTGGCGCGATAATTATGAACCCTATCCTAATTCGAGTGATTAACTGAGGTACTAATTCCTGTTTTTTTTTTATCATTAATCATTTTAATGAATTTTCTCTATTGATATAATTTCTTACAAACGTTCATTTGTTCCATGATGCCCAAGGTAACTGAGTTTTCGCTTCGAAGACAACCAGTTTCAAATATTTAATTTCGGTATTTTAACTTTCCAATTGAATTTCTAATTTCGCAGCAGTAATTATTATACCATCCTTCCATCGTATGGCGTTTACATATCTCAGTTAATGCGTTACACTCGTGCATGTTTACACTATACAGACTTCGTCAACAAGGATGACTTCCTTACAAAACACTGCTCTAACAGAGTTATGAGGAAGGAAGAATGAAATCGATACTATATAAATTTAATGTCACTATCAGGAATTAGTTGACCGAAATGATGTGTCTGTGTCTCAATTTACAAACGACTGGCTTTCGCGGACTTATATCTGTAGATACCAGAATAGTCGTCTGATCCGTAAATTTAATCAACCGTAACCGTTTTATTGAGTGTGGATTCACACTGCGGGTGATGCAAGCATAACTAGAAACGCTTACCCTGTTTACAGACCCTGTCTCGCATCTTATGTCACTCAGTTTTTTTCTTCTTCCTTGATTTGTATCTTTGAATTTATGAGGTTTCAACACCGGGAATCTACTGCCTCGAATTTATCATCTTGTTGAAATATTTGATATTCATTTTGGCTGTACCATTGAGATGAATCTATCGAAGTGTTGTAATTTTTGTCAAGATAAATCTTGTTTAACCAATTTTAAACACGAAAACTGGGATTGATATCTGGTACTCGGGAGGGTAGGCAGATCATGCTCCATATGTGGCACCCGTCGTGTTGCTCATGTAAGTACAAACCCGGTGATAAGTCTGATTCGGTAGGGGAAAGGGACGGGATTGTAGTTAAGACAATTGGAACATATCCGACGTCATCTGTGAAACAGATATTCTATAACGGTCAACCAACTCGTGATGGCTTCCGTAAAAATTTACGAAGGATGATTTCAACTTCTCTACTTGGAACTCTTGGTTTAATAACTTCCTTGTGAGCAGCAACCCTCTATCAAGGAAATCATGATAGGAAATACGAGCCCTGAATATGGTATCAACTGGGAGATATATACTCCGTTTGCCGGCGCTGCTGGAATGTTGCTACATAGAAAATGAAAAGTTCAACATTGGGAATATATCAGAAATATACCAGGACGTATATAGATATGTATGTTATACGTCCTTGATATTACATAGAAATAAAAAAATAAAAAAAAAAAAAAAAAAAACAAAAATTTCCAGTTTTGATTTTATGTAACACTAAAAAAAAAGATACCAGATGTCAAGACGGACTAATTACAACTTCAGCGGTACCTTTTGTAGCTCAACTTTTATGTTCAAATATCAGAATGTTACGCTAACAAGGGTCATAACTCCACAGTCAAAGGTTAGCCTGAAATAAAAATTTTACTCGATCTGAGGTTTGAAACAAATGGGTTGTTTCGTTTTCAAGATAATCAAAAGAAACCAACAGGCAATATATAGACACATGGAAATAAAGATTTACGACGGATATCACATGTGAAGCTCATGCAAAATTCACCAAAATAGAAACTTTATTACGTGGTATATAAGATTTGGAGAGTTGTATAAGCCTATGAATCCACAATTAGATGAAAGGATGTTTACAGTAAGGGTATAATGTAATACAGATAACAATCGTTCAATATTAGAGTATAATTGTTTCAGCAAGCGACGGAAGATACTAAATTGACAGTCAAATCTTACAAGTCATTCAGAGAAAAACTCACAACGGTGTGGCAAAAAAACGATACACGACGAAAGGGTATACTAAAATAGTTGATCAATTTGCATTTTGTAAATTCAAGAATTGACGAATAAATATGGATAATTTTAAATGGTAGATTAATTATAACACAAGTAAAAAAAATATCAAAGTGAACACGACCCACATTAACAGTTTAACGAAAACCGAGCAGTCGAACCTTAGTGTAATGCTATAAGAATATGTTTTTATAATATTAGTCATACATAGGGATTAAAAGTTTACATCAGTAATTCTTTCTTTGGTAGCGTGGTACTCTGGAATTCCGTATACACCATGGTATGGTAGGTTCCTCTGGAAAGGTAATAACTCGGATATAAAGGGTAGATTAGGGTATAGGTTTTTGGCCCGTAAAAGTTTGTGGTTTTGTATGGTGACTCTCCGTATTGATGTTTGAATGTATAACATACTCTTGAAATAAAATCAAATACTATCATAGTAATTTAGTATTCAGTAAATGGTAAAACTCGATACCAAAATATTCGTTATAAAGTTTAACTAACGAAGTTGTTTTTTAAGTGTAACTTGTAAAGGAATTAACAAACCCTCATAATACGGACCTAGTCTCCTCGGATATTGTAATATGTCGTCTGCCTTGTTACTACTTGGTCTGGTAACTGGTATCTATACTTTTTAAAATCGCTTGGAATTAGCCAGGGTTACTTGCCCAGGGTAAAATCGTGCTAAAGATTTATTGGAATTCTCCGCCGTGTTTATACTTAGGTAAAGCAATTTAACGATTTGGTTTACCATTTACCATTTAGGAAAATTACCTAAATTACCAAAACAGGAACTGGTCATTACCAAAATTGGTAAAACGTTATTGTACCTCAATTCAAATAACCAGTTAAGAGGTGTTCCGAATGTAAAAACAAAGGCAAACATACTTATACAAGAAATATATAATAACTAAACCCATTTATCGGTACGATTAAAACAACGTCAACAAACAATTTTAGGGAAAACAAGTTCCATTTCAGGGAACCGACATTTCGTCACATCAGTATTCTACAAAAAGTTCTACCTGACAGGATGTAAAATGTGTATTCAATTTGAGCTGTTTGAATTGTATCACATTTTTCATGAATTGGGCCTTTCATAATGTACTACAGGCTATGAGTTTGATCATTGTGAAAAAAAAACATCAAAGATACGCCAGCAGTGCGTTAAGTGACCAGTGATTGTTAAGATCTTCGTTCTTTGGTCTTTATGTATAGTTGATTCATGTAGATTTATACCACATCTTATGATTTATTTAATCAATCTGACCTAATTATTATCATTGAGGAGATTAATAATGTTTACATTCTAATGTGTGTTGCATTTCACATCAAAGGATATCATTTATCGCAAATTACAATTTTCAGGCTGGAATAACAGACAACCACTTGATAATTGCTTTAGAACCGGAAGCTGCGTCGATTTACTGTCAGTATGTTAAAACAAGGGGTTCTGATGATACTTTCAAAGTTTCAACACCTGGAACTCAGTACATGTTGGTAGATCTTGGAGGTAGGTTTAATATGCAAATAAAACAATATAAATCAGAAAAAAACAAGATAAATTGACAGTGCATTGTCCACAAAATAGTGCAATCCTAATGAATCACTGTCAATGATGCTTGAAGGTCGTAAAACTAAAGCAACTATTTTGAAATAGAGTTTTTGCACCCCTCAAATGGGTTGATACCGCTCTGGTGGAATGTAAGAACCCTAGGATATCATCAGCACAGTAGTCAGTGCTTCGTTACTGACATGATTTATAACATATAATTATTTAAAATTCTCTATTCATAAATTACGAAATTATTTAGAAACTAAGGTTCCAACTCCTTCAGACAAAGTTGACCTTGAGGAATTTGGCTATTTTATTTACGTACTTTTCTGTCATATCGCAAAGAACGTTGCAGGGTTTTCATGCATCACTGGTTATCAAATGTTTAGATTTGAGTGTTTCTGATTTTCTTAAATTTCAAAACAAGATAAAGAGAGAGAGAGAAAAAAACACCATTTTTTGTCGAATAAAACACAATTATTATGTTTGTTCTATTGTATTCTATTTTTTGAAATTTGTTTTAATTTACTCCGAGCATGTTCACTTTATCCTATCTGCCTGCAAAGTTAATGGAAAAACGCGAGGTTTGCAGCGGTGATTGAATGTGTAATCTGAAATTATGTCCAACTAACAATACAGTTATGTTCCATATTTACAAGTTTAATAAGCAAACAGAACATCTGAGAAGCTAAATCCAGCTTCTTTATTTATAAAATCGTGAATAAAATCTAGAGAGAACTAGTTTCGAGATTAATTTACAATAACGTTATAACAGGTGCACATATAATGTTTGAGTTAAAAAATAATGAATATGATTTCTTATATTGAAATCGCTTGTCAATCAAAAAGTATAAAGTGTTCAGAAACATGTAATGAACTTAAGGATGATTGACAGCTGCTATATCTGGTCAAATAATGTTTATGTATGCATTCATTTTCAATAACGCGGTAAGATGAATAAATCAAATATTTTACTATCAAGTATTAGCCTGCTGCGACCAGTATCCCTAAATATAATAATACACAGCAACGTCATTTGGACACTTGTCGCATTGGCAATCATACCACATCTCCTTATTTATATATATCTTTAAATTATGATATCATGGTCATTTACTTGTTACTAATACTATGATGATATTCATGTGATGTGCTCCAATTCTCTCTGTATGCATGGTCACCTGTAACATTTGTTCTAGAATTTAAAACCGCAATTTATAGTACTTATTTTAAGTAAACAAAAGGTGAAAAACGAAGAGACAAACAACATTACACAAACCACAACATACAAAACTAATAACTGAGCAACACAAACCCCACCAAAAACTGGGGTTGATCTCATGTGCTTCGGAAGGGTAATCAGATCCTACTCTATATGTGGCCACCGTCGTGCGGCTCATATAAGTACAAACCCGATGATAAGTATGATCCAGAAGGTCACACTCGAGTAAAAGAGGACGAGATTGTGATTACGGCAAGTGGAACATATCCGTTGTATCTGTATAACAGATGTTCCATAACGGTCAACAAACTCTTGATGGCGTCGATAAAATATTCGAAGGTATATTTCAACTTCACCACTTGGAACTATCGTATCAATAGCTTCCTTATTAGCATCAACCCTCTATCAAGGAAATGCATGCTCTGGAATATCGTATCTACTGGGAGATATACATGTATACTCCATATGCATGTGCTGCTTGCATGTTGCTACATAAACATAAAAAGTTCACAATCGGGAAGCGAAAATAATCCCTTTGTCGTGATGTTTTGTTATCAACCGACCCCCATTGTCAATTTAATAGATGTAAGTTAAGACATGAGACATACTTTACTGTATCTGTCGTATCATTTATTTCAATCTCGATGTGACAAATTCGTTCAACATAGTCACCAAACTTTGAATTATTTAGTGAGAGGACATCATATACTAAGTATAAAGCGAACGTGAAGTTACATGATATTACTACCTTCTTTTCATTCTTCCTAAGAAGCTCCTGTATAAGGTCAGCTTCATGTGTATAAAGGAGCTATTCGAAAATAAGAGGAGCACAGTTGGTTTCTATGGGAATGCCGATTGTTTGCTGAACAAAACATGTCCTCTATACGTAAAAATATGTTGTCAATCAAGAAATAAAGCGTCTTGTTACTGTCAGGTTCAGAGAATATTTTGTTTGAGTCAGAGTGATTTTTTACAAAGTCCGTTTATCATTCCCTAAAACGAGATACGTGTATCTACGTTGGTTTTTTTTAAATGAAATTCAGAAAAGTGCTTCGGGCATATAAAATTCATAAAGTGTCATTTTCATTTCATGGATAATTTGATGTTAAAGTCAGAAGAAGAACGTTTGTCTGATGTGTTGAAAAGAAGTGAGAAACTTTTATATTTAAATTACGCAAACGCTATTTGTGTCATGTTTTAACCTGTTTAATACCTAAATTCGCATTCACAAACTCAATACACGTAGCTTTATGCAAATATACTTCCCTTGCAAAACTTGATCTTCGTAACTTGATTCTAAAACAATCCTAATGTTCACTTTTGAGATTTTTCTTTTAATTCCGAACCACTTAGGTAAATCATGTCCAGCTGCAAAAATTATTACCAAATCATCGCAATTAACTCTCTGCGATAAGGCAATATGACAACCTGTGATATATTATTGAATAGAAAACGAGTATGGGAGACTAACTGCTCTTGCATGAGGTTTACACATTAATTTTCCAAAATTTGGTGTTTGATTCAATTAAAACAAAACTGCTTGCTTTATAGGCGGAACAGTTGCTATAACGGTCCATGAAAAATTGAGCAACGGACACTTGAAAGAAATTCATGTCGCAAGTGGTGATGAATGTGGTGGAAATTCACTAAATCAAAGTCTATTTCAGAAATGATTCGCAATTTTGGTGGGCCATTTATTAAAGAAATTGAGAAAAACTACCCAAAAGTGTACTTCGATGTCCATAGAGAATTTGAAGCTGCTAAGAAAGCCTTCGATCTGAATTCAGATGAAATGTCGATGAGTTTGCCAACAATCTTTATCGAAGCTTTATGCAAAGCAATGAATTTAGAAAGTTTACAACAAATATTAAATCAAGGTCCACATAGAGGCGGATTAAGATTATCTGCTGGAAACTTTCTTCATATAAGTTCTGACTTAGTAAAGGATCGAGCGACTTTTGACCCAACGGCTAACAGAATCCAACAATTAGTCTCGACAGTTATATCAAGCACAAATAATGCTAATATAACTAAAATTCTTCTAGTTGGTGGACTAGCAGAATCAAAGAATATGCAGGATTTTTTTCGTACAACATTTCCTCTTCAGACTGTGATCATTCCGAGAGAAACAGATATATGTGTAGTCAAAGGAGCGGTTATGTTTGGACATACACCAACGCGGATTTCACATCGCGTTTCTAGGTATACTTATGGATCAAACATATCGCCTATGTTTGTCGAATCAGTCCAAGATGAAAAAAGAAAAAGAGTTATAGATGGAGCAGAAAGGTGTGACGGTTTATTTGACATATATTTCAAAATAGGAACTGTTATAGAAACTGATACAAATGTCAAGCGAACATATGAAACCGTTGGAAAATTTCAGAAGACACTTGATTTGTCCTTGTTTGCTTCAACAAAGGAAAACCCGACTTATACAAATGAAGAAGGTTGAACTAAAATAGGAGATTATGCTTTGAATCTGCCTAATCCGTCAGAGGAACGAAAACCAATAGAAGTGAATATTGTATTCGGAAACACTAAGATAAAGGTAAATGCGCATGATCCATCTGGAAAACTATGTGACATATCTTTTCACTACCATGATAGTATTCCATAAATATCCGAGCAAATATTCAAATATATCTATGCGTCTATGTGACAGCAATAGTTTTTTGAAACAGTGTACAGAATTATATAACTAAAAATTAAGTAGCAAGAAAATTTATCAACGTATTTCAAAACTATTGCGTCGTCATGAACTACGTCGTTAAGGGAATACTATGTCTCAGTGGCGCAATATCATTGTTGACACAGGTTTATTCGAGAGTTAACTGGCCGTTCTACAAAAACTGGGCCACAGTATATGCGAAAGAGTCAGGGTTCACAAGCAGCAAATCCGACGACCGTAGGAAATTCAACTTTTTCTTGTTTTTATGTGCCCAGTCCCTATAGAGAAGTAGAGAAAGGAAGTTTAGAAAAAACAATTATTACAATATTTGACGCCAAGTTCAATAGCAAGTAAAAAGTAAAATAGCAAAAAATACCAAACCCCGAGGAAAATTCAAAACGGAAAGTCAATAATCAAATGGCAAAATCAAAAGCTCAAGCACATCAAACGAATGGATAACAACTGTTATATTCCTGAATTGGTACAGGCATTTCCTTCTGTCGAAAATGGTAGATTAAACCTGGTTTTATAGCTATCTAAACCTCTCACTTGTATGACAGTCGCATACAATTCCATTATATTGACAACAATGTGTGAACCAAACAAACAGACATAAAATGGAAAAAAAATGTTAAATGGGGGTACAGCGGTCAACATTGTGTTATAATCTTAATCACTATAAAAACAAACAAATATGTCAACAAAGAAAAACAAAAAGGCATGTAGACAAAGCACATCAGCAAAAACGAAAGACATGAATACAAAAAACCCTCTGTGTAAATAATGGCGTTACGTCATGGAGACATGGTCTCCCCTTACCGACGTTGTTTATTAAAACGTAATAGATTTTTTTCTTCCAACATTTTTATACATGACCTCCCCCGTTTCTATTGAAGTTATCATGACAAAATTTGGACCATCTATAGACCTCATTATGAAGTATTACCAGATGACCATGTTTAGGATTTGATCATCCCCTAATAAGTTATCTTCCTCTTATTGCTTTTTTCGACATGGCCTCCTCGTTGTTTTTGAAGATATTGTGACCTGATTTGGACAATAGGTAGGATTTTAACATTCCCTTTTAGAGTTATATCCCCTTGAAACAATTTTTTTATTTGCATATATCTTTAAAATTGTTGCAGATAGCATAGATCTGAAAATTACAACATTTACAGGAACAGATGACAACATGTACAGAAACAGATGGCATAATAAGAGTTATTTTCCTTGAAATATTATACACAATTTTTGAAAAATTATGTTTCGAGATCCGGGAGTCGTACAGATATGGGACCTTCACCTGTAATCTTTAGTTTTTGCGACCTTTCTTTTATATTGAAGGTCAATGAACATGTAGTACAAAAAACAAATTATGATTGAATTTCCAGCTTAAATGTTAAGAAAACAATATGAGGTAGCTGTATACACACGCGAATAAAATTTTCCTCTCAAAAAGCTCTACAGGAAGTCTAGATAAGGCATCTGCGTCGGTATTCTGCTTTCCAGGCCAGTTATTGATATAGAAATCAAAAGCTGATAAAGCTGCTATCCACCTATGCCCTGTTGCATCTAACTTGGCTGAAGATAAAACGTAGGTCAGCGGGTTGTTGTCTGTAAGTACAATACATTTGGCTATATATAGGTAATCGGTGAATTTGTCGCAGATGGCCCATCGAAACGCTAAAAATTCCCGTTCGTGTACAGGATAGTTCCTCTCGGACTTAGAAAGACAACGGCTGGCGTAGGCGATGACACGCTTTTGACCTTCTTGTAACTGGTATAGAACTGAACCAAATCTAGTTTGGCAAGCATCCGTGTCTAGTTCAAATGGATCTGTAGTTTGGAAATCCTAATACAGGTGGGTTAGATAAATGGTGTCCAAGTACCTGGAATAAGTTTTCGTGTTCTTTATCCCAGTGCCATGGTTTCACTTCTACCGATGTCTTCTTGCGTCCTTTTTTCCCCCTTTCCATTCTTGTTGGACGTAGATGGCATTAAATTTGTCAATAGTCTGGCTTTCTTGGAGAAATCTCTCAGGAATTTTCTATAATACCCCACAAAACCTCAGAAAAGTCTCACTTCCTCTGGATTTGTAGGTCTTGGCCAGTTCATCACCTTGTCTATCTTCTCTAAATCCGTTTCAATGCCTTTAGCTGACACAATATGGCCTATAAACTTCCCTCGTTGTTGGAATAAGGAACATTTTTTGATAATAGCTTAGTCCAACTTCTCTTAACTGCTGAAATACTCTCTCAAGTCTATCGAAGTGCTCGTCTATGGTCTTGGAAAAGATAATTAGATCGTCCAGGCAGATGAAGCAAATCATGTTGTGAAGATCTCCCAAGCATTCCTCCATTATTCGTTGGTATGTTGCAGGGGAGTTTGCCAATCCGAATGGTAATCTGTTATATTCAAAGAAATCTAGCGGTCCAACAGTAAATGCTCTTTTTGCTCCTCTTATACTTCCACCTGATGGTACCCACTATTCATGTCTAACACTGTATAAAATGTGTTCCCTCCTAAAGAATCAATCATCTCCTCTATGCGTGGCAATGCGTATGAATCTTTAATGGTGATATCATTCAGCTGACGACAATCAAAGCACATTCTTAAGCTGCCATCCTTCGTAGCAATACACAGTTAGGAAAAAAACTTAAAACTGACACTCATAATTTTTAACCACCCTCTTTTCCTTGCTTTTTAACAAATAAGGCTTAATAGATATAAGAAGATGTGGTATGAGTGCCAATGAGAACTCTCCATCCAAGTCACAATTTGTAAAAGTAAACCATTATAGGTCAAAGTACGGCCTTCAACACGGAGCCTTGGCTCACACCGAACAGCAAGCTATAAAGGGCCCCAAAAAATGACTAGTGTAAAACCATTCAAACAGGAAAACCAACGGGCTAATCTATATGAAAAACGAGAAACGAGAAATACTTATGAACCACATCAACAAACGACAACTACTGAACATCAGGTTCCTGACTTAGGACAGGCGTAAACAAATGCAGCGGGTTTAAAGTTTATATTATGTAGGTGCATATGAATGGAAAAAGCATCTTCCATAGATTTGATTTCCAATAGTTAAAATGATAAAATATAATCTCCATTTGGTGTAACCATGGCAACAATCTGCATTTATTTAATACAAAATATTGCAAAAAAGGGGTGAAAATGTCACAATAGTCCCCAAAAATTTGGTCAAAAGAAGAATTTCAATCCATTAGAGTGATAACTTTACTGAAACCATTGACATTTATCTATCCAGAGGTAATAAAAAATGATTTGCATTTCACCTCATATTTCCATAAAATTGAATTGAAAAGTTCGAAGGTCAAATATTTGTTGAAAAACACTACCATTATTTCTGGACCTATGGGCGGGACGGATGTGAAAATACGGACTCTCAATAGATAAATGGCCTATAAAACATGCAAAAAACAATCTTGATGTTCATATTAACCCACTTTGAAGGCTATATTATTTAGCCATGGCGTTGTCAGTTTATTTTCGACTTATGAGTTTGAATGTCCCTTTGGTATCTTTCGCCTCTCTTTTATTCTTCAGCTATCTAAAAATCTATTTTATAGCACAAAAACTTATATTAAAAAAAAATTCACAAGGCCAAAATGCGAAACTTAACTCCTCAATGGTCGATTTTCCATTAAATCAATTCGGTGTTTAACTGCTGATGTGTGACCAACGTCGGTATCGCCTTTTCAAGAGATGTCCTTAATAGAAAATGAAAGGATATGGAGTAAATGTACATCGGACAAAATCGCACACAATACATAGAAAACATAGAAAATTAAATCTGTTTATCAAATCTTTTCCTCTATCGATTTCATCATCCTCAAATACATCAGTTACTAAGTAGTAGCTTTACAAATCTGAAAAATCGGGTACGTCGGTTTTTCTCGGTTGGTGGTCAATCCTCAATACTGACTGGCTGTAACTCACAAATAATAAATCTTGGTGCAACTGTTACTATTCTAGTGGTTATATTCGATATGCGTACAGGTATAGGTTCTTTACGTTGTCTGTTGTAATTGACTATAGCTGCCACAATGTCGAGATCTGTTGAAAGTGTTGATTTTTCCTGTAGCATGAAGTAATGCGCAATCTGGTGGCTAATCTAATTCTTATCCATGTATCTTTTTGTGACTACATCAAAATTCGGCTGTACTGCTATTGGTTTCATCTATGCTGATTTAACTATGGCTAATTTGTTGTGTTGTTTTCCAATTCTTTGTTCCTTAATGTGAGGCATCTAAATGCTAGGTACCATGGGGTAGAAAGATTTGCATCCTGTAGATAATTTGCCCCAATTGCTTTCCTGGTATCCTCCATAACTGCACTTAAGATGTTAGTTCTTATAAGCAAGGGTGTAGTAGCATTATAATCGCTGTCTGGATCTACGAGAAATAATCCTGGATATGTTTTTATGTAAGGTGATGTAATTCCTTCCAGTTGAAGTTCTCCTCTACACATCCTAAATACGTCTGCACATTCAATCTTTAATAGTCCTTAGAGTTGTTCTAATTGCATTGCTGAGCAGTGTTTGTTGTAGAATGCCTCACTCATCGTAGATGCAGGTGATCCAGTACCCAACAATCAATGTGCTTTCATTCCATTCAAGTAAACTTTTACCACATTTGCCGCTCCTGTTAACCGTTATTACTTTGTAGTCAAGCTTGCACTTATTTGAGTTCCTCAAGGTAACTTGTTGAAAATTCAAAGCATGCTGAACCTACCGTCAATTGTCCAATCTGACTCAGCATCCTACGGAAATATGACCTTGTTGTCCGCATCTCAAGCATACAGTATCTCCTATATCTCTTTTCTCCTGACTTTTCTGTCATTTGGGCGATGACCTATAATTTTAGTTGGCATCGGATTCTTGGTGAGATTTGATGTTCTAGTTTCTTTTTCCTGTAATTGTGCAGTCAGTTTCTGAACCATAGCCTTCAGTTCTGTTGTTTAATCTGATGAGATATTCTCCATGTCTGGTGAAGATGTGCTGCCTTTTTCGCGGTATATTGATGGTGTTGTTCTTCTATTTCTCTCATGGCTATCAAACGTTGGTTGAATTCTTTGATGCGGTCAAACTTGTGTGTGGAAACCTTACGCAATTCTGCTCGAAAACCTTTCCAAAGCATGGCTCTAAGCATGTCATCTGTATCTTGTTCGTAAATTTTTCCTCGTTGTCGTTCTTTATTCGGAATATCCTCTAGTCTACAACCCCATGATGATACATCCTCAACATCTCTTTGACATGCTGTGTAAAACTGTGCAAGAAGAACTTCTTTTACGTCTACAGATCCAATGATGCTATCCATTCTGTCGATGACATCATCAACTGTTGTTTCAACTCCTAACGCATAACAATTCGACTAGCTCCTCCATAAAAAAAAAAGTCTAATGGCTTGGGCTATCATCTCAGGTCGGTAATAAGACATGCTACTTGGCATCTCCAAAGATCGTATGAAACATCATCTCCTTTGTTATCTCCGGAAAAGGTAGATAACCTCGGTATATATGGCATATATAATACATCGTCCATCTTTGAGGTGGAAAACTCCTTCATCCAATTCTTAAACGCATCAGTTGTATCGGCATTCGGTTTTCTTTCATTAAAAGCCCTAACAATGTTCTGTATATCCTGTTCCGTCAATTCCTCAGACATGATGCTTACCTGAATACTCACCTAAACGAAAAAAGTTTTCTGCAAGACAAACTAGAGGCTCTCAAGAGCCTGTGTCGCTCACCATATTCTACTTTGGTTTTGGAAATCATGTATAAATAGATTCAAATCATAACAGATACCCTAATAATGATTGAGACCAAATTTGGTTTAATATTGGCCCCGTAAAAAGTAAAGTCACCAAAAATATCGAACTCCGTATTGTCCATAGGGTCCTATGTTAAACTGAGTCCATGCTGGTGGCCATCTTGGATGATGGATCGCCTTTAAATTACAACACTTGGTCAGCACCTCATAAGGAACATGCATGCCTATTTAATTCCATTCCATTAAGTGGTTCTCTAAAAGAAGACATTTGTATGTATTTCCCATAGGGTCCTATGTTAAACTATGTCCCCCTCTGGTGGCCATCTTGGGTGATAGATCGGCTTCAAAGTAACAAAACTTGGTCAGCACCTCATAAGAAACATTCATGCCATGCTTGGTTTCATTCCATTTAGTGGTTCTCTAAAAGAAGTATTTTGTATGTATTTCCCAAAGGGTCCTTTGTTAAACAAAATCCCTCTCTGGCGGCCATTTTTGATGATGGATTGCCTTCAAAGTAACAACACTTGATCAGCACCTCATAAGAAACATTCATGCCATGTTGGGTTTCATTCTATTTAGCGGTTCTCTAAAAGAAGACATTTGTATGTATTGTCCGTAGGGTCCTATGTTAAACGAAATCCCCCGCTGGCGGCCATCTTGGATGATGGATCGCCTACAAAGTTACAACACTTGGTCAGCACCTCATAAAGAACATACATATCTATTTTATTTCATTCCATTTAGTGGTTCTCTAAAAGAAGACATTAATTTTTTATGTATTTCCCATAGGGTCCTATGTTAAACTATGTCCCCCTCTGGCGGCCATCTTGAATGATGGATCGGCTTCAAAGTAACAACACTTGGTCAACACGTCATAAGGAACATTCATGTCATGTTTGGTTTCATTCCATTTAGTGGTTCTCTAAAAGAAGACATTTGTATGTATTGTCCATAGGGTCATATGTTAAACGAAATCCCCCGCTGGCGGCCATCTTGGATGATGAATCGGCTTCAAAGTAAAAACACTTGGCCAGCACCGCATAAGAAACATTCATGCCATGTTTGGTTTCATTTCATTCAGTGGTTCTCTAAAAGAAGACATTTGTATGTATTTCCTATAGGGTCCTATGTTAAACAAAGTCCCTCTCTGGTGGCCATCTTGGATGATGGATCGGCTTCAAAATAACAACACTTGGTCAGCACCTCATAAGAAACATTCATGCCATGTTTGGTTTCATTCCATTCAGTGGTTCTCTGAAAGAAGACATTTGTATGTATTTCCTTAGGGTCCTATGTTAAACGATGTTCCCCTCTGACGGCCATCTTGGATGATGGATCGGCTTCAAAGTAACAACACTTGGTCAACACTTCATAAGGAACATTCATGCCATGTTTTATTTCATTCCATTTAGTGGTTCTCTAAATGAAGACATTTGTATGTATTGTCCATAGGGTCCTATGTTAAACAAAGTCCCCAATGGCAGCCATCTTGAATGATGGATCGGCTTCAAAGTAACAACACTTGATCAGCACCTCATAAGGAACATTCGTGCCATGTTTGGTTTTATTCCATTCACTGGTTCTCTAAAAGAAGACATTTGTATGTATTGTCTATAGGGTACTATGTTAATTAAAGTCCCCGCTGGCGGCCATCTTGGATGATGGATCGCCTACAAAGTTACAACACTTGGTCAGCACCTCATAAGGAACATTCATGCCATTTTTGTAAACAAAGATCAAAACTGACCAGCCATTTAATCAAATTTCTCTCTGTCTAATTAATCACAAGACAACCAATGACCAATAATATAAGACCTAATCACCAGTTGATTGTTAAAAATCACCTACCACTAGATAATACTATGAATCGTCTGTAAGAGATATTCGTAATAAGTGCATATAGTATAATCAACGCAACCAGTAGAAATGGCAGAAAATCCACTCTACCACATACATATATATACATGTGTGGGTGTGTGTTTATATATTCTATATATAAATTGTCTTGTCCTTCTGAAGGCAAAATGTAAATAAAACACTGAAATAGCCAATAAGGTCTGTAATATATATTGTTGATACAAGAATTCATCTTCATATAATCACAAAGATAATGCACTGTAAAATTCCGACATGTTTCAATTGTATTATTAAAGAAATATGAAAGACTTTACCAATAGCCCTATATATAACGCTTTTGTGCGAGGCAGATGCATATAAAAGTCTTTGTTCATTTAAATAGTCAAAAGATATTATACATGTGGGCTGCTACCACTCGCTCTCCTTTTCTGTAATAAGGGATACTGTGTCCGACCAAGACCATTACGATATTATACATGTACATATATCTATACATTATGTGAAATATAGTTTTGACAATATTGTTATCTAGTCTGAACCTCAGGTGTAATATGTACTCGGCCATGTGTTGATACGATGTTGTTAAAGGACAATGTTTTCATGCGATTGAAAATAGATATCTACAATACGCGGTTTACCATTTTCAGTATAGAGATTATACATATATAGATGGATAAAAAATTAAGAATAGAAAATACACGAAAATACAACATTTGAAAAGTAAGTTACAAAACATTAACCGATAATTTTTTCTGTATGCATACGCTTTTTGTATCAGTTTTTATTAGAGCTTAGACGTTACTTTTAAACAGTTTCTCTAGAAGTTACCCGTTTAAAAGTTTGGCGATACGTGTTAAAAGTAGATTGAAAAGATTATGAAATTAAAGTATTGCAAATTTAATTCGTTTAATAGTCTACATGAAGCACTGTCATATGATTACACTATATATAAATAAACATGTTAACTTATCCAGCTTTGATAAGTGTTTGGTATTAATATCAATTTTCACTTCTTCGTACTATAAACATCAAAATTATGTATTTTGTAAAAATATTTCCTTTCTCCATTTGAACTGTACACGTATTTCTAACAACAAAATTATTTTCATTTACCTGAGTTTAAAGTAATTGCAAATGGCTGATATTTTTGTTCAAGCATATTGTTTTTCTTAAATTGTTTCACATTTAACAGCGGTATAACATGTTACTTTAATTATTCTTCCCTCAGTTTATTTATTTTGTATTTACATTGTATCATAGATCAAATTTATTTGTTCAGTGTATGTTCACTGGTGTTAATATGTCTTTTGATTGAGTTAGGCAATTTCAATTGATATTTTATAGTGTGTCTTTCTATGTTGTGATGTTACACTATTGTTTCAGATAAGGGTGAAGGTTTGGTACCATTAAAACGTTTAAACCAGCTGCAATTGTCTGCACCTGTCCTAAGTCAGGAATCTGATGTTCAGTAGTTGTCGTTTGTTGATGTGGTTCATAAGTGTTTCTCGTTTCTCGTTTTTTATATAGATAAGACCGTTGGTTTTCCCGTTTGAATGGTTTTACACTAGTAATTTTTGGGGCCCTTTATAGCTTGCTGTTCGGTGTGAGCCAAGGCTCCGTGTTGAAGACCGTACTTGGTTTACTTTTATAAATTTTGACTTGGATGGAGAGTTGTCTCATTGGCACTCATACTACATCGTCTTATATCTAACACTATCATTGGCATATTAAAATTATGACGGGTGCCACATGTGGAGCAGGATCTGCTTACCCTTCCGGAGCACCTGAGATCACCCCAGTTTTTGTCGGGGTTCGTGTCTGTTATTTTTTTTTTTTTTAGCAATGGCGTGGTCAGTTTATTTTCGACTTATGAGTTTGAATGTGTCTCTGGTATCTTTCGCCTCTCTTTTAAATCAGTAGGTCATAATGTACTTAATTTTACATGACAACGAATCATCCGCCTGCATGTTGTATCTTATATCTTCAGCGGAATTCAACAAAAAGCTGGTATGTATTATTTGTATACTTTGAATTAGAGTTCAATAATGTTAATTGTACAGTCTAATTAACTGAAAATGTACAGCTGTACCCTGTTTGCATGCCTATTAACCTTATTTTTATATTGATAGGAAAAATCACAATAATTATATCAATCGAATATGAGCCGTTTTTCAATATCCGGAACTGGATATTATATCATTAAACAAGAGATATTCAGCGGTAAAAGTCAACATGACAGCAACCAAACGACACAAAATATGACATTAACACTACCCTATATGGTTTTCTACGATAACTAAGTGTCTATACAACATGCCAAGCTTAAAACCGCCCCTCGTCTATTTTATTTATAACAATCCTTTCTTAAATTGGCCGTTTATACATTTTTAAATCATAAAGAAACTAAGGTTTCAACTCCTCAGGCAAAGTTGACCTTAGATGGATTTGGCTATTTTTTATGTTCTTTTTGGTCATATAGTTCTTCAAAAAGAGGGACGAAAAATACCAGAGGGACAGTCAAACTCATAGTGCGAAAACAGACTGACAACGCAATGGCCAAAAATAAAAAGACAAACAGACAAATAATAGTACAGATGACACAACATAGAAAACTAAAGACTAAGCAACACGAACCCCACCAAAAACTATGGGTGATCTCAGGTGCTCCGGAAGGGTAAGCAGATCCTGCTCCACATGTGGCACCCGTCGTGTTGCTTATGTTATTACAAATCCGGTAAATAGTCTAATTCGGTAGGTCAAATTCGTGAAAAGGGAAGGGTATTGTATTTACGACATAAGGAACATATCCGCTATCATCTTTGAAACGGTTATTCCATAACGGTCAACCAACTCGTGATGGCGTCTGTAAAATTTACGAAGGGATGATTTCAACTTCACCATTTGGAGCTCTTGGTTTCATAGCTTCTTTATAAGCAGCAATCCTCTATCAAGGAAATCATGATAGGAAATACAAGCCCGGGAATATCGTATCAATTGGGAGATATATACTCCGTATGCAGGCGCTGCTGGAATGTTGCTACAGAGAAATGGAAAGTTCACAATTGGGAAGCTGAAATCATCTCTTTTGTCGTAAAGTTTTGTTTTCAACCGACCCTCATTGTCAATTTCTAGATGTAAGTCAAGATATGAGGCAGACTTAACTGTATATGTAGTATCCTTTATCTCTAGTTCGATGGGATAGATTCGTTCAACATAGTCACCAAATTTTGTATTATTTAGTGAGAGAACATCATCTATATAGCGGAACGTAAAGTTAAAGGATATTGCTAACTTCTTATCTTTCTTCCTAAGAAGATCCTGTATGAAGTCAGCCTCATAATAATAAAGAAACAAGTCGGCAAGAAGAGGGGCACAATTGGTTCCCATTGGAATTCCGACAGTCTGTTGAAAAACACGTCCTCCAAACGTAACAAATATGTTGTCAATCAAGAAATCAAGCATCTTGATAATGTTTGAATCAGAGTGATTCTTTACAAAGTAGGATTTATTCCTCCCCAAGACAAGATACTACAGATACAGTTAAGTCCGCCTCATATCTTGACTTACATCTACGTTCGCCATTCTTTTTAATGAAACAAAGTAATACCAACTCTTTCAATTTGTCTTTTAGTTTGGAATAGAGAATACTTGTGTAAAGTGTAGAAAAGTTAAATGTTTTAATACTATTGCAAGATGAGAGAGTCTTAGATTGTATGTACTCTAAAAGATCTTTGGAATTTTTTAGTATCCACATCTGAATCACGCCACCTCTAGAATATGCAGTTTCACAATAACTTTGGAGCCCGGCTTTGATTGCTGATAAAATAGATGTTAATAATTTAGAAAGAGGTTTCATGGAGCACTTGGAAGACCTAGCAATATACCTTTGTTTGTAAGGACACTTACGAAGTTTAGGTATCCAATACAGTGATGGAAGATCCAGTTCTTCATCTTTGGTTGAAATTCCAAAGGAACATAGAACAGACCTATGATTATCCAGGATTTCCTCTTTGGTAAGTGTCGTGAGGGTATATGTTGAGTTTCCAAGTGAATTGTCAATACCTAATTCATTTATCAAGCAGTTTATGTAATGATATTTACACACAAAAACGATGTTGTTTGGGGCTTTATCTGCGGGGACAACAACGTATTTGTCGTGGAGGTAGGAAAATTGTTTTGCAACATTTGGGTCTTTAAAAATTGACGTAGCGTGAGTATTGATAGATAAAATTGAGAATGGAAATGAGGAATATGTCAAAGAGACAACCCCACCAAAGAGCAGACAACAGCCGAAGGCCACCAATGGGTCTCCAACGCAGCGAGAAAATCCCGCACCCGGAGGTGGTCCTCAGCTGGCCCCTAAATAAAATTGTGCACTAGTTCAGTGAAAAATGGACGTCACTCTAAACTCCTAAACATATAAATGAACTAAAATTAAAAAACATACAAGACTAAAAAATGCCAGAGGCTCCTGGCTTGGGATAAGCGCAAAAATGCGGCAGGGTTAAAGATGTTTTGTGAGATCTCAACCCTCCCCCTATACCTCTAGCCAATGTAGAATAAAGAAAAACATAGCAATACGCACAGTAAAACTCAGTTTAAAAGAAGTCCGAGTCCGATGTCAGAATAGGTAACAAAAGAAACTAAGTAAAATGACAATGATACATACATTAACAAAGGACTACTAGCAGTAACTGACATGCCAGCTCCAGACCACAATTAAACTGATTGAAAGATTATGTCTTCATTATATGAAAATCAAGTACAATCCCTCCCGTTAGGGGTTTAGTATCATACAATCATAAAATATATGAGAAGAACATAACCCGTATCATGCCAACAACTGGTTTTAGAATAATAGTGTTTATTTCCGATGCAAAGACCCTATGAGTGAATCAATGTTAATACCAAAATATGCAATCCTTAATGACCTGACAACAGTATCGTAACTATATCCTTTCCGAATAAGTCTATTTAAAGGTTTGGTTAGCTTTTGAGGTGAATGCCAACATTTTTGTGCTTTGTAAAGAATATTACCATAAAATATTGGATGTGAAATACCTGAACGTTTAAGATGTATACATGTTGATTTATATTTACGAATGATGTCCTTGTACCGATGATAAAATTTAGTAAATGTTTTGACTAGTTTGTGATATCGAAAACCCTGGTGTAATAATTTTTCAGTAATACAGAGACTTCTTTCGTTGAAATCAAATACGTTGTTACAAACACGAGCGAATCGAACAAGTTGAGATATATAAACACCATAAGATGGTGACAAGGGAACGTCACTATCTAAAAATGGATAATTAACAATAGGGAATGAAAAATCATCTCTTTTATCATAAATTTTGGTATTAAGCTTCCCGTCAAAGATATAGATATCAAGATCCAGGAAAGGGCAGTGTTTATTGTTAGTATTAGCTTTATTTAAAGTCAGTTCGACAGGATAAATCTCTTTAGTGTAAATACTGAAGTCGTCATTATTGAGAGCCAATATATCATCTAAATATCTAAAAGTGTTATTAAATTTTTGAATCAGATGTTGTTTCGATGGGTCTTTGATGATTTTAGTCATAAACAGTAACTCATAACAATACAGAAACAGGTCCGCAATAAGTGGTACACAGTTAGTCCCCATGGGAATTCCGATAACCTGACGATATACGGAATCTCCTTAGCGAACAAAAATGTTATATAGTAAAAATTCAGGGGCCGTTATAGTATCAAAGCAGGTCCAATTGACATAGTTCTTTTGTTTGTTGTTACTAAAAGATGATCTAAAATAGTTTGAACATATATATTCGCATTCCGACTTTTTAAATGCCCATTTAATCAGGTGTGTGAATTCTTTTTTAATGAGATTATGAGGCAAAGTGGCATATAGGGTAGAAAAATCAAAACTTTGAACAGATTCGAAATCACCAATATAACCATGCAATTTATCAAGTAGTTCCAACGAATTTTTGACACTCCAAAAATAATTAATTCCACTATTTTCAAAAGCCTTATTTGAACAATTTATTACCAGGGTTTTGATTGTACCAAGTGTACGAGTAAGTAGAATAGATAGTTTAGTAGTGGAACAATGGCTTGAAGACGAAATAAATCTATATTTGTAAGGAGTTTTGTGCAGCTTCGGAAGCCAGTACATAATTGGAACTTTCATTGTATTTGGTTCTGCTTGTAAAGAGGTAGCTAAAAGTTTATGTTTGTTACAGATTTCATTTTCCTAAAATGGAGTCGGTTGGAATGTTGGTGAATTCGTGATTTCCTTTTGTAGAACCTCAATGTAAAATTTACGTCAAACAAGATTGATATTGTTAGCAGCTTTATCAGCCGGGACAAAAACAAATTCCTTGGCGAGTTCTTTTAGCTTATGTTTGATACGAGAAACTGGGCTATTATATGGTTGTTGTTAGGAGTAAAATGATCTTTAAAATGTTGAATACGTATATCAACTATGTTCATTACCGAATTAAAAAAAGAATCTAATGATTCCTTGTCAGCTTTTTCTCGTTTTATCCATTTAGAGCAGTAAGTACAGACCCAGTTAGTTTCTTAATTCGGATTTGTATCAACAACCTCACAGCCTTAATCCATTCGGAAAGAGTATCTACGTCTTCTTTCTCGCGTTTAGCCCATTGCCTGGCATAATCCTCGACTGAATCCATCAGTATTTTGAAGTTGTATTTCCAATTGATGGATTTAGGTTCACGATCTTTCGGACCTTTGGATAACAAATTTCGCAGGGAAGTGTCATTGACAATGTTGAGGTCTCCGGTAATAACGTGGCCAGCCGGATTATATGTGAATTGGGAACTAGCACAGGTGCAATCAGGAGGTTTAGACTTGAAGTCGTCAATGTTGAGATCCTGCAAAACGTGTTTGTAATTGAAAATTTTAGTTGCAATTGGTTTGGTATAGGTATAAGAAATTATTGGTACAGACTGATCTTTAAAATAAGGAGGTATTTCGACTGAACTAATTTATGATGAAGGATATTGTCTAAGTTGACGCCATCGAGGCCTTTGTTGGCAAAGGAAAGTTTAAGAAAAGATCTTTTCTCTTTTTCATCTTTTGCAATGCGAACTGGTTTGAAAAGTCTGTGACTTGCAATATCCGAAATGATAGCTGTAAATTTGTATTGGTTTGAATGAGGGTTTGTAACAGTGGTTTCCAAACATAAATTGAACAGAGAATGAAGTTTTGAAAGGGTTAATGAATAAAATTTCGCGCGAATGTGATGAATACCTAACGGCTTTTGTATAAATGGCAGCAAGTCATTAATAGAGACATCATGCAAAGTAGGTGGTGTATAATGACGATGACCACGACTGCGTCTACGTCGAGGAGTAGAGTTGAAAATATTGAATACCTATACCATCAATTTTGTCATTGCAACCATATGGTGTCGCAGTTCCCATTGTCGAATCCAGTAGTCCTCTTTTTGTCTACGGAGAGGCGTTGCAAGTTGAGGATTGTTAGTCTTGTGGTATATTTTTTCGATAATACGAACTTCAACTGTTTCGGTTCTTATACATCCTTGGCTTTCAAATTTTCGGGTTTGAGCGTTCATGATGACGGTAAATCCAGAAAAGTGCTTCGGACGCATGAATTTTAAAACGTGTTGTTTTCATTTTTTGTCTAAAAATTTTATACATTTTAAATGAGAATATCAATCTCCAATCAACATTAGTGCTCCAAATACCAAAAACATTACGATGTGACAAATAACAACCACGGACGAGATATATGACTTGGACTGGCACATTAAAATGAGTTGATAGGTATATCAACTTTTACAGATCTGTATAGCTATCTGACCATTTTATAAAATGCATAGATTATACGATCTAACCACAGCACAATTATATCCACGTATATATTACGTCTATATGAACACTGATTTTAGCTCTTGGTGTGTAAACACAGCTTTTATAACTTATTTCCTTACCTACGTGAACTATGAAAAAACATTAGAGATTCTGACAATTACTTTCATGATCATTATCCTATTATATACTTTGGTGTTATTCTAAATCAATTTTTAAATATCTCTACTTAAAATGAAAAAGCAAGAAATTTAGATATAAACCACTGATGTCGCATGTTCAAAACTAATCCAAATATTTTTTTTTATCACTGAACCACTTTGTGTTGGTACATGCTTACTAGACTGAGACAAATTTACAATGCCATACTTTCTTTTCAATTATTTCGAAATGATAGAAAGAGGCGGATGATACAGTGAGGACATTCAAAACTAAAATATCAAACAGAAACGGACACGGGCATGGCAAAATAGAGACAAAAATATTATTAATGAGAAATACGAATCCCCAAAAATACTGGGGTAATCTCAGGTGATCCGGATTGGTAAGCAGATCCTGCTCAATTATTATCCCCCGTTATGTTACTCATGGTTTGTACACATTTGGCGATAAGCCTCATTCAGTGGTATCATTATCGATGAAAATAGCACGGAATTGTAGTGACCGTGACACTTATAGAACATATCTGTCGTCATCTGCAAAATAGATATTCCATAACGGTTAACCAACTCGTGATGGTGTCCGTAAAACTTTCGCAAGGTTAACTTCAACTATATCGTGTTGAACTCTTGTAAGCAGCAACCCTCAACCAAATGAATCATGATAGGAAAGGCAAACTCATGAATATCGTATCAACTGGGAGATATAAACTCAATATGCAGGCGCTGCTGGAATGATGCTCAATAGAAATTGAAAGTTCCCAATTTGGAAGCTTAAATCATTTTTTAGTCGTAGCGTTTTTATTCTCAACCGACCCTCATTGTTAATATCTAGACATGAGTCAAGATATGAGGCAGGTTTAGCTGTATTTGTTCTACGTTGGTATTCTTCTAGAAACGTTAAGGGTCTTCTTTTGGTAATTTCTATAAAAAATTTTTTAATTAATCATTAGTATAATCTCTAACTTAAAGGGGAATTTTAAATACCTAAACCCTAAATACAAGGGTTTACATTAAACCAACTTGCAAACTTTGGAACCAGGTTTAATCCACCATCGTATGAGAAGAATTGATTAGGAAAGTCACTTAATTCGGTTAGTAAAAACAAAGCTGAGAGGCCAATACTACAACATTCGAGCAGAACATTTATGCGTAGAAATTATTTTGTCCGAGGAAACATTTGAAACAACCGAAAAATAAATAAAAAAAAATGATCATGATTAAAGCGGTTTGGATTCGATTTATACTATTACTTAAAACTCGCGAAAGGAAAAAGTTTATTCACGAAGAGGTTAAAATCATTAGTTTGGTGACGAGTGCAGTGCAGGATTACATGATAGGGTTTGATATGTACTCATGTATCATTTCATTACTGGAAGCTGCCGAAAACTTTGGAAAGTTTAAGATGAAGAAAACACCACCAGATTACCATTTACAAATGAGGCAATAGATAGCAAAGGGACATCCAAACTCATAAGTCGAAAATAAACTGACAACGCCATGACTGAAAAAGAAAAAGACAAACAAACAACAGTTCACAAAACACAACATTGAAAACTAAAGACTGAGCAACACGAACCCCACCAAAACCTGGGAAGGTAAGCAGATCCTGCTCCACATGTGGCAACCGTCATGTAGCTCATGTTAGTACAAACTCGTTAATAAGTCTAATTCAGTAGGTTATATTCGAGGAAAGGGGGACGGAACTGTAGTTACGACAATTGGAACATATCCGCTATCATCTGTGAAATGGATATTCCATAATGATCAACCAACTCGTAATGGCGCCCGTAAAATTTACGAAGGGATGATTCAACTTCACCACCTCGAACTCTTAGTTTAATAGCTTCCTTGTGAGCAGCGATCCTCTATCAAGGAAATCATGATAGAAAAAAAAGCCCTGGAATATCCTATCAACTGGGAGATATATACTCCGTATGCAGGCGCTGCTGAAATCATATCTTTTGCCGTCAAGTTTCGTTTTCAACCGACCCTCACTGTTAATTTCTAGATGTAAGTCAAGATATGAGGCAGACTTAACTATATCTGTGATATCCTTTATCTCAAATTCGATGGGATAGATGCGTTCAACAAAGTAACCAAATTTTAAATATTTAGTGAGAGAACATCATCTATATAAGCGGAAAGTAAAGGTATAGGATACTGCTTACTTTTTTCTTTCTTCTTAAGAAATTCCTTCATGAATATGAATAAAGGAACTTATCGTCAAGAAGAGGAGCACAGTTAGTTCCCATGGGAAATGCCGATTGTTTGTTCAAAACACGTCCTCCAAAAATTACAAATATGTTGTAAGAAGCAAAAATAAAAATATTAGAAAATTTACTTGGTATAGGAAAGATCAAACAGAAGCTACCAGAATTGATTATATTTTGGTTTCTAAAGAAGTACAAAAAACAACTGCAAAAATTGTGATATTAGATCTATTGTCTTAAAAATAACTGACCAGAATGTACTGTCACTAAAATTAAATACTGAAGAAGGAAACAAAGGGCGGGGTTATTGGAATTTAAATGCTAGTATCATGAACAATGAAGAAGATGTTTATGATATTAAAAAAGCTAATATCTAAATACGAAAAAGAATTAACCAACTGTGATGATTTTGGGATTTTTTGGGATAATTTGAAAATAACAGTAAGGGATGCAAGTTTAGACTATTGTAAAAAAGAAGATCTAAATTAAAAAAGGATGAAATAAATGTTCTGGAAACAAAGCTGAATTACCTAAATAATGAAATAAATAATAACACTGATAGAAATAAAAAACTACAAAAAGAAATAGAGAATGTTGAAAATAAGTTAGATAATTTATATAAAGACAAGATTAAAGGGCAAAAAGTAAGGTCACTTGAAGTTCAACTCGAAACCCAATCCTAATTCGAACTTTAATTCTAGTTATGACTTGAATTCTAACTCGAAATCGAAAATGACTCGAAGTTTAAATGGAAGACTAACTCGAAGTTTTATTCGAACAGTAATCCGAACTTTAATTTGAACAAAGTAACGAGTAATGACAAAACCGTATCAAGTCCATACGAAACTCAATCCTAATTCGAACTTTAATTCTAGTTATGACTTGAATTCTAACTCGAAATCGAAAATGACTCGAAGTTTAAATGGCTTGAAGAAGGCGAAAAAAAATAGTGTATACTTTTTACGACTAGAAAAAAGTCGTCAAACAAAATAAATTGTAACTGAACTATATAATGAAAATGGTGTTTGGCTACCGAAGATCAAAATAAAATTTTAGGCTTGGAAGTAAAAGACTATAAAAAACTTAATTAATCAACTAATCCGTGTGATAATGTTGTTCAGATGTATATAACAGAAACAGAACTATCGAAACAGCTAGATGAATCAGAAAGTAACCAATGGGAAGGGGGTAGTGACTGAGAATGAATGTACAGAAGCATTTTTTTAAAATGAAGTTAAATAAATCCCCTGCCTTGGATGGTCTGACAGTGGAATTTTATAGGCAATTTTGGAAAAATCTAAAAAATATTATGGTTAAAGTATTCAATACTAATTATGAGAAAAAAAGAACTTACCAATTCACAAAAAAAGGTGCAATTTCTTTAATATATAAAAAAGATGACCCGCTTTCATTAAATAATTACCGTCCAATTACATTACTGAATATTGGTACAAAGCTACTGGCTTATGTATTAGCACATAGACTTAAAAAGTTTTACCATCTATTATTAGTCTAGACCAAATTGAATATGTTAAAAAATAGATATATTGGCTTTAACATAAGGCAAATTCAAGACATTATTGATTATTCAGAGAAATTTAATATAGAAAGAGCAGTTCTATTTCTAGATTTTAGTAAGGCTTTTGATTCTTAAGAATAGATTTTTATGACAGAAACTCTTAAAAAGTTTGGATTTAAATGTGGATTAATCAGATGGGTTAAAACTATGCATAACGATCTTAAGGGGTGTATTTTGAATAATGGGTGGGTCTCAAGTCCATTTAAAATATATAGGGGAATGCGACAAGGATGTACGATTTCTGCTCCATTGTTTGTTATAACAGTGGAATTAATGGCACTAAGATTGAGAAATAATAAATAGCTAAAAGAATAACAATAAAATTAGATGGAAAATCTTGTAATTAAAAATTTGTCAATTGGCAGATGACACAACATTATTTCTTCAGTCTCGTAAAGATATAAGTCTGGCTCACAGTATAATTGAGACATTAGGAAGTCTATCAGGACTGAAACTAAATAGGAATAAAACAAAAGGGATACGGTTAGGGAGATTAAAAAGCAGTAAAGATAAATATGAAAATATCAATTCGACAAATAAACCAGTCAGAAGTCTTGGTATTTATTTTGGTTATGAAAATAAGGAATGTCAAAAATTAAACATAGAAAAAATCTTGGATAAAATAGCAAAGCTTGTAGACAGATGGTAAAAAATAAATTCAACATTGCTTGGAAAAATTTTAGTTTTAAAAGCTCCTCTGCTACCAAATGTAACCCATGTTGCTACCAACAGTATTATTACTAAAGATAAGTTGCAAATCATTAACAATATAATCTATAGATTCGTTTGGAATTGAAGAAACGATAAAATAAAGAGGTCAATATAACAAAAATGTTGCTGAAGGGGGCTTAAAAATGATTGATCTGAAGTCTTATATGATGTCAATACATATAAAATGGATTAAAAAATAATACAATCAGGAAATGCTAACTGGTCTGATTTGCCTAAATTATACCTTAATAAATAAAGGCAACAGTAGTATGCCGCTGTTCAATAGTCATAAATCGATTTAACTGAAACAAATCCGGGTCACAAACCAAAACCGAGGGAAACACATCAACTATAGGAGGAAAACAATGGAACAACATAAACACTGAACTGCTACAAAAACAAACGCCAACATACATAGAAACGGACTATTTGAAGAAAAAATGGTGGGTTGAACCTGGTTTTATGGCTAGCCAAACCTCCCGCTTATATGGCAATGTTAAAACTACCGCTAAAATGAAAACATTATGTGACAGGAATACAGTACAAATAAACGCAAGAACACTCAGGACAGAGTGATAAATAAATAATATAATAGTACATTACAACATGTAAACCACAGAATATCAACAGACACCTCCCATGTACACCACAATAGAATTATGAACTTGAGTCACACGAAAGTATCAACGCCACAAAAATGACGTCACAGGTAAATTTCTAAAAATAGAATATAAAATTGGGATTAAGTTTGTTATGGTGTTATTTTATGTATGCAAATATGTCTATTAGTTTGGCAAAATTTTCAGGATAAATCTAAGAAAAATAAAGTTACTTGATAAAAAGAATATGGAACAATACACCATTTTTCTATCAAGAATGGGACAATAGTTTTATAAGATTTAAAAGAAAATGTTTTTTATTTGACAAATGGATTGAAAGTGACATTTTATTTATAAATGACCTAATTGATAAAACAGAGCATATATCAGAAGAAGTAATTATTTCAAAACTAAAAAACAAAAGAAATTGGATTGCTAATTTTCAAAACTTAAAAAAGCCATACCAAATCACTGGTTGGAGAAGCTTAAAACTAGGAAAACATTCAAAACTATAGTTAATATTAACCGAGAAAAAATTAAACTTCGAGATAATGATGGTATACTTAGCATTAATGATAAAGACATTTATAAGGTAGTGCAAAGTCGTATGGAAACACCTATTGGGTTTTTGAAATGGGATAGGGCATTACATACGGGAACTATAAATAGTGAATTTAAAGACACTATAAAATTCACTTTTGAATATCTAAATGATAATAAAATTGAAATGTTCGGGTTGAATTTAATGCACTTTATCTTGCCAAATAAAGAGCTGTTGTTTCAATGGAAAATTTCTGAAAATATCCTTTGTTCATATTGTGATGAACCAGATAACTACAATCATATTTTCATTACATGTTCACATAACACAACCTTTCTTGAAATGAATGAAATATGTATTTCAATAACTAAGTATTGACATGTAATAAGCCTTCATTCTCTAGTAATAAGATACAAGACTTAATCACTTGCTGAGTATTAATGTTTTTCTCAGTTTATAAATCACATTACTAAAGGCTTTTCTACCTCAAGAATATATTACCTTAGCTGTATTTGGCAACACTTTTAGGAATTTTTGGTCCTCAATGCTCTTCAACTTCGTACTTTATTTGGCCTTTTTAACTTTTTTTGATTCAAGCGTCACTAATGAGTCTTTTGTAGACGAAACGCGCGTCTGGCGCAAAAACAAAATTTCAATCCTGGTATCTATGATGAGTTTATTTATATATCCAATAATAAAGCATAAAAAAAAAGACATATTGAAAATTTTCAAATATAAAATCAAAAGTCCAGTTGAATTATATTGTACGACAAATATTGAAATAAGCAGAATGTTAACAAAGATGTTACAGATCTTGAAATAAAAAAAGATTAATTTTTGAGAAAAAAATCCAGTTTCTTGAAAAGCAGAATGCATGTATTAATATGTTAATATTTGTGTATCTGTTGTCAATGTTTTCAGTATATCAGTAAGTGCATATTTATATATATGTGTGTATGTATGTAATAGACCATTTTCGAGTTCGTTGCATTTCCGTCAAAAACTTTGGTTTTAGTGAACATAATTCGTACGTTTAGGGGCAACGTCACTTCCTTTCCATATTGAGCGATCGGTTGAAAAAATATGATGCTATATTGCACGAATTATTCGGCAAATTAAATTCTTATAATTGATAATCAGCACTGCTGTCATTTGGGAATTGTGATTAAGTACCTACGAAAGAAACATTATTTCTAGATTAACCTGCATATTAACGATTACGAAGAAGCTTGCAGGGATACAGGTGATCACCTCAATCTGGTAAATGACGTCATAAAGGCGCGCATAATTAATGAACTTTTCCGGTGAAGGACATAACTCGAAAGTGGTCTATTGTAGGTATGGTATGTGTTATGTATGCATGCATGCATGTATGTATGTAAGTTATGTATGTATGTAAGTGAAGCATAAAATCAGTGTGGTCAAGAAAAAATGGGGTATAATAGACATACATTTAGATAATATATTTCGATATATACATGTTTATAGGTGTTAACACAGCTTTTGTAAAATGTTATTAACATTTATATGTATATTGATTTGTTTTTTGTTGTGAAACTATTAGAACATATATATGAGTATGATAAGAATAATTGTAATGTTTACAAATATAAAGGTCACAGGTAGTTAAATTTGGGTCAAACTTGTAAATAAAGTTTCACGACAAGGGCTTATAAGAAACAAACATTATCAAATATGACTTACCATTTTTTATTATTATCCAACATTTCCAAAAAAACTTGTATTCAAATGAATCCAAAGGTATAAAGTAACAAAAAGTATCAGAAACTACGCTGTCTCTCATTCATATATTCACATGTTCAATAGATCCTAACAGATAATATTATTAAAAGAATCGATAACGGTAGAATAAACAGTATTAGAATGACTATATAAAATAAAATAAGTTTTACTGTATATTCTCCCTGGATATTCAGTAATAAATGTGTGTAACAGGGATACTTGATGGAATGCTGTACATTAAGTATTTGGTTAAACATCAATGAGTGCAATAAAGAATTTATGAATGCTAAAAAAAAACAAATATGTTGTCAATCAAGAAATCAAGCATCTTGATAATGTCTGTTTCAGAGAATTTTTTGTTTGAATCAGAGTGCGTTTTACAAAGTACGATTTATCCCTCCATAAGACAAGATACTTGTATCTACGTTGGCCATTATTTTTTATGAAACAAAGCAGAACCAACTCTTTCAATTTGTCTTTTAGTTTGGAATGGGGAATATTTGTGTAGTCTTAGAGTCTTAGATTGTATGTACTCATTTTCAGTATCCATATCTGAATCCCGCCACCTCTAGAATTGGTAGTTTCACAATAACTTTGAAACCCAGCAAAGATGTACCAAACTCAAAATGTACATATATCAGCAAATCAATCTTTTGATCGTACAACGCTGCAATTACGAGAAGCGTTCCAAATCAAAAAGAAAAACAATAAAATGAATGTCTGTGGATGTGCAATTTTACAAAACAGTCTTTTCTTCATTGCCGATTTCAATGGAGAAAACGTAATAATGGAGTATAGTAAAGGCGGAATACATATCCGTGACATTCCAGTTTCTGGCAGACCTTACGATATGACAGTATTAGACAATGATCTTATAGCAGTATAATATGGAAACTTTATGGAAATATTAAATCTAAAAAACAGCGAAGTTTCAACTAAAGAAACATTGGAATTGAATTATTGGGGAATTTCATATCAAAATAAGAAACTTTATATCGTAGTCCTAACTGAAGGAATCCAGGAATTTGATATATCAATGAAATGCAAACGTTTGCTTTTTGAGAAACATAAGGAACCTGATGTTCTTTTTTATTTTACAACTGTTAGAGACAGAATTTATTGTGCATCGTCTGACAAAGTAATAGTATACTGCTGCAGTATGAAAGGTGAAAATATTTGAACATATACTGACGAATCTTTTGTCTACACAAGAGGAATATCAGTTGACTGTGATCAAAACATGTTTGTCATAGGGAGAGATTCTAACAATCTGATGATGATACGACATGATGTGAAAGTCAGTAAGACCTTACTTACTGAATCTGACGGTCCGAACAATCCAGTCCCTCTGCATTACAACAACAACAAAAAAAAAATAATGATGATTGTGTAACCAAGTGAATGGATATGTGTTTCTGTATAGTGTTTTATAGATGCCGGAAGAAGATCCTTCCGTAGACTGCAAATGTGCCCTTTACTGATAAGAACGTCATTTCCTAATACATTTCATTTTGATTGATGTGGTGGTATAACAAATAGGGGATTTAGTACATAATAATAATCTTTGTTTTTGTCAATGACACAGTTTTTTTTTCCTTTGACGGTGATCAGAACGTTTTTGGTGTAAGACGACTATGGCGGAAAGACAGTACATTCTTACTGAATCAACCAGGTCTAAACAGTAAACGAATATCACAGCATATGTAATCTGCTATTTATCTTCACAACACAAGTGACAAGCGCTTGTTTAACAATTTGATATCATAACAGTTAAAATTAGATAATCAGACTCATACACTGCGTAGTAATACAGTTATGTATAATGAAGATAAGCTGTCTATTAAATTTTTCATTCTACATCAAAATTGGTATTGCTGTCTTCATGTTCAGATGGTAAATGAAGAACATTTTTCAATCCAATTCAATAAAAATACAGATCACAGTGAGCATTTATCTCACAGATATCCTAGTACTCAAGATGTCAAGATTTTCTATTTCCGCTCAAAACAATGATGCACACTATATGCATTCATAAATTAAGGCTACAGTAGTTAAGTTTTTTAGATGTTCAAATCTCGTAAATTGATCACGTAGATAATAAATCTAGGTAATAAACAGAAACTGAGGGAATCTCATGAACTGAAAAAAGGACGAGACCGGTGTATCCCTAGAGCAAGCATCTACTTCAATGCATGGTTAGGGAACACAGTTATCGCCCTTTGATTTTCGTTGTCTACAAATATAGTCCTTAGTGTGGACATTGTATAACTGGCACTTTTTCATGCACCTTCAAACTTTTTCTATATATTTTATGCATAAAATAGTAGGGGATGAAATTAGGTGTAAAAATATTTTGAAACGGTAAAGTAATGATTTGGTCCAGTTGAAAAAGGGAAAAAAATTTAGTATGTCTAAAGCTGTCAAACTGAGTTATAACCTATATAACCTTAGCCGTATCTGGCACAACTATTTGGAACTTTTGGTCCTCTATGCTCTTCAACTTTGTACTTGTTTTGGCTTTCGAACTTTTTTGATCTGAGCGTCACTGATGGGTCTTATGTAGACGAAACGCGTGTCTGGCGTTTTAAATTATAAGCCTGGTACCTTTTGATAGCTATTATTTGTGTGTGCTTTGTCCTGTATGTTCTCCCATTTATTTGTATTGTAGTTCTGTCATGTAATCTTGTCATTTTAATGTTATATTTAACATTGCCATAAAAGCGGGAGGTTTGGCTCGCCACAAAACCAGGTTCAACCCACCATTTTTTCTTAAAATGTCCTGTACCAAGTCAGGAAAATGGCCATTGTTATATTATAGTTTGTTTCTGTGTGTGTTGCATTTTAGTGTTGTGTTTCGTTGTTCTCCTCTTATATTTGATGTGTTTCCCTCAGTTTTAGTTTGTAACCCGGATTTGTTTTTTTCTCAATCGATTTATGAATTTCGAATAGCGGTATACTACTGTTGCCTATATTATAGACCCTGGTAACATAAAATTGTCGATATTTTGAGTTAAAGCTGATAGACTTTTCTATAATTTTGATATAATTTGTCCCAACAGCAGAACCCTACACTGTAAAAATCTTATTGGGATAGAGCAGGTGCGAATTTTTATCAATATGCATTTATTGTTTAAAAGAAATGCACTACAAAATAAATGTGTTCTCGGGTCTCATGCATGACTAGCGATGCGAATTCACACTTAGTTAAAATGTCACAATCGGTAATAGGACACATATCATCATATCTTTTGAAAATAAGTATATACATATCATCATGCTATGCTATGATTTCGGATTAACAATTAGTAACTCAAATAGCAGAAAGGGGATAAAGTAATAAGCAAGTACGCTTTGCAGTGGTCAATATTCGATTGAAAGATATTATATATGATCATATACAGTTTATTGGAAAAGTCGTAGTGAGTGGCGTCGTTTTGGACGTTAGAATTATTTCTATGACGTTAAAGCAACGTTTTATTCAAAGTAAAGTATAGTTTAGGTTGAAAAATGTCAATAATGTATTTTTCTATATCATTTTCAAACTTTTCGTTAATTCATAGAACTATTTATTTAAGGGAAAATGTAAACATGAGTTTTGTTTTTTAACACAATTTCCACTTAAAAAGTATGGTCATATTCAATATATATATTTTAGTTGTTGTCGGTGTACACTAACTTTCCCGCGGAAATCACGCGTTTCTCGACAATAGGTTTCTTTACACCCATTGAATATTATAATTTGATTGCCAATCCAATTTAAATTTCACGTTATCTTTTTTTTTAATTCAAAACTCCTATTTTCCCCCATAGTGCTACAAAATCCATAATGAGGCCCACAAAATTTTGATTAACCGTCTTTTTATGCTATTACTTTGGATGTTACGTTTGACAATAATTTATTTCTAGGGTTATCTATATTATGGCTTTCAAAATTGTATACAATTGGCTAACCGCTTTTTATACATTACGTTTGACGATATTTTATTTCTAATGTTTTCTATATTCTGTTCATGCGTTGATCTGTTTTTAATATCAGAATATTTTAAATTTAAACGTAAAAACTGTTTGGGGGATTGATTTTTGAAAAATTATACTAATAAAAAATGATTCATGATATTGTGGTTTCCTTTGCATAATTAAACTTTTGCAAAAACTGAACAAACTTTCATTGTGTAAATGTTAAAAGAATTTGTTTTATTTTATAAAATACGCAATAAAATCACTTTTGATATGATAATTTGTTGACAACAATTACTTTATGCAAATGTGACTTTTAAGGAAAAACATGTAAATAAATTATAATTTGTCATTATATATTGGTATTTTTTTTAAAGAATAAAGAATTATGTGTAGATGTTAGAATGGAAAAGAAATATATTTTTATGGTGATTATGATCTTCTCGGAATTTACTGTAATTCCTGGAGCACTACGTGTATACAAGAAAAGTAAGTCAAATTAATCAAAAACATAATGATTTGGTTATCACAGTTTTTAAAAGAATATTTACCTTATTTCCGATGCTTCTGTTTCATAAGTTCATATTCAAGAAATAATAGTAGTTTGGGAGAGGGTAGAGAGAGTGTGAAAATTATAAATGTTTAAGTTGAAATAAATATAAAAGAACAATTATTTAGAGACGAGATGGAATTTTGTCCAGGACTTTTCAATTATATCTGTATGGACTAAATTTAACTTTTAAAAAAAGTGACAATTTCCTTTCTAAAATTGTGCAAAAGTTGTGATATATGTTCGACAAATTAAAGTTAAGAAACACTTTCATTTGAAATATTGTTAATATATTGGTACCAAGGACAACGGCAAAAACAACTATATAGATATAAGAAGATGTGGTATGAGTGCCAATGAGACAACTACATAGTCATATAAGAAGATGTGGTATGAGTGCCAATGAGACAACTCTCCAGTCACAAGATATAAGAAGATGTGGTATGAGTGCCAATGAGACAACTCTCCATCAAGTCACTATGATATAAGAAGATGTGGTAAGTGCCAATGAACAACTCTCCATCAAGTCACAATAGATATGAAGAGTACGTATGAGTGCCAATGAGACCTCCATCAAGTCACAATAGATATAAGCATGTGGTATTGGACAACTCTCCATCAAGTCACAATGTGTAAAAAGTAAACAATTGTAGGTGAAAGTACGGCCTTCAACACGCAAGCTCACAACGAACATCAAGCCCCCAAAATGACTAGTGTAAAACAATTCAAACAAGAAAACCAACGGTCTAATCTATATAAAAAACGAGAAACGAGAAACAATTAAGAACCACATCAACAAACGACAACCACTGAAACAGGTTCCTGACTTCGGACAGGTGCAAACAAATGCAGCGGGTTTAAACTAGTTTGTTGGCGCCAAACCCTCCCCCTAAACGACAACCACTCAATTGGTTCCTGACTTGGGACAGTCACATATACCTAGAAAGAAAGAAAAACATCTCTTAACTAAAACATTGTACGCAATGTTTCGTTTGAAGGATAAAAAAAATGTATTTTAAAAATTTATACCACTTAGAATTTCGACTTCATAAACTTCTTATTGAGTCAATCAATAATCAGGCAACCCGATATTGCTCCGTGTCACACTTAAGGCAGCTGGGGTATCTAAATGTTCGACGATAGGTTTTCCTTAAATTTCTTTAAATGACTTCTGGGTCAATGTACTTTCAATTTTCAATATAAAAAGAGGGGGTCACGGACCTTGTTTTTTCGTTAAAATATATTGAAAAGTAAAATCACAAAAATACTGAACTCAAGGAAAATTCAAAAAGGAAAGTCCCTACTCAAATGGCAAAATAAAAAGCTCAAACACATCGAACGAATGGATAACAACTGTCATATTCCTGACTTGGTACAGGCATTTTCTTATGTAGAAAATGGTGGATTGAACCTGGTTTTAAAGCTAGCCAAACCTCCCACTTGTATGACAGTCGCATCAAACTCCATCACATTGACAACGATGCGCGAACAAAACAAACAAACACAACAGGTAAAAATGTCACAAATAGGGGTAAATAGTTTAATTTGGTAGGTCACATTCGTGAAAAGGGAACGGGAAATTAACGAAATTATTTTATATGGTTTACATAGGGGAAACTTATTTTTTGTTCTTATCGTGGAAACATTAAACGATAGAATTTGTTAAAATCATGCAATGAGAGAACTGCTTATCATAAATACTTCCGAAAACCAAATAAAGATAAGGGGTCACGGGCCTTATTTTCTTGAAAAAATCAAAAATAACAAGAAAAACACAAGTTTCATATCAAATTCAGTATAGTTAGCTGCCCTTTCTTTTTTCTGAAAATTTGAGATACACTTAACGACACTGAATTTACATTGTTTAATTTTAAGATTTCAAGTTTTAGATGTTTTTGTTGTATATTGAATGATACTTTGTAAAATTTAAACCAAAAAAGTATTTTTCCAACATGCCCAGGAGGGATGCTCCGAAAAAGACACTCGATCTACCTTAAGTCTAAGGCTGTTACAGACAATTTTAAGAGAGTAATTTTAATACTTTTGTAATAAAAAATCAAAATTATTATTCCTTAAATTCTTCTGTTGAGGATATGCACCTCTCTTTAACAGAGGTATACGCATGTCCCACAGTGATCTCATATAGTATTTTGTTTTTATATGTAGTGAAATGTGGATCTAATGATTACAACCCCTCTCGTCAGACTTGCTGTAATGGTGTAGTAGCCACCCCTGCTGGATGGTCATGCTGCAATACAAAAGCTTATAACCCAGAGTTGTCGGTTTGCTGTCAGGATGTCATTAATTTCAAGAACGGATCGTCATGTTGTAAGGACAAAGCTTATCATCCAATATTTGAAACATGTTGCATTGATCAGCTGTACCCGGTAAGGGATGGACAATGCTGTGGAAATAATATTTATGATCCGACTACCGAAATGTGTTGTGGAGGATCGATAAACCAGAATGTTGAACCAGACTACCAATGTTGCTCGGACAAGGCCTACAGTCCAGCATCAGAAACTTGTTGTTTCGGTAAACTTTTTACACCAGAAGGATTAGGGTGTTGTGGAGACCAGACTTACAGTCCTCAGGATGAAACATGTTGCAACGGGACAGTTACCGAACCAAGTGGTTTATCCTGTTGTGGTAAATTTTCATATGATCCAGCTGAGCAGACGTGCTGCAATGGTGCGATTAAGGAGTCAAACTTTATATGTTTCGGCAACACACGCGAAATAATATCAAAATATTTTGTAAAGTGAAGGTATATTCACTATGTCTTTAATATATAAAGTTATATAATGTTCCTCGGTAATTATAGTTTTATTTTTGCAGTATATCAATTCTTAGATATGTATTGGAATGCATATGGGTTTTATTTGCGAATACATATGACTTGTGAAACCGTTAAAGTTTAGATATGAGAAAGAAGTTTGAATACGCATACCAAAAGAAATAGTTATTTTCTAATTTAAAGATAATGCTCATTAAAAGTAATTTGCAGAAAAGAATATTTTTTTTTATGAATTATATATTTTCTTGAGCGTTTGTTTATCACAGATAAAAATCTAAATGTTTGACACAAATTAAAAACAAATGCTGTGTCATAGAAGCAAAGACAGACGGATAAATAAGCAATGATGAAATTGATCAAAATTGACTAAAAGTAGTTGTTTGGCCGACTATCATAAATGTTTAGATCGGAAACTTGAGGTAAAAACAACTGTTTTGTATTTAACTTGAAATTAACGTGAAATTGCTTGGATTTGCATTCTAAGTTTCAAAGAAAACTTGTGAAGAGAAGTTAAAGTAACTCGATGATGATGGCGAACATTTTAAAGCTCGTAAGGAATTTGACCCTTTTCGTTCATAGTTTGAAAAAACTCTGATAAAGTCTGAATTCGAATGGAATATGCACTCTATATATTTATTTTGATAAATCTTTACAGCAAAAAAAAAAAAAAAAACCCAAAACCTGTAATCTTATAATTGATATAATAGTGGTTGCCTATCCACTAAACTATCTATGGGTCTCGTATCTCTATATTTTCTAGTTTACCATAGCCTTAGTTTTACTGTGAAATTGAAGAAAAAAAAATGTTATCCAAGTATTACAGTTATGACAGATAGACCTGTTTTCAGTCATTTTTTGTGTCATCTTACCACGTAAAGAAGTATACATTTCTATATCTCGATGTACATGCTTACACTAGCAGCTACCATCTTTTCTTTCTGGAGTCAATGGCCTTTCAAAATCACAAATGTTTATGTTTGATTGACATATAAACCGTTAAGTTCCCAAATCGTGTAAACTACATTAATACACTCGTGATCTGGTAAATCACTGTCACAAATCAAAACAAATATGATAGCTATGATACTAGCGAGTAAATTTACATAACGTATATAACTAAATGGAGTTATTTTTCTTCAGAACGGTAGGTTATTCTTTTGAAGAAACAACTCGGACGATACCAAGTTCCAACGAAAAACGCTTCAAGGCATAAAATAATGAAATTATTTACCCCGATTATAATGCAAACTATAGTTTCTTAAAACACCATTTGACAGTAATCGTGTGTTGTTACCAGTTTTCCTTACTATTTCCCATCTTAAATATTCCTGAAAGTTTTTAGGCAGAAAACATCCTTTACTGCATTTATTATATTGAAATACAAGTACTACATTGGATGGTCAATGAAAATGTATATACTATGAAATTTAGTGCCCGGGGCACACAGCCCCAGCTCTAAATTTCATAGAATATACATTTCCACTGGCTGACCGTTACTTGTCACATCGGGGTATTTTATAGCTTGCTATCCGGTATGGGTGTTGTTCGTTGTTGAAGGATGTGCGGTGACCTATCGTTTCTTACATCCACGTCTTAATATTGAATACATATATTACATAAAACAATTGTTTTTGGAATTCACAAATTTCAAATGCAGAAATTGACGTGGAATGAAACAATGATGACCTCACTATAGATAGTATTTATGTTTGTTGGTATATTCGCTCAGAAGCATACAGGATGAATTCAGTAACTGTTTGTTTGGTATGTATGTCATGAATTGACATTGTATAGTTAAATAATCTTTATATATCGCCATCCTAAATTAGTGAAACAAACTTTTATTCTGTTTATTTAATTGCGAAAGCTTTATTTTTACATTCTGCCTTATACACTGTCTATTATGTGGATGGAGGGTTATTATCTTTTCAATATGTCGTGTCGTAGATTTGAGCAGTTCAGTCATACAATAAGGTACACAATCTTTTTATATTTACAAGTATGGAAAACGTATAACTCATTAAGTATTTCTCGCATAAAAATTCATATTGCAATTGATAATATAATTTAATTAGGTAATATATCATCAAACAGACAAAGATATAATGATGGACTCTGTGGTAAGTGGTATCACTTATTCCATCAGTCATTCCTTCATTTAAACTTTGATTGATCAGTTCACTGTGTCACATTTGTTTATAAATAAAGGCAACAGTAGTATACCGGTGTTCAAAAGTCATAAATCTATTGAGAGAAAACAAATCCGGGTTACAAACTAAAACCGAGGGAAACACATCAACTATAATAGGAAAACAAAGGAACAACAGAAACACTGAAGTGCAACAAAAACAAACGCCAACATACATAGAAACGAACTACTTTATAACAACTGCCATATTCCTGACTTGGTACAGGACATTTTAAGAACAAATGGTGGGTTGAACCTGGTTTTATGGCTAGCCAAACCTCCCACTTATATGACAATGTTAAAAAATATCGCTAAAATGACAACACTACGTGACAGAAATACAACACAAACACACGCAAGAACACTCATCACAGAGAAACGCACAAACAAATAATATAATAGTCGACACAACATGCAAACCGCAGAACAACAACGAACATCTTCCATCAACGACCTACACCACAGGACATCACAAACAGTGACGCACTTACGTAACGAACATGCAATCTCGAACTTTATACAATTATTTTCACAATACCAGTCCAAACAATTTTCATGATAATGATGGTATTGAAAGGCTGTTTTATAATTATTTGGACTACAAACGATAAGACATAAAACATTATCCAACCGAAACCATAACAGAAACATCAAAAATAAACGAGAAGAAGCTTAAGTATAAGCTCTTACAAAAAAAAAAGTTTGTAAATTTATATTATCCACAAAATAGTACAGGAATAAGGTACACCATTGAAATAGTAATCGTCTTGTACAAAATTAGAATTACCTTTAAAGAAAAAGTTAAATCGCCTTGTAAGGATTCGCCTTGTAACACATTGAAATCATCTCGTAAGAAATCCTAATCGTATTTTCCTTAGTTCTTAAACTATTTATGCAATAGGCATGAATTCAAACCAAATCTTTAAGTCTATTGTGGCCTTTCTCTAGGTGATTTTTTTGTAAGTCTATTGTGGCCTTTCTCTAGGTGATTTTTTGTTATTTATGTTTCAATTCTGTCCAACGTCTCTTACATACACGATAAAAATAATAACAATAAACAAAATATAGGATCGAAATGATCCAGAGAAAAACTGCCAGGTATAAACTAAAATTAATACAGCTACCAATGTATTGTAAATGGATGAAACCTATGGCAATAGGGCCGAAAATAATGACATAGTTGTGACTGTTAATGTTGATACAAAGTTTTAAAGGAATTAAATGACAGAGTAACATAATTCATTTAAGAATGAATTCCTCAGTCAGATTGAAATTTTTACTAAAACTGTATCTGTTTTAAAGCACAAAGTAAACCGACACGTGTCCTGCCTAAGACAAAGCCGCAAATTGAGCATAAAAATACAAACCATTGCACTAGTCCTCAACAACCAAAAAAAAACCCAATGAAAACTAGCATACAGATCAATGTTGATTTATTTGTTAGGCACAGGGACACTTTAAGCGTCACTGTATTTAGAAAGGTTTTCTGAGTTACTCGAATACATGTCAGTTATGTAGGCAGTATGCTCATATAGCTTTTGAATGTCGTATGTTTGATGACTCATGAAATTACAGAAACCCAGGAAACACAGAGATTGCTCAAAACTAAACACTAGCATATTAAAACTGTCACTGTAAGGCAATCATATTGAATGATTTGTAATCAGGCATCTCAATCGCACAATTCAGTGACAGAAACCGAAACATGTATATTATGTACCGATTTAACTAAAGTTGATACACATACATCTTTATTAGTGAACATGCCATTCAAAATTAACACAAGGGACGTTGCTGCCTTGATTGATTCTGGTAGTTCGATAAATATAATATCAATTCTTTTCCGGATAATGTTAAATCATTCATCAACCTTGGAAAATTGTGTTAGCAAATAATCAGTGCTTTAAGTCCAAAATTAAAACACATGTATATGATCAGGGCATAATGAATTCCTATGTATACCATCTCAACCACTTAACCTCATTAACTTTAGGAACAGATTTGTTATGTCATCAGAAAATTACCAGATTGGAAGATTGGTAATCTACTGTTGCCATCATTTGTAATAGTTCTATATACTATAATTGGGTCTTTCATACATTAGAGCCTTTGTATTTGTGATATTCATCCCCCAACTGTTTACTAATGACTTGTGTACATACTCTTCTTTGTTACCAATTACCAATTGAAGGAAGTTTGATTTTTAACTGCATAAATTAAGGTGACAGTAGTTAACCGATGTTCATGCCTAGTAAATAGATTACACAGAAACATACTTAGGAAAAACACAAAGTATGAGGGAATCACATAAACTCCAAAAGGACCGAAAAAAGTATCGTCGACAGGATAAGCGTCTCCTGCTTTGCATGCATCACCTGCCATGCGGATTCACACTCAATAGAAATGTCACAATCGGTACAATTACAGATCAGACGACTTAACTGGAATCTAACGATCGAAGACCACGACAACATGTCACTAGTGAGTTGGAACACTGACACATCGTATTAGTCAACCAATTCGTGATGGTGACCGTAAAACTTATGTAGTGTTGATTTCAGTCGTTCTTCCTCATAACTCTGTTGGAGCAGTTGTTGAGTAAGGAACACATCTTATATGTAAACGCCAAAGTATGGAGCAGAGGGTATGTTACTGCTGAGAAATGCATCTTCCATTCTCAATTTTATCTTCCCGTTTGTCATAGATTCTATTTTGAAGTCGTCCATCTGTGTCAAACTGGAGAACGATTACGATAAGATTCAGACCTTCGTCTTTCGGTAGTATCCTTAATCTCAAGTTCACTATGAAAATGAGATGTAAGCACTCAGTGAACTGTGGTTTATTGAGTGACAGAACATCATCAATATACCGGTATCTGAAAGTGAAATAAAAAACGCTGCAAGATGGTATCTATGATGAGTTTATTTACAACCACTGGGTCGATGCCACTGCTGGTGGAGTTTTAATTCCCCGAGGGTATCACCAGCCCAGTAGTCAGCACTTCTGTGTTGACTTGAGTTATCATTGATATGTTCATAATTATAAATTAACTGTTAACAAAACTTTGAATTTTTGAAATACTAAGGCTTTTCTACCTCAGGAATAGATTACCTTAGCTGTATTTGGCAAAACTTTTAGGAATTTGTGGTCCTCAATGCTCTTCAACTTCGTACTTTATTTGGCCTTTTTAACATTTTTGATTCGAGCGTCACTAATGAGTCTTTTGTAGACGAAACGCGCGTCTGGCGTAAATATAAAATTTCAATCCTGGTATCTATGATGAGTTTATTTCCTTATGTGTTTAAAAAGTTTCTACGTGAAATCTGCTTCATATGAGTAATAAACAAGTCCAAAGTGTATATATAAATGCAGTGGGGATAAAGATAGCCACAAATTACCATAAGACATTCAATTTTAGTTTTTTGCAAATCCGAAAAAAGTTTTCTTCTTGTCGGATTTTGAGAATTTAGACTTAAATGACACGACATACAGATATCTATCATTGTGATTTCATAATATCGCTCTTGCTTTTTACAATTTAAGTGTTAATCCAAATGCATATATTCATTGTTAAGTGTGTGATATTAGTCATTGATATGGATGTGACACATACATATACTGTTTTCAATATTGTTTTTGTATTTTTCAATTTTCGAAATATTTCGAAATATTTCGATGTTCCTCAGTTGTTTTGTTTTGTTTTTTAAATTTTTTTTTGGGGGGGCGGGTTAAATCGATTGTTTATTATTATATATCTCAAAACATGTACAAAAGAATAATTGGCAGTGAATCAAATCGAATCTGTACTAAAATCCTAACCTTTTATGAAATATTACACCTTAGTCATAAAGGTCATGTGTGGTACCGGAGAATAATATAGACATAGACATTGCCGTATCTCATATCATTTGAAACACGAAGTATTTAAAATCGGTCTTAAGACAATAAAAAGAAAAGATATAACTTTCATTGTATAGACGTACACGAGTCTTTTTGCAATATATGCTAATTGGCTTTTATATCTTTGTCTATTTTTCATGTAAGCTATCTGTTCGTTTGAAGTAGGCTTTGAAGCTTTGAAGTAGGCTATTCTGTGGTTTACATGTTGAAATGTACTATTATATTATTTATTGATGTATTTCTCTGTCCAGAATGTTCTTGCATTTATTTGTACTGTATTCCTGTCACGTAATGTTGTCATTTTAGCGGTATTTTTAACATTGCCATAAAAGCTGGAGGTTTGGCTAGCCATAAAACCAGGTTCAACTCACCATTTTTTCTTAAAATGTCCAGTACCAAGTCAGGAATATGGCAGTTGTTATCACATTGTCCGTTTCTATGTATGTTGGCGTTTGTTTTTGTAGCAGTTCAGTGTTTCTGTTGTTCCGTTTTGTTTCCTCTTATAGTTAATGTGTTTCCATCAGTTTTGGTTTGTGTCCCAGATTTGTTTCAGTTAAATCGATTTATGACTATTGAACAGCGGTATACTACTATTGCCTTTATCTATACTCACTAAAATTCATATTTCTGTTTTCATTTTTCGTAATAAATACACTGAAACGATCCTCAAATTGAATAAAAAGTAAAAAAAAAAAAAAACTCTAAGGAAAATTCAAAACGGAAAGTCCCCTATCAAATGTCAAAATCAAAAGCTCAATCATATCAAATGAATGCAAAACAACTGTCACTTGTCTGACCTGAAACAGGCTTTTCCTCGTGTAGAAAATGGTGGATTGAATCTAGTTTTATAGCTAGCTTAACCCCTCACTTGTATAACAGTCGCAAAAATTCCATTATATTGACAACAATGTGTGAGCAAATCAAACAGACATAATCGTTACAAAATGTCAAACATAATGGTACAGCAACAACATTGTTTTATTATCTTAATCACTATAAAAACAAACAACTATGCCAACAAAGAAAAACAAAATGGCATATAGACACTCTATAGGCATAGCACATAAGCAGAAATGAAAGACAACAATACAAAAAATGACCATAGCACAATAACACAATGGCGAAATGTATAAATACTGAGTCACGCCAAAAGGATATTACCAAAATAGACTAAACAGTAAAGGTTAATACATACAAACCCAATTAAAAGAACACTATAACACGTAATTAAGATGATAAATAACGGTAGTACCAAGAATCTATACTTCAATATAAAACAATAAGATGTTGTATAATTGCCAATGAGACAACTCTCCACCAGAGACCAAATGACATAGAAGTTAACAACTATAGGTCACCGTACGGCCTTCAACAATGAGCAAAAACCATACCGCTTAATCAGCCTCGTGTATTACTTGTGACGCTGATATGGAATATTTATCAACAAGGTATTGGTATCTTCCAATGAACTTTTTTTTAAAAAAGAACGAGACGTTCTTTGATATAACCCTGGTTCATCAACTTTCTGCTCAGACACTGGTGACGTTTTACAAAGTCTGAGTAGCAGCTGCAAACTCTTTAATACCGAATGAGTTGAGAAATGTATATCCCATATACAGGTGGGGTTGTAATATTGCTGCTAAGGTGGGAAAAATTTATAATTTCAAAATTAAAATCGTCTCGTTTGTCATAGATTCTGGTACTGATTGGACCGCTTTTGTCAAACTCGAGGTAGCAGTCTAAAAATGAAGCGGAGGAAGCCGTGTCTGTTATTTCTTTAATTTCTAGTTCTGGAGGAAATTCTGGATTGTTAATGGAAAGAACATCATCAATATATCTGAATGTGAAATTAAATGATCTGGCTTCTTTGATCTTCTTGTTTTTGACAAGTGTCTAAAGGAACTCCCACTCATATGAAAATAAGAAAAAGTTCGGGAAGAGGCGCACAGTTCGTTCACAAAGGAATGCCGATAATTTGTTGATAAATTTACCTCCAAATTCAACAAAAATGATGTCAATAAGAAACTCTAACATACTGATCACTTGTTCCTCGGTGTAGCATTTACCTTTTTGCTCACTATTAACTAAATATGCCGTACGGTATATTGAAAAGCATTGTGGATTATTTCTTTTAGACGAAAGATACTTTTTGCTTTTGCTTTGTATCTTGAGAAATATTTTTCTACGTTTTTGAGTCCATGCCAACTAGCTGCCTTCATATTTGTTACCTTCACATTTCTTATTCGTTTTGTTATTAAATATAATTTTATGCATGAATGATAATCCAATACATTTGTAAAAACGTTTTTAAATGACCCAAATAAACTTAATATGGTTTATTATTGAGCATGCCTTGTGAAATGTCAATGATCAAAAGTGAAAGTTAGGACAAAAAAGTGACGATGGATACCAACGGTATGTTTTTTTTTATTTGTCTGTTATATAAGTAGTTGCTTATAACTGTGCTCTCATGATAATATCATATGATTGTACTGTATAAATGATGATATATGATATGCGTACCATTTAACCTGATTCATTTTACGACATGTAGTAGTAAACTAACTATTTGTGTTCAATTTATCTCATTGGTCACGTTTATGTTGTGCTCTTTCAAAAAAGTATTAACAAAAATACCGGACTCCAAGGTGAATTCAAAAAGGGGAGTCCATAAAACCTGAATAGATCAAACACTCGACTATATCAACCAACGGATCGAATGAAAAACAAATGTCATATTCTTATAGGTATTTTCCCAAGAAAATGGTGTTTAAACCGGGTTCAATAGCTTGCTAAACCTCCTACTTGTATAACAGTTGTGAAAAGTTCTGTTATATTCACAAAATTGAGTGATCAACCCAAACAAACATAATTGGTTTACAAGACAATGATTGTGATCCAGCAGCCATAGCTGTGTAAACATACATCGCAAACATAAAACACAACTGACTTAAATTCAAATGTTATTTGTATTGAATATTTTAAACTTGTATGTAATGTATATATTTTCAGCAGAATGGAGAAGACCATTTTTCTAGCAGGTAGTCAGCTAGTTCGGGTTTTTGTTGTTTCTTATTCGGTTTGTTAGTATATATATTTAAATGATTAAACGATTAAATTATTGAATATTTTTAATTGAGTTTTAGTTTCCGTAATTTTAGATCAAGAAAAATCAGTCAACTGCTCAAAGGGCATTTCCCATCTTTTTGATACAGGAGGCTGGGGAAGAAAGAAGGAACAACGGCAATCGGAAGTATTGTTTATGGAATGGGCCCGTGTTGTTACGGGTAAAGGTGTGCGGTTTAATTGTGGTGGATTTGCAGAAGGATCAGAAATGGGTGGTAGTGACAGAGATTTAACTGTGGTTATTCCAAATATGGTCGTTTTGGTCAATGAAAGTTCTGAGATAAAAGAAAGTCTAGTACCCGGTCATACAATATTTAGAATGTGTGAAGAAGGTCATCGTTCTTGCTACGCAGAATTGAGACTAGAAACCTCAGATACAGCGGAAGTGAACTTAGTGGCATCTCAAACATGCAGTTTAAGTCAACTTCTAGAAGTTTTCCCGGATGGATCAAAGTATATTACCAGTAAACTGGTAGTGGACAAAGTATTAGAAATGATGCGTGATATTCGTTTGAGAGATGCAATATCGGTTGATATAAATGGACCATGTGGCGCCTACAAATTTAGAGCCGGAGATTTTGGAACAGGCTTCGAAGATAACGTGTACGCTATAAGAGGAAGTTCCTGGCCTCCAACTGCAATTGAATGGTTACAAAGGTCCAGACGTTTTGATTGGCCCTCGGATGAAGTTATACATCAAATCGCTGATTTGGGGTGTCTTTTTGTGCCTTTGGGGGATATATATTCCGATAATCAACACAGAGAATGGAGAATGTCATTTGTTCTTGCAGAGAGACTTTTGATCTGGAACCTTAATGAAACACAGTTTTACTGCTACCTTATTCTTAAACTATTTTTGCGGATGAACAAAGATTTAACAAAGACTATTCTAGATAGTTTCATGATGAAAACAGTGTTGTTTTGGGTGGCTGAGGAAACCGAGAAGTCATCCTGGAAAGCTGAGAATCTTATATTTTCCTTAGAGGCATGTATGAAAAAACTGTTGTACTTTCTACAGAAGAAAGAATTACCGCATTATTTCGTTAAAAACAACAATCTTCTTCACGGAAAGACAGGTGATGTGGATACAATTTCCGCGATCGAAGCAAAAATCGATTCAATTTTAGTTGATTTGCCTACATACTTACATAAACTAGTTGGCATTATATGTAATGGCTCTGATTGCATTATTTGCAATGACATATCTTTATCTGAAATGTTTAATATAGACGTGTTGGATGGATGGTTGACCAGATATAGTCATCATTTGCCAGTATATGCGAACACGCTCCATCTTTTTGAACTGGACATGTCGTTTTTCAGCATAGCAGATCTAGATGTTATCCAGGAAAACTTCGAAAACATTCCTCAAACCATTTTAAAAGAGCATGTACAGCTAGCATTTCAAATTATCTACAGTCGACTTGGGTTGGGATTGTATAAGCATTATTTGACAAATGAAACTGTTAGGGATGGTAATGCGGAAGTTGACTTGTTAATAGAAGTGGAACGGCTTCTTCGTTTTGGTTCGGAGAAAGATGCCATGACGGGTAAGCTTCAGCTGGTGACATTTTTGATTAAATGTGGTAGATATATTGATGCAGAAAATATTATAAACTCAATTTTCGAAGAAAAAGTGGTACTCTATGAAGGACTGCCATTGAAAGGAGGTCTTTACAAATTTGCTGGACTGGGTGACCTAAGACCACAGACAACATTGACTGAATTAATCGAATCACCATATATCAAGATAGCTACAGATCTTTATTTCTGTATTCAGGATTGGGAGTATCTCCCTGATGCTTTGGCCCACGAATGCCTGTGTCACTTGGGTAGTATTTCAGAAGAGTTCATCGGACATTTGGTCGCTGTTAGTCCAATGGTATATATGTATTTCTTGTCCGTTTTAATCTATGTACATTTCAAGCGTTCTGATGTTTTGAACGTAATTGCGAATTTAGGAACTCGTGTAGAATCAGAACAGGGTACAGAAATGTATCAGATTGGATTGAATTTGTTAGGATATTGCCATGGAATAATAGGACAATATAACAACGCAATATATTACTTCCAAAGATCATACAAAGAACTACCTACAACACGTAATCCATGTCTTCTGTATACCTTAATGATTATACATAAAAGTATAGTCATAATATCAGACCAAAATTAGGCAGGTGAACCGTGAAAACGTTTAGATATTCTGAATCAAAGATACAGTGTTTTTGAATAACATGTCATGTTATCAAGACATTCATTGTGAACTGAAATTAAAATAGAAACATTCCAACTTAATAAAAATAAGATCCCTGGGCGAAGACTAAAATGAAATATATGTAATCTTTATCTTAATCAAAACAAGGAGTCTTGTACGATATCATAATATTAAGAATGAAGTTATAAATAACAATAGTATACACATTGAAGTAAAAGAACAACATGAACAGAAAGAGGATTTGCATTCTAAGTTGTTGTGAATTCCGCAGTATTCCTTAATTAACTGTGAATACACAGAAATGTCTTGCCTACAAAATTTATTACGACTCTCTACTATGTTTAAAGTCAATTAGGTTAAGGTTTTATTACATGTATCAACCTTACAAAGGGCGTTGAAATCATACAACCGCATATAGTTATTGAGAGCAAGTTACAAACTGGCATTATTCTAACATTACAGTAAATCAATGAACCTCGAAAAAAGGACAAGGCCAGACAAATAAAAATGGTCAACTTTACACTGATCAAGAACAGTTGACTATTAAGGACTTTAACCTAGAAACTCGAATGACCACAAGAAATTTACGTTGGTCAATCAAGGACCTATATTTTACATTTATAGCATTATACGAATTGTCTATCAAAGAACCATGAATAGCAAGGTCATATGAACATTCTTGAATAAATTTGTAGTAAAACATACTTCACCTAAACCTCGTGAGATATCACTTAATCACAAGATTGCTATGCCATGGCAAAATGTCCCCTGCTGCTGTGTAAATGAAGAATAAAATGGTGTGTCACAAGGTGTCATTGTGTTAGTAATGTCAAAATAAAGTCCCAAAATTTCAACAAAGAAATGGTGAAATCAAAATGACCGTGCAAAATAGTCAACATAAAAGAGGGACGAAAGATACCAGAGGGACAGTCAAACTCATAGATTGAAAATAACTGACAACGCCATGGCTAAAAATAAAAAGACAAACAGACAAATAATAGTACAGAAGACACAACATAGAAAACTAAAGACTAAGCAACACGAACCCAACCAAAAACTGGGGCAACATAACATGAACGCAAACACTCCCACCAAGTATGACTTTTCTGTCAAACGTCCTCGAAGGCGTTCAAAAGGTGTCAATGTAACAATTCTCCAAAACATGATCGAAGTCCAATAACATCCTTAATTAAAGTAATCAAAATCACTGGTGGGAAGATTGGAAAAGGTGTGTAAATAATTTCAAATCATATTTCAGTATTCCATTGAGGAATGTTGGTGGAACAAAGAAAAGACTTTATATAAAACTATTGCAGGTAGTTGCATTACTATACCCACTGAAGTTCTAAAGAGAGAAATAATATCTTTTCAGTAGGAAAAATTAGTTCAATGAAAGTCAATGTCAGTGGTTAACTTAATTAACATAATAATTACTTTTGAAATTAATATTTTTCTGAAATTAAGTTTTAAGTGTACATTCGTTAAAACAGAGAAAATTACAAAATTATGATAATCTAAAAAAATTTTACTTCTTCAGTATACAACATTAGACCAATTGGATAAAGCAAACATGTTCTTGAAAACCAAATACATTGAAAGCACTTTTTTTCGTTGGGTACCAATATTCGTGGTTTTCATGTGTGGCTTTATCCACAAATTTAAGTGTCCAACAACACTTAAGTATAACAACTGTTGTCCAAATCAAGACACGGAAAGATCCCCATATAGATTTTTATATATGATATACTGGCATATCTAGAGAATACATCGAATATAAGCAAACACACTATGAACTATATATACAACTTCAGACAGGATTTTACCCATTTAATCTTTATAAAAAAGCTAAATTGTATGACTTTTAACCTTTTAATTGTCATGAAAAATCAGTTCGATCGATGAAAGTCAGACTTTCGGTGATGATATTCGATGATGAGGTGTTCATTTTATTTCCTCATAATTCTCATACGAAAAAAGAATCATATTGGGCTTGCATTTTTTGAAGTACTTTCACAGTACCTGATCATTAAAAAGTGGGCAAATACATTAAACTTAATATTTTCAGAATTATTCCATTGGATTTTCTAGCAAAGACCACCAACAGAAATGTCAATTTTGATCTTTGGTGTCTTTCAAAATACAACAAATGTTGGAATTTTAATTGAGACATCACTTACATGCATCCCATGTCTTATTGGATTACTTGGCTTTGATAACAAAATGAAAGAAGAGCATCATTTTAGAATTTTAACAATGAAGCCATATGGACTATCTTTGATAATGCAAAATTATTTATATAACAGTTTATCACCTGTGACGAAAAGTAGACAATAGTGACTTTACATTTATATTTACCACTCTTTTTACTTAACTAGAAAACAATAACATTTGAAAGAATGCTATTGGGTTAAATAGTTTGATGAATATATTTTTGGCCTTAGGTATCTACTCCCAAAGAACAGAGGCTAAGAATAGACTTAAGAAGTGTTTCTTCACCTTGTCTTTATTCAATAATTTATGTGGATCAGAAACTGCTTACCCTTCCATAGCACCTGTGTTCACCACTGGAAACTGCTTACCCTTCCATAGCACCCGTGTTCACCACTGGAAACTGCTTACCCTTCCATAGCACCTGTGTTCACCACTGGTTTTTTGCTCAGTCATTAGTTTTCTATGTAGTAATTTTGTTTTGTTTTTAAGATTTGTTCATCTTGTTGCTGTTTTTCGATTTTTGTCATGGCGTTGTCAGTTTTTCTTGACTTGTAATTTTGAATGTCCCCTTGGTATCTTTCACCTCTTTTCTTTATAGGAGATAACAGACATTAACAGACAGACTGTAGGAGATAACAGACTTTAACAGACAGACTATAGGAGATAACAGACATTAACAGACAGACTATAGGAGATAACAGACAGACTGTAGGAGATAACAGACTGACTATAGGAGATAACAGACAGACTCTAAGAGATAACAAACATTAACAGACAGACTATATAAGATAACAGATAGACAATAGGAGATAACAAACAATAACAGACAGACTATAGGAGATAACAGACAAAAGTAGACAGACTATAGGAGATAACGGACATTACCAGACTGACTATAGGAGATAACAGACATTCACAGACAGACTATAGGAGATAACAGACAAAAGCAGACAGAATATAAGCTGCAAATTTATTTCTTTGCACCAAAATAAAACAATTCCCATTGTATCTTTCTTTTATTTAGACGTCCTCAGACTTATGAACACACACATTTAGTGACACTGATCTACTGATGAGTTCTACAGTGTTTCTCACAGTAACCCTATGTACATGATGTTACATTGTATGAATGGTTTATACTTCACAGGACACTTAATTAATAGCCAATAACAAAACAACTATAACAAGATCTGTGTGTCCTTCAGAAATGTAATGTTAATCTGTCAATGTCCATCAGATCATCTGTTAACTGTAAAGAGAAAAGGGAGGTTATTCATGATAATGATAGTAATCATAAACAATGAACAAAATCAGTCATAATCCTGGGTTGACTGAAACTATAAGGTATACATATTTGTCTATGTGACTGTAAAAATATCTATATAAGAAATAACTGTACTGTGTTGGAAATAAACTCATCATAGATACCAGGATTAAAATTTTGTATGCCAGACACACGTTTTGTAATCTGACGACTCATCAGTGATGCTCAAATCGTAAAGTTAAAAAGACCAAATAAAGTACAAGTCGAAGAGCATTGAGGACCCAAAGTTCTACAGGTTTTTCCAAATACAGCTAAGGTAGTTTATTCCAGGTTGACAATCCATAGTATTTCTAAAAATTCAAAGTTCAGTAAACTGTTTTTTTATAATTATGACCATATCAATGATAATTCATGTCAACACAAGATGTGCTGACTACTGGGTTAGTGATACACTGGGGAGGAAAACCTCCATCAGCAGTGGCATAGACCCAGTGATTGTAAACTAACTCATCATAGATGAAAGGATTTTCTGACTATAATCTAAAAAATTTTACTTCTTCAGTATACAACATTAGACCAATTGGATAAAGCAAACATGTTCTTGAAAACCAAATACATTGAAAGCACTTTTTTCGTTTGGGTACCAATATTCGTGGTTTTCATGTGTGGCTTTATCCACAAATTTAAGTGTCCAACAACACTTAAGTATAACAACTGTTGTCCAAATCAAGACGGAAAGATCCCCATATAGATTTTTATATATGATATACTGGCATATCTAGAGAATACATCGAATATAACAAACACACTATGAACTATATATACAACTTCAGACAGGATTTTACCCATTTAATCTTTATAAAAAGCTAAATTGTATGACTTTTAACCTTTTAATTGTCATGAAAAATCAGTTCGATCGATGAAAGTCAGACTTTCAGTGATGATATTCGATGATGAGTGTTCCATTTTGTTTCCTCATAATTCTCATCGAAAAGAATCATATTGGGGTTGCATTTTTGAAGTACTTTCACAGTACCTGATCATTAAAAAGTGGGCAAATACATTAAACTTAATATTTTCAGAATTATTCCATTGGATTTTCTAGCAAATACCATCAATAGAAACGTCAATTTTGATCTTTGGTGTCTTTCAAAATACAACAAATGTTGGAATTTTAATTGAGACATCACTTGCATCCATGTCTTATTGGATTACTTGGCTTTGATAACAAAATGAAAGAAGAGCATCATTTTAGAATTTTAACAATGAAGCCATATGGACTATCTTTGATAATGCAAATTATTTATATAACAGTTTATCACCTGTGAAAGGAGACAATAGTGACTTTACATTTATATTTACCACTCTTTTATAACTAGAAAACAATAACATTTGAAAGAATGCTATTGGGTTAAATAGTTTGATGAATATATTTTGGCCTTAGGTATCTGCTCCCAAGAACAGAGGCTAAGAATAGACTTAAAAGTGTTTCTTCACCTTGTCTTTATTCAATAATTTATGTGGATCAGAAACTGCTTACCCTTCCATAGCACCTGTGTTCACCACTGGAAACTGCTTACCCTTCCATAGCACCGTGTTCACCACTGCAAACTGCTTACCCTTCCATAGCACCTGTGTTCACCACTGGTTTTTGCTCAGTCATTAGTTTCTCTATAGTAATTTTGTTTTGTTTTAAGATTTGTTCATCTTGTTGCTGTTTTCGATTTTGTCATGGCCTTGTCAGTTTTTCTTGACTTGTAATTTTGAATGTCCCCTTGGTATCTTTCACCTCTTTTCTTTATAGGAGATAACAGACATTAACAGACAGACTGTAGGAGATAACAGACTTTAACAGACAGACTATAGGAGATAACAGACATTACCAGACTGACTATAGGAGATAACAGACATTCACAGACAGACTATAGGAGATAACAGACATTAACAGACAGACTGTAGGAGATAACAGACATTAACAGACAGACTATAGGAGATAACAGACAGACTATAGGAGATAACAGACTGACTATAGGAGATAACAGACAGACTATAAGAGATAACAAACATTAACAGACAGACTATATAAGATAACAGATAGACAATAGGAGATAACAAACAATAACAGACAGACTATAGGAGATAACAGACAAAAGTAGACAGACTATAGGAGATAACGGACATTACCAGACTGACTATAGGAGATAACAGACATTCACAGACAGACTATAGGAGATAACAGACAGACTATAAGCTGCAAATTTATTTCGTTGCACCAAAATAAAACAATTCCCATTGTATCTGCCTTTTATTCAGACGTCCTCAGACTTATGAACACACGCATTTAGTGACACTGATCTAACTGACGAGTTCTACAGTGTTTCTCACAGTAAACCTATGTACATGATGTTACATCGTATGAATGGTTTATACTTCTGGGACATAATTAATAGCCAATAACAAAACAACTATAACAAGATCTGTGTCCTTCAGAAATGTAATGTTAATCTGTCAATGTCCATCAGATCATCTGTTAACTGTAAAGAAAAGGGAGGTTATTCATTATAATGATAGTAATCATAAACAATGAACAAAATCAGTCATAATCCTGGGTTGACTGAAACTATAAGGTATACATATTTGTCTATGTGACTGTAAAATATCTATATAAGAAATAACTGTACTGTGTTGGAAATAAACTCATCACAGCATACCAGGATTAAAATTTTGTACGCCAGACACGCTAATCGTTATCTAAAGACTCATCAGTGATGCTCAAATCGTAAAGTAAAAAAGACCAAATAAAGTACAAGTCGAAGAGCATTGAGGACCCAAAGTTCTACAGGTTTTTCCAAATACAGCTAAGGTAGTCTATTCCAGGTTGACAATCCATAGTATTTCTAAAAATTCAAAGTTCAGTAAACTGTTTTTTATAATTATGACCATATCAATGATAATTCATGTCAACACAAGATGTGCTGACTACTGGGCTAGTGATACACTCGCATCGCACAACCTCCATCAGCAGTGTCATCGACCCAGTGATTGTAAATTAACTCATCATAGATGAAAGGATTTTGTGACTATAAAGACTTAACAGCACCAAATAAATCTCAAATCAAAATTTAACCCCCAATACTTCTAACACCTTACTTTATTTCTATTCAAATGGAATGCTCATAAATTGTTCAAAATAAAACTTTGTAATATCCCAGAAAAAATCAGACTACTTCAATCAACCTTGGAATTAAAAAAAGTAGCATTACATGTCGTTTTGCAACAGAAAAGTCAGTCTCTTATATCTGATTTTCGTTTAGCAACTTAAATAACAACTGTTATCATTTTACATATTCAAGGTTTCCTGATTATTCTAGCTAAAGTTCTGGTGTATTTGTCAAGGATTTCTTTGGACTTTTCCATAATTTACTGTTAATATTCAATAAAACATAAAGAATTTTAAACTCAGATAAGCAGGTGAGATTTATTCAATTGTTGTCATATTACCAATTACTAATTAATTTGTCATTTTGTTCAGATTCATAATTTATTTAAAATTTTGTCATAATTTCTTTAATAGTCTAGACAGCATATTGTTTTCTTAAATTGTTTAACATTTCATACCCATATAACATGTTACTTTTATTATTCTTCCCTTAGTTTATTTATTTTGTATTTACATTGTGTCATAGGTCAAATTTATTTGTTCAGTGTATGTTCGATGGTGTTAATATGTCCTTTGATTGAGTTAAGCTATTTCAGTTGATATTTTATAGTGTGTCTTTCTATGTTGTGATGTTACACTATTGTTTCAGAAAAGGGTGAAGGTTTGGTACCATTAAAGCGTTTAAACCGCTGCATTTGTTTGCACTTATCCTAAGTCAGAATCTGATGTTCAGTAGTTGTCGTTTGTTGATGTGGTTCATAAGTGTTTCTTGTTTCTCGTTTTTATATAGATTAGATCGTTGGTTTTCCGTTTGAATGGTTTTACACTATAATTTTGGGGCCCTTTATAGCTTACTGTTCAGTGTGAGCCAAGGCTCCGTGTTGAAGACCGTACTTTGACCTATAATGGTTTACTTTTATAAATTTTGACTTGGATGGAGGAGTTGTCTCATTGGCACTCATACCACATCTTCTTATATCTATAGCTTGTCTTTAAACTCAAAAGCAATCTGCATTATTGACAAATGTTTTTAATGAAGCAGTATAATGTATTTCACCTGTTCAAGAGATGTTCCAATACGTTTAGCAATCTCTGTTTTCTCCATCATACTCAGATGTAAATACTTCCATAACAAATCACCATCTAAAATATTCTTTTGAGGATTCCTTAACTCTTGTCTGATGCTCTGTACTGCCCTAAAATATATTAAAAAAAGTGTAAATACTTAAATAACAAATCACCATCTTAAATATTCTTTTGAGGATTCTTTAGCTCTTGTCTGATGCTCTGTACCGCCCTAAAATAAAGGAATATACATTCCAAAATTTCTAAAGTACAATAAAGGTTTATATCTTTATTAATCTTACATTTCTCTATGATGATCATGTGGCCACTACGAAAAGTCATAATGTAACCAAAAACAGAATAAATATAAGAACATCATTCCAATGTCCCCACCGTAGCACATATTTTATCTGTCAGAAAATAGATATATATATATGTTTTGTGTTCTTTAAGACTTTTTCTTAAATATCCTACAAGATATGTAAGCATCAGGTCTCTTAAAATGTTATTTTCCATATGATATCTATTTCCATAGGGCATGGTAATTGGCATTATTTACCAAACATGTCAAAAAACCTTGCTGATCAAATTTCATAAAATCTGGCAGAAATGTAGGTGTGAAAGTGCTTACAGTGCAGTTTTTCATATAAATCACATTTCAAATAGACATTACTCCTGTAAAAATAGTTCCATCAGCACTGATTTTTTTAACTCGTTCAAGACATTGCTGATATAAAAAAAAGTATGAACGAAAATACCTAACTCCAAGATAAAAAAAGGGGGAAGTCCATAAAACTAACAAAATCAAATATTAGACTATATCAAAACCTTTGACTTAAATTTCATAAAAATCTGACAAGATTTGTACAAGTTAGAGTGTTAACAAGACCAAAATGGACCTCCAGTATTTCTATGTCTCCCCACCATGTCGTAAATAATGGTTGTCAGGGCTATTCCATTAAAATGAATCAGGGAGGACAGGGAGGAAAGTTTTATTTCTGACAGGAGTTGTTGGTCATTAGTGCTTGTATGTCCATTTGATGTGTGAAAAATTACACAAAGTTTGCTGGTTATTAGTGAATTACAGAAGCCTCTTCCTAACCTCTTGCATCCATTTTAATGGAATAGCACTCACTATGTCTCTTTTTGTTAAATGCCTATTTATGATATTAACATCACTGATGTTGTTTATTACTTTACCTATATGTCCTTGGATTAAGTCCTGCTATATGTTGAATCTGTGTTGTCATAGCATTCTGTAACATGAGTAAACGTCTATATACTTTCTCTGAGATTGGTAGAACAAACCCAAGTGTTCCATCTAATGAAGCTGAAAAAAGAAATATATGGCATAGAGTTACTATTACATCAAATATAAGAATGATTTTGATCTGACAAGAAAAATGGCCAGCTATTTGTAATTCACCTATCAGCTTACTGAATAAGAACATTTATACCTATTACAGAATTCCTGAAGCAGTAGGTAAATCTGCTGTGACAATTATCTGTCCCCAAAAATATAAAATAATTAGTGGACAATACCAATTGGTACTGATATTACCTTTTTCATTAAATTCAGTCACTAAGTTTTGGAGAAATGCAAATAAAAGTTTAACGTCACGGTACCCAAATTGCAACCGAAAACCCAAATTGCACCTATTCAACATAAACAGCTGAGAAATTAGTTTTGAGACTAAACAATTTGTATTATGATTATTTGACATTATACACTTCTTACAAAATAGGTGAATATATTCAAATATACACTAAACGCTCACAGTTTATATCAACAGATGAAGCTTTCACTGAAAAGAAAATGTATAAAACACGCCATGCGACGTCTACAAAAGTCATCTTTAAAATGAACAAAAGATATGTTACAAGCATCCATTTAAAAAAAATAAACAGTGAGCATGTACTAATGTCAAATTGTTCTAAATATTTGAAAATAAAACAAAACATCTATATTTGATTTTAATGATGAATTTGAGCATGGATGCAATTTGGGTACCTCAACGGAATCATGGATAGTTTGGAGGTTGATTCAAACCCATTTTCTATGACTCAATAGGGATTAAAAATCAAATTGGTGTACCTATATAATTGAAATAGATACGCAAAATAAACACAGAATGGAAATTTTCTTTATCATAAAAAACGAGGTGAAAAACTGTCAAAATAGGTGCAATTTGGGTACCACACGTTAGATCCACAAACAAAACATTTATCACAATATAAACCTGCTTCACAAAATATTTTTGTCGTAAACTTTTTGTATAACTGCACAGTACCCAAATTGCACCCATTTAGCAAAATAGCAAAGGATATCTTACAAGTTTTCTTATAGACTAAACCATCTGTATTTTCATGATTTGACATTATACGCGTCTTTTAACATAACTAAATTTATTTAAATATACACTAAAGTTCACAGTATATGTCAACAGATATAGTGTTCACTCAAAAAGTAAAATCTACGGAGCGTCGCTATGCGGCGTCCACAAAATCATCTGTTAAAAATGAGTAATTAAAATATGTTACAGGCATCCATTTCTTAAAAAATGAATAGTAAGCATGGACTATTGTCAAATTGTTCTAAATATCTGAAGAAATAAAACAAAACATCAGTTATTCAAATTTTACGGATGTGAATTTAAGCATGGATGCAATTTGGGTACTCCTCATTACAGAATCATGGATCGTTTGGAGGTCGGTTCAAACCCATTTTTCTATGATTCAATATGGATTCAAAATTAAATTGGTGGAACTATATAGTAAATAAGGATACATCTACAAAATAAACACATAATGGAAACTTTTGTCTTGATCTTAGATAAGCGTAGGTAAAGAAAAAACTGTCAAAATAGGTGTCATTTGGATAACCTCATGTTATATGTTTCATGTAACTTGTACTTTGTTTGTCTCAAGCTGTACTTATGCCTCACGACAATAAAGATTATTATTATAATAAGTACTAATGAAAATATGATTAAAATACATAACGTCCTACCAAAATATGTAATGTGTTTTCTATCAGCATTGTATGCCCTTTTATCGACGGCTGGATCACTACGACATAGTACTCTAAACATGCTGTTGATGTGTGATCCGACATTAAAATCAGCTTTCGAAGCAGGCGTTGTCCTCCTATACTCTCTGGCTGTAAATAAAAAACAGTAGAAAATAATTCTATTATAATGTACTTCGAAATTAGTTGAATCCAAAATAACCAATTCAACAACATATGAAGCTACTGTTCTTTATACAAAATAAAAAGATGTGTTATGATTATGCAAAAAAAAGTAAAGGGAAAACAAATATGGCAGACAGCAACAGAAATTTATTTCGACTACTGTTGATTCATTTATTTTCATGGGTAACAATTTCCGTGGATTGAAGAAAGATATTTTCATTGATACTTGATCTCTTTTGTTTTGAAAAAGTTGATATACAACCCTAAGAGAAATTTATACTGTGTTGATCATTTAAATTAGTATTTTATCTATATTCATGAAATCCACAAAATTTGGTACCCAACAAATAATAATGAATTGACAGAATTTTAATTACCAATTAATTAATTTCTTGTTAAAATCTGATACATTCAGTTTGCTATTGAAAACTTACTATGAAATGTGTCTCATGCTATTATAAATCTACCCTTTATTTGTTACACAGGTATATATAAACAACAACAAAAAATCAAATGAAGCAATAAATAAATGTTCTAGCAAAACATAAGATTAAGTTCAAAGTATTACATACACCTTTCATTGGCAAAATCTTTCTTTCACTATTTTCAAAGGTATATGTACAATCCTTATCAATATTAATTTGTTTTGAACATCCTTGTTTTATCCCTATCTTTTTGCAAACTCAATATCTCTTCCTATCCACTATTGTTTAATGTCTTATCACTTGATATATAACTTATCAACATATTTTATAGGAGTAATACGACAGGTATCTAATGTAAAGCAGGAGCTGATAATTCTTACACAGCACCAGTTATTGGGGAAATTTGTTTTTGCTTTGTTCAGTTTTCTAGTTTTCTATGTAGTGTTTTCTGGAATTTTTGTTGTTTTTGCATTGTCTATTTCTCCTTGTCAACTTATGAGTTTAAATGTCCCTTTGGTATCCTTCACCTCTTTTTTACTAATAATTTTTGAATGACTCTTTGTATCTTCCCATTTTCTTGAGTGGTATGTTTACATTTTTATCTATATATAAGTTTTAAATTAACATTAGATTTACCTACCTTCAGGATGATATGCATACATTAATATGTTCTTCATTTTGTCTGACACTGAAAAATATAACATATATCAACAAATGAAGCAATTCTTACAATTATGAAGTGTCCCTTCTTCCAATACTTTTTGTGATGAATCTGGTATTGTATGCAACATTTAATTGATATTAGTAATTATATAAAAAAAAAAATAACTAGAAAATCCTAACATACAATTTACTAAAGGAATAACATATATACTAAACTTTAGGGTTTGATGTGATGTAATATCTAGTTCAACCCAATGCTTTCATTTGCAAAATGCTGACAGCTACTCATGAAGATGACTTATTATTGTTTATGATCCTGAATAGGAGAGTTTCTAGGCTACAGTGTCATCAAAAAGTCATAACCCTGAGATCAGATGTAGCTTAGCTTTCTACATTAGGAAATGCCTGTATTTCTATGTCTCCCCACCATGTCGTAAATAATGGTTGTCAGGGCTATTCCATTAAAATGAATCAGGGAGGACAGAGGAAAGTTTTATTTCTGACAGGGTTGTTGGTCATTAGTGCTTGTATGTCCATTTGATGTGAAAAATTACAAAGTTTGCTGGTTATTAGTGAATTACAGAAGCCTCTTCCTAACCTCTCACATCCATTTTAATGGAATAGCACTTACTATGTCTCTTTTTGTTAAATGTCTATTTATGATATTAACATCACTGATGTTGTTTGTATACTTTACCTATAGGTCCTTGGATTAAGTCCTGCTATATGTTGAATCTGTGTTGTCATAGCATTCTGTAACATGAGTAAACGTCTATATACTTTCTCTGAGATTGGTAGAACAAACCCAAGTGTTCCATCTAATGAAGCTGAAAAAAGAAATATATGGCATAGAGTTACTATCACATCGAATATAAGAATGATTTTGATCTGACAAGAAAAATGCCAGCTATTTGTAATTCACCTATTAGCTTGCTGAATAAGAACATTTACACCTATTTCAGAATTCCTGAAGCAGTTGGTAAATATGCTGTGACAATTATCTGTCCCCAAAAATATAAAATAATTAATGGACAATACCAATTGGTACTGATATTACTCTTTTCATTAAATTCAGTTACTAAGTTATGGAGAAATGCAGATAAAAAGTTTGGATCCACAAACAAAAACATTTATCACAATATAAACCTGCTTCACAAAATATTTTTGTCGTAAACTTTTTGTATAACTGCACAGTACCCAAATTGCACCCATTTAGCAAAATAGCAACGGAAATCTTACAAGTTTCTTATAGACTAAACAATCTGTATTTTCATGATTTGACATTATGCGTCTTTTAACATAGCTAAATTTATTTAAATATTCACTAAAAGTTCACAGTATATGTCAACAGATATAGTGTTCACTCAAAAAAGTAAAATCTACGGAAACGTCGCCATGGGACGTCCACAAAAAGTCAACTTTTAAAAATGAGTAATTAAAATATGTTATAGGCATCCATTTCTTAAAAATTGAATAGTAAGCATGGACTATTGTCAAATTGTTCTAAATATCTAAAGAAATAAAACAAAACATCAGTTATTCGATTTTTACGGATGTGAATTTAAGCATGGATGCAATTTGGGTACTCCTCATTACAGAATCATGGATCGTTTGGAGGTCGGTTCAAACCCTTTTTCTATGATTCAATATGGATTAAAAATTAAATTGGTGGAACTATATAGTAAATAAGGATACATCTACAAAATAAACACAGAATGGAAACTTTTGTCTTGATCATAAATAAATGTAGGTGAAAAAACTGTCAAAATAGGTGCAATTTGGGTACCTCATGTTATATGTTTCATGTAACTTGTACTTTGTTTGTCTCAAGCTGTACTTATGCCTCACGACAATAAAGATTATTATCATAATAAGTACTAATGAAAAATATGATTAAAATACATAACTTCCTACCAAAATATGTAATGTGTTTTCTATCAGCATTGTATGCCCTTTTATCGACAGCTGGATCACTACGACATAGTACTCTAAACATGCTGTTGATGTGTGATCCGACATTAAAATCAGCTTTCCGAAGCAGACGTTGTCCTCCTATACTCTCTCTGGCTGTAAATAAAAACAGTAGAAAATAATTCTATTATAATGTACTTCGAAATTAGTTGAATCCAAAATAACCAATTCAACAACATATGAAGCTACTGTTCTTTATACAAAATAAAAAGATGTGTTATGATTATGCAAAAAAAAGTAAAGGGAAAACAAATATGGCAGACAGCAACAGAAATTTATTTCGACTACTGTTGATTCATTTATTTTCATGGGTAACAATTTCCGTGGATTGAAGAAAGATATTTTCATTGATACTTGATTTCCATGGTTTTGAAAAAGTTGATATACAACCCTAAGAGAAATTTATACTGTGTTGATCATTTAAATTAGTGGTTTATCTATATTCATGAAATCCACAAAATTTGGTACCTAACAAATAATAATGAATTGACAGAATTTTAATTACCAATTAATTAATTTCTTGTTAAAATCTGATACATACAGTTTGCTATTGAAAACTTACTATGAAATGTGTCTCATGCTATTATGGGAAATCTACCCTTTATTTGTAACACAGGTATACATAAACAACAACAAAAAATCAAATGAAGCAATAAATAAAAGTTCTAGCAAAACATAAGATTAAGTTCAAAGTATTACACACACCTTTCATTGGCAAAATCTTTCTTTCACTATTTTCAAAGGTATATGTACAATCCTTATCAATATTAATTTGTTTTGAACATCCTTGTTTTATCCCTATCTTTTTGCAAACTCCAATATCTCTTCCTATCCACTATTGTTTAATGTCTTATCACTTGATATATAACTTATCAACATATTTTATAGGAGTAATACGACAGGTATCTAATGTAAAGCAGGAGCTGATAATTCTTACACAGCACCAGTTATTGGGGAAATTTGCTTTTGCTTTGTTCAGTTTTCTAGTTTTCTATGTAGTGTTTTCTGGAATTTTTTGTTGTTTTTTGCATGGCATTGTCTATTTCTCCTTGTTGACTTATGAGTTTAAATGTCCCTTTGGTATCCTTCACCTCTTTTTTACTAATAATTTTTGAATGACTCTTTGTATCTTCCCATTTTCTTGAGTGGTATGTTTACATTTTTATCTATATATAAGTTTTAAATTAACATTAGATTTACCTACCTTCAGGATGATATGCATACATTAATATGTTCTTCATTTTGTCTGACACTGAAAAATATAACATATATCAACAAATGAAGCAATTCTTACAATTATGAAGTGTCCTTCTTCCAATACTTTTGTGATGAATCTGGTATTGTATGCAACATTTAATTGATATTAGTAATAATATAAAAAAAAATAACTAGAAAATCCTAACATACAATTTACTAAAGGAATACATATATACTAAACTTTAGGGTTTGATGTGATGTAATATCTAGTTCAACCCAATCCTTTCATTTACAAAATGCTGACAGCTACTCATGAAGATGACTTATTATTGTTTATGATCCTGAATAGGAGAGTTTCTAGGCTACAGTGTCATCAAAAAGTCATAGCCCTGAGATCAGATGTAGCTTAGCTTTCTACATTAGGAAATGCCTGTACCAAGTCAGGAATATGACAGTTGTTTTCCATTCGTTTGATGTGTTTGAGCTTTTAATTTTGCCATTTGATAAGGGACCTTCCGTTTTGAATTTTCCTTGGAGTGTGGTATTTTTGTTATTTTACTATTTAGAAACTTCTTCAAGTCATAATGTTCTCACTCTACTCGACTGAGAAAATTCATTCTCAGTGGAGAAGCTTGCAACAGAAAATTATCACACAGAAAGATAAATGCAAAATCAATTATTCCAATGATGATTGTTTGAGGCCATTTTCCAGTACAGACTTTATAGTAACCTTTTTTTTGTATATTATTTGTAGTATAATGTTTTATATCTTTTATCTTGTTCTCAATAAAACTTCAAATTCTGGACCTTTTCTAAAAAAAATGTATTTTGAAAGTAAGAATAAAATGGCAAACTACAAGTAAAGTACTGTTCTAAATTAGAGTCAACTGTATTTTTACAGATGTTCAAATCTCATGAATTTAAGTAAAGACACAATAAAATCTGAACGTGCTATGGAAGATTATTCAGATTTGAAAGATAAGTTATGGCTAGTAAAGGAACTTACCTAGAAAACATAGCTGTGTATTGTCCACCATATATTCTGCTGTATAAGTTTCTAAGGGTTTTATATCCTATAAATTATATGGATGACAATTTTAGTGTTTTAACACACAACTACCTAAATGGCTTGCTTACATAATTTTATTTCTTTATTAAAAACTGTTATCACAGAGACATGTCTCATTTTTTGTAATTTTGAATATGCAAATGTTGAAATTAAAACACAAACATTAACATGGAAATGATACTTACAAATGCCAATAAATTTGCATACCAAATATCCTCGACTTAACATTAGCAGTTCATCTTAAACTGATCTTATCACAAACTAATACATGTAACTAAGCAAAAGTTTCAAAGTCAATAGGCCATGACTGAGGGGATGGGGCCAAATATTCTCCATTGAAATGAGATGTGCTAATGCTTATACAACTGAATACCAATTAACATTGGCCTACCAGTAATGGTTCCCTTTGAACTGACCTAATCACAAACGAATACATGTTAACTAAGCAAAATTTTCAAAGTCAATAGGCCATGACTATGGGGCTGAGCCAAATAATCTCCATGGAAATGAGATATGCCAATGCTTATACAACTGCATACCAAATATCATTGACCTACCACTAATGGTTCCTCATAAACTGACCTAATCACAAACTAATACATGTAAAATAAGCAAAAGTTTCAAAGTCAATCCATGGAGAAGCTTGCACAGAAAATTATCACCCAGAAAGATAAACGCAAAATCAATTATTCCAATGATGATTGTTTGAGGCCATTTTCCAGTACAGACTTTATAGTAACCTTTTTTTGTGTGTATATTATTTGTAGCATAATGTTTTATATCTTTTATCTTGTTCTCAATAAAACTTCAAATTCTGAACCTTTTCTAAAAAATGCATTTTGAAAGTAAGAATAAAATGGCAAACTACAAGCAAAGTACTGTTCTAAATTAGAGTCAACTGTATTTTACAGATGTTCAAATCTCATGAATTAAAGTAAAGACACAATAAAATCTGAACATGCTGCAGAAGATTATTCAGATTTGAAAGATAAGTTATGGCTAGTAAAGGAACTTACCTAGAAAACACAGCTGTGTATTGTCCACCATATATTCTGCTGTATAAGTTTCTATGGGTTTTATATCCTATAAATTATATGGATGACAATTTTAGTGTTTTAATACAAATTTTAACTCTAAAGGCTTGCTTGCTATACATTCTTTATTAAAACTGTTGTGGATAGTCAAGGTCACAGAACATAGTACTAATATACCAACTGACATGCATTTTGTTGAGACAAGAAAGTATATGTAAAGCTTATTTAATTTACCAAGCTGTGAATGACATTACAAGATAAATAATACCAATAATAAAGTTCTTTCAATACATAGTGAAAATAGGTGGTACATATGTATGAAATGGGATTGATGCCTTGTGTATATTCACTCCATACCACTCTACAGATTTAATGTTTATCATACATTATAACTATTACCTTGATGAACTTGTTGAATAATGCTCTTCATCTAATACCACCTCATTTATTTGTCTTACTTACTACCAGATTAGACCTTATCTCTATTTGGGATTTCGCAACACTTGACCAAAGATCTTGCTACATTTGACTTATTGACGTCATACAGTTTTGCTTTGTAAAGTCAGACATTATTTCATGTGACGTCAATATTTTGCAGGAATATCTAATACATTGTAATGGCGGACAAATAATATGGGTATAAAGCAATACTTTTGATAATGTTTGATCTAAGATAAAGTTTTTAACTCTGACACTTACCCTGCTGACGAGTGATAGAACTTTGAGTTCCTCCTGATATCTGTATAAAGCAATACTTTTGATAATGTCCCCTGCTAAGATGATGTTTTTTAATTCTGACACTTACCCTGCTGACGAGTGATAGAACTTTCAGTTCCTCCTGATATCTGTATAAAGCAATACTTTTGATAATGTCCCCTGCTAAGATGATGTTTTTAACTGTACTCAATGTGTTGATATAAGTGAATGTGTCGATGAAGGCCACGCCTATCAGATCATTGTCCTTTAACTGCCAGATATAAAGCTGAAATATACATGAATTTTTATTAAAAACAGGATTTCACATCCTAGTTTTTACAGAATGTTGTTTATAGAGCCCATTAATTTAGATACAATACATCTAAACTCATTGATCCTTCGAATAAACTTATTCTTAAAGGTTATCAATTTAACACTATAGTTAAATCTTTTACTATTATTCTCATTGCTATATATGTACAGTTTTGAGCACTCATGATCAAATATCCTGTCTATACTGTTCATTTATATATTGGCATTGAACAAGGTCATGTATTGCTCAGACTATTTATGACTTCTTCACACTAAATCCATTGAATATGTACTGATTGATACTTTAGACTGGAAGAACATGATTTATTCATTAGTTGTATACAAATCACAGGCAAATTTAATTCACATTAATTTCATGTGAATCTCACGTGAAATTCACATCAATTTCACCTCAAACCAGCTTATACGTGAAATCAGTTTATGTGAGTTTCACATGAATATCATGTAAAACTCATGTGAATTTCATATGAAATTCACATGAATTTTGTTCACGTGAACTTCACATACATTCAAAAAATAAAGTAGTTCAAACAACATCTAAATTTTCAAATTTAATTTAAAATCATGAAAATACCATTTTTTTTGGAAAAGTTTACGTGAAATTCATGTGAAATATTTCACGTGAGAATCCTGTGAATCTCAATTCATGTGAAATTCACATGAAAAATTTCACGTGAGTTTCATGTATAACCTCGCTTGAGGTGAATCACATGAAATTTTTCACATGAATTTCATGTGAGATTCATGTGAAATTCATGCGAGCAAATTCTGCCGCATGAATTGACTTTGAATTAGTTTACAGTAACTTTGAGTAATCTTACATCGGTCCTTTGTGTCTATTGTCTTTATGTTAACTTAGTTGATTTTTGTGCTTCATACTGATCTATTGAGTTAGGCTAATTATTACAATTTGTTCTGTTATGCTGTAATACCAGTGTCCCAGATTAGGTAGAGGTTTCAGGTTTGAGTGCTTACAAACATGTTTTATCTCCTCACATTCCCACATTCTTTATGTGCCTGTCCCAAGTCAGGACCCTGTATTACAGTGGTTGTCATTGGTTCACATCTGTCATATTTTTTTTGAAATTGTATTGTTATAAATAAGACTACAAGATTTTTCTTTGCATACATGTGATTCTTCCGCTTTTCAGACCCTCTTCCGTCCCTCCCGTTAAAATTTGAAATCTTCCCTTTTTGAAAATGTCAACCTCGTAGAATTTTCAGTACACATTTTGTTTACAAAATCGATAGGGACAGAGAAAAAGTCCGAGAAACTCGAAATTGATATGGGAAAAGTCCGAGAAAAACGGAAGTTTCCTGTTTGTGTCAAAAGGTAAAATGAGGTTGTAAAATAGGTAAAATCAGCCTGAGGTGTTTAGGATTAAACTGTATATACAACAATAAATTAAAGATAATAGGCAATCATCGGTGATCAACTAGCTAGTTTAAAACAGCCTGGTTGATTAAAAGTGAAATACTGACAAAGGATTTAACTGACTAATTTGTACAAGTTGTATAAACAACGATTTATTTGATGCTGTTGAAAACATGGAACATTTACTGAACCTGAAAGACAAATGAAATCTACTCAAATATGATATTGATGGTTTGTTTTCTATCCAAGCCAATGGAATACCTATATAAGTATAGTTGTCTTGGACTATTCTAAAATTTTAGAATTTGACAAAATGCAAACCGTATTTTATCACCAAATACCCCAGCAGCAAATAAAAGAAGACAAAGTGTCTAGCCAAATTCAACTCTGCCTGGAGATCTGATTTCAAATGGTGCAGATCCAGTACCAAGGGTCAAGACCATGCTTACTACACTTCATGCAAAGCTGACTATGGTGGCCCTAATGCCTTGACCAAACTTATGGAGACAGCTACCAACCAGCAAGCCTACAACTCTATCAATTTAACACCTTCTGTTACAAGCATGTTCAGAAGTGGTACTTTTTGCCAACTATGTATGATTGCTGATCACTTTATCTTGAATTATACATAATGAATAAATATTTGAAAACCCCTTATCTTCTATTTTTATCAAGTAAAAATGGATATGCAGGTGTTTAAAGGTATGGAATTATTGTTCTTTTAACAAAAAAAGGAAGATATGCAGTTTAAACACACACAAAAAACATTGCGTACGTCGATAAAAAGGTCGATAAAAAATCTCCAGTTATGAGACCCAAACTCCAGCTGAAAATTTCCAAATCTCCAGTTGTGGCTTGACAACTCTGTCACATGTCTGTCTTTGAATGGTTTCACATTTTCATATCTGGGCTTCTTATAGCTGACTGGTTTTTTTCTCATTGTTGAAAGCCTATATAACGCATTTAATTTGAAACTAGTATTTAAACTGAATGTAGACTTCAACTTGACATGTTCTCTTGACTATTATTAAGAGTTTATTTTTAATCATGTACTTAATACTGACTTAGAAACTGATATGGTCTCTCCATTAAAATAAAACACAATAGAAATGTGATATACAGATTATGTTGTAATGCAATAAACTGGGCCTGATTTCAGTCCAATCATCTTATTGTGATGTCATTTTCTCAATATGATTTTATAGAAAGGAATTTAAATAAATATATAAAGTCTTGATGCACTGGTTAGATACATTCATTATAAAATTTGTAAGGGTTCCATGAATCTAGTGTCTCACCTATTTTTGCTGTTAATCGTGAGGCTCAACAAAAATGAGGAAAAAATTAATAAAATATTCCTCTCTATACTATCTTTTGATTGTAAGTAGTTTCTGTCCAAGTTTGGTAAAAAATCCAGGATAGTTTATGAATATAATAAATGTTTTAAAACTTAAACTGCAGACTGTATGTAATGTTAACCGGAAGAAAACTAAATCTATTTATAAGTAAAATACGGAAAGAATGGAACAAAATTTTAATAAAATTTCCTTCTAGATACTAGCTTTTAATCATAAACAAGCTTCTGTCCAAGTTTGGTACAATCCAAGATAGTCTAAGAAAGTTGTTAAAATCTTAAAACTTTAACCACAGAGTGAATGTAATGTTAACTGGCAGAAAAACTAAGTCCATTTATAAGTAAAATACTGAAAAATGATTTTTTTTTTACAAAATTTACTTCTGGATACTATCTTATGATCATAAAACAAGCTTCTGTCCAAGTTTGGTAGAAATCCAGGATAGTTTAAGAAAGTTATTAAAATTTCAAAACTTTAACCACAGAGTGAATATTTGTGATCGCCGGCTGCAGAATGTAAGATCGCTATGTCTCGCTTTTTCAACAAAAGTTGAAGGCTCAACAAAATGATAGTTGATTTATAAAAACTAGAGGCTCTAAAGAGCCTGTGTCGCTCACCTTGGTCTATGTGCATATTAAACAAAGGACACAGATGGATTCATGACAAAATTGTGTTTTGGTGATGGTGATGTGTTTGTAGATCTTACTTTACTGAACATTCTTGATGCTTCCAATTATCTCTATCTATAATGAACTTGGCCCAGTAGTTACAGTGGAAAATATTTTGTAAAAATTTACAAAATTTACAAAATTTATGAAAATTGTAAAAAATGACTATAAAGGGCAATAACTCCTTCAGGGGTCAATTGACAATTTTGGTCATGTTGACTTATTTGTAGATCTTACTTTGCTGTACATTATTGCTGTTTACAGTTTATCTCTATCTATAATAATCTTCAAGATAATAACCAAAAGCTGCAAAATTTTCTTAAAATTACCAATTCAGGGGCAGCAACCCAACAACGTGTTGCCTGATTGGTCTGAAAATTTAACAGATAGATCTTGACCTAATGAACAATTTTAGCCTCGCCAGATTTGCTCTAAATGCTTTGGTTTCAGAGATATGAGCCAAAACTGCATTTTACCCTATGTACTATTTTTTAACCATGTCGGCCATCTCGGTTCTCATGGGCAACACATCGGACACATTTTTAAACTAGATACCCTAATGATGATTGTGGACAAGTTTGGTTAATTTTGTCTTAGTAGTTTCAGAGGAGAAGATTTTTGTAAAAGATTACAAAATTTACAAAAATGGTTAAAATTGACTATAAAGGGCAATAACTCTTTAGGGTCAACTGACCATTTTTGGTCAAGTTGACTTATTTGTAGATCTTACTTTGCTGAACATTATTGCTGTTTACAGTTTATCTCTATCTATAATAATATTCAAGATAATAACCAAAAGCTTCAAAATTTTCTTAAAATTACCAATTTAGTGGCAGCAACCCAACAACAGGTTCTCCGATTCATCTGAAAATTTCAGGGCAGATAGATCTTGACCTGATAAACAATTTACCCATGTCAGATTTGTTCTAAATGCTTTGGTTTCAGAGTTATAAGCCAAAATATACATTTTACCCTATGTTCTATTTTTAGCCATGGCGGCCATCTTGGTTGGTTTGGCAGGTCACGGACACAATTTTTAAACTAGATACCCTAATGATGATTGTACAAGTTTGGTTAAATTGCCCAGTAGTTTCAGAGGAGAAGATTATTGTAAAGATTACAAACATTTACAAAAATGGTTAAAATTGACTATAAAGGGCAATAACTCCTTAGGGTCAAACAACATCTAAATTTTCAAATTTAATTAAAATCATGAAAAATACCATTTTTTTGGGAAAGTTTACGGAAATTCATGTGAAATATTTCACGGAGAATCCTGTGAATCAATTCATGTGAAATTCACATGAAAATTTTCACGCCAGTTTCATGTATAACTCGTTTGAGGTGAATCTCATGAAATTTTTTCACATGAATTTCATGTGAGATTTATGTGAAATTAATGTGAGCAAATTTTGCCTGTAATTGACTTTGAATTAGTTTACAGTAACTTTGAGTAATCTTATATCGGTCCTTTGTGTCTATTGTCTTTATGTTAACTTAGTTGATTTTTTGTGCTTCATACCGATCTATTGAGTTAGACTGCAACTGATTATTACAATTTGTTCTGTTATGCTGTAATACCAGTGTCCCAGATTAGGTAGAGGTTTCAGGTTTGAGTGCTCACAAACATGTTTTATCCCCACATTCCCACATTCTTTATGTGCCTGTCCCAAGTCAGGACCCTGTATTTCAGTGGTTGTCATTGGTTCACATCTGTCATATTTTTTTTTTCATAAATTGTATTGTTATAAATTAGGCTACAAGATTTTTCTTTGAATTGTTTCACATTTTTCATATCTGGGCCTCTTATAGCTGACTATGGTTTTTTTCTCATTGTTGAAAGCCTTATATAACAGAGCCAACATGAATTTAATTTGAAACTAGTATTTAAACTGAATGTAGACTTCCAACTTGACATGTTCTCTTGACTATTATTAAGAGTTTATTTTTAATCATGTACTTCATACTGACTTTGACACTGATATGGTCTCTCCATTACAATAAAACAGAATAGAAAATGTGATATACAGATCATGTTGTAATGTAATAAACTGGGCCTGATTTCAGTCCAATCATCTTATTGTGATGTCATTTTCTCAATATGATTTTATAGAGAGGGAATTTAAATAAATATATAAAGTCTTGATGCACTGGTTAGACACATTCATTATAAAAATTGTAAGGGTTCATGAATCCAGTGTCTCGCTATTTATGCTGTTAATCACAGGCTCAACAAAATGAGGAAAAAATAAATACAAATATTCCTCTCTATACTATCTTTTGATTGTAAGTAGCTTCTGTCCAAGTTTGGTAAAAATCCAGGATAGTTTATGAATATAATAAATGTTTTAAAACTTAAACTGCAGACTGTATGTAATGTTAACTGGAAGAAAAACTAAGTCTATGAATATAATAAATGTTTTAAAACTTAAACTGCAGACTGTATGTAATGTTAACTGTAAGAAAAACTAAGTCTATTTATAAGTAAAATACGGAAAGAATGGAACAAAATTTTAACAAAACTTCCTTCTAGTTACTAGCTTTTAATCATAAACAAGCTTCTGTCCAAGTTTGGTACAAATCCAAGATAGTTTAAGAAAGTTGTTAAAATTTTAAAAACTTTAACCACAGAGTGAATGTAATGTTAACTGGCAGAAAAACTAAGTCCATTTATAAGTAAAATACTGAAAAAATGATTTTTTTTTTTACAAAATTTACTTCTGGATACTATCTTATGATCATAAACAAGCTTCTTTCCAAGTTTGGTAGAAATCCAGGATAGTTTAAGAAAGTTATTAAAATTTCAAAAACTTTAACCACAGAGTGAATATTTAGGGCCGCTGCTGCCTTGACGGAATGTAGGATCGCTATGTCTGCTTTTCAACAAAAGTCGAAGGCTCGACAAAATGATAGTTGATTTATAAAAAAAAAATTAAAAACATTAATGACAGACAGCAACCAATGACAACTATTGAGTTACAGGCTCCTGACTGGACAGGTACATATAAGATGTCATGGTTTAAACATGTTTGTGTTATGTACATTATGTGGATCTGGCATCATTAAATGTAACTACTTGTACAGAAAGGTATGTTAACCTCTAGATATCTTTAGTTAACTTGTGTTCTTGTGTTGCGTCTTTGAAAAATACCCCAGCATCTCATTTTATCATTTTTAATCAATATTTAAAAAGATATAAAACAATTCATGAAAATTAACATATACATGATGGTTTGTTATAATTTTAAATACCATCAAACTTTTATTTTAATACCAACATTTTTGGAAAATTCTTACTTAGATAAAAATAAAGGTATTAACAAATGTAATGCCCACACTACAAAAATGTACCTTTGACCAATTGCAGTAAGAAGAAATCCTTGTATCTGTGCTAAAGCTGTAACTGGTCCCTTCTGTTCCTTATCATACAGAACCTGTAACAAACAGAACAGGGAATCAGTAATAATGTTTGTATACTGGCCTAGTATGTTTTAAGGTTGGTTTCAAAGATATTTGGGCAAAATGCACTACAGCGAGAGGACTTCTGTTTCATTATTGAACAAAAATATGCATCCATAGGACACAATGCCCTGCTCGCACTATCACATTTCCATGTTAAGTGAACTGTGAAATCAGAGTCAAACCTGTACTTTGGCATACAATTTCAATAAAAGTTCATAAGTTCAAATCATAAAGAACAGGTGTACTAAGTTTCAAATTGATGTGACCACACTTTCATGGTTAACTACCTTGACCAAAATCTTTACCTGAAACAAGATGGACAATAGAAATATAGACAGGTAGAGACTGTATTTATATTCATTACTATCTAAGATGTGTCTCCTGATGAAATATATCATTTCAAAAGTAAAATATATCGACTCTAAATCAACAACACTGACCTTAATTTTGTGTTTAGTAAGAGGCAATCCTGGTTCTGGTACAACTTCTATAACATCCAGTATTAAAATCTGAAACCAGGACAAACACTTTGTATTATTCATTTATATAAATTAAGTGAAAAGAATCAGTACTCTCTGGTTATATAATATTCAGTCGAATTTTTCATAAAAATTACATGTAACTCATAATCAATTCAGTACTAAATAAACTTATTTCTATAATAAGTGAAAAAGTTCAATAATCATAATCTCAAAATTGTTTTAACTTGAATTTGGAGACTGTATTTCAAAATAAATTTTGTAAAATAACTTCAAAACTGGAGCACTCGCTACAATGCTATAGATTTCAAATGTTTTAAAACCCAAAGCGCTCATATCAGGCTTAAAAAACACCATGGACACTTACCCTGCCTCTAGAGATATTTTCTTCCCCTAGCGATAGAGTTGTCCCCATACATAAAAATGATTTGAAACCATGGACATTTTCCTCTGACCTCAGCAACACATTCTTCATGGTCGTACAAACTTCCCATTCTTGCAGAACTACACTACAATGTTACAAAATTAAATATCAATAATTCAGATTCAAGTATTATGATAAAACCTACAAAAGGCTAGCAAATTCTAAAAGCAGTGGTGGTGTTTGTTTTGATATGTGCAGTCTTAAAATATGGTCTCAGTGTCGAAATGAAGATGTGAAAATACAAATGAACTTATTTACTTTCACGATTCAGGGTGGGATTTGCGTTGCTCAGTCTTTAGTTTGTTGTTTTGTGTTTAGTAGACTGTTTTGTTTTTTTCATAGTGTTTCTTTTTTTGGCCATGGTTTGTCTGTTCTGTTATACTTTGTCTTTTTTATTTTGTCTTTTTATTTTAAAACTAAAAAAAGTCAGAACATATTACAAGGAGATAATATTACCTGAGGGTAGTAAAAGGGGTGGGGGAATTTTTCATACAGGCAGACTTTTTAAGTGGTAATAAGCATTGTGTATAAGTTTCATAAAATTTTGCTAAAGCAAAGTAAAGTTTGTGTGCAGAAACTGTAAATTCAGCAATTTTTCCATTTATAAAGGGACATAACTCAAAAATGTTGAAAGTGACGACAAAAAATTCTAACTTGATCTGTGTTAGGTGGTAATAAGCATTTTGTATAAACTTCATAACATTTGGTTGAGGCAAACTAAAGTTAGAGAACATAAATCAATTTCGAGACGTACAGACAAGGGTAAAACTAAATGCCCCCTTCAGCTTAGCGGTTGGGGCATAAAAAAAGCTAACATGTGGTTTTATACCAATTTGCACAAATCCTTGTGAAAAATGAGTTTCAAAAATAAAAACATGTGAAACAAAAATTGCATACACAGTGCACTATTTTCAGCCTTTATCAGTCACTTACCTGGTGTTAGGGACCACCTCCCAGGATGTAGGACTGTACAACTTACCTGGTGTTAGGAACAACTTCCCAGGATGTAGGACTGTACAACTTACCTGGTGTTAGGAACAACTTCCCAGGATGTAGGACTGTACAACTGTAAGGCATATGTGTTCAACTGAGGGTTATGATGATTGTGGCCAAGTTTGGTTAAATTTGGCCCAGTAGTTTCAGAGAGAAGATTTTGTAAAGTTAACGACGGACGATTGACGTGACGGACGGACGCCAAGATGAGAAAGCTCACTTGGCCCTTCGGCCAGGTGAGCTAAAAAATAAAAAACATTAATGACAGACAGCAACCAATGACAACTATATTGAGTTACAGTCTCCTGACTGGACAGGCACATATAAGATGTGATGGTTTAAACATGTTTGTGTTATGTACATTATGTGCATCTGGCATCATTAAATGTAACTAGTAGTAAAGTATGTAAGCCTCTAGATATCTTTGGTTAACTTGTGTTCTTGTGTTGCATCTTTGAAAAATACCCCAGCATCTCATTTTTATCATTTTTTAATCAATATTTACAAAAGATATAAAACAATTCATGAAAGTTAACATATACATGATGGTTTGTAATAATTTTTAAATATCATCAAACTATTTATTTTAATACCAACATCTTTGGAAAATTCTTACTTAGATAAAAATAAAGGTATTAACAAATGTAATGCCCACACTACAAAAATGTACCTTTTGACCAATTGCAGTAAGAAGAAATCCTTGTATCTGTGCTAAAGCTGTAACTGGTCCCTTCTGTTCCTTATCATACAGAACCTGTAACAAACAGAACAGGGAATCAGTAATAATGTTTGTATACTGGCCTAGTATGTTTTAAGGTTGGTTTCAAAGATATTTGGGCAAAATGCACTACAGCGAGAGGACTTCTGTTTCATTATTGAACAAAAATATGCATCCATAGGACACAATGCCCTGCTCGCACTATCACGTTTCCTTGTTAAGTGAACTGTGAAATCAGAGTCAAACTTTTACTTTGGCATACAATTCTAATAAAAGTTCATAAGTTCACGTCATAAAGAACAGGTGTACTAAGTTTCAAATTGATGTGACCACACTTTCATGGTTTACTATACCTTGACCAAAATCTTTACCTGAAATAAGATGGACAATAGAAATATAAATGGACAGGTAGGGACTGTATTTATATTCATTACTATCTAAGATGTGTCTCCTGATAAAATATATCATTTCAAAAGTAAAATATATCGACTCTAAATCAACAACACTGACTTCATGAAATTTTTATTTTACCTTAATTTTGTGTTTAGTAAGAGGCAATCCTGGTTCTGGTACAACTTCTATAACATCCAGTATTAAAATCTGAAACCAGGACAAACACTTTGTATTATTCATCTATATAAATTAAGTGAAAAGAATCAGTACTCTCTAGTTATAAAATATTCAGTCGAATTTTTCATAAAAAATACATGTAACTCATAATCAATTAAGTACTAAATAAACTTATTTCTATATAGGTGAAAAAAGTTCAATAATCATAATCTCAAAATTGTTTTAACTTGAATTTGGAGACTGTCTTTCAAATAATTTTCTGTAAATATAACTTCAAAACTGGAGCACTCACTACAATGCTATAGATTTCAAATGTTTTTAAAAACCCAAAGCGCTCATATCAGGCTTAAAAAAACACCATGGACACTTACCCTGCCTCTAGAGATATTTTCTTCCCCTAGCGATAGAGTTGTCCCCATACATAAAAATGATTTGAAACCATGGACATTTTCCTCTGACCTCAGCAACACATTCTTCATGGTTGTACAAACTTCCCATTCTTGCAGAACTACACTACAATGTTACAAAAATTAAATATCAATAATTCAGATTCAAGTATAATGATAAAAACCTACAAAAGGCTAGCAAATTCTAAAAAGCAGTGGTGGTGTTTGTTTTGATATGTGCAGTCTTGAAATATGGTCTGAGTGTTGTAATGAAGATGTGAAAATACAAATGAACTTATTTACTTTCACGATTTAGGGTGGGATTTGCGTTGCTCAGTCTTTAGTTTTCTGTTTTGTGTTTAGTAGACTGTTTTGTTTTTTTTCATAGCGCTTCTTTTCTTGGCCATGGTTTGTCTGTTCTGTTATACTTTGTCTTTTTTTTATTTTCTCTTTTTTATTTAAAAAAAAAAAAAAAAAGTCAGAACAAATTACAAGGAGATAATATTACCTGAGGGTAGCAAAAGGGGTGGGGGAATTTTTCATACAGGCAGACTTTTTAAGTGGTAATAAGCATTGTGTATAAGTTTCATAAAATTTTGCTAAAGCAAAGTAAAGTTAGTGTGCAGAAACTGTAAATTCAGCAATTTTTCCATTTATAAAGGGACATAACTCAAAAATGTTGAAAGTGACAACAAACAAATTCGTTAGAGAACATAAATCAATTTCGAGACGTACGGACATGGGTAAAACTAAATGCCCCCTTCGGCTTAGCGGTTGGGGCATAAAAAAGCTAACATGTGGTTTTTTACCAATTTGCACAAATCCTTGTGAATAATGAGTTTCAAAAATAAAAACATGTGAAACAAAAATTGCATACACAGTGCACTATTTTCAGCCTTTATCAGTCACTTACCTGGTGTTAGGGACCACCTCCCAGGATGTAGGACTGTACAACTTACCTGGTGTTAGGAACAAATTCCCAGGATGTAGGACTGTACAACTTACCTGGTGTTAGGAACAACTTCCCAGGATGTAGGACTGTACAACTGTAAGGCATATGTGTTCAACTGAGGGTAGATAAATCTTTCATCTGTAAAATATTTCGGAATATAATTCTGTATCTTATTCCTTACTTCTTAAAAAGCTTGATCCAGATCAGTATACATAAAATTATTTAGATAGCTTCCATTTTTTTTCTACTTGTTCACAAGTTTTTCCCCTGCATTTCATTGGCGCGGGACGTTTGCGCTTTTTCATAGGACATTTGCGCTTTTTTTATGGACATTTGCGCTTCAATTTATAGGACATTTGCTTTTTTAAAAAAAGGACATTTGTGCTTTTACAATATTTGCTACTTATGACTTCCCTCTTCTTTTATCCAGTCTTAGGACCGCAGCAGGTTTGACCTGGCAGAGTTAAAGTCATAATTTTCTCTATGTTCAAATATTATAGTCATTTCATATCACATTCATTTGATAGCACATTCGTGTTTAAAAGTTATTTCATAGCACATTGATATATAACTAGAATTAAACATTCTAAAGACATGATATCTGAAGCCCAAGGAATGAACAAATTTAGCTCTTGTAATCTGTCCTGAAAGGTATTTCGCCCATATTTCAAATAGATATTCTAGTTTCTCTGTCTCAATTCTTGACTTAGGTGCTTTTTCATCAATATAACGAATTTCTAATGTAATTAACTGACTGTTGTTCAATGATAAAAATCCATCGTGACATATACATTTTTCTTCTTTACTAGTCTTTAACTTTAAACTCTATGTTGAAGACCGTGTCCATATGAACTAACTAACGACAAATATAAGTTGAATTAATTTACGTTATGATTACTACTCATTAAAATTTGTGGTAGACGACTATAGATAAAAAGCGCAAAAGTCCGGTCAATTTAATACAGGTGTATCAAAATTTAAAGCGCAAATTCCATAGTGTTCGGAGCGCAAATGTCCTATCGTGTTACAGGTAAAAAAGCACAAATGTCCTGCCCCATTTCATGAATTATATATTATAATGAACTCAAATTTTGATAAAGGATGTATTTATCATTTTTCAAAATTTATTTTAAAAACAAGAGTGCACACACTGAAATGTCTCCTGAATTCATGTTGAAAGTGTGTAATATGAAGGTTTTACTACAAGTATCACATAAACTTAACATTGACAAATGAACCATGAAAATGAGGTCCAGGTAAAATGAACCCTGCCATCTAGACAGACATGTTTTACACTAGTAATTTTGGGGCCCTTTATAGCTTGTTGTTCGGTGTGAGCCAAGGCTCCGTGTTGAAGGCCGTACATTGACCTATAATGGTTTACTTTTATAAGTTGTTATTTGGATGGAGAGTTGTCTCATTGGCACTCACACCACATCTTCCTATATCTATTTACACCTTACAGTCATTCCATACACAAAATATTGTTGACTTATTGTTAAAAGTAACTAATAAACAGATATAACACAAAACCATTTCATCGACCAGTGAATCATGAACATGAGGTCAAGGTCATATGAAACCTGCAAGACAGACATGTGAACCTTACAATTATTTCATACACCTAGTATTCTTGACTGATTGCTTATAGTATCTTAGAAATAAGACCAAACCATAAAAACTAAACATTGTCCAAATGAACAATGAAATTGAGGTCGAGGTCAGTTGAAACCTGCCAGTCAGACATGTACACCTTACAGTCATTCTATACACCAAATATAGTTGACCTACTGCTTATAGTATCTAAGATACAGATTTGACCATCTAACTAACCTTGATCCCTGATTCATGAAATGAGGTTGAGGTCAGGTGAACCCTACTTGACAGACATGTAGACCTTGCAAGGAACCCATATTCCAAATATGGTTATCCTATTACTAATAATATTCCAAAGAGAGTATTTCATCACAAAAAAAAGTTTTGTTTTTCAAGCAGTCACTGAACCATGAAAATGAGGTTCATGTACAATGAACATATGACAAACAGAAACTTCATAACATATAGTATCTGGATACAAGGTATGAAGCATCCAAGTCTTCTAGCTTCTGAAATATAAAGCTTTATAAAAATACTTAACGCCTTTGCCAGCAGATTGTAATCCCTATGTCTCACATACTGCAACTTTCATCATGGCGAGACAAAACTAGTGATTAATTACTACTGTCTACTCTTTATTGTATAAAAAAATAATCTGCAACTGAAACGAATATTACAATAACTTTGACCAACCTTTTTCTAATGTATCCCAGTCACGTTCTTCAGTTGTTGTTTTTGGAAGTTTGTTACAGTTTTCTGGAGTACTGGTAACAACTGCATATGTCTAGAAAGGAAAACATAATTAGTTGTTACATAAAAACTCTGCTTTTTTTATAAAAACAATAATCTTGATTTTTTGTAATACTTGATATTCTTTCTTTTTTAAAAAATTTAAGTTTTTGAAAGTTCATTAATAAGTATTTGTATAGCAGTGAATGTCAATTAGCATGATCACAATCACATATTTGGAGCTCAAAACAGGAATACAATAAAAATAGGCTGGTTGTTTTGATGACTTTAGGTGGATAAATCATGTATTTGTCCTGAAGGTAAGTTTTGCGGTCACAGGGAGACAACTCATATTGGACTGGAAATATAGATATAAACTAAGCTAATTATACTAAGAGATATAATATAGTTATGACTATGACTGATTTTTATTTTTATTATCAATACTCTATTCAAGTTAAATCACACAATGATGCTGCTATTGACAATTATCATAATGAAGTTATTAGTAAACATTACCTTACTGTCTGGATGGTAAGCTACAAAATGTGGGGTGCATCTCAAAGGTATTTTCCTCACTGCCCATGGTGCGTCATATGTCAAATGTGTAGGTAGAACTGTGATTCTCAACTCTCCCTGCAAACATAGAAACATTACATCTTAAAAATACTGTAACAGTAGGATAGCATGATTCCTATCAGCCAGTTTACGTTCAGTAACAGTGAACATTCTTTGATACAGTGTTGTGCTGGTAGTTGTGTTTTTCTTATTCAATATCCCATTAGGGCTGTTCTAGATTTAAACACATGGGAGGGAAAGGGGGAGACATTTTTTGTAGACCCAAACCACCCATAATAAAATATTTTCATTTTTCTCATATTTCTGACAAAATTCTAAAGAAAATGCAATCACCCACAATTTATCAAATTGAGTGCCTCCCATATAACCCATGCGTTTAAATCTGACACAGCCATTATAATAGAGCTGTTGTGATTTCTATTGTATGTTTATATACCTTTTCTTTAAATCACTGATGGATATCTGAAGGAAGAAAATGCAAACTGCTTCCATACCAGTTTAAAAAATTGTGCTTTCTATATATGAGCTGCGTCGGATAGAAATCGAGCTGATGCAAATGAATATCAATACATCTATTAACCTATTTTGGGTTGAAAAAATCACTATACAGATTAAGTAACTGTTTGAAAATAGAGCTGTTATAAGGACCCCACAAAACAGACCAATATTCATCTTTTATTTCGTATTTGAATGTTCCAAAATCAACCAAAGTCTTATACATGTACATGTATACAAGCACTTGCATAAGGTCGATTTCTATCCGACGCAGCTCATACATTACATAATAAGATTAAACAACAGAACTATAGTAGAATGGAATATCAACAAAAGTTCATTTGTACTTGGAACCTTTATTTACCAGTTTGTTGAAGTAAAGGAAACCTTTAGGACAGTTGACATTATGGAATGATGAGAAACATGTAATAGGGCCGTCTATAATCATTGGATGTATTCGTAGACTTCCACGTGTGGTCATGAAGATCCAGTGAGGGTAAGGTCCACACACAAATACCTGTAGTAACAATATATACAGTATAATCATGGGATGTATTCGAGACTTCCACGTGTGGTCATGAAGATCCAGTGAGGGTAAGGTCCACACACAAATACCTGTAGTAACAATATATACAGTATAATCATGGGATGTATTCGTAGACTTCCACGTGTGGTCATGAAGATCCAGTGAGGTAAGGTCAACACACAAATACCTGTAAATAACAATATATACAGTATAATCATTGGATGTATTCGTAAACTTCCACGTGTGGTCATGAAGATCCAGTGAGGGTAAGGTCCACACACAAATACCTGTAAGTAACAATATATACAGTATAATCATGGGATGTATTCAGTAGACTTCCACGTGTGGTCATGAAGATCCAGTGAGGGTAAGGTCCACACACAAATACCTGTAGTAACAATATATACAGTATAATCATGGGATGTATTCGAGACTTCCACGTGTGGTCATGAAGATCCAGTGAGGGTAAGGTCAACACACAAATACCTGTAAATAACAATATATACAGTATAATCATAAGATGTATTTGTAGACTTCCACGTGTGGTCATGAAGATCCAGTGAGGGTAAGGTCCACACACAAATACCTGTAAGTAACAATATATACAGTATAGTCATGGGATGTATTCGTAGACTTCCACGTGTGGTCATGAAGATCCAGTGAGGGTAAGGTCCACACACAAATACCTGTAAATAACAATATATACTGGATAATCATTATATGTAATTGTAGACTTCACCCTGTTAGTCATCATTCTTTTAAATGGAAATTAAATGTATTTAAATGGAAATTAACTAAACTATTTCATGTCATGTGATAATGTATTACCCAATAGAATTGTTTATTTCATATGTAAAGTATAATAATAGGTGTTGTCAAAAAGTCGTCAATGACGTTGAATCAAAACAAAGTAAGAATGTGTAGAAAATAAATGGGGAATGTGTCCATGGGACACAGATGATGCCCCTGCTTGCATATAATGTTATAAAGGGACATAACTCAAGAAGGGTAAAAGTGATGGTACCCAAATTTGTACGTGAGTTTTGTGATAATAAGCATTGTGTATAAGTTTCATAACATTTGGTTGAGACAAACTAAAGTTAGAGAACAGAAACGAAAAATTCAGCAATTTTTCCATTTGTAAAGGAGCATAACTCTAGAATAGTAAAAATGATGACACCAAAATTCAAACTTGATCTGTGTTTTGTGGTAATAAGCATTGTGTACAAGTTAACATTTGGTTGAGGCAAACTAAAGTTAGAGAACGGAACTGAAAAATTCTGATATTTTTCCATTTGTATAGGGGCATAACTCTAAAACGGTATAAGTGACGCCACCAAAATTCAAACTTGATCTGTGTTTTGTGGTAATAAGCATTGTGTATAAGTTTCATAACATTTGGATGAGGCAAACTAAAGTTAGAGAACGGAAACAAATTTTGGGAAACCAAAAATTCCCTATCGTCTTTAAAAAAGGAGTTATAGCTTACCCCACTGTAACCTGCGACATCTTCAAAGTATCTGAGCCTAGCCACTCTTTGTTGTCGTATCGTCTCGTCAGGCAGCCCTTCATCTTCTATACGTTTCTTCCTGGATTTCCTGTCCTTCATAATCAGATTGTGCTGCACTTTTTAAATCTTAATTTAAGATGGTTATCTATTGAAGCTTGGAAGTATGGGAATGCTTCATACATATAAAGTCATCCTCAATTCTTGCCTGAAGGATGAAAATGTTAAATTTGTTTTATAGCAAACTATAAATTCTGGTGGATAGTTGTCTCATTGGCAATCATACCATATCTTCCTATATCTATTTACACCTTACAGTCATTCTATACACAAAATATTGTTGACTTTGTTAAAAGTAACTAATAAACAGATATAACACAAAACCATTTCATTGACCAGTGAATCATGAACATGAGGTCAAGGTCATATGAAACCTGCAAGACAGACATGTGAACCTTACAATTATTCCATACACCTAATATTCTTGACGGATTGCTTATAGTATCTTAGAAATAAGACCAAACTATAAAAACTAAACATTGTCCAAATGAACAATGAAATTGAGGTCAAGGTCAGTTGAAACCTGCCAGTCAGACATGTACACCTTACAGTCATTCTATACACCAAATATAGTTGACCTACTGCTTATAGTATCTAAGATACAGATTTGACCATCTAACTTTAACCTTGATCCCTGATTCATGAAATGAGGTTGAGGTCAGGTGAACCCTACTTGACAGACATGTAGACCTTGCAAGGAACCCATATTCCAAATATGGTTATCCTATTACTAATAATAAGAGAGTATTTCACATAAAAAAAGTTTTTTTTTTCAAGCAGTCACTGAACCATGAAAATGAGGTTCATGTACAATGAACATATGACAAACAGAAACTTCATAACATATAGTATCTGGATACAAGGTATGAAGCATCCAAGTCTTCTAGCTTCTGAAATATAAAGCTTTATAAAAATACTTTACGCCTTTGCCGCCAGATTGTAATCCCTATGTCTCACATACTGCAACTTTCATCGCAGGCGAGACAAAAACTAGTGATTAATTACTACTGTCTACTCTTTATTGTATAAAAAAATAATCTGCAACTGAAACGAATATTACAATAACTTTGACCAACCTTTTTCTAATGTATCCCAGTCACGTTCTTCAGTTGTTGTTTTTGGAAGTTTGTTACAGTTTTCTGGAGTACTGGTAACAACTGCATATGTCTAGAAAGGAAAACATAATTAGTTGTAACATACAAACTCTGCTTTTTTTATAAAAACAATAATCTTGATTTTTTGTAATACTTGATATTCTCTCTTTTTAAAAAAATTTAAAAGTCTTTTGAAAGTTCATTATTAAGTATTTATATAGCAGTCAATGTCAATAAGCATGATCACAATCACATATTTGGAACTCAAAACAGGAATACAATAACAATAGGCTGGTTGTTTTGATGACTTTAGGTGGATAAATCATGTATTTGTCCTTAAGGTAAGGTTTGCGGTCACAGGGAGACAACTCATATTGGACTGGAAATATAGACATAAACTAAGCTAATTATACTAAGAGATATAAGATAGTTATGACTATGACTGATTTTTATTTTAATTATCAATACTCTTTTCAAGTTAAATCACACAATGATGCTGCTATTGACAATTATCAGAATGAAGTTATTTTTAAACATTACCTTACTGTCTGGATGGTAAGCTACAAAATGTGGGGTGCATCTCAAAGGTATTTTCCTCACTGCCCATGGTGCATCATATGTCAAATGTGTAGGTAGAACAGTGATTCTCAACTCTCCCTGCAAACATAGAAACATTACATGTTTAAAATACTGTAACAGTAGGATTCCTATCAGCCAGTTTAGTATTTTGACTTCACATTCAGTAACGTTGAGCATTCTTTGATACCGTGTTGTGCTGGTAGTTGTGTTTTTCTTATTCAATATCCCATTAGGGCTGTTCCAGATTTAAACGCATGGGAGGGAAAGGGGGAGACATTTTTTGTAGACCCAAACCACCCGTAATAAAAAAAATCATTTTTCTTCTATTTCTCACAAAATTCTAAAGAAAATGCAACCACCCACAATTTATCAAATTGAGTGCCTCCCATATAACCCATGTTTAAATCTAACACAGCCATTATAATAGAGCTGTTGTGATTTCTATTGTATATTAGTTTATATACCTTTTCTTTAAATCACTGATGGATATCAGAGGAAGAAAATACAAACTGCTTCCATACCAGTTTAAAATGTTGTGCTTTCTATATATGAGCTGGGTCGGATAGAAACTGACCTTATGCAAATGAATATCAATACATCTATTAACCTATTTGGGTTGAAAAATCACTATACAGATTTAAGTAACTGTTTCAATAATAGAGTTGTTAGTAAGGACCCCAAACAACTGCCAAGATTACATCTTTAAAATTGATGTGTTCAAATCAGATACAGTTTTATACAGTACATGTATGTAGCATCTTGATAAGTGTTTCTATTCGTGTTCATTCATACATTACTTATAGATTAAATCATGAGATATAGAAGAATGAAATATCACAAAAAATTCATTTGTACTTGGAACCTTTATTTCACAGTTTGTAAGAAATGAATACCTTTAGGACAGTTGAGCATTATGGAATGATGAGAAACCATGTGATAGGCCAGATCTATAATCATTGGATGTATTCAGTTAAACCTTCGTGTGGTCATGAAGATCACTAGTGAGTAAGGTCCACACGACAAATACAACTGTAGTCACAATATACAGTTAATCATGGGATGTATTCTAACTTCGAGTGGTCGATGAAGATCCAGTGAGGGTAAGGTCACACACAAATACCTTTACATGTAACAATATATACAGTAGTAACTCATGAAAAGGATGTATATAGACTTCCACGATGGTCATGAAGATCCAGTGAGTGAAGTTCAAACACACAAATACCTGTAACATGACATTATACAAGATATAATCATTGGATGTATTCGAAACTTACCAGACTGTGAAGTCATGAAGAATCCAGTTGAGGGTACAGTCACATTATGGAATGACCTGTAGTAACATATATACCGTATAATCATGGGATGTATTCAGTAGACTTCCACGTGTGGTCATGAAGATCCAGTGAGGGTAAGGTCCACACACAAATACCTGTAAATAACAATATATACGTATAATCATGGGATGTATTGTAGACTTCACCCTGTGTGGTCATGAAGATCCAGTAGAATGGTCAACATCAAATACCTGTAATTTAACATGGATAAGTATAATCATAAGATGTATTTCATAGACTCACTGTGGTCATGAAGATCCAGTGAGGTAGGTCCACACATAAATACCTGTTGTAACAATATATCAGTATAGTCATGGGATGTATTAGACTCAGGTGTTGTCATGAAGATCCAAGTGAGGTTGAAGGTCAACACACAAAGTACCAATGTAAATAACAATATATACTGGAATGATGTCATGTAATTGATAGACTTCACCCTGTTAGTCATCATAATGTTATAAATGGAACATTAAACTGTATTTAGAATGGAAATTAAATTATTTCATGGTCATGTGATAATGTATGTACCCAATGAATTGTTTATGTGATAATAAGCATTGTATAATAATGTGTTCATAACAGTTCAATGCGTTGAGATCATAACTAAAGTTAGAGAATGTAGAAAATAAATGGAATGTCCAGGACAATGTCTCTTCCATATAATGTATAAGGAGCATAACTCTAGAAGGGTACAAAGTGATGACTACCCAAATTCAAACTTGATCTGTGTTTTGTGATAATAAGCATTGTGTATAAGTTTCATAACATTTGGTTGAGACAAACTAAAGTTAGAGAACGGAACTGAAAAATTCTGCATATTTTTCCATTTGTATAGGAGCATAACTCTAGAATACGGTATAAGTGACGCCACCAAAATTCAAACTTGATCTGTGTTTTGTGGTAATAAGCATTGTGTATAAGTTTCATAACATTTGGATGAGGCAAACTAAAGTTAGAGAACGGAAACAAATTTTGGGAAACCAAAAATTCCCTATCGTCTTTAAAAAAGGAGTTATAGCTTACCCCACTGTAACCTGCGACATCTTCAAAGTATCTGAGCCTAGCCACTCTTTGTTGTCGTATCGTCTCGTCAGGCAGCCCTTCATCTTCTATACGTTTCTTCCTGGATTTCCTGTCCTTCATAATCAGATTGTGCTGCACTTTTTTAAATCTTAATTTAAGATGGTTATCTATTGAAGCTTGGAAGTATGGGAATGCTTCATACATATAAAAGTCATCCTCAATTCTTGCCTGAAGGTAGAAAATATTAAATTTGTTTTATAGCAAACTATAAATTCTGGTGGATAGTTGTCTCATTGGCAATCATACCATATCTTCTTATTTTCATATTATTAAGATTGCAGCTAACGTGAAATAATTCTTAGTTGTGAAACTTAAAAACCCATTTTAGCTGATAACTACTTCCTATACAACTGTGTAAAATTTCATCAATAATTGTCAAGCCATTTAGTAGGTGTTGCGTTTAACGAGACTATAACAACACATTGTAGTGCTGGGTGAGTTAATTTCATTATCTCCCCTTTTAACAGGTAGGACCTGAATTATATTCCTTTTTACCTTCTCAGTAAGTGTTTTACAACTGTGTAAAGTTTCATCAATATCAGAAGCCATTCACTTATATTGTAGAAGAGAGAGAGGCGAACGATACCAGAGGGACATTCAAACTCATAAGTCGAAAATAAACTGACAACACTATGGCTAAAAAAGAAAAAGACCAACAGACAAACAATAGTACACAAAACACAACATAGAAAACTAAAGACTGAGCAACACAAACCCTACCAAAAACTAGGGGTGATCTCAGGTGCTCCAGAAGGGTAAGCATTTCCTGCTCTGCATGTGGCACCCGTTGTGTTGCTCATGTTAGTACAAACCCGGTAATAAGTCAAATTGGGTAGAACTATACTGATCCAGAAGGAGATATACATTACCATGCCAACATACGTCTTTGAGTTGTCTACGCAATCAATGAAATTCCGAAATCCAACCGAGTATAAAATTTCTTTCAGATATTGGCATCTAACCCAGAACTGATCACGTTCTATCTTGCAAGATGACTTTTCTGTTACTGTCAAGTAAAAGAAACAAACATATCAGCGATCATCTTGAAAACTGAGTTGGAATCAGTAGTTAATGTTCGATTTATAGTAATCACAAATCAGTTTCTGACAGTCAACTCCAACTATTTAGAGGTCCTTTGTCTGGACCAATCGGCAGTGTAAAAAGTAATAACTGCAAATGTCAAGCAGATAATTTGGCCTGATGAAAATGTTTACCAAATTCATCATGGCACAACGAATCTTTGTGTACATTATGCTTCAATCATTGGTTGCTTCTGGTGGTCTGAAAGATTCAGAATCATGTTAGGGAGACTCACACAAAATCAAATCATGTTATGAGGTTATGAGACTCAGAGGTCATTGAAAAAGGTGGGAATATCCATGTAGATGTACAAGCTCATGAATTGAAGAAATAAAGTAAATGTATTAACTCATCATTGGTGTTTTGTAGATCATCATGGAAGTGTAAAGGTCATATATTTAGGTTGAAAAGCTGTCATAGCATGAGAGGGTAAAGATCTCCATCATTTGAAGGTTTCAGAGCTCATCAGGTAAAGTACTCATTAAATGGAGGTCTTGTTGATAACCCAAACCAACCATGGAGGGTAAAATTTCTTTCAATCATTGGCATGTCTAAAGTAACTCATCACTTGGAGGCTGCAAATGATATGCCATGCTGTAAGTAAAGCAAACATAGTATACTGATCTAATACATGGAGAGTGTTAAAGATCATCATGAAGGTGTCCAATTGTTATCATACAAAAGTTGGAACAGTAATCCAACTATTTCTATGGATGCGTTTATATAGATGCCTGCACTTTAATTTAGTACAAATGATCATACAATTAAAAAGTGTTTAAATAGACTAAAATGGATGTAAATGTTAATCAGTATTGAATGAACAGTTTCGATATACTGAAGATCATCATGGAGGGTAAAGCTCATCATGGAGTGTAAAGATCATCATGGAGTGTAGGTGTAAAGATCATCATGGAGGTGTAAAGCTGTACTACTATGTTCATTTTCATGGTAATTTTCGTTTCAGGAAATTATATTGTCTATTTGATTAGTGATCTTGCAAGTTTCCACAAAGGCCAAAATTTCACTTCTTTGAACATATAAAATGGTGGTTTCCTAATCCAACGAAATCAATGAAAATTGGTCCCCCATGAATAAAAATAAATCAATATCTACTTAAAAATGCTGCCTTATGAGAATGTCATCAAATTTCTATCAAAACTGTAAGGTTAATCTGTGGTAGATATTCCAAACTTGTCAGCATTTACTATGTAAATCTTACCTCAGTTTGTCTTTAACCTGCACACTATCTACCAAAATCTTCTGTCCCATAGGGAAATTTTTAACATAATAAGATAACTTAAAATCTGGCATACTGTAAATCTGAAAATAATGACAATACCTTATTTTTACTATTTCTTCAAAAAGGAGCTGTCATTCTAAATGAGTTTTTGTAGTGATGGTAGTCAGAGAAATTGCTTAAATCTACGTCATATGGTCTCTGGTGGATAGTTGTCTAATTGACAATCTTACAAAATCTCCTTATTCTATACAGCATATATCACACTACAATAATCAGTCAGGTTTTTATTATTATTTAAATCAGTTTAATCAGTAAGTAGACACTAGTCATCATCTTTATGAATTTCTATTTTTAAACTTAAAATTTGAGATTTTTTATCAACATATAGAAACATACATAAAAACATATGAAACATTACCTCCAAAACTCCATTTTCTCTACAAACTAAGGCCCAATATGTTGGTTTTATATCATTCTGAAGACGAGAAGACTTTGTTGGACTGAAATAAAGATTTAAACAAAATATTTGTTATGATACAATATACAACAGTAGTTTATAAATGATATTTGCAGGTCTATTACTCAAAATTGATAAAAGCTGCAATCGTGAAAATCATACAATGTTCATAGTATCAACAACGATAAAAGCTAAACTTCTGAAAATCGAACTTGACCTTTATTTAGTCATAGGAAATAACATATCTAAATTTGAAAAGATTTCGTCAAAGCATTTTCAAGTTATTGCACGGACAACGCTCTAAGTATCACTTTTGGCTACTGAAAGGTCTACAACTCAACAACAATAAAAGCTAAAATCGTGAAAATCGTACTTGACCTTCATTTAGTCACAGGAAACAACATATCTAAAGTATAATAATAGGTGTTGTCAAAAGTCGTCAATGACGTTGAATCAAAACAAAGTAAGAATGTGTAGAAAATAAATGGGGAATGTGTCCATGGGACACAGATGATGCCCCTGCTTGCATATAATGTTATAAAGGGACATAACTCAAGAAGGGTAAAAGTGATGGTACCCAAATTTGTACGTGAGTTTTGTGATAATAAGCATTGTGTATAAGTTTCATAACATTTGGTTGAGACAAACTAAAGTTAGAGAACAGAAACGAAAAATTCAGCAATTTTTCCATTTGTAAAGGAGCATAACTCTAGAATAGTAAAAATGATGACACCAAAATTCAAACTTGATCTGTGTTTTGTGGTAATAAGCATTGTGTACAAGTTAACATTTGGTTGAGGCAAACTAAAGTTAGAGAACGGAACTGAAAAATTCTGATATTTTTCCATTTACTTACCATTAAATAAGGTCTTGTTTTACGATAACCCAAACCAACCATTAAAATTTCTTTCAATATTGGCATCTCTCCAAGTAACTTATCACTTCTATCTGCAAACGATGACGACCCTGTACTGTAAGTATAAAAGCAAACATATATTACTCTCTAATACTGAGAGTTTGGAATCAATGAAGGGTCCAATTTTTATATACAAAAGTTGGAACAGTAATCTAACTATTTCTATATCCTTTTATATAATGCCTGCACTATTAATTTACACAAATGTCAGCATACAATTTAAAAATGTTTAAATAGACAAAATGATGAAATGTTAATCAGTATTGAATGAACAGTTTCGATATACTGAAGATCATCATGGAGGGTGTAAAGCTCATCATGGAGGGTGTAAAGATCATCATGGAGGGTGTAAAGATCATCATGGAGGGTGTAAAGCTGTAGGCTACTATGGATTCATTTATTTTCATGGTTGCTAATTTTCGTGGATTCAGGAAAAATTATATTTTTGTGGTTATTTGATTAGTGATCTTGCAAAAGTTTCCATAAAAGGCCTAAAGAAAATTTCTACTTCTTTGAACATAAAAAATGGTGGTTTCCCTAATCCAACGAAATCAATGAAAATTGGTCCCCCATGAATAAAAATAAATCAATATCTACTTAAAAATGCTGCCTTATGAGAATGTCATCAAATTTCTATCAAAACTGTAAGGTTAATCTGTGGTAGATATTCCAAACTTGTCAGCATTTACTATGTAAATCTTACCTCAGTTTGTCTTTAACCTGCACACTATCTACCAAAATCTTCTGTCCCATAGGAAATTTTAACATAATAAGATAACTTAAATTCTGGCATACTGTAAATCTGAAAATAATGACAAGTTCCTTATTTTTACAATTTCTTCAAAAGGAGCTGTCATTCCAAATGAGTTTTTGTAGTGATGGTAGTCAGAGAAATTGCTTAAATCTACGTCATATGGTCTCTGGTGGATAGTTGTCTAATTGACAATCTTACAAAATCTCCTTATTCTATACAGCATATATCACACTACAATAATCAGTCAGGTTTTATTATTATTTAAATTAGTTTAATCAGTAAGTAGACACTGGTCATCATCTTTATGAATTTCTATTTAAACTTAAAATTTGAGACTTTTATCAGCATATAGAAATATACATAAAACATATGAAACATTACCTCCAAAACTCCATTTTCTCTACAAACTAAGGCCCAATATGTTGGTTTTATATCATTCTGAAGACGAGAAGACTTTGTTGGACTGAAATAAAGATTTAAACAAAATATTTGTTATGATACAATATACAACAGTAGTTTATAAATGATATTTGCAGGTCTATTACTCAAAATTGATAAAAGCTGCAATCGTGAAAATCATACAATGTTCATAGTATCAACAACGATAAAAGCTAAACTTCTGAAAATCGAACTTGACCTTTATTTAGTCATAGGAAATAACATATCTAAATTTGAAAAGATTTCGTCAAAGCATTTTCAAGTTATTGCACGGACAACGCTCTAAGTATCACTTTTGGCTACAGAAAGGTCTACAACTCAACAACAATAAAAGCTAAAATCGTGAAAATCGTACTTGACCTTCATTTAGTCACAGGAAACAACATATCTAAATTTAAAAAGTTTCGTCAAAGTGTATTCAAGTTATTGCAACAAATAAAAAGTCAGTTAAAATTGGTTATTAAAATTCACTAAGAATTTGACTTACCTTTTGACCTCTGTCTGTGATGTATCCATTGATGAGGAGAAAACAGATGTATCGGTATCACCATACAATAACTCATCTTCATCATCAACATTGCTGTAAAATAAATGGTAAACTGACATTTCGATGCTTATTCGTTCCTTGTCTCCTTAGTACATGTTAGATTTACAAAAAATTTCAACACTTAAAAATTATATTTGGAAATAAATTGGACATAAAATATGTGATATTAAAATTAAACTTTCCATATATCGAAAAATTGTCATGTGTGCCTCATTTTCACTGTATTTGAAGGAATCTTATCTCTTCTTGTATCAAAGCTTCTTATTGTAATTTCTTTACTTTTATTGTAAAACAACCTATATTTGTGAATACTTTTTTTCGCTTTAAGCCCATTTCAGTTTGTTTGATATTTTTTTTTACTTTCTATGCATATTTATAACAGAAGATCCAAGTTCATATTTGCAAATATTTATCTTTCCATTATCTTTCTTCTCACAAAATAAATCACTCATGAAATATAAATAGATGCACAATTTTTCCAAAACTCTTAGCGACTAATTTATTTTTACCTGGAATCCATATTATAGACCTTTTCAATGGAACTTCGATTTGGTTTTGTCTCAACTGGTGCTGGCACCTCGTTTTCGTTGACAGGTTTGGTTCTAAATAAACCACTTTTATCTTTATAAGTACACAATGTCAAAATCTTTGAGTGCTGAAAGAAAAGACGTGTAAAATCTTTGATTTTTTTCTAATTTTGTAAAATGTCTTCTAATGATAATATCCATTAAGATCAAACCTTGAACTTTTTTATAGGAATGCTGTCAGTGCAAAACAATAACAAAACATGTTTTAACTATTTTCCAAGTTTCCATATGGAATTAAAACTTACAGAAAATTGTGTTCTTGAAATGAAATATAAATGCTGAATACATTTTGCATGTCTGAAATTTAAAACTTGAGATATTCAAAATCAGTCACTTCATATTATTTTATAATCAATAGATTTCATCTATTCCAAAAAATGGAACTTAAAAAATAAATACCATCTTTATATTCAAGGATGGTTGAAAAAAAGGTAATAGAATGTTCACACTTGTCAAAGAAATGGCATGATCAATTTAAATGCCAATGTTTCTACCTGCTATTTAACAGGTTTGTTCAAGCATAGACTGATTCCATGGACAATTAACATACCTGAGGAAGTAAGGGCTTGGTCATGGAGAGACAACTGTTTCCACTAACTGTTACATACCTGAGGAAGTAAGGGCTTGGTCATGGAGAGACTACTGTTTCCACGACCTGTTACATACCTGAGGAAGTAAGGGCTTGGTCATGGAGAGATGACTGTTTCCTTGACTGTTACATACCTGAGGAAGTAAGGGCTTGGTCATGGAGAGATGACTGTTTCCCTCGACTGTTACATACCTGAGGAAGTAAGGGCTTGGTCATGGAGAGACAACTGTTTCCACTAACTGTTACATACCTGAGGAAGTAAGGACTTGGTCATGGAGAGATGACTGTTTCCTTGACTGTTACATACCTGAGGAAGTAAGGGCTTGGTCATGGAGAGATGACTGTTTCCCTCGACTGTTACATACCTGAGGAAGTAAGGGCTTGGTCATGAGAGACAACTGTTTCCACTAACTGTTACATACCTGAGGAAGTAAGGACTTGGTCATGGAGAGCGACTGTTTCCACTGATTGTTTACATACCTGAGGAAGTAAGGGCTTGGTCATGGAGAGACTACTGTTTCCACTGACTGTTTACATACCTGAGGAAGTAAGGGCTTGGTCATGGAGAGACGACTGTTTCCACTACCTGTGACATACCTGAGGAAGTAAGGGCTTGGTCATGGAGAGACAACTGTTTCCACTAACTGTTACATACCTGAGGAAGTAAGGGCTTTGTCATGGAGTGACGACTGTTTCCACTGACTGTTAACATACCTGAGGAAGTAAGGGCTTGGTCATGGAGAGACGACTGTTTCCACTAACTGCGTCTTGTTTTAAGGTCAACAAGAAAATCATGCCTGCCTCTGTCATTAGCAGTGCGTAAGGGTCAGATACACTACATTGACAAATAGTTGATGTCTGTTCTACAGTCAGGTACTGCAGCTGTTTCACTGTAAGTGGAGTACAAAAAAGTACATCATACTACATGTACTGTCTTATGAAATAAAATGATGCCAACACTAAGTTTTCACTTAGTTGCAAATTACTACTACAAGTTTATAATAAAATGCTCCTCTGGGCCGCTTGATACGACCGCAGAGGTTGAACCCTGAACAGTTGGGGCAAGTATGGACACAACATTCAAGCTTGATACAGCACTGAATTTGGATTGTGATTAAATATTTGACACAGAATAGGTTTCTGACACAGAATGAATGTGGTCTAAGAACTTAAAATTTTTAATTTAGCTATTCAAACCATATCATTATTATTTGCTTTTTTATAAAAGAGTGCACACACTACACTCTCTTGCCTGCTTTACTTATTCTGATTTAACTGATGTTGAAAGTCTTTAAGATAATGTTCTACTATTATAATTATGTTTCCCTCTCTGTAAATTGGTTTTAGAGAATAGAGTATCAATCTATCTACTACAAGTTAAGTATCATATAAACTTCACATTATCAACGTATGAAAATGAGGTCAAGGTCAGGTGAATCTGACAGACAGACATATCAAACATACAATCATTCGATACACCAAATATAGTGGACCTATAGTTCATAGTACTTGAGAAATGCACATAACTACAAAAACTTAAAATTGACCGATGAACTGAACCCTCAAATGAAGTCAAGATCAAATGAACCTTGACAAAAGGAAATGTACACCTTAAAATCATTTCATACACCAAATATAGTTGACCTATTGCTTATAATATCTCTGAATCGATCCTAACCACAAAAAGCGCACTGTGAAAATAAACTCATGATCAAATGAACCTTGCCAGACAGACATGTATACCTTTAATAATCTTTCCATTCACCAAATATAGTTGACCTATTCCATATAGTATCTGAGATATGGATTTGACCACGAAAACTTAACCTTGATCACTTATCCATAAAATGAGGTCTAGGTCAGATGTACCATGTCTGACGAAACGAAACCCTTGAAATGATTCTAAATACCAAATATAGTTGTTCTATCACTCATTATTCATGTAATTAGTGAGAAAATTGCAAGATAAAAAATATACAGTTTTTCCAAGCAGTTGCTGAAAGATGAAAATGAGGTAAAGGATAATACACATATGACTGACGAAAACTTTGTACCATTTTTTACCACTTTGACATTGGCCTTTTCTGTACTCATAGAAAATGTCATAGTATAGTTACCTCCCTCTAACAGTCTAACACCAGATGGAGACACTTGTATGATATATTTATTGTCACCAATATTTCCAGCAAAGATTGTAGCTGTCTGAGTACTAAACCCACTGTGATCTAATTCCATTATCTCTTGACCAGTCTGTAAAATCTATAAATAAAACACAAAAAATTTCATGTTAACTTTTAAGGCTGAGATGCAAGTATTTAGTTTATCTTTAATATTCTCCTCACACACATGCAAAACAAACAATTCATGATATATCTTTTTCAAATTCCATTGTGAAGACTATGGAAAAATCAACTTTCAAGACTGTTAAAATATTTTCTGTTCAAAAACCTTTACATCATTTTCTATCCATTTGTGATATTTCATATCAGTCTATTTTAATTGTTCGAGAAGGAGAAGTTTTGGGGAAACCAACAATTATTGACAAGTAAAGGGCAGTCTATCACATATTGAGGATTAAAAGCACCTTTCTTGTAATGAGTGACTGAATTGTGTGTTTGAATTCCTACCACAGTATTGAAAGGTTGGAATGATTGGCCAAGGTAGAGGCTGACCAGCTTACTACACAAGTTGGCCATCTTAGCCAAATGTTTTATTCCTTTCTTTTATTTTTTACAATAGAAGCAAAATGAATAATGCTGAGAGTCTTCAAGACTGAGGATTAAGAAGGCTTGACTGAGGGTTATCTTACCATACTTGAGTCTTCACGACTGAGGATTAAGAAGGCTTGACTTAGGGTTATCTTACCATACTTGAGTCTTCACGACTGAGGATTAAGAAGGCTTGACTGAGGGTTATCTTACCATACTTGAGTCTTCATGACTGAGGATTAAGAAGGCTTGACTTAGGGTTATCTTACCATACTTGAGTCTTCACGACTGAGGATTAAGAAGGCATGACTGAGGGTTATCTTACCATACTTGTGTCTTCACGACAGAGGATTAAGAAGGCATGACTGAGGGTTATCTTACCATACTTGAGTCTTCACAACTGAGGATTAAGAAGGCATGACTGAGGGTTATCTTACCATACTTGAGTCTTCACGACTGAGGATTAAGAAGGCTTGACTGAGGGTTATCTTACCATACTTGAGTCTTCACGACTGAGGATTAAGAAGGCTTGACTGAGGGTTATCTTACCATACTTGAGTCTTCACGACTGAGGATTCAGAAGGCATGACTGAGGGTTATCTTACCATACTTGAGTCTTCACGACTGAGGATTAAGAAGGCATGACTGAGGGTTATCTTACCATTCTTGAGTCTTCACGACTGAGGATTAAGAAGGCTTGACTGAGGGTTATCTTACCATACTTGAGTCTTCACGACTGAGGATTAAGAAGGCATGACTGAGGGTTATCTTACCATACTTGAGTCTTCACGACTGAGGATTAAGAAGGCATGACTGAGGGTTATCTTACCATACTTGAGTCTTCACGACTGAGGATTAAGAAGGCATGACTGAGGGTTATCTTACCATACTTGAGTCTTCACGACTGAGGATTAAGAAGGCATGACTGAGGGTTATCTTACCATACTTGAGTCTTCACGACTGAGGATTAAGAAGGCATGACCATCTTTGACAGAATCTTTGTCTTCCTGCTCTGTGTTTGCTGTTTCTCCTTCAATACTTGTCTAAAAAAATTCAAATTCTATTACAATATAATTTTGTTGTTTGCATGCTAAATGGATTTAGTCCTTTATTCCTTCTCCAAAAGTCGAAATTACTTGGGTCTTTTTCAACTATACTATAGATTATTAAATAATTTTATCTTATAAGGAACGAATATATCATTGTATCTAAATTCACATCATTTTAAATTTGTTTACTATTTCTTTGTTCCTTTTTTTTCCGTTTAGTTCAATGCTGCCATAAAGGGATCAAACAATTTAATGAATAAACACATACTGTGTATTCATTCTTGGGATACTAATACTTTCATACCCTGCTTCCACCTTCTTCCTCAGGTAGCTCTCCCTTGACTGTCCACATGTCTATACAACCAGGAAGTTCAAAGGTTGTGACTATCTGTGGTCTGATTGTTCTCTGTAGGACAGACAGAGCACCATTCTTGCTGTAGCCTGATGTCGTAACAAGTTCTATATCAGGATTATCTGTTCCACTGAATTCCTCCGACAGGAAAGCAGGTTCCCCCATCACAATATTGGCACACGGTGCTATGTTCCAAATGTTATCACATACCTGCAGTATATCATATTTAATTTATAATACATAAAATGGATACAAGAAATTTCAAAAAATTTTGGTCAGTACAACAGACATTCTGATGCAACATCATTTGTAACGTTCATTTTGATTGTATAACATCACCAATTTTTATGGCATCAATTCACAATTGATGCTATGAAATCTTACATGCAAGCGCAGACGACATATGACAGATTTTAAATGTATGATTTGACGTTGTTTTCTGTCAGTTTCATTAGAATGGAGATAACAATATTGTACTTTAAGCTCCGACGCCATCGCCAGTAAACTTAATTTGCGACCATCAAATCACCAATTGATGCCATCAGAGCTTAAAATACAATACATTTATCTCCTTAACACCAACTACCATCATTTTACTTCAACTACACCAACCACCTCATGTGATTAGTTCAAATAAATTTGCTGATGTTTAAATTTAAAAATAAATAAATCAACTATCTCATACCTACATTCTAAATCGAGTTTGTAGAAGGGTGATGATGATAGATATTTAATGTCCAGTGGCAAATTTAATGCATATTCAGGACTAGAACATTTTAATATGATATGCATATGAACCCGGCTTTGTACTTAACTAACACACTGAGCTGAATTTTTAATGTGCTAGTTCACAAGTTCACAGAAAGTCATGTCACCCTACAAATTATTCGGACTCTGAGTCAACCAATTTTTTGCTCTCAATTTGAACTGCTGCATACTTGGAAAGAAGCAGCAAATAGCAATTTTCAAGTCTCTGGGGAAAAAACCTACATCTTCCAGCTCTCAAGATGAGCACACTACCACGAGACCATCAAGGCAGTATTGGGAAAACAGAAATCTCAGCTTAAACTTATATTGTTTAAAATGTAATATTATGTGTGAGCATAAATAATTTTGGCAGTATTTGTATTTCATCATAATAATAAAACTTCATGTATCTTACCTCAAAAGAGTAATTTGCAATAGTTGTTCCTTTTGGGTTTTCAGCACTACCATAAACTTCTAACTCGTATAAATTTTCAATCTGTGATACATCTGAAGCTATAAAAATTAAATAGACCATATCAAATTAGTTTTTCATTTTGTTAGATTTTCTCAAATTCTTCTTTGCCAAATGAAGTTTATTATAAAATATAATTCAAATTCCTTGGAAATCTTTGATATTATGTGAAGAGTTCTGTAGAATGTGTTTTCCTTTTTCGTCGTTTTTCTTTTGACCATGGTGTTATGCTTAATTTTTTTGATTTATGGTTTTTAATCACCCCTTGGTATCTTCTCCCCCGCTAATTTTTTGACAAGATGAATACTGAAGAATGGAAAGGAGGAGAATATGTTCTATATTCAGATATTACTTAACTCTTAGATATACTCTATACTTTTATTAACCTACAAACTATTTCACTAAACAACATCTGTAATGAACATCTTACCCACTTCCGATTCTGTTACTTTCTTTTTCTTAGTTGGTGGTTCTTCCTAAAATTTACAGAAATAAGTTTAGATAAAGGAGATAAATAACAAATCATAATCACAAATATTACCGTAAAAAGAATCTTATAAAAGATAAAGGAGATAAATAACAAATCATAATCACAAATATTACCGTAAAAAGAATCTTATAAAAGATAAAGGAGATAAATAACAAATCATAATCACAAATATTACCATAAAAAGAATCTTATAAAAGATAAAGGAGATAATTAACAAATAATAATCACAAATATTACCATAAAAAGAATCTTATAATAGCATCATTATAATATTGTATATTATTTCTAAAAATTGTTTTCTATCAAAAGATGCTTTTTATTATACAGGATATAACAGTTCATTCAATGCATGGGCACAAATTTTCCTGGACTGACGATAAACCATTAACTTCATGATTACAAATTCTGCATACAAATTTTGGTTTGTACTTCCTTGAAGACCTAAATTCAGAGTTTGCCTTTACCTACTAAGTCCATGAAAATAAGTATATTAATATCAATGAATCTACGGAAATTTTTTGACTCTTTTTTAAAAATTGTATTAATCTTCATTGTATTAAGTATATTATAGAATGTATAATTTTGTTAGTTTTGGTAAATAAAATATCTTTACCTTTTTTGGTTCTTCTCTTAATTCTATCTGATCCTGGGCCTTCTCTGTATATTTGAGCAATAGAGAATTGCCAAGTCTTGATCCAAGGAATAGAAACCCTTCTTCACATATACACATCTGAAATATATAAACAGAATTATCAAAACAAGTACCTGACAAATCCAACTACAGCAAAATCTAAATATTTTATGTCTGTCTTTCACATTACATTTTGTATTCATTAAAAAATTGAATGCTTCTTTTTGTAAATTTATTGGGGTGTAAAAGCGTTGACCGAAGTGCTTTTTGTATGAAGCGTGGAAGCGCTTCATTCTAAAAATTTGCGCACAGTCAACGCTTTTACAACCCTATAAAATTACTAAAAAAGCATTCAATATTTATAATTACATTTTTTTGCTAGGATCATGAAAACATGATTTCTATCAAGTTTTTCTTTTATTTATTGTGGAAGTTCATGTCATCATGAATGTTACATTTCATTTTAAAATGAAGGTTAATTTCAGAATGATGTAAGATTGCTGTTAGCCAATCAAAATAACGTATTATAATGAAACATACTTGTAATGTAATTATTTGGTAATATATCTTCATTTCATGGAAACTGATTATCATCTGCAAGTTCATTTAAATAACTCACTGATAAAGAATTATATAAAGTATAAGGTTCCATGTGGATATAAATGATAAAATAAGATCCCATAATCTTAACGTTGCTGATTTGGAAATAAAGAGTTGACTCTGAATCTTAAGCCAGATTAAGCCTTTACTTTAGGCCTATTTTGTTGTTTGATAGGATTCAGATTCTTGGCTATCTTGGCTGGAAGCATCTTGAAGAGACATTATCTGTTAAAAAGATAATCTGGTCTTTTAAAATTTGTATTGCTCAGTGATACATGTACTTACACATGTAGTAAGGACGCTAGCTGCTGATTTGTCAAAGTGGAAACTTCTAACACTTCTCATGCCATCAACCACTAATGTAAGGACATATCTAAAAAAAATAAAAGCAAAGCAAAATACAGTAACTTCCTCATCAAGAAATAAATCCAGTATAAAATTTGAGAAAACTTATTGTTAACTGATTTTGATCCCATCCACTCATATCACAAACAAATGCAAATACAGATGTGTTTATCATTTATGGTTAGTATAGCCAACCTACACTGTCTTTGAAAAAGAAGGCATTTAACGTAAATTACATTTCCTATTTAGTTCAGTTTTATCTACGCTATCCAGTCTTGGATTCAAAATGATGATTCCTTTACTTACACTTATTTCCTATTTACTTTTCTGATCTGACTGATTTATCTTTTCTAGTTTTCCATAACATGTACTTTGTCATATCTATTCAAATGGGGCAAGCTGAGGGCTTGGATTGTGAACTGTGTTCTCAGTTTTTCTATGAAGTTATATACTACTTACAGCTCTCCCCCTTTGAGCGACAGAACCAGTCTATCATTGGTCATAAAAGCTGCCTGTGAACAATCTAAGGCTATTCTGATGCCTTCTTGTGTTCCTGGGGAAAATGACAAAATATACATCAAAGTAATTATTTCAGTGATCACAAAAGTATAAACATCAGAAACACAATAAATAAGATAAGTTTAGAAGTTTCCATGGTTGTGGGACTTCCTATTACACCTCATAAACACTGACTTTCTCATGAAATTTTTCTGCACTTTTTTAACTTATGATTATTAATTAAAACAATATTTGTAATCTAATTTTAATCATAATTAGTACGATCAAATGTCGAACAAATACCTATTGTCAGGATGAAAACATGAAATAATTTCAGGTGTATGCCAATAATAAGTTTTTTTAAAGTGATAAAGAAGACTATCTAATTTGTAATATACATAAAACTGAGTGTCAGCTTTTAATAAATAAAAGTATGAAGATTCTGTTGATAAGTGTGACAATGAAATACTGTATATCAGTTTTTTTTTGCGTGTGTTAAATTTTTTCTTCATTCGCGGCACCTAAAGAAAAGCGAAAATTTGACCCTGCGTAAATTTCCCTGCATATTCCTAGATTTATCGATGTCTTAACGTTTCATACATTATACTATTAATTGTCAAGTTTACACGAAATTGATATGCAAACTCATTCACCCTAAAGGTGAAATGACATTATCTTTAAAATCAGTCTTTCGTGTTGATCGGCAGATCACAAAAGTGTGCATCATTAATTAAGATCTATGTTTTCATAATAATTAAATTGACTAATCATACATGTCATCCCTTTTGACAACACAGCCATCAGTGACATGTTCAAAAACGTTACGGTAATTAGCGAAGATCAATTGAGTGTTGTCATAACCCAAACATTACCTGTATTTTAGTTTGTAGTACTCGTATTTATTTCTTATCGATTCTGTCAGTCAATCAAGTTTATGTTGTTTACATCTTTCACAATTCAAACGGTGATTTTTTGGCGTGTATTTTCTAATTTAGCGAAAATTATACAAAGTGAAAAGTTAACCTGCCCATTTTGTCATCAAATCCGAAAAAAAGCCGACACGGAAAAAACCCAATATAAGGTATAATTACTTACTCAATGGAAACAATGTACTGGATGATGCGATACTGTTGAGGGCTACACCATAAGGTGGCACACTCTGATTTAGATATAACAATGAGTTAACTGCCACTACCATAACACCACCTAAAATATTTAAAATTAATAAATTCTATAGCAATCATGATGATTGACTCATCTCGAATTCAAATACAAAAAATGTCATAACTTTTATATGTAATCTTGAACAAAATGTTTGTATAGTTTTTTATCTTGGTACATATTGAGAACTGTTCAGATTTCAAAATCTAACAGTCATTTAAAACAAGAGTGCACACGCTGAAATGTCTCGCCTGCTTTTATACTGACCAGTGATTTTGTGTTGAAAGTCTTAAAGATAAAAGTTTAACTAAAAGCATCAGAGAAACTCAGGTCAGATAAATGCTGTCAAACAGACATATACACCTTACAATTTTCTTATACATAAAATATATTTGACCTATTGCTTATAATAATTAAAAAAAAAAAAAAAACCTTAACATTGACCAATGAATCATGAAAATGAGGTCAAGGTCAGATGATACCTGCCAGACAGACATGTACAATTTACAATCCTTCCATACACCAAATATAGGTGACCTATTGCTTATAGGACTTGAAAAACAGACCAAACCACAAAAATTTAACACTGACCGATGACCCATGAAAATGAAGACAAGGTCAGATGAAACTTGCCAGACTGACATGTACCCGTTAGTCAGTCGATACACCAAAATAGTTGACCTATTGCTTATAGTACTTTAAAACAGATCAAAAACACAAAAACTTAACATTGACCAATAAACCATGAAAATGAGGTCAAGGTCAGATGATACCTGCCAGACAGACATGTACACCTTAAAATCATTCCATACACCAAATATAGTTAACCTGCAGCTTATAGTATATGCGAAATGGACCTAATCACGTAACTTTAACCTTGATCACTGATCCATGAAATGAGGTTGAGGTTAGGTGAGCCCTGTCTGACGGACATGTAGATGCTGCAAGGAACCCATATACCGAATACGGTTATCCTATTACTCATAATGAGTGAGAAATTCACATGACAAAAAACTCAATTTTCTTTTCAAGCAGTCATTGAACCATTAAATGAGGTCAAGGACAATGGACATATGACAGACAGAAACTTCATAACATAAGGTATCTGCATACAAGATGTGAAGCATCCAGGTCTTCTACCTTCTGAAATATAAAGCATTATACAAATAGTTTACGCCGTTGCACCGGATAGTAATACCTATGTCTCGCAGACAAGACAAAAATGAGAATTCTTTTAGCTTCAAAAGTTATGCCATGTTTTCAAACTTTTTAAGAATAGTGTAGGGCAGTGTACCAAATATTACCAACATTGTTCCAATTTAACTTTAAAAATTTCCTGACTGTTTTATTCACATGACCACGATAACATAGTGGGATCAAAAGCCAATGCTAGTGCAATTTTTTCTGAAGTGTAATTGTGTAAACTTACTGTATATAACTTGTAGCACTGTTACCATATTTACTTACCAATAGGTTTAGGTACTGCCATTACTTTACAACAATCAAATGGCAGATTGTTCATAGACCAGATAACAGGATTGACTCGCTCCTGAATATTCAGAGAAATAGCAGCAATACAGCATGTGTCTGCTCTCACTGCTGTCCTCCTAAAAATACAAATGACGTCAAATTAAAAACATAAATGATAAATTAGTAACTATACCATAATAGGCTGTTAGTTTTCCCAATTGAATTGTTTCATATTTTTCATGTCATAGCAGACTATTCAGTATGGGTTTTTCTCATTATTGAAGGCTGTACGGTTGCCTATAATTGCTTACATCCACTTTATTTGAACTTTGGTGGATAGTTGTCTCATTGGCAATCATACCACATCTCCTTATTTTTATAATAGACCACACCATCAGTAAAAAGACTAGGGTGCACTAAAAAAAATGTGTAACACAACTTCTATAAACTTTTAATTTCTTCTCCTAGCTTAAGGAACAGTGTATAAGTGAAGGCAAAACAAAAACGGTATTAAATCAAATACTGGATTCTGGAAAGATTTATAGTATAATAAGTTAACTGTGCTAGTGTACATACCCAGCCCAAGTCGGGAAAGGTTCGTATAACATAAATACAGTTGGTTCATAATAACCATGCAGAAACTGAAAATCTTTAACATTGGTGATCTTTTCATCAAAACTTTTGAGATCTATGATATATGATGACATAATAGGTGATTTCCCTCCTCCAGAGATATCTGAGTCCTCTATGACAGCGTCTCGACGGAATGGCAGAATAACAAGTCTTGTTCCATAAATTAGCATTGCTGCACATCGTCCGTCCGGATCTACTCGGATTTCTGGAATGCTGTAAGTGACTGCAAATCCATCCTGATGGAAGAAAACAGAAACCAAACATTTACATGTGTTTTTGTATCCATTTTTAGGCATTATTTAACCAAATCTAAGCATGTAATATTAGTGCAGATATAAAACAACTTGGGATGTTCCTTTCCTGAATAAAAGTTCCCAAGACCAGAGTCTGATCAAAAGTAATTCCATTCCAAAAGTTATGACACAAGTCATTAACCCTCATAACATTTGTATATTGTAACCAAGCTAGTTTTTTTCTTATATTACAACTCTTAAAAACCAACTAGGAGTCTTAAGTAAACATTTAACTTGATTTTTGTAAAAATTACCCAGAGTTGCTTTAAAAGAAGGACTGATACAATGCATAATGGTGAAGAAATAAATCATATAAAAAACAAACTGCTAACTACATCTTTTTTTCTGAGACATCAAAAAGTTCTCTTATAAAAATTACATAAGGGACTATAAAGTATCGTTTTGTGTGATGACTTTCATTCTAATCCATTTATCAAGACTACAACAACTTATTAAAGATAGATGTTAGTAAAACCAATCTATGTTATCCCATATTATCCCATATAGTGGATTTAAATATTGTATCCAAGACAAATAATTGGAATGCTCTTTAGAATTACCTTCAGTGCAGGTTCCTCAAAATAATGTAGTGATGTTGTTTGAAGATCATGTGTACTAGGGTCATACTCAACTACTGATAACTGAAAGAGAAAATGATTGGCTGAATAAAGTTCACCGATAACTGAAAATAAAGTATGACCAAATTAAAACTCACCTATAACTACATTAAATAATATTTAATTGAACTGCATCTTCACAAGACAATTATATTTTCAAAAAAGAGACTAAACTGAATGCAAGCATGTTTTGCTAATTCCAAAATTAAGAGAAGTGCATCCCTGTTCGCTACTGGTAATTTCACATTATACAATTATTTACTTTTGATGAGGCTCATACAATGATTTATCATCCCAGATGATATTGCATGAGGCCAATGGCCGAGGGGAATGCCATATCTCAGAGGATGATAAATCATTGTATAAACTGATATCAAAAGTCAACAGTTGTTTTATTATATTACTTTTTTATCTGTGTCCAATTTTCTAACATTTTCTGAGGATATTTAACTGCTCCCTGCTTTTATACTTAATACATGTATATTACCTGCTTTTTCAGTTGCTAACTTTTATAAGTTGAAATATTCAATAAAATTTACTAAAATAAATTTAACACCGAAAAAAGAAGATGGTGAAAACGAGAATTTGCATGACGTCATAAACCTATGTCATTGACGTTGCTTAGGAAAATAACTATTCAGGTACACGTCAGCTGTTTCAAATCTTCTATTAACCTCTCATGATTATTCCTGTGGTGAATATAATGTTTTATCAAAGAATATTCTCCAATGCTTTAAGCCGATGAGAAAAGAGAAATGATATAGTCATATAATAAACTAATATATTTACCTTTGCGTCAGAAAAACTTAGTAGAAGTGCATCCCTGTTTGCTCCTGGTAACTTGACAAACTGTAGAGACATAATGTTACCAAACAAACTGAAAGTGGCCAAGCATTCCAGTTTCTGCTTTTTCTTGTCTCTATAAATAGATTTAAAAGAAATGTATAACTTCATAGGCAATAAAAATAAAATTGAGAATGGAAATGGGGAATTTGTCAAATAGACAACAACCCGATCAAAGAGCAGAAAACAGCCCAAGGCCACCAATGGGTCTTCACAGCAAGAAAATCCCGTAAAAATAAGACTTTATTGACAATTGTACCATACCTTCTTTTCTTTACAACGTTACTTTCATCAATATTTATTGTGCAGTATTTGAAATCCTAAATTTCATTTCAATCTCATTTCATTTCTTTTAAAGAAATTTCAACATGTTTAAAGAACTTAATTTTTTTTAAATTATCCAGCTGATTCTTAAAATAGTTATGGTACTTACAACACCTAAAACATGTACAATGTATATGAAGAATTTTCAACATATTTGAGCCATTATACTTTATATTTGGAGCTAAATATCTTTACAGAAAAATAACACTTAGCATCTTAAAATGTTTAAACAACAAATATACAGGCAATTCCAATTTGGAAACAGCTTCCAAACAAAACAAAAATTGTTAGAGGAGATACCTAAACTGACCTGCTATTTGATTGGTTGTATAAAAACAAATGTCAAATATAAGGATCAGAATATGGTTACAATTTTTTCTCTCAATACATGTATATATATCTACTCTTTATCTAACTTACATGATTTAATACATGCAATAATTGAAATACCTACCCAGATTTTGTTCTGAAACATTCTTTCCAGTATCATCCTGAAAAATATCAACTTCAAATGTAATAAACAGCTGCGCCATAAGCGCATGATAAGCCCGTTGCTTTTTAAAAGAATAAAGTTCAATAACTTCTAAATGTCATATCAGAAGTTTTTAAAATTTATAAAAAATGAAAGGGAGCTCACGTCAATAGATATAAACAATTCACCAAAGTTTCATGCAAATTGGTTAAAGCGTTTTTGAGTTATTGTCCAGCGGACAGACGGACAACGGTATACCATAATATGTCCCGTAAACAGGCATATAAAAACTGTAACTTGGAAGATTTAAATGGTTTACCCAACACATTTTGTGCCTATACCAAGTCAATTTATCAAGACCATGTGTTGTTTGTTATTTTGCTTTGTTTGTATGTTCATTTCTCATGAAAGGAGTGAGTTGTTTGTGTTCTGTGTGTTCTGTGTATTGTTGGTAACTCCTGCTACAGTGTTATACTTTTTTGGTGTATCAAAACGACTTCATAAAATGAATTCTAATGGTACTTACTACTCATTCATTTCAGTTTGAGAGAATAGTTCTTAGCGATGAATAACAAAACAACATGACAAATGGTCTAACAATAATTGATAACATTGGATGTTTTACTTCACCCCCTCCTAACAAAAACCTGAACTAAATTCTTTAATAAATAAAAGAGTTGGTTTGGATGTTTGACTGTACCTGTAGAAACCTTATTACAAGCAGGATATTACATCTTAATTCTTAGTTATATTTTTTCGTAGAGGCAGTTAATTCAAATACAATCTATATAAACTTATTCTTATAGGTTATGAATGTAACACAGTAGTAGAATATTTGAATATTGTTTTTATCAGTTTTACATTGATTTTGTTATCAATCAAGTGAGGAGTCTGTAATTCAGTGGTAGCCGTTCTTTGCTATATATTATATTTGCTTTTAATTTTATCATAAATCAGGCCTTTAGTTTTCTTGTTTGAACTGTTTCATATTTTGTCATGGTATCTGGGTAAAGTCTATAAACATGAAGTTGATTGGCAGCTGCTATAACTAAGTTCTGTTCTAATGTATTAACAATGAATGTTTTACTACACTCCCACCTAACAATGTCTGGTACAAACCTCAGTATCTGGGTAAAGTCTATAAACATGAAGTTGATTGGCAGCTGCTATAACTAAGTTCTGTTCTAATGTATTAACAATGAATGTTTTACTACACTCCCACCTAACAATGTCTGGTACAAACCTCAGTATCTGGGTAAAGTCTATAAACATGAAGTTGATTGGCAGCTGCTATAACTAAGTTCTGTTCTAATGTATTAACAATGAATGTTTTACTACACTCCCACCTAACAATGTCTGGTACAAACCTCAGTATCTGGGTAAAGTCTATAAACATGAAGTTGATTGGCAGCTGCTAAAACTAAGTTCTGTTCTAATTTATTAACAATGAATGTTTTACTACACTCCCACCTAACAATGTCTGGTACAAACCTCAGTATCTGGGTAAAGTCTATAAACATGAAGTTGATTGGCAGCTGCTATAACTAAGTTCTGTTCTAATGTATTAACAATGAATGTTTTACTACACTCCCACCTAACAATGTCTGGTACAAACCTCAGTATCTGGGTAAAGTCTATAAACATGAAGTTGATTGGCAGCTGCTATAACTAAGTTCTGTTCTAATGTATTAACAATGAATGTTTTACTACACTCCCACCTAACAATGTCTGGTACAAACCTCAGTATCTGGGTAAAGTCTATAAACATGAAGTTGATTGGCAGCTGCTAAAAACTAAGTTCTGTTCTAATGTATTAACAATGAATGTTTTACTACACTCCCACCTAACAATGTCTGGTACAAACCTCAGTATCTGGGTAAAGTCTATAAACATGAAGTTGATTGGCAGCTGCTATAACTAAGTTCTGTTCTAATGTATTAACAATGAATGTTTTACTACACTCCCACCTAACAATGTCTGGTACAAACCTCAGTATCTGGGTAAAGTCTATAAACATGAAGTTGATTGGCAGCTGCTATAACTAAGTTCTGTTCTAATGTATTAACAATGAATGTTTTACTACACTCCCACCTAACAATGTCTGGTACAAACCTCAGTATCTGGGTAAAGTCTATAAACATGAAGTTGATTGGCAGCTGCTATAACTAAGTTCTGTTCTAATGTATTAACAATGAATGTTTTACTACACTCCCACCTAACAATGTCTGGTACAAACCTCAGTATCTGGGTAAAGTCTATAAACATGAAGTTGATTGGCAGCTGCTATAACTAAGTTCTGTTCTAATGTATTAACAATGAATGTTTTACTACACTCCCACCTAACAATGTCTGGTACAAACCTCAGTATCTGGGTAAAGTCTATAAACATGAAGTTGATTGGCAGCTGCTATAACTAAGTTCTGTTCTAATGTTTTAACAATGAATGTTTTACTACACTCCCACCTAACAATGTCTGGTACAAACCTCAGTATCTGGGTAAAGTCTATAAACATGAAGTTGATTGGCAGCTGCTATAACTAAGTTCTGTTCTAATGTATTAACAATGAATGTTTTACTACACTCCCACCTAACAATGTCTGGTACAAACCTCAGTATCTGGGTAAAGTCTATAAACATGAAGTTGATTGGCAGCTGCTATAACTAAGTTCTGTTCTAATGTATTAACAATGAATGTTTTACTACACTCCCACCTAACAATGTCTGGTACAAACCTCAGTATCTGGGTAAAGTCTATAAACATGAAGTTGATTGGCAGCTGCTATAACTAAGTTCTGTTCTAATGTATTAACAATTAATGTTTTACTACACTCCCACCTAACAATGTCTGGTACAAACCTCAGTATCTGGGTAAAGTCTATAAACATGAAGTTGATTGGCAGCTGCTATAACTAAGTTCTGTTCTAATGTATTAACAATGAATGTTTTACTACACTCCCACCTAACAATGTCTGGTACAAACCTCAGTATCTGGGTAAAGTCTATAAACATGAAGTTGATTGGCAGCTGCTATAACTAAGTTCTGTTCTAATGTATTAACAATGAATGTTTTACTACACTCCCACCTAACAATGTCTGGTACAAACCTCAGTATCTGGGTAAAGTCTATAAACATGAAGTTGATTGGCAGCTGCTATAACTAAGTTCTGTTCTAATGTATTAACAATGAATGTTTTACTACACTCCCACCTAACAATGTCTGGTACAAACCTCAGTATCTGGGTAAAGTCTATAAACATGAAGTTGATTGGCAGCTGCTATAACTAAGTTCTGTTCTAATGTATTAACAATGAATGTTTTACTACACTCCCACCTAACAATGTCTGGTACAAACCTCAGTATCTGGGTAATGTCTATAAACATGAAGTTGATTGGCAGCTGCTATAACTAAGTTCTGTTCTAATGTTTTAACAATGAATGTTTTACTACACTCCCACCTAACAATGTCTGGTACAAACCTCAGTATCTGGGTAAAGTCTATAAACATGAAGTTGATTGGCAGCTGCTATAACTAAGTTCTGTTCTAATGTATTAACAATGAATGTTTTACTACACTCCCACCTAACAATGTCTGGTACAAACCTCAGTATCTGGGTAAAGTCTATAAACATGAAGTTGATTGGCAGCTGCTATAACTAAGTTCTGTTCTAATGTTTTAACAATGAATGTTTTACTACACTCCCACCTAACAATGTCTGGTACAAACCTCAGTATCTGGGTAAAGTCTATAAACATGAAGTTGATTGGCAGCTGCTATAACTAAGTTCTGTTCTAATGTATTAACAATGAATGTTTTACTACACTCCCACCTAACAATGTCTGGTACAAACCTCAGTATCTGGGTAAAGTCTATAAACATGAAGTTGATTGGCAGCTGCTATAACTAAGTTCTGTTCTAATGTATTAACAATGAATGTTTTACTACACTCCCACCTAACAATGTCTGGTACAAACCTCAGTATCTGGGTAAAGTCTATAAACATGAAGTTGATTGGCAGCTGCTATAACTAAGTTCTGTTCTAATGTATTAACAATGAATGTTTTACTACACTCCCACCTAACAATGTCTGGTACAAACCTCAGTATCTGGGTAAAGTCTATAAACATGAAGTTGATTGGCAGCTGCTATAACTAAGTTCTGTTCTAATGTATTAACAATGAATGTTTTACTACACTCCCACCTAACAATGTCTGGTACAAACCTCAGTATCTGGGTAAAGTCTATAAACATGAAGTTGATTGGCAGCTGCTATAACTAAGTTCTGTTCTAATGTATTAACAATTAATGTTTTACTACACTCCCACCTAACAATGTCTGGTACAAACCTCAGTATCTGGGTAAAGTCTATAAACATGAAGTTGATTGGCAGCTGCTATAACTAAGTTCTGTTCTAATGTATTAACAATGAATGTTTTACTACACTCCCACCTAACAATGTCTGGTACAAACCTCAGTATCTGGGTAAAGTCTATAAACATGAAGTTGATTGGCAGCTGCTATAACTAAGTTCTGTTCTAATGTATTAACAATGAATGTTTTACTACACTCCCACCTAACAATGTCTGGTACAAACCTCAGTATCTGGGTAAAGTCTATAAACATGAAGTTGATTGGCAGCTGATATAACTAAGTTCTGTTCTAATGTATTAACAATGAATGTTTTACTACACTCCCACCTAACAATGTCTGGTACAAACCTCAGTATCTGGGTAAAGTCTATAAACATGAAGTTGATTGGCAGCTGCTATAACTAAGTTCTGTTCTAATGTATTAACAATGAATCTTTTACTACACTCCCACCTAACAATGTCTGGTACAAACCTCAGTATCTGGGTTAAGTCTATAAACATGAAGTTGATTGACAGCAGCTATAACTAAGTTTCTTTCCAATGTGTTGAAAAAATTACAGTAGACACAATGTTCTATTCCTGTTGGTGGGTGCGTCTGTTTATATACAGAATACATATTCTATAGATCTGCAAAAACAAGGAAGGTAAATGTAAATGAACTTATAAATGAACTTTTAGCTTGCTGTTTGGTGTGAGCCAATGCTCCGTGTTGAAGGCCGTACCTTGACCTATAATGGTTTACTTTTATAAATTGTTACTTGGATGGAGAGTTGTCTCATTGGCACTCATACCACATCTTCCTATATCTTTTATATATATATATATATATGACAATGTATGACAGATTGTACTTGAACTAAAAAATCACCCAAACTGAAAAAAAATGATCTTTTCTCATAAGAAGTACAAGAAGTATAAAGTCCACTTGTTCTAAGAAAGTTTTATCAAAATTATTGCAAATACTAGGAGTTATCTAACTGTATTTGTCTGAAATCACTAAAATGACCAATACATTTGATGTACTAAAAGAAGACATTTTTAATACATTGTGCAAGGTCTGAAAGCTATATGTGGAAAAAGATTAGGTCCGTTTTGTCATCATGAGGTGCCTATTTGTCTTGATATCGCAATGTCTTTCTCCAAGATTCAAAGTATAACCAGGATTACTATACTGTTATAAAATGTCAAATAACATAGCAAATAATCCTTAAATTAAACATAAAATTCATTTACTATTATCTAAATATTTTATGGCTATTACATAAAAACATACTCGAGACCCAGGGAGGACAACTTGGATTTGTTACTGTGGGTGGGTGTGAAATGTCAATTATCACACGTTTAAAGTGCATACTGGTTTCTACTTTTTTATTGCATATTCTCAAAGACTCAAACTAAAATATTGAAGTTCTCTGGAAAACTGCTCCCATTAGGAAAAGAATGTAAACACCAGAGGGCAAGGATGAATACAATTATAGGTCATCTAACTGGGACTCACCATTACAAAAAGTGATGAGTCAAAGGCTTCACCCTCAAAATATCCTAATGAGAACCCTGAAGAAAAAATTTCAAAATCTCATTAAGATCAGATACTTCACTTTGCTCTGTTATATTTGTTTGACACAAGTGTAAGATCTGGAGACAACCCATAAGGGGTCATGTTCAATTACCTTTGGGCATTTAATCTTATCTTTGCTTCATTGTTTTATTCATGTTATAGGTAGAAATCTTAAGTTGTTATAGACATGATAGATGTAAAACAGTTAGTAGTCTTTTGTGGAATTTTTTGTCTTTCTGACTTTTTCTGTTTTTATGCCATGTATGCCATGGCGTGAAATTTTGACCAAAAGTCTTCACCTATGCTTGCAGAAAAAATTGTAATCAGTGTCAGTGACTGACTGGCTATGATTGGTTTATTAAAATTTGCATAGAAGGTCATCCTAACATGACCCAGTATATGATGTCTTCAAATCTTACACAGCTATTGTTCAAATCAATTATATTCAAACAAAGGATTGGATAAAAGCTCAGCCTATTTAAATCCTTTCCCATATGATATGGATTGAATAAAAATAGGTTTTCACATACATGACATATAACAATAATTTATACATCATTTTGTCTCACAATGAGTCAGGGGCGGCAATCCTCCCTCATCTATTAGTTGATTATATTATACTTAATAAATAGTTATAGTTAAGAGTGGACTCTCAGTCGGTACACTAGAGTAGAATGCTCTCAGATACATCATACATGTGTACAATGTTATCTATAAATTAAAGGTAGCACTCTCAGATATATGCAGTGATTTTTCATGATATAATCAGACTCACTGTGACCAAAATTATCTATGTTTATAACTTATATGCATGCAACAATTTAAAATGAAATTACATCATGATTTAAAACAGCTGATATTTAGTCTCCGGAGAAAAACATTGCGTTATCAAGACAAATATGCACCTCATGATGACAAAACAGACCTAATCTTTTTTCCACATATAGCTTTCAGACCTTATTAATTATTGCTTATATAATTATCCAATGGGTTTTTGTGGCATTATAGTTTCCTGATACTGGATTTTACTCAATATTGCTTAACAATTGAAATGTTAATGACAATATTATCTATTTACAGGTATTTTGTTTTCTTTAAATTTTTTAGATCACACACTCATCATCTCATGATCTTCAAACACAAGCTGTGCTCTTTAGATCTTCATTGCTAGAAAATTATTATGATTACTTAAATAAAAAACAGAGTTCCAATGTCCCCACTTTGTACATATTTTATCTGTCCAAGGGCAATAACTAAAAAAGACTTTTTTAACCTCTTTAATATATTGTTATTAATATCTTACAGAAATGAAAGCTTGAGAGCAAATACAATGCAATTTCCAATATAATTAACATTGCCAAGGGGCATGACTCTTTTAATGAAAGAACTGATTTCAATGTCCCCGCAGAGCGCATATTTCATCTATCCAAGGGCAATAACTGCTTTATTTTCTTCTTTAAATTTTTTTTATAAACATGATCAGATGATAAATCAATTTAGAGAAATGAAGGCTTGAGAGGAAATACAATGATATTTCCAATATAAGTAATATATCAAAGGGGCTTAACTCTATTAGGCGAAATAAAAAATATATGTGTGGTTCCAGTTACCCAACTGTCCCTAGTTTAAACCCCCCTACCCTGGAACTTTTTTTTCCATTTCTGAAAAATAAATTTTGAAGGATCCCATTTTATGGCACGTGAATTTCAATAATTAAATTCACAGACTTCTGTCATCTGAATTTTCATTAGAAGTATCCACTACAGCTAAAAATGCAATAAACTCTTAACAGAATGCAACAAAATTAATTAAAAACATAACATGTGTGTTTGTTTTACAACCAAACATATAGAAAATGGTGAACTTCCAGCAGGGGTGTGTATAATACCAGAATCAGACTCAGTGAACACACGATTTTTTTCCAGATTTTGGCGATCCAAAAAAAAATGCCTAGCTACCGACCCCATTTTTCAGGATGTAACTGGAACCACACATATATTTTCATTTGGCCTTAAAAATTTTTGATCTACACTTATTATCGAACTGGTCTGAGTCATTGCTTAAATAAATTTTTAAAATCTGGCAAAAATTGTACACAATAGATATAGGAAGATGTGGTATGAGTGCCAATGAGACAACTCTCCATCCAAGTTACAATTTATAAAAGTAAACCATTATAGGTCAAGGTACAGCCTTCAACACGGAGCATTGGCTCACACCGAACAGCAAGCTATAAAGGGCCCCAAAAAATTACTAGTGTAAAACCATTCAAACGGAAAAACCAACGGTCTAATCTATATAAAAACGAGAAACACGTATGAACTACATAAACAGACGACAACTAGACCACTTACACGATGCAATTTTCCATATAATAAATATTTCAAAGGGATAACTCTTTTAAAAATAATTGATTGGCAATGATTTTCCAACTTGTCAAGGACATTGCTGATATAAACATGATAAATCTATGATATAAGTTTCATAAAAATCTGGCAAGTTTTGTACACATGAGAGAGCTAACAATGAAATTTCCGTCTAAATAATAATTCCAAGGGCATTACTCTTTAAAAAATAGTTGATCGGCACTGAGTTTCCTACATGTCCGAGATATTGCTTATATAAACCTTTTATATAAATTTTAAAAAAACCTGTCAAAAATGTACACATGAGAGCACTAACAATGCAATTTTCCATATAAATAATATTTCAACGGGCATAACTCTTTCAAAAATTATTGATTTACACTGATTTTTGAACTTGTCTGAGACATTGCTGATATTAACCTATGATATAAGTTTTATAAAAATCTGGCAAGAACTGTACACGAGAGAGCTAACAGGACCGGACGAACAGATGGAAGGACTGATGCCCAGTATTTCTACATTGTTTTATGTCCCCTGGTAATGCGTGTCTTGTTACCACCCCAACCTCCCCCTTTATGTAGCTATATATATGTTCAATGCATAGAGTCTTTACAAGACCCTCCAAACATTGCATTGTTTGCAGGTCCCCCTTTTTCCAAAATTCTTGATTCACATCTGCATCATATAGCGCCACCTTCTAAATCCTTCTTAACACCATATCTCATGGTGGTTGTCCTTACAAGGCGGGATTTACGGAATATCCAGTGGGCTTGTTACAGCTTCAAACTGAGCTTGCCTGATCCCGACTGATCCGATCGCGCCGGCTGCACAACAGACCATAGTTTTGTCTTATTCGTGCATGATTTTCTTGGAAAGAACAAGCGTGAAAGAAAATGACCTACTTAAATGAAGTTTTGAGGCACTATGTATCCATTTTATTTCTCAATGTTGAAGTCTCTGTCCCTTTTTTTAACACAATTTGTGTAGAAAAAATATTTTCATGGAGGTCGCCATTATTTGTTTCGAATTTTGTTTCGAATTTAGAGAAACAAACTTTGAATTCTTAAAATGTTCCACATATCATGAAGATTTTATTTAAAATAACAGTATTCAAGAGTTGGTTTTTTTTGATATCTTGCGAAAAAAAAAGTACGATATTTCGGTGTAACTACAAGCTGCTGAGAAGTTCAATAATTTTTGGGAGCCACAGGCACAGGAATACCATTCGGCATTGCACTGAAGACTGCATGTTTTCAATCAGGTAATACGATAAACGCTTAAATGAGATTTAACTGAAATTTCATTAGACGTTCTTTTATTTCATAATCATGCATGTTCATTAAGCATTGATATTTAGATACTCAATGATAGTTAAAGTTTATAACTAAACTACTTTAACTAGATACCCCTTGATTTTTTCTTTTGAGCATATAGTATATACCACTTTCGAATATTAGTGCACTTCCCATAAATTTCCTATGTCACAATGCTAATGTTATTGCGTTGTAGTTGGAACTGATTGTTCAATGATATCGTTTACCCAGATTAACCTCGGGTCAACCGGTGTAATTCATAGATAGAAAACAACTCAAGATTGGTGTATTGGGAGGGTATAATGATCTATGTATGATGTTACTGCTGAGATTTTAAATAATTGACATAGAACAATTTGCAGTTCTTTTTTACAATGAATTACAAGGTCAATCTGATTGTAGTATTTTGTAATATGAGGAAGGCGCTACCTTAATTGCCAGCTTTATACCAAGACTATGTCCTTTTATATTGATTGATTGTTGGTTGCTTGATGTTCAGTGGCAAATATTTCATGCATGTTCAGGACGAATGTCCTAGATATACAATATAGGAAAGGTGTACTGACATAAGAGGTCTTTAAACACATTAGCTCCAATTGGAGCTTTCGTTAGTAGAAGCCATATTAATTATGTGTATCAGCGGGGATAAATGTGAAAGCATAAAAGGACCTTCATCAGAGGCAGAATGGTGGATTAATGTTTGCACCCTATTTATATAGATACCGCAAGTTAATTCTGAACCGCCGTTAACTCTGAACCATCTGTTACCATGGTTACCGTATTTATATAAATAGGGTGCAAACATTAACCCACTGATGAAGATCCTTTTGGATCGAAACCGGTCAGACATTGAGCATCAACAGGGGCTGTTAACTATGTGTATTGGCATATACTATATTTTTATGAATGTCCTAGATATAGTATTTGTCTAAAATAAAATAATAAGTTCAGATGGAAAATGTTTAGGAACGATCATTGAACTTCAAAAGGTGGGAGGGGTATGGTTTTTCTTAAAAATATTCTGATTCCCAAATTGTTGAGAAAAAATATTCTGTTCAAGCAGAGGACAAAAACATTCTGAATCCAGATTTTCCCATACATTTTGTACCTTCATTAAATTTTGACCAAATAGTTTTGATTGATAGCGTTGAAGCCTTTCGTGTGAAAAAAATCTGACTCCGACAAAAACTATACTATGCTATGGTCCATATTGTTTTCTGCTGAAAATGAATTTATTGGTGATTTATATAAATGACAATGCTTACATTCATTATTTTGGGCCATTTTCATATTTTTCTTTCTTAGCAAATCTTACAAAATTTAAAACAATAAAAGATTTGTTTAACTTTAAAACTATAAATACTGTTATACAATCCATCACTTTATTAAATTATTTTTTTGTTGATTTTCATGAAGAGGTGGAGGATTTGAAATATCTTTTCATCAATATATTTAAAAGTTGTAGCTGTTTTTTGTTATTTTGTATTACAAACAACGCTTTCTGTTTGTTGAATTATTTTTACTTTCTAAATTAGCTGGATGTAACTTTTTTGTTCATATTCTATTCCCAGTTTCCTGCATCTCATATATATTTGATCAGTAAGAGGATCATTCTGATTGTTAAAAGAAGGGTTTGATTGAATTTACAGTGAGCCTGTTGAGATTATTGTTTTGATCAGGTTTCATTTTCATTTAATCCTAAGAAATGTTAACCATAAATAGGATTGTTAAGTTCATAATTTAAAGATTTTGTTATTTTCAAGGAATTTTTCTTCATTATTTTTTGGAGGGTAATTCTGTTTTTCTTCAAGATTTTTAAAATTTCAAATTTTGTCAAACATTTTGGGGTTGATTTTTCCATAATTTTTGGGGTTTTCGTCAAAATTTACCATTTTACATTGATTATTTCTCATTTATATATAAATGCAACAAATATTGATATGGCAGGAGATACACACGAAACAGGGTGTGTAAATTATTTTATCGATAATTTGTGCAATTTTCCTTTGATGTGTACTCCTTGGTAATGTCAGTATCAGTGGACTGGTCATGATAAAAAATATATTGGATCAGTTCGCAATTGACTTGCGCAAGTGCACCATAATAGGATCTACTTTCCTTTAATTCACAAAATTGCACATGATTTTTTTTTGCAGAAACGTATGAGTTATTTGGTGAATAAAACACTTGTCATTGTTTGAAACTTTTAGTAATTAAAATTTAGTTTAGCCTTTTGGAACAATTCCTGATTGTGTGAATATTTGAACAGAAAATGTACTGAAAACGTGATAAATTGCATTATCTGCAGAATTATTGATAGCTTTCCTTACTATTCACAAGGACATATATAACTAACATATCGTCCATGTTTCCGATCTGAGTTTTTAGCTCACCTGGCCCGGTGCCAAGTGAGCTTTTCTCATCACTTTGCTTCCGTCGTCCGTCGCCGCCGTCTGGCGCCGTCTGTTAACTTTACAAAATCTTCTCCTCTGAAACTACTGGGTCAAATGTAACCAAACTTGGCCACAATCATCATTGGGGTATCTAGTATAAAAATGTGTCCGGTGACCCGCCAACCAACCAAGATGGCGCCATGGCTAAAATAGAACATAGAGGTATAATGTAGATTTTGGCTTATATCTCTGAAACCAAAGCATTTAGAGCAAATCTGACATGGGGTAAATTGTTTATCAGGTCCAGATCTATCTGCCCTGAAATTTTCAGATGAATCAGGAACCTGATGTTGGGTTGCTGCCACTAAATTGGTAATTTTAAGAAAATTTTGAAGCTTTTGGTTATTATCTTGAATATTGTTATAGATAGAGATAAACTGTACACAGCAATAATGTTCAGCAAAGTAAGATCTACAAATAAGTCAACTTGACCAAAATGGTTAGTTGACCCTTAAGGAGTTATTGCCCTTTATAATCAATTTTTAACCATTTTCGTAAATTTTGTAATCTTTACAAAATCTTCTCCTCTGAAACTACTGAGACAAATTTAACCAAACTTGTCCACAATCATCATTAGGGTATCTAGTTTAAATAAAATGCTCCAGGGCGCAGCTTGATACGACCGCAGAGGTCGAACCCTGAATAGTTGGGGCAAGTATGGACGCAACATTCAAGCTTGATACAGCTCTGAATTTGGATTGTGATTAAATATTTGACACAGCATAGGTTTCTGACACAGAATGAATGTGGTCTAAGAACTTAAAATTTTAAATTGGACATTCACCTATTATGGTCCAATATCCAAAATCTAAATACATGGTTAGATTCAGCATATCAAAGAACCCAAAGAGTTCAATTTTGATGAAATCAAACAAAGTTTAATTTTGGACCCTTTTGACCTCAATGTGGACAAAGTTGATAACAAGGCCCAAAATCAAAAATCTAAATACATGGTTAGATTCAGCATATCAAAGAACCCCATATATTCAATTTTTGTTGAAATCAAACAAAATTTAATTTTGGACCCCGATTTGGACCAACTTGAAAACTGGGCCCATAATCAAAAATCTAAATACATGTGTACATTCAGCATATCAAAGAACCCTAAGAATTCAATTTTTGATGAAATCAAACAAAGTTTAATTTTGGACCCTTTGGACCTTAATGTAGACCAATTTGAAAACGGGACCAAAAATTAAGAATCTAAATACATGGTTAGAATCAGCATATCAAAGAACCCCATATATTCAATTTTTGTTGAAATCAAACAAAGTTTAATTTTGGACCCCGATTTGGACCGACTTGAAAACTGGGCCCATAATCAAAAATCTAAATACATGTTTAGATTCAGCATATCAAAGAACCCTAAGAATTCAATTTTTGTTAAAATCAAACTAAGTTTAATTTTGGACCCTTTGGACCTTAATGTAGACCAATTTGAAAACGGGACCAAAAATTAAGTATCTAAATACACAGTTAGATTCGGCATATCAAAGAACCCCAATAATTCAATTTTTGATGAAATCAAACAAAGTTTAATTTTGGACCCTTTGGACCTCAATGTGGCCCAATTTAAAAACGGGGCCCAATATCCAAAAACTTAATACACGGTTAGATTCAGCATATTAAAGAACCCCAAGAGTTCAAGAATAAAACCCCATTGAAATTGGTCAAGAAATAAGCAATTTATACAAAGTATCTTCTTTTGCACAATACTGTGCAATTGAATATTTCTTGCAATTGCGCAATACTGTGCAATTGAATATTTCTTGCTATTGCGCAATACTGTACAATTGACAATTTCTTGCTATTGCGCAATATTGTGCTATTGGATATTTCTTGCTATTGCGCAATACTGTGCAATTGAAGATTTCTTGCTATTGCGCAATACTGTGCAATTGAAAATTTCTTGCTATTGCACAACATTATTATATAATAATTTACACATCCTGTTTGGTGTGTATCTCCTGCCATATCATTATTATTTGCTTTTAAATATAAATCAGAAATAACCAACTTAAAATGGAAAATTTTAAAGAAAAAAAGGAAAATAAAATGCTCCGCAGGGCGCAGCTTGATACGACTGCAGAGGTCGAACCCTGAACAGTTGGGGCAAGTATGGACACAACATTCAAGCTTGATACAGCTCTGAATTTGGATTGTGATTGACTATTTGACACAGCATAGGTTTCTGACACAGAATGAATGTGGTCTAAGAACTTAAAATTTTAAATTGGACATTCACCTATTATGGTCCAATATCCGAAATCTAAATACATGGTTAGATTCAGTATATAAAGAACCCTAAGAGTTCAATTTTGATGAAATCAAACAAAGTTTAATTTTGGACCCTTTTGACCTCAATGTGGACAAAGTTGATAACGGGCCAAAAATCAAAAATCTAAATACATGGTTAGATTCAGCATATCAAAGAACCCCATATATTCAATTTTTGTTGAAATCAAACAAAGTTTAATTTTGGACCCTTTTGACCTCAATGTGGACAAAGTTGATAACGGGCCCAAAAATCAAAAATCTAAATACATGGTTAGATTCAGCATATCAAAGAACCCCATATATTCAATTTTGTTGAAATCAAACAAAGTTTAATTTTGGACCCTTTTGACCTCAATGTGGACAAAGTTGATAACGGGCCCAAAAATCAAAAATCTAAATACATGGTTAGATTCAGCATATCAAAGAACCCCATATATTCAATTTTGTTGAAATCAAACAAAGTTTAATTTTGGACCCGATTTGGACCAACTTGAAAACTGGGCCCATAATCAAAAATTTAAAGACATGTTTAGACTCAGCATATCAAAGAACCCTAAGAATTCAATTTTGTTAAAATCAAATTAAGTTTAATTTTGGACCCTTTGGACCTTAATGTAGACCAATTTGAAAACAGGACCAAAATTAACAATCTAAATACATGGTTAGATTCAGAATAAAGAATAAAACCCCATTGAAATTGGTCAAGAAATAAGCAATTTATACAAAGAATCTTCTTTTGCACAATACTGTGCAATTAAATATTTCTTGCAATTGCGCAATACTGTGCAATTGAATATTTCTTGCTATTGTGCAATACTGTACAATTGACAATTTCTTCCTATTGTGCAATATTGTGCTATTGGATATGTCTTGCTATTGCAATACTGTGCAATTGAAGATTTCTTGCTATTTGCAATACTGTGCAATTGAAAATTTCTTGCTATTGCACAATACTTATTATATAATAATTTACATATCCTGTTTGGTGTGTATCTCCTGCCATATCATTATTATTTGCTTTTAAATATAAATCAGAAATAACCAACTTAAAATGGAAAATTTTAAAGAAAAAAAAAGGAAAAAGGAAGAAAAAGGGGAAAAAAATCCCCCAATTTTGAACCCCTTATGATTCATCACCCCAAACTCAATCCCAGCCTTCAATGAGGTATGGTACCTTGCAGTACAATTTCAGAGAGATCCATACAATTAAACACAAGTTATTGTCTGGAAACTAGAAAATGCTTATTTTGACCCCTTTTGGCCCCTAATTCCTAAACGTTTAGGGCAATTACCCCAAACTCAATTCCAGCTTTCCTTTGTGATATGGAACCTTGTAGTACAATTTCAGAAAGATCCATACACTTACACACAAGTTATTGTCCTGAAACTAGAAAAATGCTTATTTTTGCCCTTTTTGCCCCTAATTCCTAAAATTTTGAGGCAATTACCCCAAAATCAATCCCAGCATTCCTTTGTGATATGGAACCTTGTGGTACAATGTCAGAGAGATCCATACACTTACACACAAGTTATTGTCTGGAAGTTACAAAAATGCTTATTTTTGGCCCCTTTTTGGCCCCTAATTCCTTAACTGTTGGTACCATAACCCCCAAAATCAATCCCAACCTTCCTTTTGTGGTATTGAACCTTATGGTAAAATTTCCTAGAGATCCATTTACTTAAACTAAAGTTAGAGTGCGAAAACCAATGTGTCTTCGGACGACGACGACGACGACGACGACGACGCCAACGTCATACCAATATACGACCACAAAAAATTTTTTGCGGTCGTATAAAAATGTGTCCGATGACCCTGCCCGTGAACCAAGATGGCCGACATGGCTAAAAATAGTACATAGGGTAAAATGCAGTTTTGGCTCATATCTCTGAAACCAAAGCATTTAGAGCAAATCTGACAAGGATACAATTGTTCCTTAGGTCAAGATCTATCTGCCTTGAAATTTTCAGACCAATCAGGCAACATGTTGTTGGGTTGCTGCCCTGAATTGTTAATTTTAAGAAAATTTGGCAGCTTTTGGTTATTATCTTGAATATTATTATAGATAGAGTTAAACTGTAAACAGCAATAATGTACAGCAAAGTAAGATCTACAAAATAAGTCAACATGACCAAAATTGTCAATTGACCCTTAAGGAGTTATTACCCTTTATAGTAAATTTTTACAATTTTCATAAATTTTGTAAATTTTGTAAATTTTACAAAATATTTTCCACTGTAACTACTGGACCAAGTTCATTATAGATAGAGATAATTGTAAGCAGCAAGAATGTTCAGTAAAGTAAGATCTACAAACACATCACCATCACCAAAACACAATTTTGTCATGAATCCATCTGTGTTCTTTGTTTAATATGCACATAGACCAAGGTGAGCGACACAGGCTCTTTAGAGCCTCTAGTATTCATACATAGTCTGGCATGGCTGGTGCTGTTCCAAGTTGTCTTCCTTTTTCTGTTTCTTGAGAAGTATTTATTTAACCTGTTCAGTCACTATCAAGTGTTACAATTCATATTTAGACGCAACACATAAATAGTGACCAAAAGGTACCGCTTTCACATGAGAGAAGCTAGAAAAAATTAAATGTACACATTTTCAATATTTTGTAGGACTATCATATAAAATTAAAAGAGATATGTAGTTAGAGACTGCTGCTGAATACAAATGTTTGGGTTCACCTGATACCTGTTAGTCCATATTGAAGTTTGAAGGTTCCAAAATTAAAATGTTTGATTTCAACTGACATAAAAATTTTGGTGTTTTCATATGCTAAATATACATCTGTGGTCGTATCAGGCTGCGCTCGTGAACCATTTTATTGCTTTTGGTTTACTTTGTTTTATTTTTGTCATGAAAATTAAATTGTAGGTGTGAAGTTGCTAACATGAGGGTACCCAAATTGCACCTATTTTGACAGTTTTTCACCAATGTTTTTTTTATGAACCAGACAATAGTTTCCATTCTGTGCTTATTTTGTAGAGTCTACACTGGAACACTGGTAGAGGTATCCTTGTTTACTATATAGGATACCAATTTAATTTTGAGTCCATGTAGAGTCATAGAAAATAGGTTTGAACTGACCTCCAAACAATCCATGAAGGCATGCTTATGTAATGAGGTCAGTACCCAAATTCCATTCATCATTACATGTTTAATTTCTCATCCTTGAAAATGGAATAAAAACAGATGTAATGTTTTATTTCTTCAAATATTTTGAACAATTTGACATTATTCCATGCTTACTATTTTTTTAGAAATGGATGCTGGTAACAAATTTAATTTGATCATTTTAAAAAGATGATAATTAGATAACTTCACATGTTGAAAGAAAACTTGTAAGATTTCCGCAGCTTTTTTTGTTGAATAGGTGCAATTTGGGTACTGAGTGCAATTTTGGTACTGTGATGTTATAACCATAAGTGTTTATTGCTTTAATAGGTTGAAATGTGCACCTGATATAGTGATAAAAGTTTTCGGTAGAGTGAGAATGTTTTCATGTTTTAACTGACGCATAAAATATACAGGCGACTGCTGCAGCTTGAATTTCAAAGGATGTAGCCCACATACTTCCAAGTAACATGCCCTGTATATACCTATCAAAAGTCATGGTATCATCAGGGTAATCATAACTGCATCTTCCCATAAAATCCAATTTTGGACAATATGGGAGCATACAATATATACCTAAATGTACCACTCAGACTCGAGTATCCTTTTATGATTAAACTTAGAGAGAGAGAAAAAAAAAACAGTTTCCATCTCCTGGGACTGTATAAGGTAGATATGTGTGATAATTAATAACAAGATTTGTTGAGAGTTTGCCAAAGGAAGTACAGAGTTAGAAGATGTTGAATTTGAATATATTTTTTTTGTTTAAAACTTTTGTTAAGTTTTGAATTTCACCTGACATGCCTGAATTTGTCTGTGAGTGTGGGCTACATGATCTGTGATCACATTCAACAGTATAACCAACGTCATTATCACTGTTACTTGATATGGGGAATTCTGTGGCAGATAAATATCAGTAGTCATGGTCATTCTCAACCAGTGCACCGGATTTTACCCTGCATTGCCTGCATGGCCATGACTGGCATGAGTACCTCCGGCTACGTTTCTCCCGAAATTTATTGCTTGCAGAGTTTTTTTCTGTGTTCCCATGGCTGGACGGAACTTTTACACTATAAATTAATGTTATCATTAATTATGAGATTGTGACTTTTAAATGAAGTACCTGTGATTATTCAGGAAATTTGCTTTCGCTGATACTGATAATGGAGAGATGAAGCAGACGATGAAACATGACGTCAGATGTTGTTGTCCAAACTTCGGTTATTTCCGTGGTACAATAAAATTTAAATAAACTACACAAGTTACCAAAATTTCTTAATTCTTGTTTTGTAAACAATAAAAATGCATGCCGTATTTAACATCGAAACTGTTCCGTTCTGACCCGTTTTTTCAAGATCGCGATGAAACGATAAACTCGGCAGCCATTAAACAAAACAAATCGTACGAGATTTAACGAGAGTGACGAAACTTTTCAGATGGGTCGTGTAGAGAGTTATCGTTCTTTATTCCAAAACGATGCTTCTACCATAAGTGCCAGCTAAAGCTGGCATATTATACTAAACTTATGTACATTAACTTAAGTTTCCTTGTATCTGGGCAGATCTCAGGTAGACAAGTTAGACGGGTATCTTCTTCAAGGACTGTATTTTATCTGCAAAAAGTACTAACTGCCAGAAGTTAATACATAGGTTCCAAATTGGGGATAAGTTCCGGACTAACAAGGAATACTTTACAGTAAACTCTACATCAAACTCTTACTTAGACACCATAGTTCAATGTCTTCTTCTCTCCTGACAGGGTTACTATTCCATCCCACTACTCACAATGGAGCGTTTTCAGTCTGTGCCAAAAACCTTTTGAAGCACTTGCCCAAAGGGCTAGTTGAATAAAAAAAAAACACTAGCCTGAATTGATGTTTACTAGACCTAAAATAATTTGTGTCACGGTGAGGATCACAAAGTGATCCGAACCAGCTAGGAGGGTTTGGGGGCATGCCCCCCAAGAAAATTTTGGATAATTAGACATAAAATCCTGCATTCTGAGGTTACATTTTTGTATCTGGAAGTGAATATAACTTATCAAAAAATGTTGTTTTTTTCTCCAGGTCAGATGAAAATTCATCTTTTCACTATAAAAAATTAATATAGTTCTTTTGCCAAAAAAAATCTTTTCTATAAACTTGTATCATTTCAAGTAAAAAGACTCAGCAAAAAAATCCACATTTTAGCACTAGTAAGCTATTACTCAACTGAGGGATTGTTACTTTTTTGGGGAAAAATTCCCTAATTGGTGGATGTCCCCAACCTGTTTAATCCTCATATTCTTTCATATTTTTGTTAGTCTTAAATATTAAAAGTTAATTCTCTGGCACTTCATTATGGTCTGGAGGAGGTCCTTCATTTCTGTATTCTTTAATTTTTATGCCATTTATCTCCATTCTTAATATTTTAACACCTCATTTTTCTCTATTCTTTATTGTTTGGTCCATTTTTCTTTAAAAATATTCAGTATGTCTTTTGCCCATTATTCTCTATTCTGTAAACCCCCATCCACACCCTCCTTCATTGTCACTTAAAGTCTTTCATTAATGTTGTTTTAAAATGCCTAGATCGTTTTTCTGCATAGCTTTTTTCAACTCTAAACTTCTCCGGTATTCATGTAGGCAGGGCTCGACAATTACACTTGTCCGATACCAGAGGAAAAAAAGGTCGGACAAGTAAAAGCCATATCAAGCTTGTCCGATGGGACAAGTAAAATCATTCTGTAGAAAATAAATTAAAACCAACATGACCAACTTTGATGATCAAAGTAATAAACAAAATATCAAGAAAAGAAGATAAAAACAAATATTAATTTGACATGTTTACTTGCTATCGATAATTTAAAACTGGTTCTTTGTCAGATACTTTATAACCATTGATAACAGATACACGGCATACTATTCTTGGAAACCAGTCTTACCAATCGAAATCAGTGGTGGCTTTGTATATAAGGTAACAAGACAGTTCGGCACCGGCACTGTTGGAGACATTTCGGAACCAAGTCAAACCAGTACCTGTTTCCCTTCTTATTCTGTTGCTTTATAATAAATAGATGATAAATTTTATATACCAAAATATTTTAAAAATGAAAATGAAGAAATTATTGACTTTAAAATCAGAAAATGATATTTGATCATATTTAGACATACATGTACAATAGTTGATTGTGTTTGAATAAACATTTTAATATATCAAAGCTGATTGTAGTAAGGCATTAATCATAATAATCAGCATTTTATCAACATAAAAGATCAGGATACAAACCAAATGAGTGTAGACTGACAGGCCTACCAGACTGTGCCTGATATGCAGAGTCTGATGAGACTTTTGCATTGTTGAAAACTAGAATCTAAGTCCTGTGACTCGACATGACTAGATTCACTTGTTCTGGACTCATATTTTTGAAAAGGATATCAAGAGATACAAATCAAATTCTGTTCTATTGTTTTAATTCATTTTGTTCATTGCATCTACCTAAAATGCAAAAAAGGTTAATATAAAGGTTTTTTTTTTTGACAAATTACAATTCCATTCGACAAGTAAGTTTTGGTATGTACTTGTCCTATTGGGCAAGTTGAAAAAAGGTTATTGTAGAGGCCTGGTAGGCATTTTCAACTTTTCAATGTTTTACCTGGGATAGCCCCCTGTTTCCATTTCAGCATCCAATGAGTTCGAATCCTTGATTGTTTACATTGAAATGTATTTATAGATTGTGTTTATTGCAAGCACATGGTTGAGCCTCGTTCTCGATTTCGTTGGTAATTAGGTATATTGCATTGACGACTGGTTCTCTTTGATTAAAAGTAACAAAACCTGTATATAATAAAATAGGGAAACCAGTAAACGGATAAAAACAAGGTCGGCGACAAATTTGTAACTTGTTCTCATAGATTCAATAAAATACCGGCTACAATTTCACGAACGATTTCAGATGTTCACTAGACTGATCGGCAATCACCAGTGCTTCTGCACAAGTCCGATGAGATTTTTACTAGATGGGGGCTTCGGGCTACCACTTAACGTCGCAGACTGGCAAACCCAAAGTGATTCATTCCTGGCACACTCATCCTGCTCATTGACATTGTGTTAAATTAAATGATTTGTAGATTTATATGTAATTTAACATGAATTAAACTGATGATACCATGGACTTATATATATATATTCCACACATTGTATGTTTCTAAAAATGGAATAGCATCCTGTAATTATACTGAAGAGAAGAGTAGATTATCATTCCTGTACACTTAAAAATACTTTGTGTATTGCGTTTAGAATTCCTTGTTTAATTCATAACAATTCGAAATGAAAGCTGATTTGTATGAGCTATAGTTAGAGGAGGGGATAAGGCGTCTGTGCAATGCTAGGCGGTGTTGTCGTAGAAGTATGAAGTGAAAAGTACAGGTTCCAGCCCCGGTCGGGTAGGAAGTAAAGAATCAGATTTACTCTAACACTGTGAGGTTGATTTTCTAGGCACTTTATATATATATCTAAACATGTGACAACTTTATAACAGATATTCTCCATGGGATAAGCCATGGTTATACAGGGCTAACCCCAAAATATTAGACAATTCGTCTCAAATTTAGCCCAACAATGTTAGATCTGAAAAACACAAATTTTTGTTCTTGCCCCAGCGGGATTCGTAACCTCTTTTTGCAGATCATTGGAAAACAATTGAATTTGTCTACATTTTGTCTATTGATCATTAGAGAAACAGAATCAACCACCAAATCTCACACAAAATGATATTTTTCCACTCTACAGTTACAATGTAGATTTTAGATGTTTAACAAGCTTGGCAAGCTTCATGTGGAGAAATATCGTATGACATGGGAGACTGAGAGTCTAGGCAGTGCTAGATTCTATATTTATGGTCTTAACCTTGTTTCATAAAAAGATAACCTTTATTCTACTTAAATGAATTCATTTTTGTTGGGCCTGCGACTTTTGTCACAGAAAGCTCGACATAGGGATAGTGAACCGGCGGCGGCATTAACTAACTTTCAAAACATTTTTAAAAAGCTTAATATTTCAGAAGGTAGAAAGAAGACCTGGATGCTTCATACTTTGTATATAGATGCCTTATGGTATGAAATTTCCGTCTGTCATATGTCCATTGTCCTTGACCTCATTTTCATGGTTCAGTGACTATTTGAAAAAAGTTGTGATTTTTTGTAATGTTAATTTCTCTCTTATTATGAGTAATAGGATAACTATATTTGGTTCTCATGCCTGTCGGACAGTTTTCACTTGACCTCGACCTCATTTCATGGATCAGTGAACAAGGTTAAGTTTTCGTGGTCAAGTCCATATCTCAGATACTATAAGCAATAGGTCTACTATATTTGGTGTATGTAATGATTGTAAAGTGTACATGTCCAAATGGCAGGTGTCATCTGACCTTGACTTTACTTTCATGGTTCAGTGGTGATAGTTTAGTTTTCGTGTTTTGGTCTGTTTTTCTAATACTGTATGCAGAAGGTCAACTATATTTGGTGTACAGAAATATTTTATGATGTACATGTCAGTCTGGCAGGTTTTATTTGATCTTGATCTCATTTTCACGATTAATTGCTCAATGTTAAGTTTTTGTGTTTGGTCTGTTTTTCTTATACAGTATACAGTAGGTCAACTATTTGGTGTATGGAAATATTTTACGATGTACATGTCAGTCTGGCAGGTTTTATTTGACCTTGACCTCATTTTCATGGTTCATTGCTTATGTTAAGTTTTTGCGTTTTGGTTAGTTTTTCTTAAACTTTAAGCAATAGGTCAACTATATTTGGTGTATGGAATGATTGTAAGGTGTATATGTCTGTCTGACAGGTATCATCTGACCTTCACCTCATTTTCATGGTTTATTGGTCAATGTTCAGTTTTCCTGGTTAACTTTGTTTCTGAGATACTATAAGCAATAGGTCAACTTTATTTGATCCATGGAATGATTTTAAGGTGTACATGTCTGTCTAGCAGGTTCATCTGACCTTGACTTCATTTTCATGGTTCATTGGTCAGTATAGAATTCCCATGGTTTGGTCTGTTTCTTTATACTATAAGCAATAGGTCATCTATACTGTGTGTGGAATGATTGTATTAAAGGTGTAATTGTATATGGATTTCCGGCTTGGTTTATCTGACCTTGACCTCATTTTCTTGGATGATAAATGTTAATGTGATACTTGTAGTAAAACTTTATATGTGTAGGACTATCAACATAAAACCAATGGTCAGTATAGTAGGCGAGACATTTCTGTGTGCACGCTTGTTGCTTCATTGGGAGCAATGGATGGAATGGTAATCATGTAGGAACGAGTTTTGGGAAGACAGATAATTTTGTTAAATCCCTGTTTAAGATATTCCCATGACTGTTTATTCCATTCAGTCATTTACGGTATTTGTACTCAATGTCACTTAAAAATCTCCAAACATATTAATTGACATGTTAATTTGTGACAGTCATGACAGTTTAATAATGAAATTTGATTTTCCTGCTGGAAATGCTAAAAGCATTTATAATCATAACAAAGAGAACAAATTTTAAATGTTTAAACAAATTACAGTGTTTTCCTAGCAATTGCCACCAGCCAAACTAAACTTATGCTAGCAGGTTTCTCCAAAAATTGTAAATATTAAAGAAATTTTCTAATTTTAGTACTGTTGCCTGGTACTTCAATGAGTGGAAATGTCTGAAAACTAACAAGTGCTACTTTACATTTTTAGGGGCAGTATTGTTTCAACTTATGCAATATTATGGAATATTTCATTTTGTAAAATGTTTTTTCTTTAAAGGCCTCCCAAATCCCTGACAAAGTATTAGTATCAAAGCAAGGAAACAAAGAATAAAATTTTCATTTTTGATTATTTTTATTTTGTGAACAAAATTGTTAAAACAAATTCAATTATCCTAATAAATGTTCCAAGTTCAATGTATTTGGTGATGTTTTCAAATTTAGTAAACAATCCTCAAATGCATATATGCTGCATTCAAGACATATAATGCAGGAGATTGGCAACTCTTCGAAATCTCTTGAAGTCACATGTCTCTCGTTATTTCATTGATGGTAAAATTTGAATTAAAATCTTATTTTCTCAAAAATCACAGAGCATATTTAGATAATACCTACCATACCAACAGCACCCCTCTTTTTGGAACTTTATTAATTTTCAATATACTGAGGTAACTTTTTTAATTTCATTGTTTATTTAATCTTTTTTATGCCCCACCTACGATAGTAGTAGGGGCATTATGTTTTCTGGTCTGTGCGTCCGTTCGTTCGTCAGTCCATCTGTCCTGCTTCAGGTTAAAGTTTTTGTTCAAGGTAGTTTTTGATGAAGTTGAAAGTCCAATCAACTTGAAACTTAGTACACATGTTCCCTATGATATTATCTTTCTAATTTTAATGCCAAATTAGAGTTTTGAACCCAATTTCACTGTCCACTGAACATAGAAAATGATAGTGCGAGTGGGGCATCCGTGTGCTATGGACACATTCTTGTTTTAAAAGATAGGTTTCTCAAACCTTTTAAACCATATATATGTATATCCGAATATTCTAAAATTAAGATAAAATTAAGAGAGAAGGAATATGTCTATAGTGAAATAGTAGTTTGAAAAAAATATTGAGAGAGCTGTATGCTATTTTAATAGATTTGTATGACAATTAAATGAGTTTCCAATCTCTTGTATTACATGTGTTATACGTCTCTGGCTTCATGTAGTCACAAATCTGTCATCCTCAGCAAATTTGAACTGTATGAAACAAAATACTGATATGATATTTATAAACATGGTTTGAGTCAGAATCATCCTCAATACTGTTATGTTTAACTTCCACATGTACCAGTTTATCGTGTACAGTAGAAGTGTCATATAAATTGCAAAACTACTTTTGTATACAAGTCAAAGTTGTGGCTTAACATGCTAAAGGGAAATAATTCAAAATTTCAAGCTGCATTTCATAATTTAAGTGATGAATACAGGCCCATTTAATATTTTACCTTAGATTGTACCCTATTACATTGTATTAGTAACTACTGAAAATAAATTCCTTTTTTTAATGTCATGGCAATTTTTGTTTCTTCAAAACAATCACTCCATACTTTGTGTTGATACCACTCAAGTTAGATTGGAACAATTCACTTTAAGTCATGGTTTTATACTAATGATTATTAATTGGTGCTTACTGGCTGCCTCATATCATGTGCAAATTCACTTTGTTCCTAGATGGTCACAACTTTGAAAAAATTAAAATCTGTAAATTTTGATAAAACTGAAGTTAGATTGCAAAAACTTGAATATTAGTAGATATCATAACTTGAAGTATACATGCTATACCTTTAAGAGTGATTAACAGATGCATTTTTACATTGGAATAACATTGTTCAGCATATTAAAGCATGATATGTAGTTAAGCATTTCAAAGTTTTGGGTAGATCAGAATTTTTATAAGTTTCTGCCCTTGTCATGTGTTTATGAATTATGGATGTTATGTGGAAAATTGTCTAATATAACTTGCACCTGTTCATGAGTTTGAATATCCCTTTGGTATCTTTCCTCTCTCTATAGCAACATAACATATAAACCAGGCTATCAATAAATATGTATTAACTTCTTGGGGGTAAGTTATAAAAAAAGAAGATAAAATTTAGTGTTAAGTTCTGTTTCTGTTCAGACAAATGACAGAAGTACAACAGAAAGAAGAATTTTCCTGATTTCAAATAGTCAATGAAAAAAGGTTTGTTGTAGTATTCTTAAGATAAATATATTAAGAACTAATTACCGTAAAAACTAGTACTTTTATAGATATGAACAATTCTTCAGCCATGTCAGGTGAAAATTTGATTTTTTTATATCAGACTTAAATGTTGTAAATATATATATATATATGAAAAATTGTTACTTTCATTTCTAAATTAAAATTTTGAGACTTTAAAAAAAAAAATGCAACTCTAAAATAAAACCTGTTATGATAGAAATCTGATAATTAGATGTGTATTAATTGTAAAATGATTTAGATTGCTTTATGATCACCTGTAGATACACCTGTAATTGTATGAGAACACCTGTATTTATTGATTTATTAATATGATATGGATGTTAACTTTCATACATAAAGGTAAGGTTATTATGGAAATAATATTGATACATTTATATTGACCTTGTATATGAACTCAAAATGACCATTTTGATTTAATAATTCAAATGAAAATGACTGAATTTTGCTGACTTTGGCAGGTAAATAGATATCAGGTAAACAAGTCTGTTGTATTAGGCTGATGATGGAAGGTAAATTCACATCATCAACAATTAAATTTAAAAGTTGCCTTAATATTTTTAATTGAAATTTTGTTTTAAAACATGGAAAATTTGAATGTGTAATCCCCATTCTTAAGTGCATTTTCTTTTCAAAATGATACCAAATAAAATTTAGAATGGAAATGGAGATTGTTTCAAAATGATACCAAAGCCTAGGGAAACCTCCTAATATTTTGTAGAAAAATTTGGATTATAAAAATTCCGTAAAGATGACTCTGGTAAATACATTAGCTTGTGAGTTTTGCTGTGGTCATCTGCAAAAGTTGTTACATGCACTTGATTTGATGGAATTTTCAGACTAACCAATATCATGAATATGTAGTGGATATTAAATGTCCACTTTCTCCATAATAAAACAGGTCACAATAGGACATTTTAAAACATGTAAAGGATGAGGAGAGTGTGATCATTTTATGGAGTGAATTGAAAAATTATCATATGGACTTTCTAATTTCACATAAGATTTTTTTTTGCTGCCTTTTCAATGCATTTTCATGTATAATAAGACGGTACTCTGTTATGCCTGTAATCATTCATTGTCATTCTTTTAATTCTTTCTCAAGGTGAAACTGAAAACTGTTATTTTTATTTTTTTGATAAACATGTCCAACATGTCCAAGAAAGTCCAGGCTAGTACAATGTACAACTTTGGAACCAACTCCAATATATTCCTGTGGTATGGAGCCATTTGATGTTACAACAGGTTGACTTGTTAATTTTGATCCAGTATTCTATTTGCAATCCTGTGAAATATGATTACAGTAAATGACAACTCTAATTAAGTGAAAAATTAAATTAATTTCAGTGAATTACTTGGATAACATCATGTTTAATTGAGGAGAGAGGTTCATTGATTGTGACCATGTCAGAGAAACTTCAGAATATATCAATCAGCTCACAGCATAGCTCTAAAGGTAAGGAATATATCCATCAGCTCACAGCATAGCTCTAAAGGTAAGGAATATATCCATCAGCTCACAGCATAGCTCTAAAGGTAAGAAATATATCCATCAGCTCACAGCATAGCTCTAAAGGTAAGGAATATATCCATCAGCTCACAGCATAGCTCTTAAGGTAAGGAATATATCCATCAGCTCAGCATAGCTCTAAAGGTAAGAAATATATCCATCAGCTCACAGCATAGCTCTAAAGGTAAGGAATATATCTATCAGCTCACAGCATAGCTCTAAAGGTAAGAAACATATATGGCATATCCACTATCTGACAGTAAAGGTAACAAAAATAGCTGTATGCTTACATTTGGCTTTAATTTTTACTCAAGTATGGGTGTCATGTCCATGATGTCATGGCCTTTTATTGCTGACCATTTGGTATGGGTTTGCTTACTTTTGAAGGCTGTAAGGTGACATATAGTTGCTTACATCTATGTCATTAAGTTTTATAGATTTTTTAAAGACATTGTATTAATGATGGATTGTATTTTGTAAATTGTTTTTTTTCTTTTTTTTTGTAAATTTTTTGAAGAACTTTGTGCTATGTTTGTTTGTTATTCTGTATAAATTGCTATATAATCGGATGTTGTTCATCTAGCTAGCAACAAGTACTTGTCGTTTTATAACACCTCTTCTGACGAGAAAAAAGCAATACAATTGCTGAGAAGACCGAGATGATATTGTGATAAAACCAGCAGACAAGGGAAGTGCCGCTGTGATAATGGACAAAGCTAACTACATCGCGGACGCATCAGCTCTCTGATGAGAGATTTTATAAGAAGCTTGACTATGACCCTACTTCCGAGTTTAGTTCCAAAATTATTACTGCGTTACAAACCATGCACAATGATGGTGGAAGTACACCACTAATTCATGGCCCCATTGCTTTCTATGTTAAATTCCTCAATTTCAAGCAGGCACAGCTCTTTTGTTTTAAGTTCAAATAAAGTGACAATCATTGCATGTCAAAGCAACACTTTATGGTGTCTTGTACTTGAAAAATCAACATACCTTTAATGGCATATAAGAAAGAACTGGTTCCTGGACTTTCGGATGTACCAAAACAGTTATTCCAGATCTGACAAACAGGCAAAATGTACCCTCTTTTTAAATTTTAATGTAATTTTTAATTATTCAAAATTATAAGTCAAAAAGTGTTCTACAATGATCACCAGTCATTCAGCTTTCATTAGATACCATAATTACCTAAATATTCTACATATTTTGAAAGTTACACCAATGCGTAGGAACTATTTTGTGTTAAATATGTACTACTTTCTGGTATGTGCTTTCTGGCCGGGCCCGAATTAGTGGTGTTACACCTGGTCACATAGATGAGGATACAATCGGATATTTAAAACCAGAGAACGCCAAGCCTGGTCAATTGTATCTTCTTCCCAAAATACACAAGGTTAACAACCCGGGTAGACCCATTGTATCCGCAAACGGCCACCCGACTGAGAAAATCTCGGAATTCGTAGACTTTTATTTAAGATCTCATGTAGAAAATCTTCCTTCTCACATTCAAGACACTAAAGATTACCTTCATATAATGGAATCCATGAACCCTCTTCCTCCGGAAACTCTCCTTGTCACTTTAGATGTCACCTCATTGTATACCAACATACCTCATGATGACAGAATACAATTGTGTAAGGAAATATGGGACTCGATCAACACTTTAGAACCACCTACCGAATGTTTAGTCCAGCTGCTTACTCTGGTTCTGAAATGCAACAATTTCACCTTTAATGGTAGACATTACCTTCAGATAAAGGGGACAGCAATGGGGACGAAAATGACACTGTCTTACGCCAATATTTTCATGGGCAAATTAGAGAAACAAATAATTTCAACATCTTTATCCAAACCTCTATCTTGGTTCCATTTCATCGATGATGTTGACATGAAATGGATTGAATCACAACAAAAATTGGATGATTTTATCAGACATGCAAACAACACCCACCAGTCAATTAAATTTACATATGAAATTTCTGACTCTAAAATATCTTTCTTAGACACAACTACATCTATAAAGGACAGTGTCATATCAACAGACCTCTACTGTAAACCTACAGATAAACATCAGTACCTTTCTCCCAAAGCTGTCACCCCAAACACTGTACAAAAAGTATCCAGTTATAAGAAATGGGACATAGATAAGGGATTTGCGCGTGCTACCAATAACAGCCGCAATGACCTATTACAGTACAAACAGAAGAGGCACAGCAAAATACTTCCGTTTGTTTTAACATACAATCCCGCTTTTACTAACCTTTCACGTTTGATCCGTGCCAATTGGCAAATTATTGCCAAGCATCCAAAATTATCCAAGATCTTTCCCAAACCTCCTGTCTTAGTTTTTCGGAGACCAGCAAGTCTGAAAGACTTATTTGTAAGAGCTGACGTCTCCTCAAATAAAAGCGGTTCAACTGCAGGATGGTGCAAGTCATGTGGTAACAGACGATGTCTGACTTGCCAACAAATACTGAATACTCAAACATTTACTTGCCACTCCATTGGGTCTGTGTACACTATATTTTGCAATGTAACTTGCAAAACCCAGAATGTTTTATACCTTCTTCAGTGTCGATGTGGCATGCAGTACGTTGGCGAGACAGAACAGCCATTCAACAAACACATGAATGGCCATCGAAGTGACTACACCTGCAAGCCCGACCTCCCCGTAAGTCGTCATTTGAGATCACCTGGGCACGCCCAAGCTAATCTCAAAAACCTTACCATCACAATCATAGACCACAATGAGGGTTGGTCAAGGGCCGACAGACTCGCTTGGGAAAGGTTTTGGATAAGAAAGCTAAGGACAGTTCCCCAGAGGGCATAAATGAAAAAACATAGAATGAGTCACTCATTTTCCCTACTATCACTCATTTTCCTACCATCACTTGTTTCCAGTAACTCATGCTTCCGTACTGGACTCTTACAGTTTTAAGGAATTTTTTAATTATACCAGTTTAAATTACAGGGTTCTATTCATTTGGGAGGAATGTGTAAGTATGCAGTCACGTTTAATTATTTAACCTTAGTCAAAATTTATTATTATTTTTTTAATCATTATCAAACTGCTATTCATTTGGGATGATAAAATATGCAGCCTCTGTTTTAATTACTCTACCGTTGTCAAATTTGAAATATATACTAGCTTGGATCGGTCAGTGCTGTTCATTGGGAATGTATTTCCACGCAATTGTTGTTGTAACATCTTAACTGTCGTCACCTTTGAAATTTTAGAGTTGTACCAGTTCAAATCGCACATTACTGTTTTTATTTGAAGCATATCTTTGCAGTCTCTGTTGTAAATAGCTACATAACCTACGTCATGTTTAAAAATTTTAGAATTGTACAAGCATCTCTATGATGTTCAGTTTTGACTGTTTTTATTGTATAAATTTCAAGATTGTTATAGTTTTATAATCAGACTAGATTGATATGATTCATTTTACATCGTGATCATACTGATGAAGGATATCTGTTATCCGAAATATTTAACATTTGTTCATTTTATTATTATTTTTTGGTGATGTTGTACCCTTTTAGACTTGTTATATATTATATTTTGTAGTGTACTGTATCATAATTATATGATCCATTGCCCTGTAAGATTTATCATTGGCTATTATTCATTTTATATATATATATATGTATATATATATATTATATTTTTTATAAAGCAAATCCTTTAAAATCTTAGCTAATATTGTCCATTAATAAATGAATAAATTAAATTCTTGGTGTACTTGGATATGCTGAATCTAACCGTGTATTTAGATTTTGGATATTGGACCATAATCATGATAATAGGTAAAATCCAATTTCAAATTTTTCAGTTTTTGACCACATTCATTCTGTGACAGAAACCTATGCTGTGTCAAATATGTAATCACAATCCAAATTCAGAGCTGTATCAAGCTTAAAGGTAGTGTCCATACTTGCCCCAACTGTTTAGGGTTTGACCTCTGCGGTCATATCTAGCTGCGACCCACGGAGCATTTTATTTAAATTGTTTGGACTAATCATAATACTCTTAGTTATCTTGATAATGCTGCTTTGATTTCTAAATGTATTCAGAAGACATTGTGTATTAAATAAAGACTTTCATCAAACAATGTCATTTAAAGTTGTGAATACATTAACCAAGTTTAAATATGTTTGTCTTGTTTTAATAATGTGGTATTATGGTACTTGACAGCAGTATAAGGACTTTTACTTTATTCTGAAGTGTCTATAAACATGTCACATGTCCTGTGTTAGGTCAGTGTGCATGATTTACTATAGTATTTCACCATTTAATAGAATTACTCAAGTCAAAGTAATGTATGTCACATTTTTTTATAAAATTCTCATATTTTGTAATGTTAAGATATATATTTTGTTCAGGACTTACATAATGAATGAAGTCAAGGTCATAGTGATAACTCATCAATAAACTTTAATGACATGTCTATTTGATTTTAATATTTTATCAAATTATTGTGTAAATAGTTATACTTAATTCTGTCATTTTTAATGCACTGTTTAGTAGGATTTACGTGGTCTTAAACAAATGTTGAATATATGTCTTCATAAAACCTGTATATAAAATGTATACAACTCCTCATAACTTGCAACACCATGGCCACTTAAAGCCAAATTATGTACTTTTCTTTACAAAACATTTTAAAAAAAAGTAACTTGTTATTTGAAGCATGGTAATTATATTAAATAGTGATCTTGGTTATATTTGGTTAATTTCATGTGGTATTTCACACCAATCCAACAGAACAGCGTAAACAAAAATAGACATTCAGAGGTCACCAAACAGCTTTTTCAAAAGACAAGAATTCTCATTTCAAAACAATAATTGAAAAGCCGGGAATAAGATTTTAACCAAGGTTAAATTTTATGGAATTCTGCTATGAAATATATTACAGTGTTATCTTTTTACATAATGGGTCCTTATTAAGATCTTTTAAGTATTGTTTGTCGTGCATTAACACCTTGTGATGAACTTTAGTTTTTCATTTGTTTTATTTTTATTAAATTGAGACATCTACTCAAAATTCTGTTGAGGTAGCAAGCTTAAAATGGTCGGTATTATTTGCATCATTGCAGATGATTCCAAATATGTAACTCAACATCATAACAAAAGTTAAATTAAAACATCAAAATAAACATGATGTTGATGAAACTAATTTGATCTAACTAAAGGTTAAATCATTCCGATCCTTGTATATTTAGTCAACATAAATTACTCTAGGTCATCATTAAACTGACATGTATACAACCCTCGGTCTCATTGGATTCATGTAAAATTAATGATTATCTGCCCTTAGGGCTGTAGGTGTGATGACCAAGATCACAAAATTATATACAAATCAGTTAAACTAATTGCCAAATTATGTTGTTCTAATTGAATGTGTGTTGCAGTGTAGGAATTGATATAGTAGGATATAAGTTTTGAAGGAAATATACTGTATGTGTAAATATCATTTTAAAATGAATGCTATTATTCTTTTAAATACCAGGTAATATATTAATATAATATTTTAAATGGTAGTTTCAAATCAAATAATTAGAATCCTAGAAATAATGGTTTAAAAGTATAATTAATGCATAAAAGTCCTCATTTTTTTGTTGCTCAGCCTCAATATACAAGTGATATTCTGTTTTGTGTCAATTACATATATATACTAAGTGATTTTCCTAATTTTATTAGTAAATTTCGTTAATTTCCATTTTATATCCTCCTATGATAGTAAGGAGCATATAATGTATTGACACTAGATAAAATTTTAGTCACTGAAGTAAGATTTAGGTATGCTTTTCCAGCATCTGGCTTCAACAATCTTTTTACTTTGTGTTATGGTTACACAGTCGAGACATAACTCTGTGTGAACAGTTAATTTGTGTCATTTGCTTGCAGTCTCATTAGTGTTAAACCTCTGCTCTCCCTTTTTTTCACAATTAGAACTACAACCACCCCAAAGAAGGATATGTCTATGAATGAAAGTTACTGATGAACTTTTATTACCATCAAATTTTGCTGAAAGTATGAAAATTTGCTTGTATTTTACAGATGAACCATACAATAGAATGGAGGAAGAGTTAACCTGTCCAGTATGTTTGGAACTATATGCTGACCCATTAATGTTACCATGTTCCCATAGTCTGTGTAAGAAATGTCTAGAGGATATTATACAATCCAGAGTCAAATCAGGACAGGAAGGTACACATTTCTGAATTGTTTTATTTGCAAAATAACTTTACATTTGTTCCTAATTCTTCCATTATTTATTCCTATATAAGTCATCAATCTAAAGATCTAAGATCTTATCACTATGCCTTGATTAACTTAACATTTTGAATACATTTTTGTGACCTTCTGGTTTTGTTCTAAATGATACACGCCTCTATTTCCTTAGAAAGAAATTTAATTGGCTGAATCAGCCAGGCTGATGTAATAATTATATCAAAACAGAAAGGAGAACAAATCATTTTCAGATTCTTTAAAGCTCAGTATGAACACATAATTTGTATGTTAGTAGAATAAATTAATTATTGATTGGTCTTTCATGTATTTAACACTGTTGTTGTAATTGTATATTTATTCTTTTAGGATTAGATTGCCCCTCATGTCGGAAAAACCTTCATGTGTCAAAAGAACAAATAACCAACTTGCCTAAAAATCTTGCCCTGGAAAATATTGTGTTCCGTTTTCAAGAAATCCAAAGTGCTAGCCTATCACAGTTTAAGAACAACAGTTTATCACTGAACTCTTCCTTGGGAGTCAATCATCAGATAGGGATAGCCCTGTATTCGCCGAGGATGTCAATGAACTCTGTGGTCTTTGTGACGGGAAATCTCCAAACAAAGCAACATGGTTCTGTGAACAGTGTTCTGTCTTGTATTGTGAGAGATGTTTAGAAAAATTCCATCCTCGCCGAGGAACTTTATGTCACCATCGTATACGTAAACCGAGTCACATGGAAGGAGAATCTAAACCAGCATTCTGTGAGGATCATTCTACAGAACAAGCCACCGTGTTCTGTGATCAATGTAAAGTCTTAGTGTGCCATTTATGTTTATGTGATGGTCTAGGGAAACATACTGGACACAAAGTATTAGCTAGAGAATCAGCGTGTCAACAAGTCAAGGTAAATTAAGCTTATTCTAACTGCAGTATCATCATTTCTCCTTTTAGTTGTATTCTTTACACATGTTTAAAGCAAGTAAAATTTGAAGAACATTAATTAAAGAAAAATCTACTTTTGAAAATTTAAGCGTCATAAAAAATAACAAGGAGAGAAACTATTAAAATGTAAGAATTGTTTGTTTTTATACGACCGCAAACATTTTTTGGGGTTCCTATGATGGTATGATGTCGTCGTCGTCGTCAGATGACACATTTGGTTTCCGGACATCAACTTTAGTTTAAGTGAATTGATCTCTCTTAAATTTTACAGGAAGGTTCAATACCACAAAAGGAACTTTGGGATTGATTTTGGGGGTTATGGTACCAACAGTTTAGGAATTAGGGGCCAAAAACAAGCATTTTGTAGTTTCCGGTCAATAACTTGTGTGTAAGTGTATGGATCTCTCTGACATTGTACCATAAGGTTCTATATCACAAAGGGAAGGCTGGGATTGAGTTTGGGGGTAATTGCCCCAAACATGCAGGAATCAGGGGCAAAAAAGGGGCCAAAAACAAGCATTTTTCAAGGTTCCAGACAATAGCTTGTGTTTAAGTGTATGGATCTCTCTAAAATTGTACTACAAGGTTCCATACTACAAAGGGAAGTCTTGGATTGAGTGTGGGGGGTAATTGCTCCAAGGGGTTCAAAAGTGTGGGGGCAGGGCCTAATCTAGGATTTTGAAGAGGAGAAGTGACTTCTCCTTCCAAGAGAGAAGGAGAAGAGGTCAATTTCATGGAGAAGTAAGATTCCATTACCGTTTCGGTTGCATCGTGTTTTCATGCTTATCACTAAGGAAATTGTTTTATATATATTCAATAAAAGATATACTTGCAGTTTTTCATGTGTTTTGTACACAATGTATATAAAGAAAGTTCTAAATAAAAGGTTAAGACAATATATAGTTGTTATTTATTTATTGATACCATTTGTGTTCTAAATAAAATTTGTTGATTGGGACATGAGGAGTAGCCTAGTAATATTATCATGATTATGATGCATTAAATTCATGTGCATCTGCCTCAATTTATTTTAAAAGTCCAGAAAAATATAACTTCAATTTACCTGATGAATTTCACATGACTGGAAATTTAATTTAGATCACCACTTGTCATTATTTTGTAAAACAGTATTGAATGTCCAGGACATTATGTTAGTTGTAAATTGAGATTATCGTTGAAGATTGCAAGTCTATAAATGAAAATATCTTTCAATCGCATATTAATTATCCGACAAAGAGCTAATTTCTATCATTTTTTTAAATATCATCCATATCAACGAAATTGTCGTGAGAAAAAATCCACTGCTGATCACAACCGGGTTGAGTGTCGACGTTTGCAATCACATTATCCATCAGCAGTCTTTCTAACTTTTATATTTCAATTTTTATTCAATCAATATGATAAATCTACCCTTAATTTCCACCTTTTACCTACCGAATAGTAAAATTGATCGACTCGTGCAAGTTATAAAATAAAACAAATCAGCTGAGTGATTACGCAACATCCTCAGATGAAAATCATCGTAAAATGATAACTTAAACAGACGGTCAGTTTTCTGTTTGAATAGTTTTGAAAGTTATATCCAAGGATGTTCAAAGTCACCGTTGTATTTATTAATTTGATTGTTGACAGTATTAATCCTGGGTCGTTTGAAAATCTCGATTTTCCGTGTCAGCCGCCATTTTTTACCTCGAGACTTGTCAATCACAAGTTGTCTCCTTTACCGATTTTGATAGCGATTTGACTTCGCTATGAAGTCAGTCGTCTGGCGAGATTTAGCGATTTTCAAAATTCTTTGGCGACTTAAATCGTCATTTCGCGGCAAGATTATGGCCTGGGGGATTTTCTTTCAATTTTTTTAAGGGGTTCATATTTTTTTTTCAAAATTTTTCAAATTTCAAATTTTTTGAAAGGTTTCAAGAAGAAATCTTCAGATGCACAGTATTTCACAATAGATTTTTTACCACATTTATTTTGTGTCAGAAACCTATATTATGTCAAAAATTTGATCACAATCCAAATTCAGACAGTATCAAGCTTGAATATTGTGTCCAAATTTGCCCCAACTGTTCAGGGTTCAACCTCTGCGGTCGTATCAGGCTGCGCTCAGCGAAGCATTTTTTTTTTTATTACAATTTTGTAACACATTACTGTCAGTCACAACATGAACAAACCAGGAAATATTATTTCATGACAACTGAAATTATCATTCTCATAAATTTCTACTATAACAAATGTTTAAGTAAAGCTTTGAATGTTTGATGCGGAAAGCCTGAGACAAAGTGACAATTAGTTTATCTTTTGCATAGTTTCACATTTTGTAATATCCCAGCGCCTTTTATAGCTTACTATAGGATATTGTTTTTCTCATTGTTGAAGGTCCTATAGTGACCTGTTAACATCCTTATCCTTTCTTCTTTGGTGGATATCTGTCTCTTTAGCAATCAATTGCATCTTGTTTTACATAAAACATATGATTACCATGCTTATTTGTAGGAAGATAAGACAGGTCAATGTAGATAGATAAAGAAATTATTTGTCTCTAAGAGGTAAATTGTTACCCTGCTTAACATGCTTAAGTCTCTGTAAATTCTGTGGAGGTATATAGATATATACTACATGTAAAATGAATAAAAACTCAAATTGTCTGTGCTAGGATTACATCAAAAATTGGTGATATAAAGGTATAATTCATTTGTTTTTGTGCCTCACACAAAAATGAACCTGACATGTCAGCTTTGTAGTTTATAATGTGAAAACAGCCATATCTGAACCTCATTAGGTGTGTAGATTTTGTTCGGATTATACAGCTGTTCAGATACACTGGTAATATTGTGGTACATACATGTATATACATGTACTGACACTGTGCTATTTGCTCAGCCAAATTGCATTTACCATATACATGTAAACATTTGTAGTATATATTCTCTGATCATATAAAGCCTTGTTTGCGACATTGATACTGTGTTTTAGTCAAGTTTTATTTCATCCTGAACATGGTGAAAGAATGCAAGTTCAAAGATTATTTATGTCGTCTAACTGAAATTGAATTTGTAGGTTTCAACCCAAAATAGTTGTAAGAGTTAATTTTGCTGTATAGCATATATAACAACCATACATTATCTCACGATGACTACTTAGCTTGAAACAGGATAGACATGCTAATGGCAGAGCCTCACATTCTGTCTGTTTCCAAGCCTAGTACAAATAGTTTAATATTTTTAAACAATGTATAGGCTGTATATATATGTAATTATTCTATATATTTATTGTATATCCTGGAAAAATTTGGTTAGATTAATGGCCAGTATATACAGATATATATGTATTATTCATATATAAGGTTTGCAGATTCAGCTAGCTTTCACTGTAAATGATTTCTGTAATCAAGACTGATGTTACATGTGTTGTATTACATAATTTCCTATTTTATACATATTAGACAAGTTTGATTAGCAAGAATCTAAAAATACAATTTTTATCCAATTTTCACCTGTAGAAATTTGACATGTTTTTATATGTTAGACATATAATTCAAAAGTGATAAAAAATTTGTCATCTCAATGCCCCATGGTGAAATGTACATTTTTTATATACTTTTACAATGTTATGTTACTTGTAAATGTAACTTGTTGTGATGCTAAAGACGCTTAATAACTCTATTGTTAACATGCTTTTACAAATATCTCTCCCAAGCTGTATTTGAGAAAACATATTTTTTATTAGATATTTAATGACATACAGGCATGCCTTTTAATAATTCAAGTATGGACAATTTTGTAACATTTTTGTACAGAATGCATATTATCAATGCAATAATTCAGATCAAGTACAGGTTATATTTAGGGCCCTACCGACTAGTTGGTCTTGCCCTAGATAGTTATCACTCTGTCTGTCTGCACTTCAGTTTTTGTCTCACCTGCAGCGAAAGTCGCAGTATGTGAGACATAGGTATTACTATCAGGCGGCGGCATAAACTATTTGTATAAAGCTTTATATTTCAGATGGTAGAGGACCTGGATGCTTCATATCTTGTATGCAGATACCTTATGATACGAATTTTCCATCTGTCATATGTCCAATGTCCTTGACCTCATTTTCATGGTTCAGCAGCGACTGCTTGAAAAAATATTTGATTTTTTTTGTCACGTGAATTTCTCACTTATTATGAGTAATAGGATAAACATATTTGGTATATGCTTGCAATGTTTGCATGTCCATCAGACAGGGTTCACCTGACCTCGACCTCATTTCATGGATCAGTGATCAAGGTTAGAGTTACATGATTAGGTCCGTTTCTCAAATACTATAAGCAGTAGGTCAACTATATGTGGTGTATGGAATGACTGTAATGGGTACATGTCAGTCTGGCAGGTTTCATCTGACCTTGACCTCATTTTCATGGTTCATTGGTCAGTGTCAAAGTTTTTGTGGTTTGGTCTGTTTTTCAAGTTCTATAAGCAATAGGACAACTATATTTGGTGTATGGAATGATTGTAAGGTGTATATATCATCTGACTATTACCTCATTTTCATGGTTCATTTGTCAATGTTTAGTTTTTAGTTTTGTCTGTTTTTCAATTATCTTGAGCAATAGGTCAACTATATTTTGTGTATAAAAAAATTGTAAGGTGTATACATGTATGTCTGTCTGACAGCATTTATCTGACCTGAGTTTCTGTGATGCTTTTAGTTAAACTTTTATCTTTAAGACTTTCAACATAAAATCAATGGTCAGTAAAGCAGGCGAGACATTTCAGCGTGTGCACTCGTGTTGTAAAAATATCTCAAATTTTGAGTTACGGCTTTTTCTAGGGTTGCAAAACAATTTGATGTATAGGTATAATATGCTATTCAAAATTGTTTACGAGTGTGAAAAAAAATTTTTTGGGGGAAAATTTGGGGAGAAAGATGATGGGCCATAAAACCTATTTTCTGTAAAAACAAATTCACAAATTGGATTGCATATTTGATACACAATGTACACCTCATAGAAAAATTATTCAGGTAAAGGGGAGGGGTCATACCCCTTACTTAGAGAAAAATAACTTTAAGAGGGTTTGATACAGTTTCACCTTGTACATGCATTTTATTGATTTGTCAATATGTTGTAAATGTTATAGATCGAGATAAGTTCTTTCAAAAAACATATAATAAAAGAGAGGCGAAAGATACCAAAAGGACATTCAAACTCATAAGTCGAAAATAAACTGACAATGCCATGGCAAAAAAAGAAAAAGATCAAAAGACAAACAACAATACACAAAACACAACATAGAAAACTAAAGACTGAGCAACACGAACCCCACCAAATATCGGGGGTGAACTCAGGTGCTCCAGAAGGGTAAGCAGATCCTGCTCTACATGCCACACCTGTCGTGTTACTCCTAAAAAATATGTTGATACGTTAAATCAAGTGATAAAGCATCACACAATAGCAGATTGGTAATTGGCTCTTTATCTAACCCTCATCACCAAATTCATATACCATTAGTCATGTAAATTATCTAACCCTGAAACATAACCAAATGAGAAATTTTGAAATTGAAACAACCTTTTCATGACTGAAGATAGACAAGACTGTTACCGGTATAAACATCACATACATTTATAAAACATAGGTTACCATGCTTTTTTTAGGCTTTAAAACATTAGTACCAGTCTGTGCCAAACTGTTTTAGAGTTTGTCTGACCGAAAAAGAAATTTGACTTTTTCTACTATATTTTCAACTAAAAAATCTTAAAATTTCTGTCTGACCGAACAAATTTTTGTCTGACATTTTGTCGGTTAAACAGAGTTTGGAATACACTGTCATGACTGTAGTTCATATTTTCATTATGATGTGAATTTATTAAATGTGTGCCAAATAAGTGTTTTGTTAGTGGTTCACTGAATATGGAAAAGTGATCATGCGATCAGTGCATGGTGTCATACATGTATGTACACATGTTCTTGTTTATTAAGATAAGTTTATTTCAACTTGATATCATGTAGTCTGAGACTAATTTTATTACTATCTGATAATTTGTAGGAAACAGTTGAATCGTCAAAAAAATCTTTAGAATCAATGTCTACTGTAGTACAGGAACAAAGTCAGAAGATGGAAGATTTGTGTGAAGAATTAGAGGTAAAATGTCTATATATTGCAATGATTAGAAATAACATGAATAAGGAGATGTGAATGCCAATGAGACAACTCTACATCCAAGTCACAATGCATAAAAAGTCAACAATTTAGGTCAAAGTACGGCCTTCAACACAGAGCCTTGGCTCACACAACTCTACATCCAAGTCACAATGCATAAAAAGTCAACAATTTAGGTCAAAGTACGGCCTTCAACACAGAGCCTTGGCTCACACAACTCTACATCCAAGTCACAATGCATAAAAAGTCAACAATTATAGGTCAAAGTATGGCCTTCAACACGGAGCCTTGGCTCACACAACTCTACAGCCAAGTCACAATGCTTAAAAAGTAAACAGTTTAGGTCAAAGTATGGCCTTCAACACGGAGCCTTGGCTCACACTGAACAGCAAGTTATAAAGGGCCCCAAAATGACTAGTGTAAAACAATTCAAACAGGAAAACCAACGCTCTAATCTATATAAAAAACGAGAAACTAGAAACACCTATGAATCACACCAACAAACGACAACCACTTAACAACAGGCTCCTGACAGGACAGGTACATAAAAATGCATCGGGTTTAAGCGTTTTAACAGGCGCCAACCTTCACCCTAACCTGAGACAGTAGTGTAACTTTACAACATAAAAAAGACACACTATAAAATTCAATTGAAGTGTCTTAACTAGATCAAAAAGACATTTAAACAAAAACAAGTAAACATACACTGAACAAATAAGTTTGATCTATGACACAATATAAATACAATATTACTTATTTTTAACATTCATGAAAGATTGCCCTTGATTTCTACAAAATTTGGACAGAAAGAATATGAAAAGACTTGTCAATAGTTCCAACTTTCATTATGATTGATTATATATTGATTATTTCCTAATAAATTTTCCAGGATGTTCATCGCCAAGCATGTCAGAAAGTAGAGAATCAGTATCGCAGGTTATTAGAAGACACAACCTCTGCTTTACGTCAACAGAAACAGGCGCTCATCCAATCACTGACTTCAGCCAAATCAAAATCTGTATCTCAGCTACACAAACATCTGGATGTTAACAGTAAAACATCTAAACAAGTAGAAGATCTGATGGAATCATGTAAAAAGATTTTAGATGAAGATCATACAAAAGGTTTACTTAGTCGAGCAACTGAAATACCTCCATTAACAGAACAAACTCAGGAAATTGAAGATTGGTAAGGCATTATTCATAGATTAGTTTGGACTTTTCTAGAAGAAAAAGTGTTGACAGAATAGGGTTTGACGGTCAAAAATATATAGTCTAGCATACTCAGTAACTTCTGATTTATAATGAATAAAAGGGAATGTTGGGATATACCTTACTGAAGCAGCAACCTAAAAACAAGTAAAAAAACAAAGATATTTAGAGGTCAACATAAGGTCGTCAACAATTAAGTTTATTTCATTTATAAATTGCATGCCTTTAGGTTAAGGGGAAATATTGAATTTAAGTTTGACTCTCACAGTTAGCACTTTCAGGAAAATGAAACCTAAATGTTGGTGGATATAAAAAGTTATAAACAGATAGATATAATAGTCGAAAAGAAGCATCCTCAAACTGTCTCATTATATATACCTCTTCCATTGTTCTAGACTGAGCATTGTTATTTCTTTTGTAAATCTTTCTTTTTTCAAGAATGTTTTAATTTTTATTGTTTAGATGTTCAAATATTCATATAAATAAAAAATGGATTATTTTACAGCTTACAGAAATCCAGGACTCATTATTGTGAACTAGTTAGAAGCTGTTCCATTCAACAAGATTTAAAAAGGGCCGTGACTAAGTTTAGAAGTGCTTCAATGTCTTGCCTACAGGTTATGGCTAGTAAGTATATTGTATGTAATTTGATGTAGTGGGTCTTAAATGTATCTGTGATCACCTTTTTGATTATAATTAGTAAATGAGATCTATAAGTGTGAACTTGAAAACGTTCACTACCATCTATTATACATCACACAATAATAAAATCAACGAAGGGGATTGTCTCCCTTTATTCAATGAATATTTATGCATAATCGGAATATATAAAATAGTATTAGATTAATCAATCCATCGTGTATGAGGAAGGATTTGTATAGCCTCTTGTTTAATCCATTTGTTTTAATGTACAAATGATATCTAAACAATCAAAACTTTGAATTCTCAAAACAGCAAGAAAAAGTAACAAACAAAAAATCACAAAGAAATAAATTGAACCAATCACTTTAATACTTATTGATGTGGTTATGCAATTTATTTTTAAATTGTTGTGATAATGAAAATGGTTGATATCAATTATAGTAATATTTTGTTTTAAGAAGATATCCTATATCCATTTAAAGGAACAGAAATTACACATTGTTACAAACATATTAAATGAAAGATAGTAAATGTATTGAATTTAAAATTTAAAAAAATCTTATTTGTAATTTCAGCTGATGAACCTGGTAAATGTCAAAGCATAATACCTCTTATTAAGTCCCCGTCATCTGCAGGGAAAGAGGCTCCTCGTGTTCAGAACAAATGTTTGACAACATGGGGATTTAATTCTACAAGCTTCACAGCAGAATCACTGGATTCAAACTCACTCTGGTCTGTGACAATCGAGAAGAATTCCAGTCATGTTGGAGACACAAAATCTGGATATTTATTTGGAGTAGGGATAGCATCTGATCAATTGGGGAACAAAGAACTTGTTGGAATGAATGGAAAATCTTATGGAATAGCTTGTTCCAATGGGAATCTTGTTTACTGTCACAACAGCAAGATAGAACAGTTGATGCCATTGGATGGATTACCACTGTCAATCACAGTCTGTGTTACAAATGACCAATCAGAAAGTGTGATACTATCATTTACAATTACAAATTCTAGTTGGGGTGATACCCTGAGTTGTAAGAAAGTGTTAATGGATTTTATACATGGAGACCCTATATACCCTGTATTTACAGTCAGTCAGAGAGTTAAAATGCAATTCCCAACACATGTGTAATGATTTACAGTCAGTCAGAGAGTTAAAATGCAATTTCCAACACATGTGTAATGATACTATGAAATATCTAAATACCTGATGTCTGATGTCTATGAAAAACAGATCAATGTCAATATCTCTGCCATATCTATCCATCCATTGTTTGTCTTGATTTTGTATTGTGCCATACATAAAAAAACAAATAGTATTTCACAACTGTTTTCTTTAATAATACAACATTCATAAAAAAATTTTATCCAGCATTTCTGCCACTGTATGCATATCATTGCCATGAAAAGAAATCAGATTTGCATTTTAACTCTTAGTTTTCAAGGCTTGATTCTTTAAATGCTGCAATTTTCCATAATACTGTAAGTTTAAAAATGATTGGTAATGAAATAATTACAATCCTATGAATGAAGATCTGCAATTTTTCTCACTTCACTTTACAAGATGTTAATTTCATGAAAATAAGAACACATGATGTACAGACATGACTGATGAATATAGCTCAAAGTCATCTATATGATTTCCCCTTATCATCTGTAACAGGGGATGAGCAATTAAGGTATAACAAAATAAGGTATGAAATGATCATTATTTATATACAAATTTTGAAAGCCATATGACATGTATGAGTAACCATGCAAATTTATCCATGCTATTTATTTAAGTTCTAAGATAAGATTTATATGATGATTTACAGGAGTTGTGATTTTGTTAAGGTATTATAACTTTAAAAACCCCAAAAAGAGAAAAGTGCAATTATCAAACCTAATCATAATTATAGGGCAATATTTATTACTTTTGTATGTTTTATGAACCACCAATATAATAGTAGAGTCTATCATCATTCATACCACATTTTTAAGGATGTATCTAGTCCATATAATATGTCCTTTCTCCTGGTCACTTTGTTTTTTTAAACTTGATTTTATTATTATTTCAAGGTTTTGGTGTCTTATTGGTGTGCCCTTAAAGTGTGTGACTGTATTCAGTTTATTTCATAATTATTCTGGATGAAATATTTATTTTAATTGAGTTTAATAGTTAAACATAGAAGCAAGTGCTCATGAGCCATTTTGAGTTTATTATTTGATAAATTTTAGACACAGTTAAGTCAAACGGTTTGTTATTTTAGGGTATCTTACATATATTTCCTGTGTCTTTTATCTGACATTTCCATACATTCATTTAATATCATATGGCAATGCCTGGCTTGAATATTTCAATAAATTTATTTTAGTTTTGGACTGACTCTTTAAAGTCAGAACATGATTTGACCTATTTAAAACAAAATACATTTAATATTGAATATACCAAATAAAATTTTTTATAGTCCTCATTATTGTGACTTATGGGGACCTTACTTCCTCTGTCTATTATCTGGCTTTCCCATACATTTTAAATCAATATGACAATACTATACTTAAAAGTTGAAATAAGTTTAGTTTTGACGGACTCTTTGAGGTCAGAACATGATTTGACCTGTGAAAGTCAGTTTACAGAACAAAATTTCCAATCAAAGCTAGGTGTTCTTCCTCTGAGCCCCCTAAATATGAATCTTCTACTGTTGAGTTAATTAATTGATAAGGTTTTTTAGAAACAATTCAGCCAAATGGTTATTAAAATATTATTTTTTTTACAACCACAAATTTCATGTGTTAACTTAACAGAAAAGAAAAGTCATGAAAATACAGAAATAAAAAATTTAATTTTTAAATAATTTGATAAAATCTTTAAAAACAAAATGCATTTGAATATGGAATATACCAAATAAAATGTTTGTTATAGTCCTCATTGTTGTGACTTTAGGGACCTTATTTGATCTGTCTTTTATCTGGCTTTCCAATACATTTTAAATCAATATGAAAATCCTAGACTTAAAAGTTGAAATAAGTTTAGTTTTGACTGACTCTTTGAAGTCAGAACATGATTTGACCTGTTAAAGTCAGTTTACAGAAAGCAAAAATCCAATCAAAACTAGGTCTTCCTCTATATACCAAATACACTTTTTATAGTCCTCATTATTGTGACTTAATTATTGGGTGTCTTTATCTGAGTTTCCCATACATTCTTAAATGCATATGATAATTCCAGACTTAAAAGTTGCAATAATTAGTTAAAGTATAGTTTTAAACTGACTCTCTGAAGTCAGAACATAATGTGACTTGTTCAAGTCAGTTTGCACAACAGGATTTACCTCAATAAAATATTAAGATATCAAATATATACCAAATTAACTTTTATATAGTTCTTATAATTGTGACTTAAATTTTTGTGATTTTTTTCCCTAGTTGTATACATACATTCTAACAATCACATCATGATAATGACAATGCCCGACTGTTACAGTTGCAAGCCATTTAGTTTTTGACGGACTCTTTTAAGTCAGAACATGATTTGACCTGTTCAAGTTAGTTTACAGGTTGTTAACTTAACAAGAAGAAAAGTCATGAAAATTCAGAAATAGAATAAAATTTTAAGATAATTTGATGAAATTTGTAAACAAAATACATTTGAATATTAAATATACCAAATAATTTTTTTTTATAGTCCTCATTATTGTGACTTTATTATTGGGTGTCTTTTATCTGATTTTCCCATACATTCTTAAATGCATATAACAATGCCAGACTTAAAAGTTGTAATAATTAGTTAAAATAAAGTTTTGACTGACTCTTTAAAGTCAGAACATTATTTGACCAGTTTAAAAGAAAATAAATTTAAATATTGAATATACCAAATAAACTTTTTAAAATCAATATGAAAATCCAAGACTTAAAAGTTGAAATAAGTTTAGTTTTGACTGACTCTATGAAGTCAGAAGAAGATATGACCTGTTAAAGTCAGTTTACAGAAAAAAAATCCAATAAAAACTAGGTCTTCTTCCTCTAAGCCCCCTTTTATCTGAATCTGATACTGTTGAGTTAATTAATTGATAATTTTTTTTTAAAGAAACAATTCAGTCAAGCGGTTTTAAAATAATATTTTTAAAACCAAAAGTTCAATATATTAACTTAACAGAAAAAAAAGTTATGAAAATACAGAAATAGAATAAAATTTTAAGATAATTTGATGAAATTTGTTAACAAAATACATTTGAATATTAAATATACCAAATACATTTTTGTTATAGTCCTCATTATTGTGACTTAATTACTGGGTGTCTTTTATCTGAGTTTCCCAAACATTCTTAAATGCATAAGACAATTCCAGACGTAAAAGTTGCAATAATTAGTTAAAAGTATAGTTTTTGACTTACTCTTTAAAGTCAGAACATAATTTGACCAGTTTAAAACAAAATACATTTAAATATTGAATATACCAAATAAACTTTTATGAAGTCCTCATTATTGTGACTTTAGGGACCTTATTTCATCTGTCTTTATTTGGCTTTCCCATACATTTTAAAATCAATATGGAAATCCTAGACTTAAAAGTTGAAATAAGTTTAGTTTTGACTGACCCTTTGAAGTCAGAACATGATATGACCTGTTAAAGTCAGTTTACAGCAAAAAAAAATCCAATCAAAACTAGGTCTTCTTCCTCTAAGCCCCCTATCTGAATCTGCTACTGTTGAGTTAATTAATTGATATTTTTTAATAAACAATTCAGTCAAGCGGTTTTAAAATAATATTTTTACAACCAAAAGTTCCATATGTTAAGTCATGAAAATACAGAAATAGAATAAAATTTTAAGATAATTTGATGAAATTTGTTAACAAAATACATTTGAATATTAAATATACCAAATACACTTTTTTATAGTCCTCATTATTGTGACTTAATTACTGGGTGTCTTTTATCTGAGTTTCGCATACATTCTTAAATGCATATGACAATTCCAGACTTAAAAGTTGCAATATTTATAAAGTATAGTTTTAAACTGACTCTCTGAAGTCAGAACATAATGTGACTTGTTCAAGTCAGTTTGCACAACAGGATTTACCTCAATAAAATATTAAGATATCAAATATATACCAAATTAACTTTTATATAGTTCTTATAATTGTGACTTAATTTTTGTGATTTTTTTTCCTAGTTGTATCCATACATTTTAACAATCACATCATGATAATGACAATGCCCGACTGTTACAGTTGCAAGCCATTTAGTTTTTGACGGACTCTTTTAAGTCAGAACATGATTTGACCTGTTCAAGTCAGTTTGCAGAACAAAATTTCCAGTCAAAGCTAGGTGTTCTTCCTCTTAGCCCCCTTCTGAATCTGCCACTGTTGAGTTTATTAATTGATAAGTTTTTAGAAACAATTAAGTCCAAAGGTTATTTATCTTAGAGGATCTTGCATGTATTTCCTGTGTCTTTTATCTGACTTTTCCATACAGTAACATCATATGGCAATGCCTGACTTAAAAATTTTAATAAATTAAGTCAGAACATGATTTGACCTGTTTAAGTCAATTTGTCAGAGCATGCTCATTTGACCTGTTTAAGTCAATTTGTCAGAACATGATTTGACCTGTTCAAGTCTGTTTGCAGAACAAAATTTCCAATCAAAGCTAGGTGTACTTCCTTTAATCCCTGCTTCTGAATCTGCCATTTTTGAATTTATTATTTGATAACTTTTTAGAAACAATTAAGTCAAATTGTTATTTAATTTAGGGGATCTTACATATATTTCCTATGTCTTTTATCTGACGTTCCCATACATTCATTTAATATCATATGGCAGTGCCCGACTTTAAAATTTCAATAAATTTAGTTTTGGACTGACTGTTTTAAGTCAAAACATGATTTGACCTGTTTAAAAGAAAATACATTTAAATATTGAATATACTAAATAATTTTTTTTATAATCCTCATTGTGACTTTAGGGGACCTTATTTCCTATGTCTTTTATCTGGCTTTCCCATACATTTTAAATCAATATGACAATACTAGACTTAAAAGTTGAAATAAGTTTAGTTTTGACTGACTCTTTGAAGTCAGAACATAATGTGACTTGTTTGAGTCAGTTTGCACAACAGTATTTACGGTAATAATTTACCTTAATTGAAATATTAAAATAATAAATGTTTTGCTCTTGATAAATTTGCCTAAAAGTGGATGAGAATAGATCTTTTATTAACATAGTCTTATCATGAATAAGTGTCTTGTTTTTCCTTGGAAGATTTGAAGTATTGTCATGGTACTAGTAAATGTATCCAATATTGTATTCTGTAAATCTTTTGATATTGACAGAAAATTGTATGATCCATTTTTTCTCCCCTGGTTTTTGTTTGTATTTTGAAATGATTGAATGGGATGAGATAAATATATTATGTTTAGATTCTGGAAAGAATAAGGTATGATGAGCCGCACTTTTAAACTCTTTAATTCGAAACTAGTTATCACCATATTTTTATGGAGATTGATAACAAAGTGGTAGTAATGACTGCTTCAAGTCAGAACAAAATGACCTCTCTAAGTCAAAATGCATTAAAAGGGCATAAATCTTATTAGAATATGAAGATATTAAGTCACAATATTTTGTGCAAAAGCTGACCTGTGGAAGTCATTTTATGATAAATTACAGTCTGACATAAACTGACCTGTACAAGTCATATTCTGTTGAGTGCAAGAAGGGAGACAACACTTACATCAAATTATATCTGACCTATGGAAGTCATTTTATTCTGACTTGTTTATGTCAGAGCTCTGACTGATTATAGGGCAATATTTATTACTTTTGTATGTTTTTATGAACCATCGATATACTATTAGAGTCTTATCACCATTCATACCACAGTTTTAAGGATGTATCTAGTCCATATAATATGTCCTTTCTCTTGGTCACTTTGTTTTAATATTCTTTTGTGAAACTTGATTTTGTTATTATTTCAAGGTTTTGGTGTCTTATTGGTGTGCCCTTAAAGTGTGTGACTGTATTTATTTCATAATCATTCTGGATGAAATATTTATTTTAATTAAGAGTTAAACATAGAAGCAAGTGCTCATGAGTGATATGTACTCCTTGGGGCCTCTTGTTTTATGCTCCAGCTGTCAGCATTATTCCTTTACCATTACAATCAGCTAAAATGTTTGGAAATTTGAATTAATTTTCAGTTTTACATGTTGTTTTATATTTGTAACTACTTTTTTTGTCTCACCTGATGCAGAGAGACATAGAGATGCTTGTCCAGTAATGGCCCTGTTAGCTAATTGTATAAAGTTTGACATTTCAGAAGGTAGTAGAGCTGCATATTCAATATCTGTTATACAGATGCCTTATGATCTGAAGATTCTTTCTGGCATAATTCAATTGTCCTTGACCTCATTTTCATGGTTCAATGACTTCTAAAAAAAAATTGTCACATAAATATTTCAGATTTTATGAGTAATAAGTCAACTGTGTTCGGTATATAGTGAATGATTGCAAGGTATTCATGTCTATCAGACAGGTTTTATCTGACATTGACCTCATTTCATTGTTCAGTGATCAATAAAGTTTTCTTGATGAAGCCCAATTCTCAGATACCCTTAGTGTTTGGCAACTATGTGGTGTATAGAATGATTTTTTAGTATGCATTTCCTTCTGATAGGAGTCATGGTTTATTGATCAGGCTTAAATTTTTATGATTATGTTTTTCTCAGATCATATAAATACTGTATTCAAGGTCAACTATATTCAGTGGATAAAATAATTGTAAGGGTTTATTTGACCTTAACCTAATTTTCGTGGATCATTGGTCAATGTTAAGTAATGTGTTTAAGTTTCTTAGATGCTTTAAATATGAGAACAATTATATGTGATGTATGGAATACTTGTAAGGTGTTGATGTCCCACTTACAGGGTTCATCTGAATTAGCATTAGTTTCATGTGTTATTTATTATGTTAATTTTCTATGACTCCTTGTGCTGTAAGACTTCCAACATAATTGTCAATCATGAAAAGTAAAGCAGGTGATACAATTCAGAGTGTGAAGTTTATATGACATATCCAACATAAATAGATATCAAACTAAACATTTCTGTTTTATATAACATTTGAATTAACAAAGTCGACATGAACTATAAGTTTTGGTATAAATCATGTTCAACAAAAAAGTGTTCCTTAAGTTTGATACTCATTGTATGGTTGTAGTGAAGTATGTTTGTACTATTTTTAAGGTTGTGTTTTATTTATTGTTTATATTCTTGTTTAACACTCTTCTGCAATAAATGTGAATCTCTTGTGTGTGAAATTTCTTAATAACAGATACTAAGCTCATCCTACCAAAGGGCTCTGTGAGGTATAGTCATCACTTTGCATCTTCTGTCCTACTGTTGTTAAGACAATGAACACTTCTAAAACCACTTGGCCAATAAGAATCAAACTTGGCAAGAATATATGGAAGCTACATATCATATAAACAAGACCAAACCGTCTGGTTGCATGCACTTGATTGAGGTAACATGTACTTAAGCATAACTGAGGAAGATGATTTTTGACAAACAATTCCGACTTGTACAAGTTCGAACTATCTGCAAACAGGATGTGGCTGCACAGCAGATGATAAAATTGCTAACACACTACAACTTAACATCATAAAGCTCCAGACAGATATATAATTGTTCACTTCCTTAGAAACCAAAAAACTAAATCTGTGTACAATGAACATTGTCAAATTTGAAACTATCAAGAAACCGGAAGTAGATTATCAGGAGATCTAAAAAAAAATATTTTCAAACTGCAGACCAAATGTACAGTCATTCACTTTTATAGAAGCTGAAAAAGTTTGTATGCAAGGTCTTTTGGACAAACGAACGGAATGACAAAAGGAGTCGAGCAGTCATTGGACCTACTTTTGCCATTGCACTGGTGTTAAACTGATCGTAGTAACTGCATTTACCATGATCCCAACATGGCAGAGGTAGAAATAGTTAAAACCGTTTTCTGCTAATTTATCTGTGTAAACATGTTGTTTTCAAGAATTACTCAGCCGCCAGGTTGATCCGCACAGTTTTGTTGTGTGTGTGTGTGTTATTAATATCATATATGGCATCGTTATCAAAATAATAGCCATTGTAAATTTAAGGAAGATAATCGTAACTCCAAAAGAAAATAATCATAACTTGTGGACAAATAACTGGAAAGATAATCGTAACTGTAGAATATTTCAATGATAATAGTAACTGATTTTTATCAGTAACCTCTGCAAATATTAAAAGTTAACATTAATAAATGTTATCCAAACGTATCTATTTTAACTTGTGAAAGATATAGCTTATATCTACAAAGAATAACAAAACTTTATTAACAACACCAACCCTCATAAAGCCAACGGCCCAAACAATATCTTAAAAAAAATGCAAGAAACATATAGCACCAATTTTAACAATAATATTTAAAATATCACTAGAAACTGGACAAACATCACAGGACTGGAAGCATGCTAATGTTTCACCAGTCTTCAAAAAGGGTGACAAGCATAAAGCTGTCAACTACAGGCCAGTTTCATTGACTTGCATCTGCTGCAAGTTAATGGAACATATTGTCACAAAACACATCTTGAACCATCTTGAGAATTATAGCATCTTGTACCATCTACTCATGTACAAATCCAAAAGAGTTTAGACATTCACGATCATGCAAACCACAACTACTATCTTTTATTCAAGAACTATCTGCTACAAACAACAACACTCAAACTGATCTCATGATAATGGACTTTGCTAAAGCATTCGATAAGGAACCAGATCAAAAACTTTTATGCAAATTAAATTATTATGGCGTTTCCGAACTCACATTAAATTGGATCGCTGTATTCCTTTCAAATCGCACTCATACAGTTGTCATGGATAGAAAGTCATCAAACACTGTCCCAGTCACATCAGGGTACTGTCTTGGAACCAGTCTTATTTTTGGTCTATATAAATGACCTTCCAGACAACCTAAACCATAGCAAACTTAGATTATTTGCAGACTACAGTATTATATACAGGACGATCTGATCTGAACCCAAAAAGACTGCAACAAACTTCAGGCTGATCTTGATGCAGCAGCAAATTGTGAACAGGACTGGTTGATGGCTTTTCATCCCGACAAATGCACAGTCCTATCTGTCGCGCAGAAAAAAAATCTGTTTAAACATAATCACACCCTTCAACTTCATACATTAGAACCAGTATCATCCGTAAATACCTTGGTATTACACTTCAATAAAATATAAATTGGGACAAACACATAAATGATATAACATCTAAAAGTAACAAAACTCTTGGCTTCCTAAAACGTAACTTCAAAACATCGAACCAACATATCAGGAATCCGGCATACCAAGCACTTATCCACCCTAAACTTGTGTAGTCTTGCTCAGTCTGGGACCCACACACCAAAGAATCAATATCAAAGATTGAAATGGTCCAAAGGTGAGCTGCCGTTATGTATGCAATGGGTACCATAATACAAGTAGTGTATCTGACATGCTGAACACACTTAATTGGCCACCACTATCAGTCTGTAGACTGTGCACTAGACTTCTCATAAGATCTCACCATCATAGAACCAGAAAATTTCATCAACTCTTGAAAAAATATTTTATATATATGTAGGACTCGGCGATGCGATGGGGACGCTGAAGTGCGATGGTCTACGCTGATGTGCGATGGTCTATTTGATGCATGGTGGCTAGTTTAAAATATACAGCTGTTTAATTATTATGACAGCTTGATTTATATTTTATAAGTTAGTACATGTATATAAAAACTAAATATATAATGTTTTCTCTATTTGCAGTAAAAAAAAACCCATCGGTGAACTATCTTATTACTTATTCTGATTTACAGCAGCGGTATATATATTTCGCTTATTTTGTTACGTTGTGACTAACCAAGAAGTATTTGCATTTCAAAGAACTATCACATTTTTCAGTCATTGCAATTAGTACTGGTTTTAACGGAAACAGCTTGTGTATGTAAAATCAATTTTTAAACGATTGTATAAAGAAAAGCAACAGTAGTATACCGCTGTTCAATAGTAATAAATTAATTAAGAGAAAACAAATCCGGGTTTCAAACTAAAACCGAGGGAAACACATCAACTTTAAGAGGAGAACAACAGAACAACAGAAACACTGAACTGCAACAAAAACACATGCCAACATATATATAAATAGACTATTTGATAACAACTATAACGACAAAATGCAATATACACTACAACGTTATAGCGACAACTTGAAATGCAACGACTCTATATATCATGACTGTTTTAAAATAAACAGGTAATACTCCCTACATTTCACTTTAAAAAAAACAGACTTAAAAGCTACTTCCAACAAACAAATTGACTTCTACATTTACATGTGAACATGAAAAACATTGAAAATATGATCTATTAAACCCATCGCACTTCAGCGTAACCACCATCGCACTTCGGTGTAGCTATCAACAAGATAACGTCACAATGCAACCATCGCACTTCGGCATGATCAAAAACGCACTTCAGTGTCAAACCATCGCACCTCAGCGTGACCATCGCTGTTCAGAGTACCAACGTGGTTCAGAGTCCTACATATATAGATATCATAGTCGCTGTCCCTATTAACAGATGAAGTAACGATTATCACTGATAAGTTACTATTATCATGTCCAAATTACAACTATCTGATAGTCCAGTTACGATTATCATATCAAATAAATTTCATGGAGTTACGATTATTTTCCTTAAAATTTCGATTGCTATTTTTGGTAACGAGGCCATAATTGATATTAAGGAACACACACACACAACGAAATTGTACAGATCAATCTGGTGGCTGAGTAATTCTTGACAACATCATGTTTACACAGAGAAATTAGCAGAAAACGATTTTAACTATTTCTACCTCCACCATGTTGGGATCGTGGTAATTCGTTTACTAGGATCAGTTTAACACCAGTGCATTGGCCACTCTGACAGCCAAAAATCCTTAATTATTGTTAATTATGATCTTATGCAAACATGGACACCAACAGGCATTATTCTGCTTGGCCAATTTTAAAAATCTTTTTCAGGTGAAATTAATGATCCGAATATCTTCTACAAACATCCTCATTTAATGTTGATTGGGTGGCAAGCATGATAGCATTGGTAATATTTGAAGCAAAAAGTTCCCATTGAAACACAATGGGAAATTCAATTTCCATAGTCTTCACTGAATCTAACCGACCTATTTAGACCAAACTTTGTACCAGTTATAAATATCAAATGGTCTCCATAAAAGTCCATGATTTTGATAAAATTGTGACCTCCTTGTCTGATTGGCCCATTTTTCAAAATCAAATTATGTGACAAAATGCTTTGAAATTTGAGGAATTGACAATAAGAAGACACTCCACAAACGATCAAGTAATACTGATCAAGTGGCAGCATTAGTTGTACATTGTTCCTATTAAAACCCAAAGACAAATCATATTGTCATCTCTGATTCATAAACAATAACAAGACGAGCCCTCATACTTGACAAATAACATATCATTATATGGAAAAAAATCTATAGGTAATAAATATTAAGAAAAAAATGTAAACCATGAATTTATTTACAACCACAGAGCTTTTACATTGTACATATTCTGTAATTAAGACTGAGTTTATGTATCAATTTTTGATGGAATATGTCCTTCAAATTTCTATCACTGGTCAGCTGTCAGCTGTCTTTCACTTAAGACCACTTTCTCTCCAGGTTTGAAAGCAGGCATTCCAAGGTAAGGACATGATGAGCACCGAAAGGCATCACCAAGGTAACACTGAAAATACATAAATTCATAAACAATCAGACAAAAATATGAGAAATTACCGGTAAGTAGAATATAAAAAACCTGTGATATAGCACAGATCATGAATCTAACTCGTAAACGGGTGACAAGATGTTCTTTTTGTATCTTCTATTAGTCTTCTGATCGAGATTTAAAAGGCTGTGAGTTCAGATCTCTCACAGCAAATTTAGACCCATCACATGTTTATGTGCCTGCTTCAAAGCAGAAACCTCCTCTTTAGGTGTCTTATGTTATATCTTAGTTTGTTTGTTATTTGGACAATTTGGTGTTTGTATATATTTAGAGTATCTGCTAAATTTATTTACAACTTTTTGAACTCTTAAGACAATTTAAAGCCTGATATTTTATATAGACACTTGTCTTTATGGTTTTGTGTCATTTGGTGGCTGTTTCATTAATGTTTATCCATCATCTCCTGTTTATCCATCATCTCCTGATTATCCATCATCTCCTGTTTATCCATCATCTCCTGTTTATCCATCATCTCCTGTTTATCCATCATCTCCTGTTTATCCATCATCTCCTGATTATCCATCATCTCCTGTTTATCCACCATCTCCTGTTTATTCATCATCTCCTGTTTATCCATCATCTCCTGATTATCCATCATCTCCTGTTTATCCATCATCTCCTGTTTATCCATCATCTCCATTTACAAATAATAATTAGTTAAGAAATAATCATTCCGTAATAACAACAAATAAAGAAGAACATTCTAAACATCATATTCTAATATGACGTGCTTCTTTCGCTTTGTAAACAACACCGTGATAAAATTCTCGATATATCTATACTTAGCGCAGACTCAGAGATGTGCATATTGGTGGCTGTTACTATATACCTCCCACGTAAATCCACATATATCGTAACCTATGTGCAAACACTATGTCGATTTCGTTGTGTTCAAATTGAAATTGAAAAAGAAACTACAGAACCGTTTTTCCTATTATAATGCATAACAAAAAGAATTGATGCACAAAAGCTTAAAAAATGTATAAAATCAAAATAAAATAAAATTCCGCGAAATTTCATGAATGATCTTGGCGCATTAACTTCATGTCATAACATGACGTCATACGAATGAAAACTCTTAAGCTGAACGTTTTCCGTTACGTATACACCCTAAGTTCGGATAATATTGCATTAAAATGGAGTTTTGAGGTAGGTGTTGCTTCATTTTCTATTCTATTGCATTATTCGCACATTTGTGGATTTCAGCAAGTCAACATGGCGGCTCAATCCTTAGTTACGACATGTCAACTCTGGATTTGACAGTAAAAAGTAACCAACAGAAAAAAAATGTTTGGGTTAAGAATTATGAGAATTGAAGACATTTTTCTAGTGCTTATTTAAGAAATAATTCATGTAAGACTTAGAATTATTTGAAATTTGTAGCTTTTATCTTACAGGGGGTAAAACAGAACAGCCATACACACGGCAATCTTACCTTCGCTTCAGTTTTTAAATTACCGTATTTGTCCTATTAGAATCGAAATAATTCATGGAAGCCATAGATTTGTTGGACATTTACACATGGCCTTGGCCGTGATATTCGTTAATTTTATCCCTCGCTAACGCTCAGGATAAAATTCGAATATCACAGCCAAGGCCATGTAAATGTCCAACAAATTATGGCTTCCATGAATTATTTCTTAATTATAAACACTAAATTTTGCAAGTGCCGTTAATTTTCTAACATATTATACATTCAAATGTACCATATATGTTTAAATAGAATAGTCCAGAAGATTAAGTTATCAAGATACTTGAAATTACTAATTAAATCAAAATATGTTAAGTATACTCACGCTACCACATGAAGACGTAGCAGCTTTAGGCTTCTCATTTTCCAGTTCTTCAGCAAGACCACAAGTACAGTTTTTACAGGCCTTCTTCTTCTTAGGACCAGTTCCACATTCAGCTGAAATTAATTCATGATAGCTACAGATTCACAATATATATGGATATTTCTGTTTTCAATGGGACTTAACAATGGCTCATTCTCATTTAAGTGAAATACTATGACTTTAGGACTTTTAGTGTTTAAATACCATGCAATTAACTAAAATATGAACAAAAGGAGATAAAAGGTAAATATCAAGCAAATAACTAAATTAGACTTTCAGAGGAATTCATATGACCTTCAACAATAAACAATAACCAAAACTGAACAACAAGCTCTAAATCCCCAGGAATCCTTACAACAAATGAAAGAATTTAACAATCAAAGGTGTCAACCAAAATTCTCTTTTCATTCATACTAATCTGGAGAAAACAAATAACAAATAACATTTTACAGAAAAATTCAGGGTATTGTATGATGAATCATGGTGATCATGTTTAATAAAATTACAACTAAATGCATAAATTAATTTATCTTCTACATAATTTATTTGAAAAACAGACATTTATAGATATAGAAAGTACATGTAGTACTTTCTATAACTCATACATTCTGATCCCTCCACTACATGTAGTACTTTCTATAACTCATACATTCTGATCCCTCCACTACATGTAGTACTTTCTTTAACTCATACATTCTGATCCCTCCACTAATATTATTTATTTCAGTACCTCGTAGTGTTGAAGGATCAGGTTTCTTTAAGTCGTCAGCATCGAGTAATGCATCATCATCAACCAGTTCATCATCCAATATGTCGTCTGCTGATAACTTCCATACTTTGGCTACATTATCGTCTACCTTTGTTGGTTCTATCAATACAAAAACAAACAACATTATTTCAAAAGTAGCAAAGATGAGTGATGAGTTAATATCACACTATATTGGGAAAAAGTATAATTAATTGAGTTATCTTTCTTTGAAAGAAATTCTAGTATTTAGAGATGATGAAAATTAAAATTAAAATGACGAACACCGACAAAATCACTGCTGAACATGAGAATTTCACTGTTAATGACTGTTCATAAAGATTTTATCCAGTCAATGATTAAATCAAAAGTTCAGTCAAATTTTAAATTTTACAGTCAATAAACAATGGCAAGGCAGACTTATAATAAAATTAATCTTAGTTTCAAGAGGGTAAGCTCAATTAGGACAAACACTATTCTCCCTTGAGGCCCTCTTAGTAAACCTTTTACTTAGCAACAGACAGAGCCATGAAAACTTGACATTGACCAATGAACCTTGTAAATAAAGTCAAGGTCATATGATACCTGCCAGACAGACATGAACAACTTGCTATCTTTCCATACATGAAATATAGTTGGCCTATTGGTTATAGTATCAGAGAAACATATTATTTGACCAATGAACCATGAAAATGAGGTCAAGGTCAGATGATACATACCAGCTGGTCATTTACACCTTGTTATCATTCCATACACCAAACCTTGTAATAATTCCATACACCAAATATAGTTGACCTGTTGCTTAAAGTATCTTAGAAGCAGATATAACTTGTATTCAATTGAAATTTCAAAATCAGATTCTGGCTTTTGGAAGGGAGTTTCAAGAGAGGACAAGTGTCCCTCCTTCCTGTCAATACTAAAGGAAACATTCACCCACCTGTTTTCTTTGCAAATGAGAGTTTGAGTTGAGTTGATGCTCCAACTTCATAATCTGGCTTTTTACACTTGCACTGAAGAGTTGTTCTGTTAGAATCATCACTCTTGGTTGGCTGATAAAAAAACAAAAGTTATAATCATGTTCTTTCATGACAAAGGAAACATTTAAAAAAGGAATTGAATTAATTATCATAATTTTGATTCAAAGTTTGTTTATTTATGTGTGTTAAGGCTACTTTCTAAACATTCCTATTTTTCACAACAGTCAGTTGTAACCATGGAGAAACGCACACTGTTAAACTACAGCCTTAATTAAGAGAGTAATAAACACTTTTACACACTGAAATGGTGGAGAAATTAAAATGCCAAACAATGACCTTCGTCAAGGGAATAACAACATTAACAACATTTCATATCGGAGTAGATGCATTGCACCTTTACCATTTTATATGACCACATCTTTAACAGTCAATATCTTTACTAGATTAAATAAATATTATTTATGATATTTGTAAAAATCCCTATCTGGTTTTTATCAACAAATGTAATGTACTTTTTAAAGTTTTAGAGACATATAACCCATATTAGATTAAATCCTAAATATTTCTTTTGGTGTTTTATTTTCAGTCCTATTTTGATGCATATTTCTTGTTTGAATTTTTGATGTAAACTGAACTTTTCAATCAGGTTTGTGGTAGCTCTTATGGCTATACAGTGCCAAGAGGGCATATAACCCCAATCTAAGATGATGCATAAGATTTTTCAGATTCCCTCAGATAAAGTTTGAATTTCTTCTTTGACTGCCTATTGATATTAACTTTCAGCAATGCCTCATTGCTTTTGTCTTAACTTGAATAGGTTTTATCCTTAGCTCTTCTGCTTCAAAGAGAAGATAAAAATTGCACTTGTGAAGAACCAAATTATTATATTCATGTACATGTAGCTCTATCAAGTAAAATACTGTCCACAGTTGATTTTGACAGGTGCTTGATAAATTCTCCTATGAGAACATGATCTTGTTGCATCAATCTTTGCTCAGCATTGCCCTCTTCTACAAATGACATGATGGAGACTCTAACAATCATTGTTTTACAGTAAAGACGTTACTTTTGAAAGACAAGAACCAAAAATAGCTCAATGATAATTGTTAAGATTCAAATTCCAATTTAGAAAGGACCAGAAAACTTTTTAAGGCAATAAAGTATTATAAATTTGATAGATTCATGCCATTTATCCAATGCAAATTTCTAATAATGATAAACAGTAAAGAAAAAAGTTAAGATACCTGCTCCACTTGAACAAATCCAGATAATTTTAACAAAGACACCATTTTCTCAGCCTCTGGTGTTCCTCCATTGGACCCATTATCCACAGCCTGCTGTATAACAAGAGTACCGCCAGGTCTAAGTAGGCGACATACTTCACCCAGCTGATCTATACTGTGCTTTGTACTGTAGGGAGGAACAATACCAGACACAATCACATCAAATGCTGAATTTGAATATGATGCTATAATAAATGAAGAAAATAAATGCAGATACTTTACTGTGTGGAGAAAAAATACGGGACACAATCACATTAAATGCTGAATTTGAATGTGATGCTATAATAAAGACAAAATATGTGCAGATACATTCACTTTGAACAAACATATGACATTTAAGATACTGTTGAATATTTTTTCCTTACTACTCTTTATCATGTTTATGTGAAGGTCCTGGTGCAGGTCATTCCAGTAATCTTATTTCGGATAATATTTAAATTTAGATAAAATGTCAATAATTGAATTCTAACTACAAGCAACTATTAACTTTTACTTGGAATAAATATATTCCACTTTCTTATAAAAAAATATAATATATACATGTACTAGGTCATACATCATATTAATTGTCCCTGACAAAAGCCAGGGATAACAAATTTGTTGGCTGTCTTTTCTTCATTTGTTTTGTACCTGTATTCTCATCATTTTGGTATTTGTCATTAAACTAATTACGGTCCTGACAAATTGTCGGTGGTGCCCTACAGTAATCACTAAGTATATCTATCCCTCTGTCTATCTGTCAGTCTTCACTTCTATGTCATACAATAAGTCTTTATTGCCCTAACTGATTTCAATAACTTTTGTCCTTTGTGCAATGGGTTGCGAGGGACATAGAAATTCTTGGCTTCCATCCGTTCATCCTTCTGTCCATCTATGCATGTGTCCAGTCAACTTTTTTCAAAGAGTTATGCCTTGGAAATATTAATTATATAGAAAATTGCATTGTAAGCACTGTCACACCTACATTTCTTGTAGAATTATAATGAAATGTATATCAAAGGTTTATATCTGCAATGTCTTGGGTGAGTTCGAAAATCAGCGCTGATGGCAAGCACCTTCACACTTACATTTCAAGGTTAGACAAACCTGACAGACAGACATGTACACTATAAATCTTTCATACATCAAATAAAGCTGACCTTATGCTTATAGTACTTGAGATACAGACTTGACAATGAAAACTTAACCTTGATCACTGATCCGTGTAATGAGGTCAAATGAATCCCGTCTAATGGACAATAGATCTTGCAAGGATCATATGTACCATATATAGTTATCCTATTACACATAATAAGTGAAAAATTCATATGACAAAATTCTTTTTCTAAGCAGATACTAAACCATGAAAATGAGTTCAAGAACAATGGGCATATGACAGACTGTACAAGGTATGAATCATCCCGGTCTTCTACCCCCTGATATATAAAGCTTTATACAAATAGTTTATGCCACTGTTGCCACCAGATTTAGACATCTCCATGTCTTGCATTCCCAAGAAAGAAAGTTTTTGTTAATAGTACTTGGATTTAATAGAGAAACTCTCTATTTATACAGAACCCATCCTGAATTAGTTCCTTGTGTCAAAATTTTTGAAAATCGATAACAAGTGAACAAGTATTGTTTTGTTTACACAAGTATTTATCACACAAAAATGAGAAAGCAAACCCTTGCTGACATGTCTGTTTTCTAGTTTTCAAATAAGTTTTTAAAAATAGGATGCTAATTACCCCAAAAACTGTTTTCCTAACAATAAATCTTTCAGTCTAAAAGTACAGTACTGCCTGATCATAATGCCAAACTATAGTAAAATAAATCAAAGCTTTATCTTTGTTTAAACTTACTGATTTGAAGTCTGTCTAGATTTTCCACTTTAACAGATCCTGCATCAGTAACCTTATCTGACAAAGTCTTTACAGTTTCTTGTATATGTTCAGCTTCTAGATTCCCAGACCACAGTAACAGCACATCATTTTTCTGAGAAACACAGTCTAAAGCCATGATCTGCAAGTATTTAATTTTATGTATAACTATCATGACTATAATAAATTTATGTATATTTCATTCTCACATATTTGTTGCAGTGGCTAATCAAGGGGGTCTGATAATGATACTGACTTTCAGCATGACACAAGAGTAAAAGTATGATTACAGGTACATGCATTTAGACAATAAAAGAAAACTTTATACCATTTCCTGGTTTGATTTGGTCGTCATTAGAGAAATCTGATTTTGAAAGTGAGATTGATAAACATAAATCTTTCTACCAGTACTTCCCTGATATGTCCATTTCACACTACAGGTCTGTGCAGATTTCTCAATATTGTGTGAGGCTAAGCATTAAGATTTAAACCAGACAAATTGTTTAAATTTTTTAATTCTTTTTTTGTTGTTTACATTTCATGCATTTGCATGCATTGAAATGAATATCTAAATAATAATGTTTATTCAAAATATGATTTTATAAGATTGGAAACAAAATAAGTTTTCAGGGAAAGCTCATCAGATAATGCAGGTTTTTGTAAAAGCATATAAACAGAATGCTGACGTGTCTATCGTTTGTCTTTTTCAGGTATAAAATTGTTAGGTTTTTTTTTTAATAATAATTTCATTTGATACGATAAAAAATTTTGAGTAAATTAAAGAATGTGTTCTTTTGTTTTCATTAATAATGACATCATAAATAAAATGCACAATACTAACGCATGACCAACATCAGGTATATTTCCATATTTCAGTTATTTTTTTACTAAATCAGGTATTTTATTGTTTAGGCTTAGCCAAAGATGTCAGGTATTTCCACTTCTGTATAAAACTTATTATTTTTAAATGGCATTTTTTTGTAATTTTATTACATAATGTAAAATAAAATGATAGCCCAAGTAAGAATCAAATTATTTTAGTTATAATTAGATTACTAATAACCGACTCATATGACAATGTATTAACTGCAAAATTTAAGACAAAAAGTTATAAAAAAAAAATGAAAATTTATACTCATATATCATGAAACATCAGGGGTGTAGCTCCATATACGCTAACACGCCATGGCGTGCACTTCATCTGAACATAGAAAATTTTGAGAAATGAAAAAAAAATTGAGATATATTATTGATATGTCATCGTATTGCTACTGTATTAAACTAGTCTACTGCTACAGCATGGTCATTAAAAATATATTGGTATAACGGTATTAACTTATAGGTTCATTACATTTCGAAAAGTATTGTTTATTGTGTTCACTTAACGTTTCCGGCAGTGGATTGTTTTCATCTATTTTGGCATACTACACCGTAGTTATTTCATCCTCTCTTTTTTGGCCTTACATGAAAAATAAGAATGCAAAAACGGAGTTTCTATTGTGCAGGCTTGTTTCTGTTTTTCACGCGATCGGAAAATCCAGGTTTATATTTTCAAGACAAGTCTTCTTACAAAGATATTGTAAGGATTGGCCACATATATACACAGGCAGCTTTTTTTGGCTTTTGCAATCTGTACATACAGATATTAATTTAATTTAAACATTCCCTTAATATGCAGATATTAACGTCACATGAACAAATCTGTTTACAGATAATAGTCATGTATGAAATTTATATCCTATTTTTCTCATGAACTAAGAATTGGAACAAACTAACTTTGGTATCATCATTCCTGTGTTATGCGTTTTGACATACATTGCTATTTAACTTCCTGTTTACTTTCTTATAGTAGCATTTATATGTAACCAGTAACTTACAGATTAACATGTTTAGTTGGTTTTGTTTTTAACCAGCTTTAAAAGATAGGAATACTAGTTTTCTGTCGTCCGTCTGTAGATCATTTACTTCGCAATTTTCAGCAAGTGATCTAAGATCAGAAATTTTTGAAATTCTACACCAATGTAAGAATTGGTAGTCAAAACCTTTGAGTTTATTAACTTTCGGGACAAAAAGGGGTTATCTTTTATATGAAAGCTCAAAATTAGTTTTAACTACTAGTATTTGTTCATTTTTAGATGTATAATTATGTGACAGTGGGAACTAAGACTTCCAAATACTTTTTTTAAGAGAAACTAGTAACAGTGTTTTTCCCAAAACCTTTTAGCATCATCATGATCATGGTAATATTTATTTTCTTATAGACTGTGTTATGGATGTGATGCCATTATTTGTAGAAAAAAGATGTTATTTCAAAACTCCTTGTTTACCAGGATGCTCTTAGAAGTATGAGCGGAAAACACTGCTAGTAACCGTCAACGCCATCTGTCTGAAAATGGCTATACATGGTTAAGATATTCAGTAAAAGAAGATGTTGTATTTTGGTGTCCATGTTTTTTTTCCAGCCGAAAATGATGTCTAAGTCCTCTATTTAATAGATATAAGAAGATGTGGTATGAGTGCCAATGAGACAACTCCATCCAAGTCACAATTTGTAAAAGTCTGAAATGTCTCTAATATGCACCATTTTGCGTCTGGTGAAAAAAATAAAACTTTATAACAGTATGAATTTATTTATTCCTCTTATCTAATACATGTGTCTAAGTACCTTAACATGTGTTCATTCACATGTATTTGCTTATTCATTTAAAAAAAAACATTGACAATTGGTCAAAATTGGACCGTTTACTTAATTATGTTAAATTTAGATTTCAAAGTTACAACTTATGTTGCACGAATTTCAAAATGTGGGAATAGATTTCTTGTTTATCAAACTACAGTTTATAATCATAGGAAGCTAAGTTTTCAGTGCAGCTAACCTGCCCTCCCACCAATAACTATTTATATGGAGAATGTATATATATTTTTTTCACTTATTTGTATACTGACTGTTTCTATTTTGTTTTGGTAGATATTTCAACATGGCAGCGGCCTGTGCAGATGTCATATGCGATTGACTTTTTCTTAATATTTTTTGTTGAATTTAATAAAGTTAGCTGCACGACTGGCGAGCTGATCCCATAATGACATGGTGTTTTTGTTTTATGTATTAGCCTAAGCATTAATGTGGTTAAAGGATTAAATACTTATGTTTGGTTGAGGAACAAATGTGAACATAAAAATAACTATAACAATATAGAATGTAATTCGAAATGAAATTTATACGTTTTTTTTGTCCAGTTATTTAAGTCATGACTTTTAAATGTCACTTAATACCAGAAATAATTTGTGAATTTTACAATGCCAAAATGCATAACAGAATTGGTTTTGTGATTCTAGCTTGGAGAAGAGGATGTATAATTTTAATGCCTATTAAAGTGGTGTGTTTTATAATAGCAATAATGTAAATTATGAAAAGTAAGTTACTGTAAACTCATACAGTCATTTTGACACTTACAAACTGAACTTCTCGTGCATGTTTTTGGTTTAGCGGGTCGGTCTTTTCACCTCGGAACACCACAATACACCGCCAAACACCCAAAAAGTGAATTAAAACTATGAAAAAACAATTATATGTGTCAATAAAAGCAGAAAACTGTTGAATTTGTTGATTTTTTTATAGCAATTTCAAAGAATAATTAAACGGAGAATACACATGCACAGTGTTTTTGAAAGTCTATTTATGTTCAGATGTTATTGTTTCAGTAAGTAAGGAGGGGCAGTGATGTCTTGTTATGGTAGACAAAAAGCAATAAGGTCTATTACAAATCACATTCTAGAATTTTTTCATGAGCTTTGACAAGTTGTATAATACAAACCGTTGATGTCTTATTTAAACTGAACAACAACAGTATAACTTACTTAATTGTCATTTATAGAAAATTCAGGGGGTTAATAATCAACAATTTAAAAACTCATTGTACCACTTTGTCCATAGGGTAATGAAAAACACTTATAATTCAGAACAAACACCTACTTTCTGTTTGTTACTACTTTCTACTTAATGACCTTCACCTTGAACAGGAAGTCCGGAAACATAATTGCAATCTATTTATATTTGAAAACGGAAATACATTTTTAAATCATTTTGATAGAAATATTAATTCATAATTTATTTTCTTTGAATCTTATAATTATTTCATTTGAAGTTTAATTTAAAATAGACTGGTTTCTTGTCATTTATCTGTTTGGCTCTGAGACCGGTGTGTTGTAAGGGGGAGAACCAGCCTAGATTGTAAAATAATTGACCAATCAAAGACACTCTTTCTTATTGCAACACCTTTTTTTTGGATGATTTTGATTGGTCAAAATTGAAAGTGCGGGTAGATTGAATGTTGAAGGGGAAAATCAAAATAGGAATGGAGGATCCTAAAAATATGGATAGTAGTTGGGAATTTAACGCACCTCAGTTTGTTGATTTCTCAACTGCATGTGACGATGAAGATGTAGACCGTTGGTTTGGTAAACAAATAAGCACACAAACACAATGCACCTGTCCGAATAGTGACTTTTTACAGAAATTATGTGCCATACATGTATAACATTCATGACATTCTTTATGATTATGTGTAAAGTGTACGCAGAAAGTTACAACCATTAATTTTTCCACAGGCCATATTTTGACAAGATCAGACATAAATATTCTGTCAAACCTCACTAGTCCATCTACTCATTCCACAAAAATCTTGTGACTTCTAGTGTTTTATCTAGAACTGAATAAGGCAGGGGTTCAAATTAGCGGTGGTCCGAGGTCCGCGACCTTCCATTTACGGGTTCGGACTTTCCCACCGGTAGTTAGTTACGCCCGACGGACTTTCGTATTTTTGCAGGTTGAAAAGTTAATAAAAGCATTTTTAACAAAAACATAAAAATCAAGAAAAAAGTAATCTTGAAATATGCAACTTTACTGAATGGAAAGTTATGTTTTTGCTTAAATTCTACACAATTGAATTGCTATGTAGTCACGTGACCGGTCGTCGTACAAGATACTGGGAAACTGGAGAATATAATATTAAAACATAACCAGTAAACGGTATGAGTCTGTTTGGTTTTGGAGTGACCCCTTCGAAAAAGAAAACCTGATGAAACGGGGATACAACGGGGTGATTGATGAAACAGAGGATACAACGGAGCGATTGATGAAACGGCTTAACACAGCCAAAAAGACAGGATCTGACTAAAGACCAAAATACGACAGAGAAAAACAAGAACGTAAATTTTTCCCGCAAACAGTGAAAGGGAAAGTGCCCTAGTTCATACACTGGTAGACCTATTTGGAAAATTCCGCGATTTTGGCTAATCTCCATGAAACGGATAATAATTAGAGGTTCATCGTAAATTTGCTGTATTACAGAATATTATGCATGTTATCCGGAGATTTTCCGTGTCGGCGGAATTAGCCGCTTGTCCGATAAAACGGGTGTGTATTGAGTCAGTGATAGAACCAGTGATGCGTGAGCGACGGTTATTAATAGATCGTTGTACATAGATGATTATAGAATCCGTTATGCGTGAGCGACGGTTATTAATAGATCGTTGTGATATATACAATGTTTACAGTCAGATTAAAAACTATCTTATTTCCTTTTCGTCGAGATAAAACGGTGTTTTGATAATAAAGTTACTACGATTTAAATATCAAATGTTGTCATTGTTCATTAAAGAAAAATCTATTTTAATGTGACCAATGAACAAGATGAATACACGTGTTATCTTTGCTATAGACAACTACAATTTTTTAGTATATGAATGGAAATCGATTACGTTAAAAACGTAAACTAATCTACTATACATGATAGATTCATAATGTGAATCGATAGTTCGGGTCAGAAACTTTGTTCTCACTTCATAAAATTCTTCACAATTGTCATGTTTAGAAAAAAAAAAAAAAAACAGTCCTTGTATTAATGTCTCCGAAGATACCGTAATCGGGCAGGATGTCAAACTGATCTGACACTTGTCCTAGTGTATTTAACACCTGCTGTGATATTGCTTGTGCAATACCAGTGGAAGGTCGTAAATCAATCTGTACCGATTGATCAGAATTTAATTTTACCTGTACATATATTTAGTCGTTATGGAGGTTATCATAGATACATGTTATATATTGCATTGTAATTAATGAAGATAATTTAAATATATTATATAATAAAGACATATTTGCATATAAATCGAACATATTCATTCCAACCAAGAAGGTTTGAAATTGAAAGTTTTCAACAAACATTTGATAAAATCAGTCCCGTAAATTACATACGAGTCATTCGTTTATAGTTACACAATTGTTACCCTTCTTACGTCTTATTTCTTTGTGCTATTAAAAGAACTCAAAATTTTCCATATCAGATCACATTTCGCATACGAGTCCTAAAATCATAATTGAATAATCTTCTATTTTCCTTTCGACGCCACGTTCCCCATTGGAGCCTCGAGATCTAATCATACCTGTCAATCATTAGCCACAAGTTGGTCCGCCAGATAGATCACTCGTGCTTTCTATTATGACATCGTTGAGAAGTTTTTGTAAATTGATTTGTGATATAAATAAAGTGATGTGAAGTTTATTTTACGGCCGATCAAAATTTGATGTGATTCGATTTTTCTTTACACAAAGATGTTTTTAATATGTCATAATATACATGGAAATAAAACATTTGAGTTCTTTTTCCCGTATCTATATTCAATAAACCAAAATTTATTTCAAAAGGTAAACATTTATAATCATTACAAAGTTATAATTTGATTTATATTTAAGTCGGTTAATGGAAACAATAAAATGACAACGTCTTTGCAGAAATATTAATCCAGACATTAACGTATTTAGACTGTCCATTTGTTCCACTGTGAGGACAATTTATTCACGAACTACATCATTAATAATTACTATTATAACAGTTGCTGAAATGTAAGTTGTATATTATATATTTTTTACAAACATGCGTTTTGGTTCCGTTCAGATTTGCTATTACAGCATGTGTAGATTCCTTGATTTTCATCTAGTTTCAGTTATATATATACTAGTTACAGTCAGTATATAGGGCTTTGCCTTTCAACAAAGTCATTAATTTAGCATCGGACGATACGTGATCTGATTTATACATCTCTATATGTTATATCTGATGTAATGGACTCCTAGTATGTTGTCCTTTAATAGTTGGCTATACAATATTGGCTGTGCTCATTGTTGAAGGCCGTACAGTGACCTATAGTTGTTAATTTCTGTGTCATTTTCTCTTGTGGAGAGTTGTCTTATTGGCAATCATACCACGCCTTCTTTATTTTTATAATGTACCCATTTTAATAGCAATGTTATATTCAAACGGATGAGAAAACCCATGGATGACAATTATCTATATCCATGTCAAGTGGGGTTAGGTAATAGGAGCGGAACTTATTGATTATGTATGTTTGTGAGGGTCTGGATAGGATTTATAGAAGAATAGAGAACACAAATGGACAAAATTGCACAACAAAGGACCAGAAAAGTAAAGAAAATAGACGCCAAGAAAATAAAGAATATAGAATAATGAGAAAAAATATGAAGAATAGAGAAAAACAGATGACTAACAAATTAAAAGACAACTAGGATTGAAAGACTGCATACGTTATAGTTCCTTGCTATAAAGTTACGTTCTCAAAGGCTTTTAAGGATTATGTACCCTTGTGTTGATTAAATGCTAAGCATATGGATATTTTTTTAGAAAATCCACAGCTTTTCCCTTGTACTGTCATATTTGGCGATTCGATGCTTTATTGATGAAGGATTATTGCATTCAGTGCTAGCAATGATTTTTTTAATTGAGTCAATATGTTTAAAATATTATAACAAAATAAAATGCTTCGCGCTGAGCGCAGCCTGATATGACCGCAGAAGTTGAACCATGAACAGTTGGGGCAAATTTTGACACAATATTCAAGCTTGATACTGTCTGAATTTGGATTGTGATCAAATTTTGACATAATATAGGTTTCTGACACAAAACAAATGTCAAGGTCTTTCAAATCTATTGGGCAATACTGTGCAATTAAAGATTTCTTCTTGAAACTTTTGAAATATTTTAAAATTTGAAAATTTTGAAAAAAAATTAAACCCTTTTAAAAATTGGAAACCTGCAAACTTTTGAACTCACCCCCTCCCGCCCTTTGGAGCAATAACCTCAACACTTGATCCCAGTTTTCCTTTGTAGTATGGAAACTTGTAGTACAATTTCAGAAAGATCCATACAGTGACTTAAACACAAGTTATTGTCTGAAAACTCGAATAACTAAAAATGTTTTTGGCCCTTTTATGGCCCCGAATTCCTTCATGAATGGGGCAATAACCCCAAATTCAATACCAGCTTTCCTTTTGTGATATGGAACGTTGTGGTACAATGTCAGAGATCCATACACTTACACACAAGTTATAGTCCAGAAACTACAAATGTGTCTTCGGACGACGAGCGACAACAACCACATCATACCATTATACCGTTATACGACCCCCACAAAAAAAATCTGTGGATTTTCTAAAAAATCTTGGTTTTATTTTCACCAAATTTTCTTTTCTACTAAATTCAATTAAACTATAAATAATAATGCTTTGCACGAAGTTTCACCTTGGTATATGAACAAATGGTCCATCTCTTTTATAAATCTGGATAATTTCAGAAAAGGTATCAAAATTCATAGGAACTCCTGGAGACGGACAATTTTTTCAAGCCCTCTCCCTTTTCTCCAAAGTGCGTTATTTTTTGTTTTCTGTTAAATACCATTATTTTCGCGTTTCTGTATACTATGAACATACATTTATTATCAATAAAGTATATTTGATATAAACTATCAATTCCAAGTTTCTTCTACATGGCGATCACTGCTAAATTGATTTCTCCTAAAATAACCCAAACAGTAGAATCATAAGAATAGATGACAAATGCAACTATGCATGAACCTATAGAACACAGAGTCATGATGATTAATTTATTGTGGAAGGAAGAGAAGCGACTAACAAAATGAGGTCTTCTCGTTTAAGTAGTATAGATAGATAGATACTATAAGTCGGAGAAGCTTTTGTAAAGAAACATAACAAGCTAAACACAAATTCATAAACATCACATAAGTACATCCTTAACCAGGCTATATATCAAGTCGACAAACATTGGAAATGAATGAAAAAAAAAGGATGAGATGTGAACAAAAAAAAAAAACATAAATTCCCTGCTACATACATAGATTGCTTTAATGCATACTTATGGTCGTGCCTTTTTTTCTCTCGATTTTATGTACGTATATTTTGGTATCACACAAGTTCATGATTTTTCTCTGACTGTTTATAACTGCTTTACACTAGATCCGTTGATTCTTATTGATTTTAACTTTAATTTTCACAATTTGTGCATGTTATTACCTCACCGTCCAGGTTGGGGGAGGCCCAGTCCTATCCTATAAAGCAAAGGATATGGATTTTCTCAGTCTTACATTCCAGGATTGGTGACCGCATGAGGTTGAGCTATCTCAAATAGGTTTAAACCCTCCTCATTCTATGACTGTCCTGGCAAGTCAGGAGCTTGTAATTTTAAAGGTGTTGTCTTTTAATTTTTCCAAATTATGTCATGTCGGGCATTTTATAAATTCTATATGGTATGAGTTTTGCTCACTGTCTGAGAAGGGCCGATGCGGTGTCATACAGATCCTAAATTTCGAGTTCTTTGTTTTCTTTTAATTTTTAAATTGATGTCCAGTGACAAATATTTCTCGAGTCATGTCATTCAGGCAGTATATAAAAAATGAAAATTGTTCATGCGAGTCGGTAGGAAATAGACTCCTACACTCTTGTTTTAAAGAATATTTATTTTATTCATTTATCTTGAAAGACAATATCTACTGCAGTTAAATGAAGTTGTGATACTGAGAATTTGACTGATTAGATTTTATTTTCAATTGCCAAAGTGTGAAGTGGTAGAGCCCATTTCTGTAACCTTTATTTGTTGCATTCTGTGTGATAAAATTTAGTAGTTTTGAACCTACTGAGATTTTAATAACTTATTTTCGAATGATGGAACCTTATCAAAATGTTTGTCAATTAAGATAAATTGAACATGGTGTTAACAGTCAGCAAACTGTCACACAAGAAATATATTTAATGTCCGAGAACAAGTAAAATAAACTACCTTTGTGAGGACATTGAATACAATGTGTCGCATATATCTCAACTCCTCTTCGTGCCATGTCAACAGAATTTTAATTCATACCGTCTTAGATGACAATTTATCAGACAGAGGCTGCTTCAATGGTATATATGCATAATATAAACTTTATAAATAAATCTCATTTGAATGTTGTCTTCGTCCTCCAACATTCTTTGTCAAAATCCGGGATTGACTCGACTGTTTTGGAGTCAGAGATACATCTTACCATAGATGTAAAATTACATCTATAACCTTACACAGGTACACTGGCTAGTAAAGGGACAATAAACGGAAGTATAAATTGCCCCAGGTATTTTAAGTCGTATATTGAGTGTAATGTGTACACGCCACGTGAGTGATTTCAAAGACAATCAAACTGATGTCATTCATGTAGTAACTTCCATGCAGCTACGCATCATCGCACGTAATATTGGACATCGCAAAAACTAGAATTTTTATGTGCCTTGTTAGATATTTAAATGATATAACATCCAATTAAAAAGAAATGTTTAAGATGGACATTTCTGATTTACTGGTGAATTAAAAATTCCATAGAACATCTGAAATGATTTTAAGGAGCATGCATCTCGTTTATCTGATACTAAGTGAGTATAAATAAGTCAAAGTATTAGTCGAACTATAAGTGTGTTTTGTCTTGAAATGTGTAGCCGTGTTATTTTGTTCACAGAACGAAGGGCAAATTGAAAATGAAACAAAAGGAAAAAAAAAAAAAAGTTATTACATTACCATAAGTTGATAAATAATAAAAATAAAATATATTAATTACCTATTCCGCACACATGAGTTCAATTTATTAATCCCACAAGGGATACCAGCTACCAAGGAGACATTTCATATTTCGGTACTCAAATCACTTCAATATTTTATTTCTCCGCGTGTATACCTGATGAAGTCTCGATTATTTCACAAAGACGGAGTAAGGATTAAAAAATAAAGGTAGTAAAAATATATCATTTATTAGCTAGCACACCAGTGGAGGATCCAGAAATTTTCATAGGCAATGACTGCCTAAGAGGGGTCGCTTCAGTCATGCTTCAGTGATTCCCAATACATGTATAATCAACCAATTTTTTCAAGAAAAGGAGTACCTTGCCCCTCTAAATCCGCTTCTGTCACACTATTCCATTAGTACTTTAAAACTTCTTGCACGGTGAACTACTATTAAAATTAATTCAGAACCAGTCACTTATGCCCACCCCTTTTCACTTATTTTCATGCTCATCTTTTCCATTTGTAGGAATGGTCTAAAATGCCTTTAATTTTATGTTTTATTATTTATGAATTAAAGAACAGTTTCATTAAGAGTTAAAACTATGTCCGACACTCCCTTTATCTGAAAAAGCTTTCATCATTTAATAAAAAAGTTTTACCTTATCTTATCCGTTAGTATAGAAAGTCCCTTTAGTCTAGAATTTTAGTTTATTGAAGGACCTTTTGTCTGATTTTAAAATATACCTTAAATTGTAAAATATTGAATAAGCTCTTGCCGCGATATAGCATTTTGTGCTAATGCAGCGTAAAGCAAACAACAATCAATAGAAAGTCCCTGGATTAACTTAAATGGTCATTCATTCTCTCTCATTGATTATCCAAGTTTATCTAATCACTTGACTATGCACCAATATCCTAAAATTTCATTACACAAGGACACCTGTGGTACAGCAAGGATTCGTATATATAAAATTTAGTTCGTTTATGCTCATGGATATTCATGACATGTGACCATTTTGTGCACTTAGAACTTGTCCGGTCATCTTTCTGACCATCGATCAGATCGTGCAAGGGCTGTGTAGTCAGTCAAGGTCCTTTCAAAATTCCATATATATATCTGACCATCTACTCGCTTTAGCCTAAAGAAAAGACACGTGTATTCTCGGATGACGTACTGAGAATTAGTATTTGTAATTATGATATTGTTATTATATAAAAAGAAGATGTGGTATGATTGTCAATGAGACAACCCTCCACAAGAGACCAAAATGACACAGAAATTAACAACTACAGGTCGCCGACGGCCTTCAACAATGAGCAAAGCCCATACCGCATTGTCAGCTCTAAAAGACCCCGACATGTTCATATTAATGATCCACGCTTTGAAACCTAACCTAAGTATGACGAAGTGCTATATATAACGAAAACAGCGGAGAAATGGATTAAATAGACTTGCTTTATTGTATAAACTAAAAAGGTCGGAGTGGAACTAACCCGAAAAATTCAGTCTCTCTCCGTAATCGATCTCTTCTATATACTTGTTAATGAAATAATCGTAGATCAGCGGAATATAACGACTGAATTATTCGGTAAGTGAAACAAGTAAATAAAAGTCAAAATTAACCATATGTAGTTCCATAAGGAGGATCTGGAAAGCCTGCCCTAAATCAGCCTCCGAGTTGAGTCATACGTATTGACCTTTCTTGGCGCACACACGGTTTTCATTGCCTATGTGTTTTTGTACAAATAAATAATTTGATAATTAATATGCCTTCAATCCATTTTCTTGAGACATATTACACGTACATGAATCATGAATTTTCTACGTTTTATAATTTTGAACACATAGTATGCCCTGGGATCTGACCTGAAATATACATGAAACATTGAAAATTCATGATAGTAAGGTATATAGGAGCAACATTTAAATTAGAAGGGTTAGGGGTTTGTTCTGAGTCGGAAATAATTCAGAACACAACGTTATTCCCCACTGCCATGCACCAAACATTTTTTCTCGAAATAACGGTATGGGGAATTCTGAATTCCATTTTTTTTGTCAACTGCCAGACCACAATATTTTTTCTCTCATCAAATTGGGGATCAGAATAGGCCTCCAGATTTTTTTTTTGGAAAATTTGGTGTTCACCCCAAGAACCGGGTTGGCCACAACATAACAATTTCAATTTTATATACAATTTACACGGTGTGCATATGTTTAAGTATGTTTAAATGAAGATATTTTCATATAGTTTAGGACTTTATTCATTATAGGTTGAAAAATACAGGCAAAGTTCAGATGTTTATGAAGTGTTATATATTTTGACTTTTGTGAAACCTTAACAGAATAGACAATTGGGGCAAATCTGATGAAAAAAAAAACGAAATTCCTAGTAACAAAAAATTAACCCACATAACAGGAATTGAAATCTCCTCCCCAAGAAATTGTACCTCAGGACCTGTATAATGCTGGAAGTATTTTAATATGCCTTTGGAACACCCTTTTAAAAAATTGGGTATGGTTCTCCAGGCCACGGCTTAGGTAGCACTTCACAGTTAGAAAATAAAATTAAAATTGAGCTACAGAATGTTTGATAATCTTCCAATTCTGGCCTTCAAATACATTAGGCCAACTGTACTAGCACCCCCCTTTTTTCTGAGAAACCCTGGCTAGCACACCGTTCCTTTTTTCACAGTGTCTGGATCCGCCCCTGACCGATACGTAGTACTCAACTATGATCTACTGTAGGTCATAATAAAGGACGAAATACGTAACGTAAATTAATTCAAGCGTAAGGGGGCCCCATATATCACGGCTAAAATTGTACTTAGTTTGTCCTTTTATACAACCTTTTGGCAAGTACCACCATCCCAGAAATCAGTTACCACGATCTTTCAAAATTAACATGAACAGTAACCATCACCAACGTCCGTTTTTTCACTCTCTCTATTTTCTAAGTAATGTACAACTGTTTACGCTTGTCAACAGTGTTTATTATTGTTTTCATTAGTTTACAAGTTGTGACCTTCGAAATTGTTTTATTCAATGTTTCTATAGATTTTATGGTAACTCCTGTGCCCTAAAAACAAACAAAATAAAGTTTCCTCCCACATAATTTTACACTTAAACGTTGATTTGAAAAAAACTTGATTTAATAATTTTGGTTATCAATTGAAATGAACCTTCTAGAGCCTCAACCTAACGCGCACAATAATGTCAATCATTTCACATCAAATTTAACCCTAAATTGACATTCCACAATCGGTCAGTAACATCACCTGTGTTTACAGCTACATGGTATTTCCGCCGTTGCAAAATCTCGTGCAGTGACACTTGTGAGCGAAGTTAAATTAAGATCAAGATGATTACAGATATTTTGACGTGCATTATTTCATTATTAAAAATGTTCGGTCTACATTTGTTGCAGTCTAATTTTAATTAAAAGAAACGTAATATCATTTCTTTTTTTTTTGGCAATTATAGTAAATTAATCTCATCCGGAATGTATATTCACTTTACCATTAGACCTGAAAGTGATTTCTAATAAATGAAGAAACTGTTTCACATTAAAAAATTTAAGAATATTATCGCTCAGGCATATTTATTTTATTTTAAGATGATTGATTGTTGGTTGCTTAACTTCCAGTGGCAAATATTCCATGCAAGTCCGGACAAACATAGTTTTAAGATCGCACTTTCAAAAATCATTTTAAAACAAAAATGATCAGAATAACTTTTATTCATGTGAAATAACCGTCCAATCTTTTAAATAGAACTTATTTACATTTCAAAGTGTAACAGATTAGTTTACAAGACAGGCATTGACGTATACATGTACGCAACTTTCATATCTTTTAAATTGAACTTTTTTTGTCTAAAAAGACAACCCACTAGAAGCAATTAAATGATCTGCGGCCTCGGACATATAATTAAAAAAAGTAACCATCTAATCCCCAGATATATATATAATCTGTTTCTAAATTTACAGAAACATTATATGATATATTTTGAAAATTCCTTATATATCAAACGATTATAGTTACTTTGTTTTTATTCTGTAAACATATATATCATAATTTGTACCACCTACAAGGATCTATTAATAACCGTCGCTCACGCATAACGGATTATACAACGACCTATTAATAACCGTCGCTCACGCATCAGTGGTTCTATCAATGACTCAATACACACCAGTTTTATCGGACAAACGGCTAATTCCCGCCGACACGGAAAATCTCCGGATAACATGCAAAATATCCTGTAATACAGCAAATTTACGATGAACCTCTAATTTTATCCGTTTCGCGGAGATTAGCCAAAAACACCGGAGTTTTTACAAAATCGCGGTGATTTTCCAAATAGGTCTGCCAGTGATAGGACCAAAAAAAAAAAAAAAAAAAAAAATTGACCCCATAAAAATCATTATGAAAAATAACCACCCAGCATCTATGTATCTTGCAAAAAAAAGCGGTTAAAAGAAACTGACCCCTGAAAACGAAGTTGAGCTGTTATCAGACACAAAGTTAGGCCAGTGTTCTTAAGCAGCAATTGAAACCAAACCAATTATAAAGGTACAAAGTGTTATTTAACACAGCATATAGTGCTGGAAAAAGGGGAAGCTTTTTTCTGACTGAATTTAAGAAATTCAGAAAAAAAATGAGGTTTATGTAGTAAGATATGATGTGTGTTTTGTTATGGTAAGCATTTTCTGTTTTTATAAATAGAATTCTCAATAAGAACCGGACCGTCTAAGAATAAAGGAGGACCTTTAAGTATCTTTGGTCAAAGGTCCTGGACCTTCCATTGCTTAAAGTAAATTTGAACCCCTGATAAGGGCATGGTAATTTTTGTCGAGCCTTCGACTTTAGTCGAAAAAGAGAGACATAGCGATCCTACATTCCGTCAGCGCCAACGGCGGCGGCGGCGTCCACAAATATTCACTCTGTGTTTAAAGTTTTTGAGATTTTAATAACTTTCTTAAACCATCCTGGATTTCTACCAAACTTGGACAGAAGCTTGTTTATGATCATAAGATAGTATCCAGAAGTAAATTTTGTAAAAATAAAATTCCATTTTTTCCGTATTTTTCTTGTAAATGGACTTAAGTTTTTCTTCCGGGAAATATTACATTCACTCTGTGGTTAAAGTTTTTAAAATTTTAAAACTTTTCTTAAACTATCCTGGGTTTGTACCAAACTTGGACAGAAGCTTGTTTATGATCATAAGATAGTATCCAGAAGTAAATTTTGTAAAAAAATAAATCCATTTTTTCCTTATTTTACTTTTAAATGGACTTAGATTTTCTGCCAGGAAACAACACATTCACTATGTGGTTAAAGTTTTTAAAATTTTAATAACTTTCTTAAACTATCCTGGGTTTGTACCAAACTTGGACAGAAGCTTGTTTATGATCATAAGATAGTATCCAGAAGTAAATTTTGTAAAATAATAAATCCATTTTTTCCTTATTTTACTTTTAAATGGACTTAGATTTTCTACCAGGAAACAACACATTCACTATGTGGTTAAAGTTTTTAAAATTTTAATAACTTTCTTATACTATTTTGGATTTGTACCAAACTTGGACAGAAGCTTGTTTAAGATCAAAAGCTAGTATCTAGAAGGAAATTTTGTAAAAAAATAAATCCATTTTTTCCGTATTTTACTTTTAAATGGATTTGGATTTTCTGCCAGGAAACAACACATTCACTCTGTGGTTAAAGTTTTTAAAATTTTAATAACTTTCTTATACTATTTTGATTTGTACCAAACTTGGACAGAAGCTTGTTTATGATCAAATGCTAGTATCTAGAAGGAAATTTTGTTTTCTTCCAGTTAAGATTACATTCAGTCTGTAGTTAAAGTTTTTAAACATTTATTTATTTGACCTGTTGATACTAATTGTAATGCTTTTTTTGTTATTTACACTGGCAGACCTATTTGGAAAATCACCGCGATTTTGTAAAACTCCGTGTTTTTGGCTAATCTCCGAAACGGATAAGAATTAGAGGTTCATCGTAAATTTGCTGTATTACAGGATATTTTGCATGTTATCCGGAGATTTTCCGTGTCGGCGGAATTAGCCGTTTGTCCGATAAAACTGGTGTGTATTGAGTCATTGATAGAACCACTGATGCGTGAGCGACGGTTATTAATAGGTCGTTGTATAATCCGTTATGCGTGAGCGACGGTTATTAATAGATCCTTGTAGTGTGGTACAAATTATGATATATATGTTTACAGAATAAAAACAAAGTAACTATAATCGTTTGAGATATAAGGAATTTTCAAAATATATCATATAATGTTTCTGTAAATTTAGAAACAGATTATATATATCTGGGGATTAGATGGTTACTTTTTTAATTATATGTCCGAGGCCGCAGATCATTTAATTGCTTCTAGTGGGTTGTCTTTTAGACAAAAAGTTCAATTTAAAAGATATGAAAGTTGCGTACATGTATACGTCAATGCCTGTCTTGTAAACTAATCTGTTACACTTTGAAATGTAAATAAGTTCTATTTAAAAGATTGGACGGTTATTTCACATGAATAAAAGTTATTCTGATCATTTTTGTTTTAAAATGATTTTTGAAAGTGCGATCTTAAAACTATGTTTGTCCGGACTTGCATGGAATATTTGCCACTGGAAGTTAAGCAACCAACAATCAATCATCTTAAAATAAAATAAATATGCCTGAGCGATAATATTCTTAAATTTTTTAATGTGAAACAGTTTCTTCATTTATTAGAAATCACTTTCAGGTCTAATGGTAAAGTGAATATACATTCCGGGATGAGATTAATTTACTATGATATTACGTTTCTTTTAATTAAAAATTAGACTGCAACAAATGTAGATCGAACATTTTAATAATGAAATAATGCACGCCAAAAATATCTGTAATCATCTTGATCTTAAATTTAACTCGCTCACAAGTGTCACTGCATGAGATTTTCCAACGGCGGAAATATCATGTAGCTGTAAACACAGGTGATGTTACTGACCGATTGTGGAATGTCAATTTAGGGTTAAATTTGATGTGAAATGATTGACATTATTGTGCGTTAGGTTGAGGCTCTAGAAGGTTCATTTCAATTGATAACCAAAATTATTAAATCAAGTTTTTTTCAAATCAACGTTTATGTAAAATTATGTGGGAGGAAACTTTATTTTGTTTGTTTTTAGGGCACAGGAGTTACCATAAAAATCTATAGAAACATTGAATAAAACAATTTCAAGGTCACAACTTGTAAACTAATGAAAACAATAATAAACACTGTTGACAAGCGTAAACAGTTGTACATTACTTAGAAAATAGAGAGAGTGAAAAACGGACGTTGGTGATGGTTACTGTTCATGTTAATTTTGAAAGATCGTGGTAACTGATTTCTGGGATGGTGGTACTTGCCAAAAGGTTGTATAAAAGGACAAACTAAGTACAATTTTAGCCGTGATATATGGGGCCCTTACGCTTGAATTAATTTACGTTACGATTTCGTCCTTTATTATGACCTACAGTAGATCATAGTTGAGTACTACGATCGGTCAGGGGCGGATCCAGACACTGTGAAAAAGGAACGTGTGCTAGCCAGGGTTTCTCAGAAAAAGGGGTGCTAGTACAGTTGGCCTAATGTATTTGAAGGCCAGAATTGGAAGATTATCAAACATTCTGTAGCTCAATTTTAATTTTATTTTCTAACTGCGAAGTGCTACCTAAGCCGTGGCCTGGAGAACCATACACAATTTTTAAAAGGGTGTTCCAAAGGCATATTAAAATACTTCCAGCATTATACAGGTCCTGAGGTACAATTTCTTGGGAGGAGATTTCAATTCCTGTTATGTGGGTTAATTTTTGTTACTAGGAATTTCGTTTTTTTCATCAGATTTGCCCCAATTGTCTATTCTGTTAAGGTTTCACAAAAGTCAAAATATATAACACTTCATAAACATCTGAACTTTGCCTGTATTTTTCAACCTATAATGAATAAAGTCCTAAACTATATGAAAATATCTTCATTTAAACATACTTAAACATATGCACACCGTAAATTGTATATAAAATTGAAATTGTTATGTTGTGGCCAACCCAGTTCTTGGGGTGAACACCAAATTTTCCAAAAAAAAATCTGGAGGCCTATTCTGATCATATTCTGATCCCCAATTTGATGAGAGAAAAAAATATTGTGGTCTGGCAGTTGACAAAAAAAATGGAATTCCAGAATTCCCCATACCGCTTATTTCGAGAAAAATGTTTGGTGCATGGCAGTGGGGAATAACGTTGTGTTCGAATTATTTCCGACTCAGAACAAACCCCTAACCCTTCTAATTTAAATGTTGCTCCTATATACCTTACTATCATGAATTTTCAATGTTTCATGTATATTTCAGGTCAGATCCCAGGGCATACTATGTGTTCAAAATTATAAAACGTAGAAAATTAATGATTCATGTACGTGTAATATGTCAAGAAAATGGATTGAAGGCATATTAATTATCAAATTATTTATTTGTACAAAAACACATAGGCAATGAAAACCGTGTGTGCGCCAAGAAAGGTCAATACGTATGACTCAACTCGGAGGCTGATTTAGGGCAGGCTTTCCAGATCCCTCCTTATGGAACTACATATGGTTAATTTTGACTTTTATTTACTTGTTTCACTTACCGAATAATTCAGTCGTTATATTCCGCTGATCTACGATTATTTCATTAACAAGTATATAGAAGAGATCGATTACGGAGAGAGACTGAATTTTCAAGTTAGTTCCACTCCGACCTTTTTAGTTTATACAATAAAGCAAGTCTATTTAATCCATTTCTCCGCTGTTTTCGTTATATATAGCACTTTCGTCATACTTAGGTTAGGTTTCAAAGAGTGGATCATTAATATGAACATGTCGGGTCTTTAGAGCTGACAATGCGGTATGGGCTTTGCTCATTGTTGAAGGCCGTCTGGCGACCTATAGTTGTTAATTTCTGTGTCATTTTGGTCTCTTGTGGAGGGTTGTCTCATTGACAATCATACCACATCTTTTTATATATAATAACAATATCATAATTACAAATACTAATTCTCATTACGTCATCCGAGAATACACGTGTCTTTTCTTTAGGCTAAAGCGAGTAGATGGTCAGATATATATATGGAATTTTGAAAGGACCTTGACTGACTACACAGCCCTTGCACGATCTGATCGATGGTCAGAAAGATGACCGGACAAGTTCTAAGTGCACATAAATGGTCACATGTCATGAATATCCATGAACATACAACGAACTAAATTTTATATATACGAATCCTTGCTGTACCACAGGTGTCCTTGTGTAATGAAATTTTAGGATATTGGTGCATAGTCAAGTGATTAGATAAACTTGGATAATCAATGAGAGAGAATGAATGACCATTTTAAGTTAATCCAGGGACTTTCTATTGATTGTTGTTTGCTTTACGCTGCATTAGCACAAAATGCTATATCGCGGCAAGAGCTTATTCCAATATTTTTACAATTTAAGGTATATTTTAAAATCAGACAAAAGGTCCTTCAATAAACTAAAATTCTAGACTAAAGGGACTTTCTATACTAACGGGATAAGATAAGGTAAAACTTTTTTATTAAATAATGAAAGCTTTTTCAGATAAAGGAGTGTCGGACATAGTTTTAACTCTTAATGAAACTGTTCTTTAATTCATAAATAATAAAACATAAAATTAAAGGCATTTTAGACCCTTCCTACAAACGGAAAAGATGAGCATGAAAAATAAGTGAAAAGGGGGTGGGCATAAGTGACTGGTTACGAATTAATTTTAATAGTAGTTCACCGTGCAAGAAGTTTTAAAGTACTAATGGAATAGTGTGACAGAAGCGGATTTAGAGGGGGCAAGGTACTCCTTTTCTTGAAAAAAATTTGGTTGATTATACATGTATTGGGAATCACTGAAGCATGACTGAAGCGACCCCCTCTTAGGCAGTCATTGCATATGAAAATTTCTGGATCCGCCACTGGTGTGCTAGCTAATAAATGATATATTTTTTACTACCTTTATTTTTTTTAATCCTTACTCCGCCTTTGTGAAATAATCGAGACTTCATCAGGTATACACGCGGAGAAATAAAATATTGAAGTGATTTGAGTACCGAAATATGAAATGTCTCCTTGGTAGCTGGTATCCCTTGTGGGATTAATAAATTGAACTCATGTGTGCCGGAATAGGTAATTAATATATTTTATTTTTTATTATTTATCAACTTATGGTACGGTAATAACTTTTTTTTTTTTTCATTTTCCTTTTGTTTCAATTTCAATTTGCCCTTCGTTCTGTGAACAAAATAACACGGCTACACATTTTAAGACAAAACACACTTATAGTTCGACTAACACTTTGACTTATTTATACTCACTTAGTATCAGATAAACGAGATGCATGCTCCTTAAAATCATTTCAGATATTCTATGGAATTTTAATTCACCAGTAAATCAGAAATGTCCATCTTAAACATTTCTTTTTAATTGGATGTTATATCATTTTAAATATCTAACAAGGCACATAAAAATTCTAGTTTTGTGCGATGATGCGTAGCTGCATGGAAGTTACTACATGAATGACATCAGTTTGATTGTCTTTGAAATCACTCACACGTGGCGGTGTACACATTACACTCAATATACGACTTAAAATACCTGGGGCAATTTATACTCCGCTTATTGTCCCTTTACTAGCCAGTGTACCTGTGTAAGGTTATAGATGTAATTTTACATCTATGGTAAGATGTATCTCTGACTCCAAAACAGTCGAAAAGTAATCCCGGATTTTGACAAAGAATGTTGGAGGACTAAAAGACAACATTCAAATGAGATTTATTTATAAAGTTTATATTATGCATATATACCATTGAAGCAGCCTCTGTCTGATAAATTGTCATCTAAGACGGTATAAATTAAAATTCTGTTGACATGGCACGAAGAGGAGTTGAGATATATGCGACACATTTTATTCAATGTCCTCACAAAGGTAGTTTATTTTACATGTTCTCGGACATTAAATATATTTCTTGTGTGACAGTTTGCTGACTGTTAACACCATGTTCAATTTATCTTAATTGACAAACATTTTGATAAGGTTCCATCATTCGAAAATAAGTTATTAAAATCTCAGTAGGTTCAAAACTACTAAATTTTATCACACAGAATGCAACAAATAAAGGTTACAGAAATGGGCTCTACCACTTCACACTTTGGCAATTGAAAATAAAATCTAATCAGTCAAATTCTCAGTATCACAACTTCATTTAACTGCAGTAGATATTGTCTTTCAAGATAAATGAATAAAATAAATATTCTTTAAAACAAGAGTGTAGGGAGTCTATTTCCTACCGACTGCATGAACAATTTTCATTTTTTATATACTGCCTGAATGACATGACTCGAGAAATATTTGTCACTGGACATCAATTTAAAATTAAAAGAAAACAAAGAACTCGAAATTTAGGATCTGTATGACACCGTACGGCCCTTCTCAGACAGTGAGCAAAACTCATACCATATAGAATTTATAAAATGCCCCGACATGACATAATTTGGAAAAATTTAAAAGACAACACCTTTAAAAATTACAAGCTCCTGACTTGCCAGGACAGTCATAGAATGAGGAGGGTTTAAACCTATTTGAGATAGCTCAACCCTCATGCGGTCACCAATCCTGGAATGTAAGACTGAGAAAATCCATATCCTTTGCTTTATAGGATAGGACTGGGCCTCCCCCAACCTGGACGGTGAGGTAATAACATGCACAAATTGTGAAAATTAAAGTTAAAATCAATAAGAATCAATGGATCTAGTGTAAAGCAGTTATAAACAGTCAGAGAAAAATCATGAACTTGTGTGATACCAAAATATACGTACATAAAATCGAGAGAAAAAAAGGCACGACCATAAGTATGCATTAAAGCAATCTATGTATGTAGCAGGGAATTTATGTTTTTTTTTTTGTTCACATCCCATCCTTTTTTTTTTCATTCATTTCCAATGTTTGTCGACTTGATATATAGCCTGGTTAAGGATGTACTTATGTGATGTTTATGAATTTGTGTTTAGCTTGTTATGTTTCTTTACAAAAGCTTCTCCGACTTATAGTATCTATCTATCTATACTACTTAAACGAGAAGACCTCATTTTGTTAGTCGCTCTTCCTTCCACAATAAATTAATCATCATGACTCTGTGTTCTATAGGTTCATGCATAGTTGCATTTGTCATCTATTCTTATGATTCTACTGTTCGGGTTATTTTAGGAGAAATCAATTTAGCAGTGTTCGCCATGTAGAAGAAACTTGGAATTGATAGTTTATATCAAATATACTTTATTGATAATAAATGTATGTTCATAGTATACAGAAACGCGAAAATAATGGTATTTAACAGAAAACAAAAAATAACGCACTTTGGAGAAAAGGAGAGGGCTTGAAAAAATTGTCCCGTCTCCAGGAGTTCCTATGAATTTTGATACCTTTTCTGAAATTATCCAGATTTATAAAAGAGATGGACCATTTTGTTCATATACCAAGGGAAACTTCGTGCAAAGCATTATTATTTATAGTTTAATTGAATTTAGTAGAAAAGAAAATTTGGTGAAAATAAAACCAAGATTTTTAGAAAATCCACAGATTTTTTTTTTGTGGGGGTGTCGATAATGGTATGATGTGGTTGTTGTCGTCACGTCGTCCGAAAACACATTTGTAGTTTCTGGACTATAACTTGTGTGTAAGTGTATGGATCTCTCTGACATTGTACCACAACGCTCCATATCACAAAAGGAAAGCTGGTATTGAATTTGGGGTTATTGCCCCATTCATGAAGGAATTGGGGCCATAAAAGGGCCAAAAACATTTTTAGTTATTCGAGTTTTCAGACAATAACTTGTGTTTAAGTCACTGTATGGATCTTTCTGAAATTGTACTACAAGTTTCCATACTACAAAGGAAAACTGGGATCAAGTGTTGAGGTTATTGCTCCAAAGGGGGTTCAAAAGTTTGCAGGTTTCCAATTTTTTAAAAGGGGTTTAATTTTTTTTTCAAAATTTTTCAAATTTTAAAATATTTCAAAAGTTTCAAGAAGAAATCTTTAATTGCACAGTATTGCCCAATAGATTTGAAAGACCTTGACATTTGTTTTGTGTCAGAAACCTATATTATGTCAAAATTTGATCACAATCCAAATTCAGACAGTATCAAGCTTGAATATTGTGTCAAAATTTGCCTCAACTGTTCATGGTTCAACTTCTGCGGTCATATCAGGCTGCGCTCAGCGCCGAAGCATTTTATTTTTGTTATAATATTTTAAACATATTGACTCAATTAAAAAAATCATTGCTAGCACTGAATGCAATAATCCTTCATCAATAAAGCATCGAATCGCCAAATATGACAGTACAAGGGAAAAGCTGTGGATTTTCTAAAAATATCCATATGCTTAGCATTTAATCAACACAAGGGTACATAATCCTTAAAAGCCTTTGAGAACGTAACTTTATAGCAAGGAACTATAACGTATGCAGTCTTTCAATCCTAGTTGTCTTTTAATTTGTTAGTCATCTGTTTTCTCTATTCTTCATATTTTTTCTCATTATTCTATATTCTTTATTTTCTTGGCTTCTATTTTCTTTACTTTTCTGGTCCTTTGTTGTGCAATTTTGTCCATTTGTGTTCTCTATTCTTCTATAAATCCTATCCAGACCCTCACAAACATACATAATCAATAAGTTCCGCTCCTATTACCTAACCCCACTTGACATGGATATAGATAATTGTCATCCATGGGGTTTTCTCATCCGTTTGAATATAACATTGCTATTAAAATGGGTACATTATAAAAAAAAGAAGACGTGGTATGATTGCCAATAAGACAACTCTCCACAAGAGAAAATGACACAGAAATTAACAACTATAGGTCACTGTACGGCCTTCAACAATGAGCACAGCCAATATTGTATAGCCAACTATTAAAGGACAACATACTAGGAGTCCATTACATCAGATATAACATATAGAGATGTATAAATACGCAGTCACGTGAAACTAGATGAAAATCAAGGAATCTACACATGCTGTAATAGCAAATCTGAACGGAACCAAAACGCATGTTTGTAAAAATATATAATATACAACTTACATTTCAGCAACTGTTATATTAGTAATTATTAATGATGTAGTTCGTGAATAAATTGTCCTCACAGTGGAACAAATGGACAGTCTAAGTACGTTAATGTCTGGATTAATATTTCTGCAAAGACGTTGTCATTTTATTGTTTCCATTAACCGACTTAAATAAAATCAAATTATAACTTTGTAATGATTATAAATGTTTACCTTTTGAAATAAATTTTGGTTTATTGAATAAAGATACGGGGAAAAAGAACTCAAATGTTTTATTTCCATGTATATTATGACATATTAAAAACATCTTTGTGTAAAAGAAAATCGAATCACATCAAATTTTGATCGGCCGTAAAATAAACTTCACATCACTTTATTTATATCACAAATCAATTTACAAAAACTTCTCAACGATGTCATAATAGAAAGCACGAGTGATCTATCTGGCGGACCAACTTGTGACTAATGATTGACAGGTATGATTAGATCTCGAGGCTCCAATGGGGAACGTGGTGTCGAAAGGAAAATAGAAGATTATTCAATTATAATTTTTAGGACTCGTATTTAAATGTGATCTGATATGGAAAATTTTGAGTTCTTTAATAGCACAAAGAAATAAGACGTAAGAAGGGTAACAACTGTGTAACTATAAACGAATGACTCGTATGTAATTGGACTGATTTTATCAAATGTTTGTTGAAAACTTTCAATTTCAAACCTTCTTGGTTGGAATGAATATGTTCGATTTATATATGTAAATATGTCTTTATTATATAATATATTTAAATTATCTTCATTAATTACAATACAATATATAACATGTATCTATGATAACCTCCATAACGACTAAATATATGTACAGGTAAAATTAAATTCTGATCAATCGGGTACAGATTGATTTACGACCTTCCACTGGTATTGCACAAGCAATATCACAGCAGGTGTTAAATACACTAGGACAAGTGTCAGATCAGTTTGACATCCTGCCCGATTACGGTATCTTCCGGAGACTCTATTAAAGGACTGTTTTGTTTTTGTTTTTTTTCTAAACATGACAATTGTGAAGAATTTTATAAAGTGAGAACAAAGTTTCTGACCCGAACTATCGATTCACATTATGAATCTATCATGTATAGTAGATTAGTTTACGTTTTTTAACGTAAATACGATTTCCATTCATATATTAAAAAAATTGTAGTTGTCTATAGCAAAGATAACACGTGTATTCATCTTGTTCATTGGTCACATTAAAATAGATTTTCTTTAATGAACAATGACAACATTTGATATTTAAATCGTAAGTAACTTTATTATCAAAACACCGCTTTATCTCGACCGAAAAGGAAATAAGATAGTTTGTTTAATCTGACTGTAAACATTGTATATATCACAACGATCTATTAATAACCGTCGCTCACGCATAACGGATTCTATAATCATCTATGTACAACGATCTATTAATAACCGTCGCTCACGCATCACTGGTTCTATCACTGACTCAATACACACCCGTTTTATCGGACAACGGCTAATTCCGCCGACACGGAAAATCTCCGGATAACATGCATAATATTCTGTAATACAGCAAATTTACGATGAACCTCTAATTATTATCCGTTTCATGGAGATTAGCCAAAATCGCGGAATTTTCCAAATAGGTCTACCAGTGTTAATGTTATTCAGGGTTATATCTGGTCTATATACCAGCTTTGATAAGTGTTTGGTACTAATATAAATTTCCACTTCGTACTATGAACATCAAAATTATTTATTTTGTTAAAATATTTCCTTTCTCTATTGTAACTGTATACGTATACCTAACAACAAAATTATTTTATTTACCTGTGTTTAAAGTTATTGCAAATGGCTGATATTTTGTTCGAGCATATTGTTTTTCTTAAATTGTTTAACATTTCATACCGATATAACATGTTACTTTTAGTATTCTTCCCTTAGTTTATTTATTTTGAATTTACATTGTATCATAGGTCAAATTTATTTGTTCAGTGTATGTTCAATGGTGTTAATATGTCCTTTGATTGAGTTAAGCTATTTCAGTTGATATTTTATAGTGTGTTTTTCTATGTTATGATGTTACACTATTGTTTCAGAAAAAGGGTGAAGGTTTGGTACCATTAAAACGTTTAAACCCGCTGCATTTGTTTGCACCTGTCCTAAGTCAGAAATCTGATGTTCAGTAGTAGTCGTTTGTTGATGTGGTTCATAAGTGTTTCTCGTTTCTCGTTTTTATATAGATTAGACCGTTGGTTTTCCCGTTTGAATGGTTTTACACTAGTAATTTTTGTGGCCCTTTATAGCTTACTGTTCGGTGTGAGCCTAGGCTCCGTGTTGAAGACCGTACTTTGACCTATAATGGTTTACATTTATAAATTTTGACTTGGATGGAGAGTTGTCTCATTGGCACTCATACCTCATCTTCTTATATCTATTAGATACATCAGGGGTTCAAATTTACTTTAAGCAATGGAAGGTCCAGGACCTTTGACCAAAGATACTTAAAGGTCCTCCTTTATTCTTAGACGGTCCGGTTCTTATTGAGAATTCTATTTATAAAAACAGAAAATGCTTACCATAACAAAACACACATCATATCTTACTACATAAACCTCATTTTTTTTCTGAATTTCTTAAATTCAGTCAGAAAAACTTCCCTTTTCCAGCACTATATGCTGTGTTAAATAACACTTTGTACCTTTATAATTGGTTTGGTTTCAATTGCTGCTTAAGAACACTGGCCTAACTTTGTGTCTGATAACAGCTCAACTTCGCTTTCAGGGTCAGTTTCTTTTAACCGCTTTTTTTTTGCAAGATACATAGATGCTGGGTGGTTATTTTCATAATGATTTTTATGGGGTCAATTTTATTTTTTTATTTATTTTTTTTTTTTGGTCCTATGAACTAGGGCACTTTCCCTTTCACTGTTTGCGGGAAAAATTTACGTTCTTGTTTTCTCTGTCGTATTTTGGTCTTTAGTCAGATCCTGTCTTTTGGCTGTGTTAAGCCGTTTCATCAATCGCTCCCGTTGTATCCTCTGTTTCATCAATCACCCCGTTGTATCCCCTGTTTCATCAGGTTTTCTTTTCAAGGGTCACCCAAAACCAAACAGACTCATACCGTTTACTGGTTATGTTTTAATATTATATTCTCCAGTTTCCCAGTATCTTGTACGACGACCGGTCACGTGACTACATAGCAATTCAATTGTGTAGAATTTAAGCAAAACATAACTTTCCATTCAGTAAAGTTGCATATTTCAAGATTACTTTTTCTTGATTTTTATGTTTTGTTAAAATGCTTTTATTAACTTTTCAACCTGCAAAATACGAAAGTCCGTCGGGCGTAACTAACTACCGGTGGGAAAGTCCGAACCCGTAAATGGAAGGTCGCGGACCTCGGACCACCGCTAATTTGAACCCCTGTACATAAACTATCCTGGATTTTTACCAAACTTGGACAGAAGCTTCTTACAATCAAAAGATAGTATCAAGAGGAATATTTTTATTGATTTACTTCCTCATTTTTGTTGAGCTTACGATTAACAGAAAAAGTAGGCGAGACACTGGGTTCCGTGGAACCCTTACGAATTTTTTTAGTAAAAGGGCACTTTGCGCTTCGACTATACCAAATAGGGCACATACATAAAAAAGTAATTTTCACATATTTAATTATGACATTTACACAAGCAACACAATATATAAAACATACAATACACTCCAACACATCAATGCAATACACCTTATCGCTATTCATGCTTGACCCGAGAATCTGTCCCACTTGAACTTTTGACGTCATACAACAATCACTTTTCCATTGTGGCGTCAGATATTTTCTATTATGACATCAAAATTTTACGGGAACTTTTGTGATGTTCAGTAATGGCGGACAAATAGCGATAAGGTGTATCAAAACATGATTAAAAATTTAAATATAAAAAGCTTATTTTTCTTTAAAAAGATGAGAAATATTTTTAAAATGTTTTAAAACTTAAGATAAAATTCTTTTTTTTTTCTTGGACAAATACAACTTTACAACAGCATCCAAATCCAACTTGTCAAATGACTCAACATTTAAACCCAGACTACACGAATGAATTTTATTTTTACAGGACATTCGGTCTGGTAAACAACCTAGCTTTACCAGACCGAATTAAATTTTACCAGACCAATTTTTTTTTACATCTAATTGTATATTATCCGACAAAATACAAAAAAACTTTTGATCTGTTAACTTGTGCCCTACTCCTCTCCAAAACACACAAAACGAAATCATGTGACAAGAGTCTAAAAGTGATGAAAGTTGTGCACAATCGGCGCAAGTGAAAGAAAAAAAGTGAAATGCAGATCGGCGCAAATGCAAAAAGCCGAGTTCAAAATTTATATTTTGATTATTATTTTTATTAGAACGGAGGTTACAGATAGTGTAGTATCTTTTGTGTCCATTTGTGTTTAATTTCCACTAGGTATCAGCGCGACGTAGAATATTGCGTTTTTTTCACATTTTCCACTATATTTTATAATCCTTTTTTTTTTTCAAAGCAAGTACATTTAGGTAAAGATATTTTTAGATTGGCAAGCAAGAAACACGAAAATATTTTAACTTATTATTACCACAAAAATTAAACTTAACCAGTATAAATAGATATTTAAAATTATACACCTGTTTTGACACTTAAACTGGTACAGTAGACTGGAAATATAATTCTTTATTACGTCAACCTTTACCTGTCAGGTAATCCAATTACCCTATCAGTCGTGTGCCAGTAGAGATCAAAGTAGGATAAGGGCAATTAATTCCTCGGTGTAGGGAGTGAGCTCGCTATCACAATAAACATTTACGCGATTTTGGGAGAGATTACTCCTAAATTCCTCCAAACATTTTGGGAGGAATATCGGAGTTTTTCGGAGTGACTCCGACATTTTCCTTGGTGTAGGGTGTGGGAGAGTTGGTCCTCTTGAATGGTACTGTAGTTATAGTAAATTATTTTTATTTCAGATGTTGATCATGAAAATGAGAAAGAAGATGAAGACATTTGTAATGGAGTGGATGTCATTGAGGATGCTGAAAAAGAGATTGAAAAACTTGAGGGTACACCAAAGCAAGAGTCTAGACGTCTAACTAGATCCATGTGTCACACTCCTGTAAATGAGAAAGGCCTACCCGAGGCCTCAGGTAATATTAGATATAAGTTTGCTGTGAGAAGAGAGAAACTTTCAGCATGTTCATCAATGACGGTTATTACTATGTTAAGCCAAAAATAAAGTATGTTTCCCATAATCCCACTCTACCATGTCAGGTATGGGTACATTGAAGACCGGTAGTAAAAGTATAATTTTTTTTTCAAATTATTTAAAGTCCTAAATTTTGATTACATATATTGTGCCATAAAAGGTGATTTTACATTGACATTAATCACCGGAATATGCAAGTGATGTATTTGTTTTTAAGAGTCTAACCAAGAAAAGTGACATTGAAAGTAATTAAAATGATACACAATATACACATGATAAATGCACTCAACAACTTATAGTTCAATGCCAAAAATTTTTGAACCATCAGCATTCAGTAAAATATGTAACACATCTTAAGTTTTATGTGTTATAGTGCCATTGTAGATTACCACACTCACAAAATATATCACCTTCAAATTTGTCTTGGGGATATACTTCTTTCTTGTGGTAATTTTATTATTTACCACTAAGATTGACCTTAACACCCTCAACTAAAAGAAGTATGGTTATAGAGGTATGTTTTTTTATATGTATTCAAATAAAAATCAGCCACCATAAAATAAAATGTGCTTCATGTTGCATTTATAAAATGCATGTATTCTGTATATTTTCAGAAGAGAGTAAAGATCAAACAGAAAAACAAAAACAGGTGAGTATTGTTCCAGTGCATTATTATTCCAGGACTGCAGATTGTCATTGTATGTATCAACACTGCACTATATGATCCAAAAACCTATACATGCACTTACCAAGACACTTCAGGCATGTGTGGGTTAGAATGAGACTCATTGACAATCCACCAGAGACCAATACAGCGTGTTTACACTACCTGACAATGCTTTAGCTAACAGCTAGCTAATTCATTAATGATCATGATCCAAATTGTTTGAATGATTATTGGGATATGAGGACATCATACTATCTTCAACAATAAACGGGGCCACGGTGGCGAGTGGTCTAAGTAGTTACTACTGTAATCACTAGCCAGTAAACACTGAGGTTGTGAGTTCGAACCCCGCTCGTGCAGGTGCGCTCGACTCCAAGCTTAATTGACTAGGATTGTCAGTTTTCCTATCGAAGGTCGTGGTTTTCTCCGGGCACTCCGGCTTCCTCCACCAATAAAAACTGGCTGCCACGAAATAGCCCAAAGCGGTGTTTAAAAGTGGCGTTAAAACACCAAAAATCAAATCAAATCAAATGAACAATATGCTCTAAATTCCCCTAACTCCAAAAATGATTGTTCCCAGCAAGCATAGGTTTGCAGGTTATCTATCAATCTATCACAGATCTACCATTAGCATGTAAGATTTAAAAAAAGAAATCAAAGCACTCTATATGAGATATATGGTAAACATTTTTTGTCACCAGGAGAACTTCCACTGTGACGATTTTCATCATTGCTTTAAAGGAATCTTTAAAATGTTTACTTTTTTGTCTCGCCTTGACGGAGTCAAAGATCGAGACATAGGTATGCTGTTTCTGGCCGCGGCGGCATCAACAATGTATTAGTTTGTGATTAGATCTAGTTTATGGTGAATGACAAGTGGTAGGTCAATGATACTGTAAATTCAGAAATTATTGCAAGGTTTTTATTATTGCGAAAAATGCAACAGGATTGTAATCGCAATAATTTAAACTCGCATTTTGGATTTTTTTTATATGAATAAAGTTGGATTTTTCTCAGTATCGCAAAAATAATAATCACATTTTGGTCTAAATTGACAAAATCACAATAATAAATGCACGCAATAATTTCTGAATTTACAGTATTTGGTATGCAGTTGTATTAGCATTGGCACATCTCATTTCCATGGAGGTTATTTGGCCCTGCCCGCTCAGTTATGGTTCATTGACTTTGAAACTTTTGCTTAGTTTACATGTATTAGTTTGTGATTAGGTCAGTTTATAGGGAACCACTAGTGGTAGGTCAATGATATTTGGTATGCAGTTGTATAAGCATTGGCATATCTCATTTCTATGGAGATTATTTGACTTCGCCCCTATAGTCATGGTCTATTTACTTTGAAAATTTTGCTTAGTTTACATGTTTTTAATAAAATGTACAAATACTTATCTAAACTTAAACTTTTACACCCTACACAATCTGGTTTCAGGCCGCAGCATTCTTGTCAAACTGCACTTATTAATATCATTGACAAATGGTTGCAAGAAATGAATGATGGTAATTTAAACCTAGCAATTTTATTAGATTTCAAAAAAGCTTTTGATTTGGTAGATCATGACATTCTTTGTTTAAAGCTTGAAATTTATGGATTTAATGAGGCTACTGTTAGTTTTTTCAAGTCATACCTGAATAACAGAAAACAGCAGGTAAACATTTGTAACGTTTATTCTGAACAACAACATGTAAAATTTGGTGTCCCTCAAGGTTTTACACTTGGTCCTCTATTGTTTGTGCTATTTATAAACAACCTTCCATTATGCATTGAAAATTGTGAAACAGACCTATATGCTGATGACACCACTCTTCATAAATTAGGGAAAAACATAGAAAATATACATGATGATGTTCAAGAAGATTTATACAGGGTTGAAGAGTGGTGCAAAATGAATAACATGTCCATTAATGCAATAAAACAAAATGTTTGGTTACTGGAACAAAACAGAAACTATCAATTCAGACTTATCAACCAAACTTGATAATAAATTCAAAAGTATTACAAAATTCTTCATGTGAAAAATTATTAGGTGTTAAAATTGACAGCACACTTAACTGGAGAAATCAAATTGACCAAGTTTGTGCTAATATATCATCCAGAATATACCTTCTTTCTAAAATAAAGAAATTTTTAGATATAAATGCAAGGAAAACATATAACAATGGGTATATTCTGCCCTTAATTGACTACTGCTGTATTATTTGGGGTGAATGTAAAAATGAAGGGATAACAAGAATTTTAAAACTCCAAAAAAGGGCAGTAAGATTAATTGTAGATGCAGATCCTTTATCCCCCTCAGCCCCCTTATTTCAAGAACTTGGGTGGATGACAGTTGACAATAGAATTAAATACCACAAATATTTACTTCTATATAAAAAGTAAAATCACAAAAATACTGAACTCCGAGGAAAATTCAAAAAGGAAAGTCCTCAATCAAATGGCAAAATCAAAAGTTCAAACACATCAAACGAATGGATAACAACTGTCATATTCCTGACTTGGTACAGGCATTTTCTTATGTAGAAAATGGTGGATTGAACCTGGTTTTATGGCTAGCCAAATAAATGTATGCGTATGGAAGCACCAATGTACCAAGTTCGAAAGTTTAAACTGAAATCAGATAATAATCCTTACTCCTTGAGAGGTGTCAAGGTAATCTGATAGTTCCTAAGCCAAAAGCTGAGCTATTTAAGAAATCTTTTGTTTATTCTGGATCAGTGCTATGGAATGGACTACCACACAAAATGCGTAAAGCTCAAAACACTTATACTTTTAAACAGAGTATCAAGAAGTACTTAACACAGTCCTGATAAGATTATGTTTTCTACAATGTATTTGTATATTTGTTTTATTTTTATTTGATTTTTTGACTACATGTACATCTTGAACAGCTTTATATCTTATCATGTTAATTTTGACTTGGATGGAGAGTTGTCTCATTGGCACTCATACCACATCTTCTTATATCTAATAATATTACATTGAACTACTTGACTGTAAATTAGCTATGTGTAAATATCTGTTTTTGATTGTATTGTAATTTGTATGTGAGGGCCTCAGGGAAGATTAGTTTATTGTAACTAACTGAGTTTACCCTCTTTAAATAAAGAATTTATTATTATTATTATTAGTTTGTGATTAGGTCAGTTCAAGAAGAACCATTAGTGGTAGGCCAATGTTAATTGGTATTCAGTTGTATAAGCATTAGCACATCTCATTTTCATGGAGAATTTTTGCCACCCCCTCATCATGGTTCATTGACTTTGAAACTTTTACATAGTTTACAAGTTAATGTTTGTTTTTGGAAAATGACGCTATCAGCGGCATGTTTCCGATACCATTGACCAGAACTAACGGAAGTTGATTATGCCTCCGCCTACCGCTTTTCGGTTTCATATTTACTATTTTACATACTAACTGGAATCTGCTTGTATTACGCTACACTCGAACAAAGTGTTGTAGTCGGACAGGAACCAGTTTACATACTTTATTTTATTTACCAAAAAGATATCTTGACCTGTCCATATGTTTTGTTATTAAATGGTATTTGGAGCTATCCTTTGTTATATTTTTCATATTTATTCGAGCTTTCACTTTTATGCACATGTCTTACAATCGTAAACAATCGGTATGCATACATGATAAATAGATCCGCTTTGTTATGGTGTTGGACTTTTACCCTCCAATGATCAGCAATCGCTAGACAAAATAGTTCTCCTAAATAATGTCAGCCTTTCATGCCATTTCAACTTTACAATCATTAAAAAGTAATAATCGGAATCATTTTGATATCCATTGGATAGAAACTGGTCTTTATCCAGATTTACGAAGATTTTAATAATCGGAAACTAGTAATACGGTTATACCCACGCTGTGCGTATGAATCTTTGTTTACAAAGTTATAGCAGCAGAGTCTGTAACTGTATCATTATTAATTAACTACACTGTTATTGTACTTAATATGATGAAAACTGCATATGCAATATAAGATGTCAACTCGCCAATACAGATTTTTTTCCGTATTGGCGAGTTCTGATCCGCCAAAACAGGATTTTGAAACGTCTCTAGTTTTTACATCGTAAGTCACGATAAACTCAAACTGAAAGTAAACAGGTGTTTGTACGACGCAGTTTTTATTTACTCACCATAAACAAGCTGAAACGTTCAGTATGGCATATATTTTAGGTTAAAGACGGTCCCATTCATTTGAAAAGCATTTTGAAAGTAGACGATGGAATTATTTCAGGTTTGGGGAACAAGTATATGATCACAAAGTTCATTTCTTGACGACCTCATAATTTCATCATGTCGATGGTACAAATCGATTTTTACTGTTTACTTTCGCTTCTCATGTTTTGTAAACGGGTCTTTTATTTTTAAACCCGAACCAGGCATATGCATTCTGTAATTGCGCAAATCTTCGTTCTTCGGTCAATTGGCTTATGAATAGTTGTATCAATTTCAACTCTCACATTATTTTTTTTTTAAATATATTTGCATTTCACATGCAATGGCAGTACCTTTCCAATTACTATTTATGTGTTGTGTCTAAATTAAAGTTGTAACACTTTATAGTGACTGGAAAGGGTAGAAAAATTCATGAAATGAGAAAAGGCTGAAGATACATGGAAACGGCACCAAATCATTAGATATTGCATCTTATAAAAAGAAACTGAGATTTGGATAGTTCCACTTCAAGGTAAAATGTTTATCTCTTGTGAAATGAAATAAAAAATATTGTAACACTGTAGTTAATTAATAAAGATACTATTACATGTATTTCTGTATTGGCCTTATTGTTGGTCCTCGGCCAGCAGTATTGGCCTCGGCTTCGCCTCAGACCAATACACCAAGACATGGACCAATAACAAGGACAATACAGAAATACTTATGCAATAATATTATTGAATGACAGTATGGTTCAATAGCGGAATCAGCCCTCAACTACTTTTTACATAAATATTAACTTCTGGCTTCAACTCCTTGTTCGTCTTGTCTGGAGATCTTGTTGTAGTTCCAGTTAGGCAAGCATTTTAGAGACGTATCCCGTCCATCCTCTCTTGACTTGTAATTTCTGGTGATAGATTTTGCCGCTTGACGTTGTGTCCTTTCAAGCTTGTTTTTTTTTGTTACCGTGTAGGGGTCCATACTATGGCTCCATATTAAATTGTAAGATCCATTCCTAAAGGTCTAGATCATTGTTCTAATCTGACACAAATTTCAATAACTGGAAGGCTACCCAAGTTGAATATATGGTGATCTACTAGAACAGCATTATCACTATTGAAATTGTGTTTAATACCATGATTGTTCAATGTCATTAACTTAAATGGAGACAGACATTTGACCTGAAAGGTGGTGTGGGAGTGCAAAATCAAAAACTAACTGACTATGATATATGGTTAAAGAATGAATATCAATTACATGGGTCAACATGGTCAAGGGCAGAGTTGTTATGAAATAACAATATGGCAGAGAAGTGGTTTCAAGTTTCATATAAAGCGACCTGACTGACATGAAATAAAAAATCAAAGGAGTGTTCCTATTTGTCTAATCTTCAAGGTGAAATAAAACTAGTAAAACAATATTATACTGTTGTCTAAATCTACAGAAATATAATTTGCTTCAAGTAACAGAAATAACTAGGTCACTAGTAACTTATTTAATGAGTATGTGGGGTATAAGAGCTTGATAACAACAGGCTCTTCATAATCATTTGGTTTGAAAAGGATACTAGTAGTCTATATTCTTGATTTAGAAAATGTAATTGCAAGACAAAAATCACATTACTTAGAATACTTTAGATCATTCAGGTAGTCTTTATTTATATGTTCAAAAGAACAGCCAGTAGTCATTGGATATTGTAGATCATTCAAATAGTCTTGACCTATTTATTAGTACAAAAGAACAGCCAGTAGTCATTGGATATTGTAGATCATTCTGGTAGTCTTGACCTATTTATTTATAGAAAAAACAGCCAGTAGTCATTGGATACTTTAGATCATTCAGGTAGTCTTGACCTATACATTTGTACTAAAAAAACAGCCAGTTGTCATCTTCACATAACACACACATATACGAATATCAATTATATGCTTACGAGACATGTTGGAATGTTAAACTAATTACGGTATGTGAAAATCAAGACTTGCATAAAAAATATCACAATATTAGAGACAGTGGCGTCATTTTTAGCTCACCTGGCCCAAAGGGCCAAGTGAGCTTTTCTCATCACTTGGCGTCCGTCGTCGTCGTCGTCTGTTAACTTTTACAAAAATCTTCTCCTCTGAAACTACTTGGCCAAATTTAACCAAACTTGGCCACAATCATCATTGGGGTATCTCGTTTAAAAATTGTGTCCGGTGACCTGGCCAACCAACCAAGATGGCCGCCATGGCTAAAAATAGAACATAGGGGTAAAATGTAGATTTTGGCTTATATCTCTGAAACCAAAGCATTTAGAGCAAATCTGACAGGGGTAAAAGTGTTGATCAAGTCAAGATCTATCTGCCCTGAAATTTTCAGATGAATGGGACAATGGGTTGTTGGGTTGCTGCCCTGAATTAGTAATTTTAAGGATTTTTTCCGTTTCGGTTATTATCTTGAAAATTATTATAGATAGAGATAAACTGTAAACAGCAATAATGTTCAGCAAAGTAAGATCTACAAATAAGTCAACATGATCAAAATGGTCAGTTGACCCCTTAAGGAGTTATTGCCCTTTAAAGTAATTTTTACTAATTTTTGTAAATTTTGTAATCTTTACAAAATCTTCTCCTCTGAAACTACTGGACCAAATTCAACCAAACTTAGCCACAATCGTTATTAGGGTATTTAGTTTTAAAATGTGTGGTGACCCAGCCAACCAACCAAGATGGCTGCCATGGCTAAAAATAGAACATAGGGGTAAAATGTAGATTTTGGCTTGTAACTCTGAAACCAAAGCATTTAAAGCAAATCTTACAGGGATTAACTTGTTTACCAAGTAAATATCTATCTGCCCTCAAATTTTCAGATGAATTGGAAAACTGGTTGTTGGGTTGCTGCCCTGAATTGGTAATTTTAAGGAAATTTTGCCGTTTTGGTTATTATCTTGAAAATTATTACAGATAGAGATAAACTGTAAACAGCAATAATGTTCAGCAAAGTAAGATCTTCAAATAAGTCAACATGATCAAAATGGTCAGTTGACCCTTAAGGAGTTATTGCCCTTTAAAGTAATTTTTTACCAATTTTTTGTAAATTTTTGTAATCTTTTACAAAAATCTTCTCCTCTGAAACTACTGGACCAAATTCAACCAAACTTAGCCACAATCATTATTAGGGTTTTAGTTTTAAAAATGTGTGCGGTGACCCAGCCAACCAACCAAGATGGCTGCCATGGCTAAAAATAGAACATAGGGGTAAAATGTAGATTTTGGCTTGTAACTCTGAAACCAAAGCATTTAAAGCAAATCTTACAGGGATTAACTTGTTTATCAAGTAAATATCTATCTGCCCTCAAATTTTCAGATGAATTGGACAACTGGTTGTTGGGTTGCTGCCCCTGAATTGGTAATTTTTAAGGAAATTTTGCTGTTTTTGGTTATTATCTTGAAAATTATTACAGATAGAGATAAACTGTAAACAGCAATAATGTTCAGCAAAGTAAGATCTTCAAATAAGTCAACATGACCAAAATGATCAGTTGACCCCTTAAGGAGTTATTGCCCTTTATAGTCAATTTTAACAATTTTCATTAATTTGGTAAATTTTGGTAAGTTTTACAAAATGTTTTCCTTTTGTAATCTTCTTTTCTGAAACTGCAGTAGAAAATCAATATAGAAAACAATCTACTAATGTACTGGCAATAAAAATAATTGATAATTCTATAACATGAAAAAAACCACATTAATACCTGATGATGGTGTTTCTTTCTTTACATTGAAAATGATGTCACAACTATAATCCCGAACAATAGGTCGAATGTCAGATATGTTTCAGTACTTTGGCTTCATTTTCTACAGATTCCAAGTGCAAATGATGCTTGAATTCCTACACTAATTTATACAGACTTCATCCCCTTTCACAGGTAATGCCTGCCTCATATTATATTTAAAACTTTAATAGAATATCAGAAATTTTGAGAGAAAATTAATCAACCATGCAAGATCTAAAACTTAATTAATATTGTTCAAATTATCAATTAACTATTAAAAAAAAATTCTCATTAAAAAATATAGTCCTTCATTTTATATTTTATCAGAAATTTAGGAAAAAATTGAATTTAATTGTGTCCCTTGTTCTCATTTCCTGGGATAAATCCAATACAAATTAAAGTATTGGTATTGAATTAATATTAAAGAAATATTTCAAACCTTACCATTTTCTTCACAAGAATGAAGACCATATTTTCAGTGTCATGAGTATCAGTCATCATATTTGTTGTACTTTGTTGTTTAAAAGTTGAATACAAAAAGATCAACAAAGCAATTCAAAACCACTTGAATTTTGCAACAACAAATGAGAGTTTTAACGACCTCAGCTGGCTATACAACCCTTGCACCATCAACTGAATTTTGCAGATATCATTAATAGGAAAGATTGCCCTTAAATGATAATTTTTTATTACCTTTCTGTTTTTTGGGGGGTGGGTGTTGCGCAACAACAAAACTTCACAACAAACTTTCTCATCACTTCGCATTTCTCGTTAGATAAATTTTACAAAAATTTTCCCCTGAAACTACTGTCAAATTAAACCAAACTTGGTTTAAATCACCACTAGGATATCCAGGGACCACTGTGTATGATGACCCTGCCTGCCAACATGGCACACATTGCTGAAATAAAACGCACTTTTTAGTCTTATATCTCTGAAACTAAACGACAGTACAACAGTTGCATTTATCATGCATCAATTGTAAATAAAAATATCAGGTGGGCGACACAGGGTCCTTGGAGCCTCTAGTTTCTCAGAGCTTTCAGCTCTTTGATTAGGTTTGTTTAAAGGGAACGACTTATAATAAGTCAATGGTATTTGGTATGCAGTTGTATTAGCATTGGCACATCTCATTTCCATGGAGATTGTTTAGCCATGTACCTTCAGTCATGGTTCATTGACTTTGAATATTTGCATAACTTACATGTTAAAGTATTGCTATTTTAATTTCAACATTTGCATAATCAAAATTACAAAAAGGCAAGACATATCTATGTGATAACAGTTTATGTTGATATATATTGACGTCTTTTGTGGTTAGCTGTCTCATCAACAGCTTTACAATATGATAAACCTGTTTTCTATCTAATATAATTGTTTGTCTATGTATATATTTATAGGAAAGCTAAATGATTCCTTACCATCAAATTTATGTACACTGAGTGGTTGGAAAAAAAGGACAAAGTCCAGAACAGACCAACAGCCTGAAGGGAAAAGGTACACTCAAATAGTAAATTGTCTTCACTAAGTCTGGTTTTAGTTTTATAAATATCACTTTATCACAAGTTTCCAATCTGTAAATTAGCAAAATAATGGTGATAAATATGCAGTGTGCAAATTATGTACTCTCCTACTTGCCATTAAATGTTGAATTCATTTCTGTGAACTAATCTGAACTGAATGTCAGCTTATTCAACATTTTTCAATTGGTGCTTTCTAATGCAAGAACAAGATTGTTCCTGATTGATTGAAATAAATGACATTGACAATATGTCAGAAAACTGTCAGTAGGTCAGTGTAAGTAGAGGTAGAAATGCACTCTGTAAAGGAAAATCAAAAACTCACATTTCACTCTTTCACACAAGATTAGCAACTTCAAAAAAGTAGATTTCTAAAAATTTCTATTTTGGGCTGATAAATTGCAAGGAAAACTTTGACAAATATCCTGGTATGTGTAAACGATTCCTCAATTGGCTAGTCATGCTTGACAAATATCCTGGTATGTGTAAACGATTCCTCAATTGGCTGGTCATGCTTGACAAATATCCTGGTATGTGTAAACGATTCCTCAATTGGCTGGTCATGCTTGACAAATATCCTGGTATGTAAACGATTCCTCAATTGGCTGGTCATGCTTGACAAATATCCTGGTATGTGTAAACGATTCCTCAATTGGCTAGTCATGCTTGACAAATATCCTGGTATGTAAACGATTCCTCAATTGGCTGGTCATGCTTGACAAATATCCTGGTATGTGTAAACGATTCCTCAATTGGCTAGTCATGCTTGACAAATATCCTGGTATGTGTAAACGATTCCTCAATTGGCTAGTCATGCTTGACAAATATCCTGGTATGTGTAAACGATTCCTCAATTGGCTAGTCATGCTTGACAAATATCCTGGTATGTGTAAACGATTCCTCAATTGGCTGGTCATGCTTGACAAATATCCTGGTATGTGTAAACGATTCCTCAATTGGCTGGTCATGCTTGACAAATATCCTGGTATGTGTAAACGATTCCTCAATTGGCTGGTCATGCTTGACAAATATCCTGGTATGTGTAAACGATTCCTCAATTGGCTGGTCATGCTTGACAAATATCCTGGTATGTAAACGATTCCTCAATTGGCTGGTCATGCTTGACAAATATCCTGGTATGTGTAAACGATTCCTCAATTGGCTGGTCATGCTTGACAAATATCCTGGTATGTGTAAACGATTCCTCAATTGGCTAGTCATGCTTGACAAATATCCTGGTATGTAAACGATTCCTCAATTGGCTGGTCATGCTTGACAAATATCCTGGTATGTAAACGATTCCTCAATTGGCTGGTCATGCTTGACAAATATCCTGGTATGTAAACGATTCCTCAATTGGCTGGTCATGCTTGACAAATATCCTGGTATGTGTAAACGATTCCTCAATTGGCTAGTCATGCTTGACAAATATCCTGGTATGTAAACGATTTCTCAATTGGCTAGTCATGCTTGACAAATATCCTGGTATGTGTAAACGATTCCTCAATTGGCTAGTCATGCTTGACAAATATCCTGGTATGTAAACGATTCCTCAATTGGCTGGTCATGCTTGACAAATATCCTGGTATGTGTAAACGATTCCTCAATTGGCTAGTCATGCTTGACAAATATCCTGGTATGTAAACGATTCCTCAATTGGCTAGTCATGCTTGACAAATATCCTGGTATGTAAACGATTCCTCAATTGGCTGGTCATGCTTGACAAATATCCTGGTATGTGTAAACGATTCCTCAATTGGCTGGTCATGCTTGACAAATATCCTGGTATGTAAACGATTTCTCAATTGGCTAGTCATGCTTGACAAATATCCTGGTATGTAAACGATTCCTCAATTGGCTGGTCATGCTTGACAAATATCCTGGTATGTGTAAACGATTCCTCAATTGGCTAGTCATGCTTGACAAATATCCTGGTATGTGTAAACGATTCCTCAATTGGCTGGTCATGCTTGACAAATATCCTGGTATGTGTAAACGATTCCTCAATTGGCTGGTCATGCTTGACAAATATCCTGGTATGTAAACGATTCCTCAATTGGCTAGTCATGCTTGACAAATATCCTGGTATGTGTAACGATTCCTCAATTGGCTAGTCATGCTTGACAAATATCCTGGTATGTGTAAACGATTCCTCAATTGGCTAGTCATGCTTGACAAATATCCTGGTATGTAAACGATTCCTCAATTGGGTAGTCATGCTTGACAAATATCCTGGTATGTGTAAACGATTCCTCAATTGGCTGGTCATGCTTGACAAATATCCTGGTATGTGTAAACGATTCCTCAATTGGCTAGTCATGCTTGACAAATATCCTGGTATGTAAACGATTCCTCAATTGGCTGGTCATGCTTGACAAATATCCTGGTATGTGTAAACGATTCCTCAATTGGCTAGTCATGCTTGACAAATATCCTGGTATGTGTAAACGATTCCTCAATTGGCTAGTCATGCTTGACAAATATCCTGGTATGTGTAAACGATTCCTCAATTGGCTGGTCATGCTTGACAAATATCCTGGTATGTGTAAACGATTCCTCAATTGGCTAGTCATGCTTGACAAATATCCTGGTATGTGTAAACGATTCCTCAATTGGCTAGTCATGCTAGTCATTGGAAACATTTTGTTAAGTCATTCATTATGCAAAAATCTAGGTTATTTTGTTGGTAAAAGGTTCCAGACAAATCACTGTACAGAAATGATCATCTATACTTATCTAGCAAATGCCTTCCATAAAGAAGGATTAACAATTTGTAGAAAGATTTCACTTTGTTACAGAAAATCACCTCCTCAGCTGAAGAAAGGATTACAAGACTCTAAACAGAAAGCTGTTAAGAGACAGAACAGATCTCTAGAGGGAGCACAGAAGTAAGATTTCAGATAACATTTTCCTTGGTATTTTTTGTCTTTGTTACATAGCCTCAGAGTTTGCAAAATCTTTTTCCATTGGTGGTCTTCAAAGAAAATATGCTGGTCCTTACTATTATTTCTCTTGCAAAAAACCAAAGTTGTGTATGTCCTTTTTTGCAAAATTTTGGTGGTCAAAACCACTACCTTTGGGAACAGAAAGCTGTAAAGAGACAAAACAGACCTCTAGAAGGAGGACAGAAGTATGATTTCAGATAACATTTTCCTTGGTATTTACATCACTGTTACATAGCATTGTATCAAATTAATCATATTTATATAAAAAGGATCTGCAATGTATGTAATAAACTGTGTTGAAACTTTCAAAAAAGGTAGCTATTTTAAACAGCAATCATAGATAAGTGTATTTCTTTGTAACATGTGTAAGATGCATACTTATTAAAAAGATAATTAAGATTTACACAAATGAAACATTTCTACAATCATGTAAGTATAAAATTCTATGCACTTAAAAGATGTGATTTAGTTTTGAAATTGCAATACATCATCCTTATGCTGCACATGCAATTGGTGTTAAACATTCCACTGGCTGAAATCTTATCCTAATCCAACTTTATTGTCTCGCCTGCAAAGTCACAGTATGCAGGACTTGGGTATTACTAACCAGAGGTGGTGATATTAACTATTTCAATTTTGTATAAAGCTTTATATTTCCAAAGGTAGAAGACCTGGATGCTTCATATCTTGTATGCAGATACCTTATGTGACGAAGTTTCCGTCTGTCATATGTCCATTGTTCTTAACCTCCTTTTCATGGGTCAGCGACTGCTTGAAAAAGAATTAGTTTTTTTTTTTGTCATGTGAATTTCTCTATTATTATGAGTAATAGGATAACTATATTTGGTATATGGGTTCATTGAAACATCTACATGTGACCTTGACCTCATTTTCATAGTTCATTGTTCAATGTTACGTTTTTGTGTTTTGGTCTGTTTTTCAAGTACTATAAGCAATAGGTCAACTTTATTTGGTGTATGGAATGATTGTAAGGTGGACATGTCTGTCTAGCAGTTATCATCTGACCTTGACCCCATTTTCATGGTTTCATTGGTCAATGTTTTAAGTTTTTATAGCCTGTTTATGGGACGTATTATGGTATACCGTTGTCCGTCCGTCTTCAACATGTGGGACAATAACTCCAAAACACTTTCACCAATTTGCAAGAAACTTTGGTGAATTGTTTATATCTATTGACATGAGCTCCCTTTCAATTTTTATAAATTTTAGATTTTACGTTTCCAAGTTATGGGGTTTTATTCATTTAAAAAAAAGGGGGATTTTCCAGTTTTCGGACAATAACTCAAAAGTGCTTTGAGCAGTTTTCATGAAACTTTGGTGAATAGTTTATATCTATTGACATAAGTTCCCTTTCGATTTTTATGAATTTTAGATTTTACGTTTCCGAGTTGTGGGGTTTTATTCATTAAAAAAAGGGGCATTTTCCAGTTTTCGGACAATAACTCAAAAATGCATTAAGCAGTTTTCATGAAACTTTGGTGAATTGTTTATACTATTGACGTAAGGTCCCTTTCGATTTTTATAAATGTGAGATTTTTTACGTTTTATTCATAAAAAAGGGGTGATTTTCCAGTTTTCAGACAATATCTTTAAAGTGCTTTGAGCAGTTTTTATGAAACTGAGGTGACTGGTTTATATCTATAAAGATAACTTTATTCCTTGAAAATGTGATGGGCGTATCATGCGCTCATGGCACAGCTGTTTATTGTGTTTTGGTCTGTTTTTCAATTACTAATATTAATAGATCAACTATATTTGGTGTATAATAAAATTGTATGTCTATCTGACAGGATTTATCTGACCTTGATCTCATTGTCATAGATCTTTTAAAAATGATTTATTGTGATACTTTGTGTAAGACCTTTATTTTAAAGACTTTTAACATAAAATTAATGGTCAGTAAAGCAGGCAAGACATCAGTGTGTGCACTCTTGTTTAGATTGTTATAGGACATTTTGAACAGAGCTTTTAAGTTTGAGCTTCCTCTATACAAAAAAGAATGTATAGCTTGGATAAAAAATTATGTTTAATTTGTATGCTGTAAAAATTATAATTTATCAAAAGTGTGTTTATTGTGACATTTCTTCAAAGGTCAAAAGAAAACCTATGCAAGATATGTTTCAACATTCTTCATACAAAGTTCATTTCAGTTAGGAGTATTGCCTGATTTTTATCTCATTCATATTATGAAACAGGAGTGAAGTAGATCCAAAGAAATTACGTCGATCTGTGGCCAACAACCAGAATGGTAACATCAAACGATCAGGATCTTTCTCTAGATTACCTGCTCCTAATGGCAAACCTATGATAGGTAAAGCAGGGAATCCAACTCTTAATACTAGTACTGGGGCTAAGAGAGTTCCTCAGAGGACAAGATCAGTCTCTTCCATACCTGTTCCAAACAGCCCTCGCAGATCTGTGGACACAAAAGAACCAGAACTCAAGAAGTTAACCATGCCAACCACACCCACCTGCTTAAAGTATGTTATATTTACTCCCAATGGTCAGAAAAGGATTGAGTATACTCATTTTTTCAGATGATACACAGCAATGAAGTATTTAATTTTTACTATATGCAGAGGATTCAGAAACTTAAGATCACTGATATTTTACGTTACTCTGTTGGATAATTTATAGAAGGAGTAATTTTTACTGCTTACAAAAAGAATGGAAAATGTTGAGTACAATTCTAGTATTATATTTCTAGCCCTTTATCTTACAGACGCAACCCAGTCATCAAACCTGCAATGGTGAAAAACACAGAACAGAAAGAATTAGAAACTATTGCTCAATTTCGACAGAAACTTTCTAAACAATTGAAACAAAACCAAGAGAGCTACAAGAAGGCTGTGGAAGCACCAGGTTATGCCCCCGCTCATTCTAAATCCAAACCTACACAACCACAGGAGTTTAGATTTCAAACAGATAACAGATTAAAGAACCAGCAGACCGACATACAGTCTACCAGTCCTGTTGATTATGTTAGAACACTACGGTCAGAAACAAATAAACCTACTGTAAGCACCTGTTTTTATAATCACCAGGTCTAGTTGTTCATATGTCTGTAATATACACTACAATCAACAAAGATCTAAACAATATAACAATAAAATAAGAGTATATTAATGTGCTCTTTTTCAATTTCTGTATTTAGGGTTTCTAAGATTAGAATTAAGTTACTTTGTTCAATATCTTAGGCCAAATAAAAATATATGTGTGGTTTCAGTTACATCCTGAAAAAAAAACAGGGTTGGTAGGTCGAATTTTATTGTTTTTTTTTATGTCCCACCTACAATAGTAGAGGGACATTATGTTTTTCTGTCTGCGTTCTTTCGTCAGTCTGTCCCGCTTCAGGTTAAAGTTTTTGGTCAAGGTAGTTTCTGAAGAAGTTGACGTCCAATCAACTTGAAACTTAGTACACATGTTCCCTATGATATGATCTTTCTAATTTTAATGCCAAATTAGAGATTTGACCCCAATTTCACGGTCTACTGAACATAGAAAATGATCGTGCGAGTGGGGCATCCATGTACTATGGACACATTCTTGTTTATTTTTATTTTTGTGGATTGTCAAAATCGGAGGAAAAATAGTGTGTTCACCGAGTCTGATTCCGGTATTATACATGCCCCCTACCGGAAGTTCACCATTTTCTATATGTTTGGTTTGTAAATAAACACACATGTTATGTTTTTAGTTAATTTTCTTGCATTCTGTTAAGAATTTATTGCATTTTTAGCCGTAGTGGATACTTTTAAGTTTGAGACAGTAAAATGCATGACAAGTTTCAAATAATTATTATTTTATTTATAGTTTTATTAAAATGTAACTTAAAATGATTTGAAATAAAATTTACATACAAACCAGAGATAACAACATCACTACGATCAAATATTTTGTTAAAATACCAGAAGTAATCTGTCAATTTGATTAGGTTGGAATGTTTTCTTTCATGAACCAAACAAAATTTAAACTATAAGATTTGTTCTTGCATGAACCAAACAAAATTTAAAATATAAGATTTGTTCTTGCATGAACCAAACAAAATTTAGAATTTAAGATTTGTTCTTGCAAGAACCAAACTGAATTTAGACTAAGATTTGTACTTGCATGAACCAAACAAAATTTTGATGTTAAGATTTGTTCTTGCATAAACCAGTCTGCACCGTTTGCCACTAGTCTGATGTCCCTGACTAGTAAAACTTAATTCGGGCTAGTAAGTATTTCAAAATTTTGTTTAGACACATAAGAAATATATCAGAATATTGGTCTTCGGACTAGTAGTTAGAAAAGATTTTGGTGCAGACTGATGAACCAAACAAAATTTAGACTTTAAGATATGTTCTTGCATTAACAAAACAAAATTTAGACTTTAAGATTCATATTTTCTGCTTTTTTGCTAAGCATGCTCTTTTTACTGGTAGGAGAAAGAGCAAAAACTGGTCAGCTTGGTGTGTAAACAATGTGTCCTGGTATACTGCAGTCTTGTTTTAAGTTTTGAACTACAATTTTAAAAGTCCAACTCAATAAATCAGTCTGTTGTAAAGGAGGGTTCATTTTCATATCAAATCAACATGTTCCTGTTTTTTATGCATGTCAAATTTGCAACTCGACGTTTAGCACCAATCCAGTCATCCATTCATCACAAATAAGGCCTAATTTGCTCTTAAACATGAAGATTGTCTTAATTTAAAAATTGATTACACTTTTTTGCAATTGCACTAACCTCTCTTATTGGGGTGGTTTTATATGCCCATTTACGGGACGTATTATAGTATATGTTATCTGCGTCTGTCGTCAACATGTATGTCAGAAATTAATTCAAAAAATGCTTTAACCAATTTGAAGGAAACTTTGGTGAATTGTTTATATCTTATGACGTGAGCTCCCTTTCGATTTTTATAAATTTTAGATTTTGGGTTTCCGAGTTATGGGGTTTTATTCATTAAAAAGGGGGATTTCCAGTTTTAGGACAATAACTCAAAATGAGCAGTTTTCATCTATTGACGTAAGGTCCCTTTCAATTTATATGAATTTTAGATTATACGTTTCCTAGTTATGGGATTTTATTCATAAAAAAGGGGGAATTTTCCAGTTTTCGGACAATAACTCAAAAGTGCTTTGAGCAGTTTTCATGAAACTTTGATGACCAGTTTATATCTATTAAAATAACCTCCGTTTAGTTAATTATAAATTTCTGATATGACATTGAGGAATTATGGAACTTTATTCTTTGAAAAGTGACTGGCGTATCATGCCCTCATGCTGCAGCTCTTTATTTTCATTCATATAATGTTTATAATTGAACTGTTGTATTAAACTAACCACTCAGTAGTCAGTACCTTTACCTATATCTGTTGTATTATATCTATTTCAGACTCATCAGCCACAGTCCATTAAAGGAATCACGTGTCCCAAGCCATTCAATCTAACAGAGAGTAGGAAAAGAAAAATAAGTCAGTCCACAGAAACATTAAATGATTCATACCATTCAACAGCAGAGAAATTAAGGGCTTTTGAGAAACAAACTCCAGACAGGTTTAGGTCAAAACCAAGAGGTATTTAACAACATACTTTTTGTATAAATGTTTGTTAAGGAAAACAGCAGGAAGTAGCTGTAATTAGAAAATATCAATGTGTTCATAGATGAATTGAGAAATATAAAAATCAGTCCTTTACAATACGAATGATTGCAGTTGTTTAAATTTTATGCCCCACCTACGATAGTAGAGGGGCATTATATTTTTTGATCTGTGCGTTAGTTCATTCGTTCGTCTGTCCCGCTTCAGGTTTAAGTTTTTGGTCAAGGTAGTTTTTGGTCAAGTTGAAGTCCAATCAACTTAAAACTTAGAACACATGTTCCCTATGATATGATCTTTCTAATTTAAATGCCAAATTAGAGTTTTGACCCCAATTTCACGGTCCACTGAACATAGAAATTGATAGTTCGAGTGGGGCATGTTACCAGTATAAATACACATGAACAGCGGCAACATTTTATTCTGAGGAGGACCATAAGTGAAGGCAGGGGTAGTACAGAATTTTAGTAAAAGTTAAAACTCTTAGAAGTTCAGGGCATATGACTGTTGAAAATATGCCGCACAGCCCTATATTTTTGACCTTTGAAAAAAATTGTAGCACTTATGAACTTTCCATTCTAGGATATAACTTTTGTCGAGCCTGCGACTTCTGTCGCAGAAAGCTCAACATAGGGATAGTGATCTGGCGGCAGCGGCGTAAGCTAACTTCTTAAAAGCTTTATATTTTAAAAGGTGGAAGACCTGGATGCTTCATACTTTGTATATATAGATGCCTTATGTTATGAAGTTTCTGTCTGTCATATGTCCATTGTCCTTGACCTCATTTTCATGGTTCAGTGACTACTTGAAAAAAAAGTTAAGATTTTTTGTAATGTTAATTTCTTTCTTATTATGAGTAATAGGATAACTATATTTAATATGTGCATACTTTGCAAGGTCCTCATGCCCGTCAGACAGTTTTCATTTGACCTCAACCTCATTTCATGGATCAGTGAACAAGGTTAAGTTTTAGTGGTAAAGTCCATATCTCACTCAGACACTATAAGCAATAGGTCTACGATATTTGGTGTATTGAATGATTGTAAGGTATACATGTCCAACTGGCAGGTGTCAGCTAACCTTGACCTCATTTTCATGGTTCAGTGGTCAAAGTTGAGTTTTTGTGTTTTGGTCTTTTTTTCTAATACTATATGCAATAGGTCAACTATATTTGGTGTATGGAAATATTTTATGTTGTACATGTCAGTCTCGCAGGTTTAATTTGACCTTGACCTCATTTTCACGGTTCATTGCTCAGTGTTAAGCTTTTGTGTTTTGGTCTGTTTTTCTTAAACTATAAGCAATACGTTACCTATAATTGTTTTATGGAAGGATTGTAAGGTGTATATGTCTGTCTGGCAGGTATCATTTGACCTTGACCTCATTTTCATGGTTAAGTTTGTTTCTTAGATACTATAAGCAATTTTAATTAATACATAGATTGATTGTAAGGTGTACATGTCTGTCTGGCATGGTTCATCTGACCTTGACCTCATTTTCATGGTTCATTGGTCAATGTTTAGTTTTCTTGGTTAAGTCTGTTTCTTAGAAACTATAAGCAATAGGTCAACTATATTTGGTGTATTGAATGATTGTAAGTGTAGAAGTATTTCTCATTTGGTTTATCTGACCTTGACCTCATTTTCTTGGATCATGTTAAGGTTATGTGATACTTATAGTAAAACTTTATATTTAGGACTATTAACATAAAATCAATGGTAAGTAAAAAAGGCGAGACATTTCAGCGTGTGCACTCTTGTTTACTGAAACTTCATAGTAAAAGTGGCACAGTTTTAGCCGTAAAAGGAGTTCCTATGGGAAATTGCATTGTCTATATTTACAGAAGTGCAACCTAAAAATTCAAGCTTTCTTTCATAATTGCAAATATTCAGTGGGTTATGTTTTTATGGGGACATAAATAGAAAAAGTCTAAGAAATTCACATGAAAATTGCTTGGAAATTATTTTTAATTTGAAATGTGCAAGTTGTGCTAATACTATGTTTTTTCAAACAGTCTTTTATAAATTTTGTAGCAGGAAGAGAACCAATGACAAAGAAGGGTTCTGCTCCTGTCATGACAGTACCAGTTACTCCACAGCTAGTATCCCGTACTAGATCACGTCCACAACATATACCTAGTCAACAAGATTTAGAGGAACAAGAAGTGGAAGAAATGAAAAAGTATATAACAATCAATTAATTAATCCAGTCTTATGCATGGGAAAGAGAAAAATTGAAATAGTTTTCAAACAAAGATTAGGCTTTTTCCTAGCAAGGTTTTGTCTCCCCTGCCACTGCAACATAGGGATACATGTCTGTCTGGCAGGTTTCGTCTGACTTTGACCTCATTTTCATGGTACTATCTGTTTCTCATATCTATAATACTAAAATAACGAGGTCCAATTTGTGAGCCGTCATGGGGTAAACACAACAAATCAAAGAATTCAACTTTATATATAGCTAATATAGGACAATGGTGTTGATTAAAAATTACACCATTCCAGACCCTTTTGTTTTCCACATAATTAATATTGCCAATAATTAACAAGTTCCGGGTCGAATCCAATACCGATACCAATAGTATATTCACCTGTTACCTATTACCTTATCTGTACGTTCCGCATCTGACAAGCGCACCACCAAACGGTGTATTTAGGATTTGCTACATACACGGGTCATAATCACAGGGTTGACACTACTAAATTCAATCATTGTCACATTGTTTCCTATTGTAGTATTTTAATCAGCATGACTTTATAAGATGACAATACGAATACTAAAAATCTAGACTTAAAATAAGGCGTATAGGTACAGTTTCAATTTGTTAGCCGGCATGGCGTTAAAACGGCGAATCAAAGAATTCAACTTTATTTATAACTAATATAGGACAATGCTTTTGATTAAAAATTACTCCATTCCAGACCCTTTTGTTTTCCAAATAATTAATATTACCAATAATTGATAAGTTTCAGGTCGACGGGTTCAAACAGAAAGATTTTGAAAGCAGAGAAAACTGTGCATCTTATAATCAGCATGACTTTATCAAATGACAATACCAATACTAAAAATCCTGGCTAAAATAAGGCTACACATACTTATATATATTAATTCAGTCACGGGCACGCGATATTGCGGGTGTGTTCTAGTACTATAAGCAATAGGTTAAATATATTTGGTGAATGGTGTGATTGTAAGGTATAACTGTTCCTCTGGCAGAGTTCATCTAACCTTGACCTCATTTGCATGGATTATTCATAATGTTAAGTTAAAGTGATAGTTGTGGTGGATGGCTGTTTAAAGTCCAGTGGCAAATTAAATGCATATTCAGGATGAGAACATATTAATGTTATATGAATATTTATTCTGCATTGTTCTAGACAGACAGGATTGGCTGACTATTTAACATGCTGGTTCACAAGGTAACAGTCTGCAAGAAGACATGTCACCCTTCTCAGGCACATTATTCAAATCCAAGTTGACTACTCTTTTCACTTGCTCCTTAAAAAGCATGTTTGGAATAAAAGAAACAAATACTAATTTCTAAGTCTTTGCTTTGACCTAGCTGGGGTTTCGAACCCACGATTTCCCGCACTCGAGGCCAACACGGGACCACAGAGGCGTTATGTGATACTTGTAGTAAAACCTTCATATTACAGACTTTCATCATAAATTCAATCATGATAAGAAAAGCAGGCAAGACATTTAAGTGTGTGCACTATTGTTTATTGTCATTGTGATAAGTTATTTTACTTTTAGAAATCAATTCAAAGCTCATCCAGTGAACCAGAAAATATTGCAGAACCCAGCAACTGGGGTTAAAAAAGTTCCATCTAAACCAACAACACAAGTGGAGGAATTTAATCTGGAAGGTCTAAAACGTAACCAAAACAAGTCCATAGAAAAAAAGGAAGAAAAATATGAATTTCATGCACAGCCTGTTCCTAAAGATATACTTGAAGGTCCTGTGGTAGGTCTTTGAAAATATTAGGTAGAAACTACTGGTGTTTGACATCTTTTCTGAACATTGTTAAATGTCAAAATTAGAACATGATACTAGTAAATGATTGATCACAAATAATTCCTGTCTACAAAGTTAAATAATCATTTTAGCCAATCCAAAATTAGGGGCCAGTTTGTCCTTTCACCATTTCATTATTTGATCTGAATTTACTCCTCAGTTTGAACCAACTTTTGCAAGAATAGAATATTATTTCCTTTTAAAAAAAACATTGCTGCCAGAGGTTATTGTTTTAATATTGTAAGTGGTTATTTTTCATTTCTTTTTTCTGAAATTACACAACACTTCAATAGAAATAACATTTGATTAGACGTAACAGAAAATTATGACTGACATAAAACATCGCTGTCTTGACCAATCTTTTGTATAGTATATACCTATAAATAGTTCTCTTTGTATATTGTAGGGATTAAAGGAAGTGAGGGCAAAACCAGTAACAGTGCCTCATTCTCCAGCATTCGCATTAAAACACAGAGTAAGGATGCCTATAGAAGTTCCTGAAGAACCTGAGGTATGAAGTAAACAATACTTTACACAACATACAGGTACATTATCTTTAATGTGTTGCATCCAGAAATAATCTAACCCACAGAAAAGCAGTAACAATACTTTACACAATATACAGGTACATTATCTTTAATGTGTTGCATTCAGAAATAATCTAACCCACAGATAAGCAGTAACAATACTTTACACAATATACAGATACATTATCTATAATGTGTTGCATTCAGAAATAATATAACCCACAGATAAGCAGTAACAATACTTTACACAATATACAGATACATTATCTATAATGTGTTGCATTCAGAAATAATCTAACCCGCAGATAAGCAGTAACAATACTTTACACAATATACAGATACATTATCTATAATGTTTTGCATTCAGAAATAATCTAACCCGCAGATAAGCAGTAACAATACTTTACACACTATACAGATACATTATCTATAATGTGTTGCATTCAGAAATAATCTAACCCGCAGATAAGCAGTATTTTGTACTCATTTAGGAAAAAGAATGTGATAAAAACCTAGTTATGAATTATGGGTTTGTGTATTTATAACAAAAGGAAACCTGATTTGATGCACATTTTCTTTGATATACTGTTGTATCTTAGACTGTCCTTGTCTTCAGTGTCCTTGTCTTCAGGACAGTTACCAATATGTCTGCTACTAAATAAGAGATACTAAGTTGGCCTTCCATTAAATGTGGTTTTATTAAAGTCTGATTCAGAACGCTGCCTATTCTTTTTCAGATTCCATCATTAAATGTCAAGTTTGCTTCCATATTCTTTTAAAAAGTAAAAATAACAAGGTGTAAATAAGATAAGAGTTTATACAACAGAACAAAGACTGAACTTTAGTTTCTGATCATGAGTTACTGTTATACACATATTTCCTATGATGACCAGTATCAATACATAAACTGATTTTAAATGCTGAAAAGTGACTAGTATACAAAAATATTACTACCATACAAAGTGTAAATAATCAAAATTATATGGAGGTCTGATCTCTGAATTCATTTGAATTGTATTCCTGTGGAAGTAATATCTGAATGTGGAAAAAACATGTAGGTATTAGATACTTACATTTCTCTTACTTAAGACAAATTTGAAGTGAAACAAATAAACATGATAAGAGAAGATGAGAAGAAAAAGACCTTATAAACTGAAACTGTGGAAACTATTTATGATAAAGATGTGTGCCTTGAAAAGATGAAAATTTCAAGCAGATGTAATGTATTATCTTATCATGTGGCTTCTATTGACAAAAGTTAATTTTCAGACAAACAAATCGTACAGTAGAAGGAAAATTCCACATAGTGGTATACCATTCCAACCAGCCTTGAGTCATAAAAGTACCGTTCCTGAACCTTTTGGTTTTGAGGAACGGGACAAATCTCGTATGGCTGAGAAGGCAGCCAAAACAGAACAGTTTCTTCATGAGGAAAAAATGGTTAGATAATAACACTTGATTTTTAAGGAACAAACTGCACTGGAAATGTATGTGAAAAACTTTGGAATAATGACTTTTGTCTTGCTTAATTGCGTAGAAAGTTCTAATTCAAACTTCAGAAATTTATTAGGAGTGTGGTCTATGTAATTTATTTTTCGAAATGGATGACCTGGTGTCTCAAATGCTACAATTTATTTTGTCATGGTTGAAAAAAATACCAAGACATATTCTATTGATCAAAAATCATGAAAGATTAAATTTGTTAGTTAATATATTTGATGTTTTTGACAATGTTTGATGTACATTAATGCGTAACAACACTTCATGCTGCAATTTAGGTGGAGTGTTATGTATCTTCAAATTGGAAATTTTTAATTGACAAAATCTGTCCTTCTGAAATTTTCTATACATTCCAGTTCAGTTTTGTCTTTTTTAAATGATCTATTGACTTATCATGCTTATTAAAAATGAAAATGTTATTAGTTGTGCATCATCAGATAAATTAATTCCTTATTATGCTGTTTTGAAAAGGTCATTTTGAAATTGAAACTGTGCAACTGACAACATTACATTTATAATTGTTTTCTGACATCAACAAGAATTGATTTCACATTATTTCACTGTTTATACTAATTTAGGAAGAACATGTAAAGAGTCATCCTGTCCCTTATGTGGGTGTGCCATTTCAACCCAAGCTTAATCACAAAACCACTGTTCCTCAACCTTTCACTTTTGAAGAACGTGACAGGGAAAAGTTACATAGAAAAGAAGAGAAAATAGCCGAGATTTTACAGGAGGAGAGACAGGTAGAATTTAAGCAGTCCTTTTTATGATTGCATGAGAATTCTTATTTAAAAAGTTCCAGAACAAAACAGTGGTACCAAGCATGATTTTGTAGATGAATACACACACGAAAAGCATGTCAGATTTTTAACCTGCTAGAGAAAGGACAAGTGTGAACTGTTGCCATAACTTGGATGAAAACATTTTGTCACACTTCCCTGTTTTTTTTAATTGTTTTTATGCTTCAAATGTTTATTAGATATTGGTATTAGATATGCTTTATGCTTTATGCTTGTAATACTATTGTATATTAACCATATCAATATCTCACTTTCTTCAAGAAGATTAGGACAAAAATCACAAGTCAGTGAATCCCAAGTATTGAATTAAAATTTAAATACTTGTATTGACAAATATTGTCAATTTTGTATGGATTTAATGACATAATAGCAGCTATGATTACAAATAGGTTCCTGTTCCATTTAATTCTGGTTGAAATCATATTTTTTATTTTCTCTGAAACAAACCACCAAAGCAGTTAACCCTTAATATTCAATAATGACACTAATTTATTTTCTTCTAGATAGTTGAAGCATATATTTGATGCTTATTGTATATTTGATATAGTCAGAAGAAATGTTTTTTATGCATTGTAGGCTAGAGAGTTCAGAGCTAACCCTTTACCAAACCCATCAGCTGATAATCTGCCAACAAAACAAGTTAAACCAGCTACAAAACTAGAACCTTTTCATCTGGACACAGATTGCAGGTTAAATAGAAGCGAAGAAAGAAAAAGACAGGTATTTGGACAATTAGGTTTAGTTGTAACACTATTGAATGAAACTTTTAGATACATGTATTTGGAAAGTTTCAGTTGTACAAGAAAAGAGCAATATTAGACTTGATGAAAATTTGAACAGATTGTAGTTCTTATAATGTATGAGTATGTACAAGGAGTAATATTGTAGATATGCCTAAATATCCATATCTTCATAAGAGTTTACTATTTGATTGATTGATTGGTGTTTAATGCCACTTTCAACACTATTGTGCAATTTTGTTGTGGTCAGTTTTTATTTGTGGAGGAAGTCAGTGCAGGATATAAAGTTGTATATCAGGGATTATTAACCAATGACTTGAAATACATTATAAATTTGTCCATTTATTACAATTCCATCATTTTTTTCCAACATTCATATTTTCATGATCTACATGTATATTTTGGAGGAGAGGTATTCAAGTAAATATAAAAATAAGAAGATTGGGTATGATCGCCGAAAAGACAACTTTCCACCAGAGATCAATTGTCATAGAAGTTAGCAATTATAGGACCTGTATGGCCGTCAACAATGACCAAAACCCATACAGCATAGCAGGCTATAGTTTCTTTGGCAATCATACCACATCTCCTTATTTTTATATAAAATTTCTTTATTTTCTAAACACCTTGTACTTGAGTAAAGTTAAGAGAAATTTAAGAACATGTATGGTAAATTTTTAATTTCCACAATTATTTGGGTCCAATAAGAGCCTTAATGTCCCTATTCCTTTGACTTTGAGGTCTAAGTGTAATAATGTCTTTTTTTTTTTTCTTTAAAGCAATATATTCATGATTCACAAAATAGACTCATTTACAAATAGTTTAAATTAAGAAAAAGAAGGATTCTTCTAATGGTAGCTTACTAATGTTTTATTGTTTTTATTACGTCTTAGATAGAGGAAGAATTACATCCCAAAGTACAGTTTAAAGCCAGACCTCCTGAAGTTCTCAGAAAAGTTATAACATCAAATAGAGTGTTCTAATGGTAGCTTACTAATGTTTTATTGTTTTTATTACGTCTAGATTGAGAAAGAATTACATCCCAAAGTACAGTTTAAAGCCAGACCTCCTGAAGTTCTCAGAAAAGTTATAACATCAAATAGAGTGTTCTAATGACAGCCTACTAATGTTTAATGTTTTTATTATGTCTAGATTGAGGAAGAATTACATCCCAAAATACAGTTTAAAGCCAGACCTCCTGAAGTTCTCAGAAAAGAGCCTTTTATACCAGAAAAATCTACCAAACCTTTAACAGGTGAATGAAGTTTGAAATATTCTGGAAATGACCAAACAATACACAAAAAAGAAACTTTTTAATTCATGAGAAGTTTGCTTTACTCAACAAACTCAGAAAATGTTAAATGACTATTATAGTCAATAACTGCTTCCAGTCAACAAATCCTCATAAAAGTAGGGACATCAGTGCAACTTTACATTGCACACAAACATTAATCTGGTGCTTTTTTATTAATTATTTGTTCAGCAGATATTTTATAGGAGAATTTACACTCTGAAAAGACTTGTAGCTTCTAATTTTACAGAGGATGAATATAATCAGATTGTTTTACATGGTTTAACAGATCATAAAAAAAGCGTAATCTAATTCTATTTACATATAATATAAAGATTTAAATGCTAAAACAAAGAACTAAAAACCTAAATCCAGCTTTATCTTTGTGTTGTTGTCAAAACTACTACACATGTTTGTAATGTATCATTGAGAAGACATGCGGTCAAAAGTCTTGCTTTTTATTGAAACATGAAACATCATTTTTAAAACACCCCATATAGTTGTCTGCCAATGAGAATGGCTAAATCCTTATAAAATTTAATTATTCTTTGTTACAGACATTAGTGAATTTTCCCTTAATACTGAGAAAAGGGCTTATGACAGAGAAGGTTTCGAAATGCATAAAAAGAGCAAAGAGGCTGAGATAGAAGCTGTGAAAAGAAGAATAGAAAAAGAGAAAGAGGAGGAAGAACAGATGGCCATTGCTAAACTGAGAGCAGAAATGGTACATAAAAGTAATCCTGTTAAAAAATATACAAACGTTGAAGTTCAACCAAGTGATAAACCTGTTACATATGCAATGTCACCAAAATTTGAAACAGACAGACGATTGCGTAGCAAAGTGAGAGTATGATAGTGTGGGTCATGGATAATGATTGTAAATGTGTACATAAGTCGGATTTTATACATGTGTAAATTGTAACACATTTTTATTATTTTTAATAATGCATAAAAGAATGTGTATTAATAATACCTATATTCCTCCCTATATTTCTTTGTATATATACTTAACTTTTATATTTAATTAACATCTCAAAAAAATCTCTAAATGTGTACAAATGCATGTTAAGATGCTTCTAGTAGTTAAACATCATTTAGACAGTTCAATCCTGTTGCATAGTGAAACTGAGAGCATGTTTTAAAAACTATTCCATTGAAACTTTACACTCCTTAGAAAGTCAACCTGAAATAACTTTTATACTGATCTTTCTTTGAAAATCTCTGGGAATATAGATATCTTCAGTAAGTTGAATATTTTTTTTATTGGTTCACTTGTTAAAATTTATAGATGTTGAATGGAAATGTAATCTGTTCAGCTCTGTCGATACCAAGAATTCTATCTGTGTATATATGTGTGTTATATTTCAATATAGATTCAGTTTAATGGTATTATGTTTACATGTAAATAAATTGTGACGGTTGATTTATAGCAAACAATCAATAAAGGCAAAGAAGGATTTAGGGGGAGGCAGGGTGCTAGCCCCTATTATGGAGCATTATATATGGTTAATGCAGACTCCTAACATTGTCTTGCCAATGGGTCCAATTTTTCAAAATCCTCAATCTGCATCTGAAAAGTATCAGTGTATGATTGTAGAGGGTCAACAACTTACTAAATGAACTAGTCTTATGTATGGTCTAGTAAGCTGTAAAGAAAAATTCTCTGATATCACTTTTTTTCTCTTTACCTTTAAAGCATTAAATCAACTGTATAATAGTGTTATAATTATTAGTAATATAATACAATGTATGTGTAAAATACATATTAAAAATATTGGTACAAATGATTTCATAGTTAAGTGAACCGGTTTATTTTTTGATATATAAACTAAATGTGATATCACAATGAGACTTCAAAATAGAAATCAACACACACACACATCATTGTCACCCATCATGGAGATATTTAGATTGAGTTGGGACTGTTCCAGATTAAATGCATAGGGATGGGATGCACTTTTTTAGACCCCAACCACCAGTAATATAAAATTTTCATGTAATCACTCACAATGTATTAATTTGAGTCCCTTCCATAACCTCATGTGTTACAGACTGTTCCAGAATTAAACACTTTTTAGACCAAAATTCAACTGTGATATAAAATTAATTTTACTAAAAATTCTAAGGAATATATTTAACCACCAACAATTAATTAATTTGAGTGCCTCCCATCCCTCACCACGATCAATTTTAGAACAGCCCTTAGCTACTTATAATTTTATAATACATGCTGAGATGCTCTCACTAAAGCCATTAAAATGGATATAGCTATTTAAAATAATAACTGTAAAGGTTATATATGAATAAATGAAGGTAAGGGGTATAATTAAATATCCACGAGACGGCACAAACTAGATAGAAGTTTACATATAAGTCTCATACAGTAGACCAGTGTTTGTACAAAGAAGTTTACATATAAGTCTCATACAGTAGACCAGTGTTTGTACAATATTTCAAGCTCTGATTTTCTGGGTTCTGATATCTACACTTTGGCAAGCTGCCTTGATGCTGTAATGTAGAATAAATTCAGTGTGTATTATTATTATTTTAAATTGATTGTTTATGTTTGTTTTAAAAGTGTTCAACTTGTTTTAATTTTTGTTTGTAAATCGCTATTTATTTATGAAAAAAATGTGTACAAGGTTATTACTTTATATAATACATTAGTTATCCTTCTTTACAGAAATGTTTTCAAGTTATAATTTTGTTGGACAAATAAATGTAAAAGGTTGGACAAAATAATAAGGGCTACAATGGCAGTTCTATTTAAGTACCATTACACTTAAAATCAAGTATATGGGTGGAAAGCCTACATATAATTATTTTGGATATTTTATTCAGAATACAAAGAAATATCAAAAGCTATTAACCTATGAAATATATATGAAAAGCTCTATGAAAATTATATAAAGTGAGATAACTTCAATTTTATTTTCATGAACATGTATTATGAGAAAAACCATCACCCATTTCATTCATATGAATCGTCTGTTCTGAAAATTGCATAATTTTTACATGGGCTGAAACATTATATAGGAAGGGCAATTTTAATGGAGTAATCAATTACAGATGTAGGTAGAATATGAAGAAATAAAAAATAGAAAGGAACTCACTTCCTTGGGTGCAGATTTTTTTTTTTTTTTTATTGAAACCATCCTGTATGATGTACTTTGCATGAAATTGCATTTCATTTGTTTTTAATATGACAATACATTTATAGATTTTAACACATATCGAGTTTTGTGAGCTGTCTCTTCCAACTCTATTATTTACTTTGATGATTTCTCTTTATTCTGTTTGCGGTTTCTGACATTTTCTTACTTTTCTATTCTTAAAAGATTTCACTGAGTTGTATCATATTTCTTCCTGAATTCACATTGTTTTGTCTTGTTCTATTAACACAAAAAATTGGAAACATGGATTTCCAATGTTTTCTATTTTAATATGTGTGTGAATTTTGTTTATCGATAGTCAAGTCTACGAAATGAAGGTTGATATTTTTTTCTCAATGCCATGAGTAACACCTATAATTGATTTTTGAAATTCCTATGGCAACACATTTTCAAAAATCGCACAGTTTACAGCAGAATGGAGTTAAATTTAATTGCTTCATAACATGTACAGTTGTGAATCGTAAGAAGATTTGTGTGGATATATTTTTAGGTTTTTTGATGACTGCTACTGCATGGTTTTAAATCGCTTCTCCTAACAAACATGGTTTTATCCATCCACTAGAACCACTAGACTTGATGCTTAAATTGTTTGGTTTTTTTTTTTGTATGTGTTTTACAATGTACAAAATCATGTTATTTCATTAAATATGCAATTGATAGTCTTTGCAGTTTGTTGGCAGAGCCATTTATAAGATGTTTGTTGTTAAATCAAACTTAAGAGAAAGACGAGTAAATTTTAAGCTGTCATTCAAGTTGAGCTTCTTTTTCTTTTTAAATCGACAGCAAATTGAATTTTTTTTAAATGGCTTCTGCTTATACATGTAGGTTACAAGTTAATATCAAGCAATGAATTTATTGTACCGTAGAAAGGCTTGTATAGTCCGCGGTTTTATTCTCCAAAATTGGACCTTCCAGACGGGTGCGGACTATAGAGTACAATAAGCAAGAAATAAGAGAAAATTTCAATTTCATGGCGAGGTGGTTTGTTTATGTTCCGCCATCTTTGTTATTGATATTGTAGAGGCGCTCTTATCATTTTCAAACTAATAATTTTAACTCATCCATATTAATAATTTATTTCTATTCAATATCAAATTAATACTGATAAATATTAAAACTAAACCTTTCATTACAAATTTTTCGTTTCTTTTCAATGCATTGGTTGAAAGAAACTGGTATCTTATTGATTGAAACGATTCAAACATAGTGAAAAAGACAACCGTAAACCAGCTTAGAATTTGTAAACTACAAAGCGTAATCGGTTATTGTTCGTTCCGTTTTGGTGTTTCATACTGACTAATATGGTTTGTATTAGCTTAAGACCATTCAAACATTAATGTGATAGATATATTAAAGACTGTTTTACACAAGGATGGAACTGTTTTACTTTCAAAGTCGTATTATAGTGATATCTGTTACGTCGGATTTCGACTCTCACGGTTAATTTCTTCTTTTACACATGCTTTTAAACTTCCTGTTTAAACATACACAAATTTCTAAATTAATTTTAAGTGAATTAAACTTATTTTAACAATCATGAAGCCTTCTAGAATCATTAACAAGCAGTTTCAGCTTCTGTTTGATGATGGAAAACAGGTTTTCAAGAAAATACATAAGCGACCGCACAGGATTTGAAATTACGGAGTTTCATTAGACCTTTTCTAACAGTTACAAAAGTTTTTTACCTAAAATTTCGGCGTGGAGAAGGGGTGCGGACTATGTACCAGTGCGAACTATACAAGCCTTTCTACGGTAGTCATTATAAAGTCAAGAATAGACGAGGAAACTTTACTTTAGTTCTGTGCAAATATTGAGAGGTGAGCTTTATGAGAGATGGTTCTTATATTTATTAAATACAAGAATACTAATAAAACCTCCTGTAAACTTAGTGTGAATGTAACCACTGCCAAATCATAGAACATCATCACTATGACCTATGTGAAACTTTTCAACAGAACTGTTACACAGGATAGCATAATAAGTTTTATCATCATGACGGATAACATAAGGCTGACCGGTAATGATTCATGCAGGTTTCCTGTTTACTGGTATTTCTGTTAAAAAGGTTTTATATAAAGAGGTTAATTCTAATGTAAAATTTGGCAATTCAAATATTTATGGACCAGTTTTACTTTATATGTGATAGACTGAGATAAAATATGAAATAAAATTATAATAATGTCACATTGTTGTTATATTTTTGCTAATTATACATATCTACCATAATCTTTGCCAGATTAATGTGTTTATTACCGGGTGTCATTTTTAACCAGTATGGGAAAAAGTTGTGCATGAATAAAAGGAAAGTTAGGCAAATGATGTGCCTTTTTTAGTTTTCTTTGTTCAGGTTTAATAATGGTCATCCTATTGGTGGCTGCATTGTCCACGTTTCTTGTGAGTTTTTATACGACATGGTCTACATAGTCAAAAGGGGTAGGGGGTTTGTGTGCACATAAAACTGGTTTAAACCCACATTTGCCTGTACCAACTCAGGCTAACTGGACTGCTCATAGTTGTTACTCTTTTTTTTGGAGGAGTTTGGTGTTTGATGAGCTCTGTTGAACTGTGCTGTTTTCGTCTCCCCTGTGACAAAAGTCACAAAAAGTAAAACATTAAACTATTTGTTTTAAGCATTATGTTTTAGAAGGTACAGACCTGGATGTTTATACCTTGTATGCAGATTCCTTATGTTACAAAATTTCTGTCTGTCATATGTCCATTGTCCTTTACCTCATTTTCATGGTTCACTGACTGCTTGAAAAGGGGATCCTTGTAAGGTCCTTTATACAGGGTTCCCCTGACCTACACTTTATTTCTTGGATCAGTGACAAGTTTAAGTTTTAGTGGTAAAGTCAATATCTCAGATACTTTAAGCAATAGGTCAACTATATTTGATGTATGGAATGATTGTCAGGTGTACATGTACGACTGGTAGGGTTCAATTGACCATAACCTCATTATCATAGTTCATATGTCAATTTATAGTTTTTCAGTGGTTTGGTCTGTTTCTGGGCTACTATAAGCAATAGATCAGCTGTATTTTGTGTATGGAAATTTAAAAAAATAAATCTGAATGATTGTAAGGTGGAAATGTCTGACTTGCAGATTTTATCTGACCTCATTTTTTTCATGGTTTTGTACATTTATCCGATACTTTAAGCAATAGGTGAACTATATTTGGAGTATCGAATAGTTATATTGAGGTGTACATGTCTGTAAAAATAATAAACCTAATACAAACATTGAAAAGCTTAATCATCTAAAATGTCCAGTGGACATCAAAGTTCCCCAACTTTCATCCAGGTTGACTTACCTTGCAAAACCTACCTTTTTTTATAAAATTGTAAACTTGTTTTTGTCATGAATATGCATAAAACATTAGCCACTGGGCATTAGATAAGCAACTATCCATCAATACAAATAAACATGTAAAAATATTATTTATTATAAAATTAATGAAACAATGTTCTGTCAACTTGGGTTCCAAACATAAGTTTCCATGAGTATGGTACTTTCCATGACAACCCGGGCATCTTCACTGCTTTACCATCAATACCAATCACAAGTTTGGGCTGTTGAAAAAATGTGAGTACTAATTAAAGGTGTGCTTATATCTTATATATATATGGTCAGCAGAATATTTCATGAATTGTTGAAGAGGCTAATATTTTCATTTCATAACAAATTGCTTAGCATAATTTTTTCATTTGAGGTATCTTACTGTGATCACAAAATCTTAATAGTCAATAAATAAAGAAATTAAATAACCAATTCAGTTCTATAATTTTGTTTAAAATGCTAATAGCCTATTTCTTGAAACACTCTCCTACAGATTTTCTAGATGAAATCTCATGAATGTTTTAAATTGCCACCAAAATTTCTGTTTTATTAACATCCATAACATAAATTACCTCCATATCAATTATATTTAACCAGCTGTTGACATGTTTAGCCAGCTGTAAGGCATCACCGGCATTGTCTCCCTCAGAACAAAACAACAACAGGATACACACTTTTATTTCTTCAGAACTGTAAATAGTAGTTACATCAACAGGATTGAACCCTTCATGGTCAACATTGTACATAATAATTATCTTGCACCTATTTTCTAAACATTCTAATTTTGCATCTCAACATAAAAACAAGAAGATGTGGTATAATTGCCATTGAGACAACTCTCCACCAGAGACCAAATGACATAGAAGTTAGCAACTATAGGTCACTGTACGGCCTTCAACATTGAGCAAAACACATACCGCATAGTCAGCTATAAAAGGCCCCAAATGACAAATGTATAACAATTCAAATGAGAAAACTAACGGCCTGATTTATGTTCAAAATAATGAACTAATAACAAACGACAACCACTGAATTACAGGCACATACAGAATATTTCAGGGTTAAACATGTTTGCAGGCGCCCAACTCTCCCCCTAATCTGGGACAGTGATGTAACAGTACAAAATATGAACAAGTCTTATTTCATTAGTGAGTCTGATGTCAACTGAAAACAATTATATACATGTAGTTTTATTGTCTCGCTTGACAGAGTCAAAAAGCGAGACATAGGTATGCTGTTTCCGGCGGCGGCGGCGGCGGCGTCAACAATGTATTAGTTTGTGATTAGGTCTAGTTTATGATGAACCACTAGTGGTGAGTCAGAGATATTTGGTATGCAGTTGTATTAGTATTGGCACATCTAATTACCATCGAGATTATTTGGCCCAGCCCCACCCCCTCAGTCATATTTTATTGACTTTGAAACTTTTGCTTAGTTTTCATGTATTAGTTTGTGATTAGGTCAGTTTATGGGGAACCACTAGTGGTAAGTTAATGATAATTGGTATGCAGTTGTAAAAGCATTGGCATATCTCATTTCCATGGAGATTATTTGACCTTGCCCCCTCAGTCATGGTCTATTGACTTTGAAATTTTTGCTTAGTTTTCATGTATTAGTTTGTGATTAGAACAGTTTATGGGCAACCACTAGTGGTAAGTTAATGATAATTGGTATGCATTTGTATAAGCATTGGCACATCTCATTTCCATGGAGATTATTTGGCCCCGCCCCCTCATTCATAGTCTATTGACTTTGAAACTTTTGCTTAGTTTTCGTGTATTAGTTTGTGATTAGGTCAGTTTATGGGGAACCACTAGTGGCAGGTCAATGACATTTATTATGCAGTTGTATTACCATTGCCACGTCTCATTTCCATGGAGATTATTTGACCTTGCCCCCTCAGTTATGGTTTATTGACTTTGAAATTTTGCTTAGTTTACATGTATTAGTTTGTGTTTAGGTTTGTTTAAAGGGAACTACTTATGATAAGTCAATGGTATTTGATATGCAGTTGTATTAGCATTGGCACATCTCATTTCCATGGAGATTGTTTAGCCATGTACCTTCAGTCATGGTTCATTGACTGAATATTTGCAAAACTTATATGTTAAAGTGTTGCTATTTTAATTTCAACATTTGCATTATCAAAATTACAAAAAAGGGAGACATATCTCTGTGATAACAGTTTATGATGACACAAGTATGATTTCCTTCACAGGCAATATAGATCTCTTTAGTGTTGAAATTTTCTATCTGGATATAATCCTGGTGCATTTTATTGGAATAGTAATAATAAATATTATTTTAAGACATCTTTCATTTTGTGAATAAGTCCACTGAGTTTACACATCAAAACACTCCTGTGTGGAGCAGGATGTGCTTACCCTTCATGAGCAGCTAAGCTCACTCCTGTTTTGTAGTGGGGTTGGTGTTGCTCAGTCTTTAGTTTCTTTGTTCTGTTTTTTAGTGGGGTTGGTGTTGGTCAGTCTTTAGTTTCTTTGTTCTGTTTTTTAGTGGGGTTGGTGTTGGTCAGTCTTTAGTTTCTTTGTTCTGTTTTTTAGTGGGGTTGGTGTTGGTCAGTCTTTAGTTTCTTTGTTCTGTTTTTTAGTGGGGTTGGTGTTGGTCAGTCTTTAGTTTCTTTGTTCTGTTTTTTAGTGGGGTTGTTGTTGGTCAATCTTTAGTTTCTTTGTTCTGTTTTTAGTGGGGTTGGTGTTGGTCAGTCTTTAGTTTCTTTGTTCTGTTTTGTAGACTTTTGTTTGACTTCATTTTTTTTCCATGGCGTTATCGGCTTGTCATCAACTTATGAGCTTGAATTTCGCTTTGGTATCTTCCGTCTCTCTTTTAGGCTGTCAAAAATCTATTACACATGTTGAGGTTTTAGTGAAAGTAATACCATAACAGTTCTATAGTAAACAGAAACTTACCAATCTTTATATAAAGATTTAGCAATTCCTCCTCCTGGAATGTAAGGTGATGAGATATCTTCTGTCTCTCCGTTTTCTGATAATCTTTTCTCTAATTCCTGCCATTCTAATCGGGATTTCATGTCTTCAATTTCATGTTTCTCAAATTTTGGACCCGCTATAAATCTGAACTGAGATCTAAAACACAAGTAGATAGGATGTGATAATCATTATGCTGAATATTTTTATTTAACACATTACTTCATGTTACTCCATTTTCTACGAAATAGTGTATGTATACTAATTACTATACACCACACCTACCTTACAAACCAATGAAAACAATATTAAATTGAATTTTATCATATATGACATATAAAGAACTAGTTGAAACCAAAACAAAAACGATAACTTTATAATAAGCCACATGCATGTGCCAACCTGCAATATGTACTAAACATTATTTTAGTCAACAATTTCTACTTCCACAAATTTGTGATACTGTTTAATAAAAGATTATTTTCATAGCATTTAAATTTCACAATTTACAGGACCAAACCAGTTCCTGCTGAATTTTAAATTTTCACAGTTCCCTTATCCTTAATCACAAATATTTTTTGTTTATGTTAAAGTTAATTTTTTTTAATAAAGGGAGACAATCAATGAAACATATAAATAAGTCAAATGCAGAATTAATCTTATTTATGTCTGAGCTCTGAAGGGAACTTGCTGTAATTTAGCAAGTCCTTTAAAAGGTGTGTCTAAAGACTAATGACATATGATTAGGTAGACCAAAGACATTATTTTACTTCACTCACTGAACTCCTAGTCGGTTGAGTCATACAACCTTTAAAGTCTTGACTTCAGGCCTCACAGTAATTTTAGTCCGCAGACATTTATACATTCTTCTATTTCTACTTTGTGGTTAACACCTTCAACATTAAAGTTTATGTCATTTAATTTGTTACTAACCCCTGTAATTGACTGTCAAGTCTTTCATGAGCATGGCTACTTGTAAGAATGACAAGTTGTGATATTTTCATTTCTATCATCCATTTCCTCAGCCACTGTTTAAACGCAGCTCTCTTTCCCTGCAAAATATTGACAAATATTACTAAGCAACAAAAGCATTTTTCTTAGATTAATTTGGTATTTTACATGACGTTCTTAAGAGATAAAACAATTCCAAGTTTTTTGTCTGGTTTTGGATAAAAATGAATATTCTGCCCAGCAAAATGCAGAGTCTACTATTTGGCTGTTACACCACTGTCCCAGATTGGGGATGGTTGAGTGCTCACAAACATGTTTAACTATTATTTGCTTTATGCTCCTGTTATTCAGTGGTTGTTGATACTATGACCACAATTGCATAACTACCTTAAGCCAACCTTTAATCTCATCTGAGAGATGTAAAGGGAGGAATGCATGGATAAGTAGAAAGACGGATGGATGCACAGATAATATTCTTTCTATCATGGTGGGATATAAATCTATTGTAATCAAATTAAAACAAAACAACATTACTTTTGGTACATTTTTTTACATAGTACATGTAGTATTAGAAAAGCATACATGAAAATATAACATACAACTTAGATACTTACTTGGACAAATGGAGATCTCTGTTGTATTATTATTGTCTTGTTCTCTGTATTCTCATATACTGAAATGGTCATCAAGAGGAAATGTAAGTTTTTTTGAAATATGCCTTTTATATTTACAATACTTATCAAATATATTCCCCTTGATGTATATAGAACAGTGAACTCTGTAAGATTAGTGTAATGTTAGATGTGGTTTATATCTTTGTGGGTATATTTGATGTAGCATTATATCTTTGTGGGTATATTTGATGAAGCATTATATCTTTGTGGGTATATTTGATGTAGCATTATATCTTTGTGGGTATATTTGATGTAGCATTATATCTTTGTGGGTATATTGGATGTAGCATTATATCTTTGTGGGTATATTGGATGTAGCATTATATCTTTGTGGGTATATTGGATGTAGCATTATATCTTTGTGGGTATATTGGATGTAGCATTATATCTTTGTGGGTATATTGGATGTAGCATTATATCTTTGTGGGTATATTTGATGTAGCATTATATCTTTGTGGGTATATTTGATGTAGCATTATATATTTGTGGGTATATTTGACGTAGCATTATATCTTTGTGGGTATATTTGATGTAGCCATTTGTTTATTATTATTGTATTCACAAACATAGGGAATTCCCTTCTCTTATATATTTTTTTCCAATATTGTTCAGGTATATCCTGATTTCAAAGGATAGTTGTTTATCTAATTTACTTTTTGCCAATTTGGTCATATTTATTTCAGTTAATTTATGTATTCAGCAAAAATAGTTACTAACCTTGAATTTACCTCATGGTTACTTAACAATTCTGCAAAATACCAATACATATAACTTATTTAAAAAAAGAACAACTTATGTACCTTCACAATTTGTGACAATTTTACAAGAAATTGATTCAGGATGAGCAAAAGGATCATTTCCAACTAACGGCAAAATGCTATCATGATAGATATAACCAATTCTTTCCATCCATAATGTAGAGATAATCATATCAACTGCCAACTGTCCAACATTTCCTACTGATACTGCTGGCTGTAATATAAACACATATACTTAATGTCATATTATATGTAACTCATTTGGTTTGTTTTTGGTAAATGTTTTGTATGTTTTATCAGTATTAAGTATAACAAAACAACATAGTGTGTCAAGTTATGGGGATGTTAATCTGAATTGTCTTGTATAGAGAGTGTCATACTCTCTGCATGTAAAAGAACCCTTGAAACAAATCTTCAAGAGGTCAATAAGTGGCCTCTTGCAAGGCAACATTTCTGTTCCTATCCAACATACAATTGTATTCCTGTGGCAGTCCAAATTTCTGTCCCTATCCAACATACAATTGTATTCCAGTGGCAGTCCAAGTTTCTGTCCCTATCCAACATACAATTGTATTCCAGTGGCAGTCCAAATTTCTGTCCCTATCCAACATACAATTGTATTCCAGTGGCAGTCCAAGTTATGTCCCTTTCCAACATACAATTGTATTCCATTGGCAGTCCAAGTTTCTGTCCCTTTCCAACACTCAATTGTATTCCAGTGGCAGTCCAAGTTTCTGTCCCTATCCAACATACAATTGTATTCCAGTGGCAGTCCAAGTTTCTGTCCCTATCCAACATACAATTGTATTCCAGTGGCAGTCCAAGTTTCTGTCCCTATCCAACATACAATTGTATTCCAGTGACAGTCCAAATTTCTGTCCCTATCCAACATACAATTGTATTCCAGTGGCAGTCCAAGTTTCCTGCCATTCATCCCCATCACTCCAGCTTGAAGACACTACCTATTGTGTCATCACATATTTGTTCCGCCTAACAGAAGTTCCCCTGAACCTTTATTACAAACAATGTCATAATATCTGTTCCAATTGGAACAAATATTCTATACCCTATATCCCGTTGGAACAAATACTGTAATATATTACAGAATATTTCTTCCACTTGGAATTTATTTTATGAAGAAACTTCTTTTTCATGACATTTGTATTAAATGTTCAATAGTTTCTCTGCTTTAATATGCAGGACGTATTCCTGTTCCAAATTCTGACATTTTAACAAAATGTGGATTTGCTTGAAGAGTGATACAATGCAGCTATAGCAACAAATCACAAAAAAAATGTTATTTAGGACGAACTTGAATATGGGCAAATGAACCCAGGGTGAACAGAAAAAGGGCAAAGGAACCCAGATTGGGATATATAGTAACGAAAAAAATGGTAAAACAATGGTAAAACAATGGTATTTGAATGGATTTTATTTTTGTAAGGGGTTAACGTTATGATCTAAAAACATAAGAAAAATTGTAAAAATTTATAATATAAATAATAAATTCATGACTAGACAAAAAATAATAAAAATAAGGCAGTGGCTGTTTTGCCGGCTCCAGCAAATAGTCTCTTAGGTGCTATTTTACCGGCTCTGGCAAAATAGCCTTCTTGGCGCTATTTTGCCGGCGCCGGCAAATAGCAATTTATATAAAGTCTTGCTATTTTGCCAGTTTTAATAAAGATTTTCAGTATATAAATTTAGAATAGAAAGAATATAGAAACATACACTTTAATAAGAAATCTCTAAACAAATATGTCTTCCATAAAACATTAATACAAAGTGTATTAAAATTGATATTCTTTACTTTAATAAGAAGTCTCTAAAAATATGTCTTTTTAAAACATTTTACAAAGCATAAATATTAAAATTGATATTCTTTACTTTAATAGGAAGTCTCTAAAAATATTTTTTAAAAATATAATACACATTAAGCAAAGCATGCAAATTGATATAAAAAAATCGACATTCTAATTAAAACTTTTAATAAAAATATCCTATTAGCATGATTAGTTTTGAAATAAAAAGTAACATTCAACAACTCAAAATGCTTTACAAGTGTTACAAAATCAGTGCCTTGCTTTTGGTGCATTTTTTAATCTGGCACAAGAAAGATGCTGCCACTGCAGACATGAACTGCACATAACACTTGTTTCTTTTGCGTCTGTATCACTTTTGCAAAAAATGCAGATATATACATGATATTCAACTTTCATAGAATAAATGCTGTCAATAGATTTCCATGCATTATCTGTACAATATTTCTTTATTAATCTTATATGAGGGTAGTAATGCCCTTTACCGTCAGGCGTCAAACGGTCATTTTCGGCTACAGTTAGCGTCAAATTGGTTAAAATTTTACCGTGATTCGTCAAAATATCCTTATCGTGATTCGTCAGAAGTCTCAAATAATTATCGTTACCGTCATTTTTGGAAAACATTTAACGTGATTCGTCAAAATCAGTCAATTTTTTTATCGTCTAAAAGAAAGTGTGCATTTTATCGTCAGGCACCAAAAATTATCGTTAACGTCATTTGGCAAGAATTTTTACCGTTTTTCATCATGAAGGTATCCCCATTATGACTCTCTTATATTAACTAATTTGTCTAGACACGAACTTGAAACCATTTCAGGGCGGGGTTTATACGTGTTCCTCCTCTATCACCAGACCGTCATCCACTGATGACTTTGCTATTTCTTTTCCCACAAACCAATTTAATATAATCAAATCAGTCTCTTCAGATGCTTTTTGAACAAAAGGAATGCATTTTGTCTTTCGTGCTCGCTTTTTAGGTAATCCTATTACAGTTTGTGTAATTCCCTTTGGTCTCCCGCGCTTTTTCATTGTAGGTGGTTAAACTATACTCGTAATCGATTCTGTAGAATTCAATAAATCATTTCGGAGTTTATTGTCATCTCTCTATGATTTGATTTCACCACTTTCACTACTCTGACCATCGGTTATGCTTATCCTCGATGATTGGAAGTTTGTTACCCTAAATCGAAACGGAAGAAAAAAATCACAACCTTGGAGCAAATATTATCCACTGTGGATGTAAATATTCTTTATACTTATTTGCAAACAGTCTTATACATTTAATTGATGAATAGCTTCAGAAACATGGTCAATCTTTCTATGTTTCGTATTGTGACCTGATTCCGTAAAATAAGTAGACATGCTTGTAAGTTCGTGACCTTTGTCTTGGACGGTGGCTTTTGCGCAATATATAGGTCAGGCCTATTGCATTATGTATTTGAACCTAACAGAATAAATTTGAGATCAAATAACAAATGAATATCTTGGAAAAAAAGAGAGATTGGGACATGCTAACTTTTTATTCTCCCTACAAAAACTCTTCTTATTTTTACATGTGACTTTCAATGGTCAATTGGAAAGTCCAGAATTAAACACTTTAAACACGTTTAAGATAACTATAACGATGTCACAATGGCATTAATGCATAAAAGTATTTTTTCATTCAATTTGCATTCAATGGCATAGGATTAAATTACTTTTACGAGCCAATATTCGCCAGGTTTTGTTTTATCAAAATATATCAAATCATTTTCTGGTCTTAAAAAATCCATTCACATACAGACTTTAAAAAATAATACTCTTGGCCTTAAAGAAAGGAATAAGAGGCCACATAACCTTAAAATAGATGATGACTCATTGATGAGATGTCAATAACATTGCTGAAAGGATTTTTCCCGTAAATTCAACGAAATTCTAGGAGAGGAATAAAACAGTAGTAGTGGAAATAGACGTTTAAACAAATAATATGCTAGAACATACACATATGCCAACTTCACTTTTTCAAGTCGATATTAATGAAAATGTACTGAAAAATATTCGGTTAAGTTTTTTTGAAGAAGCACGTTGCCGATATGATAAATACTTTTGCATGACGTCTTGAATAAAGTGAAAATCCTCAAATGTCACGAACTTGCAAGCATAACGAACTTGCAATCATCGACGATACCACTTGTTCATTCAGATCTGCAACTTCGCTTTATGCTTCCATTTGATCAGATAGTCTTATTAAAAATCTGAAATAAGAACGGCAAAATAGCAAAACTCTATATAAATCGCTATTTTACCGGAGCCAGTAAAATAGCCACTGCCTAAAAATATCTATTATATCAAACTATAAATTAGATCATCTATACTTTGATAATATCTTATAAATTTGGAATGCACTAGAAACATCAGAAGGCTAAAGAAGTTCTCAACTTAAAGATTGCCGCAGTAATCCAGGTAGAAGAGGGAAACTGGGAAAAGTCTGAATTTTAATTTCATATCTTAAAGTAATATAGACTTTAAATAATATACACATTATAAAAAGTATAATAAGTTAATAATACACATTACAAATATCAATGTATATCCTTCAAAATTCTTCTCTTTACTCTCAGTTGAAATAAACATTATTTGTTTTGTTTTTTTTTTCTTTAAAAAAATATGCCTATTTTAGTTTCATGGAGGCTGACATCTTGGATTGGACTCTGCAGTCGCAACTAAATCGTTCCATCCGAAAATTGGATATATTGCTTTCCATAATTCCGATATCCATATTTAATATAACTTGGATTTAGAAATGATTTGTTTAAAAGCATTGAATAAATAAAAAGTTTTCAGAGAAGCTGGAAATTTATGTTTGTCTTTAAACTGAAACCACAATCGAACGTATGTTCCAGCACTGTGTATTGCTGTTGGGTACTAGGGTGTGTTCTATTGGCATTCGTATTGTAATATATTGTAAAAATCAAATAGTAAATCGTTTTAACGAGTAATTATCTTCATTCATGTTTTTGTTCTTTATTAATATTAATATTAGTAACTAATATTAGTAACTAATTATCTTAAAAATAATCATTTGTAAAGCACTGATGGTTAAATAAAAAATATTCAAAAGTCGAACTGATCCTATATTACGAAACAGTTGATTGCGAACCAACAGGATCTTATAGAAAGGTAAAACTTAATATGAGGCAGGTGTTACCTGTGAAAGGGGACGAAGTCAGAAAACCTTTAGAATCCCGTTAAGTGGTATGGGAGTATGAATAAAAAATTTATAGAATTTTTTCATTCCATAGGCGGATCCGGGGGGCCCCCTTTTATGGGAAAAATTTGGTTGATCATACAGGGAATCACTGAAGCATGACTGGAGCAGGCCCCCTTAATAGGTCAGCCAGTGCTCCCAATCCCCCCTTATGAAAAGTTCTGGATCCGCCACTGCATACTTTGCTTAAATGTAGTATATATTGTGATATGTTCAAAAATATAATAAAAAATGATAGGTTACCGAGCATTTTCTGAAACTGAATGACAGAATTGTAAAATAAATACGAGAAGACAACTTTTGGAAAATGCTTTGAGAATATTATAAGAAAAGATAGGGTCACTGTACAATTTTTCGGGCTAAAATATAAAATAGCAAAATTTAATTTAAATTCCTTCAGAAAATTTCAGAGTTACCTCACCTTCAATTCATATGATTTAAATTTAAAAAATGGATACCTTTTCATATATTGCCTATGTGAAAATGTAACCTTTTCCCATATTGTTTGGGTTTCATGTGGTGTGTAATGTAGGAGTGGAATACCAAAATGTCGAAAATGAAAACTTGGTTGATTAAAACACAGTAGGGAACACCAAGAACGGTGACAGACGAAGAAGTTATGGGAACTTTATTGACCTTATCGTATTTTTCTGATATTTTCCCGACCATTACACATATTTTCAAGCTTGAAAAGGTGACCAATTCCAGCGGCACATCATATCACCTTGTATACAGGAAGTGCAACTAGTAATCTCAATTTATATGGAAAATGTGGAAGGTGATATACGATACTATTAAATATGGATGCCTTGGAGACATGTCAGACACACCAATACAATAGACAATAACACTATTGATAGATATAGGAAGATGTGGTGTGAGTGAAGCTAGTAAAAACTTGAACAGTTCTATGCTTTCGAATGGCAACTATTCAATGTCTCAAATAGCTTATAACAGTTGTCTTCTTAAAACGTACAGAAAAAAAGTAAAATTAACTGACGACTGCTAAAAAAAAAAAAAAAAAACACAAACAAACAAACATGTCGAGGCCTTTAGTTTTCTTGTTTGAATTGTTTTACATTTGCAATTTCAAGGCCTTTTATAGCCAACTATACTGTATTGGTTTTTCTCTTTTTAGAAGGCTAAATGGTTGCCTATAATTAATTTTATATCCACTTCATTTGATCTTTGGTTGATAAAAATTTAAAAGAAGGTGTCGTATGATTGCCAATTCAACAACTCTCCATAAGAAATCAAATGACACAGAAATTAACAGCTATATGTCATCGTACAGCCTTCAACAATGAGCAAAAACCATACTGCACAGTCAGCTATAAAGGCCCCAAAATTACAAATGTAAAACAATTTAAAGAGAAAACTAACTGCCTAATTGATGTTCAAAAATGAGCGAAAAACACATATCATGTAACACAGCAACAAACGACAGCCACTGAATTACAGGCTCCTGACTTGGGACAGGCATATACATAAAGTTGTCTCAATTGCAATTACACCACATCTTCTAATTTTTATAAACATCTGAAAAACATCACACCATAAAACAGTATAGAAATGGGCTTAAGTCATATAAGTGTTACAGTTTCAGCTTCTATATACATAGAGTAGAAACACTCTAACAGTGGTCATGAAAATGTCTTATTTTCTTGCTTCAGACTTTAAACTCTGATTGAAGGTTGTAAAATTCAATATACATCATATCTCATTGGGATGCATGACCTTTGAGCAATGGGTTTGCAAGTGGCTACTGTGAATGTAGAAGGTGATAACATAAAACATTGGTTTAAATTTGTGTGACAAGGTAAGCGTTGCTAGAAATAATCATTTTCATTGTTTCTTCACCATGTTTACTGCATCGCGTTACAATACAAATTTCTCACTTCTTGCTAATAGATCTGGTGATGTGAAGTTGATTTCTCTTTTTTCTTCTCATTGTATCATTTTCCTTTTTTTACTCTTTTGTGATGGTAAGCCATCATGCATGTTATTGTGTATTTAAAACAAAAGTTGTGTCAATTTTGCTCAATACCTCAGTGTAACATGTAGGTACACTATGAAGATATGCGGTTGTAAATGACACATTCTATGTAGAATGATTTTATAATTTTGAATGAGAAAAATATATGTCAATTGTCATTATTAAAAATTCAGCTTCATTTCGTGTCACTTCTTTTCTTTTGGCAGTAAGTTTGTCACTAATAAAATTATTGAAATATATGATAAAGAAGAGTTGTTCTATGAGTTCATTTTGAAATTATTTATTAAAAGGTATGATTTAAAACTAAAAGATGTATTTTTGTTAATTGTCTGCGTTTAATTTTTTATGTCATACAATGCTTATTTCTTATTCGGGAAAGTTGTTTTGTATTTTTTTATAAAAGGTAATTAAAAGGGTCTATATTCTTCATATTTGAGTGACTCATTTTCGTTAAATTTGAGTGCCCCATTATTATCTATTTTTTACTTTTTGCCATATTTTTCTTTATTCATAATTTGATTGCTATTTTTCTGCACATTTTGTCGATTCTTTAAAACCCACACAGACCCTCATCTACGAGTGGACTTTGTATCTAAGTTTTAAAACACATTTAATGAAATAAGAAGAACGATTTTAAGTTAAATTTCCTGAAGATTATACACATGAAAGTGAGATTACTAGTTTTAAAGAAGCCCGTATGTCGGGAGATAACAAAACATTCAAATTCGATTTATTATGGATCTTTGTACAGATACAAGTCTGTCTGGTTGATATGCGGTAAGTTTCCCAAAAGAACTCACTATAGGAATAATCTAACTTTAGAATCTGTTGAAAAAGCGGAAATACATAGCGTTTCCGATGTTGGTTCTATTGTTAAGACATTATGTTGTGACGTCATTTGCAATGTAAACAAAGAAACGCTATTGTCAGGTAATGTTTTTATCATATCAAAATCTGAATTAAAAGAATGTATATTTAAATGGTTAAAAGACTGAAAACTCTGCTATTTTAATGTAAGCGAAAAGACGTGTTGCTATGAAGCATCGAGTTGTTAAGGAACAGATCTGTTCCAAAACCAACGTGTCACAATGATCCTTAATCATAGCGATCACCATTATATGACTTCATACAACTTTGAATCTGCATGTCTTTTGTTAAAAGTATAACGAAAAACAACAACATTAAAGCAAAGTCAACCATGAATTATAAAAGGACATTATAAGAATACAAATGTTATTGTTATTGTGTTGTCGTCCATACTCTTTCGGTAATCATACATATTAATTTTGGAAATCGTATGACATATATTGCAGCGTCCGCCAGAAAATGCAACTGTTTGAAAAAGTTCAAAACGTTTACGATTATGATTTTATTAGTATATTGATTTTTATTTTGATTTTTAGTAGTTTTATTGATTTGCTTACTGATGTAAGGTACGTCCCCATAATATTTTACTCAAATCCCGAGGCAAAACGATACCGGATTTTTCCGGATGAAGAAAATCCCCAGTGATTTTTATCCACCAACAAAAATTCACAAGGCTTTTCTATCCGGGTCCAGTGACAGTATAAAACATCCTCCAGTCATTATAAGGTTCTAAAAAGGGTTTTTTGAAGGGGAAACATGTATAAAATGTGGCTTTATAGTTTTGAGTGTATTTGAAACTTGCATAGTTGATTTATGTATCCTGATCCTGATCCTAACTGTTACTGTTACTGTTACTGTTACTGGTAATTTCCTCCTCTCTCAGGAGCACTCCCAAAGGGATACATAAATTTTAAGATATAGTCTAAAAAAGATATTTACAACTTACGTTAAACTATACAGTTATCCCACCACCCTTGGTTATTGCGTATACTAAAAGCATTGTTCATTTGGCATGTTTTAAGTTTATTTACACATTGTCTATTACTTCTTATGTTTCATCTTTTAGGAGATAGGTTCTTCTCACATGTAGTCCATAACAAAATGTTCTTGTTATTTGCTCAATGTCAGTATAGTTGTCCTTTTTTAAGTGAATAGATGTTCTCACACTTTCGCAACTAGAATCAAGAATAAGTTGCATTAGAATTCCTTCTTTTTCAAGATCTTTGTACGCTCCTTTTTTGATGTTTTCTATATAACATTTTAGAGTGGTCAAGTGTTTTTTCCTTACGTCTTCTAATCTATTGCATATCAATAAAAAATGTTCTATATCTTCTGTATCATTTAAGCACATTTTACATTTTGCTGTTTCTTTGTTATTACTAAACTTGGCTTTATTAAATTGTAAAGTATAAGTTCCTGTTAACAGTCTGGCTTTTACTTCAGCTTTTTTCACCTCAATGTGACAGTTTGGTACAGATTTCCAATAGCATGTGACTGAATATGCAGTAGTTTCAAGGTTGACTTCTGTTATTTCTCTTCTTGCCACTTATCATCCCAGTAGTGTATTATATGTTTCTTTACTGTTTTTTTTTCCATTTCAGGGTGTCTAATTCATTCTCTAATAATGTTTCAATTTCTGGTAAACCATATTTCTCTAATCTCTAAATAACTTTAATAATGTAACTTTGCCCATTGGGTTTTGCCATACTTAGTTGTCTTTCTAAAATTTTGAATTCTAAAGTTTCTTTGTTGTGAAGGAGATTTCCTAGGAATGTTAATATTAATCGGTCTACAACTACCTCAACTGGCTCCACTCCAAGAAGTTAGTAAGTGGCAATATTTGACGTCTGGTCTGGAAGACCTTGAATTTGTCTACATACTTTCAACTGTAGTCGCTCTAATTTAAGGATATCTGACTCAGTAAAATTCATTACCTCTATTCCATATAATGCTCGTGGTATGACATACGTTTTCCATATTTTATAGGCTACTATTGGAGACATTCCTTTCCTTGCATGCAGTCCAGGTCCAAGTAAAGCATATAGAGTTTTTCTTGCTAGTTTTAGTCGATCTTCAGTGTTTAGTTTGTTTTTACTATTTCGTATCAGTCCTAGATGTTTTGTTTCACTCTTTTGGGTTATCTCATCTTTTCCAAGGTATACTGAGAAATTACTTTGACATTTAGTGATCGGTACCAAATCTGACTTATTTGGGTTTATAGTTACTAGCTCTCGTTTTTTATAGTTTTCAACAATGTCCAATAATGCTTGTACTTCATGTTGATTTTCTGCCAATACAGCTATGTCATCAGCACATGTTGGGGCCATTACTTTTATGTTTCCTATTTTAGCTCCAATGTCAGATCTTTCTAGTGCTTCCAGTATATTGTTATTATATCTCTTATATAGAACAGTTGACAATTTAGCTCCTTGTCTTACACCTTGTGTTTCTTTCACTTCACCTGAGAGATTGTTATTCCATTTCACTTGCATAGACATATTTCTATATAAATTACGTAAAAGTATCCAAATTCCACCACAAATTCTGTCATGATATAAGTTGTTAAAAAGTATCTCATGATTGAGTTTATCAAAGGCCTTTTGGGCATCAAGGGTAAGTAGAAAAAGTTCTCTTAAAAGTTCCTTATAACAGTCTGCTGTTTGTGTAACATTAAACGCTGTATTTAGTGATGATGCCTTTTCCGTGAAACCCTGTAATTTACTTTGTTTTGGTAGCAGAGCTGGTTCCATTCTGTCCTTCAAGAGGCTTTCTAGTACTGTTGAAAAAGTATTAGTAACTGTTATACCTCTGTAATTTTCTGGGTACATCTTGTCTTTGCCGGTTTTTATACGGCCGCAAAAAAATTTTGTGGTCGTATATTGGTATGACGTTGGCGTCGTCGTCGTCGTCGTCCGAAGACGCATTGCTTTTCGCACTCTAACTTTAGTTTAAGTGAATGGATCTCTATGAAATTTTACCATAAGGTTCAATATCACTAAAGGAAGGTTGGGATTGATTGTGGGGGTTATGGTACCAACAGTTAAGGAATTAGGGGCCAAAAAGGGGCCAAAAATAAGCATTTTTGTAACTTCCAGACATAACTTGTGTGTTAGTGTATGGATCTCTCTGACTTTGTACCACAAGGTTCCATATCACAAAGGGAATGCTGGGATTGATTTTTGGGGTAATTGCCTCAAAATTTTAGGAATTAGGGGCCAAAAGGGGCAAAAACAAGCATTTTCTAGTTTCATGACAATAACTTGTGTGTAAGTGTATGGATCTTTTGAAATTGTACTACAAGGTTCCATATCACAAAGGAAAGCTGGAATTGAGTTTGGGGTAATTGCCTGAAACGTTTAGGAATTAGGGGCCAAAAGGGGCCAAAATAAGCATTTTTCTAGTTTCAGACAATAACTTGTGTTCAAGTGTATGGATCTCTCTGAAATTGTACTGCAAGGTACCATACCTCAAAGGAAGGCTGGGATTGAGTTTGGGGTGATGAATCATAAGGGGTTCAAAAATTTGGGGGATTTTTTTTCCTTTTTTTTTTTTTTCTTTAAAATTTTCCATTTTAAGTTGGTTATTTCTGATTTATATTTAAAAGCAAATAATAATGATATGGCAGGAGATACACACTAAACAGGATGTGTAAATTATTATAGAATAAGTATTGTGCAATAGCAAGAAATTTTCAATTGCACAGTATTGCGCAATAGCAAGAAATCTTCAATTGCACAGTATTGCGCAATAGCAAGAAATATCCAATAGCACAATATTGCGCAATAGCAAGAAATTGTCAATTGTACAGTATTGCGCAATAGCAAGAAATATTCAATTACACAGTATTGCGCAATTGCAAGAAATATTCAATTACACAGTATTGTGCAAAAGAAGATACTTTGTATAAATTGCTTATTTCTTGACCAATTTCAATGGGGTTTTATTCTTGAACTCTTGGGGTTCTTTAATCGCTGAATCTAACCGTGTATTAAGTTTTTGGATTTTGGGCCCGTTTTAAATTGGTCCACATTGAGGTCCAAAGGGTCCAAAATTAAACTTTGTTTGATTTCATCAAAATTGAATTATTGGGGTTCTTTGATATGCGAATCTAACCGTGTATTTAGGTTCTTAATTTTGGTCCGTTTTCAAATTGGTCTACATTAAGGTCCAAAGGGTCCAAAATTAAACTTAGTTTGATTTTAACAAAAATTGAATTCTTAGGGTTCTTTGATATGCTGAATCTAAACATGTATTTAGATTTTTGATTATGGGCCCAGTTTTCAAGTCGGTCCAAATCAGGGTCCAAAATTAAACTTTGTTTGATTTCAACAAAAATTGAATATATGGGGTTCTTTGATATGCTGAATCTAACCATGTATTTAGATTTTTGATTTTTGGGCCCCGTTATCAACTTTGTCCACATTGAGGTCAAAAGGTCCAAAATTAAACTTTGTTTGATTTCATCAAAAATTGAATTATTGGGGTTCTTTGATATGCTGAATCTAACTGTGTATTTAGATTCTTAATTTTTGGTCCCGTTTTCAAATAGGTCTACATTAAGGTCCAAAGGGTCCAAAATTAAACTTAGTTTGATTTTAACAAAAATTGAATTCTTAGGGTTCTTTGATATGCTGAATCTAAACATGTATTTAGATTTTTGATTATGGGCCTAGTTTTCAAGTCGGTCCAAATCGGGGGCCAAAATTAAACTTTGTTTGATTTCAACAAAAATTGAATATATGGGGTTCTTTGATATGCTGAATCTAACCATGTGTTTAGATTTTTTATTTTTGGGCCCCGTTATCAACTTTGTCCACATTGAGGTCAAAAGGGTCCAAAATTAAACTTTGTTTGATTTCATCAAAAATTGAACTCTTGGGGTTCTTTGATATGCTGAATCTAACCATGTATTTAGATTTTGGATATTGGACCATAATAGGTGAATGTCCAATTTAAAATTTTTAAGTTCTTAGACCACATTCATTCTGTGTCAGAAACCTATGCTCTGTCAAATATTTAATCACAATCCAAATTCAGAGCTGTATCAAGCTTGAATGTTGTGTCCATACTTGCCCCAACTATTCAGGGTTCGACCTCTGCGGTCGTATCAGGCTGCGCCCTGCGGAGCATTTTATTAATACTGGAGTAACGGTTCCAGATTTAATTTTCTCTGGCACATCTAGATTGTCAAAAATTCAATTTATGATAAATACTGTAAATGGTAAGGTCAATATTATGACACAACTGTTCTCTTTGTGCTGGATTTTTTCATCCTGGTACTTAATTTCTCCGTTAGTATTTTCACACGGTACTTAATACTCTATAATTGAAATGTAAAAAGTGGAGAGTTTTCATCCAAGGAATGTTCACACTAGTCTAGTGTTTTTAAACAAGGAATGCATTACACTAGTGATTTTGTACCAGAATGATTGCACTAGTTATTTTATACCGGGATTAATTACACTAGTGCTTTAGATCCATAAATTGAAGAAGTGATTAGTACTCATTTGGAACACAAGATAACACAATAATGCTTATTAACGAATAAGATTTAAGTAATTTTTGTATTCAAATCTATAAAATCATATGCTTTTAAATTGTCACTAATTGTAATATTTATATTTATTGGATTGCCGAAGTTTTTCTGTGTATTTGCTTTTCGGTCAACTTGGATATAAAATCATATCTTCTATGTCAATATCAAAGGACGCTTCTATAATTGAAACTTAATGTAAGAACAAATCTGCTCTTTAAATTTGGTTTATATCAAGTTCAATGTCCTGGTCATTGATAAAGTATTTTGAGTTATAAAAACATCCTCCTCATTATCATCAATATTATTTACTAGATTGACAAACATTAATTAAACTGGCTCCTTGATAATCATTTTAGTTTTAACCCATTTATTTATGTAAACAATAAACCGGTCTAATATAAACAAAACAATGATATCAAGTTTGACGCTTTCACACTATTTACATCCAATATTCTCCAGTGAAAAACAGTTTTTGGCTTCCTAAGTAACTTGCATTGCAGTTTAAATTTTACTTTTTAGTATATATATACAAAAATGATAGATAGTTTTACTTTATATCATTAACTGATCATATTTTATCATCTGTTTGGAGTCTTAATGCTTCAATATTTGCTTTGTGTGTAAGGTTGCCTACTTAACAAATTCTGCAGATGTAAATGCTCTTTTGTTACGACGTTGGAAAGTTCCGGGCGGAAAGAACTAGCTAGCCGAAAAGTTCCGAAGGAACTTATTAACTAGTTAATTTGTTCTTCCTCTGGTTTAAAAGTTCCACCGGAACAAAATGACTAGTTGAAAAGTTCCAACAGAACATATCAACTAGTTAGAAAGTTCCTTTTTGCAAAATTAGTCAAAACCGGAACTAACAAACTAGCCCAAAAGTTCCAACAGAACTTATCAACCAGACAGAAAGTTCCATTTGGAGAATTGATGCAAAGTAAAAGCGCAACATATTATATTTGAACCTTTCAAAGGGAAACCAAGATACTGATTACAAAAGTCAAAAGGAACTTATCAACTAGCCACAAAAAGTTCCTCTTTGGCAAATAAGTCAAAACCGGAACTAACAAACTAGCCCAAAAGTTCCAACGGAACTTATCAACCAGTCACAAAGTTCCATTTGGAGAATTGATGCAAAGAACCACATGAGGAGGGGGGTATTCTTCCCTCTTTTGAGGGTACTATGAATACTAAATTTGCATGATAATGCAACTTATTCCGTTTTATGTGAGCTATGAAATACAACTTAAAATTTGCATATTTGTCCCCAAAGAAACCCCTTTCAGTGCGTTGGGTATTCTTGTAAATTAATGATTTGCTCTTATATATACTGATACTCATTCTTCCCCCTCTTTCTACAAAAAGGACGAAATATGGTATATTCGGAACGATGTAACTAGTTGTTCTGTTCCACCAGAACTATTCAACTAGCTACATTGTTCCAGGACTTTTCAACTAGCTACTTTTTACCGGAACTTTTCGACTGCACTCGGAATAAAACAACTAGTTGGAATGGTCCATCGGAACGAAATAACTAGTTGTAAAGTTCCGCCGGAACAAAGTAACTGACGGAACATAGTGGCTGTTACACAGACAGCATGGACATTGAAAGAAAATTAATATCTAGATTACATATGGATTAGTTTGCCTAATACAATATTCCTTTGAAAGATATACAATCAGTCTACAGTATCAAATCTCTCTTTTTTTACAAAGAAAATGATGGATATTTGCATGATAAGAGTGATATTGTCATTTACTTTTCTGACCAAACAATTGGACCTGGGTTGTTGTCAAGCCCTGTAATCTGACATTCTGGAAGGATTGTGCACATTCACACTTTTGACCCACCCTGTTTCGCTCTTTTTGGAAATCATGTCATTCCCTCAGTTTTTGTTTATAACCTTGAGATTAGAACACTGGTAAACTACTGTTGGCTAAAATAGAGAGTTAAAAGGTCATGAAGATACAAAAGGGATGACCAAACTCATACATGTCATGAGTCTAAAAGGAACTGCGAATGATCAAACTCATACTTGTCATGAGTCTAAAAGGAACTGTGAATGATCAAACTCATACTTGTCATAAGTCTAAAAGGAACTGCTAATGATCAAACTCATACATGTCATAAGTCTAAAAGGAACTGCTAATGATCAAACTCATACATGTCATAAGTCTAAAAGGAACTGCGAATGATCAAACTCATACTTGTCATAAGTCTAAAAGGAACTGTGAATGATCAAACTCATACTTGTCATGAGTCTAAAAGGAACTGTGAATGATCAAACTCATACTTGTCATAAGTCTAAAAGGAACTGCTAATGATCAAACTCATACATGTCATAAGTCTAAAAGGAACTGCTAATGATCAAACTCGTACTTGTCATAAGTCTAAAAGGAACTGTGAATGATCAAACTCATACTTGTCATGAGTCTAAAAGGAACTGTGAATGATCAAACTCATACTTGTCATAAGTCTAAAAGGAACTGCTAATGATCAAACTCATACATGTCATAAGTCTAAAAGGAACTGCGAATGATCAAACTCATACTTGTCATAAGTCTAAAAGGAACTGCTAATGATCAAACTCGTACTTGTCATAAGTCTAAAAGGAACTGCCAATGATCAAACGTATACATGTCATAAGTCTAAAAGGAACTGCTAATGATCAAACTCATACATGTCATAAGTCTAAAAGGAACTGCTAATGATCAAACTCATACATGTCATAAGTCTAAAAGGAACTGCTAATGATCAAACTCATACTTGTCATAAGTCTAAAAGGAACTGCTAATGATCAAACTCATACATGTCATAAGTCTAAAAGGAACTGCCAATGATCAAACTCATACATGTCATAAGTCTAAAAGGAACTGCCAATGATCAAACTCATACATGTCATGAGTCGAAAAGGAACTGCTAATGATCAAACTCATACATGGCATGAGTCTAAAAGGAACTGCTAATGATCAAACTCGTACATTCAATGAGTCTAAAAGGAACTGCTAATGATCAAACTCATACATGTCATAAATCTAAAAGGTACTGCTAATGATCAAACTCGTACTTGTCATAAGTCTAAAAGGAACTGCCAATGATCAAACTCATACATGTCATAAGTCTAAAAGGAACTGCCAATGATCAAACTCATACATGTCATAAGTCTAAAAGGAACTGCTAATGATCAAACTCATACAAGTCATAAGTCTAAAAGGTACTGCTAATGATCAAACTCGTACTTGTCATAAGTCTAAAAGGAACTGCCAATGATCAAACTCGTACTTGTCATAAGTCTAAAAGGTACTGCTAATGATCAAACTCATACATGTCATAAGTCTAAAAGGTACTGCTAATGATCAAACTCGTACTTGTCATAAGTCTAAAAGGAACTGCCAATGATCAAACTCGTACTTGTCATAAGTCTAAAAGGTACTGCTAATGATCAAACTCGTACTTGTCATAAGTCTAAAAGGAACTGCCAATGATCAAACTCGTACTTGTCATAAGTCTAAAAGGAACTGCTAATGATCAAACTCATACATGTCATAAGTCTAAAAGGAACTGCTAATGATCAAACTCATACAAGTCATAAGTCTAAAAGGTACTGCTAATGATCAAACTCATACTTGTCATAAGTCTAAAAGGAACTGCCAATGATCAAACTCGTACTTGTCATAAGTCTAAAAGGTACTGCTAATGATCAAACTCATACATGTCATAAGTCTAAAAGGTACTGCTAATGATCAAACTCGTACTTGTCATAAGTCTAAAAGGAACTGCCAATGATCAAACTCGTACTTGTCATAAGTCTAAAAGGTACTGCTAATGATCAAACTCGTACTTGTCATAAGTCTAAAAGGAACTGCCAATGATCAAACTCGTACTTGTCATAAGTCTAAAAGGAACTGCTAATGATCAAACTCATACATGTCATAAGTCTAAAAGGAACTGCCAATGATCAAACTCGTACTTGTCATAAGTCTAAAAGGAACTGCTAATGATCAAACTCGTACTTGTCATAAGTCTAAAAGGAACTGCCAATGATCAAACGTATACATGTCATAAGTCTAAAAGGAACTGCTAATGATCAAACTCATACATGTCATAAGTCTAAAAGGAACTGCTAATGATCAAACTCATACATGTCATAAGTCTAAAAGGAACTGCTAATGATCAAACTCATACTTGTCATAAGTCTAAAAGGAACTGCTAATGATCAAACTCATACATGTCATAAGTCTAAAAGGAACTGCCAATGATCAAACTCATACATGTCATAAGTCTAAAAGGAACTGCCAATGATCAAACTCATACATGTCATGAGTCGAAAAGGAACTGCTAATGATCAAACTCATACATGTCATGAGTCTAAAAGGAACTGCTAATGATCAAACTCGTACATTCAATGAGTCTAAAAGGAACTGCTAATGATCAAACTCATACATGTCATAAATCTAAAAGGTACTGCTAATGATCAAACTCGTACTTGTCATAAGTCTAAAAGGAACTGCCAATGATCAAACTCATACATGTCATAAGTCTAAAAGGAACTGCCAATGATCAAACTCATACATGTCATAAGTCTAAAAGGAACTGCTAATGATCAAACTCATACAAGTCATAAGTCTAAAAGGTACTGCTAATGATCAAACTCATACTTGTCATAAGTCTAAAAGGAACTGCCAATGATCAAACTCGTACTTGTCATAAGTCTAAAAGGTACTGCTAATGATCAAACTCATACATGTCATAAGTCTAAAAGGTACTGCTAATGATCAAACTCGTACTTGTCATAAGTCTAAAAGGAACTGCCAATGATCAAACTCGTACTTGTCATAAGTCTAAAAGGTACTGCTAATGATCAAACTCGTACTTGTCATAAGTCTAAAAGGAACTGCCAATGATCAAACTCGTACTTGTCATAAGTCTAAAAGGAACTGCTAATGATCAAACTCATACATGTCATAAGTCTAAAAGGAACTGCTAATGATCAAACTCATACAAGTCATAAGTCTAAAAGGTACTGCTAATGATCAAACTCATACTTGTCATAAGTCTAAAAGGAACTGCCAATGATCAAACTCGTACTTGTCATAAGTCTAAAAGGTACTGCTAATGATCAAACTCATACATGTCATAAGTCTAAAAGGAACTGCTAATGATCAAACTCGTACTTGTCATAAGTCTAAAAGGAACTGCCAATGATCAAACTCGTACTTGTCATAAGTCTAAAAGGTACTGCTAATGATCAAACTCGTACTTGTCATAAGTCTAAAAGGAACTGCCAATGATCAAACTCGTACTTGTCATAAGTCTAAAAGGAACTGCTAATGATCAAACTCATACATGTCATAAGTCTAAAAGGAACTGCCAATGATCAAACTCGTACTTGTCATAAGTCTAAAAGGTACTGCTAATGATCAAACTCGTACTTGTCATAGGTCTAAAAGGTACTGCTAATGATCAAACTCGTACTTGTCATAAGTCTAAAAGGTACTGCTTATGATCAAACTCATACTTGTCATAAGTCTAAAAGGAACTGCCAATGATCAAACGTATACATGTCATAAGTCTAAAAGGAACTGCTATTGATCAAACTCATACATGTCATGAGTCTAAAAGGAACTGCTAATGATCAAACTCATACATGTCATGAGTCTAAAAGGAACTGCTATTGATCAAACTCATACATGTCATAAGTCTAAAAGGAACTGCTAATGATCAAACTCATACATGTCATAAGTCTAAAAGGAACTGCCAATGATCAAACTCATACATGTCATAAGTCTAAAAGGAACTGCTAATGATCAAACTCATACATGTCATGAGTCTAAAAGGAACTGCCAATGATCAAACTCATACATGTCATAAGTCTAAAAGGAACTGCCAATGTCATGGCAAAAAAAGAAAAGTAAACAAAATACAAATAACAATATACAAAACACAACATAAAAATCTAAAGACTGAACAACCCCACTAGAAATTAGGGGTGATCTCAGGTTCTCCTGAAGGGTAAGCAGATCCTGCTCCACATGTTGCACACATGGTGTTGCTCTTGTAATAGTGATAATTCTAATTCAGTAGTAGATTATGGCTATAAGAGTAGCTTTCATGTGATTAATTTGTTTTCTAATTGGCAGTAGATTATGGCTATAAGAGTAGCTGTTATGTAATTTATTTGTTTTCTGATTGGCAGTAGATTATGGCTATAAGAGTAGCTGTTATTGGAGCTGGTGCTGCAGGTCTGTGTGCTGTAAGACACCTTACTGCTCGACCAAATATTTTCCATACTGTGTGTTTTGATAAAAACTCATCAGAAGGTGGGACATGGATATACACAGAGGAAACAGGCAGTGATAAATATGGTCTTCCTGTACAATCAAGCATGTATAAGAACTTGAGGTATATCATGTATATAAAAACGTATATGTTATGGAATAATAACCTTCCTTTTTACCAGGAAATTTGTATGGAATGAAAAAAAAAATATCATTTTTATGTAAGAGGATATTTGCCATTTATACAAATCTGTTAAAAATTATATAATAGAAATCTAAATGAGGAACCTTTACCACCCTCTTTGACCATATTCTTTGTACATTAAGACCAATTAATCAAATGTGGATTCAAGATGCTGCAAAATGGAGACTTATATATTATTAAATACCGTTTTCTTCAAGTAATTAAATAAGAAGTTTTTTCCTATCAGTATTTTATCTTACAATATTTTGTATGAATTAAAAGCAATTGAGCAACACCATCAAACTCTCCAGTCTTTAATCTACTAAAAGCTTTCAATATGTTTGGAAAATTTACTAGTTGAAGGCAGATGATTCAGGTTAGTCAATCAGTAACAATTTCACGAAATGTTTAGTTATACACTTATTTCTAGTCCTGCCTGTCATGCCTGTAGACTTATTTCTAGTCCTGCCTGTCATGCCCGTAGACTTATTTCTAGTCCTGCCTGTCATGCCTGTAGACTTATTTCTAGTTCTGCCTGTCATGCCCGTAGACTTATTTCTAGTCCTGCCTGTCATGCCCGTAGACTTATTTCTAGTCCTGCCTGTCATGCCCGTAGACTTATTTCTAGTCCTGCCTGTCATGCTCGTAGAGCTATTTCTAGTCCTGCCTGTCATGCCCGTAGACTTATTTCTAGTCCTGCCTGTCATGCCCGTAGACTTATTTCTAGTCTTGCCTGTCATGCCCGTAGACTTATTTCTAGTCCTGCCTGTCATGCCCGTAGACTTATTTCTAGTCCTGCCTGTCATGCCCGTAGACTTATTTCTAGTCCTGCCTGTCATGCCCGTAGACTTATTTCTAGTCCTGCCTGTCATGCCCGTAGACTTATTTCTAGTCCTGCCTGTCATGCCCGTAGACTTATTTCTAGTCCTGCCTGTCATGCCTGTAGAACACCTGAAGAAAGTCACAGAAAACAAGTGAATTTTGAGTATTTTGTTATTGATATGAGACTTATATAAATTATAGGACTTTATTTTAGTCAAATTCTCACAGAAGAAAGGAATATTCAACTTAAAGATGGCTTTTACTGTTGTGGTTATTCAGTAGGTTTAATTCAAAAATAAAGAGATGTGATATGATTTCCTATAAAACAATTATCCAACAGGGGCCAAATGATGTGGAATAAACATTAACACATAGGTACATGTAAGAAAACAACTTTCATTTATATTTTCAGAACAAATCTTCCAAAAGAAGTAATGGCATTTCCAGATTTTCCATTCAGGACCTCTCTTCCTTCATTTATAAAACATGATGATGTTTTAGAATACCTCCAAGAATATACAAAACATTATCATCTCCACAAGTGTATAAAGGTATATATAATTATTTCTATTGAGCCCTGACAGCGATTGTAAATCTGCAACAAATAAACGAATTGCAATTGGCAACAAATCTAAAAAACAGACAAAAATGTTCTCAGAGTAATGTTATGAGCTATCTTATGTCACAGGACACATGCTTTTGCTGTATAGATTACATTTAGGTAAATAAAACCCTTATGGGTATGGCTTCATATATATATCAGTTACCCAAAACAGAATTAGTATTACTACTTTTGAGAAAAAAAGGAAAAAAAGATAGCTTGTTGAGCATAATGTTGCGCACATCCTATCCGTGAACATTTCAAGAAATATATACTCAGATATTCTGGGTACAAAATTATGTGCATGTGTATAAGTGAAAATAACATTGTATACATTTGGTGCATCTTAAGAAAATTACATAAATTGTGCACAGTGCATGAATCAAGTTTCTGTTCTAAAAAATGATGATATTGTTAACGTAATATTTAAAATTGTTGTTATTGACAAAAGAAGAAAGTAAAAATGTTGCTGTTCCTTAATACTTCACTATAAAAAAAAATGTCTAAAGAACTTATAAATTGAATTGTGTTTTATGAAGTATAAAATTTGAATTCCTTGTTGCTTATATTTCATGAACACTTAGCTATTGTTTTTATATAAAAAAAATTGTTATTATTGAATTTGAAATATTATGTATTTTATGTAGTTTGAGACTTTGGTACAACATGTCCGTCCAGAGGTTCATGGTGACAAAACACAATGGCATGTGTCATACAGTAATGTAGGACAGAGAGATGAAACAAAAACAGATATATTTGATTTTGTTATGGTTTGTAATGGGTAAATTTAATTATCTAAATTAACAGCATGTTGTATGTATGGGATCTCTCACTAAGTTATAAATATAAGATCATCTTAATGTCTGGATCCTATCTGAGAGCTTGAGAGATTCCAGGGTTGATTCCCAGATGGTTAAGGCAATGTGTTTAGATGGGTATTTGATGCCTCTCCAACTAGCATACTGTATTTAGTAGTAAGAGCTGGTTCTGCATAGTTGAAAGTATGAAAAACTTGTCAGGATGTGTTGTTATGTCTTCCTCTAGAATATAACCGTTTGAGCTACACTGTAAAAGTTACTACATCTACTTTATCATGTTAAAAGTTAAATTAAATGTATTATAAAGTAAAGGCATTTATAGTTATATGTAAATTGAATTCAAATGTAAAATTAAATCAGCTCAGAAAATGTGTTCTTACTTGCAAACATTCTATTACTGGGTATTAAATGTATTAAATATTAACATTTTCTAAACAGTTGTGTGTCTTTCTATCATCAAAATGTACAAAACCTTAAGAATTCATGAAACTAGAATATAATTTTAGAATTGGTGAAAGAAAGCTCCCTTTTTATTTTGAAAATATGTAATTTGATTTTTCACATATTGAATACTAATCCAAATATGGTCACATTGATTTACTTAAAAATGAACATCATTTTTATACGACCGCAAAAAATTTTGTCAACGTCCAAAGACACATTTGGTTTCCAGACAATAACTTTAGTTTTAATGAATGGATCTCTATGAAATTTTACCAGAAGGTTCAATACCACAAAAGGAAGGTTGGGATTGATTTTAGGGTTATGGTACCAACAGGATAGGAATTAGGGGCCAAAAACAAGCATTTTTGTAGTTTCCGGACAATAACTTGTGTGTAAGTGTATGAATCTCTCTAAAATTGTACCACAAGGTTCCATACCACAAAGGGAAGGCTGGGATTGAGTTTTGGGGTAATTGCCCCAAACATTCAGGAAAAAGGGGCCAAAACACACATTTTTCTAGTTTCCAGACAATAACTTGTGTTTAAGTGTATGGATCTCTCTGAAATTGTACTGCAAGGTATTATACCACAAAGGGCAGACTGGAATCGAGGTTAGGGGTAATTACTCCGAGGGGGGTTCAAAAAAAAAGGGGGGGGGATTTTTTTCTTCATAAATTTTTGGTTTTTTTCGAGCTTGCGACTTTTGTCGCAGAAAGCTTGACATAGGGATTGTGTTCTGGCGGCAGCTACGGCAGCGGCGTTAGTTCACTTCTTAAGAGCTTTATATTTTAGAAGGTGGAAGACCTGGATCCTTCATACTTTGTATATAGATGCCTTATGTTACGAAGTTTCCTTATGTCACATGTCCATTGTCCTTGACCTCATTTTCATGGTTCAGTGACTACTTGAAAAAAAAGTTAAGATTTTTTGTAATGTTAATTTCTCTCTTATTATGAGTAATAAGATAATTATATTTGGTATTTGCATACCTTGCAAGGTCTTCATAGATATAAGAAGATGTGGTATGAGTGCCAATGAGACAACTCTCCATCCAAGTCAAAATTTATAAATGTAAACCATTATAGGTCAAAGTACGGTCTTCAACACGGAGCCTAGGCTCACACCGAACAGTAAGCTATAAAGGGTCCCAAAAATTACTAGTGTAAAACCATTCAAACGGGAAAACCAACGGTCTAATCTATATAAAACGAGAAACGAGAAACACTTATGAACCACATCAACAAAAGACAACTACTGAACATCAGATTCCTGACTTAGGACAGGTGTCTTCATGCCCGTCAGACAGTTTTCACTTGACCTTGACCTCATTTCATGGATCAGTGAACAAGGTTAAGTTTTAGTGGTCAAGTCCATATCTCAGATACTATAAGCAATAAGTCTAGTATATTTGGTGTATGGAAGGATTGTAAGGTGTACATGTCCAACTGGCAGATGTCACCTGACCTTGACCTCATTTTTATGGTTCAGTGGTTATAATAAAGTTTTTGTGTTTTGGTCTGTTTTTCTTATACTGTATGCGATAGGTCTACTATATTTGGTGTATTGAATGATTGTAAGGTGTACATGTCCAACTGGCAGGTGTCATCTTACCTTGACCTCATTTCCATGGTTCAGTGGTCAAAGTTAAGTTTTTATACGACCGCAAAATTTTTGCGGTCGTATATTGGTATGACGTTGGCGTCGTCGTCGTCGTCCGAAGACATTTGGTTTTCGCACTATAACTTTAGTATTAGTTAATAGAAATCTATGAAATTTAAACACAAGGTTTATGACCACAAAAGGAAGGTTGGGATTGATTTTGGGAGTTTTGGTCCCAACAGTTTTTAAAGAATTAGGAGCCAAAAAAGGGCCCAATAAGCATTTTTCTTGGTTTTTGCACAATAACTCTAGTATAAGTAAATAGAAATCTATGAAATTTTAACACAAGGTTTATGACCACAAAAGGAAGGTTGGGATTGATTTTGGGGGTTTTGGTCCTAACAGTTTAGGAATTAGGGGCTAAAAAAGGGCCCGAATAAGCATTTTTTTTGGTTTTTGCACAATAACTTTAGTATAAGTAAATAGAAATCTATGAAATTTAAACACAAGGTTTATGACCACAAAAGGAAGGTTGGGATTGATTTTGGGAGTTTTGGTCCCAACAGTTTAGGAATTAGGGGCCAAAAGGGTCCAAAATTAAACTTTGTTTGATTTCATCAAAAATTGAACTATTGGGGTTCTTTGATATGCCGAATCTAACCGTGTATTTAGATTCTTAATTTTTGGTCCCGTTTTCAAATTGGTCTACATTAAGGTCCAAAGGGTCCAAAATTAAAATTAGTTTGATTTTAACAAAAATTGAATTCTTGGGGTTCTTTGATATGCTGAATCTAAACATTACTTAGTTTTTTTATTATGGGCCCAGTTTTCAAGTTGGTCCAAATCGGGTCCAAAATTAAACTTTGTTTGATTTCAACAAAATTGAATATATGGGGTTCTTGATATGCTGAATCTAACCATGTATTTAGATTTTTGATATTTGGGCTTAGTTATCAAATTGGTCCACATTGAGGTTTAAAGGGTCCAAAATTGAACTTTATTTAATTTCATCAAAATTGAATTCTTGGGGTTCTTTGATATGCTGAATCTAACCATGTATTTAGATTTTGGATATTGGAATACCACAAAGGGATGGTAAGAATTGTCTTTGGGAGTTATGGCTCAAACCGTTGAGGAATAAGGTGCAAAAAAGGGGGGAAAAGGGTTTCCAGGTTAATGGACAATTACTTAAGTACAAAACATAATTTAAAAGGCAGTGTAAGTTTGGTAATTGAAACTCATTTGAATATCTCACCTAAACTGCTTTTAACTTATGTATATTGGAAATTTGCTAAAAACTTTATTATTAATAAATTCCATTGGAAATTTGCCAATATAAAATGTTGCTGATGAAGCTTTTTTGTTTATCTCACCTAAACTGCTTTTAAATTATGTATATTGGAAATTAATTTTGCCAAAAACTTTATTATTAATAAATTCCATTGGAAATTTGCCAATAACTTTAGTTTAATGAACTTCATTGGAAATTTGCCAATATAAAATGTTGCTGATGAAGCTTTTTTTTGTTTATCTCACCTAAACAAAAAGAAATCTTCAACTGCACAGTATTGCGCAATTGCCAGAAATCTTCAATTGCACTGTATTGCGCAATAGCAAATAATCTTCAATTGCACAGTATTGCGCAATAGCAACAAATCTTCAATTGAAAACAAATACAAATGTTTTAACCAATTTCGATGGGATTAATTAAGTCTTTAATTTTTGGGGGTTTTAACCTTGTATATTTTTTTTGGATATTGGGCCCCATTTTTAAATTGGTCTTCATTGAGGTCAAAAGGGTCCAAAATTAAACTTTGTTTGATTTCATCAAAATCTGAATTATTGCAGCTGTATGATTTGCTGAATCTTATTGTGCATTTAGATTTTTATTTTGGGCCTAGTTTTCAAATAAGTTCATATTAAGGTTTGAAGGGTCCAAAATTAAACTTTGTTTGATTTCAACTAAAATTAAATTATTGGTGTTTTTTTTTATGCTGAATCTAACCATGTTGTTATATTTTGGATATCAGACCATACTAGGTAAATTAAATGTCCCATTTCAAATTTTTAAGATCTTTGACCACATTTATTTCGTGTCAGAAACCTATATTATGTTAAAAATTTAATCACAATCCAAATTCAGACAGTATCAAGTTTGAATATTGTGTCCAAACTTGCCCCAACTGTTCAGGGTTTGACCTCTGCGGTCGTATCAGGCTGCGCTCAGCGAAGCATTTTATTGAGTTTTGGTCTTTTTTTCTAATACTATAGGCAATAGGTCAACTATATTTGGTGTATGGAACTATTTTATGATGTACATGTCAGTCTTGCAGGTTTTATTTGACCTTGACCTCATTTTCATGGTTCATTGCTCAGTGTTAAGTTTATGTTTTTATACGATTTTTTGTGGTCGTATATTGGTATCAAGTCGTGTCGTCGTCCGTGTCGTCTGAAGACATTCGGTTTTCACACAATAACTTTAGTATAAGTAAATAGAAATCTATGAAATTTAAACACAAGGTTAATGACCACAAAAGGAAGGTTGGGATTGATTTTGGGGGTTATGGTCCCAACAGTTTAGGAATTAGGGGCCAAAAAGGGGCCCAAATAAGCATTTTTCTAGTTTCCAGACAATAACTTGGAATGGTGTATGGATCTCTCTGAAATTATACCACAAGTTTCCATACCACAAAGGGATGGTAAAAATTGGCTTTGGGGGTTATGGCTCAAACCCTTTAGGAATTACGGGCAAAAAAGGGGGGAAGAACAAGGGTGTCCTGGTTAATGGACAATTACTTAGTACAAAACATAATTTAAAAGCAGTGTAAGGGAAGTAATTCAAACACAACATTTTGAATTACCTCCCTTACACTGCTTTTAAATTATGTATAAAGAAATGTTGTATTGTCTTGGTGATAAGCTGTCAATTTATTTTTAGAAGTTACTATTTTAAAAATGCCAATGAAGGTAATTTAATTTTAGCCATGATTATGTATGTCATTTTCTATTTTAAGACTTTTATGATGTATTTAAATGGGTTATTATGGTTGCAAACTCCATTGGAAATTTGAATTGAGATTATGACCATATCTTGAAGGAAAGGGGAGGGGGGTCAATTCGCAACAGCATAGTGTATTGCACAAAAGCAAAAAAAATGAATATAAATTCAAGGAAGGATTGTAAGGTATATATGTCTGTCTGGCAGGTATCATCTGACCTTGACCTCATTTTCATGGTTCATTGGTCAATGTTTAGTTTTCTTGGTTAAGCCTGTTTCTTAGAAACTATAAGCAATAGGTCAACTATATTTAGTGTATTGAATGATTGTAAGGTGTATATGTATTTCTTGTTTGGTTTATATGACCTTGACCTCATTTTCTTGGATCATGTTAAGTTTATGTGATAGTTGTAGTAAAGCTTTATATTTAGGACTATCAACATAATATCAATGGTTAGTAAAGAAGGTGTGTGCTCTCTTGTTTATACTGATATGGCAGGAGATACACACCAAACTGGATGTGTAAATTATTATATTATGTATTGTGCAATAGCAAGAAATCTTCAATTGCATAGTATTGCGCAAAAGCAAGAAATCTTCAATTGCGCTGTATTGCGCAATAGCAAGAAATCTTCAATTGCATAGAACTGCGCAATAGCAAAAAATCTTCAATTGCATTGTATTGCACAATAGCAAGAAATCTTCAATTGCACAGTATTGCTCAATAGCTAGAAATATCCAATTGCACAGTATTGTGCAATAGTAAGAAATATCAATTTGCACAGTATTGCGCAATAGCAAGAAATATATAATTGCACAGTATAGCACAAAAGCAAGAAAACTTCAATTGCACAGTATTGCGCAATAGCAAGAAATATGCAATTGCACAGTATTGCGCAATAGCAAGAAATATGCAATTGCACAGTATTGTGCAATAGCAAGAAATATCCAATTGCACAGTATTGAGCAGTAGCAAGAAATCTTCAATTGCACAGTATTGCGCAATAACAAGAAATATTCAATTACACAGTATTGCGCAATAGCAAGAAATCTTTAATTGCACAGTATTGTGCAATAGCACGGTATTGTGCAATAGCAACAAATCTATTGCATAGTATTGCACAATAGCACAGTATTGCGCAGTAGCACAATATTGCACAATATCACAGTATTGTGCAATAGCACAATATTGCACAATATTACAGTATTGTGCAATAGCAAGAAATCTTCAAATGAAAATTAATACAAATATTTTAACCCATTTCAAATTTTTAAGATCTTTCACTACATTTATTTTGTGTCAGAATCCTATATGGTGTCAAAAATTTGATCACAATCCAAATTCAGACAGTATCAAGCTGGAATATTGTGTCCAAACTTGCACCAACTGTTCAGCGTTCGACCTCTGCGGTCGTATCAGGCTGCGCTCAGCAAAGCATTTTATTGGAATGGTTATTGGAAGCTTACTGTTGTATTTTCAAAGTTTTCCAATTTGTTGTTCCAGAGCTGGTCACTTTAACCATCACAGTTTAGACAACTTGTCCCATTATTTATATACTAAGTATACTTGGATCAAATTACTTCAAACTTTTGAAAAATTCTCTAGGATTGTCATTCGAAAGATATAAGGCACTTGCCCTCAGCATGATCACATTTTAGACAATTTTTTACATGTCATCCACTTGCTTGAATATAAATAAACCAATTAACCTCATACTTAATACTTTGTTTGGATTGATGAACGTTTTCTACATGGCTATTTTACTTACTTCTTCAATGGTTCATTTTATAGGGTAAGCATGAACAGATATGAACAGATTAGTTTTCATTGTACTTGCTACCAGGACGAGTTACTGCACAACAATATTTTGAATATAATTTATTTCAATGCATTATGTTTTTATGCCCCCACCATAACAGAGGGGTATTATGTTTTACCCTCATCCGTCTGTACGTCTGTCTGTATGTCAGTACGTCCCAAAATTGGTTTCCATTCTCTAACTTTAGTTTGCCTCCACCAAATGTTATGGATCTTGTAAACATTGCTTATTTCCACAAAACACAGATCAAGATTGAAATTTGGTTATGTCACTTTTACCGTTCTAGAGCTATGCCCCTTTTTAAATAGAAATTTGCTGAATTTTTCGTTTCTGTTCACTTATTTAAATTTGCCTCAACCAAATTTTATGAAACTTATACACATTGCTTATTACCACATAACATAGATCAAGTTTGAAATTGGGTGGCATCACTTTTACCTTTCTAGAGTTATGCCCCTTTTTAAATGGAAAAATTGCTGAATTTTTCATTTCCGTTCTCTTACTTAAGTTTGTCTCAACTAAATGTCTTGAAACTTATACACAATGATTATTTCTACAAAACTCAGATCTAGTAGGAATTTGGGTAGGGTCTTTTTTACTGTTCTTGAGTTATGTCCCTTTATAGCATTATACACAAGCAGGACCCGTGGACACATTCCCCATTTATTTGATGATTATTTTTTCACAGTTTACAACAGGTCATAATTAAGATGATTTTTGTATTGTGAAGGGATATCTATTTCCTGAAACAGGGTAGAAAATTATCTGATTATAAATTATAAACCAGTTTTTATCATGTTTATTGTATACTTTTTTAGGCATTATGAGGTACCACTTTATCCAAAAATTCCTGGTCTAGACGACTTTGAAGGGGAAGTAATCCACAGTCATTGTTATAGACATCCTGAACAGTTTACAGGGAAAATAGTTGTCTGCCTTGGTGCTGCTGCTTCTGGACAGGACATTGCAGTTGATGTTTCTTCTTGTGCTAAATATGTAAGTTAATTGATATCAAACTTGACCTATAGTTGTCATCTGTTAATTACAAAAGCTTGCCAAAAAAATGCCCTGTAGCTTAATAGTTAAATTGGCTTTTTACTGGGATTTGAATAAGTGTTGCCTTCCACCTATTGCAACAGATGCAAAATTCTGAGAAAACTGGTCTGACATTTTTATACGACCGCAAAAATTAAAAAATTTTTGCTCATATATTGGTATCACGTTGTCGTCGTCATCGTCCTCAGCATCGTCCGAAGACAGGTGGTTTCCAGATAATAACTTTAGTATAAGTAAATAGAAATCAATAAAATTTTAACACAAGGTTTATAACCACAAAAGGAAGGTTGGGATTGTTTTTGGGGGTTATAGTCCCAAAGGTTTAGGAATTAGGGGCCAAAAAATGGGCCCAAATAAGCATTTTTGCAGTTTCCAGACAATAACTTGTGTTTAAGTGTATGAATCTCTCTGAAATTATACCACAAGTTTCCATACAACAAAGGGATGATTATGGGGGGTTATGGCTCAAACTATTTAGCAATTAGGGCAAAAAAGGGGGAAAAACAAGGGTTTTTATGGTTAAAGGACAATTTAGACAATTTAAAAAGCAGTGTAAGGGAGGTAATCCAATCCATTTAAGGAATACTGTTGTTTATATGTTGATTACCTCCCTTACACTGCTTGTAAATTATGTATTAAGAAATGATGATTGTCTTGAGATAATTAGCTGTAAATTTATTTTTGAAAAATGACGTTATCAGCGGCATGTTTTCGATACCATTGACCAGAACTTACGGAAGTCGATTATATTTCCGCCTACCGCACTCGGTTTCATATTTACTATTTTACACAAACTCTGTACAGTGATCGTTTCCGTTCCGGAACTATTTACATACTAACTGGAATCTGCTTGTATTACGCTACACTCGAACAAAGTGTTGTAGTCGGACGGGAACCAGTTTACATACTTTATTTTATTAACAAAAATAAATCTTGACCTGTCCATAGAAAGGCTTGTATAGTCCGCGGTTTTATTCTCCAAAATTGTACCTTCCAGAGGCGTTGCGGATTATAGAGTACAATAAGCAAGAAATAAGAGAACAAGTTCAATTTCGCGTCGAGGTGGTTGTTTACGTTCCGCCATCTTTGTTATTGATATTGTAGAGGGCGCTCTCATCATTTGTCAAACTAATAATTTAAACTGGACCCCTGTTGTGTTCACTTATCGCTACACTGACAACAGGTACGGCCTAAATCCCGTGGTCAGAATTCTGACCACGGGATTTAATAATTCGACGAGACTAGTGCATCATGTGCTATGTTTATTATGTATTATACTGATAGGAAACCAAACGAAAAATTAGCACATTTATAACCCTACTGAGTTCTTAAGGGAATGAAAGATACCGGCTCATTTTGTCAAGAACATGATAACACGCTCGTTGGTCATTTATCTGCGCTACCACCATGGGGTTAATTAACAGATACTTGTTTATTTTGCGGCATTGCAGTATTAACAATTGAGGTCAATTTCCTATCACTATAATTGGTCTATTTTATTAGCGAATCGTTGAATTTGTAAGACTCGTCCAATTAATGCCAATGTGACAATGGCTCCAACCCGTTCCTTCGGTGCGAAGCTATAGATGGAACGGCGGACCAGTTTAACTAATAATTTTAACTCATCCATATTAATAAGTTATTTCTATTCAATATCAAATTAATACTGATAAATATAAAAACGAAACCTTTCATTACAAATTTCTCGTTTCTTTTCAATGCATTGGTTGAAATAAACTGGTATCTGCTTGATTGAACCGATACAAACATAGTAAAAAAAGACAACCGTAAACCAGCTTAGAATTTGTAAACTACAAAACGTAATCGGTTATTGTTCATTCCGTTTTGGTGTTTCATACAGACTAATATGGTTTGTATTAGCTTAAGACCCTTCAAACATTAATGTAATAGGTATATTAAAGACTGTTTTACAAAAGGATGGAACTGTTTTACTTTCATAGTCGTATTATAGTGATATCTGTCATGTACGGATTTCGACTCTCACCGGTTAATTTCTTCTTTTACACGTGCCGTTTAAACTTCCTGTTTAAACATACACAAGTTTCTAAATTGTTTTTTAAGTGAATTAAACTTATTTTAACAATCATGAAGCGTTCTAGAATCATTTACAAGCAGTTTCAGCTTCTGTTTGATGATGGAAAACAGGTTTTCCCAAGAAAATACCGCTTACGATCGCACAGGATTTGAAATTACCGGAGTTTCATACACCTTATCGCTAATCCCGGCTGACCCAGCCGCTTGAACTTTTGACGCATACAACAATCACTTTTCCATTGTGGCGTCAGATATTTTGTTTTATGACGTCAAAATTTTACGGGAACCTGTGTGATATCCAGCAATGGCGGACAAATAGCGATAAGGTGTATTAAACCTTTTCTAACAGTAACAAAAAGTTTTTTTACCTAAAATTTCGTGGAAAGAAGGGGGTTTGGACTATGTACCAGTGCGAACTATACAAGCCTTTCTACGGTATTTATTTGTCCAAAAAAACAGCCAGTAGTCAATGGATACTGTAGATCATTCAGGTAGTCTTGACCTATTCATTTGTACTAAAAAAACCAGCCAGTTGTCATCTTCACTTCACACACACACATATATGAATATCAATTATATGCTTATGATACATGTTGCAATGTTTAACTAATTACGGTATGTGAAAATCAAGACTTGCATAAAAAATATCCCAATATTAGAGACAGTGGCGTCATTTTTCCTCAGAGCTTTCAGCTCTTTGATTAGAAGTTACTATTAATTAATATTAATTTTAACCATGACTATATGTCATTTTATATTTTAATATTTTATGATGTATTTAAATGAGTAGTTATGGTTAGAAATTTGAATTGAGACTATTTTTGGAATAAGGGAAAGGGGGAGTTGAAAAAAAATTTGGGGGTAGTAAATAAGAATTTGTGGGGCTACAATTTTCTCATTTCAGATTTCAGAAATTAAAAGAAAATTTCTTCAAATATTTTTTTTGGGGTGTTAATATTCAATAGCATAGTGTATTTAGTGTATTGCACAAAAGCAAAAAAAATGGGTAAATTTTTTTTTTTTGGTGGGGGCAATTCGCAAAAGCATAGTGTATTGCACAAAAGCAAAAAAATTGAATATAAATTCAAATCATATAACCAATTTTAAGTTCTTTGACTACACTTATTCTGTGTCAGAAACCTATTATGTGTCAAGTATTTAATTACAATCCAAATTCAGACCTGTATCAAGCGCGAATAATGTGTCCATTTTGGCCGCAACTTTTCAGGGTTGGACATCTGCGGTCGTATCCAGCTGCGCTCAGCGAAGCAATTTATTTCCAACTGCTTTAGTAAACCACAGTCAAGCATACTTCCAATGCTATAAAACTTTAATTCCAGTTCATTGTTATTATCAAAATTTAGTTAAAAATTTCTATACATATTGTTATTGTAAAGAGTCTTTCAAAAGGTGACCCTGACTGTCCAACTGTTTGTTGATCTGTCTGTTATGTACCTTGTAAGGGCACTCCTCCTAAACCTCTAAAGGTGACCTGTCTGTCCAACTGTTTGTTGATCTGTCTGTTATGTACCTTGTAAGTGCACTCCTCCTAAACGTCTAAAGGTGACCCTGTCTGTCCAACTGTTTGTTGATCTGTCTGCTTATGTACCTTGTAAGGACACTCCTCCTAAACGTCTAAAGGTGACCCTGTCTGTCCAACTGTTTGTTGATCTGTCTGCTTATGTACCTTGTAAGGGCACTCCTACTAAACGTCTAAAGGTGACCCTGTCTGTCCAACTCTTTGTTGATCTGTCTGCTTATGTACCTTGTAAGGGCACTCCTCCTAAATGTCTAAAGGTGACCCTGACTGTCCAACTGTTTGTTGATCTGTCTGCTTATGTACCTTGTAAGGGCACTCCTCCTAAACCTCTAAAGGTGACCCTGTCTGTCCAACTGTTTGTTGATCTGTCTGCTTATGTACCTTGTAAGGGCACTCCTCCTAAACGTCTAAAGGTGACCCTGTCTGTCCAACTGTTTGTTGATCTGTCTGCTTATGTACCTTGTAAGGGCACTCCTCCTAAACGTCTAAAGGTGACCCTGACTGTCCAACTGTTTGTTGATCTGTCTGTTATGTACCTTGTAAGGACACTCCTCCTAAACGTCTAAAGGTGACCCTGACTGTCCAACTGTTTGTTGATCTGTCTGTTATGTACCTTGTAAGGGCACTCCTCCTAAACGTCTAAAGGTGACCCTGACTGTCCAACTGTTTGTTGATCTGTCTGCTTATGTACCTTGTAAGTGCACTCCTACTAAACATCTAAAGGTGACCCTGTCGGTCCAACTGTTTGTTGATCTGTCTGCTTATGTACCTTGTAAGTGCACTCCTCCTAAACCTCTAAAGTTGACCCTGACTGTCCAACTGTTTGTTGATCTGTCTGCTTATGTACCTTGTAAGGGCACTCCTGCTAAACGTCTAAAGGTGACCCTGTCTGTCCAACTGTTTGTTGATCTGTCTGCTTATGTACCTTGTAAGGGCACTCCTACAAAACGTCTAAAGGTGACCCTGTCTGTCCAACTGTTTGTTGATCTGTCTGTTATGTACCTTGTAAGTGCACTCCTCCTAAACGTGTAAAGGTGACCTGTCTGTCCAACTGTTTGTTGATCTGTCTGTTATGTACCTTGTAAGGCACTCCTCCTAAACGTCTAAAGGTGACCCTGTCTGTCCAACTGTTTGTTGATCTGTCTGTTATGTACCTTGTAAGTGCACTCCTACTAAACATCTAAAGGTGACCTGTCTGTCCAACTGTTTGTTGATCTGTCTGCTTATGTACCTTGTAAGTGCACTCCTCCTAAACCTCTAAAGGTGACCCTGTCTGTCCAACTGTTTGTTGATCTGTCTGCTTATGTACCTTGTAAGTGCACTCCTCCTAAACGTCTAAAGGTGACCCTGTCTGTCCAACTGTTTGTTGATCTGACTGCTTATGTACCTTGTAAGTGCACTCCTCCTAAACGTCTAAAGGTGACCCTGACTGTCCAACTGTTTGTTGATCTGTCTGCTTATGTACCTTGTAAGTGCACTCCTCCTAAACGTCTAAAGGTGACCCTGTCTGTCCAACTGTTTGTTGATCTGTCTGCTTATGTACCTTGTAAGGGCACTCCTACTAAACATCTAAAGGTGACCCTGTCTGTCCAACTGTTTGTTGATCTGTCTGCTTATGTACCTTGTAAGGGCACTCCTCCTAAACGTCTAAAGGTGACCCTGTCGGTCCAACTGTTTGTTGATCTGTCTGCTTATGTACCTTGTAAGTGCACTCCTCCTAAACGTCTAAAGGTGACCCTGTCTGTCCAACTGTTTGTTGATCTGTCTGTTATGTACCTTGTAAGGACACTCCTTCTAAACCTCTAAAGGTGACCCTGTCTGTCCAACTGTTTGTTGATCTGACTGCTTATGTACCTTGTAAGTGCACTCCTCCTAAACCTCTAAAGGTGACCCTGTCTGTCCAACTGTTTGTTGATCTGTCTGTTATGTACCTTGTAAGTGCACTCCTCCTAAACGTCTAAAGGTGACCCTGACTGGCCAACTGTTTGTTGATCTGACTGCTTATGTACCTTGTAAGGGCACTTCTACTAAACGTCTAAAGGTGACCCTGACTGTCCAACTGTTTGTTGATCTGTCTGCTTATGTACCTTGTAAGGGCACTCCTTCTAAACGTCTAAAGGTGACCCTGTCTGTCCAACTGTTTGTTGATCTGTCTGCTTATGTACCTTGTAAGGGCACTCCTCCTAAACGTCTAAAGGTGACCCTGTCTGTCCAACTGTTTGTTGATCTGTCTGTTATGTACCTTGTAAGGACACTCCTCCTAAACGTCTAAAGGTGACCCTGACTGTCCAACTGTTTGTTGATCTGTCTGTTATGTACCTTGTAAGTGCACTCCTCCTAAACGTCTAAAGGTGACCCTGTCTGTCCAACTGTTTGTTGATCTGTCTGCTTATGTACCTTGTAAGTGCACTCCTCCTAAACGTCTAAAGGTGACCCTGTCTGTCCAACTGTTTGTTGATCTGTCTGCTTATGTACCTTGTAAGTGCACTCCTCCTAAACGTCTAAAGGTGACCCTGTCTGTCCAACTGTTTGTTGATCTGTCTGTTATGTACCTTGTAAGGGCACTCCTGCTAAACGTCTAAAGGTGACCCTGTCTGTCCAACTGTTTGTTGATCTGTCTGTTTTGTACCTTGTAAGTGCACTCCTCCTAAACGTCTAAAGGTGACCCTGACTGTCCAACTGTTTGTTGATCTGTCTGTTATGTACCTTGTAAGGACACTCCTCCTAAACGTCTAAAGGTGACCCTGTCTGTCCAACTGTTTGTTTGATCTGTCTGTTATGTACCTTGTAAGGGCACTCCTGCTAAACGTCTAAAGGTGACCCTGACTGTCCAACTGTTTGTTGATCTGTCTGTTATGTACCTTGTAAGGACACTCCTCCTAAACGTCTAAAGTTGACCCTGTCTGTCCAACTGTTTGTTGATCTGTCTGCTTATGTACCTTGTAAGTGCACTCCTCCTAAACGTCTAAAGGTGACCCTGTCTGTCCAACTGTTTGTTGATCTGTCTGCTTATGTACCTTGTAAGTGCACTCCTCCTAAACCTCTAAAGGTGACCCTGTCGGTCCAACTGTTTGTTGATCTGTCTGCTTATGTACCTTGTAAGTGCACTCCTCCTAAACGTCTAAAGGTGACCCTGACTGTCCAACTGTTTGTTGATCTGTCTGCTTATGTACCTTGTAAGTGCACTCCTCCTAAACGTCTAAAGGTGACCCTGACTGTCCAACTGTTTGTTGATCTGTCTGCTTATGTACCTTGTAAGTGCACTCCTCCTAAACGTCTAAAGGTGACCCTGACTGTCCAACTGTTTGTTGATCTGTCTGCTTATGTACCTTGTAAGTGCACTCCTCCTAAACCTCTAAAGGTGACCTGACTGTCCAACTGTTTGTTGATCTGACTGCTTATGTACCTTGTAAGGGCACTCCTCTTAAACGTCTAAAGGTGACCCTGTCTGTCCAACTGTTTGTTGATCTGTCTGTTATGTACCTTGTAAGTGCACTCCTCCTAAACCTCTAAAGGTGACCCTGTCTGTCCAACTGTTTGTTGATCTGTCTGCTTATGTACCTTGTAAGTGCACTCCTCCTAAACGTCTAAAGGTGACCTGTCTGTCCAACTGTTTGTTGATCTGTCTGCTGATGTACCTTGTAAGTGCACTCCTCCTAAACGTCTAAAGGTGACCCTGTCTGTCCAACTGTTTGTTGATCTGTCTGTTATGTACCTTGTAAGTGCACTCCTTCTAAACCTCTAAAGGTGACCCTGACTGTCCAACTGTTTGTTGATCTGTCTGTTATGTACCTTGTAAGGACACTCCTCCTAAACGTCTAAAGGTGACCCTGTCTGTCCAACTGTTTGTTGATCTGTCTGCTTATGTACCTTGTAAGTGCACTCCTCCTAAACCTCTAAAGGTGACCCTGTCTGTCCAACTGTTTGTTGATCTGTCTGCTTATGTACCTTGTAAGGGCACTCCTCCTAAACCTCTAAAGGTGACCCTGTCTGTCCAACTGTTTGTTGATCTGACTGCTTATGTACCTTGTAAGGGCACTCCTACTAAACATCTAAAGTTGACCCTGTCGGTCCAACTGTTTGTTGATCTGTCTGCTTATGTACCTTGTAAGTGCACTCCTCCTAAACGTCTAAAGGTGACCTGTCTGTCCAACTGTTTGTTGATCTGTCTGCTTATGTACCTTGTAAGGGCACTCCTCCTAAACCTCTAAAGGTGACCCTGTCTGTCCAACTGTTTGTTGATCTGTCTGCTTATGTACCTTGTAAGTGCACTCCTCCTAAACGTCTAAAGGTGACCCTGTCTGTCCAACTGTTTGTTGATCTGTCTGCTTATGTACCTTGTAAGTGCACTCCTTCTAAACCTCTAAAGGTGACCCTGTCTGTCCAACTGTTTGTTGATCTGTCTGCTTATGTACCTTGTAAGTGCACTCCTCCTAAACGTCTAAAGGTGACCCTGTCTGTCCAACTGTTTGTTGATCTGTCTGCTTATGTACCTTGTAAGGGCACTCCTTCTAAACGTCTGGACAGATATTAATGAAACTGTCCACAGTTATAGAACACTACCTGATAATTATGTGCTTAAATAATCATCTTCCATGTTGGTTTGATCAGTTCTTTAATGTTTGTGTTTTGGTTTTTCAAATATTTTGGCCCTGAGCTTCACTGAAGTGACATTTATTGTCGAAATGGGCATATGGTCAGTACAAATAAACTAAAATCTTGATGACAACAATGTTTATAGTTTTAATATTGTATGAGAAAGCATTGATATAATTGATAAAAGTCTTATAACTTATATTTTCAGTTATATATGAGTCACAATAAAGCCGTGTTACAGACAGTGTTACCAGATAATGTAGAACAAAGACCTGGAATCAAACAGCTCAAAAAACATTCTGTGATATTTAAAGATGATAGTGAAGTGGACATTGATGTTTTACTCCTGTGTACTGGCTATCTTTATAACTTCCCTTTCCTTTCAGAGGACATAGGTTTACAAGTAGAGGATGAGAGAATATGGCCTCTTTATAAACATGTGATACACACACACTATCCTTCACTGTCTTTCATAGGTATATTAAAGACAATTTGTCCATTCCCAGCCTTTGATATGCAGGTAAGGTTTGTAATAGCAGGAATTGATGGCTCTATGCCACTTCCATCTGAAGAAGAGATGAAAAAGGACATTGATAAGGATTTCAAACTGAGACTGTCAGAAGGACTTCCTGTTAGATATGCCCATAATATGGGTCCAAGACAGTGGCGTTATAATGATGGACTTGCAGAAATGGCCAAAATTAAACCACTTCCTCAAGTGGTTGAAAGGCTGTATGATTATGTGCATGAAACTCGTGTGAAAGATATAGCTGGTTACAAATCTGTCAACTATAGTATTGAAGGAGATAATGATATGTTTAAGGTTGTCGAAACATAAAAAAAAGAGTGCAACATATATATACAATATGTAAACAAATGTGCAATATTTAGATATATATTTATATAAAATGTATAAACTCCAAAATTGGTAGACCTCATTTTCTGTCCTTCAAAATGAAATTAAAAAGGTTTTAACAGGAAATTGAGTTTGTATGCCCTGCCTACAAAAGTGACATGTAGTATTCAAGATAACAGGAACACGAGAATGTAATTGGGAAAATTATAATTTCTTTTTTTTTAACACTTTCCATAAAACACTGATAGAGTTATGCACTTTCACATCCAACAATATTAGAGCAGTGGTTCTTCCTTGACTCCAACATCAATTGTTGACTGAAGTATATAAATATGATCCAATGAATGTATCCCATCAAGCACTAAACTATCATCAAAGATATCCTTACAAAAACTTGTAGAACTGATATGTGGAATGTTGACCTACTTTATAGTTGTATCTGCTTGTAATCAATAACTTTTCATTTGTTTACTACTAAATATATGTGTCAAAACAAACTACTGTAAATTCACAAATTATTGCGTGCATTTATTATTGCGATTTTGCCATCTTAGACTATAATGCGATTTTAATTTTTGCAATATTCTGAAAAATCCTGTTTGATTCATATGAAAAATTTCAAAATGTGAGTTTTAATTATTGCGATTATAACCCTGTTGCATTTTTCGCAATAATAAAAACATCGCAATAATTTCTGAATTTACAGTATATTTGATTAACATAATGGTCCAAATTTTAAGTATATTTCTATAAAAACTACAAGATTAAACAGAGGATAAATTCGATGGTTTTTGCCCACATATGACTGATTTACACTCACCATTTTTTTTTGGCTGTATCTATTCAAGTTTTGTTTAGGGAGGAAAATGTGTTGGAGGATATAAAAATTGAAAAGGTGTGGTACGATTGCCAATGAGACAACACCCTACTAGAGACCAATTCAAGTTAGAGTTTGGTAATGTGGTCTGTTGTACCTCTGTTGCCAATGAGACAACTCTCTACCGGAGACAGGTTGGTAATGTGGTCTGTTGTACTTCTGTTGTCAATGAGACAACACTCTACTAGAGACCAATTGGTAATGTGGTCTGTTATATCTCTCACTTGAACTTGTCATCTGTAGTGTCTTAATAAATCGCTTGTTAGATGCTTTAATGTTTAACAGCATGTAAGTCTTACAGTATAAAAATAAGGAGATGTGGTGTGATTCCATCGAATTTCATACCAAGAGTCCAGTTCTGCCTGAAGTATTTTGTTCTGTGTTGGACACATTAAGTGATACTTATAGGAACCAAAGGAAACACACATTCTTTACAACAGTGGAAAAAGTTTCAAGACAACTGCCTCACCATATTTGTAACCAAACAAGAAAGAGAAGGATATTATTTATTGATAAGAGCACAATAGAGGCGTGATCCAAATACAGACAACAAGAATATTAAAACAAAATATTAATGAAATATAGATGCATGTAACAACAAGTCATAAGTAAATTCTATGGATACCATGATAACATTCTAAGTATATTCTATGAATACCATTACATTCTAAACTCATATTGATACCATACACATATACAGCATGATTATTCTAAATTTTCGTTATTTTACTTAAAACACACAATCACCTATATCAGATATATGTGTATATGCACAAACTACTATAAAGGATTATTATCTGATGAAGCAGTATTGTGGTCTTTCAAATCAAGAGCTTCTTCAATATATATATACAAATAGATTTTAGTTCCTAATCAGACATAGGATTTAACATTTTGGTAAAAGTTTCATCCAAATTATTTGAATTAATATCATTGATTTTATATTTAGATCTAATTTTGTTATATTGAGGACATTCAATCAAGAAATGTATCTCATTTTCAATCTTTCCTGTGCATAATTTACAAAATCTCTCATTAAAGGGTATTATTGGTCTTGCATACCTACCACCTTAATTTAGTGAGTTTTTTTCTAAGACATTTAGGAACATTAAAGTTGATATATTCTTGTTGTTTAAATTTAGTATAAATTTTGCTGAAAAATATAAGTTTACCACAGTTTCCATCTTTTATCTTAGATAGTTCAAATATAATTTTATTTTTGTTGAAATCTTCTAGTTTCTGTTTGAAATTACTATTACATTGTTTGTCCAAGGGTATTCCAATATATTTTGATAATTCAGATAATTTATTAGACCATGAATTTTCTCTATTTGTGAAAGTTTTATCCACTTCAAAAGCAGCCTTGAGAATTTCATGTGGACCACCAGACCGTTCACCAATATCACTGAGACACACATAGTAATATATACATGAGTTGATAACATTTAATGCTAATAGGTAATGTGCCCAATTTGCACCGGTAAAAAAGGATAAAGAGAAAGAATATGTATTTTCCACAGTAAAGAAGATGGTTCATCACATCTGACTTTAATGTGTATTTATCATTATCAACTACGTGTATACTAACTAAATAATTTTTGTCGAGCCTGCGACTTTTGTCGCAGAAAGCTCAACATAGGGATAGTGATCCAGCGGCGGCGGCGGCGTTAGCTAACTTCTTAAAAGCTTTATATTTTAGAAGCTAGAAGACCTGGATGCTTCATACTTTGTATATAGATGCCTTATGTTACGAAGTTTCTGTCTGTCATATGTCCATTGTCCTTGACCTCATTTTCATGGTTCAGTGACTACTTGAAAAAAAAGTCAACATTTTTTGTAATGTTAATTTCTTTCTTATTATGAGTAATAGGATAACTATATTTAGTATGTGCGTACCTTGCAAGGTCCTCATGCCCGTCAGACAATTTTCATTTGACCTCGACCTCCTTGTACATGTCCAACTGGTAGGTGTCATCTGACCTTGACCTCATTTTCATGGTTCAGTGGTCAAAGTTAAGTTTTTGAGTTTTGGTCTTTTTTTCTAATACTATATGCAATAGGTCAACTATATTTGGTGTATGGAAATATTTTATGATGTCCATGTCAGTCTCGCAGGTTTTATTTGACCTTGACCTCATTTTCACGGTTCATTTCTCAGTTTTAAGTTTTTTGTGTTTTGGTCTTTTTTTCTTCAACTATATTTGTTGTATGGAAGGATTGTAAAGTGTATATGTCTGTCTGGCAGGTATCATCTGACCTTGACCTCATTTTCATGGTTCATTAATCAATGTTAAGTTTTCATGGTTAAGTTTGTTTCTTAGATACTATAAGCAATAGGTCAACTATATTTAATGCATAAATTTATTGTAAGCTGTACATGTCTGTCTGGCATGCTTCACCTAACTTTGACCTCATTTTTAATGGTTCATTGGTCAATGTTAAGTTTTCTTGTTTAAGACTGTTTCTAAGAAACTATAAGCAATAGGTCAACTATGTTTGGTTTATTGAATAATTGTAAGGTGTACATGTATTTCTCGTTTGGTTTACCTCATTTTCTTGGATCATGTTAAGTTTAAGTGTTACTTGTAGTAAAGCTTTATATTTAGGACTATCAACATAAAATCAATGGTTAGTAAAGAAGGCGAGACATTTCAGCGTGTACACTCTTGTATTTCATTAATCTGACCAAGATATATAAAAAAGATCTTGCTTCAGGAACAAACTAATAATTCCTTGAGTCAAAGAGTTCAGAACTGTGAAAATGTCATGATTCTTGATTTCTAGTGTTTTGGTGAACATTGTTTCCAGCAGACTGAAGGCATTCCTATGAGAACAAACTTTACTCCTCTTTCATCGTCAAGTACCTTTCTTTTTAAATTTTACGAGGAAAACTTCATCCAGTTATAATAAATTCATGCATCTTGGTATACCTCTAAGAGTGTAAAGTTAAAAGACAGGTTTTATTCAGCATTTTCATAATTGTATTGACCACATCTGAGAACAAATGCATATGGCCTACAATCGGTAAGGTATGCAGGTGCTAAGCTTTGGAATGAGCTGCGTAAGCAATAATCTTTAAGTAAATTCAATAATTTGATAAATTCTTGGTCTGGCAGCTCATGCCAATGTTTCGCCTGCAAAACCAGTTAATTCTGTTATTTTTTTTTGTCGAGCCTGCGACTTTTGTCACAGAAAGCTCGACATAGGGATAGTGAATCGGCGGCGGCGATAGTTAACTTCTTAAAACCTTTATATTTTAGAAGGTGGAAGACCTGGATGCTTCATACTTTGTATATAGATGCCTTATGTTACAAAATTTCCGTCTGTCACATATCCATTGTCCTTGACCTCATTTTCATGGTTCAGTGCCTACTTAAAAAAAAAGTTAAGATTTTTGTAATGTTAATTTCTCTCTTATTGTGAGTAATAGGATAACTATATTTGGTATGTGCGTAGCTTACAAGGTCCTCATGCCCGTCAGATAGTTTTAACTTGACCCCAACCTCATTTCATGGATCAGTGAACAAGGTTAACTTTTGGTGGTCAAGTCCATATCTCAGATACTATAAGCAATAGGTCTTGTATATTCGGTGTATGGACGGACTGTAAGGTGTACATGTCCAACTGGCAGGTGTCATCTGACCTTGACCTCATTTTCATAGTTCAGTGGTTATAGTTAACTTTTTGTGTTTTGGTCTGTTTTTCTTATACTATATGCAATAGATGTACTATATTTGGTGTATGGAATGATTGTATGGTGTACATGTCTAGCTGGCAGGTGTCTTCTGACCTTGACTTTATTTTCATGGTTCAATGGTCAAAGTTAAGTTTTTGAGTTGGTTTTTTTCTTATACTATATGCAATAGATCAACTATATTTGGTGTATGGAAGTATTTTATGATGTACATGTCAGTCTCGCAGGTTTTATTTGACCGTGACCTCATTTTTACGGTTCATTGCTCAGTGTTAAGTTTTTGGGTTTTAGTTTGTTTTTCTTAAACTATAAGCAATAGGTCAACTACATGTGTTGTATGGAAGGATTATAAGCTGTACATGTCAGCCTGGCATGGTTCATCTGACCTTGACCTCCTTTTCATGGTTCATTGGTCAATGTTTAGTTTTCTTGGTTGAGACTGTTTCTAAGAAACTATAAACAATAGGTCAACTATATTTAGTGTATTGAATGATAGTACGCTACGTGTACTTGTATTTCTTGGCCTCATTTTCCTTGATCTTGTTAAGTTTATGTGATAGTCGCAGTAAAGCTTTATATTTAGGACTATCAACATAATATCAATGATTAATAAAGAAGGCGAGACATTTCAGCGTGTGTACTCTTGTGGTTTAATGCCTCGTTTACAGCATGGCAAAATTGTTTAGTTTTGTTTACTATAGTGCTTTTCCTTTATTGTGCTTATTGTAGCTACATAACTAATATCTATGTGCATTTTATGTTAGGATATAGTCCTTGAATGATCTTTAATTAGTTTCATCCAGCAGCATTAAGCATTTGTTCAGAACTCTCACAAAGGGGTTACCTTCGAGATCATTTCCCTTTGGCGGGAAACAATATACATTGATACAATTCCTCTGACCAAGTATTTTTATAGCTCTTTTCAATATTCTGGATGCCCAAACTCTTTTGTCTGTATCATTCTGAGGCATCTGCGTTCCGTTTTGTGATGAAAACTTGCAAATACGGTTATCTATCAAAGAATACGATAAGACTGGATCAAGCTCGTGGAATAGTGCGTTCTTTAACATATATGATGTTATTAATTCTGGTTTTATTCCATCCGTTTCTGATACACGACTAAGTAAACTTTTTGCCAAGGTATACGCGTCTTTCAGTTTGGGAAGTATGTTCCGTAATATCAATTTTTCTATACAGGAAAATGATAGCCGTGCATTTTTCTTTCTTACGATAATTTCCCACTTAAGGTTTTTAGAATTTTGTACAAAACGTACAACTCTTTGGGGTATGTGCTTCTTCATCTTATTTGGTAAATCGTCCAAGACGATGACTGGGACCAAATCGATACTAATGTCCAGGTCTGGGTTGGTCTGGGTGCCGATGTATGTCAAATGTAAAGGTGCAACCAAGGTTTTAGGAGGCGAGGTTTCTTTGTCTATGTAATAACAGGTTCTCCAGTAAAACAGGAGTTCTTTCCAAAAGAAGCTTTTTTGAAATATTTTATAAATGGTAGTATTGAATGAGTTCATAAGGGCTACATTTAAAGTTTGTCATCTTTTTGCAAAACTTGTACCTGTTCCCTAATTTCACTTTCTTGTGTTTCAAGACGTAATCGAACTTCGTCTTGTAAAGTGAAACAGTCAGCTCTAATGCACTGACTAATAGTCGTCAGCTTGAACTGATAATCAAACTCATCCTGGGGGTTAATTTTTGTGCCCTCACTCGTGCTTCCAGCTAATTCAATAGTAGAAGCAAAAAGTGGATTATCTCGCTCTAAGTGATCCTTGAGCCTTTCAACAAATTGCTGAACCTTTTGCATAATTTCTTGAACGAATGTGTCCCGTGTGTTCACTGGTTCTCTAAAACTTTTTAATTTTCTTTTAGACTTAAAGTAGGCCGTACAGATTTTTAACAATAATTCTAATTTCAACTGGTCTTTCTTTGGTATTTCTCTCCCATTTGAGATAAAAATGGACGGATCAAGTATATATCCAAGAGTTGACAAGTTTTCAGTTTCGGGCCAGATATTATGGGATGGTTGAGTCATAGCATAATATAAGCATCCCCTACCGAATTTATCTTTCTGAAGTAATGGTAATTTGGATTTAGCTAATAAATGTTTAACTACATCCGTATACCTCAACCAACAAGAAAAATGTAGAATAGTCATGCCGTTGATATCTTTTGTGTTTATGTCAATTTTGTGCTTCTCAACTACTGCTAATTTCTCGATGATAACATTTTGAGCATCAATTCTAATCTTCAACGCGTACTTATTAGATGCTACAGGATGAATTATCAGTCCGTGGACGAAAGGAAACGGCATTTGACTGAATGATTTAATCTTTTCAGTATATTTATCTAACTCGACTGGATTTAAGTTGATAATGATAAAATGAAGAGCTGTATATCCCCTTTGATGGCTCTCGCTTGTCAACGAAGCTCCAGCATCGACTAGTATTTCTACTATGTCAAGAATTCTAGGTTGCCCTTTAACGTCGCGTAGTATATGAAGGAGATAACCGCCAAAGAACCGATTCAAACAATCGAAATTAGCACCATGTTTAAGGAACAAATTTAAGAGTGGCACGTTAGATGTGACGACAGCCCAGTATAGTGGACAATATATCGTAGCATTGTTATTGAGATTGACCTTGTACTCTTTGATGAGTTCTTCTGCTAGATCCGTTACGTCATCCGCCGATGCATGTATTGTAGAATTACTTGGTTTAATTCTACAGAGATCACGTAAAAAATGTAGCCTTAACTTTATGACACTTTTCTCTGTACGTTCTTTTGTTTGTAGTAACCAATATTTAACTTTTTTTATTTGACATACATGTGTCTCAGCGGTTGGAACGTGTGCGTGCAAATAAAATAAATATGGAGCTTGTAACAGTTGTTCAAATGATTTCAAAACGGAGTTCTCGTCTGCGAGTGTTTTCTCGTCAGCATGTTTCAAGAACAGCTCCCATATTTCAAGTTGTACATCCTTGTCGCTAGCCAGATCTATGCTTGATTTGCCATTTAACTTGGCGACGATGCAAGTTTTTCGGTATGCTTTGTCGATCAACTGTTCAACAATCCTAATGTTATTTTCACGGACGGCTTTTTGGAGCTTCTGTGTAAGCGATTCCTCAACATCAGCCATCCTCCGCTTTTTTCTGTGAAGTTTGTGCATATATTATACTAACATGTGTATCATTCCTTTAAGAAAGAAAGAGAAAAGTTAGAAAGTTTCAAATCTCAAATCAATACATTTCGTTTGAAAAATTTCTTTGATAACACTTGTTTCTTCTTTAATACTGATGCGAATGTTGTGTTGCTGTATCATGTTTTTTACGAGGAGGCATTGAAGCTCTTTGATTGTTATATGGGACAAATGCCATTATATTCCTTCTTTTATAGCTGTGGCCTGTTATCTATTTGTCACATGAAGGGATATTTCTCGTATCATACTGCACGGAGTGTGATAGAAAATTGGTACGAAAAAATACGTTAATCGGATTGGCCAACTCAGTATTATGGATCATTGGCGATTGCTGTGTGTTTTTTATGCTACAAGTGCTACATGTTTAGAGCGAGGATTCAGATTACACAATACATGTTTAACCCCGCCGCATTTTTGCGCATGTCTCAAGTTAGGAACCTGTAATAAACCTATTTAATTGAAACTTCACTTCAACAGCGAAATATTCGGAATTTAATACAATTGAGAATGGAAATGAAGAATGTTTCAAAGAGACAACAACCCGACCAAAGTGCAGAAAACACCGGAAGGCCACCAATGGGTTTAAACACGGCGAGAAAATCCTGCGCCCGGAGGCATGCTTCGGCTGACCTTATACTTACAGGACAAAATCGAAACTTAAAAAAAAAATGTTATGTGATAGACTTTCATTTTCCCTTAACTAGTACACACTTTTATTTAGGAGCCAGCTGATGACTTCCTCCGGGTGCGGAAGTTTCTCGCTGCGTTGAAGACCCATTGATGGCCTTAGGCTGTTGTATGCTCTTTGGTCGGGTTATTGTCTCTTTGACATATTCCCCATTTCCATTCTCACTTTTATTATAAGAATAAAACTAGATGGAATATATATGGTTTAGGGGTGGGATCTCGACCATTTACAAGATATAAGAACATTGGGGTGGGGAACCCTGGGACTGACCCTATACGTCATTCAAATGTTAGAGACATGACGAACAGGAATATATATGGTTTAGGGGTGGGATCTCGACCATTTACAAGTTATTAGAACATTGGGGTGGGGAACCCTGGGACGGACCTATATGTCATTCAAATGTTCAAGACATGACGAACAGGAATATATATGGTTTAGGCGTGGAATCTCAACCATTTACAAAATATTAGAACATAGGGGTGGGGAACCCTGGGAACTAACCCTGTATTTCATTTGATGTGCTTTATCATGACAAACCAGAATATATATGGTTTAGGGTAGGATCTCGACCATTTACAAGATATTAGAACTTTCTCAAATGGCAGGGGTCAGGATGACCCTTGGGACTAACCCTGTGTATCATTCAAACCATCTTTGCATGACAAACCAGAATATATATGGTTTAGGGGTGGGATCTTGACCACTTACAAATGTATTAGAACTTTTTAAATGGCAGGGGGTGGGTGACCCTGGGACTAACCCTGTATTTCATTTGATGTGCTTTATCACTACAAACCAGAAATATATGGTTTAGGGTGGGATCTCAACCATTTACAAGATATTAGAACATTGGGGTGAAACCCTGGGGACGGACCCTATATGATTCAAATGTTCGAGACATGACGAACAGGAATATATATGGTTTAGGGCTGGATATCTCGACCATTTACAAGATATTAGAACTTTCTCAAATGGCAGGGGTCAGGATGACCCTGGGACTAAACCTGTATATCATTAAAACCATCTTTGTATGACAAACCAGAATATATATGGTTTAGGGGTGGGGATCTTGACAACTTACAAGATATTAGAACTTTCTTAAATGGCAGGGGTTGGGATGACCCTGGAGACTAACCCTGTATATCAATCAAACCATCTTTGCATGACAAACCAGAATATATATGGTTTAGGGGTGGGGATCTTGACAACTTACAAGATATTAGAAATTTCTCGAATGGCAGGGGTCAGGATGACCCTGGGGACTAACCCTGTATATCATTCAAACCATTTTGCATGACAAACCAGAATGTATAAGGTTTAGGGTGGGATCTTGACCACTTACAAGATATTAGAACTTTCTTAAATGGCAGGGGTGGGGTGACCCTGGGACTAACCCTGTATTTCATTTGATGTGCTTTATCAGTTAGAACATTTTCAATTAAAAGATTGTATCTATCACAAACGGTTTTCAATTTATAATCATTTGAAAATTAAAATAATAAAATCCCATAGGGTTCTATAATAAACCCTCCTTTCCTTCTGCCCTCAAAGTACCCCTTTATAAACCCCACTGCACAAACAAAACCCTGATTGCACCACTAGACATGTTAGTCTAATATATTGTGGAACCCTAAGTTAATCGGACAAGCGGTTTTGGAGAACGGTGCGGACAAGTTCAAATTTAAAAGCGGCGGAAGAGGAAGAGGAAGAATAATAATAATAATAACAAGTAATCCTGTGTTAGGATGCTAACACAAAAGTCATAAAACGGCCCCAACCATTGTTCTGCTGTTTCCATGATAACGGCAGCCATTTTGAAATTTCATAGTCGGATAGCACATCTACACATGACAGGTCACATTACTTACAAGTTTCATAAAAATTGGACCAATTTTCAAATTTAGGCATTCGTGTTTCCATGGTTACGGCGGCCATTTTGGAAATTCCAAAGTCAAATGCCACATCTACATAAGACAGTCAACATTTGTGTAAAGTTTCATTAAGTTTGAAGCATTTTGAATTTTTTGACATTTTTGCAGTTTCCATGGTAACGGCAGCCATTTTGAAAATTCCAAAGTCTGATGGCACATCTACACATGACAGATCACATTACTGTCAAGTTTCATAAAGATTGGACCAAATCTAGATTTTCACATTTTGGAGTTTCCATGGTAACGGCGGCCATTTTAAAAATTCCAAAGTCCAATTACAGCTACATATGGTGCTACCTGTAATAATCTATCATTATATAACATAAAAGTACATAGGAATAATTCAACACTATCACATGACTAATCACATGACTATTGTTCTAGAATGTTCCATGAAAATTGACCCCTAAAATAATGCCAAGATGACGGGCTGAAATAAAAATGTGGAATGGACACCTGGACATCGGTCTCTTGTATTACACAAAACCTTAAGGTTCTACCAGTAGCGAATCAATAGTCGAAAATGACCCCACCCATGTTCCGCCCCAAAAGTGCCAAGTTGACCCCATTTGAAATAAAAAATAGCGAATGCACCCTAGGATACTACCCCAACATCATACCAAATATAAAGTTTCCATCATTTAAGGCTTGGAAGAAAATGGTCGGACAAATTAGGGTTAAGAATAATAATAATAATAATAATAATAATAATAATAATAATAATAAGAAACGGGACAAAAACATAAAGTCTCCAAAACTCCGTTTTGGCGACTTAATAACTGAAACAAAACCAATAAGTCTTCCCAAACTTCGTTTGGGAGACTTAAAATAGGTATAAGAAAATAATTGTTCACCAATGTCATTCGTTCAACATGTATATGGTATGTACATGTTATGATAGTTTGATTGATTGGTTGTTTGTTGCCAGTGGCAAATATTTCATGCATGTTCAGGACGAAATATGATAGTTTGAACGACGAGTCTCAAAAGAAAGGAGTGTAATAGGTAAACTATAAGTCCGATCCTTTGTCTTCTATTTATCAGGAATCATTCTCTTTTAACAGTAACCAAATCTAATGGGATATATACGTCCATCAGTATCTTTGATTGTTCCAGTGATTTCTCAACTGCACAATTATAAAATTATTTTGTAAATTTTTTTAACCCAATTATATAAACATTATAATGTCATACAAAGCAAAATAATCCAAGATAAATAGATGTGATAATTACAATATCATAACAAAGGGAAATGAAAATACCCTTATCTTAGTTTCAGTGTTCTACAACTATCATTTCTTTTCATGTTCATTGTCATGATTAATGCTGCTAAAATTATCGGCGATGTTTTGGGGTAATGCTTCTTTAACTTTTGTTATGATAAATTATATATTATTGCTTTTTTTTAGTTTTGTTTTCATGGCGACATCCTTCCAAAGCTGCGGTGTTTGTGACCCTCGAAACGTCACCAAACCATGCATAGTCTGGTGTACAGAATGCGATGAAGGACTATGTCAAGAATGCCAAGAACACCATAGGCATCGAGAAACGATAGTACCCTATGTATTACCGAACGACAGAAATTACCAGCTGATGTACTGAAGATCAGCCAATACTGTAGTAAACACAATGAAAAGTTCCAAATGTATTACTGAAGGCATGATCGTACGAGATGGAGGAAACATTAGTTGAAGCAGCAGAAACTATACAGAAAATTTGCCAGCATCAACAAGATAAGCTCTGGACATTGAAAGAGAAAAGAAAAGGAAATGAAAAAGAAATAAAGAAGACGAGAATAAAGATCAATGACCATCTCGACAAATTACAGGACGATTTAATGAAACAACTCTATGCGGTCGAAGAAAAAGAAAACTCGAAAATGTGTCAGCTGTTGTCATCATTGAAAAAAAAAAAGCGAAATAGCCGCATGCCAAAGAAACATTGGAAACACCAAACAATACGCGACGGACCTTCAGGCGTTTCTTTATATGAAACATATAGAAGACGATATCTCTATCAAAAATGAATTTCTGCACCAGGGTGAGAATATGAAGCAGCATTCTCTAGCATACAAAATAAACCATACTATGCAGACTTTGATGTCCGATATCGAAAGTTTTGATACGTATTGAGGCGAGATCTTGTGATTTTGTTCTGAGCTCTAAGAAGGCCAAACAAGCTCAGAAAATGGTACCAACCGTTCAATCAAGATCCATTGAAAATATAAAGCTGAATATACATATGATAATAAAAACTCAAGGAGAACCCGTTAGCGGATGTTGCATGCTGTCTAATGGTTGATGACGTTTACTTGCTAGAGTTCATGTACAGTAAAAGTATTCGCAATTGAAGGATCTATACATTTTGAGGTGGAAATGCCTTGTTACGCGTATGATATAGTACACATCGGTGAGGACAATACATTGGCTGTCAATCAGTTAAGCAGTGTATTAACTGTATAGACCTGCGGGGGAGGGGAATGAATTAAGAAAATTATTCGCTGGATTCGGATAATTATGACATAGCAGTGAAAGATAATTGATTGATTTATTCCGCTTACAACAAAGGTATACGAATGATCAATCATCACAACGAGTCTGTACGTGAAATTGTCAAAGATGAAATTCCGAGTGACTGTAAAGTTGCAGCGTTTGGGAACCAAATATATCACACGAACTGGAAAGAACCTTCTGTAACATGTTATAATCTACAAGGTACTTGCAATGGACATTCAACAATAAAAGACTTCTGCAGTTTCCCTCCGGTATTAATGTAAATAATGATTGTAATGTGTACACGGCGTCAGCGAATTTGTAGTTATCTCCTCTGACGGACAACGACATAGAGAAGTATTGACAGCAGATGATGGTCTTGACACGCCCATTTCACTCCATTATTGTGGTTATAAGAAGCAATTGCTAGTTGCAAACCAGTTTAACGAGGCCCGACTGTTTGCATGTTTGATTTACTTTTAAAACATCAGTCTCTCTCTCTCTCTCTCTTTGGTTTATCTTGCTATATGTTTAAAACAATTTGATTTCGAACACCTATTTCATAAATTTTATAAATTGTGTAATATGTAATGTTTACTAGTATTTGAAATAAGGTTATGTAATTAAATATTGATGTCTGACTTATGATATAAGATTAAATGAAGTATTATAGTAAGTATAGCTGGTAAACTATACATATGTAAATATTGTATGTTAACAATGTGCAACTTGTAATTTGTAGAAAAAAATGTTTGTACAAAAAAAAGTAAAATAACAAAAATACCAAGAACGGAAATTCCTTTATATAATGGCAAAATTAAAAGCTCAAACACATCAAACGAACAATATAAGATTATAAGTCCTTCGACTAAACAGTTATAAAAGAGAGGCGAGAGATACAAAAGGGACATGCATTTGTTTGCACCTGTCCTAAGTCAGGAATCTGATGTTCAGTAGTTGTCGTTTGTTGATGTGGTTCATAAGTGTTTCTCGTTTCTCGTTTTTTATATAGATTAGACCGTTGGTTTTCCCGTTTGAATGGTTTTACACTAGTAATTTTTGGGGCCCTTTATAGCTTACTGTTCGGTGTGAGCCAAGGCTCCGTGTTGAAGACCGTACTTTGACCTATAATGGTTTACCTTTATAAATTTTGACTTGGATGGAGAGTTGTCTCATTGGCACTCATACCACATCTTCTTATATCTATTATATGCAAACTCATAATTCGAGATAACTGACATAGTCATGTCATAGAAAGCTACATACTGCGCAACACGAATCCCACAAAAAATGTGCGTGATCTCAGGTTCCCCAGAAGCCTTTAGCAGATCCTGCTTCACATGTTACTCCCGTCGTGTTCATTATCAAGTGATTAAGCATAACGCAATAGCAGATTGGTAATTGACTCAATGATCTTATCTTACCCTAAGTCATCACCAATTTAAAAAGGAACTGAATATATATGACATACTTGTCTTTGGACGCTAGGCAATCAATCAATCAACTTAAACTGTATTGAATTCGACTTGTTACATTTGTTAATATTGAACACTCTATTGCGAGGGTGGTTTGCCACTATTGAGCGCGTCCACTTTCCAACCGCATTCACGTACGTCTCTGGACCCCGCTGAGGCTTTGATTCCCGAGCAATTCTTTGATTTTTTTTAATTCGTAAATAGTGAGTTAAAAGATATTTATCAAGAGATAACAAATTACTTAATTAAACATACAGAGATAAGAACACGGTGTTATTGAGTTGACCAATAAATGAAAAAGAAGAATGTAAGAAATGTTTTGAATTTGTTTAATTAAACGTTAGATCTTTGTACTAAAATAAAATATAACAGTTTTTTAAAACCTCGCCCGTAATTATAAATTATGTAATTCATTGACCGCTCCCGACATGTGTAACTTCAATGCATATTTTAGCGGCGATCGATGTCTTTCAAAATTACTTTATTTTTATCAATAGTACCGCTTAAGTCGACGCTAGGGGCCGTCTTGACCTTGTTGTAGAGTATGAATGATTTGTTCATTGTTGAAGACCCTACCCCCTGAGGGAAAAATTTGGTTGATAATAATAGGAAATCACTGATGCATGACTGGAGCGGGTCCCCTCTTAGGCAGTCAGTGCCCCACCACCCTTCATGGACATTTCTGGATACGCCACTGAGGGGTGACTGTTAGATACGATGTGTAAATGCAGTCTCAGATCTTTTGATGCTATAAAAGTCATTTGATCTTTAAATATTCCGACTGTGTCCTATTCCCAATATTTGCAACTTTTTCAATATACAATTTGTTAAAAGATGTGTTTTCATTAGTAATTAGTTTTCATGTATGATAAATAGTTATCACATATAAATAAATAGTAAGTACATACAAATAAATAGCACATATGAACATATGAATAAATAGTTATCACATATAGATAAATAAATATCATAACGGTTTTGCATTTGTATGTCCTTCTATAAGAATCATCAAATATCGTGTTATCAAAATTTCTATCGTGTTAGGCGTAAGGCAAGAAAACATTAGTATTTATACAGCCCCTAATGTATGTATCAGTTGTAAGCTTTTAACCCTGAAGGTCATACAAAAGCGTATTGGTCTAGCATAGATACCAGCAAAATGGTTTTATTTTTATATTAATTATAATAATTGTATCTGTAAGGTTTGTAAAATTTGGTGATTTTAAAACAAAGATGGCAATTATCTGAATACTTTTCATTGAAACAGCAGTCACACTTCTTGTTGGAAAAATACATTAAAGTAAGTATTATGTTCAATTTCTTGTTATCCAGTCATTTTGACAATATCATGCAGTGTTAAATATATGATTCTTATCTAGTATTAATGCTCTGGAAGAGGTAGAATTCTGTGAGTAGGATTCTTTGAGGTAGAGGTAGAATTTTGGAGGTAGATATAGGATTCTTTGAGTAAGAGGTACGATTCTTCGAGGTAGAGGTCGAATTCTTTGAGGTAGAGGTAGAAATCTTTGAGGTAGAAATTATCACCAATCTTCGGGACATTGGTACTGAAAAATACCGAAAATTTGCTGCACGTGACAATGCCCATTAGTCTCGGTCTAAGGTTTATATAGTATCGGGTGTCAACAGAATGCGCGGCCAGTTCGTTCTATGATCGAAACTGAAATCAGTCTACGAATATGTTATATAGATACAATGGATAAGCGTTGATTCTTGAAAAGAAACCATGAACCCGGAGGTCGAATGGGTTGTTTTCATGAATCAACGCTTATCCATTGTATCTATAACTTAAACTATTGTGTTAATGTCTTTTCAAAATTAAAGCCTATACTTAATTATAAGGTATTGTAAGTGAGTTTAAATAACCATGTTATCGTGTCCAACGATGCATTAATAAATCTAAGATCACAGTTAAATGGTTAGAAATAGATAAATATATAACACAACACGTCTGCCTTTAAAGATCTTCATATTATCAGGCATCTGAATATTATCTGTTTTTACAAAATAAGACATATTCGAACTTATTTCGTATAAAATTGAGAATGGAAATGTGGAATGTGTCATAGAGACAACAAACCGACCAAAGAGCATATATAAGATATATATGATAAATATGTTACCGAAATTTCTAGCAAGAAGCCTAATTCTAGGCACATCACGATTTTCTCGCATAGGAATTTGCGAATAAATATTTGTAAAATTATGTAGTAATACAGATGAAATCATACTATATTTATAAAACAAAAATGGACAAATAGAATGTAATCATTTTTGTTTCAAATATGTGAAATAGCCAATAATAATAATCCAAAATAAACGGTAAAACTCGCTATTATTACAAAGATATCCACAATAACATACAAAAAAAAACAAAAAAAAAAACAAAAAACATGAAAACTAGAGAAAAGAGACAACAAAGAGAATACAGGGATTCGAACCTAAACCGACAAGTCCCACCTTTGATTCATTGATCTTAACCATTCTAACCTCGCGGCTACCAACACAAGCCCTGTGTGTCCGTTGTACCGATGTATATCATATGTTCATTTATGTGTATAAAATAGACATTTAAATTGTAACCAATTGGTAGCCGAGAGGTTTCGTCGATATGTTGATGTCAGTAACACATAACAGATTTCAAGGACGGGTTCGATTCCCAGTGAGGGCATATAGAAATTACAAAAATTAAAGGTAAGTTTTTAATTTAATTCCATAAGTGAACAGTAATCAGTAAATTAGCCAATTCAAACTTAATGAAATTAGGCACACAAAGGAAACAATTGAATATAATTTGGTGAGTCCATTTCAGCGCAGGATTTAGGAAGCGTTGATTCTGTAATAGTTATACACCGAGGATAGGTGTGTCTGGATAAGAAACCCCGACGGCCGGAGGCCGGAGGGTTTCTTATCCAGACACGCTGTGTCCTGAGGTGTATAACTAACTTACACCCCATTCTAAACCCTATATTTCTTAACATTAATTACTAAATGAAAAGAATGGACAGCATATTTATTTACAATATCAAACCATAATTTATATAATTTTTACGAGAAACCCCACTAGTAACCTTACCTTGGCTATCTTCGTTCAAACTTTGACAAGTGAGTAGATTTAACAGATGTCAAAGTTGCTGTTTTGCATATTCCGTTAAATCCATGTGCTAATATGGATCATCAGGTCAAGGTTGACCGTTTCGTGCATTCTTATTTAAAAAAACCATCAATCATGCTCCTGGTATACAGTTGTCAATATGGACGGGTATAAGCAGACGACATTTTGTGGCAAGCGTTGGATTTGGTAGAAGAGACTAAAGATGAAGGCAATATTATACCCCAAAGTACTTACCTGTATCAGTTTAATAAAGGTAATCATAACTATTTTATATCTTACGATTTTATCAAAACAAAAGCCCCCTCTTCTTGAGAATAAACAAAATCATATTCGAACATACTAAGGGACAGGTGTGTCTGCATTAGAAACCCGACTACCAGACACGCTCAACATACAAAATTTAATGTAGAGGAACTCCCTTTTGGGGTTAATCAGGGCTGATCCAGCCGGGGTTCCCAACTCAAGAGAAAAAGGGGGAGTTCCAACCATTCAAATGCATTGATCTTTTAAATAAAAGTCGGGTCCAATCCATGGAACCACCCAGAGGGGCGGGGGTCCGGGAGTAGAGACATATGACTGGGATAAAAAAACTTTCAAGCAAAGGAGTATTTAAAGGATTATTTTGTATTCCATATAGATGCTTATTGAATTTCCTAAAATGTGCTTTTTAATATCATGAAACAATTTGTAGTGAACACTACTAGTACTTTCTTATGTTCATGCTATTTAAAAATAATCAATTTCTATTGTTACGAATAACAATGGACTTTGTTTGCGGATGTAGAAGCAGGGGTTTCCAGAAACCCCACTCGTCACACCCTGTGGTCAAAATCCATTGTTAGTCGTAACAATAGATCTATTCAATTATACTTGTTTCAGAAATAGAAACTATGAAGTACAACAATAGAACTGGGGTGTAAAGAAAAGAATCCACGGTAAATGAAAAGGCTGACGTCACGACAATGGTTTAAGTACAATCAGGCTTATATAGTATCGGGTGTGAAAAGAATGCTCGGCCAGTTCGTTCTATGGTCGAAACTGAAATCAGTCAACGCATATGTTATAATCGTTGGTTCTTTATCTGTAGACCTTTGTGCATTAACCGACTTAATAAAGTCTATTCCTTTCTTTTCCAGAACAAATTTACATGAAGGCGACAAAAGAGCATGTGTATCCCAGGGACTTGTGTTTGCATTGTTGATGATGATACAAAGCCCACATCTCATACATTCGATCACGTGTTCAAACCCGTTGCGATAAAATCCAGCGTCAGCAAACTTCTGAAAATCTTCATCACCATCATCTTCCGTGGACAGGTCCGAGTTATCAAACTTCTTATGGTGTACTCGATACGGCGGGAATCTCTCTGGAGCTAATGTTTGTTGCACATAGGGGCATAACGGCATGTAACTTGCATGATATAACATTGGCTCAAGGTCCATAGCTGACAAAGGAATATGCCATCCACATTGAAAACACTGCATGCGGTCAGGTTCAGCTATGCATACAAATCCTGCCAGCGCAATCGTCTCTCTTCTACTCTTGTCCTCTATGTTCTTTAAAGTTTCTCTTCTCTTGTTTATATCTTCAAATTCAGGCAGAAATGGAACTTGCATTTTACTTGCTGCTTTGTTTAACAGTGCATAAACGACACTACCAAACATATCATTAATGTAGTAGGCATGTGACGCCTTGTATTCTCCACTCACTGAACAAGACACAGACCACAAATTGCTTTTAGAATGGGGATTATATGCATCCATAACACATTTCATCAACTCCAGTAAACTTGTACTTATCTCACTATTACCGAATTTTTCCTTCTCAGTTTCGAGGAAATCATCGGTAAATCCCAAACTAATTGTTGTATTCAGATCGCATAAAAATCCACAGTCTTCGCAAGCTTGTGGGACATTTAATTTAGTATGCTCATTAATATGTTTAGAGAATTCGGGAAGATCGATTAAGAAGTTCTTATTCCTGGCTGTTATCAGCACTCCATACAAGTCCATGTCCATTTGTTGGAGAAGAAGGCCTTTTGATGAAACAAAATTTGATGCTCCAGTATTGGCATGTAGAATGGAATACCCTGGTATAATTGTCAATAGTTCAGTTTTGAGGTTCGAAACCCAATTTGTGTTAAATCTTATAATTGATGTGTTCTTAAGACAAAATAAACCATTGACGGATGAAACTTTGCCATCTGTAATCAGTGTGATGATTTTTCGCCTTATACTTGGTTCCGTACAGGCGGCCTTTATCATATGACTGTATTTTTCGTTTACAGATAGACTTTTAGAAAAAATAATCAGTATTTTTCTAGACTTTGCGACGAGACTAAATGCAGTATCGAAAGTGTAACTGCCTGGCATGCCATGTTCTTGTAAAGAACTAAAGGAAATATTCTCTGTTTCTAAAACTGGAAGTATATCCTCCTAGCTTGTTCATCACGGTCGTCATAAAACACAAATAATTGATAATGTTCTGGTCTCTGTACAGGACTAGCGGCCATGCTTTCCTGTGCAATCAACTACATGTGTTCAACCCATGACTGGAATCTTTAAAAATAAAAATGAGGTGAAAATGTTTAGAGAAGAATTAAAATATTCTAAACAGATTTTGTTGGATATTTTATTCCCATCATTGTAGAACAAGTAAGTGTTGGGAAAAGTGTAGATATCTAATAATATTTTATTGCATAAAACTTACATAAACGCTTGTTTAAATAAACCAAAGTATCATATACACTACCATATGTTAATGTTTCTATATATTGAATTTGGCTAGTTGTCTCAATAATGTATACCCTACATCTCTTTTCACGTTTTCATTTCAAACGCTTTCAAGTATTTCCTATCATGATTTCCTTGATAGAGGGTTGCTGCTCACAAGGAAGCTATTAAACCAATAGTTCCAAGTGGTGAAGTTAAAATCGTCCTTCGTAAATTTTACGGACGCCATCACGAGTTGGTTGACCGTTATTATTATTATCCGTTTCACAAATGATAGCGGATATGTTCCTAATGTCGTAACAACAATCTCGTCCCTTTTCATGCATGTGACCTACCGAATCATACTTATTACCGTGTTTGTACTAACATTAGCAACACGACGGGTGCCACATATGGAGCAGGATATGCTTACCCTTCCGGAGCACATTAGATCACCCCAGTTTTTGATAGGGTTTGTGTTGCTCAGTCTTTAGTTTTCTATGTTGTGTTTTATGTACTATTGTTTGTCTGTTGTTTCTTTTTCTTTTTAGCCACGGCGTTGTTAGTTTATTTTCGACTTATGAGTTTGAATGTCCCTCTGGTATCTTTCTTTCGCCTCTCTTTTCCAAACAGAGTTACATAGCTTAAAACAGCATTATGCTGCATCATGCTTTTACAATTGTATATGTTACAGTGTATTTGTAAAATTTGTAAATCACTAACCATTTCAATGATTCTGTAAAATCCCTAAAATTTTAGGATTTTATAAAATCACTGAAAATATTGCTAGGATTTTGTAAAATCTCTAGTAACAAATTTAAACTTTATATTACAAATGTGTTTTCTTAGTATAAATAGACCAATGATTTTGAAACATTTTATTTTTATTTGCCTACTTTCTATTAACCATTTTGTCCCTACCACCATGGCCTATTGATAGAATTCTCCGTCCCTACCACCATGGCCTATTGATAGAATTTTCCGTCCCTACCACCATGGCCTATTGATAGAATTCTCCGTCCCTACCACCATGGCCTATTGATAGAATTTTCCGTCCCTACCACCATGACCTATTGATAGAATTTTCCGTCCCTACCACCATGACCTATTGATAGAATTTTCCGTCCCTACCACCATGACCTATTGATATGAGACTTCTCCGTCCCTACCTACCACCATGACCTATTGATATGAGAATTCTCCGTCCCTACCACCATGACCTATAGATATGAGAATTCTCCGTCCCTACCACCATGACCTATTGATATGAGAATTCTCCGTCCCTACCACCATGACCTTTTGATATGAGAATTTTCCGTCCCTACAACCATGGCCTATTGATATGAGAATTTTCTGCACTATGTTATAGATGTCTTCAAGACATACATTATATTTGATACAGTATCTTCATCTGATGAATACCGTTTTTAACGATTTTTTCACATCTCCACATTAAAGAACTTCATACCTACATTAAAAATATATTTACCTTCAATTTGATTTGGATCTGAAGAGTAGAGAAAGTAAAGAAACTTATTTTATGTGATATAATACATGTATAAGACAGTATTTGAAATATGACCAAATAAGGTGACGCTTTAAAAATTGTCAAGGTGACCTACTTCTTCTTGATTAGATACCTATTCATAGAAATGCAAGTACAAAACAAAGTATTCTTACCTTTAATCATCTGTTGTCTATTATTATTGGCTACAAATTAATATTACAACACTTACTTGCTATTTTTATATAAATGTTCATGTTACAATAAGATGCCATTGTCTTGATATGCATGTAATATTTGCCACTGGATCACATAGCCTACCTAGACCAATAAATTTCTTACTCTTTGCATATGTGTTTTCTCCTCTATGATGGCAACCACTCCAACAAACTGTCTTTATATTTGATTATAAAATTTGACATAATTGGTTTCATACTTTTCAGTAATTCCAGAAGCGCTATAATAAACATTAACTTACTTTCGAATAATGTAATAATACGAGCTTGTTTTGTCTTATTTCTGTGGCTCTATAGCAATAATTTCCAAAATGTGTTCATATTTTTCCTGGTTACATATGTTACATTTAAATTTGACTCAATTTTTTTAAGTTACTTTTGTGTGTAAGTTTGCTCTTGGTTTTAAGACATCAGTGTCTGAGCCATTTTCTACATACAGTATGTCAGCTGTTTGGTGAAAACTTCTCATTTAGTATTAATATAATAGGCTAAATTAACCTCAGGCCTTTTTCAAGATTTTTAAAAGAAAAGAATTTGTTGTTTTTTACAAATTTACTGAATTTAATCAGGAATCTATTTTTTTTTTTTAAATATTTCAGTGATTTTGTAAAATCCCAAGTCAAAATCAAGGATTTTATTAAACCACGAATCAGTTCAGTGATTATACAAAATCCCTGAAATTTTAGTGATTTTACAAATTCACTGTAACATATACACACGTTCCTATATTTTATGGAATAATGTCTATCTGTGAAGCAAGATGCACAATGTTTGTTTCTGGATGTATTTCTTCTAATGTGGAATAATAGTTCACTATCTAAAGATGTGCAATCAGGTTTTAAGCATCTGACATCGAATACTTTCTCAAAATAAGAACCAGAAATGATGACGTAAATATGACTTTCATTTTGGTTTTAGTTTTAAACACATCATTTTCACAAAGTTAACAGTATAAACATATTGTAAATATAAGAACAAACGGGACTCGGAAAATCACAATTAGCTTAAGTTTAAACTTGAGGAGTAAAGTGTTCAAATATATCTGTCTAGAACCGTTGCAACGTGTTCACGAATTACTAAATTCCATTTCTAATTATAGAATAATAAATACCCTTTTATTTCTCTATCATTAAAATCTTAAATTAAGAGGAAGTAAAAGTTTGGAAAAACGTACTTTAACAAAATCAAAATGATTTTTTAATAAAAAAAGAACTATCTTACCGTTTCATGCCACAAAGTATGAAGGACAAAGCCATTTTGTTTCTTTCAATGAGCATGCCCAATGTATCAATAGAATTACTCTTGCATTAAATACTGTAACTGTATGATATATTTATAAACTTAATTTTTCCAATCAATAAAAGATAAGTAAACATTTATTTTATTTCCCATTTTGACGAATGGATTTTTAAAGTTTAAATCCGGGAAATATATCTGATGTATTGGACTTTTAAAATATAGATCTTTTACTTTTTGTGGTTTTAATAGCCATTGAGAACACCGTGAGAAAGCGACGCGTAATCAAACATATTTTACTAACGTTATAGTATACCACAAATTTGATTCAGCTAAATAATATGTGTCTATAAAAGCGAGACATGATTGTGTATCATTAATTGTTATACGTAACTTGTATTTAGTTACCTGTTTCTCAATTTTGTCCAAATTCAGTCACCCATGTATAAGACGACGGAGGATAATGACTCGACATATATAATACAGACTTTTAAAACAGTATATAATATAGTTTGCTTTAGTGTGTTTATGGAATGTTTATTTTTGTAAATGGGTGAGTCATGTTTATACATTGCTACTTACTGTATTTTCAAATGTTCTTACATTGGTCTAACATACATTTACGATAGATTATAAAAGCTTGTGCCCTATGGGTTTTGCTTCATGTATGTGATTGTATCGGGTAGATTCTCGTTTTAATTCTTCGTAAAGAACAAAATCAATTTATTTGTACATTCTCCATTCCTTTCATCGTTATTCAACTGATGGAGATAAGAAAAAGGAAAGTTGATAACTTTGGTAAATCAGCCATAAGTCATGTGTTGCGTTGGATTTTCGAGTCTTGCTACTTTTTCACAAGGAAACACGGCCCTAGTTTGTTGCGCCTTTTTACCATGTTCCTAAATTTAGGCGAAAATACCAGAGATAATAAAACTCATAAGTCGAAAGAGAACAAGCAATGCCAAAGCAAAATACGACAAACGACAAAAGGCAGTGATACAAAACACTATGGGCGCAAGAAATTTTGGCTAAACCATAAGCGTGACCACGATATCATTTGGGCTCAAACTTTAATGTGCAGTCAAGTTTACGTTTGGGCTAATTATTTTTGATCTGTACAAGGATTTGTATAGATAATTTAGAGGTAAATTTATCATTTTGATATGAAACATATAAGATATCAAATAAAAACAAAATTACAACTTACTTACAAATATGGTCATTGGGAAGCCATACTAGTTTAGAAGAAAAGAACTTTAAGTTTTACACCATTTAATATAAATGAGTTTACAGAGAAGATCAATCGTTATAACAGTATCACTATATTACATTTTAAAGGCTGTTAGATTTAAATTTAAGATCAGAACCAATCTTTGAGAAAAAATCTATTGGACGTACTTTCATAAATCTTAGCATAGCTGTGCTATACCTTCACGTTATACATAGTTTAAACAATATTTGTGATATAAAGACTTGTTTTGCTCAAAATGCCACTTTCACAACCCGTGGTGAGCAGGAGAAGACACTGTATGGCAAATAGAATGGGTACATAAAACAAGTTCATGTTATCAATAGAATGTCATTTATTACATATAAAATATTAATTTATAATCAAAATATAAATATTTGACATGTAATGTACGTTTATTTAATGATAACTAGCCCAAAATGTCGACTCTAAAATTTAACTCAAATGTTGACTTGCGATTGACCAAAACGAAACATATTTTAAGCCAAAATGTTACACCAATTAGCCCAAACGTGCATCTCCCAAAACTAAAGTCTGATCAACACGACTCCCACCTAAATGACCAATCAGCTATATACTATACTGACTACAAAATTAATACAATAGATATAAGAAGATGTGGTATGAGTGCCAATGAGACAACTCTCCATCCAAGTCATAATTTGGAAAAGTAAACCAGTATAAGTCAAAGTACGGCCTTCAACACGGAGCCTTGGCTCACACCTAACAACAAGCTATAACGGGCCCCAAAATGACTAGTGTAAAACCATTCAACCAGGAAAACCAACGGTCTAATCTATATAAAAACGAGAAACGAGAAACACTTATGAACCACATCAACAAACGACAACTACTGAACATCAGGTTCCTGACTTAGGACAGATGCAAACAAATGCAGCGGGTTTAAACATTTTAATAGGCGCCAACCTTCACCCTACCTGAAACAATAGTGTAGCATCACAAAATAAGCCTACCGATTTTTATAATAGCTTAACTTATATTGTAATTATATTCATAATTATTGTCCATGAATAGAGAAAAACTCAGAAAAAATGAAATGATTCGTGAAACATCATGGTTCAATGTAGACCCAGGTTAAGTGTCAAACCAAAAGAAAAGCTAGAATAGAATTCATAAATTTTAACAACGAACTGATAGGATATGAGCATATTTAGCAATATTAGGCAAAATAATCAGACAAGAAAGGTCGCGTACGTTTGCCCATCAGTATCCCATGGAAATTTTTATTTTACTTTGATAGAACTATGCCCGTATATATATATATATATGAATGAAAAGTCATGTTATAAAGTCACTATTTAGTCAGGACCTTGATCAAGTTTGAAGTTCAATTATATGCAATCGTACGGCCTTCAACAATGAGAAAAACCCATACCTTATAGTCGGCTATAAAAGACTATAGATTTTGAGAGAAACCTTTTAAAATTTTGAAGACAAATAAGTAATATTGAATTGCATTAAGTAATATCACTAAGGCATATGTCTATATTGTTGAGCAGCGGTTCATTAGTAATTTTAAAAATCACTGGAGACTATGTAAATGATTCTCTATGATCAAATCTATTTTAAGTACTTTTGTAT